>JARYZH020000009.1:0-2400000 GCA_030021035.2 Notholithocarpus densiflorus | reverse complement strand
TCTCGGTAGTTGGTAGTCAATGCTTGGAAGCCCAAATTTCCAAAATCTACCAACTTTAAGATCGATAGAATCTGTTGAATGTCGGCCACCGCTGACCCTGACCTTGACCTCGACCTCGACTTGGACTACGTCTACGCGTTTCTTTTTTTAAGCCGTGTTATGGATTAAGAAGATAAAAAGTTCTAGAATGCATTTTGAAGTCTAAAATAAGAGTCTACTGAACTTTTTAGTCATTTGGAGTCGTTGCATGCCCATAGACACAGTGCTTTGGCTTGCTCTTCTGCACTGTGCATAATTCTGATCAGGTGCAATTCTACTGAGATAATTGTCAACAGTTTTTCAACCCAAATGCTAACCTCTTGTGGGGTTAAGTTCCTCCTAAATAATTATTTATTTTCCTTTCGTTTCAGTCTTAAATGTGATCAGCTTTCTTCTTCTTCTTCTTCACATAATGATCAAAGCAACTGAGATCCCGGAAATCAAAGGAAAATTTAATATTCCGAAAGCAATAACTCCCTCAAAGAGTACTCCATCAAAAAATTTTACCAATAAGAGGACAGAGTGTTTCAAGAGATTAAGAGAACTGTAAGTTTATATAATTCAGCTTGGACAAAAGCCCAAATAAAATAGAGGGTCATAAATAGTGTGAATTTCTTAGTGGTGTGTTTGGATGACAAGATTTTGATTTTGGTGATTGAAATCCAAATATCTTGTTTGGATAATTTAAAAAAGGGTTAAAGATTTGGATTTGAGGTGATTGAATTTGAAATAATTTCTAAACCCATACAATTTTAGAAATTTATAAGATATGTTTCAACATTTATAGATTTGGAATTAAAGCATTTCAAATCTACAATTTTAAAATTCAAATCCAAATTCAAGTAACCAAACACAAACTTAGAAGTATATTGCTTATCATCTCCTAAATTCAAAGGATAGGTATTAGAATAAAATTTTGTAAAGTTTAGTTTTAGTTCAAATGTAAAAATCTATTATGTTAAAAGATATCCAGTCTAATGCGTTAGAGCTCTTGTCTAATTGATGCGTGTTAAAAATCCATTATGTTAAAAAGCCATGATTAATTTTCTGCACATTTGCATTTATCACAACTTGTCTCTTATTTCAATCAGCTTATGCTCATGTTAAAAGGTAGTACATATCTTGTGTTGGGTCTCTTTTTTATTCCAACTTAATGAAAACTTAATTAATGATGTCGATAAAGACAGATGTCAACATTTTAGAAGGGCTTGATGGCTCAAGAAAAAAGAAAAAAAGGACTTGCTGTCTTGCCCCAAATATACGCTGGATTCATTGGGTATAGAATGAAGACATTATATGGATTTATCCAAAAATAAATAAATAAAAATAAAAAGAAGACATTTAAGAGAGTACAAATCATAGTAGTGCATGGGTCTTTTTTTATTCCAACTTTTTTTTTTCTCAAAAAAAAAAAAAAAAGAACGAATGTCAACATTTTCGAATGACATGATGCTTTCCCCAAATAGACGTTGGATACATTAGGTAAAGTTTGAAGAGATTATTTTATTTTATTATTATTTTATTTTTCTTGGAGAAAAGTCTGAAGAGATTATTTGATAACGGCCAAAATGGGTAATTAACCCTAATTTTCCAACTATTTAGTTAATAGTTCCGGTTTTCAAACTATATTATTTACTAGCATCTCGAGTCTATAAAATTTGATTTTGGCCTATAAATCGAGTCTCAAAGACTCGATTTCCATGGTCTGATCAAGTCCGATATGGCATTTTTTTCCACGTGACGACCACATAGAAATCGAGTCTCTGAGACTCAATTTATAAGCCAAAGATAATTACAAAAGACCCAAAATGCAGAAAGGGCAAAAACGCGGAAAGAAAGAAAAAAAGAAAGAAGAAGAAGAAGAAGAAGAAGAAATGGAGATGCAAGCTCAAGCCGCCCCAGCTGCCCAGACCCAGGCCGTGCGACCCAGGCAGCGCGACCCAGGCTGCGCGACCCAGGCAGCGTGGCCCCGCGCAATCTGGGTTTTTCTCTCTCTGATCTGATGGGTTTTTTTTTCTATCTGATCTGATGGGTTTTTGGGTTTTTTTTTTTTTTTTTTTTAATCTGGATTTTAGTTCCTCAGATTCTTTCTCTCTGATCTGATGGGTTTTTGGGTTTTGGCTAACTTGTGTTTGTGTTTGGGTTTTGGCTGACCTGTGTTTGTGTTTTATACTCCAACACTTGGTGAAATTTCATGAAATTTCAAGAACAAATCAAGTCTTTGAGCATCGATATATAAATCGAGTTTCAAAGACTCGATTTCTAGGTGGACAAACTGCCACCTCAGACCCGAAAACCGACCCTCAAAGAGTCGATTTATAAGCCAAAATCGAGCCTTTTAGGCTCGAGATGTTAGTAAATAATATAGTTTTAGAATTGGACCTACTAACTAAATAGTTTGAAAATCTAGGTTAATTACCCATTTTGGCCTTTGATAACAGATATCAATGTGGAATGACTCATTAGTCACATATCTCATTCTAAGAACTCAACTTTTTGCCAAAACTAAGGACCCCCCCACCTACTGAAAAACAGTTTTCAGTTTTTGAAAACACTCAAATGTTGTTTTCAAATTCCATCACTCAAACTCAAATTTTTGAGTTTTGAGTAATGGAAACAAGTACTCAAAACCAAGCCAAACACAAGATTTTTTGTGGGACCCATGAGTTTCGGAAACTCAGTGAAGAAAACTGAGTGATATCACTCAAAATCAGTGTAATCTAAACAGGATCTTAAAGTCTTACCCCCTTATTCAGCCAAAAAAAAGTCTTGTCTTGCCCCCTTATATACGTTGTATGGTTTAGTTAACTATCAATATCAATCTCACACATCTTCCACTAACTTTTTCTGTGCATGATCTATACTTACTGATGAGTTAGAAATTTACGATCATCATAAAGCTGAAATTGTCATTAACCAAGAGAAGACATCACGCATTTATTACGCTCATTGATGACAAAGCGTAACGGACGGAGCAACAGTCACAGAGTGAGTTGTGAACTTCAGACAAAGACTTTGTAACGCACTAGCCGTTAAGCATAAATACAACGATTCGTTGCCCATTAATGAAGCACACAACTACAAAAGAGAAGGCAACAGAAGTTAAAGGTACACACAAAATACTCTACAAAAATCACTCTCCAAACAATTCTCTCTAAAATCTTTCTCCCTTACTAACTTAAGCATCGAAGGCGGTTTGGCTAACGCCACACCGGCGTGTTACTCTTCCACCCAGTTCATTTTGTAGGTTTTCCTCCGACAGAGACGACCCCAATCACAGTTTCGTCCATCCGCTACAACGAGGAGCTCAACTGCTGATTTTTTGCATCATCAGTTTGGCGCCATCTATGGGGAACACTAATCATTCAAGCCATCTTTCCTAGTGACAAAAGAGTTCCTTGAAGTACGAGATGGAATAAAAAATCGTACAACAGCAAGAAGTTGTGCAACAGCAACAAATCCAGGCCCTCCTAGCTAATGTGGAAGAGCTGACGCACCAAAATGAAGAGTTGCGAAAGACAATGGAATCCCAAAACGCAGAACGTCGGCAGACAAGTGAAAACCAAAATGAAGAAGAATCAAACTCCCAAGCCAACAGGCGAGACAGGACCTCAGTAGAAGATTCCTCTAGGATGGAGAATGAGCTTCGCAACATGAGGAAGGAAATGGACGAGTTAAAAAGTTCCATGAAGGACAAAGGCGGGGAGAATTTGGATGGGATGATTCGAAGGACGGACTCACCATTCACCACTAAAGTACTGAACCGTCCCCTTCCACCGAAATTCTGTCTCCCACAATTGGAGTCATATGACGGTTCCAAGAATCCCTTGGACCACATTGAATCATTCAAGACATTGATGCTGTTGCAAATGACCCCAGATGAGGTGATGTGCAAGGCATTACCAACGACACTGAAAGGAGCAGCCATAGTATGGTTCAACAAGATACCCCCAGGAATTATTGCAAATTTTGATCAACTCAGCAAGGTTTTTGTTCGTCATTTCATTGGGGGACAAAGACACAAGAAGCCAACCGGTCATCTTCTCAACATTCAACAAGCAGAAGGAGAATCACTAAGACAGTACGTGACCCGATTCAATAAGGAGCTACTGCAGGTAGACAAAGTTGAAGATCAAGTCATCCTAACAACTTTCCAAGCAAGGTTGCTACCCGGGGATTTTTTCTTCTCAATCTCCAAAAGCCCACCAAAAACGGTCGCGAAATTGCTCCGAAAAGCTCAGAAGTACATGAATGCAGAAGACGCGGTGCTTGCAAAAGAAATGAAAGGAAAAAGGAAGAGAGACGAAGGAACAAGCAACAATCATGATAAGAAGAAAGAGACACGAAGTGTTGGGTAGACCATAGGGAAAAAGAAGCAACTTCCAGATAGGAAGCCAAAGTTCACTAACTTTACTCCTCTAATAATGCCAATTAAGCAAGTCCTAATGCAGATAAGGGACGATCCCTCCCTACAATGGCTGAAACCAATCAGTTCTCCAGCAGAAAGAAGAGACAATAACAAGTATTGTAGGTTCCATCAGGACCATGGGCATCGCACTGACGAGTGTAGACATTTGAAAGATCGGATAGAGACTTTAATCTTGCAAGGAAAGTTACAGAAGTATGACAGGAAAATAGAGCCCTACAGATACCAACGGAAGGACGAAAAAGACAGAAATCAAGAAGCAGGAGATAGCAAATCTCCTGCAGGAGAGATAAAGACGATCTCGGGAGGATTAACGGTAAGCGGAATGCTGAAGTCCTTGAAAAAAGCCTATGAAAGAGAAACAAATAGTGTCCATTCACGGCTCCCTCCAGTGAAGATGCCAAGGAATGACGAACCTGATATCGTTTTCTCAGAGAGAGACGGTTGTGGCATTAGGCAACCTCATGACGATCCACTGGTAATCATGCTCAGAGTAGAAGAATTCAATATCCACCGGGTGCTCATTAACAACGGAAGCTCAGCAGACATCATCTACTTACCTACGTTTCAATAGATGAAACTAGATAAGAAAAGGATCAGGCCTTTCACCTCTCCTCTGGTGAGCTTCACTAGGGATAGAATCGTCTCTAGGGGCATCATCACTCTAACCGTAATTGCAGGCACTTACCCAGCACAGGTCACCAAGGAAATTGATTTCCTCATAGTTGATTGCCCTTCAACATATTACATCATCTTAGGAAGACCTGCACTCAATAGGCTAAAAGCAGCGATGTCAACATATTACTTGAAGGTGAAATTTCCAATAGCCCATAGAGTAGGAGAAATTAGACGAGATCAAGTTCTAACAAGAGAGTGCTACCAAGTTGCCTTAGCATTTGGGAAGAACCACACATGGGTGATCAATGAACCAAAGCCCATCCCTGAATCGTAAGAAACACCACAGGAAGTTGAGGTCGACCCAGGAGATTCGACAAAGGTATTGAAGATAGGATCAGCACTCCCAACTCTAGAGAAAAAGAAGATGGTTTCCTTCTTGAGGGCAAACCAAGATGTTTTCGCCTGGAAACACGAGGATATGCTCGGAATTGATAGGAAGATCATACAGCATCGTCTCAACGTTAATCTAGAATGCAAACCTGTACAGCAGAAGCGAAGAATATTTGCACCAAAGCGCAACAAAGCAGTAACTAAAGAAGTAGAGAAGCTACTAGAAGCTGGTTTCATCAGGGAATTCTTCTACCCAAATTGGCTAGCAAACGTGGTAATGGTAAGAAAGAGCAATGGCAAATGAAGGATGTGCGTTGATTTCATAGATTTGAACAAAGCCTGCCCAAAGGATAGCTTCCCCTTGCCAAGGATTGATCAACTGGTAGACTCAACTACTGGACACAAGCTCTTAAGTTTCATGGACACATTTTTTGGATACAACCAAATCCTTATGGACGAAGAAGATCAAGAGAAGACCTCGTTCATCACCAGCCAAGGGTTGTACTATTACAAAGTTATGCCCTTTGGATTAAAGAACGCAAAAGCCACATACCAAAGATTGGTGAACCGCATGTTCTCTCACCAAATTGGAAGAAATGTGGAAGTACACGTTGACGATATGCAGGTGAAAAGTAAGGATGAAGCCAACCACTTGGATGATCTGAATGAAACCTTCAGCACACTACGTAAGTACAATATGAAATTAAACCCTGCAAAGTGTGTTTTTGCTGTTGCTTTAGGGAAATTCTTGTGATTCATGGTTTCCCAACGAGGCATAGAGGCAAATCCAGACAAAGTGAAGGCAATAATCGAGGTCAAATCACCAAAAACAGTGAAGGACGTTCAGAGCTTGACAAGAAAGGTCGCAGCTCTAAACAGATTCGTCTCCAGGGCAATGGACAAGTGCATGCCATTCTTCAAGGTATTGAAAAAGACATTTCAGTGGACTAACGAATGTGAAGAAGCCCTTGCAAAATTAAAAAAGTACTTGACGAAGCCACCATTGCTAAGTCCCTCGATGATGGGAGAAAAGTTATACCTCTACTTAGCAATGTCTAACATCGCACTGAGTTCGGCACTGATCAGAGAAAAAGAAAATGTCCATAAGCCAGTCTACTATACTAGCCAGGCATTCCAAAGAGCGGAGGCAAATTACCCAAGGATGGAAAAGATAGCTTTTGCATTGCTGGTCGCTTCCAAGAAACTCCGTCCTTACTTCCAAGCACAGACCAGCCAATAAGAAAGACAATGAACAAGATAGATGCAGCAGGACGACTCATTCAATGGGCAATTGAACTAGGCCAATTCGACATTAAATATCGGCCTCAAGCAGCAATCAAAGCCCCCAAGTACTAGCAGACTTCATCACAGAATTCACTTACCCCTACAAGGAAGAAAAACTCCCCTTGGAAACATGGGCGGTCCAAACAGATGGGTCCGTCAAGAAAAAAGCAAGAGGGGCAGGAGTAGTGCTCATATCTCCAGAAGAAGAAATAATGAAGTATGTAGTTAGACTACAATTCTCAGCAACAAATAACGAGGCAGAGTATGAAGCATTGCTAACAGGACTAAGCCTAGCAAAAGCTCTCAAAGCAAAGAATCTTATCGTCCAAGCTGATTCTTAGCTAATAATTGAACAAGTGAAGGGAGATTATGAAGCCAAGGAAGAGAGGATGCAGAAGTACCTGAAAATCATCCAACAACTCTCGCAGCACTTTAACAACCTAGACTTTGTGCAAATCCCTCAGGCCAAAAACGTAAAAGCTGACTTCCTAGCAAGATTGGCCTCGTCAGACAACTACAATGTGACCTCCGAACTATGTGTAGAGATAAGGGGGCAACCAAGTACAGAAGGTGAGTAGGTTTTGAAGATAAAAGAACAAGACAAGTGAACGTCTCCCATTGTCTGTTATTTGAAAGAAGGATGGCTTCTAGAAGATAAAACGGAAGCAAGGAAGATACAGATCAGAGCAGCCTGCTTCGTCATTATTGACGATGTACTGTACAGACGAGGTTATTCACTCCCATACTTAAGATGTGTCAACTCAGAAGAAGCAGATTATATGCTCTGCGAGATACACGAGGGAATTTGTGGAAATCATGCTGGGGCAAGGTCTTTAGCAGGAAAGACACTCAGAGTAGGATATTACTGGCATACTTTACAGAAGGACGCACACGACCTCGTCAGAGCATGCGAAAAGTGTTAACACTTCGCAAATGTCCAAACGAGACTAGGAAAGACGATAACACCCATATCCTTACCATGGTCCTTCGCCCAATGGGGGATTGACATTATGAGCCCATTCCCTTTAGGGAAGAAGCAACTCAAATTTCTGATCGTCGCAATTGATTACTTTACAAAATGGGTAGAAGCAGAACTAGTAACAATGATAACAGAGGCTAAAGTCACTAGCTTTGTATGGAAGAACATCATCTGCAGGTTCGAAGTCCCACGCGTCATAATATTGGATAATGGAAAGTAGTTTGACAATCCCAAGTTTCGAAATTTTACCAAGACTTAGAAGTCAAGAACCATTACTCTTCTCCAAGACACCCTCAAGCCAACGGTTAAACAAAAGTGACAAACAGAAGCTTACTCAAAATTATCAAAACTCGGCTTGAGGGGGCAAAGAGGGCATGGCCTAAAGAACTACCAAATGTCCTTTGAGCATATAGGACAACCACAAGAGTTCCAACAAGAGAAACGTCATTCAGACTAACGTTTGGCACTGAGGCCGTCATACTAGTGGAAGTGGGACTGACAAGCCTCTGAGTCAAAAATTACGAAGGTCAGAAGAACTAGCAGGAGCTTAATAGCAACTTAGATCTAATTGATAAAGTCAGAGAGGAAGCCATGAAGCGAATGGCCAATCACAAGGAAGCAATGGCCAGATACTACAACAAAAAAGTCAAGGTAAGAAGGTTCAACATGGGAGATCTCGTCCTCAGGAAGATATCACAGGCAACAAAGGACCCATCCCAAGGAAAACTGGGACTAGTCTGGGAAGGCCCCTATGAAGTAATCCGTCACTCCAGAGAAGGCTCTTACTACCTAAAGTCTTTAGACGGCCAGGAACTGCCTCGACCATGGAACATAGAACATTTGAAGAAGTACTACCAATAAGGAATCTTTTACATTTCAAGTTGCCCAATCTTCATATCATTATGTACGACAGTTATTACTTTCGTCATTCTTAGATCAATAATACATGAAAGCATTATCCATGTGTATTTATCAATGATTATCCATGAGTTATTTATCAACAAAAACATGTGCAACACTCAGGAGTTATTCTTGGGAGACGTTCCAAGGATCTCCATCGTTAAAATTTCAAATCAAAAGCTGTTAATACACAGCCGACATCGTCATAGCCATCAAAGTTATTAATACACAACTATCAAATTTGACTAAATCAAAAGTTGTTTAAACACAACTATTATGATCGTCATTCAAACATGAACGAACAAAAAAATGGTTAACCTAAAAGACGCTCCAATAGCATGACTTTAAGTCACGCATACAGCACAACAACATCATTTAAACATGACTCAATAAAAAAGCTGTTCAAACACAGCTAAAACATAAAAAAGTTGTTCAAACACAACTAACAACGTCATTTAAACATGACTCAATAAAAAAGCTGTTCAAACACAGCTAAATATAAAAAGTTGTTCAAACATAACTAATATCGTCATTCAAACATGACTCAATAAAAAAGCTATTCAAAAACAGTCAGACATAAAAAAGTTGTTCAAACACAACTAACATCGTCATTCAAACATGACTAAAAAAAAAAAAAGCTGTTCAAACATAGATAAACATAAAAAGTTGTTTAAACACAACTAATATCATCATAACTCAGCTGTTCAAACACAGCTCGTTACCATCGTCATTTAAACATGACTCAATGAAAGGTTGTCCAATCACAACCGAGCATGAAAAAGTTGTTTAACACAACTAAAGCATGAAGGTATCCAAAAGGCCTTCGTCATCTGAACACAACAAAGATTTACTCATAAAAAATTACATGTTAGCAATTCATAGAAGAAGTTGTCATTGTCAAAAAGAAAATATATGCCCAAAACACGCGGGCCCAAAGAGATTGTTCAGAAGATTTGCTCAAAACAACAAGCCCATAAAAGACATTATTTTCGTCTTACAAAAAAAAAAAAAAAAAAAAAAAAAAACTAGAAAGAAAAAAAGTAAATCACTGTTCATTAGGAGTGGGATCTGCAGGAGTTATGGTCGTAGCCTCTTCAGTCACCTTAGCTATGGTTATGGCCTCCTCCATCACATTCTCAGCTGTAGCTTCGGAAGGACAATCAGCCAGTAGTTCCTTCTCAACATCACCTATGACAAGGCCAGAGAGGTCCAAATCTGGGTGATGCTTCGCCATCCATTTTCTAAAGAGCTCAAAGCCCTCCATGTAATACTCATACAGCTCGTCTGAGTAAGAGTCGAAGTCCTTGAACTCCTGCATCGTCATAGCCCCAGCTTTTTGCAACTTAAACTGCAAATCACCTATTTGTTTGTCCTTTAGCTTGCAAAAGTCCTTCTCCACTAGAAGACTCTTCTCCAAAGCTGCCACACGTTTGTCATTCTCAACTTCGATAGTAAGGATGGCAACCTTGTTCTTGAGCATCTCATTTTTAGCAAAAAAGGATTTGATCACAGGCTCAGACGTGAACACCCTCTTCTCCAAATCTAGAAGCTTCCTAGAGACAAACAAGGACTCCCCCAAAGCCTGCATATAAAAAAAAAAAAAAAAAAATCTCTCTTAGCAAAAGCAAAGCAAAAAATAAAAAGCAACCTACATTATCAAAATATACCTGCACAAGCTTCTGAATATGAGACGACATCACTTCACTGGATGACTTCGACATCAAAGGACTTAGGTTGTCCACAGAGAGCGCCTCGCGAGCCTTTAGGGCAGCAACATCAGCATCGTCCTAGAAAGTTGGGAGAAAAGACTTGCCAGTAACCTTCTTCTTCTTCTTGGCTTCCTCCCCAGCAAAAGCAATCACCTCTAAAGATGAGGTAGGGGAGGCAAGACGCATAGCAGGTGAATGGGCAGAAGGAGGAGTCACTACAGGATCATCCTTGGAAACATCACATACCTTCGAACATTTCCTTGAAAGGAGGCCACTGACGAGGCCACCTTTTGCCTTCTTCTCCTGAGCTTTAGCCAACTTTTGTTTACTAAATCTGGTCGTCATTCTTGAAAGGAAGGAGAAACTATATATATATATAATAAAAAAATAAAATAAAATAAAAAAAGAGAAGAGGAGATGGAACACTCACTCTTTTTCACAACTTCAAGGTTTTTTCAGACCTTACTAGACAGTTCCGGGCCTAGAAAATGAAGGAATAGCGATTGAGGAGAGACGAGCTCATCAAAATCTTTGACGGTCTCCAAATATTCTTTCACGTTCTCAACACGATGGTGATATCTCTACTTTAGACGGGGGCGTTGAGGAACTGCAAAAAACAAGTATGTCACATACCATCGTCACTCACAAAGAGTAAAAAAGTAACAGAAAGACGAGAAAGACGCACCAGACACAAGGGTTCCCCAATTACGAAAAAACTTAGGGGCTTTATCCAAGTCCTCACCAGGGACGAACTCCCAACCATTGCCAGAGACAAAAAAGAAGTTTGGTTTCCAATTTCGAAGAGACGACGGATAGTCAAGTATTAACCTAGAAGCCCTATCCCATGGCTTAAATTCATAGTAGCCGGGGTCTTTGGACTTTCTCAAACGATGAAAGTGAAGGAATTCATCTTTCTTGATGACATCCCCGTCATTGGCAAACATCCACACCACCATACAAGAAATGACAATCTGCCAAGAATTAGGCACTAACTATGCCGAGGCAAGGTGCAAATACTCAAAAAGTTCCCTAACGAAAGGGTGAACGGGAAGATGAAGACCACTAGTGAAATCTGCCTCGTAGAAACAAACTTCATCAGCATAAGAGTGACAGGCCCTATCCTCGTCACTCGAAATCCTAATTCTAACCGAATCAGGAAATTGAAACCTATCCCTGATTCGATTCTCATCTTTCTCTAAGAGGGCACATTAGATACTCCAGGCCTTATAGGGAGTAAAAGGGGAAGTAACTTCGGGAACCTCACGATCATCAAACGAAGACAACCCCATTTCCAACTCACTGGACCTAACTTCCCCAGGCATTTTCAGAAACCTAGCCACTCTAGCAGAACAAGAAACCAGACGAAATAAAAAGGAAAGGATAAACCTATACAGACAGTCCTCCCCCACGAAGAAACCAACCCACTTGAGACACTCTCCCTCCACAAACTCAAGCAAACAACCTAAGCAAGAAAAAAGAAAAGCTACTGAAGGACAATCGACCCTAACAGAAGAGTAATCTACCATGGAAGAATAGAGAAAGAGAGAGGAGCATGAAGAACTTACTAGGAAATGCAGAACTGAAAGAGAAAGCTTGAAGAAGAGACAAACCCTAAAATGCCAATTGAACAAGGAAGGAGTACGAAGAAAAAGGAACAGGAGGGAAAAATGTGAGATAAATGGCCAAAATGTGTGCAGGAAAATCGAGAAAAATCTGCACATCGAACACATCCTGACCGTACACGTGGCACTCAACAAATCGAACATCAACTCATCATAAATGCACCGTACACTGAATACGAAGCATCAGAAGGCTATGTTTTCATCTCGTCTAGACAGCCGAGAATTCAAACAAGGGGGTAACTGATGAGTCAGAAATTTACGATCGTCATAAAGCTGAAATCATCATTAACCAAGAGAAGATGTCACGCATTTATTATGCTCATTGATGACAAAGCGTAACGGACTGAACAACGGTCACAGAGTGAGCTGTGAACTTCAGACAAAGACTTTGTAACGCACTAGCCGTTGAGTATAAATACAGCGATTCATTGCCCATTAATGAGGCACACAGCTATAAAAGAGAAGGCAACAGAAGTTAAAGGCACACACAAAATACTCTACAAAAATCACTCTCCAAACAATTCTCTCTAAAATCTTTCTCCCTTCCTGACTTAAGCATCGAAGGCGATTTGGCTAACGCCACACCGGCGTGTTACTCTTCCACCCAGTTCGTTTTGCAAGTTTTCCTCCGACAAAGACAACCTCAATCACAGCTTCATCCATCCGCTACGACGAGGAGCTCAATTGCTGATTTTTGCATCATCACTTACTATGGTCTTAAACAATTTAAACCAGAAGTATGTCCTTAAAAAAGGAAAATCCTTTTCTTTTTCTTTTTTTCTTTTTTAATTTGAGATAGAAATTATACTTGAAACCTAATCTAAATGTATGTGTGTGGAATTCTCTCCTAGCTAGAGACTTTAAGTCCTTACCCCCCACGCCACAAGAACTTGTACTCTGCTTATGTTGTTAGTCCTCTATTCTATTTTGAAATGTCCTTATAAAATATTCCTTATTTGAAAACTCAATTAACACAATTTTAACAACTTTTCAAACTTCAAAGTTGCCATGGTTTTTTATTGGAGTTTGTGGCGTGTCTTTGTGTTAGAACCATTTTCTCTCTCTTATATGTGTATTTGTTTCTAAAAAATAACATTAGTAATTTATTTGAAAAGTAAATTACCTTTTTTTTTCATTTGCTTTATTTGAAAGATCATTCAAGTTGAGAAGGATGAGCAAAAATGAAGATTCATCAAGAGAAGAAATTTAATTAAATTGAAGAAGATAAGCAAAAAAAAAGAGACACATTTCATCAAAGAAGTGTGTACAGTCAAGTCAAGAAAAATGAAAGTGTATTAGAAAGGATAAGAGGGTATCATAGACAATCATCCAAGAAAGATGGAAGTCTGTCAAATTGAAAAAAATGCAGTTGAGTGAAAGCCAATAAAATTTCAAAAAAAAAAAACCTGCTAGGCTGAAAAGACCAAATGAAAGGAATCAATGAAGACCAATGAGAAGATAATGAACATGACAAGGATTTTAGCACAAGAGTCAATGATGGAAGTTGTGGAAAAACCTTCCAATGCTTGAATTTAAAGAATTACATACTTAGGGAAACATCATAAGGGTTTTTGAGCCTTTTATATCCTTCCTTTCGATAACTTGAACCCGGCCTACATTACAACCTTTAAATAAAGCCCTCCTTGAAGTCCTGCTGATTGAAAGCATGCATTTAAGTTTGATAATATTTTCTCTTGGATTTAGAAGGAAAATTGCTCAAGATTATCAAGCCCCACTGGCTAATATCATTAAAAGACAAATTTCACAAATTCTCAAGTGACTAAAATTTTTTTTAAGCAAACTGCTCAAGATTATCAAGCCCCACTGGCTGATATCATTAAAAGATAAATTCCACAAATTCTCAAGTGACCAAAAAAAATTTCTAAGTCCTAAACACTCACTTTGCTTGCTCCCAACAGAAAATAACTCTCAAGATAACAAATTTCCAAATTCTCAAAAAATTTCAAATCTTCAAACTTAGGATTTTTCCCTTTCTTGCTTATTCCCAACATATGTGATTCCCAAACCTTTCATTTCTTTGATTTTCTTTGAATACTTAATCTAAAATTTTCAAAATGAAGAAGCAAATTTGATTATATGTTTTTAATGATTTCAGAACTTTTACCGCCAATGAGATTAAGTTAACAATTGAACATTATGATTGGTCAAAGAGGTTGTTCAAAGGATTACCTTTTGTTCATTTAAAAAAGATAAAATTTCAAAAAATCTCATTCTAATTAAATTGTTGTTTTTCAAAAAAGAAAAAAAAAAAGGAAAAAAAAAAGAGAAGTCTTCATTTCAAAATTTTCAAAAAAAAAAAAAATCATTTTTCAAAACTTTTTTTCCGAACTACATCTGGATTTGATCCTCTATGAGAGAGGTACGTAGGCAGCCTTTTCAAAGGCCCAGTCACAATTACCCAAAAAGAAACTTCATTTCAAAAAAAAAGATTGTTCAAAACTTTGTTTTCGAACTATGTCTGGACCTAATCCTCTATGAGAAAGGTACGTAAGCAGCCTTTTCAAAAGGCCCGGTCATAATCACTCAAAATAAAAATTTTCAAAGACTCAAAATAAAAACATTTTTTTTGTGTGAATTTAGGCTAGGAGCATTTGTTTTGCATTAAGCATATCATCAATTTTCTATGCAAGCATGTCTAAACTAGGGGCATTGGCCCAAAACATTTTTATAATAACTGGGTACTAACAAGCTCATGAGAAGAATCTTTTGCAAAAGGTGGACATGGATCTTTCATCTACTCAACAATCACCATCAACCTTCAGTTTAGATGTGCCAATCGGCACTCCAACAAAGCCCATTGGCCCATCATCCCAACAATCCTTGTTTTGCCCAGTTTTGTGATTTTGATCTTGTTTTACTCAAATTTTTCTTTATTGAGGTCCCTACACAATAAGATTTTTCAAAATTCACATTGATTTCTGAACTAGGGGCATTCGGCCATGCCTCATCCATTTTGAAAAAAAATCATCATCATCATCTTTTCATAAAAAAATCAAGATTTCCCAAAAATCATGCATCCATTTCTAAACTAAGGGAATTTGGCCATGCCTTGTCCATTTTGAAAAAAAAAAAAAATCATCTTTTCCTCAAATATCAAGGTCTTCAAAAGTCATGCATCAATTTGCAAATTAGGGCCATGATGCAAATTAGGGGCATTTGGCCATGCCTCATACATTTTCAAAAAAAGGGACCACCATCATCATCTTTTCATAAAAAACCAAGATTTCAAAAAAAAATCATGCATTCATTTCCAAACTAGGGGCATTCGGCTCTGCCTCATAAGTGCAAACTCCATCAGAGCCAATCAAGATAAGTTTAAATTGGTGCTACAAGACCTCATCAGGTGAATTCTAAACTTGCCTCATTTAAAGTTTCCACATGATAAAAAAAAATTTATATGCCCAAAAAAAAAATTTCCCATGACCAAAATCACATGTCCAAAAAAAATTCCCATGACCAAAATCACGTCCAAAAAATTCCCATGACCAAAACCACATGTCCAAAAATTTTTCCATGACCAAAATCACATGTCCAAAAAAGTCAATGTCCCACAAACAAAAAAAAATCAATGCCCCACCAAATTTTACCACAACCAAAATTTTTGACATGTCCATACACAACTACCAAATTTTTTCCCATAACCATGCTATCGAAAAAATTCCCACATGACCATGTCCATGTACAACCGCGAAAATTCCTACATATCCAAAATCATAACCATAAAACTTTTTCATGATCCAACATCACATACCCAACAAAAATATTTTTGTAGCCAAAATACCACATCCACAAAAAATTATCCGTATCTACAAAATTTTTCCATACTCATACCCACAAAATTTTGCCATAAATCACACATGCCAACAAATCTTCCACATTCATTATAATTTTCTTCAACCAAACCTACACAACAAATTTTTCACAATTTCAAAGCCCCCAAAATTCAAGCCAAAGTTCATCCAACAAACATCACAAATTACCAAAATTGCCAAAACTTCACAATTTCAAAGCTCCCAAAATTCAAGCCAAAGTTCGTCCAACAACATCATAAATTACCAACATTGCCAAAATTTCATGACTTCAATGCCCCCAAAATCCAAGCCAAAACTCATCCAACAACATCACAAATTACCAACATTGCCAAAATTCCATAAGCCACCAACATTGTCCAAATTACACCATGACCAAAAGATACAACACTTCAAAAATGCTCCAAAGCCAACATTACAACATGATCAATTATACAATGCCCCAAATTCCAACAAGATCACACAACAACACAATGACAATCCCTCAACATCAAATTTTCAATTCCAAATTTCCGAATTTCAAATTGCAAATTCCAAACTCTAAACTTTTTTGAATCAAGTACAATTTTCTTTCAAATAAGTTCATACATGCTATACATTGTAGGATCGACAATAGCTCTCCTACCTTCAAGGGATTTACCTTAGTTCTCCCAAAATTCATAGAATCGACAATAGCTCTCCTACCTTCAAGGGATTGACCTTAGTTCTCCCAAAACTCATATGATCAACAATAGTTCTCCTAAAACTCATAGGATCGACAATAGTTCTCCTATACATCATAGGAGCATTTAACATGCCCGGAGTCTACAATAAATCAAAGGATTATACAGAACTAAACACTTTTCTAGATGAGTAAAACAATTAAAAACATAAGAATTAAAACCAATAAATAATTGTTAAGAACATACCAATAAATGGTTGGGTTTCACCCCTTACCTTAGCAAGGCTTCTAGCAAGCCATAATACAAATAAAACTATAAAAACTATAAAGAAACTTTAAGAAAACCTAAATTATGTTCTATGGCAGCTCTCCCTTGAATTTTGCCCTAAAAAACCTTTAAATAGGTCAAAGAATCCTATTACAAGTTGAATTCCCGTTTGGAGAAAATCTCAGGTTTTTAGGCTTCACTTAACTGACGTTTTTGGCCCATTTAACTTCAGAATTCGGACTTTTGGTAAACTACAAAGTTGTAGCCCTTTAAGTTAAATTTCCATCCCAACTTGAATCATCTCGATTGGACATCTGAACCGAAATTTATGCTCCAAATACTAACTGGTGCGCAGGCTGAAATCCTAATCCGGATTGGACTTGGATTTGGTGCAAATTTCCTTTGATTCCTTGCTCCAATTGGACTTGAATTTAATTGGGGTGGCCTTCTTTGACTTCATCATGGCCCTTGTAAAAGTAAAGTCCATTAGCTTTCTTCTTTGCACAAATTCACTTATTTAATTTCATTATCCTACAAAAAGCAAATTCAAGCATTAAAATTCAATTAAATGCAAAATTGATTATTCAACATTATTCCAAAATCAACTATAAAATGCATGAATTAACTCAAAATAAGTATGATAATGCTTTCTAATAAAGATATAAATATGCAAAATTAAGCTATTATCAGGGCATATAGGAGATAAAAAAGAAATACCCTTGTTACACTTTTTTTTTAAAAAAATAACACCTCGTTTTATCTTGTTGTGCAAATGCTACACCTTGCCAAGATGATTTGCACACAGGTGTTCATGATTGGCGAGTAACAGTGGTGAGATGGTTATTTATGTCTTTCTTCTAGGATTTTCTTATCCTATTGATCAAAAGAATGTGACATCAAAATCAAGATCGTTTGTTCAAAGATTATAAACAACTCACACAATTAAGCACTAAATAGCACAAACCAGTAAAGTGCAAAAAGTAGCTCTTCAAAGCTTAACAAGGTACACAGTCATGAAACGTAAGTTTCATTGGCCAACCTTAATTAAACACTTAGTGGTGTGCAATACAAAACAATAAAAATCTTTTTGTGTTTTTAAATTATGACCAAAAATAAAAAAGCACACATTATGCTAAATGAATAAAATGCAAAAGCAATGCATGACAACATGTAATGCACAACTAAGCTATAGTGGGCACACAAACAAGAAATATCTATTTCTTAATTAACCCATTAGCACATGTACAATCTAGCACATACACATACAAAATCAGATAAAGCTCATGCACTCAGTTATGCAATACACACTTTCTATGTTTCTCCATAATATCAAGCATGTTTTAAGTCAAGAGAGAAATATTATAATTCATGTAATCCTCAAAAAAAAAAAAAAAATAAGACTCAAAATAAAATATTTTTGTCTTTTTGAAAATTTTCAATGTTTTTGGGTTTTTTTTTTTTTTTTTTTAATAAACAAAACAACCTAAGAAAATAAAACAACCAAAAACTGAAAGAAAACATGTCCACAAATAATTGAAAGAATTATATCAAGGACAAGTAAACAAACACTCATCTTAGAAGATCTTTTCTCACCCAAACAACATGAATCTTTGGCCTTGTAGGTGTAAAACCATGAGAAGCAGAGTGTATTTGAGGAATTACACATTTCTTCTGAGAGAGACAGAAATCCTGCAATTTCCTTTCACAAGCCAACAAGCTTAAATTTTTCAAAAGTATATGAAACAATTTTTCAGGACTTATGGCAGGAGAAGTATCATCACATATCCTAGACTGAAACACAGAATGCTTAAATGTCAATTTATGATAGTTAAGATGAATGTGACCAAGAACATCACAAAAGTGACATACAAGAAAAAATTTAGGAACATCAGTATTCCTAGAAACATATCTAGTCTCAAGTTTTGGTTTTTGCATCAACAAAGAACAATTTGGTCTAATGTGACCAACAACACCACAAAGGTGACAGGTAGGCACAAAAACAGATTTCTTATGCAATTGATTAGAAGGTTTAGACGTAGGTTTAGAAATTTCAGCGTATACATCAGAACTTTTACCTTTGTCTAACCTAGCAACATAAGTCTTTTCTTTATGATTCCTCTTGAAATGAGGAATATAAATTTTGTCTTTCTAAAACTCATAGGATCGACAATAGTTCTCCTATACATCATAGGATCAACAATAGCTCTCCTACCTTCAAGGGATTGACCTTAGTTCTCCTAAAACTCATAGGATCAACAATAGTTCTCCTATACATCATAGAATCGACAATAGCTCTCCTACCTTAGTAGAAATTGACCTTAGTTCTTCTAAAACTCATAGGATCGACAATAGTTCTCCTATACATCATAGGATCGATAATAGCTCTCCTACCTTCAAGGAATTGACCTTAGTTCTCCCAAAACAAATAGGATCGACAGTAGCTCTCCTATCTTCAAAAGATTGACTTTAGTTTTTTCTTCAAGTTTCAAATTCCAAATTCCAAATTCCAAGTTTCAAGCTCCAAATTTCAATTCAAAATCTCAAAGTTTCAAAGTCTCAAAATTTTAAAAGTCAATTTCAAAACTTCCAAGTTTCAAAAATCAAATTTTTCTCAAAAATAAAATCTTTTGTCAATTAAACTTTTCTTGATAAAGTTCAAGTCAAAAAGGAACAAATGAAAATCACACATCTCAAAAATGTGGGATCAAAAAGCTCCCATAATTTAAAAGTCTAGCCCCAAATTTTGACTTTTTACAGGCAGCATTCTAGATCGAAGTAGAAGAAGACCTTTAATCAACATTTCAATTCCAGATTAAGATCAAAGTAGAAGAAGACCTTTGATCGTCATTCCAACAACTCTAGATCAAAGCAGAAGAAGACCTTTGATCGTCACTCCAACAACTCCAGATCAAAGTAGAAGAGGACCTTTCATCGTCATTCTAGCAATTTCAAATCGAAGTAGAAGAAGACCTTTGATCGACATTTCCATTCCAGATCAAAGTAGAAGAAGACCTTTGATCATCATTCTAATAACTCCAGATCAAAGTAGAAGAAGACCTTTGATCGTCATTCCAACAACTCCAGATCAAAGTAAAAGAGGACCTTTGATCGTCATTCCAGACAACTCCATTTTCAAGATCAGGATTGAAAAGTTTCTTGGTCACCCCACTTGTCAAGAATTATTTCCAGAATCATCAACTATCAGCTAAGTACGGTATTTTCATTTTTTTTTCGTCAAAAGATAAGGCACTAGTTCTATGTTCCAAAGTTTTAGGTTCGAGGGCTAGGTAATTTTTGAAAATTCAACCTCAATTAAATCATGGTCGCTAAAATCAGTGTCTTTGTTTTACATTGACATTCGCTTTTCAAGCTCTGTCAATGAGGGGCATTCTGTAGACACTCAATTTTGCACCCATGATTTAATCAAGGAGAATGACTTGAATGGCCATCCATGTACCTCAAAATTCATGATTGCATTACATGCATCAATCTGTTCTTGCATTACATGCATCAACTTGTCTTTGCATTACATGCATTAATTCATTCATTGCATATCATAAAAATGATCTTGAGATTCTAACGGTCGCAACGGTGTTTCTGGTTTTCAAATCGAGCCATCGGATCGAAAGATACTGCATGATCAAGTTTGCATGGTCAACATGCATTGTGTCTGGGTAAGGTTGACCACACAAGATTAGTTTAAATTAATTCTGATTGGTTAATCTATTAAAATTAATTAAATGATTCTGTGATTGGTTGATAATTAGTGTTTAAAATAGGGCATGCATAGGAATAAAAGGGATGGTTGGATAACAATAAAATTCTGGATAATCTTAACTTTATCAAGATTTATTTTAGGGTATTTATCTACAAGATAATTGTTATTAAATAGCTTGAATTATCCAGAAAAGAGATGAAAAATCATAAACGGAGGATAAAAACATGTCTAGGTACAAGGACCGGTCAAAAAACCCTAAAAGAGGAGACCAAACGGCACCCGAACACGAAAAAGCGTTCGGTGTCCAAGAGCCCATTCGGCACTTTTGGAGTGCCGAAAAGTGCCGAATTGGCATCTTTTAGGCTTTGGCCCAATGGCCTTCGGGTGACGATGAAGCACACCCTTTTCGATCTTTTAGCAAAAGGATGCGTCCGGATTCACATCCTAATCGTCTGTGCCTATTTTTTAGAGTCTTCTAACCTCTTGTTGAAGACAAATTTTTCACGCCACATGGCTTCATTTCATTGGCGACCCGCACCACGTCAACATTATCATGGATTTTGAAAAAACCTCTTTTAAAGCCCAAAAGAGCCCATATTTACACAAAAAGGCGTCAAAGCCCATGGTTCAAGCTCATGGCACATCATCTCATTTTTGGCTCATGATCCAAGCTCATGAGTCTCATCAGGGGGAATTTTGGGAGTCGTGGTTTAGAGGGCCAAGAAGTATGTTCAGTAAAGCTCCAGTGGTTCAAAGTTGATAAAGGAAAGCATGTTGCTTGGCATGTCTTCCCTAATTCCCTGAACTCTGATGGGTCAGTGTACAATAGGTAACATTTGGTAAGCCTCTCATATCACATAACACTTAAAATGATAAAACTCGCCATGCTCTTTACATAAAAATTAATGTTCATCATATAATATAAGTTTAAAAATATAATTATATCATTTCATATCAATTATATTATTTTCATCTAAATCAATTCCAAGCACATGGCTAAATATAAATTAATATCTCATATCTAGCATTAAAATGCTCTCTTTACTCTCCAAGATTTGGTTAAAATACAAAAAGACCATGATTACATCTCTAATATTTCATCAAACATCAACCAACTAGTCTATTACTTACCAAAATTATATATGGACTAAACATATAATTTTTCAAGAGAGGAAACTTAGCCGAAAATACCAATAACAGCTCCAGCGGAAGTTGCAACAGCTTTTGCAGAAGCTGAAACAGCTCTAGCAGAAGCTACAGACAATTCCAGCAGAAGCAGAAACAGCTTCTGCAGAAGCTGTAACAGCTTTAGCACTTTCTGCAATGGCTCCAGCTGTGATACCAGAAAAATCTCATAAAGCTTATCTCACCATCTTTAGTCATATCATGAATTTAATGCCAAATACTTTCCTCCAAGCAAATGATGTCATTCGGATGACATCATCCAGCTGTAACAGCTGTGATTGACAGCTGTTACAACTATAACTTCAGCCTTAAAGTCTCTAACTTTGCTTCTTTTGGCCAAAAAACAAAAGACCACTTACTTTGTCAAAGATTTTTCCTCATTTGCTAAGTTTCCCTTCAACTAAGTTCTGATCTAGTTATATGCTTGGCCCTATATAAAGAGGACCAAGCCACACACCAAAAGGGCCTCTCTCCCTCTCTAATCCCTCTCTGATCCAGCTCTCTCTCTATTCTTCAATGATTCTGAAACTTCACTCATTTTGCTGCAAAATACACATTTTCACACTTCCCCATCTCTCTTACAAAGTCCCTCTTCATAGATAACTACACAACACACATATTACAACATACCATTATCCATTACCCATCTTTCCCACACTCCATTATTCTGAAACTTCATCATTTTTGCTGCCCAAAACACATCTCCATCTCATTCTTTGTTTCTCATACAAAATCTCCCTTCTTAGAAAGCAACATAACTCATAACACAAATAATCTCATGTATTCACTATATTTAACCTTCATATTATCTATCTCTCACTTCCATATATTTTACAAACACATTCCCCACAAAATACCCATACATACTTCTCATGTATCTTTAAACTCCATGTTTCACAAAGTATACATATACAAGATCCATGTCCAACAAAGTATCTACATATAATTCCTATACATATTACAAACACCATATCTCACAATATATATATATTTCTCACCATCTTCACACATCTTAAAACATATCAAATACTCTTCCAAGAACACATTACAAAAGCCCTTTCTCATGGAAGGCACATGAACATCAAGTCTAAGGCCTTTCTCTTAAAAGCCACAAAGACTTCATATTAAAATCATTCTCATTTGAAAACATACATTTCCAATACTTAAAGCTATTCTTATGAAAGGCATAAACTCACTCATGTTTGACTAAAAACTAAAAGGGCATTACATGGGGAAAATCATTTAAGTGCTTGATTAAGAGGACAAACTTAACTAACTAATGCACACGGCTGGACATGCTCTCTCTCCCTCCAGTTGCACCCATTTTTCCCTTTCAAACATGAAATCACCATGAAAGGATTCACCTCACCATGCTGCTGAAGTGTTATGTCCACTGGTGTTGTACGGCTAGAGCTGCAAAATCTGAAAGTTGCTGAAATGCTAAGTCCACTGATGCTACGGCTGGAGTTGCAAAATATGAAGATAAGTCATTATATTTTATCTTCAAATTTATATTGTTAAATATATTTTATTCATTATCATTTTACTGCTGGATGCAAGTTATTTTAACATCATCTCACTATCTAATGAACATGATCTAACTAATACTTCATTAATTAACATTCATATTAATAAATCAATCTACTACCATTGGGCATATATTATTTGGACATGAACCACCCTTGGAAACATTTTTTTTGGACATGAACTACCATTGGACATATATTATTTGGACATGGACCATTGCCGGACATACCTTATCATGTTGAACATGAACCATGAACCGCAACTAGACATGGACTATTGGACCCATCCCATTATTGGACATTGGACACCTAATTAAACACTTTCTAATATTGGACATCACTTAATAAACATAATAATAACGTATCAACTCACCATTTAATCAAAGCTATTATGCTAAGCATATTATTTATTTATTTTAACCATTATCATGATTCTAAAACTTTGGGTTTTATCTATTTTGTAGGTTTAAAAATACACCGGTAGCCATTGGTCTATGCGGCCCAATGTTGAGTTCCGGGTTGACCTCCCCAAAACAAATCCGGGCCTAGCAAAGTCACACCTCCAAAGGCACGTGGCTACGCTAAAAAAAAAAGCCCCCGAGACCTCTATAAATAGAGACTGAACCTCATAATTCAGCACCTTTTTTCTACGCTCTGAGAGGCATACGTTTTGAGGCTCTCAAATTGCTGATGCTTGCTAATCCTCTCTGAGATTTGCTGATTAAATTAGGGTTTTTAGGTTTCAAAGATAACTGAATAAGTTTCTTTGAACCCTAAAACATCCTCTCAAAAACAAGGAGTGCTTATACAAGAGGTTGTTTTCAATCACCTTATTCTCTTTTATGTTTCATGTTAATGATGATGCAAGTTTTCCTTTATCCATAACATGAGTTGTTAATCATTGTCTTGTTAAAGCATGATCTTGATTTTGTTTATGTAATTGTTATGATCTCTTTCTTAATTCCAATTACCTGCATATAACCAATTATTTAACCTGAAATTAAAAACAGATCTACATCCTTCTTAGATGTAGATCTGAATTTTTCTTAATCAAAAACGGATCTGCATCTTTCTTAGATGTAGATCTTAATTTTTCTTAAAACAAAAACAGATCTACATCTTTCTTAGATGTAGATCTGATTTTTTCTTAATAAAAAAAAAGATCTGCATCTTCATTAGATGCAGATTTGAATTTTTCTTAAATAAAAAACTGATTTGTATCTTTCATAGATACAAATCTGATTTTTTTTTTTTTTTAATGCAGATTTTTGAAGTAAAGAAATAGATTAAACATGATTGTGTTTGCTTTTGTCTATTTAATTCATGATTGCATAAATTCATATTATGAGTGAAACTCTCTTCTTAAAAGAAAAATCCTTTTCATTTTTTTTAACATATAAGAAAAACAAATCTGATTTTTCTGCTATTAAATTTTTTTTTTTTTTTTTTTTTTTTTGTTATCACAAAACAGATCTAATCTTTTATAAATCAAAAAACTATTTTTTTTAGTTCTTCAAAAACAAATCTGATATTTTTCAAACCAAAAGACTTTATTTTATGTAATAAAAACATATCTGAATTTTTTATCTCCAAAAACCCTTTTTCTACATATTACAAAACAGATCTGGTATTTTGACCAATCAAAATCAATTTTCTTTACTAATCAAAACAGATCTGAATTTTTATTTTTTTTAAAACAAAAGAAGAGATTTCATTCATAAATAAATTTGTGTGATTTAGTTTTAAATTCACATGTTCAACATATCATTCATGACATGCATAAAAAGGTACATTGGTCACAAGAGTCTAGAAGACCAAACTCTGTCTGGGTGGAATGGGTGCCTAACACCTTCCCATTCCGTAACCTAGCCTCTGGATTTAGGTCATTGGTTAAGTAGATCTAGCCTTGTCTTTTCTTTTATTTTTGGTAGAATGTAACTAGGACAAAAGCCATATATGTTTGGTAGCTTGTAACTAGGACCCTAAGCCATGTAATTTTCCATTTTTTAAGTTATGTAATTTTTATTCAATCAATGAAGAGAATAATTCAGTCATGTATTTATTTTTTTTTATTTTTTTTATAAAAAAAAATAAATAAATAAGTGGCGACTCCACACCACTTACCCAAAAAGAGAGGTGCCCTAAAAAGCACTCCAAGAAAAATCTCTCTTTTTTGAGAGGCACCCAATTTTGGCAGTCTCTCACAGAGTCCGATACTTCGGCTACAGGTTCTTCAGCGGCTAGCTCTTTAACTGGGATGTGTTCGGCTCTACCATGAAACACTCTATCTGCAGAACCATCTCTAACTAGGAGCAAAGACCCTTCTCTTATCTGGCGAGGACCTAGTCTCCGAGCTTCACCAAGGGAAAGGCCTTTCAGGAGGAAACGTCGGAGGCAAACATCAATATATGAGAGCAGCGGACTGCCAACGGTGAGAGCTTGCCTAAGATCCTGGTAGCTAGTATATGAAGGGACACAATCGAGGATGAGGTGTGACGCTCTTAGCTGACCATTGTAGTACACGAATATCTTCAAGCGTAGCACGAAATTTAGGTCCCGAGGATGCGCAGCGTTAAGATCAAGCCTAAAACGCTTAGTAACTGCAAGGCAAAAGAAAATACATTTTGTTAATAAGGAAAAAATAAATAAATAATAATAATAGTAAATGATAATAATAATAAATAAAGTAATCACAGAAGTGCGCAGTAACGTAACGAAATTAAAGGGAAATTTCTCGGGCTAAATTAGAAGAGCAATGCTGAGTAATACAATCCTATGGTTAAAAAAATGAAAAAGGAAGGGAATACCAACCAATTTCTCGAGGGGAGGTCGGGCAAGGGTGCTTGCCAACAAGCCAGTTCCCGTTTACTTTAACATACTCTCTAGCCGAATTCCTGTTGGAGTCGGGAAGGCACGATATTAGCCAGACAATGGTGTCTTGGACTTTTAGGTAGTAACTTGTCCTCAAGCCACCACAAATGTTGCACATAAAGTTGATGTCATGGTGATCGAGTCTTAGGCTGTACAAGTTGTTAAGCCAACTCACACAACTCACCACTCTATAGAAATTCGGTGGAAGTTGGTCGGGACAAAGGCCGTAAAAAAAAAGTGTTCAAAGTAATAAGGGGTCCATAGGAAATCTAACCCCCTTTCTAAAATAGCCATTAAAGGAAAAAACACTACCTGAGGACGCCTACCATTCTCTATGTTTCCTTCAAGGTAGAACTCTACATCTACATCTAAAGGAATATTGAACCTAGCCCTAAAGGTTGCTAAGGCAGCATCAGTTTTAAGAAGATGTGCAAAACCCATTTGTATGTATAAAGAAATTTGAAGAAAACTTAAAAAAAGGAGAATAGGGAGTAAGGGACTTACAATAACGTGCTAAGAAAAGTGATCTTGGTAAGAAGAGAGGGTGCTTCGAGGGATTGAGGGTATAAAGATTGAGATAAAAGAGTTAAGTAAGGAAAGGAGCAGTAAGGGAGAAGACCCCTATTTATAGAGGAGGAATCCTGAGGAGCATTGAATAAGTTTTTGGAGGGAAAATCATT
The DNA here is from genome assembly GCA_030021035.2 of Notholithocarpus densiflorus. Taxonomy (NCBI): domain Eukaryota; kingdom Viridiplantae; phylum Streptophyta; class Magnoliopsida; order Fagales; family Fagaceae; genus Notholithocarpus; species Notholithocarpus densiflorus. Next base: position 2,373,294 of record JARYZH020000009.1, on the reverse strand, counting down.
AATTCCCCTTTTTGTAACAGTTACACGCGTGGCCTCGATATATGAACCGTCAAGTAATGATGACTGTTTGATATGACAGCCTGTTGCCCCGCGCGCTAAAGACGCAGGCTGTCTTGTCTGCAATTAATGATTGACGATTGATATAACCAAAAAGTAACCGGTCATTAAATGTGAAACCTTGATTCCACCCCCGAGACACGGGGAAGGAATCAAGGGGGGCTATTGTACGGTGAATGGATCCACCAGCCCATTGTTTGATGGCCCACAAGCCATGGATCACATGAGGGCCATACCATGGGCCCGACCCATACTGTTTGGCCCAAGATAACCCATGAACTATTACAACCTCGAGGTCCAGTGTTGCTCGAGCCTGTCTCTAATGTATCTCAGTAATGCCTTGGGGGAGGTTGCTTGCCAAACAATATCCGGCGTCAGTCGCGAGTTCCAAAACTGACACACTCATTCCCAAAGTAGGACCCCCCTTTTGTCGGGAATAATCCCAAAGGGCCCCACTTGCATGAAAATCCATTCTACGTAATCATAACAAACCCATTAAGCAAGTCTATAAATAGAGGGGAAGAGGAAGGAATAGGGGTTGGACATTTTTTGGTAAGATATCAAAAAGAGAGAGAAAACTTAGAGAAAGAGAGAGAGCTTACTTGGGAATCATTAGGAAATTGTCAGAAAGGTAGAAGAATTGCGTTTCTAGGAGCTTCCCGTTGTAGGATATCCATACCCACGCAACAACAAATAGATTGTGAGCATAGCTTGGTAAACAGCCCATTAACTGAGCCATACATGCCATAATATATATATGTGTGTGTGTGTGTGTGTGTGTGTGTGTGTGTGTGTGTGTGTGTGTGGATAATGATAAATTTCTGATAGGCCAAGAATGTATTGACCCCTTGTGATAAATTAACCAATTAATTAGCCAAGTTAATTAATTAAGTTAATTAACATGCAATACGCGTGGTAGCACAAACAAATCACCAAATAACTAAATGCAGCGGAAATTAAATTGATACGGTGATTTGTTTACGAATAGGGAAAACCTACACGGCAAAAATCCCACCAGGTGATTTGAAGGTCACCACTCCCGAGAATTCACTATTATCACAACATGTGGTTACAAGTAAAGAAATCTCAGTACCTTATACCAAATTACAGTTGAACCCTTACCCCAATACCCAATTGGACTTGTTATGTAGTGACAGTCTCTCATTTTCAATGCACGGCTCCCAGTACATGACTAACCAATTCGATGCGTGGATCCCAATACGTGGCTTACTCACCAACTTGAGAAAGATGTTGGCTACAAAGTTCTTCAATTTATCAACACGATGAAGATCATGAAGCTCCTTGTTTACAAAACCCTACGGTGTACAAACACAGCAACTTCTTCAAGAGAAAGATGAACTGGGGCAAATTCTGTCTCCGGTCACAATTTGCATGAACACAACTTTGCTCTACACTTGCACAACCTTTGACAGCCCTTAAAATAATCCTTATATATGTTTAGGGTTGCGAGAAAAGAAAACCTAAACATGTACCCACAGATTGGATGAAAATCAGAACTGAAAATCTGTTTTTCATAAATCTCAACAAATAGCTTATCTATCGAGAAGCTGTCGAGTATCGGCCTAGAATAGCTTTTTAAACCTCGATAGATACTAGCTGTTGAGCTTTAAAATCCAACACTTCTTCACTTGTTTCTTGGACAAACTTGCATGGCTTTAACACTTGATCTTGAAATCTTGTTTCTTGAAACATTAAACACATCCTAGATCTACCAAATTATAAGTAAAGTGCGTTTTGTCAAAGGATTAGCCAATTCTAATTTGACATATGTTCCTAATATTGAATCACATATGTCCTAACAATTTCAAATTTGGAGCATGAGATTTTTTTTGTGATAAAAATAAGCTCCGCAATTTAAGAAATAGAAGAGTTTGGAAAGAATTGTGGAGTATACTATTTTCATTTTATTTATAACTATGTCATTAAAAATATTTTCAGTATCTTGAAAACATCCTCTCAGTCGTTTTCAAAATCCAATTCTGAACAAAGAAAATAGGATACAATTTTTTGAAAACTATATTTAAAGAACATCAATCAAACTATAGATTCAAGTGTGGGACCCACCATTTTATGGTTTGCAAAACAAAAATCTGTATTTAAATCCTCTTACCAAGTAGGCCATTAAACTTCCCATGAAATCACGTATTATTATTTATAAAACTTCCAATTAAATCATGTATTGTATATAAAAGTATAGGTTGTTATATGTGTAAGTAATATTATAAGAGGGAAAATATGCAAAACAAAAAGTAAATCATTCAAGGCTGCTATGTACAAGAATGAAAAGAATGCCAAAACCCAAAAGGAAAACAATCATCATCATATGAGGGTAAATCAAGCAATTATTCAAGTATGGAATCAAAGTACCACAGCACATCCTTGGTGCGATAGTCAGTCTACAAGTATAAGTGCTTGTGGGTAGGGATGGCAATTTATGCCCGACCCGCGAATACTCGACCCGACTCGACTCTAATGGGCCGGATTTTACCCGGTCTGATTAAAAATAGGGTCAGGTTTGGGTTTTTTTTAAAAAAAACCGAAGTGGGTCCAGGTTGGGTCTGGGTTTTTACAAAAACCCGGCCCGACCCGCTTTAAATTAAAATTACCAAAAAAATCCTAGTATATATATAAACTTATAAACCCTAACTTATTCTCTCATTTCACTCAACCAACTACCCAGCCACCCCTCCCACTCTCACTCACTCTCCTCTCATGTCAACCGCCCCTCTCTCACTGAACAAAAGCTAATGGCGAACTCAGTAAGGAAATATTGGAGTTGATGGACACAAATTTATTGACTATATTTAATGTGAAAAGCCATTTGCAGATATAAGTTTTTTCTTTAAGAACTTTCAGATTGCATTTTGAAAATCCTTTTTATAATATACTTATGCAAACATTACTCCATTTCTTTTACATCTGTATTGCAGAAATATCGAACTGCTGTGCACATGCCAAACTACTCTGTAGAGGGTATATCTTCTTGAATATTTACCTTTGTTATTAAAAGTGGAAGTTATAGAATTTCTAGTTTAGTGATAGCTGAAGCCAACGACCACAAAGACGGTGACTTACGGCAATGGTTCTTGATGTTCTTCTTCCATTTTTTTCTTTATATGATTAGTGGGTTTGGGGTTTAGATTCTCTTTGTTTAACCTGTGGGTTTGGGGATTTAGATTTAGATTTCAAATGTATTTGATTTCTGTGAATAGTTTGATTTTAGCTAGAATAGGTGTTGATCAAGAGGCAGATTTCCTTTTGTTTTCTAGTCCGCCTGTGGACTTGCTTAAGACCTTAGAGGATGACTGTAATGGAGTTTATTTCAACAGACTTTGTACTAATTTGGATGTAGTTGTTTAGTTTAATGATATTGTCGTTTTTAACCCAAAAAAATAGTTTGATTTCAAATGTATTTGGTATTTTGTTGTTTGTGCTGCTGTGATGCTTTTTTCTCAAGAAAACATAATTTTTTTTTTTTTTGTTGGCCACGGATTGGGCCACTATTTGGCTGAAGATTGGGCCCTGAAGTGGCCTGGCTGGGCAGGGCCTGCGGGACCCAGCGGGGCGGGTTTGGGCCCCGGGAAAAAAATCCGTATAATAAACGGGCTGGGTTCGGGCCAAAGGTCCTAGCCCGTAGGTCGAGTCCGGGTATTAAAAAACCTGGCCCAAACCCGACCCGTTGTCATTCCTACTTGTGGGGTGTGGGGGCAAAGGTCGGAGTTCAAGTCTCCAGGAATAAGTTTCACACACATATACACTTAGATTAGGCAAAGTAGAATTTCTATCTTGTATAAAAAAAAAAAAAAAAAAAAAAAAGTATGGAATCAAAGTCAATCCATATTTAATTGTCTTTCGCCATTTGATTTTAAATTCATATTCAGAACGTAAATGGAAGACTTGAATATGATTGATTATCTTCATTAAAACTCAATCTTACCAAGTTAACAAGTCAAATTCGAGTTCAAATTCAAAAAGATATTTTTATTTTTTTGAGGACAATTTTTTTATTTCTTTTTCATTTTCCTTTTCCAAAATTTTTCTTTGATTTTTTATTTGGGTATGATATCGAAGCTGGTTTTGTTTGATTTTTTTCACATAAATCACATGTATTTGATTTACCCGATCAAACTTTTAATACATTGGAAATGCAAATTCAGTAGGTTTTCTTAAGCCAATCAATGTATTATACAGTTAACTGTTTTAGCTGATATCATCAAGTAGGCTTTTTGAGTGGGACATGTGCACGCAGATTTATTAAATTTTTCCGTATTAAAATTATACTCTATGATGTTTTCTCTTCCTATGGTAGCAATTTATCACTTATGCATGCATTTTATATTTTCTTCTTCTTGTAATTTTTTTTTTTTTGGACAAATCCACCATTAGATTATATATTCTTCTTATATCCTCCATACTTACAAAATTTCTAGAAAATTAAAAATAAATAGCTATGTCATCATTAAATTGTTTAAATTGCAAGTTTTTGTAGTATAAATTATGCATAAAATATAAGTTTATAGATCATATAGTAAATAATATCCGATTAACACAAAATTTGACATATGTATTCAAAGCGTAAAGAATATGCACTTCAATGGTTAAATTTTCAAAATATGTAATAATGTTTATTTTATTAAGTAAAGCTGTAGTCTTAGGTTATAACCAATTTTGTAGCTAAATTTTGTTCATTTTTTTTCTCTCAAGCTTTTTATTTTTGCAGCATGTCATTGCCAGTGGTTGCAAAAACATGACAAAATGCCCCCCCCCCCCCCCCCCCCTGCAGAAGCACCATGGACTCTCAACAATAACCCTTGAGGAAATTATAGTGAAAGAGTTTAACAGTCGTTGCCCTTGATAATATGCACAGGAATGTGCTCTCCATGAGGCAGGAGCATCATTCTAGTGTTTATAAAGATGTTGCGGTAAGGCATTCTATTGCCCCTATGAAGTGTAGTTTGAACTTTGAAGGATACAAATATTTTGTTTTACCTTTGTGTTTCAATATATTTTCCACTAATTATGGTATGTCATATATATATATATATATATATATATATTTGGTTATATTACAAAGAAAGCCAAACAAATAAATGACAAATTGTAATTGGTGAAATACAAAATGGAACACAAAAACTGAGACACGTGATTTATATGTTCACAATTAATAGGGTGGGATTGAAATAACTTTTGAACCCTGTTTCTTTTGAATGAAAATTTTTTTTGAAATTTTTTTTTTTTTGGAAAATATTTTTTAGAGAATTGATTTGTTTTCAAGTCTTTAATTGAAAACATATAAATGAGCTAAAAAATATTTTTATTGTTTGACTTACATGAAAAATCATTAGTATTTCTTAGTAATTTAAAATATGAACAAAAAATTTCTTTTATAAGAACATATCCCAAATGAAAAAAAAAATAGGGATTATTCACGATTATCAAATGGATCCCGAATTTAGACTCTACATCAAAGAAAGCAATAGGTTTGAGGAAAATAGTCATTTGCAAAGAAAAGAAATTGGGTATTGGTCCACAACAATCATCAATCTTTTTGTAGAGTGAGAGGAGTTACCCTTGAACGTTTTCTGTTGCTACATTTTTTATATGATCGGACTTGTTCCTGTTTATTTATATTTTCCACCATACCAAACACCAAAAATGTAAATAAATAAAAGATAAAAATTTTCATTGAAACAAATGCAATGATAGCCCCTCTCTCTCTCTCTCTCTCTCTCTCTCTCTCTCTCTCTCTCTCTCTCTCTCATGGTGCGAATCTCATATTGTTCAATGTTGGACCATATACATGTAAAAGTTTCCCTTGTTTTTGTTTTTTTGAGGTCCATGCACTCTAGAAAGATATGCTAGTGATGGATGGATTCTTTATACTAAGAATATGATAGTCCAAGGGTGATTGAAGTTGGGTAGAGAAGTGTAGTTTGAACTTGAAGGAATTTATCATATTCTAATAACTTAAACTTTTGGGACAATCGGTAATTTTATATGATATCAAGGAGGGCTATGCGTATTGTTACAATTTCTAAGGCCAATGTGTTGAATTTAATTGATTAACTTAAGGTAGAATGCCTAAGAAATTATACCTAAGTTTTGCCATATCTTATATAGACTCTTTATTCAAATAATAATATATAGGCTAAAATGCAAAGTGCACCCTCCTCTAACTTTATTTTTGTTCAATTGGAGTCTTTTAATTTTTAGAGTTATTCAATTCAAGTCTTTTATCCAATTTCGTTAAAAAATTGTCATTAAGTATGCAATTAACTAATGAAAAAAAATTGAAAAAAAATTCTTAAAAATTGCTTTCCATTTTATTTATTTGTTTGCTCAAATTTCATATATATGTTTAAAGAAACAATGTATTGTTCTCTATTTAATTTCAAATTCAAATTTTTATGAGTTTTAATCCATGTGTCTAACTTTTGGTTTAATCTTAAAAAATAAGAAAAACTAAAAGAAAGAATATAACTTGTGTTTAGGCCCTTTAGGGTATATGTTGGTGATGTGGTGAAATAGATAGGCTAGGTGAATATTGGGGATGAGTTGTTAGAAAATGTGTCTCATACGTTGGATACATACATTCTCATACGTTACGAGTTTCATACACTATGAAAAAGAGATTATGCATATATTTGATGCATGAAATAATTATGGATTTGACTATGAGCTAACTACTAAGAAAGTTTATAAGGCCATTCTGAGAGAGAAAATGAGAAAGATTTTGAGGAAAATTACAATTCTTAGGTTAGTTAGCAGTTACTTCATTTCACAGCCCACAACAAAATATGCCACACTACCAACCAATTTCATATTCACCATTTAATTTTTAATCACCCATGTTTTGACCCCAAGCCCAGAATCTTCATAAAGACTCGACACCAGCACTATTCAGATCCCTCTTCTCCATAAACATCTCTGACGTACACCAAAACAAGACCACGGATCCAATCCATAATCCTACTAAAGTTTTCAAATGCACTTCAATTACTTTCCCTTAAAAAAAAAAAAAAAAAAAAAAAAAGCCATTGTTCTCATCTAACCAAGCCAAGACATGGGCTGACTTGATATCTAATGAAGAGAGACCCAAAAAAATTTCTAGGACTTCTGTTTTTTTAAACACAGCCCAATACTTCTTCAAAAACAATGTCCAGACCAAAACACAATTTGATTTCTTTTATCCAAGCAAGCAAATTTAGCTTAAGTAACAGTTGCAACATTAGCTTGTTTACAAACAGATTTCACAATTCACATCCCATCTTTGAAATTTTTCTAAGCAAAATCCAGAGATCTTGTACGTCTGATTTTCTCTAAATTTGTTTTTTTTTTTTTCCCACTTGTTTATTATTGTTTCTATCACTTTTTTTTTTTTTTTTTTTTTTGATGTGAAAGCTGACATTTTATTTCATAAAAGAAATCGAATTTACCTCATGAGTTAGAACTTGCTCGATAAAGCAAGGATACTCTTTACTCCGTACAAGATAGTTGCTAATACCAGATGCATGTTTAGCAAGTAAATGTGCAGGTTTGTTACTCTGCCTTCTAACGTGGGAGAACATTATCCGCCTAAAGTCCTTGGCCATTTCCTGCATACCCAATACCACTGCTTCCACCGATGATGGGGGTGTAGACTTCCCACGAAGAGCATTTAGAACCATCACCGAATCACCCTCTAGGACCAAGTCTTCAACACCAGTGTCTTTTGCAAGCAACATCCCTACTTCAAAAGCTTTAACTTAATTCCGCCTCAGCAGCCCCCATTGGTGCCATAATCTTTTTGCTTAGCGCTGCTTCCACTCTTCCCTTAATTATCATCTCTAATGAGTACACCGACCCCCACTGCTTTCTGTGCTGAGAAGACGGCACCGTCGACGTTAACTTTAAACCAAGATGCTTGAGGAGGGCGCCATGGATCAGCTACACAGCCACCTGTGTTGACTCTCCAGAAACAGCTATATATTGCCTCATTGTACTCCATAATGTAGTTCATGGCCCACTGTACCAGCTTCTTCCCATTCCGATTATTCCACAACGCCCAAGCTATTGTCACAACCTTCGCTGCTTGCTCATCGTCTACGGCATCAACCATCACCAGACTCCACATGATCAAGTCGTGGAAATTAAGTACGGCATCCTAAGCTTCCAGGTTCGAACTTCTGATCACCATTTTAGAATGACTCCAAGCTTCCTGGGCTGTCGGACAGCTCCATATATAAAACATGCCCTGCCGATTCCGCCTCCAGATTACAACTATCGCATGTGTCGTCATTTACAATCTGGCGTCGCTTCAAACTTGCTTTCGTTGCATGGTAAGACTTCACGGCATGCTAGCTCTCCACCCAAAATGACGAATTTTGTGTGGAATCGGTAAGTGCCAAAGCTTCCTCCAGAATCTGCGAATGTGATTACTCTCCGACCCCTCACCCCGATTCTCCTGTGCGGAAACTCTCACTGCCAACTTGTAACAGCTGCTCACCGAGAACAAACCATTCGATGTCTAGGTCCATACTAACCTGTCAGCTGGTACTGGTAGGCGAGAGCTTAAAGAAGTACTAGTACACTTTCCCCTCTTCTCAAAAAAATAAATAATAATAATAATTAAGTAGTAACACTTGTTCACATATGTACCAAATAGGAATCAAACTTATATTACAAGCTACTTGGATATACAAAATATCCAACAGAGGGAGGGGATTTGATTTGATTTGAGAGAATAAAAGGATATTGGTCATGGAGGGAGAAATATGATTTGAGAGAATGAATTTTGATCAATTTGGGAGAAGGCTTGAACAACGTCATTTTTGGTTTTTGACCTATATATAGACCATACGACAACGTTTGGACAATCCGGTTTTATTTTTTTTATTTATTTTTATGTTATTTAAAAATAATAATAATAATAATAAGAGAAAATCAGGATATTCTCGTACTCTGCTTGACCTACGGTCGACTCTCGCTCGAGGGGCTTGGCATTGGCAAGCTACCACAACTTTAAGATCAATAGAATCTGTTGAATATGGGTCACTGATGACCTGACCCTGACCCTCGACCTCGACAATCGGACTACGTCTACACGTTTCTTTTCTTTTTCTTCTTCTTTTTGAAACCGTCTACACGTTTCAAAAAGTTCTACAATGCATTCTAAAGTCTAAAGCAAGAATCTACCAAACCTTGTCAATTGAAGCCGCTGCATGCAATTCTACTGAGAAAACTGTCACCACTTTTTTCCACCCAACTACTAACATGTTCTGGATTCAAGTTCCTCCTAAATAATTTTGTGTTTCTTGCTTCGAATTGAAATCCAGATTCACTGCTAGTCTGCTATTAAGGATAGGCATCATATATATCTCCTAAATTCGAAGGGTAGGCATTAGAATAAAATTTTGTAAAGTTAATTTTCAGTTCAAATTTAATAAACTAAAAACCCATATTATGTTAAATGATATTGAGCTCCATACAACTTTAGTCCTGGGGTATAAGTAAAGTAATTAATCCTAATTTTGCTTTTTATTTTTATTTATGGTTTATCCTAATTTTACTTGAGTGTTACCAAAGTAATTAATTATAATTATATTTGTAATGCAAGTATTGCAATTCTAGGTTTAACAAAGGTAAGGACGCAATAAAAATTCACAAAAATCTTTTAATGGCCTATATGTGGGGTGGTAAGCTAATTTCATAGTGTTGCAAAATTGTTGTTGTGAAGTTAAAAATGACTCTTCTAGGTTAGTCTAGAATTCATTCTATAAAAATAAATAAATAAAGTTAGTCTAGAATAAGAATACCCACCATAAGTCTATAAGAATGTCAAGCCACGGTAATTTATTGCTTTCTCTCTTGTACGAATCTTGTTAAAAAATTAAAAAATAGTTAGGGGGTAATTTATGTGACTTCCTTACTTAACATTATCATAGAAGCATCTTAACCATTCTCAAGCTAAACCCCTTAATGTGTAATGTGTATGCAATTTCTACTTTGTATAAACAATACAATATTTCAAATTTTCTTACACGTTATAGCCTTATAGGTCTGGTCCAAAAAACATAAAGTAAATCAGAAAGGTGTCATGCTTACCCATTTCTTTTAAATAAATTTAAAAAAAAAAAAAAACAAAAAAAAAAAAAAACTCAAAAAGCGACGCTTCTTTTTTGTTTTTTGGTTGTTGCTTGAAGCCAAAATTGAATATCAATGTTAAACAGGTCTGGTTAATGGATGTTTTTAGGGCATTTGTTATTGAACTATTTTAAGAAAATTTTTATACCACTTTCATATGAAATATAAAAAAAAAACTAACATTAATATCTGTTTTTTTTTTTTTTTCATAAAAAGTTTTTAAAAATATTTCATAAAATAATGTCCTTAGAACATCTTCTTCTTCAAAATATCTTCCACTTCTTCTTCATTTTTTCTTTTCCCCTTTTTTTTTATAGGAATTCCACTTACTAAACAAATTATGTCCATGTACGCAATGAAGTGTAAGACCCCCACCCTCTCCTTTATTTATTTATTTAGAGAGTTTATGATGCTTTTTATATTGTATCCAGCTCCTCCCCAATGGGCCATAGCTTATCTTGGAATGATCTACCAATCATAGCTGCTTTAAAGCAAAACAAAATAAAATAGGCTAAATTGCAAATTGTACTCTCTAATTTTATCTAGAATTCAATTTAGTCATCTAACTCCACTTTCATTCAATTCAGCTTTCTAGCTTTAATTTTTGTTCAATTCAATCCCCCCCTTTTTAGTCACCGTCAAAATTGCGCTGTTAATTTTCGACTTTGTTCAATACAAAATTACATCGTTTTAGTTTCTTTTCACAAAAAGTTTCTTTTCACAAAAAGCAAAAATGAGATAACCAATCTAATCTTTCACTAAGATTTCAAACAGTTATCCCAAATTCAAGTTGATTCTATTTTGCCTCAAAAAAACACTGAAGTACTGCATGCATTTTTTAAAAAGAGTGGGTTCAGAATTCTTCCAAGAATTCTTTACCGAGGAAGAGGAGTTTATTTCTTTGATCTTCCCAAGAACTTCCTTTACTTTGTGAAGGTTATATCGAAAGCGAGTTTGGTATTTGGATATTATTTTCATCAATGGTCTATCCAATCATGAATGATTAGTTATGAGACCTTGAAAATGGTCCTTTTTTTATATATATACTAAAAAATGGTCCTTATTCTTAAATTAACGAAGAGATAACAAAAAAATTCATTCATTTTTATTAAATATTCAACCTTCTTATTATTAGAGTTCCATCTAGGGGCTGGGGAAAGCTTGAACCCAATTTCGACAATAATGAATACAAGCACAATTGAAATTCCTAGGGAGTTACACATTTGTGTATTGATAAGACCATTCATTCTTTCTTGAAGCTTGATCTCTCCCCCAAATGAACCATATAACCAAGATAAACCATGAACCAATTGTTTTCCAACAAAACCCCAACTTTTAAAACATCCTGTTCTCCACAAAAAATTCTATTCTTCAAAAATTCATTTTTAAGGGCAAGTACAATTAAATATTTGACTGGATCACACATGGGGAGTGACAGGACAGCAAGCCCAAAGCATTTGTACATAATACATAATTCATGACGTGGAACTCTTTTAGTTCTTCCTATTGTATTGGCTCAATTTATTCAAAATAAATATTCTCCAATTTTCAACTTTATTCAATATAAAACTACATTGTTTTGGGGGTCCAGAATGGCTCAATTTTGACGGTGATTAATGAGATGACTGAATTGAATAAAGTTGAAAGTTAGAGGACTAAATTGGATGAAAATGAAATTAGAGAACTGAATTGAATTTTAGACAAAGTTAAAGTGTGCAATTTGTAATTTTGCCAAAAAATTATGTCTAAACAAATTATTTTTTGGCTTAGCATTTTTTTGTTGATGTTCAACTGTTTGATCACGAAGTGCATGAATTAATTTGAAATCATCATTTGATTTGAATCAATAGAAATCAATACTCCATGGTTAAGGGGTAATTGTATCCATTCCAGAGTGCTTATGGTGTCATGTAATTTAAACTCTCATTCCATAGAATATAGTTTAAAAAAAAAAAAAAATTGTTTTAAACTGGTTTAAAGGAAGTCTCTAACTCATTATACTCGGTAATTTAGATGATTTTGGCTAATGAGTGGATGTCATTAGCCATTAGAAGAACATGTTATATTTATGTGTGTGTCTGTTTTGTGGGGGTAGAAATTGTTTAATAAATAAAACTTATCTTGTCATTATTAATATTGGTTAGTTCCTAAAGCCATATAGAAAAGTGGCATAGTAGGAAGCTTTTGAAAATTGTAACCCATACGACTACGAGTTTAAGAATTATGAATTTAAGTAATAACAAGTTTTATTAGTGTCCAGGTGATCCAAAACCATAATACTAAGTGGGGGTTTAAGTAGTGCAAGGACAATGACCACACTTTACAAACCCATTTTTTCAGCCAAAAAAAAAAAAAAGACTATGTCATTCTACGATTCTACACCTTTGTTTCACGCGTTATGAGCTTTAATTTTTCTTTTGAGTCTAAAAATAAAATACGTGTCAAACCTTTTTTTGACCACATTATTAGCGCAGTCATGTTCCCTTTGCATGCATTTACACTACAAATTTAATATTAAAAAAAAACAGTAAAAACTGCACTTATAAATAATTGGTACTAGGGGTTGTGACAGCTCAGAAAACAAAATCAAACTTGCAACATTGATTGCTCTAATTGTGCTCAGGATTCATCTTTTTCTTCATTTTTATTGTTTGTATCATTGAGCATGACATTGATTATGGGTAGAAGGTCTCATAAACTTCTGTCCGCAATTTTTATTTTTTTACTACGCTTGATTCCAGCCCTTGGAGTCATTTCAAGGGTTGGAGACAATAACATGTGCTGCATAGAGAGGGAGAGACAAGCACTCCTTGAGTTCAAAGAAAGCCTTACTGATGACAACAATTTGCTCTCTTCATGGGGGAGTGAAGATGCAAAGAAAAATTGTTGCAGTTGGGAAAGAGTTCAGTGTAACAACCAAACTGGCCATGTACTCGAGCTTCATCTTGATTCTTGCGGGTTACGAGGTAAGATTAGTCCTTCATTGATTGAGTTGCATCATTTGAGTTATTTGGGTCTTAGTGGCAATGATTTTAATAATAGCGAAATTCCAAAGTTCATCAGTTCACTCAGTAACTTAAAGTACCTTATTTTACATAGCGCCAATCTAAGTGGGCCAATTCCATATCAGCTGGGTAACTTTTCTCACTTGCAATATCTTGATCTCAGTTGGAATAATTTGAAACCTGTCCAAAATCTCGAATGGCTTTCTCATCTTGTTTCAATAGAATACCTTGAACTAAGTAATTTAAATCTTAGTGTAGCCAATGATTGGCTGAGAGTTGTTGGTGGTCTCCCTAAGCTATCAGAGTTATGGCTATCTAATTGTTCTCTTCCTTTGATCACTCCCTCTTCTCTTTTGCATATCAATTCCTCTAAATCTCTTACTTATCTCGATCTCGCTAACAACCCTTGCATCAACTCTTCGATATTCCTCTGGTTGAATTCTAGTACCAGCCTTGTTTTTGTTGATCTTTCTTCAAATCAGTTACAAGGTTCAATTCCGAATATTTTCGGTAACATGAAGTCTTTAGAGCAACTCTTTCTTAATGATAATCAACTTGAAGGTGGCATTCCAAAATCCCTTGGTGATATATGTACTTTACGTGAATTGTACTTGTCGTCAAACAATCTCAATGGACAAGTTCTTGACTTCTTCCACAACTTGCAAGGATGCGCAAAAGATTCACTAGAGAGCTTACATTTAGGTAAGAATCAAATTACGGGGGCAATGCCTAATTTTGCCATATTTCCATCTTTAAGAGAGTTAGATATCTCTAACAATAAATTTAATGGGACTTTGGGAGGAAGAATAGGAAGCCTATATAAGTTAGAGTATTTGGATATCCGTTCAAATATGTTGGAAGACGTTATCTCTGAAACCATACTTTCAAATTTTCCAAATTTGTACGGTTTAGGATTATCTTCTAATTCTTTTACTTTAAATTTCAGCTTTGATTGGGTTCCCCCGTTTCAATTGATTGACTTATATTTGAGATCTTGCAATTTGGGTCCTAATTTCCCAAATTGGATTAAAACTCAAAGAAACCTTATCTTCCTTGATCTCTCCAATACTAGAATTTCAAATACCATCCCTACTTGGTTCTGGGACATGCCTTTTAAGTTAAATTATTTAAATTTGTCTCAAAACCAAATCAAGGGTAGATTGCCAAATGTGTCGAGTATATTTTCAGACCTTGCCATACTAGATTTCAGCTCAAACAGATTTGAAGGCCCACTACCAGTGATTTCTTCTAATTTGTCCTCACTAAATCTCTCCAAAAACAAGTTTTCGGGGTTAAATTTATTTATATGCTCAAAGACTGGGGGTATGATGCACCTTGACCTCTCAAGCAATAATCTATCTGAAGGGATCCCTGATTGTTTCATGGATTGGCAAGAACTTGAAATTTTGAATTTGGCTCACAATAATTTGTTTGGGAAAATTCCACACTCTATGGGTTCTTTAATACGACTTATAGCATTGGACTTAGGCAACAATAGCTTGTCAGGGGAATTGCCTTTGTCGTTGCAGAATTGCACTTTGTTGAGATTTATGCACTTGGAAAAGAATAAATTATCTGGGAGTATACCAGCTTGGATAGGGGAAGCAATTTCCTCATTGATCATTCTTAGCCTTAGATCCAACAAATTCCGTGGAAGCATAGGGTCACAACTTTGTTTGCTAATCTATATTAGATATTTGGACCTATCTCAAAATAATATATCTGGAACCATTCCACAATGCCTCAATAATTTAACTGCCATGGCTCACAAAATTTCAGATGTTATGACTAACAAGTACTTCATTTGGAATGGCCCTGAATATAGGTTTTATACTGATTATGGAAGTTATAGTGACAATAGTGTCCATACAATAGTTGGTTGGAAAGGAAATGTGTATGATTATGGAAAGAATTTTGGAGAAATGAGGAGCATTGATCTTGCAAACAACAAATTGACTGGAAATATTCCAGAGGGGATATCCAGCCTCATAGAATTGAAAGCATTGAATTTGTCAGGAAACATGTTGACTGGAATAATCCCTAAAGACATTGGTAAGTTGGAACAATTGGAATCTTTGGATTTGTCGAGAAATCGGTTTTCTAGTTCATTACCTGCTAGCATGGTTGGTTTACATTATTTGGGCTATCTTGACTTGTCCTATAATAAATTATCGGGAAGAATTCCAACAGGCACTCAACTCCAGTCCTTTGACCCTAGCAAATTCATGGGTAATGCTGGACTTTGTGGACCTCCACTTACAGAAAAGTGCCCAGAAGATGTAACATCCAACGTTGGAGGCAGTAAAAACCATCAAGAAGATCAAGATGCAGGAAGTAAAAACCATCAAGGAGATCGAGACGAATTTTGGAAGTGTCTTTATGTTGGTACAGGGTTTGGATTCGCTGCTGGTTTTTGGGGAGTCTGTGTCTCTTTAATATTGAACCGTTCTTGGAGACATGCATATTTCCTAATGCTGATCAACCTGAAGGATTGGTTGTACGTGACAATAGTGGTACATACTACAATATTGCTAAAGATGTTTCACAGCTGGAGGCTATCACAACTTCACTAAAGGTTTGCAAAAAATCTTCAAACTAGTTATATGTTTCTATCTATTTCTTCTCTTGGATTGATTTTGATTTTGCAAACTAATTACTGTTGTTTAACCTTGTAGGAGATCTCCGACCTTTGATATTATGTGCTTTTTATTTGCTTATGAACTCATGATGTGGTGCAAGCTTGGTATATCACACGATGTTAGACTTCCAAATTCCAATATCATGTGTGTGCACGCTTTTATGTATACAGATATACAAAATTTTTCTCATTAAAAAAAAAAAAAAAAAGATATACAAAATTGTGTGTGTACTTGGCAAAAGCTAAAATTGCCATCAACAAATTATTTGTTTTATATTGGATTAATGATCGGGTTTCGTTTGAATAGGCTAGGTGGGGTTCAAAATACATTGAGCAGTAATTCACTAATTCTATGAATATCTTCTTCTTTTTTTCTTGTATTAGTGTGTAATAAGTCACATAAAATAGTGCCTACATCAAATGCATGATAGACTTCATGACGTAATTTTTTATGGGAAAATGACTCTTATACACACACACTGATTCACATAACTATATAGACGCTCATACGCATATTGCACCGAAATTGTCAAGTCCAAACTCCAAATTAATTAAAATCGTAACTTGAAATCACAATTTTAGTGCAAAATGTGCGTGTGTACATTTGTGTGGAATAAGGTATGTGTAACAAACACCACCCATTGTTTATTTAGCTAATTAGGGATAGAACTACATGTAGTTCAAGGGCACCATGACCCTTAAGATTTTAAAATTTTTTGAAGTAGGTTTGGGGTAGGACTATTCTTGCTGATGTGTATGTACGTGAGAAATCTCAATGTTTATGAGCTGGGTTTGGGTTGGGTTCTTGCTTCTAATGCATGGGAGAGAGAGAAATGAAAGAGGAAGGAGAGTGTTTCAAAGAGAAGAATGAAAGAGGAGTGGGGAGAGAGAAAATATCATGGGTTGTGGTAACATAAGTACTGTTACTGCTATGAATAAACAAAAATGTGGGCTCCACAATTTTTGAGTTAAAGTTGAGTTTTTAAGCTGAAAACTAAACCCAATATTTGAGTCAAACACATTCTTGAGTGAGTTAAGAGAAAAATAGAGAATAAGACATGAGATATGGGTTAGAGTTTTAAAAACTAAATTTTGAGTGCTGCTAAAACAAAACATAACTAAATCTCTTCTCTCAAATTCCAACTCTAAAATGCCTTGCCCAAAACACATGCTTATATATATTAAAAGTTAACATAGAAAGTATGGATAATTAGAGTTAGTTTTGGAATTTAGTATATATAATTGGATTGTCCAAACGGTGTTGTATGGTCTATAGGTCTAAAACCAAAAAAGTCATTTTCTTGAAACAAATGATTTGGTTTTCTTCTTGCAATAAGTTCAAGGAGGGATGAAGTAGGGCATTTGATTTAATCCGAGAAAGAATGAATTTGATTTAAGAGAAAAAAGTGGGCCTTGGTCTTTGAAGGAGAAGTCTCGTTGAGAATAAATTTTGATTTGAAAGAAGGGCTAATCGATGTCATATTTGGTTTTAAACTCATGGTATTGACCATACTATTAGGTGCTCTCTTTAAGAGTATTATACTTTGAGAGCAATTAATAATCAGGTTCATCTTTTCTCCAAAAAAAAAAAAAAAAATCAGGTTCATACAACAACATTTAGATTTTTTTTTAAATAAAATTTAGTTTTAAAACAATATCGTTTAGAAGTCAGGGTGATTAATAATGGATTTAAACAAAAGGATTAGAATGACTTGTTTTAATAAAATAAGGGACTAAATTAATAATAAATAAACTTTAAGAAATCTAACTTTTTATAAAAAAAATAAAATCTTATTATTTTTCTTTTCCCTTTTTTTTTTTTTTTTTCATTAATAATACCACCTAAAATTTATGGTTTAATTGGAAACATTTAAAATTGTATAATGTGCTCTTTCTCACACAAGCATTTAAAGCAAACCACTCACAGACAGTCTTAAAGCAAAGCAAAGACTAAGACAAAACAAAAGAAAAAAAAATAGTGTCAACCCTAAACCTCAAACAAAAGCCCTAAATTTGATTCTTTCGCAATGGGTCGCCGAAAGAACAGCAACGACAACAACATGAACCAGAGCTCACACTCACACCAGTCCCACAACTCGAAGATCCGCTTCGAGGACCCCGAGGAGGAGGAGGAGGAGGAGGAGACCACCCAGTGTTCCAACAACCTCGACGAGTCCATGTGCGACCCCGAATGCTCCGACAAGGCCATTGATGAGCCCAACGACGTGTCGTTTATGGATGGCGATGACAAAACCAGTGCCGACTATTACTTCGATTCCTACTCTCACTTTGGTAAAACCTCTTTCTTTCTTTCTTTTTACCTCTGTTGAGTAATACTAGAAGATGGCTTCTTTTTATCTTTTATATGTAAGAGAAAGAAAGAAAAGATTGAATCTTTGATAAAAGTTTGGTTCAATGATTTCTGGGTTTTATTTATTTTGAGAAATTTGTGTATATTAGTGTGTTAGCTACTTAGCTCTCCGCTTGGATAATAGGAAAGTTGAGGGAAAAGATAAATTTTTTTTTGGGGGGTGAGGGGGATGTTTTATGCTTTGTGCAAAGTTTAGAGCTTTGAATCAAGTTACTTACAAAGTTTGTTTGTTTTGTGTAGTTCTGTTTAGTGCAAGTTTTTGTTTTGTTGCCAATGAGCTCTAGCTCAACTGGAGTGTGTGTGTGTAAATTACCAATTGAAGGAAAATTTTTGTTTTGTTCAAAGTGAGTAATGAAGCATTGTGTAGTAGTAGTAACTTTATAGTTGGAGAGTTCTTAATTGACTTCACATTGTAAAGGTACTTTTTTTTTTTTTTTTTTAATTCATGGGAAAGGGAATATATAATGGCTGTTCTTGTAGGTGCTTGTTTTTGCTTAATTGGGTTTATGTTGTACATTGGGCTTGTCTTAAGTATAAACTTTGTTTGGTGTGGTTGAGTTGAAATTTTTGTTTTGTTCAAAGTGAGTGATGAAACATTGATGTATTAACTTCATATTGGAGAGTTCTTAAATGACTTCACCTTCTAAAAGTAATAACTTTTCTTCTTTATTGTTCAGAAAAATAATGACTTT
This sequence comes from Notholithocarpus densiflorus, assembly GCA_030021035.2. Lineage (NCBI taxonomy): Eukaryota > Viridiplantae > Streptophyta > Magnoliopsida > Fagales > Fagaceae > Notholithocarpus > Notholithocarpus densiflorus. The sequence goes on along the minus strand of JARYZH020000009.1, from coordinate 2,354,388 downwards.
TCTTCTTGGAGCTTGTTTTTGCTTAAATGGGTCTATGTTGTATATTGGGATTGTGTTAATGCGAATTCTATCAGTGGGAGTTGCAGTATATAGTTGCTCCTAGCAATCTTGTACATGGACAATTGGGTTCGAGAATGGATTTATGTTCTCTCTTTCTATCTACCTCTCTCTCTTTTCCCACCCCCTTCATTGGTGATGCATCTTGTAGAGGCTTATCTTAGTTTTATGTGTATTTGCAGGTATTCATGAAGTAAGTGAATTCAACATCGATGATGGACTGTTAGATTTTATTGTTACATTCCCCCTTCCCCAACTATCAAATTATCAAAAGATTTTATTGTTATAACATTATATTGCAAATATCTTTGACTCCATCTGTTATTATCTTGCATTGCAGGAAATGTTGAAGGATGTTGTGAGAACTAAGACATATCAAAATGTTATTTATCAGAATAAATTTCTATTTAAGGATAAAGTAGTTCTTGATGTGGGGGCTGGTACTGGAATTTTGTCCCTATTTTGTGCCAAAGCTGGTGCTGCACATGTTTATGCGGTATGCTCTCTATTATTTTTGTTTAAATATTTATGTAAATCTTGGTCAACTAATCTGTAAAAATATGTTGTATCTGTTCTTATTTCGTTGTGTAACTTGGTCGTATCTGCTAATTATCATGTGATTCTAAAACTTTTCCATTTCCTAGGTTGAGTGCTCCCATATGGCTGACATGGCAAAAGAGATTGTTGAAGCAAATGGATTTTCTAATGGTGATGTGATTTTTTTTTTATCCATCTCAGTATTTGCTTTGTAGTTGCTGCTTTATACATTTACTAATTTATGATTTTATCATTACAGTTATAACTGTTTTGAAGGGGAAGATCGAAGAAATTGATCTTCCAGTTGCTAAAGTGGATATAATTATTTCCGAATGGATGGGCTACTTCTTATTGTTTGAGAATATGTTAAATACTGTCCTGCATGCTCGTGACAAATGGCTTGTAAGTTTCTACCTTCCATTTACGTTTCAAATTTTCTCTATTTCTAGATCTAAAAATAGTTGATCTTATGCTGGTGACTCATTAATGCCACACACACACACACACACACATATATATATGATTTGATAGTTGGGGGTGGCAGGATTTAAACCTTGGATGTCTACGTTGGAAACACCAAGAGGTGCCAGTTGAGCTATAAGGTTTTTAGCCCAATTATAATCATATTATTCTGTAGGTATTCTGGAAATAATTTGTTCTAATATGTGACTTTGTAAAATATCCTTACTGGTTCTAAATTGCCTTAAAAAGTTGAACACTTGAACCTTTTTTCTTCTGTTTGTTATAGCAATAAGCCAATGTGGGTGCTTTTTACAAGCTCAAGTCAATATCCAGTACGATCCCACAGTCAACATCATTTTTCTTACATATAATATGCATGCCATTTTGAAGCATATGTGGGAATCTTGGAGTTATAGTGGCTTTGGAACTTCAATTGAATTAGGGAATCACTGGTGTTCTATAGATTTATGTCATTCATTGAGTTGTGCAAAGAAAACTGTAATGGAGAGAGCCATGAGAGGAATTATTTATTATATTCTCATACTTCATACTGGGAAACTTCAATGGAAAAATATGCATTTAGTTCCTGAAAGTTTGCCTTATTTTTTTATACCTAAGTTTTCCAAGGTAGTAGGGTGCGGGGCTAGTCTTGTTCTTTCATGCTTGCCTGTATACCAGGCTGAAAATTTCCTTCCCAAGACATTGATAAATGTGCATCATATTTAGTTATAAATTCTGAGGACTTCTTTCATTACAGGCATAACATACAAACATCCCCCTTAGTGTTACAGTAGAGTTTGTCTAGCTCCTCTTTTACATGTTACATACAGTACATGGCGGACTGTAAACATAGTTTCAGTTCCCTTAATTCATTGAGTTAAAATATCTTTTTGATCCCTTTCATTGCTATATTTGTGTCTGTACCAGCATGGTTGTCTTTTGGTTATGCTGCAGATTGTCATTTGCTGATAATTTTTTCAAACTTCAATGTGCAATGGTTTTTGTTGTTTTCCTTTTCTTGTTAACAGTTTGTGCTGCCATTCAATCGTGCTATAGCTTGTTTAAATCGATAATGTTAATTTTTTTTTTCTCAATTATTTTTTGTTTACCCAGGTCGATGATGGAGTTGTGCTACCTGACAAAACTTCCCTATACTTGACAGCCATTGAGGATGCTGAGTACAAAGATGACAAGATTGAATGTGAGACAATTAACCTTTTGCTTATATGAAGTAGATGAATATTGTTTTAGGATCCATTTTTATGCCTGGGTAGTACAGGAGCCTGTGAACTCGCATCTATTTCAGTTGTGGGAATTTGAAATGCAAAGTTTTTTTTTTCATGATGATGCGGTGTAATATCTTTATTCTTTCCTTTTTCCCCTTGATTTTCATTCTCCAGTCTGGAATAATGTATATGGCTTTGACATGAGCTGCATCAAGAAGCAAGCGTTGATGGAGCCTCTTGTTGACACAGTTGACCAGAACCAAATTGTTACTAACTGCCAGTTACTAAAGGTGAAGATACTCACAAACATATCAATTAATATATATTGTTTTGTGGCATATTCGGTTTGCTTTTCATTGTTGCTTTTTGATTGGCCACTACAAAATGTAACTTTTCTCTTTGGCTAATGTAAGCTGATTTTCTTCCCTTTTTCAGACAATGGATATCTCGAAGATGGCCCCTGGGGATGCTTCCTTCACAGCTCCTTTCAAGCTTGTGGCAGAACGTGATGACTACATTCACGCTCTTGTAGCCTATTTTGATGTATCATTTACCAAGTGTCACAAGTTGACAGGCTTCTCCACAGGTTGATTTCTTTGATGTTTTTCTGCTTCTCTTTTGTTAATTTTATTGTCTGGATTAAGTTTTGTCTTTTGGTAGATTTAGTGAATGCTTGGGTTTGAAAGGGAAAAGGAAGCATGTCTTTATGCCTGAGATGTAACATGATGTCTTCATGAAATTTGGTCAGGCCCCAAAAATACTGGTGACCACAGTATTGTTCCAATAAGATTCTCTAAATTCATGGAGTCAATTTGAATTTATATTCATGGTACAAGTAAGAATTTTCTAGATTGGAAGGTCATAAGCCCACTTCTGGAGGTGTTTGTTTAACTGGTGTCTGTTTGGACTCTTGGTGTCACTAGTTGGTATTTATTGCTCTTTTAACCGTAATTACACTGAGTGTCAAAACTTGTGGTTTAATTGGGGCATTTGTTTGCACTTTTTTGGTCTGTGTCTGTCTTTAGTATTATATATGCAAGGGGGTTTGACCAAGCCAGGCTGTTGCTGTCTTCACTAATACAGGCATGGTTAATTATTATTCAATAGGTTGCTGATAAATTTGGAATATCATGCAGGGCCAAGATCCAGGGTTACTCATTGGAAGCAAACAGTCCTGTACCTGGAAGATGTGCTGACCATATGCGAAGGTGAGGCAATAGTTGGGAGCTTGGCTGTGGCACAAAACAAGAAAAATCCCCGTGATGTTGATATAATGCTCAAATATTCATTGAATGGTCGGCGTTGCATGGTTTCAAAAACTCAGCACTATAAGATGCGCTAAAGCTCTGCGTGTGTTGCCAATGCTTTCCATTATTGGGCGAAATCCAAAGTGTTGTGCTCAAGGTTGCTGCACATCAAACTATCTAAAAGCTGCCTAGAATTTGCAACTGAAAAATGAGCCACAAACTGGCTAGTTTTCAGGCTGTAACTTATCAGATTATTCTTTCTTATGATTTGATGGCATAATATTTTGCTGTGTAATGCTAAAATTTTGAAAAATGATTTATATTAGCCAGTCACTTTTTTTTCATCAATGTGCATGTCATTTTCCCTATAGGAGTAAATCATTATGAAGATAGCTCTGTAAAATTTTATTTTTTGTGGAGTTTCGTTTAAGCTTAGGCTGTGCATTTTAGATGGACAACCCTAGATATTGGTGACAGTTTCCTTGAGGAAAATGCTAAAGTTGCTGCAATTCTAGTACTTAAAAAGCTTATAAAATGATGTGGATGCAACAATGCTGTTATGTCTGTCAGTTAATGAGAACAGAAAAAAAAAAAAATGAAACTTGGGTCACTTTCAAGCTAAATCAAATATTTTAACAAATCTGCAAGAACGCGGTCATTCCACTGACATAATTCTGCTCTTCAGACGTTAACAATTGTGATTGTAAATGTTCTCCCTCCAGTGAAAAAGAACTGACATTGTCAAAAGTGACGAACTAAAGCAAAAAGGTCAACAAGATAGGCTTTCATTTCTTCTTCCTACTGTGTAAAATTTGTGTTTTGTGCCTAATAAATGATATTGATACAATGAGCAAAATCGTGCAATTCCTCGCTCTTCTTCTTATAATGGTGCGATTAGTGAGGAGCTAAAGATCTGACTTGCTGTCCTTCAAATTCTTTGAACCTGCTGTCTTCTTTCCTTTCCACCACTGCCTTACCCGGTTGGAGACTTTGTATGCATGTTTCTTTAACGAGTCCCTCGCATGTGTGATTCCTGTGGTGATCTTCTGTTTCCAATCGCCTTTTGTACTCTCTTTCTGCCTCAGAACTTTGCCCTGTTTGAAAGGATTACTTTCAATGATGACCACAATATATTTTAGTAGAAACTATAATTAAAGATGAAATTTTCATAGTACCAAATTTGAGGGGAAATGTGCCTCCTCGTCATCATCTTCTTCTTCTTCATCATCACCACCAAAATTATTCATGTTCATCAAATCATCTCTCGAGTACATTTTCATGCCAGGAGCTCCTGGCATACCCTGAAGCACAGAAAAGCAGAATATGAGCCAAATACAACATATAAAGAAAGCACGTTGTCTTAAGCAATGATAAATAATCACCTCCATAGATTTCATTATCTTTTCCATCTCAGCCTCTTTGGATGACTTGGGCACAAAAGGTTCTCCAGGAGTCCTATCCTGGACAACAGGAAGAAGATAATTTAGCACAGTACAAAATTTAACCATCTAGTTCTTTGATCAATTATGTAAAGCCAATCATCTCATTAATGATGTCACACTATGTGATGGAAAAGTGGATGAAATATGTAATCATAGGGAGAGATTTTTGATGTTCATGACGAGACATTGATGTATCCAAGCAATGTGAACGCTGGATACAATGAGCTTGTACATATGTGACGCAGATAGGCAGATATGAAGAGGCTGAACAATTAAAATTTATAATAACAAGTGGACAAAAAATGATTAGCTATATGTTAATGCAAAGATATGCGCTGTCTATGGAGGACTTCATTTGGACTCTTGCATCATTTTCTGTTATCAAGTACAAACGCATTATTACTGGAAATTTTTTTACTAAAAAGTTATCCTCTTCCTTCACAATAATACTTATGACCTGGTTAGACCACAAATTAATGATAAGGGTGTTAATGCATCTTGGAATTAGGATGGCAGTACTGTTGCTCCATACCATGCATTCATGAATATGTAGAAATTAAATTAATGGCACTACTGCCATGTCAAATATATTGGTGTAAAAATTGTGCAAGCAAACTTTCCTAAGTAGTAAGAATAAGAATGTACTGGCTTAATTTATATTATATACTATAGATTCCAAGATGATCTGCAATTTTCCAAAACCTCCAAGCCAACAAATCTTGAAGACATAAAATCATGACAGCAATCGAATAACGAAATCATGTGATTTGATGGAAAAGAAAAGCACAAAGATTGATCCATGTTGCATTATTTAACAGAGAATGCTCCTCAGAAAGGCATAAACAAATCACCTAATGTATTAGTTCAGAATGCAATTACCTTAGGAACTGGAGGTGGCTTGGTACTGCATGCTTTAGTGAGGTCTTTGCATAAAAAGTTAACCAATGAATCAATTTGAGGCTTAGATGTGTATAGATATTCGGCAACATCAGTATCAGAATACCCCATGACCTGCAAAATCCCCAAGTAGCAATAATTATAACAAATCCAGAATTGGGGTTAGTCTAATAATTTGGAAGGGCTAAAAATCATAGATAATATTTTATCTACAAGGTGACACAATCTAGAGGCATACAGTAAATTAAAATATTGGTAAACATTGCTTTTAGTTTTGTTTAAAACTATCTGACCCTGGGACCTAACCTAAACCCAACAGAAAACTCCACTCCACCCTTGCACCACCTGAGCCATCACAGGGGCAAACAACTTGGTGCCAAAATTTCCATTAGTTTGACCATAGGATCTCTCTTGTACCATTCATAATTCTCTATCAACAGAAAAGGTTGACATAGGATCTCTCCTATACCTCAATCAACAAAAAATGGAAAACAGGAGATATTTTCCATTTTGTCCATAATCTAGCTACTTCTTTAAATAAAAAAGAGGGATAGAGAATAGAATTCATTGCGAATGACCAGTAACAATTCACATAATTAGCAACCAGATTGCCAATGCATCAAACAATGTACACACCAAGTGCAGTACTAAAGTCTCACCTCTTGGCAAGCTCGCTCAATTGTCTTGCACTCTGAATTGCATTGTCCTTCTGATTCTTGTTCCACCAGCTGAAAAGAGACGGAAAAAAAAAAGTTAGCAATTCAAGGCATTGAAAATCAAAACGAAGTTTTTAGCCCACAAAAGTTAGTAGAATGCATCATTATAAACTTGAATTATCGTCAAGAAATTACAAAACCATCTAAAATCCTACCAGACAATCAAACCCCATTAGTTCCATTGATGAAAAACATACTCTTGCCAAACTAGATGCACAAAGATCCAAAGCAATAACTAATAAATCCAAGTACAAACACAAACTTTCAAATGCCCATTTCATCAAACTGCTCCAAAAACAAACCCAGATAATGAATTATTCTTACCTTCAACTTATTCCCTTGTTCCACTATATCTATCAGTAAAATCCAATCCGCTTCAGCTTTCTTCAGATTACAAACATTCTCCGTTATCTCAATTATTTGATACTCTGAGATCTGACCTCCCAGACACACAACAACACAACAAAACCACTAAATCAAATTCAATGCAATAAACAAAAACCCACATACTCAATTCTTAAAATTTAGCAACCCAGATGAAAAAAATACAATAAAGTTACCTTCTTGGGATCGATCTCAGCTTGCTTCTTCTGAACCTGGTGGTACAACTGTGCTGCGAGCTTTTCACAGACCTGGCATTTGATGTACGGAATGTCTTCCTTTCTAGCACTCGCCACTACTTTCTTGGAACCATTGGAGACTGGTATCCATGCTGAGACTAGTAACATAGACACTACAATGAAAAACAGAGACTTTATTTTCCCCATCACACACTTTCTCTGTCTCTGTGTCTCTTTAGAATTTGAAGAAAACAAGGACTTTTATCAAACACTTGGCAAACAAAAATTTAAATATGGATGCACCAAATTAATGCTGATCTGATCTTTAGTTGTGAAATGTTCACCAAAGTTTACGTTTAGCTACTTAAGTACAGAGTGAGGGAACCCAAAAAAAAAAAAAAAAAATAGAAATTTTTTTGCTGTTTGTTCAATTCTGATTGGCTGTTTAGAGCTGAGGGTGGTGGGTCCTCTGGTTTTAGCCAATAGGGTAGGAGAGAACACGTCTTGGGGCTTTTAAGATATCTCGGTGGGCTTTCCCATTAAATACGTTGGAGAAAGTCCAAAGTCTCCACTCCTTGTACTTGTGACAAATTAACCATTTTTCTCCCTTTAAAAAAAATAGCATTTTGAATTTTATCATTTTAAAGTGTGAGTTTAAATTGGCAAAATTACATTCCATCAAAAAAAAATAAGTTGCAAAATCATAGGATAAGCTCTTTTGTCGTCGAATGAAAATTTTCTATATACACCAAATATCACTGGAACAGACATCGTAAATTAAAATTCTATCATATTCTACATATTAATTATTAAGACAATTTATGGTATATTAATTTCTATTACCTTTATTTTACACTAACAAAAAACAATTAAATTTTTTTATAAAAATAAAAATTTCTACTTCAACTAAAATTTTGTTACTCTTCTTAAAAAAATAAAATAAAATTCTAACACCATGAATTTCAAGAAAAATATTTTCATTAATTATTGTGATGATTTACCTAGAGGAAATTATATTCTCATTAATTATCAATAATTTACTCTACATGAAACTTTATTACAAATTTCCAATACATTTTAATATGATAAAGATTACACATTATACATCATTCTTACACGAAATGGCATAATATATGTATGTATTATACGCCATGAATTTAATATGTTTTTGTCATATGATTCTCTAACTATTTTTTTTATTTAATTGCATATAATTTTAATTTAAACCATGCATTGCATGGTCAAAAGTTTGGTACTAAAAGTTGTTGTTGCGCCAATGGATTATCTTCTCTATATGACAAGTGTAACTCTCATTAATTGTGAAATTGAATTATCTTATTAATTGTTGGGATAATTTACTAATTTTATTTTAATCATTTATTTATCATATTTTTTTATTAATATAATAAAAGTTGTTTTGCATTTAGTGGCTCAATTTATGTTATATTTCGATAGTTAATTTAAAGTTTTGAGAGGCTCACTTATTATTATCTCAGTTTTGATAATGTTTTATAAAATATATATTTTTTATGAGTCGGAATTTGGTAAGGATGGGGTGTTAACCTATATTTTACACTATCCAATAAGAGAATACCCATCAGCATTTTACTTAAAAATCAATATATCTTACCACACCTAATAAGATCTCAATGAACTCCCAATTTAGTTGATTTATATATAAATATTAGAATTGATTGGGTGTAGTTGTACTTATTTTTAAATATGTGATAAGATGATGTGTCATGTTGGGATTGAAAGGGTAAAACATAGGTTTTACACATCCTTACAAAATTTATTCTCATTTTATATTTTACATAAACTCTGTAATTAACCTATAACTTGCACAGTCAAAAGTTAAGGCCTAGAAACTATGGTTTCACTAAATGAATATCTTAATTAATTTCCATTTATATTGCAATTTTTATGGTATCATAACACGACAACTAAAATTACTTCTAAAAAGGAAAGTACTTACTTACCTACTACATGTATCTTTAAGTTCTTTCTCAAAAAAAAAAAAAAAAAATGTATCTTTAAGTTACATTATTCTTAATCTGCCCCAGTTCATATGAATTACGTAACACGTAGAATTCTAATAGAATTTATTGAGAAATAAAAAATATATATGTCATAAATTATATCATATCACGTGCTAATATAATAAAATATTGGTCCTAAGAGCATTCGTAGTAGATGGTACAAAAATTATGTCATTTTGCCACACCAAATGCCTACTTTATTATTTTACCACATCATTTTACAACATCTCATTTATCAGATGTTTTATAATTCAATTCTATACATTAAAATAATATTTACTACACATTAAAATACATTAAAATAATATTTACTACACATTCAAATACATTCAAATACATTCAAATACAAATATTTGGTTTACCACATCTGTCCGTACCATTGCAAATTTGCAATGGTACGGACACAAAATGGTATATGTGCCAAATATATGCAACATATACAACATCTACTAGAGGATTATTTTTTGTGTTTGGTGTGGGATATGTACCAAATATTTAGCATTTGGCACATATTTCACATCTACTGTGGTGCTCTAAAAGTTGTAGTGGTGCCAAATGAATATACTAGTAGATTGCCTTGCAACTTTTACTGTTAACTTAATAACTTTTACAATCAATATTTTATTAGCAGTTTTTTAGTAGATTGTCCTTTTATTCTTATCATATTTTTTTAATTGAATTATCTTTATGAGCTTTTGAGGAAAAAATAGTTTATATTTTGGTAATTGCTTCGGCTTAAAGGACAAGCATTAGTGAATACTTTAAAATTGTCACATATATGATATAAAATAAAAAACATGAATCATTAATATATATATAAACTTTTCCTTTTACATGTGATTTTATAGTTGACAAAAGATTTCCAATTTATTTTATAATCTATATTAATTAATCTGTATATCGCACGTGTATAATTATATTACTAAAGAAGTTAGGCTTTAATTTTTTTTTTTTTTTTGGGGTAAAAGACAGATAAAATAGCATTAGAAACAAAGGATACAAATACAAAATAGCTCTCTTTTTTTCATAAGTTTCAAAATAGCTTAAGATTTTCAAGGGCTAGCACTTGAGAAACTGTGTTTTTTGCTAGTTATTTTTTACACTTATCTTTGCCTAGTTCTAAAATAGTATTAATACATACACTTGATTGTTATTTCACAAATGTTTAAACTGCTTCAAACAACACTCAAGTTTTTGTTCATTTGAACAATTTTAATGCTTTATTATCAGAGATCCAGCCTTAAGGCTTCGTTTGGGAGTTCATAAGGGAAGGAAATGGAATGGAATGATCATAAGGGAATGGAAAGGAATGGAATGTATTTAAGTAAGGGAAATGAATGGAATGAAATTAAGTAACCTTGATTGGATGTTTTAAAATAATGGAATGGAAAGGAATGAAAATGAATGGAATGTAAGTAATCTTGTTTGAGAGCAACATGGAGAGAATAGAATTGAATCATTTTATGACAATATTACTATTAGACCCCTATTTTAAAATAAAGAGTTGAATATACAGGGGTATTTTGGGAGTTTTAGTAAAAGAATCATTAAATCTAATTTCATTCCCTCCAATTCCTCCCAATTTCAAGGGGAATGAAAATTTGAGGTTTTAAGGGAATAGAGAGGAATGAGTGTTCCCTCCTACCTATTCCATTCCCTCCTACTTAAACTCTCAAACAAAGGAATGGGCTTTCCATTCCCTCCATTAAAACTCTCAAACAAGGGAAGGGAAGAATATTCTAAAACGATTCTTTTCATTCATTTCCATTCCATTCCCTCCTCCCAAACAAAGCCTAAGAGTTGTAGTTCAATGTACTATAGTATGTAGAGAAAGAAATTCCTTGCTAAAAAGTGTACTTGTACAAATATATAAATGATATCAGTGATTTGCCCAAAAAAAAAAAAAAAAAACATATAGCTGTGTTTTTAAAACGCGGTTGTAGGTTGAGGACCTATAGCCGCGTTTGTTAAATGCAGCTAATGTAAACCTTATAGCCGCGTTTTCTCAAACACAACTAAAATAACTCCTATAGCCGCGTTTGAGAAAACGCGGCTATAGACCTATCGATCTATTGTCGCGATGTATAGGCCACGCTTAAAAATGCGGCTATAGAAAACATGGTTATAGACCAAATGGATCTATAGTCGTGTTTTTAGAAGCTATAGCCGCATTTTAAAAACACAGCTGTAGACCAATTTTTTTGTAGTGCAGTATTTGCACCACATACTATTATGGTGGATTATCATACAAGGATTATCATACAAAATAAAATTAGTGGCTAGTTGTGCACCCATCTTAGTTAAGGAGTCACATATTATTTAGTCTCACAATAAATGTGGTCTAGTTTGTGGTTGCTAAAATTTGTTGAAACTCTTCAATAGATTCTTGCAATAAGAGAGGACGAGTTTTCTTCACCATGTTATGACAAAAGTTTCCACCCATAAGATGCGTCAAATTTGACATGGAGGGTTTACAAAACCAAACTCTAAAGCTAAAAGGAGTCCATCGCAAAGCCCACAATTCAACTGAAATGCTAGTACTTGAACTAATTGATCAAAAGAAACCCCTTAATCAATTTCCTTCACCATTCTTTTTAAGCAAAACTCCCCCACGTGCTAACCTTGATTTTCAAAAGAAGAGCCATCTATATTGAGTTTAACCCACCCCGGCAAAGGTTTGCACAATTTCAAAGAATTTGTTATCCTATTTTGGCTTGGGAGATTTGGTAAGAGCCACAAAGAAGAATTCCATAGTTTCCACTACCTTTTTAAAGCATACTTCGAGGATAGAAGGGTTTACCAACCCCCTTTGAAACACAAAGTTATATATGTAATCAAAGGTGCCAAACTCATATTGGGATTAACATCTTCCAAGGCAAAAGAAATTTGTAATGAAGTGTAGAAGAATGACAATTCCTTTTAAGCCAAGTGGACTTGGGTTGGGTCTAAAACTCCAATATATTAGGTTCGTTGTGATAGTGACACGTGTTCATTTTTTATTACATGTCTTTATTGCCTAAGACAACCAAAGGGTAGAGTAAGGGAACTAAAGCTTTACATTATGTTGAAAAAGGGTGAAAGGGAGGGAAAAGAAGAGAAATGAAAAAAAGTCATGTCATTTCTTTTGTTTGGATTCTAAGGGAGAAAATAAAATAGTGAAAACACAATCTGCTGGATCCACTTTTTGCAATCCACCCAATTTGGGCTGATTTGAAGGGAAAAGAGCCATAAAAAATTTAGGGTAAAATATCATTTTCGTTCCTAAACTATCACAAAAGTTTGTTTTTCGTCCTTAAAGTTTCAAAAGTTCTATTTTCGTCCCTAAACTTTTCCAAACGTACTGATTTTTGTCCCTCCGTCTGTTTCCGTTAACTTATGTCTTACGTGGCCTGACGGAGTGCCGATGTGGCATCTGACTCTGTCAACCCACGTAATCCAAGTCAGATGCCACATCGACACTCCGTCAGGCCACGTAAGACATAAGTTAATGGAAACAGACGGAGGGACGAAAATCAGTACGTTTGGAAAAGTTTAGGGACGAAAATAGAACTTTTGAAACTTAAGGGACGAAAAACGAACTTTTGTGAAAGTTTAGGGACGAAAATGATATTTTACCCAAAAATTTAAAACAAACACTTTAACTTTTCATGACAAGGAATTTACCTTTTTGTCCAAGATTTTAAATTCATTACTCTCAAATTCATGTCTGTATAGAAGTAAAAAAGCATATACCTTTCTTCTCATTTCTTTTCCCTCTACAAATCAAACAAAGGAAAATATAGTAATTCTTCTATTTTCTTTTCTCTTTCTCTTCTTGTTTCCAAACATACATTAGAGAAGTGTTTTCCTTTCTTTTCTTTTCCCTCATGTCATTTCTTTTCCTTTATTTTCCCTTGATTGCAACTAAACAAAGTATTAAGGCCAGGGATACCAATACACAAATTGGAGGGGGGTAGTACCAACTTTCAGCTTTCTTTTTTGGCGTAAATGCACTTTTAGTCCCTACATTTTGACTTTTTTTCATTTTGGTCACTACATTTTAATTTTACCACTTTTAGTCCCTAAACCAATTAACGTGTGTCATTTTCATCATTTCCGTCAGTCAACCGACAGAAATTGCTGAGGTGGCTGCCAGAGGAATTAAAATATTATAAAAAAATGCCACATCAGCATCTAATTTTTTTTTAAAAAAAATTTATCAATTTTAAATAAACAAAAAAATAAAAAACAGAATAAAAAACAACAAGAACACAAAGAATACAAAAAAAACCCAGAACTAAACACAAACTCAAATTTAAAAACACAAAGAACACACAAAAAAAAAAAAAAAGGAAGGAATTTAAAATCCAAAATGGCAGAACACGAGCACAAACTCAGCTTAAACACAAACCCAGAGCCAACCCTTCCAAAACATTCTTAAACCTCTCTCTCTCTCTCTCTCTCTCTCTCTCTCTCTCTCTCTCACTCTTCAAAAACTCTCACAAATATCTTTCAAACTCCATGGCTGGCCTCCTTCACTCATCACCGCCGCCACCACCACAATCGGCGGTGGTTTTTTCTTTTCTTTCTTTGATCGACCCTCTTCTCTATATCTCTCGATTCGCTCAAACTCATACCCAAATGGCTCAAGCTCATCCTCTCTAGATTCTATCTCACATATCAGTGTCTTTCTCTCTTAAATCAGTGTTTTTCTCTCTCAAATCAATGGGTCTTTGTCAAATCGGTGGGTGTTTCTCTTTCATCTCTCTATCTCTCTGCTCAGTGGTGGAGATCACGGTTGAGGTTGAGATAGATGGTCGTGTATTCTGATGGTGGGTTTGTGGGTTGTGAGTTTTGTTGATATGGGTTTGTGGGTTGTGATTCCGATGAGTGAGTTTTCGAGTTGGATAGGATCGTTTAGAGGAAATCAGATCTGAAATTGATGAGGATTGGCTTGTGTTTTGGTATTTTTGGTTTTGTGTTTTGATATTTTTGGCTTGTGATTTGGTTTTTTTGGTTTTGTGTTTTGATCTGACTGGTTTGGGTTTTGTTCTTCGTGGGTTTCTGTTTGGGTTTCAAGGTTTTTGGGTGTTTGGGTTTTGTTCTTCGTGATTTCTGGGTTTCGTGGTTTGGGTGTTCTTCGAGATTTTTGGGTTTCATGGTTTCTGGGTGTTTGGGTTTTGTTCTTCGTGATTTCTGGGTTTCGTGGTTTGGGTTCGTGATTTCTGGGTTTCGTGGTTTGGGTATTGTTCTTCATGATTTCTGGGTTTCGTGGTTTGGGTGTTCTTCAAGATTTCTGTGTTTGGTTCTGGGTTTGTTTTTGTGTTCTTATTGTTTTTTATTCTGTTTTTTATTTTTTTGTTTATTTAAAATTGATAAATTATTTTTAAAAAAAATTAGATGCTGATGTGGAATTTTTTATAATATTTTAATTCCTCCGGCAGCCATCTTAGCAATTTTCGGTGGTTGACTGACGAAAATGACGAAAATGACACGCGTTAATTAGTTTAGGGACTAAAAGTGGTAAAATTAAAATGTAGGGACCAAAATGGAAAAAAGTTAAAATGTAAGGACTAAAAATGTATTTACGCCTTCATTTTTTAGTGTAAATTAAAAAAAAAAAATCCTTTAAGCAAAAAAAAAAAATCCTATAATTTTATATCTAGGCCAAATTAAATCCTATAATTATAATTGTGCCCATTTAAAAGAACTCCCTTTCCAAATAACAACAAATATAAAAAAATTTAGTTAATTGTCACGGATCAAAACAATATTGAAAACTAGCATCTCGAGTGTCTAAAACTCGAGTTCCAAGATAAAAATCGAGTTTTTAAGTCTCGATTTGTAAGAGAATGGGTTGATTTGGAAAAAAATCCACATGAAAATCGAGTTTTAAAAACTCGAGTTCCATAAATTGCAGAAAAACGCCGCTATAGGGCTTTAAAACGTCACTATAGGGCTTAAAAACGCCGCTATAGGGCTCCTTAAACCTGATATGGGGTGATCACTTATAAAAAAAAATTTTGCAGAAAAACGCCGCTATAAGGCTTTAAAATGTCACTGTAAGGCTTAAAAACGCTACTATAGAGGAAATTTTTTTTGCATGGAACTCGAGTTTTAAAGACTCGAGATTTATGTGGTATTTTCAGTAATATGGATCTCGAGTTTCTAAAACTCGAGATGCTACTTTCCATAATTGTTTCAAACGTTGCCTAACTAACCATATACTTCCCTTTTACTTGCCTATTTTGCACATTCCCCCCATTTAAATCTTACATTTTCATTGTAGACTTGTAGTGGCAATCAAAACCCCTGTATTTATAATTGTGTCCATTTAAATCTTACATTTTCATTATGGTGGCAATCAATACCCTTGTATCACTCCTTCAATTATAGGTGAGAAATTCAACACCAATAAACAAAAATGCACTGATTTGTTCAACCCGTATATATGGTAGGTCATTGTTCGAAAATTCACCAAAAAGACTAGAACTTTATACTTACGTGGCAAAATCTGGAAGATTCGTACGGCCCTTAAACCCTAAACAATTTTCTCCTAAACCTGACTTCTGTGCTTATTAGGGTTTTTGCTTTTAGCCCTTCTTTTTTCTGATCTCTCTCTAAAATTCATCATTTTTCAACAACTACAATGGCTCTGGCTCTAACGGAACCCACAAATTCCACAGCCCCACAAAACTTTAAACCCCTTGTAGGCAAAAACTACGAGTTCAAGCTAAACCAATCAATCCAATACCTTTTAGCCGAAATCCACAAAGAAACCCCCAATTTCTCTCCTTTCATTCACATATTCCACGAATTAATGCAAGCTAAGCTTGACCCACCTCTTGAATCTATCTGGGTCTACGCCGGATTAACCTTTCGTAGCCGAAATTTACAGAAAGATGACATTTTGGATCGGGTTACAGCCACGAAGGACTTGTTTCAATTGGTATCGGCGTGTTCGGGCTCGTGCAGTTCTTCGAAGAGCATAGCATTGCTCGCTCCGGTGGTATTCGAGGTGTACAAAGTGGTTGTGGAGTTGCTTGGGAAGGACTTGGTTTCAAAGAGAGAGAGGAAAGCAATGAGGGAGGTTAAGTCTTTGGTGGGAGTGATTCTTGGGTATGCAAATGTGTGTTGTTGTAAGGATTCTAGTGAGGAATCCATTGGTTCGAATTTGATTACGCCTTTCGTGGATTTAGTTCGTGTTTGGATGGATTCTGATGATGGAATAGGCTCTTTCTTGCCGCTTGTAAGTGGCGAAATTCGTGAAAGGTTTAGTGTAGGAGGTTGTGTTGATGTTGTTTACCTGGCGGGAGTTGTTCTTGCAGAGCTGTTTCTGTTGGAGCTTTGCTTGAAATTCACAGCTGGGATTGCAAGGGAGGAGTTGGAGAAGGAGTTGAAGATTTGGACTGTTGGTTCAATTTCTGGCTTTCAGAGCTTTTACTTTTTTGGTTAGTAAGAATTCACATTTTGGCTTGATATTTGGAAATTGCATTACAAATTTACAATATTCTTTATTTTTTGTGTGTGTTTAACTTGTCTATGAGACAGATATGAATCTAACTGAAAGCATGAACATAGTCGTAGAACTTGAAAAACAAAAGAGTACTTGTGCTCCAAATGGGACTGATACTAAGGCTTATTAGGTCTACATATTGTGTCTGACTGTGTATGTCTGTATATTAACATTTATGATGATTCTTTTACTGGATTTCAACTTTGATGTGCTTACATCCTAATTTATTTGGCAACCAGAGACCCTCATCCGGATGCTGCAGGAGGAAATTTTGCCTGTGACTTCCCTCTTGGTCAGTATGTCTTTCTTAGAATGTTTAATTTGTTGATATGTATTCCTTATAGGGTGGTAAAATGTAATTTCTCCATTTACTTGCTTCCTAGGTGTGTCAGCATTCCACTAATCTTATTATTTGTGCACACAGCGCATTCATGTATGGTTCTACAATCTAAACTAACAGAAACATCTTAGTCACTCTTTCTCTCTCTAACTCTCACGGCTTATCAATGCACATGCAGGACTTATATAGTGTGGTTTATAAAGAAATCTGTTACCAAACAATTGCCTTCATATATTTAAGCCATTACGTGTTGCTACATGGTGAAGTCAAGAGATTTTTTACTTGATGGTTTTCACCCTTTTAATTTCCTTGATACTTTAGACATGGACAGGAAATTTAAGTAAATGTGGACCATTGATCTTTTTTTTTTTCTTTCCTTTCGGGGGAGGGTTTGTCATACATATGTTGGGGACGGGGACATAAAAAAGAGGAAGTCACGTACTCTTATTTTCTGAGCTACACAACCCACCCTGTCTTTAACAGATCTGTTCTTGAAAGTGCTGGTGTAATAAGTGTGTTAAACAAGATTTTGGGATGACACTGTTTACTTATCCTCAGAGCACAGCCCACCATTTCCTTAGGATTTATCATAAATTTAGTCGTTAACCATGTATTTGCTATTGGGTTGAAGAAATCAACTTTGAAACAATCATTTATGTCATGATTTTTATTTTGAGCTCCTATAGGTTTTCTTTCCATAAAATTTAAAAGTTACCAATTATTTCTTAGGTGTATACTTCTTAGAATATTGAGCTATTAGTTTTGGGATATATTTATTAGTCAAAAGTTTCTCAATTCATCATAATGTAAGAATCTGTATATCCTCCTGGGCATGAGGATAAACTGCTTAGCCCTTGGATTACCCGGTAAGTGGTTCTGGTGGCTGGGGTCAGTTGCACGTAGGAGTTTGATTAACAACGAGGATTGTTGTACAATTTGCTCTGTAACATGCAACTAATCTGAGTGAAGTTTTCCTACATCATAAAAAAAAAAAAAAAAAAAAAGAGTAAGAATCTGTACATAGTGATGATTCCTAATTCTAAAAACTAATATCATGGAAATATATCTGTGCAGAGATCTGAAGATGAAGTTTTGTTAAGAAAAGTCCTCTATGATGCTGTTATATTGGTCGAGTTTTCTTTTCTTAATCCTGAGAGAGTGATTAATGTACCTACTGAGCACATGAAATGTCTTGCCATGGCAAGACTGATCATTACACATGAGGCCGTAGAATTTTTCAGGTATTAAAGAATGAGTGATCTTGTTGGAATTCTATTGAAACCTGTACTGCAAAGTCTCATCATTTTGCTTGCTGCAGGGAAGGTGGGAATCAGATGAGAGCTATCTCTTACAACAATGCCTTCTCCAGTTCTCATCTACCTTCCCAAATTATTAAATGGGTCACTAACCAGATTGGTTTGGAGGAAAAAGAAAATAGATCATATGGATCCTCACCTAAAGCTCTTATCAGTAAGTAGCTCTAATATTTTTTTGTCCCTTGTATTTAACAAATGCACTCTGAAGTTAATGACCAAATTGTTTATCTAATTTTTAAATCTTAATGATCTCATTCTCCAGAGTGGCTGCTAAACCTTGAAAATCAGGGAATAAAAGTATTTGATGACAGCATTTCAAGACATTGTACCAAAATAGTACTAGATATTTCCAAAGCAGACTTTGAGCAACCAGCATCTAAGTTGGAGGACATAAAAGTGGATGATGATATTCTCTTTTGCATTGATAATAAGGGTGAAGACAAAGATACAGATAAGGAGAAGATGAACGCATCCATGAGTTCTGCATTTGTATCTGCAGCCCACACAATGAAGTCGACAGAAAATGAAGGAAGAAAACGGAAAGAAGGGTTAAGTGCTGAAAAGAAGAAGATCAAATTTGTCAAGTATGACCTGGGTCAAAATTCTGATTCAGCCAGAACAAGGTCCGCAGTTGTCAGTAATGATGGTGTCAGTAGTGAGAGTGAAGTTGACAATCCAATCTCCAACGATGATACAGATACGAAGGAGTAGTTAGGTTCTTTGCAGGAGAAAGACCTCAATCAGGCTATTTTTAGCAACCTCACTTTTTGTTAGGTTCATACTGTTTCTCAACGGGAGTTTATAAGAATGTCAATCAATTTTGTAACAAAAATATGTGCAACTACCCTGTTTTTTTTATTAGGCAGATGCGATTTTTAGGTTGAGGGAGATGCCAATGAGAAACAGAGAAGCGACCTTAGCATCTTGTCAGTTTTGCTGATGTTATATATTTATATATGATCAGTTTCCAGACCACCAGTTAGTCTAATTTATGGCAATATTATGAGGAGATTATGTTTCTGAACCAATCTATGGTGTTTGCTGCATGACTATTTGTCCATGCAAATTGCAAAAGATGACTGTCACTTGTATTGGAGTCATGTATAAGACCAGCCAGTTGTTGAATTTACCTAAGCTGAGCCATCTTCCTCTGGTCACTCTCACCATCGGACAGGCAGACTCAAGTTCCTCTATGTATGCGTGTTGGGTTGGATTTGTTCAAAAAATTGGAAAGCATTCAACGCGATTTTCACGATTATTTTTTCTGCTAAAATGCTGGTGATGTTGATAACAAACATGCTTTCTTCTCTTGTACGTGAAAATTTTATGTTGAGGAGGGTTCCCACTATGATGTCTTGAACAGTAGAAAATTGGAAATCAACCAAAAGCATTTTCTGACTTCAAGCATTGCTCTAGGCTTTTTTCTGGGCAAAATTTGCTAAATAGTACTTTTTAAGGAAAATTTTTGGCGGATAGAACTAGGGTGAAATTATTTAGTTATGTAGACTCTTTCTAGAACTCGAGTTTGTCAAACTCAAGTTCCAACCCAAATCGAGTTTATCAAACTCGAGTTTCAATTAGTTTAGATTGCGTAACAGTCTAACGTTGTATAACAAATTGAAACTCGATTTTGGATTGGAACTCGAGTTTGTCAAACTCAAGTTTCAAAAAGAGTCTACATAACTAAATAACTTTAGTCACATGCTATTCTCCTAAAAGTTTCCTCAAAAAATATTATTCAGAAAATTTTGCCCCTTTTTCTCTGTTCAATTGTCTTTCACATCTAGATGGCAGAATATTTACTTCCAAATTACGTCACTACATCTCATTACATATAAACCTCCAGAATGAACAATCACCAAGCTGCTTAAATGCTCAACCATAAATAATACAATGAAAACTAACTTTATTTATATAGAAGCAAGTAGCAACTGGTAATAGCACATTTCATAGAAGCAGGGTACTAGTACTACTACTACCCTCTTAGTAAGGGAAGGGTCAGACAAGGACCTGGAATTGAAAATAATGTAATCTGGACCTTGTGTCTTTATATGTTCACTCAACTTAACAAATCCTCAACCCCGTCTAAGCTAAAACCAAAAAAATAATAAAAATAAAAATAAAAATCTTATGAAAACTTGAATTTCAGATGCTGCTACGTGAGAGAATCAAAATCTCAGCCTCCCAAATGTGGAATAGGATTGTTCCATATATCAAAGACAGAAAGAGTGGAAGACAGGAGCAACAGGGAGGGATGAAGCAAGAATTCATCAATGTGTCTGGAGGTCCACTCATTGAACACAGATCGAGGTACCCTATAAAATGCTGAATAAGAAAAAATTACTTTCTTTGATTGTTGTTACATCAACACGCTAAGATCAGATGAAGTGGGAATGAGCATGGATGGCTATATCGAAGCAAGAATGCATACAAATCTTGGATGCCCTACTGACATTTAATCAACCTTCGCTCCTTGATTGCAAGACAGGAACCCAACAGGGGAAATGTGATACTAAACCAAGCCATCTGCACTCCTGCAAATAGTATTAGTTGCCCACAAGCATAATGAGACTTTGACATCAAATGATAAATGATGCACACCTCAGGGCAGTGTCATGTTACCATTGAAAATTTGTATCCATCAAATTCTGGACAGAACATACCCACAAAAAATGGTCTTGCAAGATCCACATGCAACTTTCAAACTTCAAATGGTATAGAAGCCAGGAAGTTTCCAGTTCAGTCAGCACAACCACAGTTTTCTTCTTTTACTCAACAGCAGTTCTTGTAAGTTGTCCCAGTGTGCTGTCTTCTCTCTTGGTTCATATTGCCCATCTATTACATATCAAATGTTAGAGAGGTTTTTCAATCCATGTAAAGTTCTGTTTAACTACAGCAAAAAATGCAACTTACTCTCCAATACACATGGTTCAAGAAGCCTTTATCTGGACAAAGATTTGCCGAACACATCTGTACTTTTAAGAAAATGCAAATACATAAGTCCTGGCTCCTGTTGTGGATTAACAATGGCAAAATGGCACAATTAAATCTAATCATGGTAAATATGCATTAATTATTCATGATTAAATTAACTTAAAATGAAAATCAAGTGTTAACCTTGGTTCTGAGAACAAAAATTGCACCAAAAGAATCTAAAACAGCAGCAGCAGCAGCAGCCGCCTGCAGAAATATCAATAAAATTACATCAAGAAAGGGAAAGAACATCTCAGACCCCAAAAGCAAAAAAAAAAAAAAAGAAGAAGAAGGGTAAGAACTTACATTCTTAAGGCATTCAAACCTCTGTATAACTGGCGGCACTTGTACCTTTCAGTTTACTCCAACAATCCAACTGAAAGATGGCCTCCATAAAGACAGGGCATTCTTACTGGGAATTTGCACCAAGGGGGAGCAACTACAGTGGCATTCCAATATTCATCTTCACTTAACATAGAAGCTCCATTTGGATTTTGCACCTGGATAGAATATTTGGAAATGAATCACTGACAAATACTATTAGTTCACACTTCACCTTGGTGTATTGTATGTTTCTTGGTGTTTCTAATATTAATTCATCAAGGAAACATAACCTTGCTTGTAAGTTTCTTTCCCTGAATAGTAACCCTTGGGACATGGTTACTTCAATAGTAAGGATTAGACTGAAATTTGAATGCAGATCAACAAGCTAAATGCCTCTGAAGCCAAATCACCAATAATCCTGACAGGAGCAAGTGCCATTCTTAAAATGGTGGAAGCGTTTAATGTCACGAACAACTATTTCCCGATTTGTGATGTCCGAGAGGAACTTCATAACATCATGGCAGTCTTCACAGATGCGTAGGTTTTTGAAAATTCTAATTGTTTTGACAGGGTTGGTGCTTATAAGGGCAAAAGCAAGAGCCAATCTTTCACTATGATGATTAAGATATTCCTCTCTCTCTTTGTCAGTGACATTATGAAGCACATGTTCCATTTTTGGAATATAACCTACTGAAGAGAGTTTTTGGCTGAGCTCCTCTAATTTTAAATATATTTCCCTGATTTTGGGATGTGAACCATCTTGAGACACAAATGTGTGGACTTGACCATTGATCTCTACCCAGCTACATCCAGGTTCCTTCTTAACACCCTGACTGGACATCAATGTCCTGACCTTTCTGACATCATCCCACCTACCTTTGGCTGCAAAAATATTAGACAGCAATATATAATTTGAGTCTATCTCAGGTTGAAGCTCAAAAAGTTTCTCTGCAGCTTTTTCACCAAATTCCAAATTTCCATGCATTTTACAAGCTCCAAGAACAGTCTCCCAAATCAACGCATGTGGTTCTAGCTTCCTATACTCGATAAAGCATTTGACCTCATCAAACTTTCCAGCCCGACCAAGAATATCAACCATACAAGCATAATGCTCAATTGTAGGTGTAATCCCAAAAATTTCGCTCAGCGCATTAAACTGTTTTTTCCCTTCTTCAACTAAACCCATGTGGCTACATGCAGAAAGAACACCTAGGAAGGTAATCTCATCTGGCATGGTGCCTTCATCTAACATTGTCCAAAAAGTTTCAAGAGCTTTCAGTCCTTGCCCATTTTGTGAGTATCCGCATATCATTGTGTTCCATGAGACAGCATCCCGTAGAACCAAGCCCTCAAAAATAGCCTCGGCATCTTCTAAGCATCCTGACTTTGCATACATATCAACAAGTGCACTTGAAACAAATATATCACCATGCCCACCCTTAATTGTCATAGAATGAAGCTGCTGCCCAGTTTCCAGAGCAGTTATACGGGAGCAACCACTTAAACAGCTGGCAATAGTAAACTCATTGGGCTTTACACCTTCTTGTTGCATCAAACTGAAGCACTTAACAGCCCTCTCTGCTTGATCAGTTTGTGCATAGCCAGTAATGATAACTGTCCAAGTAAAGAGATCTCGTTTAATCAACCTATTGAAAACTACATCAGCATCTTCCAAGCACCTGCTCTTGGCATACATGTCAATAAGAGCTGTCCCAACAAAATCATTACCATCAAGGGTGTTTTTCATAACATGGGCATGTACTTGCTTTCCAAAGCGGAGATCCAAGAGGCTAGAACAAGACCTTAAAACACTGATATACGAGTACATGTTAGGTATAAAACCTTCCAGAAGCATCTGATAGAAGATTCTTGGCCCTAGATTGCAGATTTCATAGCCATGGCATCCAGACAAAAGGGCATTCCATGAAACCAAATCGTGATCTCCCATTGCCTCAAACACTCGGGTACCAGCCTGCGGAAATCCATTTTTCATGTACATAGTGATTAAGGCATTGTTGACTAACATATCATTTACAAATCCATACTTGCATATACAAGCATGGATGCTTTCACCATACTGCAGGTCTCCCAAATCAGCGGCAACACTAACAAGACTTGAAAAGCTAAATTCATTTGGTGGGACACCTGCATATCTCATCATGTGAAATAGCTGAGCAGCTTCTTGGCTATGACCTTGCTGATCAAGGCAGGTGATGATTGCACTCCAGGCTACTACATCAGGATCTTTGATTGTCTTAAACACTTCTAGTGCATCATATGCCATCCCACACTTAGAGTACATATCCACAAGACTACAACCCAAAAACTCATCTATTTCACACCCAATTTTGATTGCCACAGAATGCACAGCCTGGCCTTCTCTCAAATTCCCTGAGGTGGCACAACCCTTGAGGACAGTAGACAAGGTGAACTTGCTGAACTTCATCTCTGATTCTCTCATTCTACCAAACAGTCTCAATACTTCTTTTCCACCACCCACCTGAGCATAACCATTAAGCAAGGCAGTCCATGAGACATCATTCTGCTCAGGCATGCAACAGAACACTCTATCCGCAAGCTCCATCTCACCACATTTTGCATAAAGGTCAACAAGAACAGACCCAACAAACAAATCCAAAAAGCACCCAACTTTGATTGCTTCTGCATGCACCTGCTTCCCAAAACTCAAATTCATGCACAGAGCACAAGCTTTCAACCCAGTTGCCAACGTGAACTCATTCGGTCTCACACCTTCCCTCTTCATCTCACAAAACAAACTAACACCATCACTACCACATCCTTCAGCAACAAACCCTTGTATCAATGCAGTCCAAGACACAACATCCCTTTCAGGCATTTGATCAAGCACACGACCCGCACACACAGAACTCCCACATTTAGCATAAGCATTAACCAATGAAACCCACAAATGAGAATCCAGGTCAATCCCGCTCTTAATCACTTGCCCATGAATGGCCCGCCCTTCATTCAAACGCCTTTTTGAAGCACAATCACGCAGCATCCCAGAATAACGCCTTAACCTCTCCTTCCTATCCAAATTCACAGGCCTACTTCTCACATTTTCATCAATCTTCTCATTCATAGACACTGAATTAAGCCAATTACGACTCATTTCCTTTCTGGGTGTTCTCTTAAACCCTTCATGAACCTGAGTTGGCAAGTTTCGGGTATCAGATAGATCCAAATCATTGGT
The DNA here is from genome assembly GCA_030021035.2 of Notholithocarpus densiflorus. Taxonomy (NCBI): domain Eukaryota; kingdom Viridiplantae; phylum Streptophyta; class Magnoliopsida; order Fagales; family Fagaceae; genus Notholithocarpus; species Notholithocarpus densiflorus. The sequence goes on along the minus strand of JARYZH020000009.1, from coordinate 2,329,543 downwards.
GGAGTTCGATTCTACAACACTGAGAGCAGCACAAGACGAAGATTTTGATCGAATAGGAACTATCAGTGATCTAGAACTGGTAGTACGAAGCTTATTGGGGAACTGAAATCGAAAACCAAGCGGCGGGCTACGCATTCTCAGAGGAAGCAACTCGCACTCCATTAATTTTAAACCCAAAGCTTCGGTTCTGATTCTAAAACAGCTTTTGATTCTCAAAAGCATCGAATACACAACCAACACGGCATTCACAGCAACAGAGAAAGCATCAGAGACTGATTGAGAGTTTTAGTCTTAAAGAAAAACAATAACAACAACAATGAAAGAATGAAACATAAATGTGTTGGTTGAGCTCTCGATATTTCAGTCTCTTTAAGTTCGATACGGATTCTCGGAAATCAAACAGAGTATGTACAAAGAAAGTAAATAGATAGAATTAGAAAACTGCTTAAAAGTTGGAACCTTATTACCACGAAAACGGCGAGAGAGAGAGAGACAGAGAGTTGTGAAGTTGGTCTGTGGCTCTCAAGAAGCGCCAATATGAATGAATATGTGAATCTTTCGAGGGCTTTTTCGTCTCTATGAGCCAGGTGTGAGTGTGAGTGAAAAATCTGCTGCCACGCTGGCCTAGTTGGGGGACCTACTATGACTTGGCAGTCCTCCATTTGATGTGATATGGATAGATTTATTTTTATTTTCTTTGTTTATTATTATTATTATTATTTGTTTTTGGAACTCAGTTGCAAATTGACATGCATCATAAAAAAATAATAATAAAAAGGCAAAAACTATACTAATTAAAACTTTTTTTTTGGGGTCTTAACATCAATTAAATCTAAGATATATATATGGATTGTGTTCAAATTATACTTAGTGTAACTCTAAAAATGTTATGCCACTCAATAATTTGTTATTGAATCTATATTTTGAAAATCTTATTATTGGATTACATATTGTATATGTTTTTAACATACACATCATTTGTTTTGAAAATTTGTTATTGAATTCATGCTAATCGGATGTTAATACCATTTAGTTCTCACACACACATGTATGTATATATGATAATTCAATGGTTACAAGTTTAGAGGGAGGGGGAGTAGGCCTGTAAAGCCTTAATTTATGAAGGTAAATTTTATTATTATTATTATTATTATTATTTGACATGAGTCTAATTTTTAAAATATTTTATTATTTTTATAGTTTTGCTGACTTTGAACTAAATTTCTAAATATCCATATGGAATGGTGACAAAAAGATATTGAGAAGGAGATTGTGACTGTTTTTATCATTTATCATAAGCATTAACAACAATAACAATAAAATTTTACCAAGAAACCTGTGAAATAATGTCATTACTCAATTTTTTATGCAAAACAATTCCACCCTCACCCCACAAAAAAAATTATGGATCATCAACAAAATAATCAAAATCGTTCTCTTGTATCATTCTTTGTCATTTTATTATATCAAAAATCATACCTTTTGTCTTTTCCTTAATTAACGTGTAATTCCTTTACTACTTCTAGTATTATTTTATACCTTCTTCATCTACCTCTTTTCATTCCCTTTACTCAAATTAAATCTCACTTAGTTACTATTACATCAATCAATTACCTTTGCGTGTTCCCATTTCAACTATTTTCATTTTATTAACATATTCTTAATACCCCAACATTGAGTACCATATAGCCTAACTAGCTTTATTGTAGCAATAATGTAACCTATTCTTAGTGTCCATTTGAGAATTACTTATTTCGGTAGTTTATTTTCATAGAATTTATTAAAAGATATAATTTTTAGTAACTTTTATGTTAAATATGTTACAAAAAATTAAAAGCTAGTTTATTTATATATATATATATATAAATAAAACTAAAAGTTAGATTATTTGTAAAAAATACTAAGACAAAAAGTTAAAAAAGTTACTTTTTTTAAGAATTCCCAAGCGCGCACTAAAAGTCATACAAACTAACGAAGATTTAAGCTCCATTTGTTTCTTTAGAGCCTAGTCTTGTCTAATATATTTTAGGTATGGCCAGTAAGGAAACTAGGTCAAGGCACTAACATGAACATAATTGGAAAAATATTACAATTTATTGTTGAATCATTGAATGGGTGTATGCCAACAAAATTTAGAACCATAACCTTTTTTGCCGCAATTTATCACAACTTTGATGTGACAAACTGTAAGTGGTGAGTTTATGTAAGAGTAACAAGTAACCCATCATAATCTGTGAATAGTTGTAAAAAATGGTGTGGTAAATGTTGTGATCCTATAATAGCTTGGGTATGCTAGAGAATCTGTAGCTTACAGCTTAAAGAAAGTTATCACATCTACAAAGCTCATCTCCTGTCACTCAACATTAGCCAGCATTATGCGCTCGCTCTGCACATAAGAAAAAATTTTGGTGGCATTTCCACGATAAGAGTGCCACTTCAAAGTAGGGACACAGTTTTTCTCAAATGATCTTATGGAACGTATCAAGCCAATTTTTTTTGCCCAGCTATGCTTTTTCTTTATCTTCGCATCACAATCCAATAATGTGTCGCTACTTATAATTATATACCAAAAGTATATGTTATCCATTGTTCCTAACTATCAGCACCTTCCCAACAAGCTTGCATATGATTTTAACAGAATGTGCCAACACTTTTACTCCCCGCCCCATCCCAATGAATCCTGAGTTTTCTGCACTGAACTATCATCAGATCATACGTGATTTACATGTCTGATATGATAAAGCAACGCTTCTCTTCTTGAAATTATTGTTAGAAAGCTATTATCTTTTGTTGGGCATATAGCCCTCCATCATCTCCTATCCAATCCTTAGCCTATACTCAGATTCAGTTCTTCCCCTTGAACATTTTGATTGCGGATCTGCTTATTTTAGGTAGATGTATGGATCTCTGTAGTGATGGCATTGGACAGGCCAAGAGCAGCCAACTCCTCAGGTGGCAACTTCTTTATCAACTCAACCAATTCACGGAGATGACCATCTTTCCAGATGGCATAACCCATGAACTGTGCTCAATTCTCATAGAAAGTCTTCAATCTGCACTCATTCTTCACCGTGATAGCCCCTCCAACAGTACACGGATTTCCCTGATCTTTGGATGTGAAAGATCTTGAGCAAAGAACTTTTGGGCTTCACCATCAATCTCCAGCCAGCTGCAACCCGTTTCTTTATGGATTCCTTGATTGGACATCAATGCCCTAACCTTCACAACATCGTCCCACCTGCCTTTGGCAGCATAAATGTGAGATAACAATACATAATTATAGTCCACACGAGGTTCAAGTTCAAATAGTTTCTCTGCAGCTCTTTCACCAATTCCCACATGTCCATGCACTTTGGAAGCCCACAAAATTGTCTCCCAAATCAATGGATTGTTGGTAAGCTTCCACTTCTCAATAAAGCTTTCAATCTCGATAAATTTGCCTGCCCGACTAAGGATATTGACCATACAAGCATAGTGCTCAATGGTAGGAGTGATTCCATAGTACCTGCTTAAAGAGTTAAAATATGTTTCCCCTTCTTCAATCAAACCCATGTGGCTGCATGCAGAAAGAACTCCTATAAAGGTAATCTCATCAGGCAGGAACCCTTCGTCTAACATAATCCTGAAAGCCTTGAGAGCATCATTTCCTTGCCCATTTAGTGAGTATCCACATATGATTGTGTTCCATGAGGATGCATTCCGTGAAGCCATGCCCTTAAAAACAGCCTCAGCATCTTCTATGCACCGACATTGCCCATACATATCAACAAGTGCAGTAGCAACATACGTGTTGCATGAAAGTCCAGATTTTATAGTCAAGGAATGGAGCTGCCGCCCACAGTCTAGCAATACTAAACTGGAGCAACCGCTTAAACAGCTGGAGAAAGTGAATTTATTGGGTTTCAAACCTTCTTGTTGCATCTGAATGAAGCACTTAACAGCCTTCTGCCCTTGATTGCTTTGTGCAAAATTAGATATAATGGCTGTCCAAGTCAAGAGGTCTCTTTCAGTAAGTTCATTCAAAATTACATCAGCATCTTCTAAGCACCTGCATTTGGCATACATGTCAAGCAGAGCAGTTCCTACATGACCATTACTCCTAAGGTCATCTTTTATGATATGGGCATGTACTTGCTTCCCAAAACCTACGTCCAAGATGTTGGAACAAGATTTTAAAATGCTAATAAATGTGAAAATGTCGGGTTCTAAACCTATCACAAGCATCTCTCTAAAGATTTGTGGTCCTAGATGACAAGCTCTGTTATCAAGAAATCCAGATAAAAGTGCATTCAATGAAGCTGTATCCTGAATACTCATTGCAATAAAAACCTTCCAACCATTATTTACAACTCCAGTTTTCATGTACATTGTAACAAGTGCATTGCTGATGAAATTATCAGATTGAAAACCATATTTATATGCACAGGCATGAATACTTTCACTGTACTTCCAGTAACCTAGACTGGTAGCAACACTGATCAGGCTAGTAAGAGTAAACTCATTTGGTAACACACCTGAATGTCTCATCAGACAAAACATTTCAGCTGCTTCTTGGCTCTGGCCTTGTTGATGAAGACAGTGGATCATTGCACTCCAGGCCGCTATTTTGGGACTTCTTATCCTCTGAAAAACTTTGAGTGCATATTCTGGAAACTCACACTTGGAATACATATTAAGAAGGCAACAACTCAGAAATTTATCAAGCTCACTACCAATCTTGATAGCCTGAGCATGCACTGCCTTCCCTCCTCTCAAATTTCCCAAGTGTGCACAACTCTTAAGAACAGTCAATAAGGTGAACTTACCATGCTTCAATTCTAATTCTCTTATTTCACAAAACAAGTTCAGAATCTCTTCCCAGTCACCCATTAGAGCATATCCATCAATCAAAGCATTCCATGACACAACACTTTTCTTAGAAATGTAAAAGAACGCCATACTCGCAAGCTCCATCAAACCACATTTTGAATAAATTTCAACAAAAGCAGACCCAACTAAAAAATTTGAAAAGAACTTCATTTTAATGACTTCTGCATGCAACTGTAACCCAAATTCTAATTCCAAGCACCCTAAACAAGCTTTCAACACACTTACCAAAGTCTCTCCGTTTGGTCTAATACCATCTTTCCTCATTTCACCATACAATCTAACACCATCACGGTTATATCCTTCATCTACCAACCCCTTAATTAGCACAGTCCAAGACACAACATCCCGTTCAGGCATCTCATCAAGCACCTGACGTGCGCATTGCAAACTCCCACATTTAACATACAAACTCACCAACAAATCCCAAAAATCCAAATCTGGGTCCATCCCATTTTTGATCACCTGCCCATGAACTGCCTTACCCTCATTCAAACACCCTTTTGAAGCACAACTACGCAGCACCCCGGAAAACAATGTTAGCCTCACATTGCTATCCAAACTCACATCAGCTATTGAAGGCACCGTTTTATACACATTATACTTTGATAACTTATTGAGTATGTTCTGAAAGTGCCCATCAAAGCAAGACTCCAACTTTTCTTGTGTATCACTGAAAGACGAACTGTGCTGTGAAAAAGAGCGAAGTTTTTCTATGGATTGGCGTGTTGGTATTGGGCTAAACTTTCGCAATAAACGACCTTGAAAACTAGTTGCTGGGCTACGCATTGCATTCTATTTGAACTGAAAGGAACAGACAAAAGAAAAATGAAGCTTCAATTCTGAACCAGTTCGTCTCGCCTCAGACAGAAAAGCCGGCGTGAAGTCGACGACTTTGAAGTGTAAGAGCTGTTACAACGAATAATTATCGTATTTACAAGCTCTAAATTTCGTCTTAATAACTTTTTCAAAATTTAGCTTTTAAAATGGGCCGAATTATGTAATTTTCCATTCTTAATCCTTTATTTATTTTGTCTAATTCATAATTTAGTTCATAAATTTTCAGTCGCTATATTTGACTCATTAAGATTTGGACTAAAATGAAGTTGTTAAGAATCATCTAAAATATGGTTTATGATTTCAATTTTTAATCCAAACTTTAGAACAAATATAACAATTGAAATGCTTGTAGAGCTAAATTGGGATACGGCCAGTATTAGAAAATTGATGCAAACATAAAATACAAAAATAATGTTTCTTCATGTAACTTCCTTGGATTAATTTCACTAACAACCTTCTCAAAAAAAAAAAAAATTCACTAATAAATAAATAGGATTGTTATAAGTGTTTTACAATTACTTTTACAATAGCGTCTGTTAAAAGAACAAAAACACAACATCCACAGCCTAAACGCTTCAATGAGAGAGAGAGAGAGATTATGTTTATGTGTTATTCTTAAAAATTTATTGCACATAAAATAATAATTACCTTCGTTTTTATTATATAGACAACCAAAAGGTATGTCCAAAAGATACAACTCTTTAGTAATTGACACAATTTTTAATAATATATTGGATTAGGCCAACTATTAGGCAAATTCTATTTGGGTTTGGATTAGCCCAATATTTCTAACATCTCGCAAACACTCTATTTTCTAACATTTTGCAAACACTTTATTTGGGGTTGAGCTCATGGTGAGTTTTATTTATTTGCTAAGGATATTCTAACTACAAAATTTGAGATTTTGATTCTCTCAAAAAAATTATGGGGAAATTACACTCTCTTCCCTTTTTGATACAAGATAGAATTCTACTCTAGCCTAATCTAAGTGTATATGTGTATGAAACTCCCTCCTGGAGACTTGAATCCCGGCCCTTTCCCCCCACACCTCACAAGCACTTATACTTGTGGAGTGACCATCGCACCAAGAGCGTGCGGTGATTCACTCTCTTCCCTTAAGATTTGAAAGAATGACATCCAACCCCAAACCTGAATGGAAAAAACACTCCCCTCTCTTAAAGTTTGAAAAAATTAACAGCCCCTTTTGTTTATATTAGTAATAAAATATTCTAATGTTCTATAAGAATTTCTTTACAAAAGTTTAACCATGGTTAATAAAAAAAATTGATTAATTTAGAATAAAAATAAAAATTTTATCAAGCATCAAAACACTTGCAACGGCAAATCTCTCCATAACCCGTTAAAAAAAATTATACTTAATATTTTAAAATACACTTCAATTAAAAATTTAATAAAATAAATTTTAATTTTGAAATGGAGGATAATTCTTGAAACTTGTCCTTAAACAAGGGACAGATTACTACATAACTTTTTAAATATTAATTTAACAAAGTTTGGTCAATTAAATGTCAAGAAGGGAAAATGTTTTTTTTTTTTCCTTTAAGTTTGGGGTGGAGTGTAATTTCCCTAAATCTCAAAAGAGAGGAGTGTTATTATTGCAAAAATTATTTTGACATTTTGGATTTAAGGTTTATCATCAAAGGGTTTTTTTTTTTTTTTTTTTTTTTTTTTTTTTTTTTTTAGCAACAAAAAAAAAAAAAGAGGAAAAATCCCGACATAATTTTAACTCCTAAAATTTTGGTGAACAACAATGCACTCTCTAAAGTCTAAACCAAACAAAATGACAAACGGTGCAAACTAATGATTGGCAAATTGGATTGACCACCCTAATTTTTATGGTTTGTCCTAGTCAATACGAAGTCCTATAACTCTTTCTCTTTTGAAGTTTTTACTTTCCAATACTCCAAACTCCAAGATTAAAAGAATGATTCCCTTGCTGCAGCACAAACACTTTGCAAGTTGTATTTTGCAAGTTGTATCCTCCATTTGAGACACATTTTAACAGAAAGCATATCCTCAAACTCCAATAAAGAATTAGGATCTTGCAGTGCAAATTTGACTTGCACAATTAATTATACCTCACGTGGATCACTATGACTTCTATGCCAACATTGATGGTTCCGGATTTTCATGTTGCTGGAAGTTCGGGAATTGATCAAATTATAGCAGAAGATATGGTCTTAACTCTTGGCAGATCAGATGCATGTGATTTTGATTATGAAGTCAAGAGTTTTACTAGTTGTCCGAGACGAATTAGATGATGCTTTGACCTCTTTAAATATTATTCTTTCATTTTTTTTCCTACAACTATATATAATTTGAATATTAAACTTGGACCAACGACCAAGACACATGATACTTAAGAGTTAAGATTACACTTGCTTAATTACTTGAGTTTAAAACCTATTAGAACATAGTCCCCCTTTATGTTAAAAAAAAGAGTATGCTATCTAATCTTTAACCCACCAATTTGGATGGTGGTTCAGCGCAAGAATTGGCAAGTAGGGTTGGTATTCTTTCATTATTTAGTGAGATTTACACATTATTAAACTTTCATCTTGTCTTTTTCAAAGCCGTGGGCTAACCATCTTCGGTTTACCATTGCCATATACATAAGTTACATTAAACATTAGAAGAAGAAGAAAATCCTCAAACAGACAAGAATATAACACGTTATGACCTATCAACTTTGTGACAAGCTTTAACAAAAACAAATTGTGCATTGTGCAAATCAATCGGGTGACTTGTATGAAACATGTGCTAAAATCATTAATATGATATGGAACTATTAGACCATTGAACCTACAACAAACCCATGGAGCTATCTAACTTACATGACTGAAAGCTATGTGAATTTAGCTTCACATAATTAAAAGATAACTTAGAAGGTGGTTACTACAGGAGTGCAGTGGTGCCTCATTCACTTTCCAAGAGAGTTATATATATTTAATTCTGAACAATGAAGTTGTAATTAAGCTTCCCAAGTACGTGGCTCCGGAAAGATCTTATGTGCTTCACAAATCACAAGAGTTGCTGCACTTGCTACTAATTTTGCCCTCCAATATTCCAATTATCATATTTATCCATTTTAGAATATTTTGAAGTTACCATCAATTTGGTCCATACTGTTAACTCACAACTTTTCTTGCACATTCTTAGAAATTAAACACAACAACAAAAATCAAATTTTCCAATCTCCAATGGTCAATGATCAATGATGTTACAAATTTTGAATAAAAAAACTTCATTATTAGATTTGTATCCAAAAAAGTGAGAAAAATAGATTTTAAATATATATAAAAAGTATCATATAAAGAGTTGAATATATATTATTTACTTATTTTATATAAGAAAATTATTTTAAGGTATTTTCTTAGGCCTTAAATTGTAATGAACCCGTCATAGTTGAGGTTTTTGTTAACATGTGCCTTGTGGACTTGATAAGGAGACTCTAAAAGGGTCTCACTTGTATTGAGATATAACAAAAAGTAGTAAAAATATAAAATTTAAATCGAAAGTAAATTGATTTTTATTATAAAATTCCACCAAAGCACATGTTTATATCACCCTTGAATAAATTTGCAAACATTTCTCCGGTGTGGCATGTTAGAATTCAGAGGACAAAATAACTTGTGTAATTAGATTAAGAAAAAAAGTTAACGAATGCTTTAAAATTATTTGTTAGCAAACTACTTTAAGAAAGTTTTTTTTTTTTTTTTATAAATAAAGAGAAAAATAATTAATATTTTGATAGCATTTTATATTTCCTATAAAAAAAAGTAGTATAAAAAATTTCTTAATGATTCATTAACAAATGCTTTAAGGGCATTTATTAACCGAACTCTTACATTAAATGCATTGATAATACACTGGGATTTGCAAAATTTTGAGTCCACGCCAGCAATTCGAATCTGTTGTTAGAGCAATTACATCAGTTGGTGCAAAATTTTTTCCATTTTGCACCTTTAAAACCTACTTTTTCTATTTTACACACTCATTTTTACAAAACACTTACATCAGTTTATCTATTCTGCACATTTATTCAATAAAATATTCATTCTTTTACCATTTTTTATTATTTTCTTCGCATCCCTCTCACTCACTGCCTATCTCTCTCTCACAGACCCAACAAAACCCAAAATCACCACCTAGCCACCATCAACGACCAAACCACACCCACCGTCAAAGAGATCAGCCACCATCATCAAGCAACCAGCCACCATCATCAACAAACCAACCACCATCATCATGCAACCAGCCACCATCATCAACAACCCAATTGCCATCACCAAGCAACCAACCTCCACCATCATCAACCCATCCAGCCAAACACCATCAACTCACCCGGCCATATCGACCCACATACCCGAAACCCCATTCAACCCAAAAGAAAGCCAAATCAACCCAAATACCCGAAATCTCATTCAACCCAAACGAAAGCCAAATCAACCCCATTCAACCCGAAACCCATTGATCAACAACCAGAAATAAAGGAAAGCAATCAAATCGGTGGAGAGATAGTGATCGGTGGCGGTGGCAATCGGTGGTAGTGGCGGCGAGAGTTGGTGGCGATCGGCAATCGTGGAAGCTAGAGGAATGAGATGAAAGAAAGAGAGAGCTGAGAGTGTGTTTGCTATTCTGATATGTGATGGAGAAAACGAAAAAAATGAGGTGAGAGCGTTAGAGGGGATAGAGAGAAGAAGAGAGGGTGAGAGAGAAAAAAAATACTAAAAAATTATATGCAAATGCTACAGTAGCCGTGCATATTTGCACGGTTACTGTAGCAATTGTGCATAAATGCACAATTTTACACCCACTGATATGGGTGTTTTTTGGGCCAAAATGTGTAAAAACACTACCTTTTTCTATTTTGCAAAAGTTTACACAATATGATGTAATTGCTCTTACTCGTTATCAATAATTCAATATAAAACTAAGCCAGTAAGCCATGTGAACAGTGAACTTGTGGTTAGCTGGATTCAAAAAAGAATAAAAAGGAATTCATAGCTGGGAACTTAAGTAGTAGGCCAAGCCAGCTGAAGAATTTTAGTCAACTTTATCCATTTGATTTCCTTTATTTAATTTTTAAAATAAGTTTGCAACCGAATTGATTATCATTTGCTTTTTTTTCTTTTTTTTTCTTTTTTAATAAATTATGCCCCTAGACAATAATGGCACAAGCCTTTGTTTTGTTTTCTCAGTTCAAATATGAAATTATAAGGCCAAGAATGAATACATTATGGGGGAGTTAGTATCGTATGCTCATACGTGTCTTTCTTTTTTTATGAACAAAAAATAAGTAAGAGAGTGACTTGAGTTGACATTTTCTATTTAAGCGTGATCATAGATCATAGTGAACTGTTTAAGATCAATTTCAAGCTGCTTATATTGAAGAGCTACAAATTAATGCTCTCATCAATTGATAAAATGTGTAAAAAAAAATTAATTGATTTCCTTAGCGATTATAGACCAAATTTTGTTATTGAGCAACCACTTTCTAATTAATAATATATAAAATTATGATTTTTCTCTAAAAATTAAAAGCAAGACATTAAGTTGGTAGTTGTTTTGTTCCTTTTCCCCCATGAATAAACGACATTAATTTGGTAGTTAAATGAACTATTAGTAAATTTGGCATCAAAATGAGACCCACCAAGACTAAAAATTAGATTTCAAAATCTCCTTTATATGCTATTTTATTGAGTCAATCATTACTCATTAAAAATAAAATGAATTCTTCCATTTTTTTTTTTCAATTTTTTTGGATACTAAGCTGGTACATTTAGTGGTAGGTGAAGATGTGGGGAGAGAATTCCACAAAAGAAGAAGCATATCTACACATTTGCCAAAATGAGATCAACACTATATATCAGCATGATTAAGATGGTATGTATGATTAATCATTGAGTCAAATGAAAGGCAAGCAACCCACGATTTGTAACTTCTAAGGCCTTCTTTCTTTCAAAACATGTCAATTTCTCAAAAGAAAAAAGGTGGGACCCACATGGGACCCTCCAAAAAGGGGCATCCAATGACAGGTGTACACATCACTGAGACACCACCACACACTCACAGTCAAAGAAACCAAAAATGATAGGGCCATGCCACCCCACCACATCAAAAAAAGTTGAACCGTGACTAAAACCTGAACCTTTTTACACAATAAAGCAAACCATTTGTGGTATAGTCCATATTTGAGTCGACGTCGTTTTGCCTTTATACGATACATGATAATGAAATGAATCCCATCTTTGCAATTTCCACATTTTGCTTTAAAATGGACAAACTTAGAAGGTGTATCAGTATCACATGATCCTGAAAAAAAAATGCAAATATCCCGAAATTGTTATGAAATTGTTATTTTCTCAGTTAAATCTAATGAATTTTTTGAAGAAATTTTTAGTTGTACACTATAAAGAAGAGAAAAAGTTGAAAATTGCACTATTGTTTTCTTAGATTGCATTTGTAATCATTGTAATTTTATTGGATTTAACTGAAAAAGTAACGGATTGGAGGTATTTGTTCATTTTCTAAACATAGAGGGAGAAATTTATTGGTTTCAAAGATAAAGGGAGAAATTGTGAACTACCCCTTATATAGAGGGGGAAAAATGCTTTTTCCCAAAAAATAAAAAATATATAATATGATGAATAATTCTAGTGACACAACTTTGTCTACAACTTTTTCTTAAACTTGATAAGTTTACAAGTTGTGAGCAGTGAAATTCAAAAGTAATGTAATTGGTAGGTTTATATGAACAAGATTGTTCACCAATCATAAATTATCATCTCTACGAATTGTAAAAAGAGTTATGTCAATGGTAAAATCATAATAATATAACTAGTGAGCCACCTCACCTTCTAAATAAAAACCACCCACCACCAGCAAGTGTGGCTCAGCAGTAGGAAACCCTCGAAAGCCCCATTTACTCAAAGGTTCGAGTCCTAGCTCATGCAACTTTGGGTCGTGAGCTGTTTTGGCATTTGACCCAAGCTAGCTCAACGGTATAAAACGTAGGTGCGACTAGTGGTATGCCCTGTTATGTGTTGGTGGTACCCTTGGGCTTACCCAAACTGTACTTTGGGGCATGGGGCAATGATTACATACGTGAGCCCTCTTTGTTTTTGTTCCTCAAAAAAAAAAAACCACCCACGTTTTCTATTTAAAAAAAAAAAAAAAAAAAACTATACCACATATCACATCAAAAAATAAAAAATAAAAACCCACCAAACCAATTGCAACTTCCTTAATAAAAAAATAAAAAATTTTTAAAAAAAATTAACAACCATATCAACAAATAATTCACCTTTGCCAAATAACAAACTTTTTATTTATTTTTTTATGGTTGTTACATCCAGGCTACATTAGTTAAGTACTTGACTACTTGGGTTCCCGTTGAACACATAAGAGATAAGCCTATAATTAGAATGCAAAATTTTTATGTTTTAGCCAAAAGAACTCAAGTTTCATTATGTTACATTATTAATGAAATTTTCTACTAAGAATTTAAGAACATACCTAGTTTTCAATGAATTGTTTGGGTCTTAAATTCCTTTGCATTTACTTGAACTCCACCCTTTCATTGCTATACAGAAAATAGAAAATCAACTTGGCTAGAATATAGTTGCAAAATACAAAGTTAAATGAGAAAGAAAAAAAATGTACCAACTGCTCATGTGAGGATTCCGTCAATGAATTTTCTGGTTTTTAAAGTTTCTTAAATTCCTTTGCATTTACTTAAACTTCACCATCTCATCGCTATACAGAAAATAGAGAATCAATTGTGTTAGAATATAACTGAAAATACAAAGTAAAATGAGATAGAAAAAAAAAAAAAAAAACCAACTGTTTATATGATGATCCTGTAAGCAATTGCTATATACGTAAATTTTGAAAAAGAAAAATGATATTGGGGATGTTTTCTTTAAAGATAAAATTATAAAATCAGAAAAATGATACTGGGGAAGTTATCTTTAAAGATAAAATTATAAAATCATGGAGGAAACTGCTTCTAAATAATAGACTAACTTTTAGGGGTAAAAACCTAAATTTTTTTTTTTTCTCTTTTCTTTAAAGAAAAAAAATTATAAAATCATGGAGAAAATTGCTTCTAAATAAGAGGCAAACTTTTAAAAATAAAAATACCTAAAACATGTTTTTTTTTTTTTTTAATAATTTATGACCGTGTTTTTGGCAGGCTATTAGTAGAGGATTCTAAAATCCTAAAATTTAGAATTTTTTTTCTTGAAATTGTAAAATAAAATAAAATTGTGGTCCTATTTTGTAGGAAATATTTTAGTAAGAGTTAGAAGTGTATTTTTATCGGACTATCCTTTAGTTTTACCCCTACTTAAAGAGTGTAGGAATATTTTAGAACAAAAAAGAAATTCAGTCCAAACAGAGGAAGCCCATTAAATATTAGTATAGATATACTCATTTATGTCTCAAATTGTTGATTTTGTCAAAAAAATTTAACTTTTTAAGGAAACATAATTTAAATATATCAATAATTTAAAATGAAGTCACAATAAAAATATGGTTTTCATGTAAACTTTTACTATACTTCTTGTATGTTTGGGTATTTTATTTATGATCATTGTATATCTTTCAGTTTTTTATTTTATTTTTATTATCTATCATTTCTTCACAATGATGACTTTTTACCATCAAATTAAGACACGAATTGATGTTTAGTGTAAGACAAAATTTGAACTTTATCCCATATTCGAGAGTAAAAGAATTTAGCAATTGAGCTTCTCGAAATCACCATATTAAAATAATTAAAATAAATGATTTTAATCATAATGGGTACCATATTGAAAAAGTAATAATAGAGCTCATTTTCGTCCATCTGAAAGCACATAATATGTCATGTTATTTAAAAACCTTATTAAATCAAATAAACAATGTACTTATTTCTAAATAACACGATTTTATATTTAAATTTTTTAACTTCTAGATATTTATTATGAAATGAAAAGTCAAAAGCCTTATAATGTAATCGATACTTCTAAATGTTCCCAACGAAGACACACAAAAAAAAACTACAAAATGAGAAAGGATTCTTTTCCCATTTAAAATAGTAATGACACTAAAAATAGATGAACTAATTTTAAACGAGCAGACATTATTTACTATTTCTTAGGTGAAACGAGCAAATTGGGGTTGTGTCGTATCAAGACTCAAATTCAAGTTAAGGTCTTCTAAAAACCAAAAAAAGAAGTTAAGGTAAAAACGGCAGCGTATTGGGGTTGGATGGTAGTGAAAATAACAGACAGCCTAGGCTAGTCTACTGGGAAATATATGTAATCTACGGTAAAAAAGAATATTGACCAAAGGTCACAGTAATTCAGTTGGTACGGAAGGTCTTACATAGCGTCGGTGGTGCTCAACCGTAGGATAGTTTTTTTTTTTCTTTTTTAGTCAGAGAGAGAGAGAGAGTCATAAATTTAAGAGAGAGAGAATCGCTTGGTATATAAGCCAGCGAAGCAAAAGGCCTATGCTCTCTCAAAAAACAGAGAGAGAGAGAGAGAGAGAGAGGGAGAGGGGGAGGGAGAGGGAGTTTTTTTAGAGAGAGAAAGCCTGTGAGGGGCTTTGAGACAGAGAGAGAGAGAGAGAGCTAAGGGCATGGCTGATTCAAACGAATTCGTTTCCATTGATGTGGAGAAGATCCATCTTGGTGGGAAGGTTCCTTTTTTTCTCTCTCTTTGTTTTTGCATTGTCTAAAATTTAATCTTTGTTTCTTTTTTCTTTTCTGAGTTTCTTGTGCTTTGTTTTGCTATGCTGTGCTGCATTTGAATGAGTTTGTGATTAGAGGAAATATGTTGGAAATGAAATGGGAACTGATATTTGTGAATGTTTCTTCTGTTTTCTTTTTGTCCTTGCAAAATAATGGTTTTTTTTTTTTTTTTCCCTATAGAAAGATTTGATTTTGGGGTATTGCAGGTTTGGAAATGTTACATTCAAAATCTGGGAAATCATTATTCACTAGATTTGTTTTTGTTACCATTATGGTAATATTGATTGATTCTTTTATCCATTTATGGACCCAGTTGTATTTTTATGATTTAAATGCTCCTAATTTTGCAATCTCACAAACCCATTCTTCTGGTGAAGCTGTTGATGAAGTTTCCTTTCTTAAAAAAAAAAAAAAAAAAAAAAAAAAAAAATGATTGATGGTAAATGGTATATCCTTTAATATGTTCATTTTGTACCTTTTTCTGTAAGGAAGTATTGAATATTTTTGGAAATAATGGTTTGTGAACCTTCCTTTGATTTTTTTATGGCATCAATGAATTGGGTTATGGGGATTTTTATCTTTCTCCTTTTTCTCTGTTGATGTTGATAGAATTTTCTTTTTTGGGCTGAGATTCTTTTCTTCTTGTATGATGCTTGTTAGGGTCATAGAAATTTGATGCTTTGAAGAATGCATTCCTTGGATCAATTTGTGATTACAGTTAATTGAAGAAACCTAAGCCTAGCTTTCCTTGTCTTACTTCTTTGTATTATATGGAGAAATCTAGCTGGTTCTTTATGTTTCGGTCCCTTTTACTATTTTTTATTGGAACTTTGATCAGTCTAAAGTCAATGTCTTCTTTAAGATATGAGATTCCGTGCCTCCCTTTTTAACTGTCACCACATTTTTTAATTAAAAAAAAAAAGATACAATGATTGAATATCAGGTATTACGTATTTGTTTCATCTATCTTGTATCAATATGATGTGGCAGGTTAGTTCTGGGGTAGCCTGAAAAGGGTTAATTGCACATGGGGAAACGCTTTTAGGGAATTAAATTCCCTGGATAAGGCTGCTATTTACTCTTACTTGTTGGGTTTATATACAAAACAAATGATTCTTCTTAATGAACTGAAAGTTTTTTGTTTTTTTGTTTTGTTTTTTTTCCTTCACAAACACCTACCAAAGTTGGAAGATATCATGGTGATAAAACAGTTTTAAAGTGTATCTGTTTGATGATTTCTTGGAATTTTACCTCTACCTGTTGATTTGCATGTATGCAGAATCTCTGTGCTTACTTCTCTGTTTATAACACGTTTAATTGAATTTATCATCTGCAGGAACATATTATACGGACTGGCTGTGGTTCTGTGTCTGTCATAGTCTATGGAGACCAAGACAAGCCAGCGTTAATCACTTATCCTGATTTAGCTTTAAATCGTAAGTGTATTGTGGTTGGTTGATGTGGCCTTGTAGTTGACCCTTTAATTGAAATTAGTACTTAACATATAATTGAGTTTGTGTGAGTTTGTTTCCTTATTAACTCAAACACTTTTGTTCTAATTAGCAATATTTTTTAGCAGATGTGTCTTGTTTCCAAGGATTATTTTTCTGCCCCGAAGCAGCTTCTTTGTTACTCCACAACTTCTGCATTTACCATATCAGTCCCCCAGGGCATGAGGTCTGTAATTGGTTGACTTGACTGCATCTTTTGATAATTTGGCTGATTTTTGTATCTGGAAAATATTTTGCATGTAGTAAAACTGATAATTCACATAGTTTCTCTTCTGGAACTTTCACAAGAGTTCTTGCAGTTAGGAGCAGCTGCAATTTGTCCTGAAGATCCTGTGCCTTCTGTTGATGATTTAGCAGATCAGATCATTGAGGTTCTCAACTTTTTTGGGTAACTATTGTTCTAAATTATTTGTGATGGTTTTCTGTTAACTTATGATATTTAAAGCTCTTAATTTCAAGACTTAAGTAGTATGCAAGATGATATTCTCATTGTGCCTGTGTTAGTGCTGCTTGTTAACAAGACAAGGTATAGAAGGGGGCTTTTGCATAGAATGTCTTCACTGTTGTTTCCCAGACAACCTGTCTTTGTAATTTGGTTTCTGATTACATGATTACATGCTTGTTCAGGCTTGGTGCAGTTATGTGCATGGGGGTAACGGCGGGTGCCTACATCCTAACCTTATTTGCAGTATGTATCCTTCAGAATGGTGTGACCAGTTTGTTTTCAAACATCTTCTATTATTTGGTCCACTGATCAGAGTTTCATGTTACAGTTAAAATATAGGGAACGTGTCCTTGGTTTGATTCTCGTGTCCCCTTTATGCAAAGCACCCTCTTGGTCTGAATGGTTTTATAATAAGGTTCTTCATTCATACCTTACTGTTACTCTTACAATTAAACATGCATAAATTTCAATGTTATATATAAGGTTGCTTATTATCTGTAGGTGATATCAAATTTGCTATATTTCTATGGCATGTGTGGTTTACTGAAAGAGTGTTTGCTTCAGCGATACTTCAGCAAGGTATTCCACTGCTTCAACTGTGGCCATATGTAATTTATTTGCTCATACTATGTGGTTTTGTTGGGCTGGGTAATTATTGATGTTGCCCTAAATTGTAACAGGAAGTTCGCGGTAGTGCAGGAATTCCAGAATCAGATATAGTTCAAGCATGCAGAAGAGTCAGTGTTATAGCTAATTTTCATATTCATTTACTCAAAACTATACTTTTTTTTTTTTCTGGAATTTGATAGCCTTTCTTTCTCCCATCCCATTTCATTTTTTATTTATCAATGGAGTTTTAAAAGATGACACTTGTTTTATTCCCATGGCATATTCGTTTCCTCAGTTGCTGGATGAGAGGCAGAGTATAAATGTTTTTCGGTTTCTTCAAGCAATCAATAGGTAAAAACTATGCCATAGCTGCTTCTCCACTGGTACTTCTTTGTGTGCACGTGTAAAATCTTTTAAGATAAAATTGACTGAATATGTTTATGTTATGCAATTTTGTTTTACCAACCTGCAGGCGACCTGACATTACCGAAGGGCTGAAGAGTCTAAAATGTCGTACACTAATTTTTGTTGGGGATAGCTCTCCTTTCCATTCTGAGGCTCTCCACATGACCTCAAAGCTGGACCGGAGATTTAGTGCCTTAGTTGAGGTATGCAGTACGAAGTATTATCTAGGAATATTAGTACGATGTAATTGCACACTATCAACAACAGCTGGGACTCTTTTACTGATTGATCAGTCTTTTGCAAACTAAGTATGATATCTTTTACTGCTGGGAATTTAATATACAATTTTTTTTTTTTGTTCAGAATATACCAGAGTTCCACATTATTCACAATATCCAAATCCAATGCTTAGCATTACATCTAAAGTAATTGAATAAATGCGCATGAATGTGCAAAGGCTGTGTATATTAAAGGATGTGTTGTTTATGCAGGTCCAGGCTTGTGGGTCAATGGTGACAGAAGAGCAGCCGCATGCAATGTTGATACCCATGGAGTTCTTCTTGATGGGATACGGTTTGTATAGGCCAAGCTACTTCAGTGACAGCCCAAGGAGCCCTCTCAGTCCGTCTTGCATCTCTCCAGAACTCCTTTCTCCAGAAAGCATGGGTTTGAAGCTAAAACCAATAAAGACCCGTGTTTCCCTCGAGGTTTAAAGCAGGAGAGAGGTAGAATTGGACATAATATGAGTCGTATGATTTGAAAGATGTTCAATTTTTTCGTTCGTTTTTGGTTTTTGGATTCAATTATAGCGGGTAGATTGGTTGGAGAGGTTGTAGATAGAGAAGGAAGAATATTACAGAATATATATAGGGAGAGTCTTGCATTCATTCATTTGTAGTCAAAAAGAAATCATTGAGCTGTGTCTGTAAATTCTGTAATGGACTGAGATTATTTATGATGACGAGCAATCAATAACAGAGAGGAACTCCCCGATTATTATTTAAGGTCTCAAGTCTATCACGAAGAAAACATGTATACTAATGCCCTTGCAACGAAATAATAACCTTCAGTTCCCAAACAAGTCTATTACATGTCCAAAATTTATGTTCTATGCAATTGACTGCCTTCCCTTTCAAGTAGTAACAATGATAATAAGTTACCAGCTTTGCGGCTTAGTTGTATTGTTCATTTTTTCCTACGTGTTATAGAATTTGAGTTTGAATCTTCCCTTTTCCACTTATTGTAAGTAAAAAAAGCTAAAAAAATAATGATAAAAAAATGGCTCAATAAAAAAAAAAAAAAAGAATTATGAAAAGTAAAAACATGGTTCGTGGTTCACTTGGTTCTTATCAAAGATGAGTTTAGGCTGGACCTTGGTTCTGAGCTTAGGATAGATAAAACGACGTTTGTTTCAATAGAAAATGGATTTTTTTTTTTTTTTTGGAAAAACAACTCGTTTTCTGTTATGATTTCAGTGTTCCACATGGATTATTAAGTGTAAGTTTAACCACGCGTATATAGGCTTTTGGTCCCCCTTCCCTTACAAGTCGACTTTCACGAATGAGTTTTACTGAGTATGAGATCAAATGAGCTGTGGCTTCATGGAAACAGCCCTCTTTGAAGATGGTATCATAGCAGCGCTTCTTTTAGTATACTATGTCATAATAATTGAACAAAGCAATTATAATTACAAGATTGCATCACAAACAAGTGGACTTGCAAAATTACCAAAAGGCACTTTTTAAATGGCCCTCTTGTTTTGGTTGTGGCATTAAGTATAACAGATGATGATAGTAACTCCCTTTCTGTCTATTTTGTCAAAATTTTCGTATCATGGAACAGAAGATTTGATTTGTTTTGCTGTTTGTGTAGGATCAAATGAATAAAGTTTGAATGTCAATATATATTTTTTTCATAAATAAAATAACAGGAAGCAAAAAGCAATGTTCAATATGGAGAATTGAGGATTGCAGTACACTATCAACAACACATGGTGTGCTAGACACTAGAAAGTATCTCATGAGACGGTCTTATGAGACCTATGTCTCAATGACATGTGGGTCCCAGAGTATCTCATGAGACCGTCTCATACAAGAATTTTTCGCTAAACACATATTGGAACAAGTAGCACAATCCTTGAGCTATTTTCTAGATCTACTATACCTAATTTCTAAAAACATCCTCATCCTCTACATATATATATAAATATATATATATATATATAAATTGAAGCATAGCATTTATTGTTGCTATACTCTTGTTAAGCCACTTCATTTGCCACGTCATTGGCCACATCATTATTCTTTTTCTTATTTATTTTTTATTCCTAAATTTTCATTTCATTACTTTTTATAGATTTTTAAATGTTCTTGTTTATATCTTCTTAAATTCTATCGTTTCACTTTATTCAACATTTCATTTACTTCCACCCTTCCTCTTCCATCTTAATTTTCATATAAATTTCTTATTACTTCATTTCCACCTCTCTCCCCTATTCATTCCAAGTTATTCATGACAAAAAAGGTCAAAATTCTCTCTCTCTCTCTCATTTTGTTTCTCTTTTGCTAGATTTATTTTATTGTTTCCAATGCAGTTCATTTTTAAAGCCATCTGTTACTAGTGCTTATATTGTATGATAACTAGTTCCCTTTACTTTTAATAGCATTTATCACTTTTAATAGAAAGTTAGTTAGCTCATAGGTTGTTAGTGATAAGTGCAATAGCCTATTAGTTACTTAGAGAAGTTTGTTAGGTTTTGGCCAATCAAATGAGAGCCACATGGTGGGTTCTTGTAACTAACTCAGTAGCTTGCTTGTGTAACTATAAATAAGCAAGGCTATTTTCATTGTAACTAGTTGAATTTGAATCCAAGAAATCTCTACTTATGAGGTATTATTCCAAGAGTGTGTCTCTTGAAGAGCTAATTCATTCTTTCTTTTCTCTAAGCAACTTAGAGTATGTTTGGTAACTTTTTTTTCCTCTTATTTTTTGTTTCCAATTTTTTTTTTCTATTTTTGATACTAAAAAACTTGTTTGGCAACCCAAAATGGACAGAAAACAAAAACTGTTCTCAAAACTCAATTTGTGAAGAAAACTGAAAACATGCAAAATACTGTTTTCAGTTTCTAATTTTTAAAAATCAATGAAAAAACAAATTTAGTTTAATAAATCTGTCTCATTTAATGAGCTAGCATTAGAGTTCAAATCCTAGTAACAACATATTTTAATATTTTCTATTTTTTTCTTCAAAAAACTATCTTTTTAATTTCAACTAACCAAACATGTTTTTGATTTCAAAAATAAAAGAAAATTGTTTTTTCTTTATATTTCTAAAAACAAGTTTTTGAAAATAGAAAACAAAAACTGTTACCAAACATAACCTTAACTTTCTAAAACATCTTTTCTTTTCAAAATTTTTCCTCCATTAGTTTCAACTTTCAACCACTTTTTTTTCCCCCCACTAATGATTCTTTTTGTTATTGATGATTTAATTGTCACATCATATTTTTTTTTGCAAATTTGTATAAACTTTTATGCATATTTAGGTATTTTGGTTCCAATTCCTAATCACAAGTTCCTTTTCTTTAATTCATTCGTTTCAAACCCCAGGCAGTGTTAGGACTCTTCAAGCTATCTATGATTTAACACTAAGAAAGGAATTTTCTGGTTGATTTCAAGGACAACCGGGCCTCCTCAAGAAAGGGTGGAGATTAGGAATGGTTAAGAACTAAGAATGCATCATACTATTCATTAATCCTTGCTTCACATTACAATCCTCTCTTATACTCTCATGCCTTGCCTTCTAACTACCAAGTAACTAACTAATCAATACCAAGCAACTAACTAACTGCCTAACTGCCAAGGACATCAGCACATGCTTAATACAATCAACACATGTCTAAATACAATCTCAGCACATGCTTCTATTCCAATACAATTGCTATACAATATAATGCAGCTAGCTCTCTATCAGGCAGCTCTGCTCAAGGGGCCTTACTTTGTACACTTCTTTTAATCAATATAATTTCTATCTGTTACCTCAAAAAAAAAAAAAAAAAAAATGGTAAACTCTACCTTGCCATGACACCCTACTCCCCGTTTCTGCTATTTAAAATGAAAAGTTGATACATTCCAATCGGTGATCTATCAGTGTTCAATGTTCATATAGCTATCGTGGTAGCTCTATTTTAGATCTCTTAGTGATCACTTTGTAATGTCTCAAACAAAAGACGACAAGATACTACATAATTGCGCAAACTAAATGGCTCTTTGTAATAAAATCCGAGGCTATTTGGTGGATTCTTGCAACCAGTATGTAAGAAAGAAGTCTAGGCTGTAGAAGAGTTGGTTGCTGAAGTCTATTTCTCCAGTGCAGAATCTAGCATTCAATGTTTATGGAGAATATCTTCAGAGTTATTTTCTATAATCTCCAAAGAAAATTATATATTTTTCAATTAATAAATAAAAGGTTTAATTATCTAGGACATTGATAATTTGATACAGTAATTAGTTTAGTGCTGCACCTTTTGGTTTTCTCTAGTTTTGCAAAAGATATTTTTATAGACTTTCAATATATGATGTCTGTTTATGATGATTGTGTTTTTTATCATCAGATCAAGACACCAATGTTTTGGTGTAGACAGGGGATTGAATTCCAAATCTCTTATTCAATCATTAGAAATTTTGCTAGTTAAGTCACTATACCTTTCTCTCAAATGAGATTTCTCTCAATGGTGCTTTCATTTAGCTTCAGGAAATTAATATATGGCTGGTTCATTTATTTAGATAAATGCAGCAGAGGAACTATAGTGAAAAGGACATGTTAGGGAATTTGGACAATTACTTGGGATTGGCCATATGGAAGTTTTACACTTTTTTAACCCTTATTTAACTGGACAATATCTCCAACATTATATTGGATATGAAATAGAACTTATCTTTTGCTGGATAATTGGCATCTTGAGGGTCCACTATTGCTTAACTATGGACCTTGAATCATTAATAATTCAGTCAGTTTTGTAAATGCAAAGGTAGAGCTCTCAGTACAGGAAACTGAAGTTGGCAACCAGCAAGATATGCGATCAAGTTTCGTATTCAAGACAGGTACGCTGAGGTGAACAATGAACAAGATGCAGAGGACAATGTAAAAAATTTGGGAATTTCGAATTTGGGGCAACAAGGAATGCTATTAAAGTTACTCTACAGAAATTTGAGTGGTGTTAGAGTATTCACATCAATCTCCTCAAATTTTTAGTTAAACTAACTCAAAAAACTCCACTTTTTCTAGTTTAGCTATCCATGTTTTTTATAAATACACATTAGCCTCAATACTCTATCACTATTCCAATTAAATATTATTTCTTTCTTTCTTTTATTTATTCACATTCACGATCCAAAAAAAAATTCACAACCGACCCCAACCACCCATCAAATCTCTTTAACCATGTCTTATATCACCAACAAATAATTTTACATAATTTATATTTCAAATCGAATAGTATCACCTTTATTTTTCCTTTGCAATATCAATTAATATATACAAACAAAACAAAACAAGAATAAGACATTAAAATTAGTTTATAAAACTTGCAAAGTCTAACAAGTTCTCCACACTTTTAACCTTCATTTTCTTGATCTCCACAAGTTCTTGATACTTCATTTTCTTAATGGAGTTCTTACAAGAATGGTTACAACCATTCTCACCCAACAGAACTCTTGCAGTAATTAAGGCATTACTTCCAAATTTCAGACTAAAATATAATAAACTTCAGGCCCTTCAATTATTAAAGAAGAACTTCAAGCCCTTCAATTATTAAAGAAGGGGTATAATCTAACAATGAGGGCCGATGCTCAAAAATCCATTATATTTGTTTGTACTGGTGACATAAGCATGACATGCTTTGAGCATCTACCCCCATAAACAAATTGGAGTTATGTTGGTGCCACAACTTGTCGAGTTGTGCCACAAGTTGTGGCACCAGCATAATTCAACAATTTTTCTTAATCTTAACAACTTGTCATGTCATATGAAGCACTGCAGATCAAATACTGTCATGGCAGAGAAAGATTAAGAAAACAAATACTTTTTCATTTTTGAGTCTCGCGAGTAAGGGCATCTCTAGCAGATTCTCCAAATTTTTGTACTGTTTGGAAAATGAACAATGACATTTAGCTTTTACCTACCCACTTTTTCAAATACACTTTCTAACAGATTCTTTATCTCATTCTCTATCTCATTTAAATATTATTTCTTCATTCATTGTTTATTCTTTTTTTAACAACTATATTTTTCAATGAGAAGTGTTATATTCACAACATTTTACGCAATACTTTCACAACAAAATTTATGTGGAAAGTTGTTACTAGTTCTAATTTGAACCCACCACTGAAATTATTTTTTTACTTGCCAATATTAACTAATAACAATCTGTTACTTAAAATTTATTGTGAAAATATTGTGGTAGTATTTTTCAATTAGGATTTTTTATTTTTTATATTATTTTTCTTTCTTTCATTTCATTTTCATCCATACACGTTTCATTTCTTTTTTTCTTTTTTCTTTTCTTGTTTTTCTCCTCCTAATAAGTCTCCACTATCTCTATCCCCCCCCTTCTTTTATTTTCTTTTTCACCTCAAGAACATTCCAGCAACCTCAACATCTACTTCACATCAGAGAAAAGAGAGAGAGAGAGAGAGGAGAAAGACTGTTGCTCGTCCGCCGCCCCACCGCCGGTGGAGATCGAGGTCGCCGAAAGGACAAAGCCGGTGGAGATCAGCGTTCACCATGCAGCACTACCATGTCTGCCGCCCCACCGCCGCTCGTCCTCCTCCCCACCACCAGGCTAGGTCAGATCGGCTTGTTCTTTTCTTTTTCTTTTTTTTTTCTTTTTCTTTTTCATATTTGCTTGTTCTGATTCAACTTTATTTTAAGAATTGGATTTTGTTTTGTGTTTTGTGTTTGGATTATGTGAGAAACGGAGAGAATGAGAAAAAAAAGAAATCCGGAGGAGAGAGAAAGAATTGATATAATAGTAGCTAGTATAATTTTTTAAGCAGAAAAATTGATTTGGAGTTGCTACAATGTTCTCTAGATTAAGAGAACTACTGTAGCAACTCCAAAAAAATTTGAAAAAGTTTTGTGTTTAGAGATGCTGTTGAAGCGTGAACAGTGAGCTTTTTTGGAGAAAAAGTAGAGATAGAGCATCTGTTGGAGATGCTTTAAGAATGAGTTGCTAGTTGTGGCGAGGGCACCGCACAAAGTTAAAATTTGGGATAAAATATTGAGATTGATGCACAAATTTTTTTTTTTTTTTTTTTTTGAATTTTTAGCTATAGATTTGCTGAAATATTAAAATAGCCACACTAATGTGAATGCTCTTAGCTTATCTAATTTTCTAAATCTATTCCCAAGCATAGTTTCATAGCTTGGTTAATCATCAATCATCAATATATATAAGTAGAGACCTCATATGGGAGAACATAAGGTTTTACCATGTGCCATACTCTATGAAGAGAATTGAAATACTCTTAAACCTCATCAGAGATAGGAACAAATTTAAAAATAGGGATTTTTTATTTCCTTTGGTTAAATGTTTCAAGACTACTTTTTGTTATATTTTTTATTCAATGTTTTAAGACTACTATTTGTTTCATTTGGTCCAATGTTTCAAGACTTTTCATCTTTCTCTCTCACACATAAAAAAATCTTTGTATTTCCATTCACCCTTTTCACTTCTATTCCTTTATATACAAATGCTCACAACACTTCATGCCATTCCATCTCAAATACACCCATAGACCAAAATCAATGTCATTTATCTTCAATCTTTTAACGACACCTACATAATTCCAACTACATAACTCCAACATTACAGTACAATTTGATCCTAACCCGTATGAGTAAACTATGACCAAGTAAGGGGGCTTGTGTTTTTTATTATTCAGTGACGGTATGTAGCTTATGATTTTGATGTTGAAATTGGACATTGTGCATTTTGTTAAGGTTATGATTCGCTTTCAATCTTTGGGTGTTTGGGATTATAGTTTAAGAAAGTCATAAATATATTTTGTTTCAGAACTAAAGAAAAAGAAAAAGAAAAATTCTAATTGATTATTTATAAAGTTAGTTATTTTTTTTTGGGTGCTAGAACTCATAATTTGTAGGTTTCTTTGTAGGTTTTTTTTTATGCTATTTTGTGCGGTATGAATCATAATGATAAAAATAAAAATTGATAATGATTTCAAAGTATTTTTCGCTTTAAAAAAAAAAATTATATGGAATCCCAATTAAAGACTGTAGGGATAAGGGCCCAAAATCATATATTGGGCCCTGGGCTTTATCCGAGGACGTTGAATGGTCCGAGGAGAGACAAATAGTTATTAAAGGTTCCAATCTAAAATCTCATAAGTAAGGAACGAATGGAAGGTGGTCCGAGGAGGAACTCCTCCTCGGATATGATAAATACAGCTTAAACATATATTCCAACAATCAAGGTGACCTTCCAGGAAACTCCAGTGATAAGGACATGCGCCACAAACGCCTAAGGACGATGAGAACTCAAAAATATCTAATGGCTACCATCGCATTAAATGCCCTGCAGCTGCTTTTCTGGCTACATTTATGTGGAGAAGACCCTTGAACAATGTTGTCTTGGCTACCGCGACTCACAGAAAGCCAGAAGGGATGTCTGATGGGACAAGCACTCAAGTATTGGCCCGGATGATCGACAAGTGTAGGATGAAGATGGTCCAAAGGGAGCTATATAATGTAAGATACTCTCCATGAAGAGGGGGGGGGGGGGAAAGAAAAGGAAGAAGAAACACTGTAGCCCTCTAGAACAAAACTTGTAACCTAATTGGAACATAAATAGAAGAGAATCAGCCTCCTTGGATTTGGCCGAGGAAGATTTTCCAGAGTTTAAACTAATTTATTTCCTTTCTTTTGTCATCAAAATCTTCCTCATTGGTTGACAAGTTCACTAAAGCCCAATTCTTCGACCCAGTCTCTACAAATTTATTGTTTAGGGCTTTTTGGGCCTAAGTCCATCCATTCCTTTGGGCTTAGGACCCAAAACTAGTCCTTTCAATTGGCGCCATCTGTGGGAAGAATTTCGGTGCTGCGGTTAGCAACGTTCAACCATGGTAGGTTCGAGTCCACACCAGGCAGAGTCTATAGGGTCCCAAAGTGAAAATTCTTTTTGTGAACCTCGAGCACAGAAAGGACCGGGAAGGAAGCGTGCATACTGTTCGGACCGGTAGAAGTCAGTCCCGGGGAAAGAGCCACCTCTCTTATAAGGAAGATACCAGGGCCCTGCGGCTGGAGGTTGACCAACTGAAGAGAAAGCTGCGCCATGCACAACTAAGGCAAGCTCCCTCTAACTCTGACGCTCCCTTTGATGATGGAGAGGATGCTAGTTATCGACGAAGGTCAAGGACCCCACCCAACGAATCTTTCTCCTATGAGGAAGAGCACCGTCACAAACGTAGGAATAAGAGCCCGCCTCGCAAAGGCCTGGGAAATGACGCCATGAGCAAGGCGTTGAATCAGATTTCCAAATCGCCCTTCATGCGCAAGATAGAGGGGGCTAGACTTCCTCTGCGGTTCAATCAGCCAACGTTCACCATTTACAATGGTCGGACAGACCCCGTGGAGCACGTGAGTCATTTCAACCAAAGGGTGGCTGTCCATTCCAAGGACGAAGCCTTGATGTGTAAGATGTTCCCTTCCAGCCTAGGACCCGTGGCAATGAGATGGTTTGACGGCTTAAGGGCGGATTCCATAGACTCCTTCAAGGAGCTTACCCAAGCATTTGGCTCTCGCTTTATCACTTGTAGCAGAGTTCCTCGGCCTTTAGGTTCTCTACTGTCCTTGTCCATGCGAGAAGGAGAGACCCTGAAAGCATACTAGGACAGATACTGGGAGATGTACAATGAGATAGACGGTGACTTCGATGACGTGGCCATCAGCACCTTCAAGGTCGGTCTCCCAACCGAGCACGGTTTGAGGAAATCTTTAATGGGAAAGCCTGTCACCAACGTGCGAGAGCTCATGGAACGGATCGATAAGTACAAGAGGGTTGAGGAAGACAAGCAGCAGAGTAAAGGGAAGGGTAAGGTTATCCCTCAGGAAAGGAGGGATTTCAGGTCGGACCATTATAACAATAACAAGCCCCGAAGGGATTCTGCCGAGCAGTCTAGGTCTACAGCCCCTCAGGCGGTTAACACTGTGTTCCGAGAACCAGTACATCAGGTCCTAGAGAAGATCAAGAACGAGCCATACTTTAGATAGCCAAACAAAATGTTGGGAAACCCCATGAGGCGCAATCAGAGCCTTTACTGCTAGTACCACTAAGACCAGGAACACACCACGGAAGACTGTAGAAATCTGTGGGATCATCTGGACGAAAAATTGAGGCAATTTTTGCACCATTCCAGTGGCCAGGGGAGCCAGACTGGCTCGGAACCCCGGAGAGACGCCTTTTCGAGACCTCCTCTAGGCACGATAAATGTCATCTTTGCCGCTCTAGGGAGAATCGGTTCTTGTCCTTCCAGAGTGATGTATGTGGCTCGGCTGTCCTCTGAGGACACCAATCCGAAGCCAAAAAAGGCTAAAGTGAACGTCCGGCCGACATTAAGCTTTTCAGATGAGGATAAGGCCGGGACTATCCAGCCCCACGATGATGCTTTGGTGGTCACGCTCAGGATCGGGAGGTATGACATGAAGAGGGTTATGGTAGACCAAGGCAGTGACGCTGAGATCATGTACCTCGACCTATACAAGGGGCTGAACTTGAGACCCAAGGACTTAACAACCTACGATTCACCTTTGGTGAGTTTTGACGAGAAGGTCGTCATTCCAAGGGGCCAGATCAGGCTACCCGTGCAAGCTGGTTCGGAGGTGGTAGAGGTGGACTTCATCGTAGTGGATGCCTTCTCCCCCTACACGGCCATTGTGGGTAGGCCCTAGCTTCATGCCCTAGGGGCTGTCTCGTCCACTCTGCACCAGAAGGTGAAATACCCGTCGGGGGACTAGATCGAAGAAGTTGTTGGGAATCAATTCGTAGCTAGACAATGCCTAGTGGCTGCCATCAGGCATCAGCTAACAGCCGGGTCTTCGGCTTCTACTAAAGGGGGCTTATAGCAATTAAAGGCTCTGGACTCGCCCGTCAGTGGACTAGCCGATGAGGCAAAGTGTGAAGATCTAGAAACGATCATTGTTGGAGATGATTCAGAGAAGTTCTTTCAAATCGGGGCTCAGCTGCCTCTACCAGAGAAGGGAGAGCTGATAGGGTTTCTCAGGAAAAACATTGATGTATTCGCATGGGTCGCTTACGAAGCCCCGGGGGTGGATCCGAGCTTCATCTATCATCATTTAAATGTCAATCCATCTGCCACAACCAAAAGGCAACCTCGTCGGCGCTCGTCAAAAGATCATTCTGATGCTGTCAGAGAAGAGGTGAGGAAGCTTAAACAGGCAAGGGCTATCAATGAGGTATTCTATCCTAAGTGGTTGGCCAATATCGTGGTGGTAAAGAAGAAAAGTGGGAAATGGCGAGTGTGTGTGGACTTCACAGATCTGAATAGGGCCTGCCCGAAGGATTCCTTCCCTATGCCAAAGATAGACCAGCTGGTGGATGCGACCATAGGCCATCCCCGGATGAGCTTCCTAGATGCCTTTCAGGGATATCACCAGATACCACTAGCCCTGGATGATCAGGAAAAGACAGCTTTCGTCACTCCTACTGAAAAATACCATTACAAAGTAATGCCCTTGGGTTTGAAAAATGCAGGGTCTACCTACCAAAGAATGATGACTAGGATGTTCGAACTCCAGTTGGGCAAGAGTATTGAGGTCTATATAGACGACATAGTGGTAAAGAGTAAGGTAGTGTCCGAGCACGTGAAGGATCTCGAGAACATTTTTGAAATCCTGAGGAGGCACAAACTGCGCCTTAACGCTTCTAAATGCTCCTTTGGAGTGGGATCAAGTAAATTTCTG
The DNA here is from genome assembly GCA_030021035.2 of Notholithocarpus densiflorus. Lineage (NCBI taxonomy): Eukaryota > Viridiplantae > Streptophyta > Magnoliopsida > Fagales > Fagaceae > Notholithocarpus > Notholithocarpus densiflorus. The sequence goes on along the minus strand of JARYZH020000009.1, from coordinate 2,299,109 downwards.
GGCTACATGGTTACCCATCGCGGAATTGAAGTTAACCCTGATCAGATTAAGGCAATCAACAGTTTTCAATCACCTCGGAATCCTAAGGAAGCCCAAAAACTGACCGGGATGACTGTTGCCTTAAATTAGTTTATCTCCCGATCAGCGGATAGATGCAGACCCTTCTTCCTGTTGATGAATAAGTGGAAGGGATTTAAGTGGACCGAGGAGTGCACCTTGGCCTTCCAGCAGCTTAAAGATTATCTCTCTCGGCCACCTATCATATCTAGTCCCGAGGTTGACGAAGTCGTGTTCGCTTATATTGCTGTGGCCCCTCATGCTGTAAGCTTGGTCTTGGTACGAGTTGATAGTGGCATACAAAGGCCAGTTTATTACGTGAGCAGGTCGCTACACGAGGCCGATGTCCGCTATCTGCCCCTGGAGAAAGCCATTCTGGCGGTGGTACATGCCACGCGTAAACTCCCCCATTACTTCCAGGCACACACCGTTATTGTCCTAACTCAGCTTCCGCTCAGAGCTTTCCTTCGTAGCGCTGACTACACGGGGAAGATTGCCAAGTGGGCCATGATCCTAGGGGCTTTTGACATCAAATATATGCCTCGTACCTCTGTTAAGGGTCAAATCCTCGCGGATCTAGTAGCTGAGTTTGCTGAATCCCCGTTAGAAGTAGAAGCAGTAAAGGGCGACATGGATGGAAAATCGGTTGACATGATCTCCCAGCAAGGTCCTCTATCCTGGAAAGTGTACGTTGATGGTGCAGCAAATCAGAGGGGATCCAGAGTGGGGCTAGTTCTAGTATCCCCGAAAAGATTACAATTGAGAAATCATTGAGGCTGGACTTCTCAGCCACTAATAACGAAGCCGAGTATGAGGCTCTGCTAATGGGAATGACCATGGTTCGAAGAATGGACAGCAAGGCAGTGGAAATGTTCTCAGACTCGAGGTTGGTCATAGGCCAGGTAAACGGAGAGTTTAAAGCGAGGTATGAAAGAATGTAAGGGTACTTGGGTCAGGTCAGACACTTGCAGTCAGAGTTCGAATCTTTCGACCTATTACATATTCCTAGAAGTGAAAACACACATACTGATTCCCTTGCCATGCTCGCAACTTCCCCCACACAGAGTTTACCTCGAATCATACTTGTCAAGGACCTCTACAAGCCTGCTGTGATGAGAGGAGACACGATCCGGATCTATCAAGTCAGGGTAAGGCCGAGCTGGATGGACCCTATACTTATGTTCCTTAAGGAGGATATCCTGCCCTAAAAGAAGTCAGAAGCCGACAAGATACAGAGAAAGGCTCCACGGTTCTAGCTATCTGAGAACAAAAAATTGTACAAACGCTCTTTCTCTGGGCCGTATCTATTCTGCGTACATCTCGAGGTGACAGAACTACTCCTAGAGGAGTTACACGAGGGAATATGTGGAAGCCACACTGGAGGCAGATCTTTATCTCACTGAGCCATCACCTAGGGCTATTGGTGGCCAAACATGCAGAAAGAAGCCCAAGAATACGTGAAGAAGTGTGACCAATGCCAAAGATATGCGCCAAACATCCATCAACCAAGAGGGGTCCTTAATCCTCTGTCCAGCCCTTGGCCCTTTGCCTAATGGGGCTTGGACATTGTCGGCCCATTCCCCAAAGCAGTAGGGAACAAGAGGTACTTGCTAGTCGGCACAGGCTACTTTACTAAGTGGGTGGAAGCTGAGCCCTTGGCGAATATCAGGGACGTGGACGCCAAGAAATTTGTCTAGAAGAACATTATCACCCGGTTCGGGGTCTCTTGTACCCTTATCTCGGACAACGGGCTCCAATTCGATATCAAGTCCTTCAGGAGATACTGTTGTGACTTGGTAATCACGAATAGATATTCTACCCCAACCTATCCCCAAGGGAATGGACAAGCCGAGGCTGTTAACAAGATCATAGTAAGCGGACTCAAGAAGAGGTTGGATGATGCGAAAGGAAAATGGGTAAAAGAGCTGCCACACGTCCTTTGGACATATCGAACTACGCCTTGCAGGTCAATAGGAGAGACAAAAATTTCAATGATATATGGGGCCGAGGCCGTTATTCCTTTAGAGACTGGATTCCCAACGCTGAGGAAGAGTTCTTTCACTCCGAACAACAATGACGAGCTATTGGGGAAGTGCGTAGACTTAATTGAGGAGCGAAGAGAAAACGTAATGGTCCAACTGGCATATTACCAACATAAGCTCAAGCAAAGTTATGACGCCAATGTGAAGCTGAGACCGTTAGCTCCTGGAGTCTTGGTGTTGAGAAAGGTTCTAGGTACGGCAAAGAATCCAACATAGGGAAAGCTAGGACCCAACTAGGAAGGGCCATATCGCATCACCTCGGTGGCCGAAATAGGAGCCTATTTCCTTGAGGACCTAGATGAACATGTAATACCACGCCCTTGGAATGTAAACAACCTTAAAAGGTACTATTATTAATGAAAGTCTCTTTTGTCATTTGTTTATTTATTGCATAAATACCTCGCACTTAACACAATGACATCATTTATAAGTGTTTAAACGGAACCCAAGTCATGCCTAAAGTCCTCGGACCAAATGCTTGGGGGAAATTAACACAATGACATCTTTTGTAAGTGTTTAAATGGAACCCAGGTCATGCCTGAAGTCCTCAGACTAGATGCTTGGGAGAAATTAACACAATGATATCTTTTATAAGTGTTTAAACGAAACCCAAGTCATGCCTGAAGTCCTCGAACCAGATGGTTGGGGGAAATTAACACAATGACATCTTTTATAAGTGTTTAAACGGAACCCAGGTCATGCCTGAAGTCCTCGGACCAGATGCTTGGGGGAAAACTAACACCACGACACCAATTCTTTCTTTATAAGTGTTAAAAGATCCTAAGGCATGACAGGTCTCTCGGATTGCATACTTGGGTGAAAGAGTTATAACAGTTCAAGCTTATTAGCAATAGTCATAATCTTAAAGGCATATAAAATAAAAACACGTGGAATAGGAAGAAAGGTCTTTTCATTGATTAAAAGAAAAGAAATATGTTACAAATGATAGAGACAAAAACAAAGACAAATCCTAAATCTAAGCCTTAGATGGATGAGAGTCCCCCTTGGAGCCAGCTGCCTAGAAGTTAGCTTCATCAGTGTCCTTAGCTTTGGAGACCATATCCTTGATCGTGAGTTGATCCTTTGACTAGCGGGCTTGAGCTGGCGGTTGCCCCTCACTGCCCTTCTGGGCCTCAATAACAACCTCAGCAACGAGAGAAAAGTCTTGAATGATGAGAGGCTGCTCAGAGGGAGGCAAAGGAAGGGCAATAGGTGGAGGAAGTTCTGCTGGAGTCTCTTGGATGTCCTCCGGGAAAAAGATATTCTCGGATCTCCTCAGCTCAGACTCTGCAGGGACTCCTGCCCGGTCTATTACCACATCCCAGGACTTGGTGCAGTAGTCCCTGCACACTATGGCCACCTCCTCTGCTAGTCGAGCTTCAGTTTCCATCACCCCACGTTCATAGGATGATTTCTCCGCAGCCTCAGTGGCCTCTTTGGCCGGGCAAACTGCCTCCTTAGCCTAATTTTTGACCTTTTGCAGCTTGGCCCTAAGATTTAGAACTAGCTGTTTCTAGGTGGCCAAGTTAAGCTCTGTAGTGTAGAGCAGTTTACGCTGGTCCTCGGCTTGGGCTTCAACATTTTTTAGGCCAGCCAAGGCACTCAGGCGCTCCTTGTCCGCCTCTTTCAGCTTGATGGTCAACTATTTGTGCTCCTTCTTAAGGGATCTGAGAGCCTTTTCAACATTAGATCGGGAGTGGGCCTCAGCGTTAACTTCATCGCGAGCGTTCCTGACCCACTCCTCAGCTACAAAAACTTGCTAGGTGACTTGCACGATAATAGCGAAGTGGTCAAATATATACATATGAATGAATATGCATCCTAGCGTTGAGCACAGAAGAGCAGTGACTGACTTACCATAGCTAGGTCCCTCTTCAGGGACATGAAAAGATCTTGTTGCCTTGTACGCCTAAGGCCCTCCATATCTCTAGGGAGGAGAAGAGGTTGCTCCAAAGCCTCGGCAAGGACGGTAGAATGCCCCCTCTAGGACTCCCAGATTGAGGCATCCCAAGGAATGGGAGCGCCCTCCACCTCTAACCAAGGGGCCCAAGAGCGCTACCCTCGGCGTGCTTCAGCCTCATCCCAGCTTTCCATCGATTTGGCCCTCGTGTCCTTAGGGTCCTTGGATTTCTTCTGCTGCTTGGTGCCCTTTTGAGGTGCCACCTCACCTTCCTCCAAGTCCTCTATTGGCCTCTTCTTCCTTAAGTCCTGGTTGGCCTTAAGTCCGAGGTCAGTAGGGAGCGAAGGAGGAGGAGGAGGAAGATTAGGAGGGATTTGGGTCTTGGGGACTCCTGTCAAAGTTATTTCCTTGTTCCTGTTCGCTATTAAGCCCTTTAAGCCTGTCCTCGGCTTCAGATCCATGGCTCCTTCTTCTTCCTCCGAGCTAGAGTCAACTCGGGCAACAACTAACTTTGGGAGGTGAGCTATTGAAAGTCTGTCGGAGTCGGCTTCGGAATCCAAGAGCTCCACGGGCCTTTCTGGGACTTCTTCTTCGTCTTCAAGACGGAATTGATCAATCTCGGTCTCAAAGGATAGCTGCACAGAAGCTGTCTCCTCTCTCAGAACAACTACTTCCTGGGGCCCACGTTGAATTAGCGGCCTAATCGGCGGAAGGTCTCTCCGAGCCAAAAACCCCAACTTGGAAATATGTGAGACAGTGGCACGTAGTCCAAAATCAAGTAGGCGGCCCGCAGCTGTCCGTCCTCACTCACAAATATCTTCGACCTCAGCAGGTAGTTGAGAGCCGGAACGTTGGTCAGACTAAGTTTTGGGGCGACGTGATCTTTATCTGCAAAAACGTCCAAACGTGAACCACGGTTAGACCAATTGAGGCTATTATCCGAGAAGACGAAATGTTAAGGCAGAGTTAAAAATTAAGAATGCTAAAATCCCTTGCTAAGGGACCTAATCCTAGGGCACCCCACCTGGATCTCCCGCCCGAGTTGGGCAGTGAAGACCGTCACGCCACTCCCCGGAGACAATAAGGAAGTCATCCTTCATGCCCTTGTTTGACTTGGGAAGGCACGATATCATTTTGACGACGTCGGACCGGGACTTGAGATAGTATCCCGCACTGGCAAGCTTGTGGCACTCGTACATGTGAACCACATCATGCCACGCGAGCCCCAAGCCCATCTGCTCGTTAAGAGCGTCTATGCAACCCAAGACCCTAAATAAGTTAGGGGCGCACTGATGGGGAGTTAGTCTGTGGTTAATCAGGTAATCCCTAATTATCCTACCCATGGGAAACGTCATTCCTTCCTCTATGAAAGCTATCATGAGAATGACGACTTGACCCACTTCTCTATCTGTGAGTATTCGGTCCGGGGGACAATACTCTAAAACCAGTCCCCGTGAGATATGGTATTTGGCCCTAAAACCCTCCATACCGGCCGGAGAGTCTACTAAGTGTTTGAATCTACCCATCTAAGCAAACACGAATGACATGGGGAAAGACTTCTAAAAAAGGAAAAAGGCCGAGAAGGTTGGCCGAGGAGAAAAAGAAAATTTAAAGATGTAAACACTTACGGAAGCAGGTGCACTAAACTCTGTGCCTTTAGAAAGATCTTTTGGAAATTTTTTAAGGAATAGAGTTAGGGAAATTTAGCAATTATGAAAGCTTTGTAAGTTCAGGCGCTTGGGGTCTCTGGATGCTTGAAGATTTGTGAAATGAGGAAAGTAACTTCCCTCAAGGCTTTATATAGGGGGAGAAAATGAGTGGGAATAATCCCGCTCAAAATTCTAGGAGAAATGTCAACCGTTGGATCTGCGTGTCACCGCTGGATGCGGGGGACAGGACGCCGCCTAGAGCAGTTAATGACGCTTCGCGAGCTTCAAAGCGTCAGTAACAATTATGAGGCACGTAAAACGGCACTCCCGCACGTGTGAATCAAGGAATCCATTGGTTTTATCTCTTGAAATCAAAACCCCACCTTTTCTCCTCGAATGTGAGGGAAAAACCGAGGTTTTGAGGGACTTTTGCAGGGATAAGGGCCCAAAATCATATATTGGGCCCTGGGCTTTATCCGAGGACATTGAATGGTCCGAGAAGAGACAAATAGTTATTAAGGGTTCCAATCTAAAATCTCATAAGTAAGGAACGAATGGAAGGTGGTCCGAGGAGGAACTCCTCCTCGGATATGATAAATACAGCTCAAACATATATTCCAACAATCAAGGTGACCTTCCAGGAAACTCCAGTGATAAGGACGTGCGCCACAAACGCCTAAGGACGATGAGAACTCAAAAATATCTAATGGCTACCACCGCATTAAATGCCATGCAGCTGCTTTTCTGGCCGCATTTACGTGGAAAAGACCCCTGAACAGTGTTGCCTTGGCTACTGCGACTCACAGAAAGCCAGAGGGGATGTCTGATGGGACAAGCACTCAAGTATTGGCCCGGATAATCGACAAGTGTAGGATGAAGATAGTCCAAAGGGAGCTATATAATGTAAGAGACTCTCCATAAGGAGGGGGGGGGGGGAAAGAAAAGGAAGAAGAAACATTGTAGCCCTCTAGAACAAAACTTGTAACCTAATTAGAACATAAATAGAAGAGAATCAGCCTCCTCGAATCTGGCCAAGGACGATTTTCCAGAGTTTAAACTAATTTATTTCCTTTCTTTTGTCATCAAGATCTTCCTCATTGGTTGACAAGTTCACTAAAGCCCAATTCTTTGACCCACTCTCTACAAATTTATTGTTTGGGGCTTCTTGGGCCTAAGTCCATCCATTCCTTTGGGCTTAGGACCCAAAGTTGGTCCTTACAAAGACAATTAAATTATGATAAATTGATGTGTTTTTAGCCAATTTCTCTTTGTTTATTCATGTTCACTTTATGTTGATACTTACGAATAATTTCCTTAATTTCATTGAGATAATGAATTAGGTGTTTGCGATTGAGGTCTCCATATTTAGTTGTAAGAATAGAGTGGTTGAGGAAATGTTTGGGAGGTAGCTTAAATTTATGTAATTTTAGGATATAAAATTATGGACAAAATTTAGCTACAAAATTGGTTGTAGCCTAAGGTTACAACCTTACTCAATATCATTCACATTACTACATATTTTAAAAATCTAATTGTTGAATTGCATGTTCTTTATGTTCTTAATACACATATCAAATTTTGTGCCAATTGGATATTATTTACTATATAATCTATAAGCTTACATTTTATGCATAATTTTAAACTACAAAAACTTGCAATTTAAACAATTTATTAATGACATAGTTACTGATTTTTAATTTTATAGAAATTTTGCAAGCATGGAGGATATAAGAAAAAAATGTAATCCAACGGTGGATTTGTTAAAATTCACATCCAATAAAAAGATATTAAGTAAGATTATAGCCTTAAGCTACAACTAATTTTGTAGCTAAACTTTGTCCTAAAATTATCTTATACTTTAAATTCTTATTTATAGATTTTGAAATCATTTAATCAGTTTAAAAAATAAAATATAATTTTAACAGTAAATATTATAATATGTTATAGTCTTATAGTGTTATACAAAAAATTTTTTTTTTGATAAAATATGAATTAGGAAAATAAAGTTTCAATGTATTCAAAAATATTGTGGGCAAGCATAAATATTATACAACAAAATAAGTATTATATGCAAATCTTAATATACATAAAAATGATTTTAAATGAAATTATAAAGTAGTCCGCGTATTGCGCGGGACATCATCTAGTTATAAATAAAGAATAGATTATTCACTAGGAATTGGAAAATCTATTCCCTTATTTAACAAAGTTAAGTTTCAAGACTTGCAAATTGGCTTATCAATTTATCAAGTCTTGATTTGTGTTGGCTTATTTCTGTGTCAAATTTTCTTGTAATTAAATTAAAATGCATTGTTTTTTTTATGGGGTTATTTGTTGATTGGATAGAGGTTCAAGTGCTATAAGTGTTACTGCTGTGAAGACTATTCTACGCAAGCGAAATTGGATGTCGCTCCAACAAGATGGACACGTGACAACATGTTTAAATTTCCGTTGAGACTATCACTGGAGTTTTGCTCGAGTGAAAATGTCGCAACCAAGAAAAATCAGTTACGATCCTCTCTACTGTACCAAGTACCAACTTATATCCATCCTAGGTATTCATCATTTCCCACGGATTTCAACCCTAATTTTCATATGAGAATTGAGAGAAACTTACCCATTGAGAGAGCCAAAGATTTACCCATTTTCTCTACTCTCTCTCTCTCACCATAGTCAAATCCTTTTTTTTTTTTTTTGAGCAAAAGGTTAGAATTGTATTAAAATAATCTCTGTCGTTTACAAGTATGGCCAAACCAAAACACTGGCATTTGGGGGGTGCAACTACATCTAAGTCAGACCCCTGATGAGCTGAATTACAAAGTCCGTCCAATAATAGGCAGACACAAGAAAACTATCTCTAACATCATATCTGCTGTGCTGCCACGAGGGTTTGGTACTCATTCAACAATCCTACTGCACTTTCCATTATCCACCGTGGCTGTGACTGAACATGATTGAAGTAGTAACAGTTTCGTGCATTCCAGATACTCCACGCCGTGATTGCCCACCTGTCCAGTTCTGGTGGCTCCAACGTTTCCTGCATGTGTTTGAATAGCAGGAAAAAAATCCACCACGTCGTTGCTGCATTTTTGTACGCGCCCTCTGACCAGCGCCCACACATTTCTTGCGAACGGGCACTTCCAGAGTATATGAGCAACTGTTTCAGGTTCCTGGCAGCAGAACTCGCACGTTGCCTCGACCTGGACCTTTCTACGGCACAAGTTGTCCCTGGTTGGTAGACAGTTTGAGCACGCCCTCCACAGAAATGTTCGCACCTTAGGAGGTACATTGAGCTTCCAAATTTTGCCCCATGTAACACCGTGTGCCCGAACCGACGAGTGTTCAGCCAAGGCAGCGGATTTCAGTCTCAGAGCTACTCTGTATGCAGTCTTCACAGAGAAAGTTTTTGCTTTATTTTCAGTCCATACCAGCGTGTCTTGGGAGTCAAGATGGTTGAGGGGAAGAGATAAGATTTGCTTACAAGTTCTTGGGGTGAATGTTGCTGCCAGTTTACCCCTATCCCACTGCCGTGAACTATGGTCTATCAACTCACACACCTTCATCCCCACATTGGGATCATGTAAGAATGCTGGTGCATTTGGGAGCCATTTATGAGTGGTGACCCCGATTCTGCTACCATCTCCAATCTGCCACGTGGACCCTTCCCTTATCACCTCTCTTGCAGCCAGCAATGACCTCCACACAACTGACGGATTAGAGCCCAACTCTGCCATCAAGAAGCTAAAGTTAGGAAAAGACCTCGCCTTGTACACCCTATAGAAGAGTGATTGTTCATTATGAATAAGCCTCCATGCTTGCTTAGCCAACATTGCCAAATTGAAAGCTGATATATCTCGGAATCCCATGCCTCCCTTCTTCTTATCTTTACACAATTTTTTCCAATTAATCCAATGGATCTTCTTTTCATCCTTTGTTTGGCCCCACCAGTAGTTTGATAGGAGGGAGTTGATTTTGTCACAGATGGCATTAGGCAGTTTGAATAGACTCATGGAGTAGGTGGGTATAGCTTGGGCAACCGTCTTAATCAGAATCTCCCTACCTGCCTTACATATATGCTTTTCCTTCCACCCCATCACCCTTTTAGTGACTTTTTCTTGAAGCTCCTTAAAGGTATTAACCTTTGATTTTCCACACACCATAGGTAGTCCCAAATATTTTTCACAATTTGCCATCGCCCTTGCCCCCATCATTTGTTGTATAGCCCTTCTCACTTCCGATTTGGTGTTAGTGCTGAAGAATAAAGATGTTTTTTGTCTGTTGATAGATTGACCAGATGCAGCTTCATAAGTCCCCAATAGATCCAGTTACCTTTGACACTCCTCCGCAATGGCCTGGCAAAATAAGAGACTATCATCAGCAAACAAAAGGTGAGAGATACACACCCCATGTTGGCTAGATTTTATGCCTCTCAAAGTGTGGCTTTCTTCGGCTTTTCTTAGCATGGCAAACAAGCCTTCAGCACAAAGCAAGAATAAGTATGGGGAAAGTGGGTCCCCCTGCTTTAGTCCACTTGTTGGTTTAATGAATCCATGTGGCTCCTCATTGATTAGGACCGAATATAAGGCTGTTGTAATTGTCTTCATAGCCAATTGGACCCATTTGGGATCAAAACCCAGCTTTAGCATTATCTGACGTAGAAAGCCCCACTCCACTCGGTCATAGGCCTTGCTAATGTCTAGCTTAACTGCCATTTGTCCCATCCCTCCTTTTCTTCGATTCCTCATCTTGTGTAACAACTCATATGCTACAGTAGTATTGTCAGTTATAAGTCTATTGGGTAAAAAAGCACTCTGTGCATCAGAAATCACCATAGGGAGGACAAGTTTCAAGCGGTTAGCTACAACTTTGGACACAATTCTGGATATTACATTGCCCAAACATATTGGCCTATAATCAAACATGTTCTTCAATTCATTTTTCTTTGGAATTAATACAATATGTGTAAAATTCATTTTATGAAGCATATGGCCAGAATTTAAAACTGAAAGAACTGCTATTGTGACATCTTGACCAACTATATGCCAATACTTTTGAAAAAAGAAATGGGGCATACCATCCGGTCTGGGAGATTTTGAGGGGTGCATCTGAAACAATGCTTGCTTTACTTCCTCAAAAATGTACCTTTGGAGTAAGGTTGTGTTCATATCTGGGGTGACTACTTGATCCACTGCTTGTAATACCCCACTAAAATCTGTCACGTTGGAGGAGGTGAATAAATCCTTGAAGTAGTTGATGGCTGTCTCGGCAGTCTGATCATCGGATTGGCACCATACCCCAGTTTGAGATGTGATCCCTGAAATATGGTTTTTCCTACGTCATTGGCTGGCTCTTTGGTGGAAGAACTTCGTGTTTTTGTCGCCCGTCGGTAACCAAATGGATCTTGACCTCTGCCACCAATAAACTTCATCCTAGTGGAGGAGTGCATTGATCTCATTTTTCAAGGCTTTGATTGTTGGCTGGTTTGCTGGATTATTTTGTAAAGCTAATTCCTCCAAGGCCGACTGCCTCTCTTGGATTTTTGTTTTAAAGTTCCCCACTGTGTTGCGACTCCATTCAATGGGCTTGCCTACATCTTTTAATCTTCTCAAACAGCCTAAACATAGGGCTGCCAGCCCCACTCTCGGCCTCCCAAGCAACCCGGATCACCGTCTCACATCCTTCATGATATGCCCACTTTTCCTCAAACCTTCTTGGTATTTTTTTCTTCCTGCATGTTTGGTTAGGCATGGTTATATTGATAATAATCGGATTGTGATCTAGATAGGAAGATTGGATGTGAATGACCTTTGCATGGGGAAAAAGAGATCTCCATTTTGAATTTGCACATGCTCTATCCAACTGTTCTTGAACAAAAGAATCCCCAGGGCGTCCATTATTCCATGTGAAGATATTTCCTTGAAAACCCAAGTCCACCAAGCCACAATGAAGGAGTGCTGCCCGAAATTCCATCATTGGTTGTTGTTGTTTTGGTAGGCGTCCCTGCTTCTCTGAAGATTGTGAAATCTCATTGAAGTTGCCACAACATAACCATGGAACCGCAAATCTTGTGTGTAGGTGTTTTAAGAATTGCCAAGATTCCCTCTTCCTTTGCTCCTCCGGCCATTCGTAAAAACCTGTTAACCTCCATGGTAAGTTTGATCCATTCAATATGAGTGCATCAATGTGATTGGGTGAGTAGGTTTGTATGTGTAAATCCACATCCTCCTTCCACAGTAATGCCAAGCCACCTCTTCTCTGTTCACTTGGTACAGCTAACATGCAGCGGTAGGGTAAATTAGCCTGGATCCGTCGCATACTCTCGACTGATTGTTCGGTTTCCATAAAAAACAAAACCTTGGGAGCTTTTTCCCTCACAAGGTGAGAGAAGACATCGACTGCACATTGTGTTAGGATATATGTGATTCACTTGTTAAGAACATATGTCACTATTTTATGTAATTGGCTTATCCTTTGACAAAACGCACTTTACTTGTATTTGGGTAGATCTAGGATGTGTTTAATACTTCAAGAAATTTTGTTTCAAGATCAAGTGTTGAAGCCATGCAAGTCTGTCCAAGATTCAAGCTGAAAAGTGCCTGTCATTAAAGCTTGACAACTAGCTATCTATCGAGCTTAAGAAGCTGTTCCAGCCCCATGGCTCAACAGCTGTTCGACAGCTGCTTGATAGATGGCTATCTGTCGAGATTTATGAAAAACAGATTTTCAATTTTGTTTTGACTCCAATCCGTGTTTGTATGTTTGAGCTTTCTTTTCTCACAACCCTAGACATATAAAAGGATTATTTTAAGGGCTGTCAAAGTGTTCACAAGTTGCACAACTGTTGAGCAAATTTTGTTCAAGCAAACTGTGACCGGAGATAGAGTTTGCCCTAGTTCATCGTTCTTGTGAAGAAGTTGTTGTGTTTATGCATCGTAGGGTTTTGTAACCAAGCATCTTCTTGATCTTCATCGTGGATGAACTGAAAAACTTTGCAACCAACAACCTTCTCTAGTTGGTGATTGAAGTCGCGTACTGGGATCCGCGCAATTGGTTAGTCACATACTGGGAGCTGTGCATCAAAAGGAGAAATTGTCATTACAGAACAAGTCCAATTGGGTATTAAGGTAAGGGTTCAACTGTAGGTTGGTATAAGGTACTAGGATTCCTTTACTTGTAACCGCTTGTTGTGATAATAGTGGAATTTCAAGAGTGGTGACCTTAAAATCACCCGGTGGAGTTTTTACCATGTAGGTTTCCCCATTCGTAAACAAATCACCGAGTCAATTTATTTTCCATTGCATACTTAGTTTAATTGGTGATTTGTTTATGCTACCACGCATTTGCATGTTAATTTGATTAATTAATAAACTTGACTAATTAATAAATTAATTCATCACAAGGGGTCAATACGTTTTTGGCCTATCAAGTGGTGTCAAAGCAGACACACTCTGATTAGGGTTAATCTTTGCTATGTTGATTCATTGACCCATGTTTGTCATGGATAGAGGACAGTCTTTAATTATACCTCCTTTATTTGATGGCACTAATTATGCATACTAGAAAGTACGCATGAGAGCTTTCTTACAGTCTCTAGATGAGAAGGTGTGGCAAGTTGTTAAGATAGGCTGGACCAGGCCTACAGAAGCGCCGGCCGATTGGGATGATGCCAAGATCAAGGCAGCAAACTTCAACAGCAGGGCATTGAATGCTTTATTCAGTGTAGTCACTAATGAGGAGTTCAAGAAGATATCCTCTACTAAAACTGCTAAGGAGGCATGGACCATCCTCTAGACAACCTATGAGGGAACAAAGGCTGTCAAGGATTCGAAGCTACAGAGGCTCACTGCAAGCTTTGAATAGATTAAGATGGAGGAGGATGAGTCGTTTAATGAGTTCTATGCCAAACTCAAGGACATAGTTAACTCAGCCTTCAATCTTGGGGAAACCATTCCTGAACCCAAGATTGTGAGAAAGGTGCTCAGATCTCTACCTGAGAGATTCCATGCCAAGATTACAGCGATTGAGGAATCAAAGGATATTGACAAGATCCCTTTGATAGAGCTAGTTGGTAATCTGCAAACCTACGAGCTAGGGTTAACGAGGATTGGTAAGTCGGGTAAGAGCAAGAGCATGGCGTTGAAGGTCAAGAGCAGTGACACGGATGAGTCTTCAGAAGATGAAGATTCCAAAATGAAGTCATACATCACTAGGAAATTCAAGAAATTCATGAAGAATGCCAATGGAAAGGGCTTCGACAAGGACTGTAAGCAATCCAGTTCTTCTCAGTTCAAGAGTCAAGACAAAGGGAAGAAGGATGCTAGGGATGGCGGTCAGTACACTGTTCCCGCAGGACCTAAGTGCTTTGGGTGTCAATGCTTTAGTCACATGAAACAGGAGTGTCCTACATATCTCAAGAGCATTGGGAAGAGTAAGGCACTTGTTGTTACTTTGAGCGACACCGAGCCTAAGAATGATTCCGACAATGAGGATGATGGAATCCTGAATGCCTTCACTGCCACTGTCAATCCTACTGAGGGGGTTGTTGAAGATGTGGATGAAGAAGAGGACTTGGTGGAGTCTAAGTTCGAGAAAATGGATGATCAAGATAATATCCATACAACCTATGAGAAATTGTACAAAGTTTCTGAGAAGCATAAGAAACTTTATAGGCTAGCCACCAAGAAGCTCAGTGATGTGAAACTTGATCGTGAAGAGCTTTCCACAAAATTTGATGAAACCAATCAGACTATTGGAGCACTAAGATTTGAAAACAATTTCTTGGCTGAGAAGACCAAGAAACTTGAAGCGGAGCTGTTTCAAGTCAGAGCTCAATTAGGGAGGACTTCAAGTGCAAAGCTTAATGAGATGCTTAATCTTCAAATATCCGCTTCTGATCAAACCGGTTTAGAGTATGGTCTCTCTTCTTCTAATACTGCTTCTTCTAGTACTACTGTTTTTGTTCCTCCTAGTAATAATGTTGAAATTGAAAACAATGATGTTAAAACTGATTTAGCTAGTGAGAACATAGACAAGGGTAAATCTATCATAGGAGCACCCCCTAAGCAAGATAAAAAGGAAGCTAAAAACCCTAGGGATAAGAAGGCTAACTCTTAAAAGCCCAAACATAAGAAGTAGCATCTCTGTCATCATTGTGGAGCAACCGGTCATACTCGACCTAATTGCTATAAGTGGTTAGCCACTCAACAAAGCAACGGCTTGATCGCATCTAGAAGCCAGAATCAGCTTCAATCCTCTCTTGCTCCCCTTGGAGATCTTCTCAAAGCCCTCATGTTCCTTTTGAACTTGAACGGTTTCAACTCTTCCCCCTCACCGCCGGTTCAAGGGTTTAATCAAACGAAAGGATCTTCCAAAGTGTGGAAGAAAAAAGACTCCAAGTGATTCTATCACTTTCTTCTCTCTCTTTGTGTTTTTGTTTTTGCATAACTTGTGTGTTTTGCTTTACTATTTTAAGTTAGTCTAGTTTTATGCTTTGCTTTGCTTAACATGTTTTTGTTTGCTTTTAGTTTTTTTTATTTTGTTTTTTATATAAAAATTTTAAAAAAAAAATTGAAAAATCAGAAAAATACAAAAACAATGTGTGTATGTGTACATTGTTACTTGTGTACCTTGGATGGCCATTGAAACAAAGTTTTCTAAACTTTGTATCTCTTATAGCTTAGATGAGCATCTCTATGCACAACTAAGCAAGTGAGCTTTGTGGCTCTTGCTTGTGATGAGTAAGATTAAGTTATCTCTTGTACTTAACACTTGTATCACTCTTTTTGACGGGAAGGATTAGAAAATCCGAAGAGAAATGCATAAATAACCATCTCACCACTGTTGCCCACCAATCATGATATGACATTTGTGTGTTTCGGCATAGCAAAATTAGAATGTCAAATGCTTAACATAATTGGGTATTTCTTTTCTATCTCTTATATGCCCATGCATGATTCGCTTAAAAGAAAAATATGCAAAGAAAATAAAAGCAAAAAGAATCAAAATGCTTTAAATATGATTGCAAGCGTGTCTTCTAGGAGATGTGGGAGTTATAGGATGTATCTCAAAGGTGATAGTCCCCATCAAATAGTTATGATTGTGTGTGAGTTAAAGTGATTTTCTTATATCTCAAATCTTCATAACATGTAGACACTTATGTAATCTTGCGATGTTTTCACACACAACACGCAATATTCTTTGCTACTCTTGATACATGTGTAGATACAATGTGATTTGGCCATCACAAGGTTTACATGTGTTAATGTATGCTCACTAAACTGTCTTGACTTGTTTTTGAAATATAAAATTGGTTAGACTTGTTTAGTGTGTGTGTTTTTGGGATCCATATGCTTAAAAATTGTTGTTGAGAGATGTTTTTGAGAGTCTAATATGTTGATTGGATCATTGTTTGAGTTGCATGTTTGATTGCATTCATATCTGTGTTTTTCCATTCTTGAAAAACTGTTTTTAAGCAATCTCGACACCTCCTCGACACCTGGCTATCTGTCGAGCTCTCAAGCTATTTCTTATCGCAATCTCGATAGCTGTCTCGACAGCTGGTGGATCGATCGAGAAAACTCCTGGACCCTCAATAGCTTCTCAATAGATCCTCGACAGCTTCATCTGTCGACGTCTTTTTCCTCGACACCTGGCTCGACACTTGTCTCGACACTTCTATTTATCGAGATTTACTAACCTTTTATATAAAGGTTCAGCGCAATCCGGTTCTCATTTCTCTCGATCTCTCCCTCGATAGCTTTGTCTTTTCACCTCCCTAAACACTCTCTCTCACTCCAAATCTTTTCCTCAAGGTTTCTACAAGCTTTTTCAAGATTTTATTCATTTGGTAAGCTTCTTATCTTTCATTCTTCATGCATTTCATGTTTTGAAACCTAAGTTTTGGGGTTTTTGAAAAATTTTGGGGTTTTTCAAAATTGATGAGTTATTGTTGAAATTTTGGGATGGGTTTTTGCTTAAATGAGTTCAAAATCTCATGCATTGCATCACATAAGCATTATAACAGTATTATCATGCATTTAAATGTGTGCAAATTGATTATGTGCTGGTAGGATTGGATTGGGCTGAGCCCATGATGAATTTTCTATTGCATGTCACATGTTCATGCATTCCCCATGCATACGTACTCTCTTTTCAATATACTTGTTATATTTGAAATATGTTGGGACTTTTCTGATTGTCTCTCTCTCTTCCTCTCTTTTCTGTTTACGTTAGTCATGTTTATGGCACCTAAACGTAAGTCTGCTCCGTCCCAGAACCCTCTGCGTTCTAAGGCATCGTCTTCGTCTTCTGATCCTACTCCTTCACACATCCAGTTCCGTGATGAGGATGCCTGAAAGGACTTCTTGGAGAACTTTTCTCGACGAGGTGTTCATTCGGAACGCCGAGTCATTTTGGCAAACTTCGCCGACACTAACCTACCCATGTCATTCACAGTCGGGGTTGGGAGTCACCGTGTGACAACCCGGTCACATGTCCTTCCGTGCTGATTCAGGAGTTTTACTCCAACATGCATGGAATTGATTCTTCAGTACCTCTCTTTCTTACTTGCGTTCGAGGTACACGCATCGTTGTCACAATGGTGTTGGTATCCGATGTGCTCCGTGTTCCGAGGGTAGAGCATCTTGACTACCCAGGATATGAGCGTCTGAGGACTATGTCCAAAGACGAGATGATCTCTGCTTTCTGCGAACGCCCTTCTGATTGGGGTGATCGTCAGTTTACACCATGTAAGGCCTTTGCTAAAGGTCCTAGATTCATGAACATGATGATGACTTTTGTTCTGCACCCACTCTCTCACTATAACTCTATCACAGAGCCTCGTGCTCGATTTCTGTTGTCCCTTCTTGAGCATCTCACTATAGATTTTCCTTCACATTTTATTCTTTCTATTATAGATGTGTATAGGGATACGGCTACCCGTGATAAGCTCATTTTTCCTTCGGCTATCACGAGGATTTTATGCCATTTTTCTGTTCCTTTTCCCTCTTCCGACCACTTTTCTGTCATGTGTGCCATAGATGCCGCTATCGTTAAACATAGCAAGGCGTAGTTCAGGTCACGGTAGTCGGATTTTGCAGCTCTTCCCTCCCTTCCGGCTCCATCTCTATTTGCTCCATCCACATCTGCTCCCTCCTCTTCCACAAGCGATATGTCACTCAGAGACATGGATGCTCGCCTTAATACACTCTCTACAGAGCTGTATTAGGTGAACGTTCGTTTTGGCCGTATTGCTCGGCGACAGGCAATCTTGGGTGGCTTTGCTCTTGAGGCTTCTCCTCCACCTCCTCCAGTGGCTTCTGATTCTGAGGATGATGATGATGGTGATGCCGATAATGCTTCTGATGATGATGATGGAGATGCTAGCTCTACCGATGAGATGTCTACTTGACACTCTTACCCTTTGTCACTCGTGACAAAAAGGAGAAGTAGTTTTGGTTGGATATGAGAGTAGTCATTCTTAGGGGGAGAGTTAGTTTAGGACATTTTTGTTAGGGGGAGTGTTGATTCTTGAGGGATGTAGTGAGGATTATTTGTATCGTTTTCTTTTCTCCTTTGCAGATACATTTATCTCTTGTACCTTAGGTCTTGTGACCATTTTTGACATACATTGTACTTATGTTCTTTATATAGTGATGTATGTTTCTTTCACCTACCCTTACATGTGTTGTTTCTTTTCTCTTTTTATGCACATGCTTCTTATTACTTGTATGCAATCTATTATTTCTGTTTCACACAAATATGCCTTGATGAGTTTTGTTTAAAGTGTTTCAGAAATACAGGTTGTCAAAGTCTACTTGCCATAAACTCTCTTCTTGCAAAGTTTTTCAAGAGTTTGTGTTAGGATAGATTTTATTGTATTCAACAAGTGAATATGAGTTGAGTGATTTATAACTTCTCTCATATGGTCATTTGTTTGTTGTGATTTTGTCACGGATTGCCAAAGGGGGAGATTGTTAGGACATATGTGATTCACTTGTTAGGAACATATGTCACTATTTTCTGTAATTGGCTTATCCTTTGACAAAATGCACTTTACTTGTATTTGGGTAGATGTAGGATGTGTTTAATACTTCAAGAAATTTTTTTTCAAGATCAAGTGTTGAAGCCATGCAAGTCTGTCCAAGATTCAAGCTGAAAAGTGTCTGTCATTAAAGCTCGACAGCTAGCTATCTATCGAGCTTAAGAAGCTGCTCCAGCCCCGTGGCTTGACAGCTGTTCGACAGCTGCTCGACAGATGGCTATCTGTCAAGATTTATGAAAAACAGATTTTCAATTCTGTTTTGACTCCAATCCGTGTTTGTATGTTTGAGATTTCTTTTCTCACAATCCTAGACATATAAAAAGATTATTTTAAGGGCCGTCAAAGTGTTCACAAGTTGCACAAGTGTTGAGCAAAGTTTGTTCAAGCAAATTGTGACCGAAGACAGATTTTGCCCTAGTTCATCGTTCTTGTGAAGAAGTTGCTATGTTTGTGCACCGTAGGATTTTATAACCAAGCATCTTCTTGATCTTCATCGTGGATGAACTAAAGAATTTTGCAGCCAACAACTTTCTCTAGTTGGTGATTGAAGTCGCGTACTGGGATCCGCGCAATTGGTTAGTCACATACTGGGAGTTGTGCATCAAAAGGAGAAATTGTCACTACAGAACAAGTCCAATTGGGTATTAGGGTAAGGGTTCAACTGTAGGTTGGTATAAGGTACTGTGATTCCTTTACTTGTAACCGCTTGTTGTGATAATAGTGGAATTTCGGGAGTGGTGACCTTAAAATCACTCGGTGGGGTTTTTACCATGTAGGTTTTCCCCATTCGTAAACAAATCACTGAGTCAATTTATTTTCCGCTGCATACTTAGTTTAATTGGTGATTTGTTTGTGCTACCACGCGTTTGCATGTTAATTTGATTAATTAATAAACTTAACTAATTAATCAATTAATTCATCACAAGGGATCAATACATTTTTGGCCTATCACGTTGGTTTCCAAGCTCCCAACAGTTCTAGCTTAATAGATTCGTTGGTGTCGGCGGGGCTGATCCACAGCCTCTGCCATTGACAATAGCTTGATGTGGGTGGCATCTTGTGTTTTGGTCCGCTTGCCACACGAACCAGAATCCTTGACCTTTGCTGCTTCATCCTCAGATAACCTTCTCTTGGATCCTATGGTGAGTGCACGGCTAGGGTTTGTTGTTGAAGGCCCTAGCTGTCTCTCAATTCTTTTCCACGTGGGGCTGATCTTGCTGTTGTCCCGATTCTGTGTTTTTTTTCCCAAGTCATGTGCTGCCTCACGTGGTTTTTTAGATGATGCATGTGGGGTGCTATCAGACACGTATTCAACTGGAATACTAATTAGGTCAATGGGCGGGTTTGAGTCCGTTACTTCAGCCATGCAATTCAACCCTGCCTTAATTGTTGTTTCGGTTTGGGAAGTATTCAACCCCTTAATGATTTGGTTTCCATTAATGCACAGGAATCCGTTTGGTAGCTGTTTTCAATGGTAGCATTATTGGCATTAACTGCGTTTATGATTGGCAGTTTCGGTTGAGGTGCCTGAGTCGCCTCCATCGCTCCAGTGGCTATCCCTGGCTCACCGTCCGCTCTTGCCGGCCTCCTCGGATTAGGCTCGCTCCTAGTCTTGCTTTCCTCCTTTCGACAGTAGCCTGCTTTCAGCCAGTCACCGTAGGGCAGGTCAGCCAATCCTTGATCCGTGGTTTTGGAGCAAACTTTTGCTTCATGTCCGAAACGTCCACACCGGAAACACAGACCAACCAACCGTTCATATTTGAAGCCAACTCGTATTTGATCTCCCTCAGGGCTAGATACAATCCCCCCCCCCCCCCCCCCTGCCCTACGGATAGGCTTATCCAATGGAAGCTTAATTCTGATACGAATAAACCGAACTTGTTCTGACGTGAACAAGCTCTACTTCACCCATCCCCATGCCAATGTCTCTGCCAGTCTCCTCCGTAAGTAAGTCAAATGGTAAGCCCCAAATCTGAATCCACATTGGAATCGTTTGGAAGGTCACCGATGCTCCTGTCATACCTCGTTCCCATCTTCGAAGTACCAAAGGCTGATCTTCGAAACTCCACGGACCATTGTTAATGACCCATTTCAACTGACTCTCCAAAGTGAATTTGAATTGAAACAGACCCTCCCCAACATCAATAATCCTGAGATCAGACCCCAGCTTCCATACCGCCTTGAGCAGTGATTTCGCCGCCCTTTGGTTATATGGTTGGGTTGTAAGGAATCGTCCCAAGAGACTTAACGAGCATTCTTCTAGTATTTCCTTCTCCGAGTTGCCCTGACTTGACACACTTCCCCCTCTTCCTCGGTCAAGTTGATTCTTTGTAGCCTTTCAATGAATCACCATCCATGCTATAACCCGAACTATGTTGGTACTGAAACGAACTTCCTCACTTTACTTAAGAGATCAAAGGGAACACATGTACACTAAGTGATGAAGAAAAGCTCACCCTTGGTGAGAAGAAAAAAGCCTCGTACCGCTGCTTTTATGATGAGGATGGCGTTACATGGTCAAATCCTTGAGAGGAGATCATTTCCATCACAATCTACACTACCCTTGAGTGCTGAGAGTTGATGTTGGGAATCATTGGAGCGTACCCTTATTTATTAATCCAAGGAGACTTGGTGTATTCAATTGGAGCTCAATTGTGGATCTGAAAACTAGATGAAGAAAGGACTCAACGAAGTTAATTGCTAGTTGGAACTTAGAGAGTCGTAATTATTGTATATCCATTCTTACTATTGTTAATTGGGTAATTATGTACACAATTGGGCTATAAATTGGTAGATTAGCTTAAAATTTGGATTAGCCGGAATTACAACTTAGGTCTAAATCATTAGCAAAATTGAATTTGGTAATCTCACTATTCAATAAAAATTGGTTTATTTTGCCTCTAATAAATACCTTGTACAGTTGTATCTGTATGCTTTAGGACCACTGATTCTGTCCACGTAGAGACAAATATATGGTTTCGATTTCAAAAAACCCTTTTTTTCTAGAATAGGCCCGAAAACTCTTTGCCCATGCAAACTCAATCTTCCTAGTTCAAACTTCAGAAGCATTTCATTCCAGCAAATTAAAGTTCAAACAACACTCATTTTTCAAGCAAACGGCTATTTCCCTTTTTAAGTGTCTCAAAAATAAGAAAAGTTCAATAAGACCCCTAGAAATTACCCAAGATTTCTAAAAGCAAGCTTAACTAGAGACCAAATCCATCAGCAACTTAGAAAATTGTTTGAAAAATTAGGGGAACTACAATCAAAATCATTAAATTAAATTAATGGTATATAAGTCTAATTTTGTTTTGCTTAGAGAATCGTATATGAATCAAATTAAACCAAAACAATAACGTAAAACATCTGTCGGGGATGTTTTGCGATAAGGGCCAAAAATGCAAGATTAGTCCAAATTTCCCCTTGGGTTCTTTAGTGTTTATTTGTGGAGAATCAAGTCCAAAATTCCAAATGTAAAATGAACAAAAGTTAATGGTGCTTTAACAAGAGACAAATCAAAATGCCATAACTGAAATGCGAGAAAATGAAGAAAAAGTACACAACAGGTCCACAACTTCGACCCACAATCAGCGAGAAGAGGAAATTGAGAGAGGTTGTGAGGAAGAGAGGAAAGGTTCCCCTGTACCCATATTTCCACCCCCCAAGCTTCAGAATTGTGAGGATGTTAGTTGGTTGAATGAGCTTTTGCTCTGAAATTTCAGTTTTGTGGGTAAAACGTGATTCCTCTGTTTTGAATCTGGTTGTGGGCTTTTATATTGAGTTTTAGGTGATTTTAGTGACTGGTTTTTGGTCAATAGAAACTGTTTTGGACCCCAAGGTGTTAAGCAAGTAGTAATTTTCAGGTTTGATTTTTTTTTTTTTTTTGGATAAAAGGAAGGCTTACTTTTATCATCATTAATGGAAAGGCTTGACTAAACCCCCATTTGCTCCCCCTTTTCAATTGTTTCAAACCATTGGGAGGCTCACCTAGGTGAGGGCTAGCAGCTGGAGTTGGCCAATGAGGGCCAACTATGTTTAAAGGCAAAAATTGGTCAGGGCAAAAACTTTGTGCCACAGTTAGCCAAAGAATAAAAGCTCGTTTGGGGTGAAAATTTCAAGTACAAGACCTCCGCCATGAGCCTAAGGTGCTACCAGTGTCCCTTGCCCACTTGGTAGCACGCATGTGCTGGGTTCATGCAAAAGGTACGAAAGAAACCGACTAATACCCTCCAAACCACACTTCCTCAATTTCTCCCAATATATTATGGGTCTGATTGGGATCCGCTTATTTTGCTGAAACTGAAAACTTTTTGCTAAAAGTACTGTAGATAAAGGTAAATGTTAGTTGAAATAGTACATTATGACCCATGAATAATACCAAAAAGTGCAGTAGGACCTATAAATAGTAGCAAAAAAAGCTGAATAGCAAAATAAGTTAGCAAAAAATAAGCTAGCCAAACAGACACTATATGGGCTTGGGCCATGCTAAAAATAATAAAATATAATACAATACATGAATTGGGCTTGTAAAAAAAATGTGTCACGAAAATAGGTATCAACAACATCAAAGATGTCTATACTACTCATGCATTAACTAATTGACACTGACACATTTTAACCGATTTTTTTTTTCTTTGACTTTGGGACTCACATATCTAGGCTTTTTTTTTTTTGGTCAAATAAACATTTAGTTTTTGAAAAAAATATTACTAAAAAGCTTCTGCCTGTAGTTATTTAGTTATGTAGTCTCTTATGAAACTCGATGTTGACACCTCATTTTGCAACCCGCACTTAACTTCATATGGAGGGTAAAAGAGTAATTTCACTTGCAAATAGGCATCTTAATTTTGGCTATTAGATCCTTAATTTCGTTTCATCAAAATGATTTTGATGTTGTAACGATCAAATTAACTGGTTACAAGCCTTAATTGAACCATCAGATTGAAAGTTATCATCAAAACAAGTTTTAATGGTCAAGATGCACTATCACAAATTGAGCCTGACTATACGTGATTATGAATAATTGATTCCAATTTGTTATAATTATAATCAATTTGAAATTAATTACGTGTCATAATTTGATTGGCTAGGACTACAACTTATGGTAATGTTGCACACACTCGATTAATTAGACAATTAAACATTAAATATTCAATGGGTAATTTGTGTAATTATCTTTTTTAATTAGGGTAAATTTAGGAATGATTAATTCTAAAATGGAAGTAATTGAAGCCTATTAATGTTAATTATGCTGAAATTATTTCTAACAAATGACCTTTGCTCATTATTTCGTTGATATTTCTCAGAATATTTTTTATTTGTGAGTGAGGTTAATTTTTCTAGAAACTAGGCATCAGGGGCTTCAAGTTGAGTATAAGAATGAGGCAATTCTGATCATAATTAAGGAAGATATGATTTTTCGAAGTTAGCTCTAAAAATTGTTATAGGAGTTACGGGAAAAACCGAGGTTTTAGACATTTGGCTTGCTTATCACTCCCACCAACCTCCAAATTTAATGCACCAGCTTTCTCTAAATACTGAAATAGCGTCTAGGTTCATGATTCTCTTTTATCCTTTGTCAACCCTCATTAAATGTCATTCTATTCATATTTTCTCCACCACTACTATATAAACTCTCCCTCTCCTCCATTCCAAAGCACATAGAAACACCATCTCTTCTCTCCTCTTGAGTTCTAGTGAAGTAGAGTAGTCTTGTCATATCTTGGTTTTCCTAAGACTCAAGGTATTGAGTGAGACTCACTCTCCCTCTCCTAGTTCTTCTTTTCTACTCCACCAAAAGCCTTCTCCTCCACCATGTGGATCTTGCATGCAAATATAATCCATTTCCCTAACTTGATTTTTATATTGCTATGATGAGAATTTAAGATTAAAGAATGCTAGTGATTATTTAAATTTCTTGAATATGTTTGAATGTTCTTAAATGTTCATATGTGTTCTTCACATGTTCTTGGTTGTTCATCACATGTTCATGCATGACACCAGTTTTGATTTTAAATCCACATCCAAAATATGAAGAAAAAAAATGTTAGTTTCATAATTCTCTCAAATCCTTGAATCTAGGACATCACCATCTACACATATTCATTAGAATTTATTTTTTTCAATCAAAATGCAATGATTAATAAGTGGAATTAAGGTTTATCACATGTACACACATTAAATTCAATATGCAAATTGATCGATAACATATTGGATGATATGATATAAATGTTGGCCACCATAGTCTAGATGACCGGTTTCACAGAGCAAAGTGAGTGCCTAACACCTTCTCACCTTGTAACATATCCTTCGAACTTAGATCAAGGGTTGATAGATAAGTGCTTAGCCATGTAATTTTCAATTTCTAAATTGTAACTAGGAAACAAAGCCATGTACTTTATATTAGATTATATCTAGGACCAAAGTCATGTAAATTTCTTATGATCAATGTAAATTTAATTTCAAATTAATAAAATGATGAATTTTTCAATTATGGTTTACTTATTTTTTCCATTAATTAAATAAGTGGAGAGTTCATTGTAAAACCATTAATCTAATGGGGAAAATATAACCAGTTGATCCTCTATTTTAAGAGCCAATAACACAACTCCACCCATTCAAGTTGGTTTGGCCCAATTCCAAAACAGGCTGGGGGCGCAGTCTCTCACACTCGAGTTTGCTAACATCAAGTTCCAGTGTGTAAAGTTATGTATTTCCCATGTTCAGTTTTGTTGGTTTTAATTCCGTGCCAATTTGATAGTAATTCTTTCAATTATTTACATGTACTTAAGTGGGGTTTATTGTATTGGCATGGGTATAGAATTCAAGTTGGTGAAGAATTGCTAAAGTCAGGAGTTCTAGCAACTAGCTAACGATTGGGTCAACTCATCAAATGAAGAATTGCTCAAGTCAGAAGCTCTAGCTACTAGCTGGCGACTGGTTCAACCCACCAAATGACATGTGAGGAGCACATGAGGCACATGGGGTTCGAAAGTTTGTTATGGCAAGTGGCTGGCGATTGACTCGCAGATAGGCCAACTCGCCAGCAAGTCACCAGACTCTCTGACAGTCGTTTTCTTGAGTGTCTCCTGGGTTCCTTCATCCACACTATATATACCCTCATTATCCACAAAATTTACAAAGAGAGTTTCAAAGAGAAAACTCTAGAAATCCATTTGAGAGTTAGAGATATATTGACATCCTTCAATCATCTACACATTTTTCTTAGTTTTCTTCACTCTCTTTCCTCTCAATTTCCATATCCTATGAGAGGAACTTAGCCCAAACACAATCCACACACATTCTTATTTTCTGGGGTTAAGTATTAATTAAGACTTATTTTAGAATATAT
This sequence comes from Notholithocarpus densiflorus, assembly GCA_030021035.2. Taxonomy (NCBI): domain Eukaryota; kingdom Viridiplantae; phylum Streptophyta; class Magnoliopsida; order Fagales; family Fagaceae; genus Notholithocarpus; species Notholithocarpus densiflorus. The sequence continues at coordinate 2,273,068 of JARYZH020000009.1, read as the reverse complement.
ATTTTTATTTGTCAAGTTTTACGAAGCCTTTCAATAGGCCTCCAAATTTGTAAACGTTTTGGACTATTATTTCAAATTTATATAAAACAAAGGTTTTCTCAATTTTCACTAGTGAATTTCAGACCTATCACCTTACGAATTCAAGGGACACATCATGGATTCAAGGTTTACTATCAGAAATTATCAGTATAGTTTATGTTCTATAAAAAAGAGCATCATGTATGCTTTCTTCAGGCTTCCACGACATTAGTTGGTATCAGAATCTTGAATTACCCTGGTCTAATGGCTAATCAGCAAGACGGTAACTATCACAACATCGACGACAAAGTTGGAGACCTAGTCCTTAGCCATGTATGGGATTTAGGATACATGCAATTAGCATTTTTTTGCCTATATGCTAATTGAATTTGAATATCTTTTTTTTTTTTTTTTGGCATTTGTGGACAACAACAAATGGTTCTGTAACATGTTATTAAGTGGATACATTGACACTTATTGTTATTGACACTAACACACAGAATGATACTAATGATATTATATGCTACATTATGGTGTTTTGGAGTTAAGACTTTTGCTGAGATAATTCCAAAACTTTTCTACTTGGTGAATAAAATGAATAATAGGTTTATGTATGAAGATGTTTTATGAAATGTATGGTAGCTCATTTGATTTGAGCAAAAAATTGGACTTTTTATGTATGATGTATGGACAGTTGGACACTGAATAGGTTGCTTGGTCACTGATAGCATGATTATATATTTTTTTACACAAGTTGGCAGAATGGCAATTGGCAATTTGGCAGGTTAATTGAAATCAAATTCAAAAAAGTTGGCAGGTTGATGAAATCAAATTAGATATTGGGCTTGAAAAAAGCCCAAAATTAAATTAATTTTTTTTTTTTGAATTTCTAACCCAATCCAAAAATGTTTCAAACTAATTAAACCAATTGAATTAATTGTGAAAAACCGCACCACTATGGGTTGGAAAACCGACCCCTTGTGATGTGCAGTGGTTCTGATTATGGAGAAAACTATCCCAATAGTTCGGTGACAAATTTGAAAAAAAAAATCCGAATCAAATGAATCATGAACACTCCTAACTTTGGGAAAAGATTTTCCAGTAATATTTATTGTAAAAACTAAATATTTGAAATAATAATAATAATAAAAGCCCATATATCTTAAAGCATTCGCATCAGTCAGTGGAAAAATTTCTATCTATTTTAGCATAAACACCTATTTTTTCTATTTTATATACTCATTTTTCAAAGCACCCCATATGAGATTATCTATTTTATTACACTTTTCAAAACATCCTATATGAGATTGGCTATTTTATTACACTATATTTCATTAAAATATCAAATTTTCTTAATTTTTTAAATTGTTTTTCTTTCTTCACACATAACAAACACAATTCATTTTCTTTCTTTATTCTCAAAATACGTAAAAAAATAATAAACAACTAAATACAAAATAAATAGTGTCAGTATAAATTTACACATTACATTATTATTGTAGCAAATTTGTAAATTTACACAATTATATATGAATGATGTAAGTTATTTTTAGATAAAATTGTGTAAATTTTACAACTTTTTCTATTATACCAGATGGATGTGAATGCTCGTAGACTTTTAGTACACCCACCAAAATTTCACCTAATCAGCAAAGAAAACCTAGTGCATAGATGTCGATGATTCCTATTCCATTAACTAAATTCTTCACAAAAATATTGTTTGTCAAGATTCTGGGACCCCACGACCACTAGTTTTTTATTTTCCTTGAATGACATTCCTAAAACCAAAAGACACGGAGAAAAATGCTAATAAGTGTAGGGTCCAGTTAATGAGCTTTACTTTTCTTTGAATGACACTTCCCTAAAACCAAAAGACTAACGGAGAGCATTCACACCTTTTGTGTGATAAACACTAAAAAGCTATTTTAGCAACAAAATCACCGAAATCCAAGCAACAACAAAGATGTTATAGTTTTAAAAAAATAACAATAGAGCTCCAGTAAATTACGAGCATTCACAATAAGAAAGCTAAAAAAATATAGTTTTTAATAACTCAAAACACTATTTTATCTATTTTAACACTATACTTTATAATATACCCAACATCAAAAGTTTTATTTTAACATTCAACACATTAAAATAATACATCCAACACAATAAATAACAATCACAACTATTAACACATTAAATTACTATTTTTTTTAACACCACACATTAAAAAAAAAAAAAAAAAAAATTTGTTTTAAGTTTTAAGCTACAGTGAGTAGCAATTTATAGCAGCTCACTGTAGCTAATACTCAAATTATTTTGAGTTTTGCTTCTTTGCTGTACAAGACATTTTGAGAGTATTGGTTGCTAAATTGACTTTTTAGTCAATTTAGCAACCTTATTGGGATGTCCTTACAGTAGCACAAAATTAAAAATAAAACTAATATTTTATTCCACAAAAGTTAAACAAAGCAAATTCGGTGGTTATGGTTGTTGTTTATTGTGTTGGATATATTATTTTATTGTGTTAAATGCTAAAATAAAACCATTGATATTGTATGTTTTGTAAAGTGTAGTGTTAAAATAGATAAAGTAGTATTTTCAGTTACTAAGCATTGGCATTGGGTCTTGCAAATGGTATATGTTGGTGAATTTTAGCATTAAAGCACAAAAGAAGCCCATTACCCGGTCTTTTAATTGCAAAAAATTTTACAATAGTGCTATAGTACCATCAAAAATTTATGATGATACTGTAACAAAATGGTATAAGTTTTTAATATATTTTATTCCCACTTCTCTCTCTTTCACTCTTTGCATCTCTTTCACTCTCTAGGAAAATAAAAATTTGTGTTGTATATTTGTGTAAATATATTATTTTAATGTGTTGTATAGGAAAATAAAAGTTGGGACGTTGAGTGTGTTATAAAATAGAATGGTATAATTGATAAAGTAGTTTTTGAGATAGTAAAATAGAATAGTTTGAAGATAGCAGATATGAATGCTCAGCATTCACAATGAGGTTGCTAAAATGATTAAATAGTCATTTTAGCAACCCAAACACTAAAAACACACTAACAGCGAAGTTGTTATTTTGACTCATTGCTATAATTTTTTAACTCATTACTACAGTGGGCTGCTATCTCTAGCAGTCCACTGTAGCTGAGAGTTATTTGCTACAAATAATATTTTATTAGTCTCCCACACGCTCAACCTCTCTCACAGGAAAGAATATTTTAGATGAAAAGTAATTTAAAAAGTAATAAAACAGGAAAACAGGAATTAAAAAAGTAATAAAAAATAATATTTAAATGAAAACTATAATATTTAATGTTTCGCAACTTTACAGTGAGTGTTCTAAAAATTATATTTTTTTTAGCAATCTTAGAGCATTCACATCAAGGGTTTTAAAAATTTTAGCATTTAGCATCTAAAAAACCAACTTTATAACATTTAACACATCACTTTACAATACACCCAACATCAAAACTTCTATTTTTTTTACCACTTCATTTAAATATTTTTTATTTTTTATTTTTTATTCTTCCTCTCTCTCCCTTTGTCTTTCTCTCTTTCTCAACCCACCACCCATGCCACAACTGCCACAACCACCACAAACCTACCACCCATACCACAACCAACAATAACCCACCGCCGCCTCCACCAGCCACATCCACCCACCACCACAAACCAAAAAAAAAAAAAAAAGCCTCCACCATCACCTCCACCAGCCACATCCACCCTCTCTTTTTCTTTGAAGCAACCCCACCACTTCTCAATCCAAGCAAACCCACACCCACACCCACCCCTAGCCACCGCCAGCCCAACCACTAAAAAAAAAAAAAAAAAAGCAAAAACCACCAGCCAGCAGCCACCACAGCTACAACAACTACCACTGTCACCACCACCCACAACCACAACCCCCAACCACCAAAATCACAAACTCACAACCTCATCACCACTAACAACCGGAAAAAGAAAAAGAAAAACAACCCACTACCTATGCCTCTCTCTTCTCTGAAGCAACCCAACCAACAAACTCACCTATTTCTTCTCAACCTAGCAAAACCTACATCCACACACCCACTGCTAGCCACCAACAGCCACCACCACTGAAAAAAAAAAAAAAAAAAAAAAAAAAACCACCACAACCTACTCAACCACCGCTATAGCCACAACAACCACAGCCACTATCACCACCACCCACAATCTCAACCCCCAACCACCAAAATCACAACCAAATCTCAAACCCAAACCCAAAACTGCATCACTAACAACCAGTGGCGAAGCCAGGATTTTGGTTCAAAGGAGGCAAAATTAAAAGACAACATTTAAAGTGAAATTAATCTAAAAAATATTAATCGATAATAATAACAAAATAAAAAAAATTATAAGAAAATAAATATATTTCATATCATTAAAATAAATAAACAAATTTAACCAATTCATAGTTACTACAAAATCTACAACAAAAAGTTTACAAACTGATGTGATAAAAATGTGATTAGTGTTATTTAAACAATATAATGAATAGATGTTTGTGATATTTTTTGTGATTGGTGACATGCCAATTTGTAAGATATAAATAGTAAAATTTGCAATATCTTTAGCATCCCTTAACAATAAAATACTGCAAAAAGTATCATTAATAGTGAAAATAATGATAGAAATTAAGAAAGAAAAAAAAAATTGTGAAATAGGTGTCAAACGTGGGACAAGACAAAAGCTTACAAGAACAGTAGAATAGGTGAAAAGGGGATATGATTTGATGTTTGAGAAAACTTTTTTTTTTACTTTCTTTTTCTTGTGTCAAATTCACTTTCAAGTTTCAACCTATTGGAGTAATTTTTTCCTTTATTTTTCCTGTGTCAAAGTCCCTTAAGATTACAATTACATATACAAGGAAATTTTAGGTAGAATCAGGGGGGGCAGGTGCCCCCCTCTGGCTCCGCTACTGCTAACAACAATCGGAAAAACAAAAACAAAAGCCAATCAGAGATCAAACCACCGTCGAAAATCAGAGAGGGAGATGTGGGTCGATTTGGGTTTCTAGATTCAACAATCTCACTATATGTGGGTCGGGTTGATGGAAGTGGTGACTTGATGGAGTGTGTGGTGAAGAAATGGTGGCTGGGAGAGAGAATTGTGGGTCGGGTTTTGAAGGAGAGAGGTGGCTGAGAAGGAGAGAGTGACAGAGAGAAATTTGAGAGAGAGCAGAGAGTGTGAGATCTGAGAGGAGAGAGAGAAAGGGAATAAAAAATGAGTAGCAACTTGCTACAGTAAGGTGTTAGTAAGAGCATTCTCATCAAGAATGCTAAATATTTTAGCATTTACCACTTCAAAATCCTACTTTATCAATTTTAACATACCATTTTACAATCCACCAAACATCAAACATTCTATTTTTTTTACAACTTCATTTAAATAATATTATTTTTATTTTACCACTTTCTCTCTCTTTCCACCACTTTCTTCTCAACGGCTAGCCACTGTCAGCCACCACCACCATAAACCATCAACATTCAACAACAAACCCAGACCCATGGCCAACCCACTGCCACCACAATCAGCATCCATCCAAAAATCAACCCCATAGCCAAAAAAAAAAAAAAAAAAAAAAACAACAACAACAACAACAAAAACTAAACTAAACTTGAGAGAGAGAAGCCTCATCGTGAGAGGAAGAGAGGGAGGCGAAGGATAGAACGGTGAACAAAACCCACAAACTCAAGACCCACGGCGGCCACGGCAAGCAAAACCCATCAAACCTAAGACCCACGCCTCAGCCACAGCAACCCACCTCAGTCACCACCCACCCACCTCGTTCTCAACCCCAGCCAAAACCCACCACCCCGATCTCAACCCTGATCACGTCGATGATCCACAAACGCAGACCCACAAACCCAGACCCACAAACCCATACCCATGAACTCAGACCCACAAACCCAGACCCACAAAATTGCTGGAGCACATCAGACTACGACCCACAACCCACGACCATCGGCAGAGCACAATCATTGGCAAAGCACACTCATCGGCGAACCACATCGGCAAAGCACAAAGAGAGAAGAGAGAAGAAAGAAGTGGAGAGAGGAAAAAGAAAGATAGAAGAGAGAGAGCCTGAGGTGAATAAAAAATAATTTTTGTTTTACAATTGTAGCTACAGTGCGGTCTCAAATATGAGATTGCACTGTAACTTGAATCTTAAAAATTTAAGATTTTGCAGTTTTAATGGAGTGGTGTTTTTATCTCAAAAATGCTAAAAAAATAGCATTTTTAGCATTTGAGAGGTTTAATGTGAATGCTCTAATAACATCTTACTGTAGCAAGGTGCTAAAAAATTTAAAGTTTAGCACCATTGATATAGGACTTTTTTAGTGGTTTTGTTGCTAAAAATAGCTTTTAGCATTTATCACACCTTTGGTGTGAATGCTCTTAGAGGTGAATGCTCAAAGAGGCGTAAGGTCCAGTTAACGCGTATACAGGTGTGGAAGGAAAAAAAAATTGTTAAATTGAAAAGCTAGGCCGCCTACCTTGTTTGACACGAAGAGTCGAAGACCGTCCAAGAAAGTGGAAAGTGAAAGGACTTGCAAGTTGCTGAAGTAACAATGTAATATTGACTTCAGGTCTCCGACTGCGACAGTCTTTGGTATCCAATACATATTATAGAATATAGACATTATTACATTGAGAAAAACCTATTGACTCAATGTAAAATTAGTGTGAACGGGAATAGATTTGGAACTAGTAAGAAGCTGCTTTTCTGAGAAGTGCTTTATGGAGAAAGACTTCTCTCACAAGGCCCTTACAAAATCGAGGGTCCTACTTAGAATACTTCAGCCAATGCTTGACTCCTGTGCAGAGTCGGAGATAATGTGTTGTAGAAACTGATCAAAACAAGACTCTCATCAGTCTTCTATAAATCACCATCCAATTAGTATCAGTTTCGTGGGTTGCTGCTATTTTACATAATCTTTTAGTTTAGCAACTGATCATGGACGGTTCCTTAGGATCCATTAGACTCCTTTTCCTTGGCTTGCTCATTATTGCAAGTATTCATCCCAACTTCTTCTGCAGCGGAGATTATGAGGTTCATTGCATCGAAAGCGAGCGACATGCCCTTCTCAAGTTCAAGCAACATCTTAAAGATCCCTCAAACCGGCTCGCCTCTTGGGCTGGTGATGGGGATTGTTGTCAATGGGCAGGTGTTGTCTGCCACAATGTTACTGCTCATGTCCACGAACTCCATCTTAGAAGCTTTCCTCCTTGGCGTGATTTTCTAACTGATGAGGGCCAACACAACATACAATATGAAGCTTACGTGCAGTCAATGTTTGGTGGTAAGATAAATCCTTCTCTGCTTGATTTGAAGCATTTAAATTACTTGGACCTGAGCAACAATGATTTCAGTGGTACTCAAATTCCCAAATTCCTCGGCTCAATGGGGAGTTTAAGATATCTTAATCTCTCTAATGCAAGATTTGAGGGTGTGATACCTCATCAACTAGGAAATCTCTCATATTTGTGCTATCTCGATCTTCAAGGTTATGGTTTATATGCCAATAACCTTCAATGGCTTTCTGGTCTTCCTTCACTACAGCATCTTGATATGAGTCATGTAAATCTTAGAAAAGCCTCTGATTGGTTACAAGTGACAAGCAAACTCATGTCCTTGTTAGAGTTAAGGTTGTCGGATTGCGAACTTCGTTTCATTCCATCCACACCCAATGGTAACTTTTCATTTCTTGTCTCCCTTGATCTTTCAGGGAACTTTTTTGAGAACACTTTTATTCCATTATGGATCTTCAGTCTTCCAAATCTAGTTTCTTTTGATCTATCTGACAATGGCTTTCAAGGTCCAATCCCTGATGGACTCCAAAACATGACCTCTCTTAAACACCTCTATCTATCGGGGAACCATTTCAACCATCCAATTCCCATTTGGTTGTATAGTTTTAGTCATCTTAAGTTTCTTGACCTTCACTCCAATAATTTGCAAGGTACAATCTCTAGTGCCATTGAAAACTTAACATCTGCTATTAGTATTGATTTTTCATACAATGAACTTGGAGGAAAGATACCAAGATCGTTGGGTAATCTCTGTAACTTAAGGGAAATCAAATTGTCATCCAACAAATGGAGTCAAGAGATATCTGAAATCTTAGAAAGTTTATCAGGGTGTCTTTCTGAGAAACTAGAGATCCTAGAATTAACTGATGCTCAACTTCCTGGTCATTTGACAGGTGAACTTGGGATGTTTAAAAATCTAGTCAAACTTACTTTTGTGTATAATTCAATTTCAGGACCAATTCCAATGTCTCTAGGAAATCTCTCATCTTTAAAATTCTTGGATCTTTCAAATAATCAATTCAATGGAATTCTTCATCAAAACTTTTGGCAATTGAAAAATCTAGTCAAAGTTACTTTTTCGAAGAATTCAATTTCAGGTCCAATTCCAGTGCCTTCAGGGAACCTTTCATCTTTGGCATTCTTGGATTTTTCACATAATCAATTCAATGGAACTCTCCATCAAAATTTTGGGCAATTTAAAAATCTTGTCAGACTTTCTATTTGGAATAATTCAGTTTCGGGTCCAATTCCAGTTTCTTTAGGGAATCTTTCATCTTTGAGAATTCTGGATCTTGCAAATAATCAATTCAAAGGATCTCTCCCTCAAAATTTTGGACAACTTTCTAAACTAGAGACTTTATTTATTGAATCAAATATGTTGGAAGGTGTTGTTTCCGAAGTTCATTTTTCCAATTTGACAAGATTGACTGAACTTTTTGCATTTGGAAACCGACTGACTTTAAAAGTAAGTCATGATTGGATTCCTCCTTTTCAGCTTGAGAAATTAAACTTGCAATCATGGAATTTAGGGCCAAAATTTCCTCAATGGCTTTGTTCACAAAGATATCTTCTTCATTTGGACATATCCAACACAGGAGTTTTAGATGTGGTTCCTCTTTCATTTTGGGACTCATCTTCTCAGTTCGAATATCTAAATCTTGCAAACAATCTATTCCATGGAGAGATTCCAAATTGTCCCATGATTTTGTCTACTTCTTCAGTGATTGATTTGAGTTCAAACCACTTCAATGGTCCATTGCCTTGTGTATCCTCTAATGTGATTGTGCTAGATCTTTCTAACAATTCATTTTCTGGACCTATTTCACACCTTTTGTGTTTCAAGGTGAATGAGTCCAAACAATTAGGATTTCTCAATCTTGAAAAAAATCACTTATCAGGAAAAATACCTGATTGTTGGACGAAGTGGAAGAAGTTAGAGTTCTTAAATTTGGGGAACAACAATTTTACTAGTAGCATTCCAGCATCCATCGGATCCTTGACTCTTCTAAAGTCTTTGCGCCTACACAACAACAAACTCTCAGGAAAATTACAATCATCTTTGAAAAATTGTGAACAGGTGGAGTATATTGATGTTGCTGAAAATGAGTTTTTTGGAAGCATACCTTCATGGATAGGACATAAATGTTCAAGCTTGATGATTCTCAACCTTCGCTCAAATAATTTCCATGGTCACATACCAAAAGAACTTTGTGCTCTAACTTCACTCCAGATTTTGGACCTGTCACATAATAAGCTATCTGGAAGCATGCCTACATGTGTTAAAAATTTCAGTGCTATGGCCACAAAAAATAATTCAAATCATGAAATGAGTTTTCGCTTCACATCTTCTTATGATGGAATTCTCCCTCGTGAAAGTGCATTGCTTGTGATAAAGGGAAGACTTTTTGAGTATAACACCATTCTCCAGCAAGTCAAAAGTATAGATATTTCCAGTAATTGTTTATCAGGAGAGATCCCCAAAGAAGTGACCAATCTCCAAGGATTACAATCACTGAATCTATCATATAATCTCTTGATTGGAAGAATTCCAGAGAATATAGGTAATATGGGATCATTGGAATCGATCGATTTCTCTGTAAACCAACTTTCTGGTCAAATTCCCTCAAGCATATCAAGTTTGACATTTTTAAATCATTTGAACTTGTCAAACAACAATTTGATAGGGAAAATTCCTTTAAGCACTCAACTACAAACCTTCAATGCATCCAGTTTTATTGGAAACAAACTTTGTGGACCACCACTTACTGATAATTGTACTATAAGTGGTGTACAACCCAACAATGGATACATAGGGGTTAAAGATAGGGGTGGACTTGTAGTAGATTGGTTCTATGTGAGCCCGTTACTCGGTTTTGTGGTTGGGTTTTGGGTTGTATGTGGTCCTTTACTATACAACAAGCAATGGAGAATGATGTACTTCCAATTTCTGGATCAGATGTGGTACAAGCTCAAGGATGTTGTTTCATTGTAAGTAAATGTTTAAGATTATTAATATTTTGTGCAAATGTCATGCGATGATGTTAATCAATATTTTAATGATTTTTATATAACATATGTGCTAGTTAACTTATATTATTAGTTAATTCACTTCATTGGCATATATAAATATATGGTGTTTTTTCCCATTAACGTTGAAGGCAATATTTGTACTTTCATTTAATCCCTATAGATTAATATTGCAAAATGAAATTTCAGTTCATACAAATAATTGATTCGTTGCAGTCACATTTTTAAAGAAAAGATATATTCCCATAGGCGAGCTATGTGTTCATCCCGCTATCATGGTAGTTCTCTTTAGAAACACTGATCATTTTGTGAAGTCTCAACGAAAGACAACCAAATCAATATATATTTATATATATATATATATATAAATATAAATATATATATATTTATATAAAAGCAAAGACCTCACGTGAGAGAGTATGAAGTTCTACCATATTGATATGGTGCCTTTTCTTACTTTCCAACTTCCATTCATGTAATGAAACCATACGGGGCTGAATAATGACTATCCTGGGTTAGAAACTCATTTCAACTGCTGCTATGCATTAGCCACCTATTGTCACTACGGTGCTCAAAGGCCCTATAGGAAATTTTTGGTTTAACTATATATTCTTGCTAGATATCAACATAACACTTTTGTGCACATTTTAATTTAGTCTTCTTTTTCTTTTGATTTTAACTAGCTCTCAATCAATGTTCATTCTTTGTTATTAATTAGTGATTCCATAAAACATTTGGATATTAATGTTTTTATTCTTGATCAATTTTGAGTGTAATTTGGATGTAGTTAAGCATCAATGCAGTAGACCTCGTGTTAGTTTATGTGTTGCTTAATGTACTTTGTGCAAGAAGGTGAATTAAAAGGTCTGAGTTTACATGTGCAGGAGATGAACTTTATGCAGTCTTCTGTAGGAAGTGGATTATTCAGACAATGACACAATAAAACATTAAAGAATGTAAATTCCATTCATGTTTTCCCACTAGAAGGAACTTTGCTTTTTTATTTAATAATAATTTATAGTTCTAAGGCATGGAAATGATTATATGTGGCAGTTTGCTATGTAAATTTATGAAGTTTTCTATGTATGATGAAGAATTTTAGAATTGAAAGCTTTAAGGGGGCATCCAAAAATATATGTTCTTGGAATTACTTTTTAACCATTGTCGTCTGTGACTTTTAAATTACTACATTTTGCAAATGGTTATGTTGACATTAGTTTGAGATACTTACAACAAATAACATAGAATGTTGCCAAATCTAAATTTGATGGATTTGACAAACTACAACTCACTAGAATCTTTAATTTTAATATTGAGCTTTAATAGGATTTGATTAAAAATTGATGTTGAAATAGGAGTACGTTTTTACATTTTATTTTATGTTGATGTCTATGATTAATTAAACATTTCAAATATATTTGTCTCCTTACCCTTCTACTATTCATGAAAAAGGATATCAAGGCTTGGAATCATTAATATGACTAGGACTAGGGTTTGGTTTGAATTTAGTTTTACGATTAAAAGTTTGTAAATTAATCATGACTAACAATAATAATATTGATGAACCCAAGAGGTTATAAGATATTTTTTTGATAAAATATTTCAAAATGCACCGTGCTTCGCTCGGGATATTGGCTAGTTGTGTATAATTGTCCAAGGCTATCAATAGGATCCTAGTAGTTTCTAAGTTGAAAGCTTAAGCTACAATACAAATTAGTGGGTCTCTAAAATCGACTTCTCGTTCCCAAATTTGGCATTAAATATCTAAGGAGAATATCTTAGGGCTATTTTCTGTAAATCTTTAAGAAATAAATAAAATTAACTTGGATCTTGATTTTAAAAATTTTTCATTTTTTTTTTTTTTGAATGTTAATTAAATGTACAAAAAATTTTGATGCAATAGTAAATTTACTGCTATGCTTTTGTTTTCTCAAGTCTTTCAAATGACAATTAATTTTCTGACATTTGATGCAATAGTAAGTTTACTGCTATGCTTTTGTTTTCTCAAGTTTTTCAAATGACAGTTAATTTTATGACATTTACACTAAATATTAAAACTGGATGGTTCATTTATTTAAAATGTCTCTCAACTGTGCTTTCTTTTAGTTTAGGATTTTTAAAACTAGATGGTTTAATTATTTAGAGAAATATCAATTATTTTATGTCATGTTGTGCATGTAGAGGAGCAATAGAGAGAATATTGTAAGGGTCTGGTTTACCGTAATGTGAATCACATCAAGGTTACATCACCGTAATGTGAACATTTCAGTGTTTGGTTCATTTTATTATTTACAAGATTACAATAATCCAAGATTATAAAATACTTCACATTACCCAAATCTCATTACCTTATTAAATGGGGGGTAATCTTATATTACAAATTAGTGAGGAATATATAATTTGTTCAATTGACAAAATTGACGATACTAATAAATTTTATTTACAAAATTGTCCTAATATATAATTTTTCTCTCTCTCTATGGACCAAATCCTAGCCCCTCTCTCGTAGTAGGAGCCCTAGCCGCCAGAAAACCAAGGCTCATTCGCCAATCTAGTTGAGTGAACTCACTGGAACCCTAGACGTTTGATCGTTCTCAAACCTAAAGCTATCACACTACAAACCAAGTCGACCACTTAGCTTAAGACCAGAAAATCCAAACCAAAGAGCAAGATCGGTGGCATTCGTGGTTCTCCGACAGAGGCTTTGACTTGGTAGCGAGATTTTTGAGGTCGGAGAGATGTGGAGTTGGGATCTAAGTTGAGTCAGATCAATGAGTCGAGACTAGGCTAGTTGGGAATTGATGTAGGTGATCTGAATTTGGTGCTACACATTGGATCTAATTTGAATTTGCTTTTGTGGATTTGAGTTGTAGTGTGTATTCATGGAGCTTTAGTGATCGAAAGGTTCAGAATTTTGTTTATTTTTGGTAAAACTAAGTGTTTGGATGGTGAGAAAATGGAAGAAAGTAGTCTTGTTTTAGGTGTATTTGAGTTGTTTAGTTGATGAGAAAGTGAACGAAAGTAAAAAATAAAAAATTATTTTGTGGTTTTTTATTTTAAAAAAATTTAATAATTTCAAAGGTACATTTTCGGAAATTCATTGTAAAGAACACAATCACATTCTTAAAATGTTATGGGAATATATAAGTGAAACAAGCATTGTAATGTTATATTGTCATAATGTAATTCTATGGATATTAAGGATACTTGAATATGGACCTTGAATCATTGATGAGACTGTCTGTCAGTATCGTCAATGCAAAGGTCTCACCAGCTCTCAAGGGAGGCAAGGGCGGAGGCCGGAGGTGGGGGTCGAGAGGGGGCACTAATAGTTATCTCTGTTTTTCTTTTTCAGCTAAAGGCACTAATAAGTATTGTACATTTGGCACTGCCTAATGATAGTTTGATTTTCTCGTTTTCTGTTGGAGAAAGTAAAAGAACCCAATCTGTTAAGGAAGAGAATTTTTATTTGCACATATTTGTTGGCCAACCTGAGAGTGTAAGAGGGCATTGAGTGAACAGGTGTATGGCAGATTCAGTGGTGTTGTGAGACAGGGGGCAGGTTATATTTTCAGTTTCAAATTTCCTTGAGAGAACAGCTCTAGTTGGGAGGATAACCCAAGCAATTTTCTAAATCAGAATTCTGTGTCTCTCATTTAGTTTTAATCACCATAACTTGATCCACTCAGATTTTTGGAGAAGGACAATGAACTGAGGAAGTAGAGGCGATTGTGGTGGTAATAGGGGATGGTGGTGGCAACAGATTTGATAAGGCAAGTGTTGGCAGCTAATTGATGCGGTTAGAATGGCCATGCAGGGATGGCTATGGGGCAGAATGAAACTCCGACCCACATGGTTTTATCTTGCCCCATCACGACGATCTGTCCTTCCTCGATTGCTTTATCATTACCATTGGTAAGATATCTCGACTGACTCTGGGCCCGTTTAGATAGGCTATTCACAAATGTGTGTTTTAAAAACGAGCGTTTTTAAAACGTGCGTTTTGAAAACATCATTTTAAAAACCACAGATAAGCGTTTGGTAAAAATGTGAAAATATGCGTTTTTTATTTTTAAAGTTACATTAAGCGTTTGGATAAGCTGTTTTAAAAATGATTGTTTTGTGGGTTCTAATTAGCTCAACTGGTAAAGTCTCTGATGGTTGTATAAGAGATCTGGGATTCAATCCCCGCCTACACCAAAAACTGATTGGTGTCTTAGTCTGATGATAAAGAGCTATCATCAGGAGCGGACGCTATAGGTTGAAAATCTCTCCAAAAAAAAATGGTTGTTTTGAGTGTAAATTCCAAAAAATGACTTAACTATTTTGTTAAGGTTATTTTGTTATTTTTCCTTTAATCAGTGTTTTTAATTATTATTGAAAATAATTTAATAACAATAATGATGTTGTCGTTGTTGGAATTCATGGAGAGAAATTTATATAATTTAAAATTGAAAAAAAAAAAAAAAAAAAACCTTCAAGAGGAAGATATTAAAATGATTAGGAAAATAATTATATTAAAATAATTACTAAAAAAAAATAAGCAGAGCTAATTATCATCAAAGTTAAATTATGACATATGGATCCAAAGCTTATTGACTTGTTTGGCTACAGAGCTATTGCCAGTGAATATAAAGCTTAGGAAGGCTGCACAAAGCTACATCTGTAGAGCACCTAGTCATATATTATCTAAATCTTAGTAAGATAATGTGCAAGTAAAAAAAACAAAACAGAGCAGGCTCACGAAATGCTAAAAACAAAACAGATAAGGCACACAAAATGCTGAAAACAAAACTAATGGAGTTCAACTATTATGCAAAATGCAATGAATCGCATCAATTATGATGGAAAGCTTAAAGGCCACATCTAGAAATTTGTAATAATTTTTAATTCCAGTTAGTTGTATTAGCAAAAAGCTCTAACTCGAATGCACTCCCTCCTCCAATAAAAAAGGGGATAGAGAGTGAGATCATAGGTTCAAGGCTATTGGATGCATGTGTAATTTACCAATCCACAATAAAATTTCCCTCTATACAACCTTCCACTAACCAGCTCAAATGATACTCATATGGCACAAAGAAATGGAAAGATGCATTGTTGGTACCCTGGGGGTCTGATTTCCACTTGAGTTCCTAGAACCTAGTAACCAAACTATTAAAAATTTGGACAGTGATTATTGGTATGTTTCCTCTCTCTTTCTCCCTCTAATACTTGTACACAATCCAATATGGTGAAAATAACAAGGTGAGGCAACAGGACTCTTGGAATCCAAAACAGTATGAGCAAAAACTGGAATCCAAAATAGTATGAGCAAAAACTTAGCTTACCTTATGAGCAACAAAGTGTATTGATAGAATTTCAAAACATTGCTAATCCAATCTGCAATTAATTCTGAAGTTTGGAAAGCTCTTTGTGAAGTGAAAACTACGAAAATTATGATTCATTTCATTAATAGTAAGATGTCTCGTAAACAAACAATTATGAAGCACATTTTCAAGCGTAGGATAGTGCATCACAAACACCATCAAACTTATTGGGTTGTAACATACTTAGAAAGAAATTGAACCCCAAAAAAAGTGAAAACCCCACAATAATGGGATACTCTCTCTCGTTAGTTTCCAGCACAATATCAAGTGTTATAAATTGTGCTAGATATTGGGCCCAGGCCAACCCAATCAGGGAGCCATTATAAGCCCAACCAAGCTGAAGGGAGCTTACTCTTCCAAGCTATTATGAGGGATTAGGAAAACCACATCATTAAAAAACATGGCAAGTTCACTTCAAGAAGAATTTACTACAACAACAACTTGATTAACTGAGATACACATCCTAATAGTCTCCGAAGTACCTGCATTTTCACTCACACAAAGATTATACCACATACAGCCACTGCCCCCAAGATACTTGACATTAAGTCTAGTACATAAAACCAGATCTTCAGCTTGAGATTAATGCACAAAACATTATGGACAAAATAATTTAAAAAAGAGAGAATCAAATTAAGGCTTAAATTAGTCTAACCTCTCAAATAAAAGCTAAACTTCCTATAAGACACAACCACTCTGTTCTGGAATCCAATTTCAACATCAAGATGTCAAATTGAGATATGGCAGCTCATGTACACAACAGAAAAACAATTATAGTAGTCGGAACAGAAGCTTTTGTAAGTAACAAGTGAAAACTCAATAGTATCTACGAAAACAAACTCAATACTTTCAAATAGCTCCAGCATTTCAAATATGCCATCTTCAGCAACGCTTAAGCATAATAAAAGCAATGTAAAAGCCTACATATACTACAAACAACGTTATGGCTATTTGTAGTGTTTTTGCTTTTGTTCCCAGAGGTGTATGCATGTGTATCATTTTTTTTTTTTTTTTGGTTTTTCATTGATGCTTAAATGAGCAAGATGATTATGCAATTTTTGTGTATTAGAGTAAAATGAAGCTAAAAAGCAATAGATCAATGCATTGTCATCAAGGTTTTAACACTGCACTTTGTAAAGTTTGGTGAAGCTCAAATTTGAGCAATATCAATTGTAGGTTTATATTTGTTGCCTTTGTTTGCTTCAAGAACTATAATTATACTACCACTATTTAGTGTTGAGGGTAAATTGCATTTTTAGTCCCTCAATTTTAAAAGTTTTGATTTTGGTCTTGCAAAATTTTAAATTTAACAATATAATCCCTCTGTCTAAAAGCCATGAAAGTTGAAATATTGGAAAAACACTCATTTCCAAGGACAAGTGCAACTCTACAAACTCAGCTAAAATATATGGTTCATATACGTGTATTGAAATATATGGTTCATGTAAAAGATGTATCCAATATCTAGTCATATAAAAGCTGACAAACATGATAGCAGACTTCTTGGTAAAGACCACAAGTAAAATTCTTTATCATTTCAAATTTTCTCCATAACAGCAAATTGTTAGTTTCAATAAATAGTATTTTTGCTCTTTTCCCCTTTGTTATCAGAACTATGCCCACTACAAGCACATAGAGATAGACATATCTAACCCTCAACTCCCCAGCAGCACACATAAATAGATTCCAAAATCTGTCAAACTCAGAGGGCCACCTCGCATAGAGAGGATACACAAACACTATACTGGAAGTGCATTTAAAATACCCATTAAACTTTTTATCACTAAAGAATGTTAAAAATTGAATTTTTATCAAAAGCCCATAAACACAATCATGATTCTTGAATGAGAAACATAATAAAGAAAACTCCTTCATCCATTTATTCCCAACCCACCAAAAACAAAACACAGGGTCTGATTCCAATGATATTTGTGTCTACAAAAATAAAGCAATAATTATAATCAAAACCCAAAATGGGCAGGTCTCAAAAGCAGCCAAAAACTCAAATAAATCCACAACCCATGAAGAAACAAAAACAGCAGCAGCAAAAAATCTCTCAGCCAAAATAAGTTCTAAAATTTTTATTTCAAATTCAAACAATCATGTAACCCACCAATAAAAAGCCCAAATCTATAACATGAATTCAGCAAAAGAGGAACGGAGAATTGTTACCTGGCAAGCAAGATGAAGAACGAAGCAGAAGTAGGAACAGAGAATTGAGAGCCCATGGAGACTGAATGAACAGAGTAGCAGCATACATGGACGAGTATAGACTAACTGAGAAAATAAAGGAGGAGATATACATGGGGGAAGGGATAAAGCCGGTATTTCCTATCATATTGGCGCTATTTTGATTTTCTGAAGAAAAAAATTAGCGGTCAGCCCATCTGCGTTTCTGAAAAAGCAAAGCTTCGCAGTGTTTGCATACAGGCCAGAATGCCACCAAGTTCAAACAACAATTTTCATATTTTAAACAACATTACACGTATTTTCACACCCTCTTTTACTCACACGTATTTCAAAAAAATTCCAAACACACGTATTTGGCAAATCAAGTTTGGTCTAAAACGCACGTTAAGGATTTGTAAACAGCCTTGGGAATGGCACTTCGTAGTGTGTTGAACTGATATTGGGCTTGGCCTTGCAAATCTCTTAGGGTCCGTTTGAATACAGCTGAAGATTGAAACTGAAAACTGAAAGACACTGTAGCAAAATAATTTTTAAATGTGTAAATAGTACTGTGGGATCCATTTTTAATAAAAAAGTTGTTGAAAAGTGAAATTTGTGGCTCCATGAATAGTGCACACTGTGCACTGTTCACGGAAAAAGTCAAACATTTCGACTAAAAAAAAAAAAAAAAGCATATTTGGGTCCGTTTGGATACAACTTATTTTTGCTGAAACTGAAAACACTGTAGCAAAATAATTTTTAAATATGTAAATAGTACCGTACGACTCATTTTTAATATTTTTAAATGCGTGAACAGTATATATACAGTGCATGCATTGTTCATGAACAGTGAATTTTGTCTCTAAAAGTCAATAACTGTGGCTTAAAAAAAAAAACGCGTTTGAAAACGCAGCTGTGGATCTAAACATACACTTAGAGGACGTTTGGATACGCGTTGCGTTTCCTGCGTCCGCGTTTCCTACGTTTTCAGCTCTTTTTTTTTTTTTTTTTTTTTCAGCGCTCATTTCAGGGGACAGCGGCTACTGTTCATGCACTGTTCATGAACAGTAGCCGCAACTTTTGATTATTTTAACCCACAAATCTCAGTTTTTATCAACTTTTTCATTAAAAATGGGTCCCACGGTACTATTTACACATTTAAAAATTATTTTGCTACAGTGTTATCAGTTTCAGTTTTCAGTTTCAGCAAAATAAGTTCTATCCAAACGGACCCTTAGTGCTGTTTCCTTTTACCTTTATGGGCCCATATATATATATATATATATATATATATATATATATATATATAAACACTTAAACAAACCTAAGGTCTAAATATAAAAATTTTGTTATAGGGTTTGTTTAAGTTTTTTTTTTTTTTTTTAATGAAAATTTTAGGGTTAAGGTATTTCTTAACTCATGACTGACAAAGGACTACATAGTTAAAATTTAAAAACACTGAATTCAAATTTTAGAAAGGAAGTTTCTAAAAAAATAAAAGGAAACTAATGGCATTCCTTGTCAAGCCGTTTGATGTTTATTCTTTTCCATTAATCAAATTCAAATCCAATAGCTCATATAACTTCCAAAGTTATAACTCAGTATTATGAAACTAATAGGTGGTGTTTGTGGATTTTAGTTAGTTCAACTGATAAAATCTCTGATAATTGAATAAGAGATCTAGAGTTTAATTTCTGCATACACTAAAAACTAATTAATATTTTAGTTTAATGATAAATAACAAAATTACAGAAATAGATGCTCTAAGTTGAAAATCTTTATATATATATAAAAAAAAAAATGGTATTTGACTCTAACCGTACAATCATTGACGATGATAGCAACAATCAAGTGATCACAGAGTATGCTTAGTTGTGTACTAAACTTATTTTGGGATGTTCACCTTGTTTTTTGGGGGCAGAATAATAGGTAAGACACTGAATTTTTTTATATATATTTTATAACTCAATATTTGAGAATAGAGGATTTAAATCTTAAATATTTCTGTAAAAAAAACATAATACTAAATAAATGTACTCTGATTCAAAAAAAAAAGAAAAAAAAAAAAAAAGAAAGAAAGAGAGGGTACTCTTACCTATTAAATTTTAGAAAGGACTAAAAGGAAAGACATTCCTGTCAAGTTGTTTGACGTTGTTCCTTTAGAATTTTTTCCATTATGCTAATTTTACAAACATATTAATTAGATGGCCATTTTTGAAACTTGATCCTTGGAAACTTAGAATACAATTCATCTGTTGTGTTCCACTTTATATCTACCATAACTCATTGCAAAGAGTCAAACAGCAAAGTAAAGATAAGCTAAAACCCGCTCTTTTTTTCTTGTAGCGGGAAAATCCAGCTCCGGTGCTCTGGATGGCGGGAAATACAGTTGTGGTGTTTGACTTTGACCGTACGATCATCGACGGTGACAGCGACAATCGGGTTATCACGGAGATGGGTCTCACTGGCCTCTTCAATAAGCTTCGCTTCAACTTGCCTTGGAACTCTCTCATGGTTTCTCTACTTTTCACTCTTTTCATTATCTTTCAGTTTTCTTTGTTCCATTTATCATAAACCCATCTGGGTTTTGTTAATTTTTTGTTTCTGTTTTTTTTTTTTTTTTAGATGCATGAATGAATTTCATAGCACATAAAAAGAAAAAAAGAAGTGGGTTTGTTCCATTAATCATAGACCCACATGGCTAGAACATAGCTATGATACAGTGTGAAAATTATATTGTTAGGCTTAGGTCCTTAATGGCTACATATTTGTTGTTAAGCATTGTGTATTACAATGAACTCGTAGCAGAGAATTTATTTACAGAAAACTAAATAATTACCCTCTGTTTGTTTTAAAGTTAATATTTTCTTGAATGAGTTATTTTCCAAGACATATTTTTTAGGGTAAATTATAAATTACACTCCTAAAGTTTGGGATTGATTGTATTTTACACCATGAAATTTTAGAATTTAGATTTTACCTACTAAAATTTGGGGTGTTTGGATTTTACACCAAGTTTCAGACTTAGATTTTACTCTCAAAGTTTAGGGTTGTCTGGATTTTACACCCCAAATTCTAAAACTTTAGGTGTAAAATCCAAACACTCCAAAACTTTAGGAAGTAAAATCCAAACACTTTTAAATATAGGAGTAAAATCCAAATTCTGAAACGTCAGTCTAAAATCCAAACATCACCAAATTTCAGTAGGTAAAATTCAAATTCTGAAACGTCAGAGTGTAAAATCTAATCACCCCTAAACTTTAGTGGTATAATTTGCTCTTTACCCTATTTTTTATAAAGCTATATCATTTTCTAACGTTTGTTAGCAAACTTAAATGAGTTGAAAAACGATCTCCTAAATTCCCTTATTTAGCTTGTTATGTGATAGAGTTGTTTTCCAAAAAACTTTGTGGAAACAATCTCTAAAAAAAATAAGTCATTTTTTATGTTGATCAAATATAGTTTTCCTTTGACTCATTTTTTATGATATTACCAAATACTGAAAAACACAAAAAACTATATTCACACATAGAGACTAAACTCTAGACTAATAGGATTATATGACTTGCAATACAAGTTCTTTTACTTGCACACCAAGTTAGACTAGGATTTCTTTGCTTGCATACTAGGTTGAATTGGACTTGGGTGTTAACTAGGAATTGACCGTTGATACCTTTAACATCCCCTCAAACTCAAGGTGGAGACTTGAAGACAACTTGAGTTTGAAAAAGGAAAAAAAACTAAAACCTTGATGAAAATCATGACCGAATTTGATGTAGACTGAATGAAGTGTTGACAACAAGCTAGGAAGGACAGATGTGCGCCATGATTGAGGCTTGAATGATGAGTACAATGCATGTGATACATGAGGAGGCTAATGATCAGAGGCATGATTGCCTGAAGAGGATAGAGACGCATGATAGAAAGAAGCCAGTAAAGACTACTGATCAGAGGTGTGGTCTGAGTAACGTGGCCTAAATATGATAAAGACGCATGATCAGAATGAAAGCTGATAAAAGAGGCTACCAAGCCAAGCTATTGCAGATGCTTGATTAGAAGCAATGCTGAAAACCAGGTGCAAAAGAAAGATGCATGTGTGCATTTAATATAGTTGAAACTACCAAGATTGCCTTGTGAGAGAGTATCATATTTCAAAAGATTGAATGTCCACGCTAGGTAAGAAATTAGGATGATCTGCAGAGTGGCCAGTAGCGATGGTGAAAGAGCGAACCTTGATATAACAGTTTAAAGATGCGAACTAATAGTGTTGTACTAGTGTACTAGTGTACTAGTGTTCTTAAATACTTGAAAAGATGCTCAGAAGGCAAAGATCCAATAGGAATAGTGCTTAAACAACTGTAGGAATACTGTTGGAGGAGAAACTGCTGGGAAGGAAGGCCGAAGAGTATAGATACAATTGTGTTGCATACAAGAAGAGATTGTTTGTAGTTGAAGGTAAATGGGTGTGCTCATTGGCTTTTAATATTGTTTTGCTCCAATGTTGAGTGGGCTCAAAGTCCACTTGGTCTATAAAAAGGTTTGATTTTGTATGATTTTAAACACAAGCATCCTCATATATAGTTTTACAAACCACATGAACTTTTGTCAAACTGAAAGTGGATTGGCGACAATTAACTCGAAAAACTGTGGAAGATACATACATTCACCTTCACCATCATTGTACAATGCAGTGCAGACCAGTGTATGAGCTCCAAGTTCCTTCACATTATACTTTACAAGGAAATCATAATGCCCCCCTGGGTGAATCAATTCAATAGGTGATTTCCATGTATCCAAAAGCAGGATCCTCAGCCTCTCTGTTTTAATTTCAGCCTTGATTATAACGTCCTTAACTTCCAAGTTGAAGCTATTGTTAATGGTAATATAGGCTATATAGCTCATCCAACACAAATCATGTGCCACCAAAGAAGCTTGCAAAAAAGAACCACACAACAGTGGGTTCCTTCAACATGCCAAGAAGAAAGTTTCTTCATTGTGATGTATGAACAAAGCCAACTGATGCCAAGAAATTTGAAGACACTAATGTGGCAACACTTAGGTTAGAGGATGATGGTATGGCTTGCAAAAAAATTGAATTGTGAGTTTAGGTAGATGATCGAATTTTGGCTCTGATATTGTGCTAGAAAAGAAAGAACATACTACACAGCTATGATACCATGTGAAAATAGAAAGAAGAAAATAAAATAATGTAGAGAGCTAAAGCGGAAGAAAGAGGAAGAAAGAGAATTTACGTGATTCAACCTGATGGCCTACATCCATGGCGGAAGCCTTGATGGCTATACTTTAACTATTAAGCATCGTGTATTACAATGAACCCATAGGAAGGTATTTATAAGAGACTAAACCCTAAACTAATAGGATTACACGACTTGCAATACAAGTATTAGGATTTCTTTGCTTGAACACGAAGTTGGATTAGGATTGTTTTTGCTTGCACACCAAGAATAATTGGACTTGGGCCTAGACTAGGTATTGAGCTTTAATATCTTAAACAGATAATTTTGTTTTTAACGAATCAATGAATTTATTAGCAGTAAAAAGAAATGGGTATGTTTTATTATCATTAACTCATTTATTTATTTTGTTGTTTTTGGTCAACTATTTGTAGGATAGGATGCTGGAGGAGCTTCATTCACAAGGCAAAACAGTAGAGGACATAACAGAGTGCCTGAAAGGAACTCCATTGGATCAGCATATAATTGCTGCTATTAAAGCAGCCCATGCTCTTGGGTAAATTTTTCTTGACTAGCTTTTAGCTTATTTGTTGTTATTAGTGAGTTGCTACTCGTTGCTGATTGATAAAATGGTTGTGGGTGGCAAATGTTGTTTTTGTTTCAGATGTGAGTTGAGGATAATCAGCGATGCCAATTTGTTTTACATTGAGACAATCTTGGAACATCAAGGTGTGTGGGGATGCTTTTCTAGGATAGATACCAATCCAAGTTTCGTGGATGAGGAGGGACGGCTTAGAATCTTACCTTTTCATGATTTAAGTTCAACTCCTCATGGTTGCAAATTGTGCCCCCCAAATATGTGCAAGGTATTATAACAATCTTGGTTGTAGCTAGGAGTTGTATTTTATTTTAGATGCTTTATTGAAAATAGAGAATTACATTATGTCACTATGTTGCCAAGTTTATTGACTATGTGATTTGTTG
The DNA here is from genome assembly GCA_030021035.2 of Notholithocarpus densiflorus. Taxonomy (NCBI): domain Eukaryota; kingdom Viridiplantae; phylum Streptophyta; class Magnoliopsida; order Fagales; family Fagaceae; genus Notholithocarpus; species Notholithocarpus densiflorus. The sequence continues at coordinate 2,248,974 of JARYZH020000009.1, read as the reverse complement.
GCTGTTGTAATTGAAGCTTGTTTGATAAAACATAACAAGGGTGAATTTGTATCTGTACTGCTGAGAAACTATGGAGAATGGGCTCTCATTGACCTGGAGAGTCCAATATGGCTGATCTAGTTAAGAAACACTTTCGATCATGGTTCTTTCCACATAGAGGGATTTATTTGAATCAAACCCACATACACTTCTGTGGAACGAACCCCTTTTTCCTTGCCCTTTCTCTCTTTAACTTGAATTCATTCTTTTTGGTGTAGTAATTGTGGACCAAATAGCATCTCCTCTTTCCTTAAATAGTTTGTAAAAGGTGAGGTTATGGGTACAATTCATTATAGTAGCGCGTGTTATATTTACTTATCAAAAGTTTTCTTGGTAAAAGATTAGGATGCCTAGGAGGCCAATGGAATTGTGGCCATTAAATTTTGTTTTCAGTGGCATTTGAATACCCAAAAATTCGTGCATTCTGACTGAATATCATCTATTTGTATCAAGTCCACTCCTAAAAGAAATAGGCCTGCAAGTGGGTTGACATCATTTCTGTCATCTCTCTGGCAAGTAGTTTACTATCCACAGTGGAAAAATTATGTCAGGTGATATTACAGCTAGGTTCTACTTTTAGTCCTCATTGTTGCTACGTAGACTCTTATTTCCTTTTCTTTTGGCGTTGGGGGGTTGGGAATAGGGGCTTTTATTTTCTGATCACAGTATCTTTATTCCATTCAAACTGGTTTTAATTGTGGCCTACACTATAGGGTCTGGTGATTGACCAAATCCAAGCTTCTGTTTCTGATAGTGGGGAGAAGAGAATTATCTACCTTGGAGATGGGAATGGTGATTACTGCCCAACTTTGAAGCTTGGGGAAAATGATTTTGTGATGCCAAGGAAGAAGTATCCTCTGTGGAAACACATTCATGGCAACCCAAAGCTAATCAAGGCACAAGTCCATGAATGGAGCACTGGAGAGGAGCTGGAGAGAATCCTACTACACCTTATCGATACAATTCCAATTCAAGATAAAATCATTAGTGGTAACGCCAGTCAGTCTAGCTGATCCGATTGCCAGTTCACCCAGGACGCATTCCCTCAAACTCTGTATTCATCACTATCAATTGGACTTCTGAATTTTGTCAATGGCAGTCAAAGGCCATTTAGTATTAGGAGACCGTTTATCCTGTTTAACTCCATTGTTCGATGATTAAATCACAGAAAGAAGTTATAATGTCATTTATTGAACTTGTTAAGACTTCAGGATTGTCTTTATAGCAGCCTATTGTTACACAATTCATAAGAAGATGTTTACAGAAAATATATGTTAAAGCAAAACAAAGCTCTAGAGGCCACTCTTTTCACCTTAACTTGTGTCAAAAAGGAGTTGAAATAGCTGTAGAAGCAAAGAGTGGTACTTCTTTCCTTTGTTAGTTTTAAAAAAAAAAAAAAAAAAAAATTGCAATTGTTACGAAAATCTCTTGTTAAAGAGATTTGATTCTTTGGTGTTTGGTACCACATTCTTCTGGAGAATCTGATAATGCCAACGAACCAGTTTAGTAGATTGGCAAGTCCTACCTTAGCCTTTTTGGCAGAATTTTTGGAAAGTCCTGGCTTCTGTAAGTTTTGATTTGTTGAAAAACTTATTTGATTTTTTGTTGAAAGTCGGCAAGAATACAGTTGTTGGGGGATTTTTTTTTTTTTTTTTTTTTTGAGGTTTTTTTAATAAACTAATGGGTTAATGGAAAAAATCTAATGCAAATGCACTATTAATTTTTTAATGTCATTGTCAGAGCATTTACATTAGTTTGTGTATAATAGAAAAATGTATAGAATTTACACAATTTTGCCTAAAAACGACAAATATCACTGTGAATAATTGTGTAAATTTATAAGTTTGCTACAGTAATCGTGTAAATTTACACTGACACTATTTATTTTGATTTAATTGTTTATTATTATTTTTTTACGTATATTGAGAATAAAGGAAGAGAGTGGATGGTAATTGTTATGTGTAAAGAAAGAGAAACAATCAAAAAAATCAAAAAAAATTGATATTTTAATGAAATGTAATGTAAAATAGATAATTTGATTTGTGGTGTTTTGGAAATAGAGTATGTAAAGTAGAAAAAGTAAGTTTTTATGTTAAAATAGACAAAAAATTTTGCGTAAGTTGCGAATGCTCTTATCATCTCCGTTGGATATTAAAGTCTTTCTAGTGCGTAGATTTTACTTTACATGCACATTAAAATTTTAAAGGTTAAATATCATCTACATTTTTAAATTTTGAAAAAGTAAAATTTTTAGGATGAAATGATTCATTTTCATCTTAAAGGAGATGATGTATTTATTTATTATTTTTGTTTACAATAAGCAGGGGAGAAAGATTGAAAGACTTGCGTGTTTGGTTAAAAGTAATCAATTTTTATTTTTGTCTCACATTTAATAAATAAATTAATAAAAATATGAGATACCAAAGGAATCCGATTTTTTTTTTTTGAGAACAAAGGAATCCGAATTGGATAAAACCTAACTACGGAACTTTTTTTCTTGATAGAAACCTAATTACGGAACTTATTAAGTTCTTTTTGCCTATAGAGAATTGGATAATGCCGACTGACCTCAAGATTCTTGACTTTTGTTTGAGCCAAAAAATTCTTTTGTGATTGCTACAACTACATAGAACTTGTTACTTATACCAAAGGAATTTTGCCACAACATGCTTTATTGGAGGAACCCAATCAGCACAAAATGTTCAAGGGTCTCAATTTTATTTTTAATAGTAAATTCTTTTTGTCAAATAAGAAAATTTGGGGTGAAGCTTATTGGATGATAATGAACCATTACTAGATCAAGCGTAAGTAGTTAAAAAAAATTATGGGTTTATATGTCAGGTCAGAATTGTAGCTAAAATATTGTAAAATATATAAGTTGAAATTATAAGGAAAAAAAAAAAGATTTTATTTAGAGTTTTTTTTTTTTAATATTGAAAGAGAAAAAGATGGACGGTTGAGATTGTTAGATCCTTCATTGATTCCAATCAAGGAGGCCACTATAATTGTAGGCAAAAAATAGAATAGGAACAAAAAATCCTTAACAACCAATGAGCTGTCAGCTTTTTTCTTCTCAAAAAAATAAAAAATAAAAAAGAGTTGTCATATTTTGACGCAAAATAAAAAAATCTAGGAAGCCGTGGTGGGCTGCTCTGAAAAACTAAACTTAAACTAAAAACTTAGTCAGATGTCCAAAACATATAAAAACCACAACTTTTCACACGGCTTATCTTACAGATACGTTTCATCAATCCTTCTTTTCCGATCCTCTGTTTGCTGCCACTGTTCTAAACTCTCTCTCTGTCTGTGTCTGCCATAAACAATAATTGGTGAATGGAGAAGAAGAGAGAAGAAAGAGAGATGGGTATGTTCTTTGATGGGGTTATAGAGGCCATGCCTGTGTTTGCAAAGGAGCTAGTTGCTGGAGGAGTTGCTGGTGGAATTGCCAAGACTGTAGTTGCACCTCTCGAGCGTGTCAAGATTTTGTTTCAGGTTTGTACTTAATTGACTTCCAATTTTTTTTTTTTTCTCTTTGGCAATGGGTTTCATTATGATTCTTTATTATCTTGTGCTGTATATGGGCTGTTAATAATGTTTATTTTGCTTATTGGGAATTTGGTTTTCTTGTTTTTCTTTATATATATTTGGTTTTCTTTGATGGGTTTTTGTCTGAATTTCTGACTCATGTTTGACTATGAATATGAGTAGGTTTGACTGGAGTTGAATTGAGACTGTATGATTTTTTTTTTTCTTCTTATTCTTTTAAAAATGCAATAGGATTTGAAGGCATTTGCTGCTCTTCTATACCATCAAACCAAGCCACCAATGGCTTTCTTTTTTTTGTAGGTGGGATTCCATTTGAGTCCCTCATTCGACAAGAAACTTTTCCGGTTGAGCTAATGGAAACCCGGGGGATTCAATAAGTTAAGAAGATGGATTATGTAGGGGGTTTGTTGAAATTAACTGATGGTGTGTAATTGAGGTAGTAATTTTTTTTTTTTGGAATAATCTGATTCTCTTTTCAAATATATAAATATATATATATATATATTTTATTGAAACGATTACAAGGGGGCAACTACATTGTGAGCATTAACTAGAATCAAGCAGAGAAAAAAATGCAAAAACAAAACAATCCAACTTTACAGCCTGGCTGGAATGGGGGGGAAAGGGGGTGGGGGGTGGGGGGGATTATGTGCTTTCTTGTAATAAAATAGAGGCTGATATGCAAAATTTACTTTTTAAGGATTGTCTATGCATGAGCTGCTCAATGAAGTCCTGGAGACTGTAATTCAAACCATATAAGTAAAATGTGCTTTACTAGTTTTAAAGCTTAATCGGGCATCTCTCTCTCTCTCTCTCCCTCTACCTACTTCACCCATCTTCTGATAGATATCAGGATTCTTTCATTGATTCTTCCTTTTGGGGAATGTTGGATCCAGTGATAAATAGATAATCCTTGAAAGTGAAAAAGAACTTATTCATTGACCCTTTTTCAGACCAGAAGGGAAGAATTCCAAAGCATAGGGCTTTTTGGTTCCTTTAAAAAGATTGCAAAGACGGAAGGGGTTAGGGGTTTCTACAGGTGGATCTCTGAGTCATTGTCATTTTGTTGTGGAGGGTGTTTTCTGAATTGCTTTGTTTTGAACAAATTCTTTTGTGGTATTTATCTACAGAGGGAATGGGGCTAGTGTTGCTCGAATTGTTCCCTATGCGGCGCTGCATTACATGACTTATGAGCAATACCGCAGATGGATAATAGTCACTTTTCCTGACGTAGGGAGAGGCCCTGTGCTTGATCTCGTGGCAGGATCATTTGCTGGAGGAACTGCTGTGCTTTTTACCTATCCCCTTGATTTAGTTCGGACTAAATTGGCTTATCAGGTAAGTAATATAATTAAAAATAAAAAGTAAACTCTCTCTCTCTCTCTCTCTCTCTCTCTCTCTCTCATGCATGCATGCACATGTGCACTCTTGCAAATTGACTCAATTGACCTTAAATGACTTGGAGGTCACTGGAGAGGTGCCAAAATCCTTTAGCACAAGTTCTGGGACTTAAAATTGCTGCAACAGATAACCACTGTGTTTGGCTCCTCTCATGTGAACTTTGGTCAGAAGGACAACTAGATTATATAAGGAATTAGTTGCTCTTTACACTCATTGTGAAAAGATGTCAACCATGTTGTATTTGATGATGTAGGTTGTTGGTTCATCAAAGTTGAATGCTCAAATGCCTATTAAAAATGAACTAGTTTATAAAGGAATTCTTGATTGTTTCTCAAAGACATATAAAGAGGCTGGGATCAGAGGTCTATATCGTGGTGTGGGTATGCATTTCTAAACAGCTTGAATTAAGTTATAATGTCATTTTCCATTTCTCAGCTTAATTAACATTCTTAGGAGGTTTTTACATTTAACATGTGAACTGCATTGTCAGCTCCATCACTTTATGGAATCTTTCCATATGCTGGTTTGAAATTTTACTTCTATGAGGAGATGAAACGCCATGTCCCTGTGGAGCAAAAGAAAAATATTATGGTAAAGCTTGTATGTGGATCTGTTGCAGGTTTATTGGGTCAGACCTTCACATACCCCCTTGATGTTGTCAGGAGACAAATGCAGGTTAATCACTTCAATGCTCTTTTGAATTATATCTTAAAGTGGGACATAAATACTAACTATTGAACAATCATTATAACAGGTTCAACGGCTCTCGGCATCAAAGAGTGCTGAGATGAAAGGAACAATAGAAACCCTTGTTATGATTGCTCAAAAACAAGGATGGAAGCATTTATTTTCAGGGCTGAGCATCAACTACTTGAAGGTGGGAAACCTTGTCTTTGTGTCTTCTCTATCATATCATGTCTCTCTGGATACTTAAGTTTTGGTATTCTCTTCAGGTTGTACCATCTGTGGCAATTGGATTTACTGTTTATGATCTTATGAAAGCATACCTGAGAGTTCCATCACGAGATGATGTAATTGAAGTGGTTTCCAATAAAAGAACTAGCCGATCATCATCACTTCACTCGTGATAACATTCTTAGCCATTTTAAACTTGAGACCAGTCTTTCTCACACAGGTTATCAGGAGCTTCATAGGTCATTTTTCATCCATACATTCCATTCTTTGAAGATGTATAATATCATATAATGTGGATTAATCCCTCAAAATAGACCTCCTTCAAGGTCTATTTTCACAGATTATATGAGGGTATGATCCTAAAGGTAGCTAACATGATTAGAATTCAGATTACCTCATGCACTGTTTCCATAAAGCATGATGTATTTTTCAATAACAGAATCACTATACGGTGTACATATTAGAAGATCAATAAAAAATCCAACTCTGATGTAGTGCTATAAATGAATAATGATAATTCCCTTGAGTAGTTTATTTCTATTCAGTAATGTTCTTTTTCAGTCATTAGTCTATTGAAACCAACGGATTCAATTGCCTTTTATGACTTTATCTATTTATTTTTTTGGCCAAATGTATTAACCGCTATCTTTTAGCAATAAAAATCAACTGTTGTATCCTTGGTGCTGGAAAATTGACAGATACTGGAGGCAATCATTTGAAGGGATAATCGAAATCTAGGAGGATGATGTTTAATTGTTTATGTTCATTTGAAGGGACAGCAAAGAACATACCTTCTGATTTCAGTACCCTTGGAACTCCATAGGGAACATTTATGATTTCAGTACACATATAACTCTAATTGATCAACTGTAATTACTGCCAATATGAATGGTACTGTCTAGGGGTGGCAAAATTTGACACGACCCGCAAACCCAACACGACACGACACGAAATTAGCAGGTTATGGGTTGAGGCTTAATGGGTTCGTGTCATATTTGGGTTGACATGGCTGACCCGTTTAATAAACAGGTTGGGTTAATGTTGAACACATAGAACCCGTTTGATCCGTCTGACCTGTTTAATTAAATTACATTTTATTAATATACCCTTCAAACTCTAGGTATAGAAACTTATTAGTTGTTGTGATTTATTTTCTTTGACATATTGTGATTAATTATTTGTGATATTGGGATATGCTTTAGTTTTGAATGATAATTTGTGATGCAATTACTTGTTAGTTCTGAATTTTATATTAAAAATAATTTATTTGTTTGTTTTTTCATAATTTTTTTTTTTCATTTTAATAAAATCTGGTAAACAGGTCGACACGACTGACCCGTTTAATAAATGGGTCGTGTTAGGGTTGAGGAATCTTGATCCGTTTAGTAAACATGTCGGGTTAGTGTTGACCTATATAGTCGAATACTCATGAGTTGACACGACAAGAATTCGACACGCGAATACAAATTACCACCCCTAGTACTGTCCCACTGATGAAATATGGATTACTGAACAATCATAAAGAGCCAACATTGGACCAGATGATGGTGAATGCCCAGTCTGAATCTTATTAAAAAGTCTGATAGCACCATCTCAATTATCTGCCATCCTAAAATATCAGGTGGATAAATAGGGTGGAGCAGAACAAAGGAAAACAGGATTCATAAACGTTAATATATGGAATGCAAAGACATGCTACTGCAAAGTTAACATGTGACAGATTGGTCAATTCGAACTTGGTTCTAGTTATAAGGTAATTGAATCTCAATACAAACATAATGTACAATGAAAAAAAATGCATTACATTTACAAGCAAGTCTCCTATCAAAATTTTCTTCAATTTTCTCGCTGCAGCAATGAGCTTTACAAGGAACTTCAATTGGCTTTACAAGGAACTTCAATTGTGTGTTGAGGGAAAACCTGGTAGCCAACCCATGAGATGAGCTCTGACATCAAGGTGTTAATAACTTTACCAGTAATCCCCACAAGAGCACTTGCCATCCTTGAAATGATGGAATCGCTTGTTATCCCTAACAATCAACTCCCTCCCAACAATTCTTGACATAATTTTTATTGCATTGTGGCAGTCACCACAGATCCTTAGGTTCTTAATGATCCTAAGAGTTGTCCGTGGCGGTGTACTAATCAGACCATAAGCAATTGCCAAACGCTCACTATGATATTGCAAGGCCTGCTCTTTTGCCTCCTCATCAATGTCATGAAGTACATATCTTGTATCTGGCACATAACCTGCTTCCCTCATCTGCCCATTCAGACCTTTCAATTTCTCATATCCCTCTCCTTTGTAAGGGCCAGTACTCCGATACTCACTCACCCTATTCTTCTCCTCAAGCATATTAGTTGCAGAATGCTTCTTCCTAGGGGGGATTCGGAACTTATCAGCAATGACCTTAGAAGGATCAAGACTAACCAACAATTCATCCACGTGGTCTTCAAGTTCTATATCTCCATGAATTCTTGCATAATTCCTAAGAGCCTCCCAAACTTCGGCTGTAGGGTCAAATGGCATCTTCCCAATGAACTCTTCTGCTTCATTCAAATGACCAGAAGTCCCAAAAACATCAATAACCCCTAAATAATGTTCAATCCTTGGAACAATTCCATACTCATTCTTCATCAAATTAAAATACATCAACCCTTCTTCCACAACTTCTACACTAGCACAAGCCGCCAATACGAACACAAAGGTCTTGCCATTGGGCTGCAACCCCGCCTTTCTCATCTCCTCAAACAACAACAATCCATAATTACCCTGCCCATTCACTGCATATCCATTAATCATCAAATGCCATGAACACATATTCCGCTCGCGCATTCTATCAAACACTCGGCGTGCATCTCTCATACTCCCACATCTCCCATACATCCCAATCAATTTGTTATTCAATTCGACATCACCACGAAACGGAGACCTTTTCAAGAACTCATTGACCCTCCTCCCAACTTGAAGCGACTTCGAATCCCCACATGAATCCAACGCCGCACAGAAAACACCATAATCAGCACAAACACCTTGACCCATATACTCCACAACTTGCTCAACCTTTCCCTCCTCACACAAACCCATCAAATCAACATTTGGTGGGTCACCGCGTAATGGGTCACTCTCTATTTCATCGTTAAGCTTATCACCGTTCATTTTTTGCTCATTCGAGTGGCTCTTCTTCCTGTTACTCTGTGACTGTAAAGAAGGTTCAGGGTGGGATTTGTTCTGAGTGTTGGTGCTTTGGCGGTGAGAGACGCCACCACTGTGGCGGCGATAGGCCTTTGAGTTGTTGGCATTGGTTAGTGCGTAGGTGCAGAGAGGTTTGGATGGTGTGGGGTTGAGAGAGAGCTGAGCCAATGGTTGTGGTGCTATTCGAGGTCTCAAGTGGGAAGCGATAATGGAGTTTCCAGAGCCCTGAAGAGATATCAGAGAAGCCATCGATTTGCAAAGTTTGGAAATGGAAGAGATATCAGAGAAGAAAGAGAAGGCGTTGGAAATGGAAAGCGGATAGCTTCTGGAACAGAGCTTGTGCAGATATATCGCTTGATATCAACTTTCAGTCATAGGTCAGGATCTTGAAATTTTGAGTAAACGACAGGTCGCTCATTAGGATGTATATATATATCTTCTTCTTTTTTGGGGGGGAGGAGTTGTTGTGCAACTAGACTATTATATCCTGAAAATCCTATAATTTGATAACGTAGAGGACGAAACTCGGGAACTCTGAGTTTATGACACGTCCTTCAAGTCCATTGAACCTATTATTCGAGTATTTACGAAGGAACAAAAGCTTATAAATTTTTAATGTTGCTTGTAGTTTGTAGATAACATCATGAAATATAGAAAACAATTTTCATGAAACCATTCCTTATTGGATTTATTTTCAGAAAATTTGTTCTCGAAAATATGTATTGACTTTGATGATGATTCTTCATGCATTCGAGAATAGTTTAGGGTTTAAGAAGCCTGTACTTCAATACAAAAGATTTTTGAAGCTCACCAAAAAGCCTGCCTCATTCACAACTCTGCCAGCAAAATGTAGTGGGGTTCAAACAAAAAAACTACTCATGGAACTACATAACAGCTTAACTAGAACAAAGCCTCAAATTATGTAATCTGAGCACTCAGAAATAAAAGAGGTGTGATCCATGGACTCTTCAGGCACATCCTCATGCTTTCCTCCCACCAGCCTTGCCGGGTTCCCGTGGTGGCATGTCAATCAGCGCCAACCCGGCCCCAATCTATGCGCCAGTGCGAGTGGCCGCCGTGATTCTGTCCACGGCTTTTGAGCCTAAACAGTACATACATAAACAAAATCTGTACTAAAGAATCAGATTATTATAATCACACACATTATTAAAGAAAAAAAAAGATTTTAAAAAATCATCATTTGCTTGATGTCATAGAAAACTATGATTTGGATTTTAAAACAAACCTACAAAGAAGAAGAGGTATCTTCTATTCTGCACTAAACTAACAAATAAACCACATACTCTCTTCTTGTTTTGCTTCAAAAGCAAAATCAACATATAACAGAGTTTTCTCTTCTACATTCCCAATCAATAACCAGTATATATCTGACTAAATTTTTTTTCTACCAAGAGATTTCCTCATTATAAAAGGTAGTTATCATTGTAAATGATTATTTAATTTTTTAAAACTGGACAGTAATTTATAATTAAAAACCTGTTTTAATTTATTTTTATAATTGGATAATTACAACAATAGGAAAGAAGATTTGAAACCCCGTTAATTCCTTATATGATACAAAAATTACTTCTTTATATAATACATTTATATTTTTATATAGATATAATAAGATTTCAATCTATGGTTTAGATCTCTTACTCAACTATAAAAGACAAGCAATTTTTATGAGTTAAGTCTACATTTTTAAATTTGTGAAAAATAAATATTCACTCTAGAGTGGAGAATAAGACAAATATGCAATTTATCATTCCTTATCTAATAAATCTATATTTTCAAGTTCGTGAAAAATAAATATTCACTTATATATATATATATATATATATATATATATATATATATATATAACTGTGGGGATGAAGGGCCCAAATGAGAATATCGAGCCGTGGGCCGCGCTCGAGGACATCAAATAGCCCGAGAACAGACCAGTACAAATGAAGACAGATAGATATTGGGCCGAGGAAGAGATCAGGTCATGGCAAGTAGGTGATGTTGTTCGAGGAGCAATACCACCCAGGCCAACAGTGTAGAGGCCTAAAGTCCGATTACCCATCAAGTACTGGGCAGCAAGCAATCATGCTTGGACGAATAAGCGTCAAAAAGATATAAGACAAAAGAAAATTGAGAAATATTTGAGAAGAAAGCTGCTACCACCGCATTAAATGCTCTGCATCTAATCCCCTGGCCGCATTAATGTGAAAGTGATGCCTGAGCAGTAACTTTCAGCCTTACAGCTACCCCCAAAAACTTCAAGAATGTGCTGATGGGACAAGTATCAAAAAGATTAATAGTCTGATCTACACGTGGAGGGCTAAGATAAAAGAAAAGAAAGGAAATATAAGAGGGATGAACTCCCTTACAGAGGGGGACAGGAGAAAAACCAGAGAAAGATCACTATGTAACCAAGAACTGTAATTTTTGTACGAGTCAAAGAGAAATATATAAGAACATATCTTCCTCGGACTTGACCGATGAGGGTTTTTCTTGTTCAAATTGTTTGTTTATTACATTAATAGCTAACCTATTGTGATCAATATATTCCTAACTTATTGAACCTTCAGTCTCAAGCCCACTCTTTAACAAATTCATTGTTTTGGACTCATTGGGCCATTGTCCATCTATCTTTGGGCTGTGGAGCAAAACGTGCCCTTACAATAACCATTCACTTTGAGTGAGACAAAATTTCACTCTAACAGAGAAATGGTAATTTTTTTTTTTTTTTAAGTCACCTGGAAAGACAAGACACCCTTGTAATTAAGGAGGCAGTGGGAGTAGGAGATGCAAGTAGGGTCATGTTGTGGGTGGCACGTAGATCGGCGAATGTATTTAGAGCCAAAGTCAAGTAATGCCCTAATCAAATTGATGTATATTATTTTCTTCAAATTAACAAAGTGAAGTTTTTCTTATTTAGTTTTTTTGGTTAAATAACATATTTGGTGACTTCATGTAAACCCTTGATATAAGGGGGAAAAGTAATAAGTCAAATTGAAATTTTTAAAGGCACCAACGAAATTTCACCCATCCACACGGGTTTGACCCAATTAAATTTAAATAGGTTGGGGGCACAGTTTCTCACAATAACAATTTGTATGGTAATTACTTGGAAGGTAGATCATGACAACAACAACTACCATGTGTCATAATTACCTCCAAATCAATAAGCTAAGCTACTAGAGACATTGAGAAATTGGTGGCTAACATTCAAGTTGAGATGATTTCAAATCTAATCTATGACTAATAACTATTTTGGCTATTTCCAAAAATAGTTTTCTCCCATCTAATCCAAAACTAATATCTTCTCAAAAAAAAAATCCAAAACTAATAGCTTGATCCGAAAAAATTCTCCACAAGTTGAAGTCTCGGGTGGACAGTAGTTTAAGAATTCATAAATTTTCTGAAAATAAAATATTATATATTATGTAAGGACCCAAAAATTTGTAGCCCAAGCCCACTTAGAATGATGGGTTGTGCCTTTCAAACATGGCCCAAACCAATAAAATTTGTAAGAGGAGGGAAAAAACAACAACAATGGGCTCTGCCCGAGGACAGCTACAAGGAAGAATCAAGCTTATATTTAGAAACAAATGAGTATCAGGCTCTACACAGCTGCTCCCGAGGAGACTGAGTTTGCATGAAAAGTAGAACTGTTCACCTTCTTCTCCCAATGCTCTTCCTTTTGTTTCTTTTCTCTTTTTTTGCGATCCCCTTTCCAATGTTCTCTCCTTTCCTTATATACCTCAACCTCCATCACATCTTCACCATTCATTTCTACCTAACCTCCTTCCTTTTTTGACACTTGTTACCTTTCACATCTGAAGAAGATGGTGGAAGAAATCTACCTAGCTGTGGCCTACACTGTTCAGGTCATTTCTTCATCAATACGGCTGATAAAACGGTTGTCTATCATTTAATGTGGATGCAACAGGCTATACCAGGCCAAAAGCTTCCCTACTGCCCACTAACTTCCACTCTCTTCAGACCCTAGCTCCCACTTAGAATACCAAAGAGTACCATGATTTATTTCTTCTCCTCCTAGGGCGTCTTCCTCCCTCGGGCCCGTGGCTTGTAATATTACCACGTCATTGCTGTGACCCTTTGACTTCATCCTCGGTCCTCGGGCCGATGCTACGACCTTCCAACTTCATCCTCAGTCCTCGGGCACCCACATATTATATCATGGAAAAAAAATAAACGGTTGTTATTGTAGGAATAAAAGCCCACAATCGTATATTGGGCCTTGGGCTCAGTCCGAGGATGTTGAATAGTCCGAGGAGGGACAAATAGTTATTAGGAGTCCAATTTAAAATCTCATAAGCAAGATACAGATGGGAAGGTAGTCTGAGGAGGAACATCTCCTCGGATATGGTAAATACAACTCAAATATGTATTCCAACAATCAAGATGACCTTCCAGGAAACTCCAGTGATAAGGACGTGTGCCACAAACGCCTAAGGACGATAAAAACTCAAAAATATATAACTGTTATCACCGCATTAAATGCACTGCAGCTGCTTTTCTGGCCGCATTTATGTGGAGAATGCCCTAAACAGTGTTGTCTTGGCTACCGCGACTCACAGAAAGCCAGAGGGGGTGTCTGATGGGACAAGCACTCAAGTATTAGCCTGGATGATCAACAAGTGTAAGATGAAGATGGTCCAGAGGGAGCTATATAATGTGAGAGACCCTCCATAAGAAAGAGGATCGGAAAAAAGAAGAAGAAACATTGTAGTTCTCTAAAACAAAATTTGTAACCTAACTGGGACAGAAATAGAAGAGAATCAGCCTCCTCGGATCTGGCCGAGGATAATTTTCTAGAGTCTAAACTAGTTTATTTCCTTTCTCTTGTCATCAAGATCTTCCTCATTGGTTGATAAGTTCACTAAAGCCCAGTTCTTCGACTCACTCTCTACAAATTTATTGTTTTGGGCTTCTTGGGCCTAAGTCCCACAGACGGTGCCAATTGTAAGGACCCACTTTGAGTCCTAGGCCCAAAGGATGGATGGTACTTTTAAAACTGTGAAAACTTGATCAAGATCAAGGTAGGAAAACTGGAAAACTTGGAGCCAACGCCTGTGCTCAGCATAACCCTACTCACGGCCTTATGTGCTCATTGTTTATGTGGAAAATTTAGTTACATGATCCTTTTATATATATATATATAATAGTTAGTTACATGCTCCTTATAAGAACAACAACCCTCCCCTCCCAATTGATTTTAGTATTTTACAAGCAAGAAACCTATAAAAATATCCAAATTCTGCAAATCTCTCTAGAAAATTTTTTAAATAAATATCCCTTTATCAAAATTTAATTCTTCAGGGTATAATATTTTATTTCTCTTTTAATTTCATTATATTTGTATTCATAATTGCTTAAATAAATATATACTTTGAACGAATAATGTGTTAAATATTCTTTGATGATTATCAATGGGTATTGCCATGCATGACTACAATAGAATACAAATTCAAGTTTATTATTAGTATCTTAACTCTTGTACTTAGATTAATACGTTCTTGCATATACAATATGAGCATCTTTGATATATTTTATTATTTTACATCATGCCAATTAGGTGTTGTTTATTGTTCGATCCATAAACTCATCTTTTATGCATTATTTTAAATTACAAAAACTTGAATTTAAACAATTAACTAATGACATGATATTGATCTTTGATCTCCTTGAAATTTTGTAAGTATAGAGAATATACAAAGATAATATAATTCAACTGTAGATTTGTCAAATTACACATCAAATTAAAATATATTAAGTAGTGTAACATTGCTTAAAGTTACACTTTGTATAATTCTAAGCAATGTTACACCACCCAATAACTTGTTATTGAATTCATATTTTGAAAATCTCATCATTTGATTACATGTTCTATATGTTCTTAACTTGCATGCCAATTTTTATGTCAATCAGATATTATTTATCATTCGACCCACAAACTCATCTTTTATACATTATTTAATACTACAAAAAATTGAATTTAAACAATTGATTGATGGCATGACTATTGATCTTTGATCTCTTTGAAATTTTGCAAGCATGGAGAATATACGAAGATAATGTAATTCAACGGTTGATTTGTCAAAATACGCACAAATTAAAAAAATATTAAGTGGTTCAATATTGCTTAAAGTTGCACTAGATGTAACTTGAACTCAACCCTATAGTTTTTAAGTGTTTAAACATTGCCATACCCATTTCTTGTTTCCTAGTAGTGTTTTCATTTCATGTTTCCTAGTAATTTTTTAAAGAACTGTTTGTAGACAATAACAAGAAAACTCAGAAACTAGAAAACAAATTTCATGAAATCATTCCTAATTGGATTTATTTTCATAAACTGTTCATTAAAACATGTTTTGACTTTTGATGATGCTTCTTCATGCATTCAAGAATGGTTTACATACAATTTCAAGAAATGTCCTTATTAACTTTTTAGATTTTGTCTAGTGTTTGGGTAAAATCTTGACTAAAAGGTGATGCCTTAATTAACCATTCAAAAGGGAAAAAAAATTGGATGGTATTTCTGCAGGTCAGTATCACCAGTAGAATAGATGAATGATAAATTCATAGCTCAATTACAATAACCCTAAGAAGCCTGCATTTCAATCCAAAAAAATTACAAAGTTCACAAAGACAGCCTCATCCACAAGGGTCTCAGTCTCAAACCCAGCAAAATGTAGTGGGGTTCAAACGAAAACAAACTGAATATGGAACTACATAACATCTTCCATGTGACATTAACTGGAACAAACTCTCAAATTATGTAGTCTGACCACTCAGAGATGAAAGAAGTGTGATCCATGGACTCTCCAGGCACATCCTCATGCTTTGACGGCCGCTCCTTTCCTCCCACCAGCCTTGCCGGGTTCCCTACTGCTGTTGTCCTTGGTGGCACGTCAATCAATACCACTGACCCTGCCCCAATTTTTGCCCCCTCCCCTATCTTCACATTCCCCAAAATGGTTGCACCTGCCCCAATCAGCACTCCATCACCAATCTTGGGGTGTCTGTCTCCCCCAACCTTTCCAGTCCCACCAAGGGTGACATGATGCAAGATCGAAACATTGTTCCCAATTACTGCTGTCTCACCCACCACCACGCCAGTTGCATGATCAAACAAAATCCCTTTCCCTATCTTTGCTGCCGGGTGTATATCAACAGCAAACACATCAGCTATTCGGGAGCTAAGCGCCAGTGCTAATGGCCGCCGTGCTTCTGTCCACAGTTTGTGAGCCACTCTGTGAGCCTAAAAAGTACATACAAAAACAAAACTACACAGCTTAAAAAATAAATTAAATAATAAATTAAAAAGAAAAAGATCATTGTAATCACTCACATTCTTAAAGCAAAAAATATCATTTGCTTGATGTCCCAGAAAACGGCCATTTGGATTTTAAAACAAACCCACAAAGAAGAAAATGTATCTTTTAACAATGCACTAAACTATTAACTAATAAACCACATACTCTTTGTTGCTTCCAAACACATAGATTTCAATTAATCACTAGTATAAACTCTAAAATAAGCCAACAAAAGTGCACTGAACTTAGTTTTCTTCGCTGGTAACAATATTTATCAGAGTTTCCAACAATCTTTTCCACTATTTTAGCAAACATTCTTCTCTTCTACATTCTATATTTCACATTCTACAAACCAATTAAATCTGCCTAAAGTTTTTTCTACCAAGACATTTCCTCATAATAAAAAGTAGAAATTATCGTTGTAAATGAATATTAAATTTTCAAAAGACAGACATAATCTATAATTAATTAATTTTAAAAAAAAAATTATAATTCATTACTTCCAACATTGGGGGAGGAGGATTCGAACTTGGTTCTCCTAAGGAAAGCATTGATCTACAAGGTTATTGGCTAGTTTTAATTTACTTATATGATACAAAACCTACTCTCTCTTCTTCTTCTTCTTTTGCAATTTACACCTTTAAAGTTTGTAACAATTTTGATTTTGTCCATAAAAGTTTCAATTTTTGGATCTGTATCTTATACATTACGTATTGTTCAGGTTTAAGCCATTTCACTCATACACCATGATAAGGTGTCTATTAAGTGCCACCTCAACTCAAATCGACGTAGTTTTATAAGATCCAAAATTCAAAACTTCAAGGGATAAAATGAAAATTATCCCAAACTTTAAGAATGCATATTACAATTTAGTCTCTCTTTTTTTAATAATAAATAAATATAATAATAATAATAAGAGATAACTACATTTTTAGATTCACAAAAAATAAAATTTCACTCTAAATAAGACAAATATATGTAATTAAATCCGTTATCCGATAAAAATACCTAATCGGATAAAGTTTAACTACAAAATTGGTTGTACTCTAAACCTACAATTTTACTCAATATCATTAATATTACTATATATTTTGAAAATCTAACCGTTGGATTGCATATTCTTTACGCTCTTAATACATCTGTCAAATTTTGTTTCAATCGAAAATTATTTATTATATAACCTATAAGATTATATTTTATGCATAATTTTAAACTACAAAAATTTATAATTTAAATAATTTATTGATGACATAATTACTGATCTCTAATTTTCTAAAAATTTTACAATAATAGAAAATATAAGAAGAAAATATAATTCAAACTGGATTTGTCAAAATTCATCTCCAATCAAAAGATATTAGGTAATATTATAGCCTTATACTATAACTAATTTTGTAACTAAATTTTGTCTCACCTAATTTATAATAATTTAAAACCAATTATCATTTCTTATGTAACAAATGGAAGCAAGATATTAAATTAATTAATGGGTTCAACTCAAAAAAATTAATAAATAAATAAATAAGAGAAATGGTGAAAAAAAAATTATAAAAAATGTCTTGGGTGACCTGGCAGGACAAGAAGCCCTTATAATTGAGGAGGCAGTGGGAGTAGGAGACGCAGGCAGGGTCACGCTCGCGGGCGGCGCGTAGATCGGCGATGGCGGCGGAGCGGAGGTTGGAGTCGGAGGAGAAGGCGTTGAGGAAGAGGTCGTAGAGGAGAGTGGAGAGGAGCGTGGAGGAGCAGAGCTTGTTGCCGAGGTGAAACGACAGCGATCTGTCCAACGACGAGTGCGACAGTATCGTCGAGTACAGGTAGCTCGCCAGTGCTGGCTCCGCCTCCGCGTCTCGCTTCGCCTCCGCCTTTATCTGATTCCACACCCACGCGTCCTCCTCCTCCGTCGCCGGCATGTCGTTTTTTATTTTTGATTTTGATTTTGATTTTGATTTGATTTGATGATACTGTTAAAGACTGTAGTGTGTTTGTGTGTACGAGAAATTTTGGTTTATCTTTAATTGAATGGCTGGTTAATTTAAATGAATGTCGAAATTTTGGATTTGACTTTTGAGGGGTTCAGGCATTCGCACTGACACTTGGATATGCCAAATGTAAGTTCTAATTTATCATTCAGCCCAAAAGCAGCCCACAGCCGGACTGGTAAACATGAAATATGTCAAATGTTTTTTGGCATAATGCTACAGTGTCATCGCAAATATAGGATGGCACTGTAGCAACTTTTCTATATCACAAATTATTATTTTAATGATACTCTAGCTACTTTTTTTTAATATACTAGTCTCTGAGCACGCATTTTTTTTTTTATAAAAAAAAAAAAGAACAAGTGGGGTGAGTTTTGTAGATTAGAGTTTTAAAACTAACAAAAGAGTGATCTTATTTTGTAGAGAGTTAGTGAATAAAAGTAGGAATTTAAATCAACGTAAAAGTAAAAGTTTATTAGAAATATGAAAACATTTCAACGTAGAAGTAGTAATTTATTATTTTTGTCAATTTACTATTTTAACCTCATTTTTAAGTTTTAGGTAGGGGTATTTTTTATAGTAAAAAAAGTAATAACTAATTTTCTTTTGCCAATTTACTATTTTAACCTCATTTTTAAGTTGTTAGTTAATTAATTTAGAGGTATTTTTGACAGGAAAAAAAGCAATAACTAATTTTCTGAATCCTCTTAATATATATAGATAGATGATGGTACTGTAGTAACATTATATTATTTTAATGTGTAAATATATTAATTTAATGAGTAGAATAGGGAAATAAAAGTTAGAATGTTGGGTATATTGTAAAATGGTATGAGATAATTGATAAAATAGTTTTTTGGGATAGTAAAATAGAATAGTCTGAAAATACCAGATGTGAATGCTTTAAGGTAGGGGTTTGCTATGGCAATTTGGTAGCTTCTGCTGATGCCACGTGTAAAATAAGACTAATAATTATAGGACCAATCTACTACATTATAAAATTCGACATTGCCCAGGGCATTGTAGTTGAATTGACATCCTTTCATACACAAAATGCTTGGAGATCTATAGATGAAAGGATTCAAGCTACGGGTTAGTAGCATGCTGTAATTATCTCTCAAAAAAATATTTTGACATTAACCGGTGCACAAAGATATTGTTGACTAGACCTAATTTTCAAATAAACGAGTGGACGAAATGAGTTGCAGAGCAAATTTAGTTTATTTTTACACTGAAATTTTTAATGGATGCCCTTGAATATAAAAGGCGTACAAGCCTCTTGTTTAATTTGAAAAATGCAGTTGGTAGATAATTATTGTACTAACAAGAACATAATTTTTAAAAATATAAATCTTGGCTACAAAATTCGTTGCAACTAGCTAAGTTCACTAATTTAACCGTATTTAAGTGATTGTATATAATCATTTGAAGTGAATCACGTGCAATATAAGGACATGTTATCTTCCTATTGTTTGGTTGTAAACCTTAGTTACAATCAAGTTTGTAGCCATGCTATGTCCTAAAAATAGTTTTTTATTAAATTATTGCAAAATGAACTTATAACGTGCATGCATATCAAACCGTAAATTGACTAGGTAAATAAAATAGTACAATCATTCCCCAAACTTCTAAAAGATAAACTACAAATTACACATTATTTGGGTTGCTAGATTCCTGCAAAACCTATACTTTTTTCTCTTTAAATTTTAAGTAATGGGATTATAACATAGGATACAACAGTGAATTTTTAAATAAAATTATTAGAAACATATGATACAACAGTGAAGGGTTACATTCTTTCCTCCAAAAAAAAAACAGTGAAGTGTTACAAGGCATCTAAGGATACAATACAAAGAGCTACAGCATATTACATAGGAGTATAAATTTAGCGGGGACATCCATGTATAAAACCAGGAACTCAACCTACGATAATAGGTTCTGGCTAAGCAAACTGTTTTAGAAGCATCGCGTAGGACATCAACAAACACTCTGAAGTGTATGTATCTCTAATTTATGGAATTTCTTCTCAAGAATTGAATCATTTACTCTCAAAAATAGAAGGAACTACCAGCTCTCATGCCTTTGTGCTGCCAACACCTTTTGTTTCCTTCCACCGGTTGCCTTCTGCACAGAGAACCATCATGACAGGTTGCTTCACATGTGGTGGAATTGCCATATTTATAGTCATTGTAAGTGCTTAATTTTGAACATGTGAGTGAATTTATCCCTGAGTCAAACCCAGAGAAGGAACTACCGGCTCTCATGCCTTCGTGCTGCCAACAACTTTTGTTTCCTTCCATCAGTTTCCTTCTGCACAGAGAACCATCACGACAGGTTGCTCCACATGTAGTGGAATTGCCATATTTGTAGTCATTGTAAGCGCTTAATTTTGAACCCAAGCCTGATACATGGGACTTATCTTCTGCTTCTAACTTCGACACTAACCCATTAACTTTCAACCATTTGTGTTCCTCACACCTTACTCTTCCTCTAGCAGGTTGTCTTGTACAGTAAGCCCCAGAACCTAAATCAACCCCACATATAGTTTCGTAGCCTTTGCTGACAACAAGTTTCTCCAAGGAAACTCGAGGTTGCACTATTCCAGGTTTGCACATTGCAGATGAATTCTGGTTGTAAGATAAGGCATCATGACAGCTGGAATCCAAATCCACATCATGATCATATTGTGATTTTCCTTCTGTAACTGACTCAGAAATGGATCTACATATTCTCATGCCTTTATGATCATCACACCTTTTCCTCCCTTTAGCTGGTTGCCTTGAACAAGGAGAGCCATTATTCAAGGGAACTCCACATATAGGGGTAAAACTTTCACTAACAGGACATTTAACAGGAACAGGTTGAAGCTCTGTTGTGCCATTGCTGAAATTTTGTGCACTGTCACTGCCACTCTTTCTGTCAGCAATAGTACTGAAATCTGAGCCTACAATGCTCTTTGGTTTCCCTTCTGTAACCACCGTTGGGATGGACATATTAATCCTCATCCCTTTGTGTTCAGCACACCTCTTTCTTCTTTCAACTGGTGGCCTCCTACAAACGGAGCCATCACCTAAGGACATCCCACAAAAACTAGTGTTGTCCTCAATAACACCAATTCTATCAAGTACTAGCCGAGGCTGAGATCTGCCAAATTTGAAAACTCGAGATAGGAAATTGTAGCTCTCTTCATCAGCAGAAGTATTCAATTTGTTCTCTGGTGAGGGCAGCTTGCTTGCTTTGATTCTGATGCCCACCTGCTTCTGACTAAATGGTAGAAGTTTTCTGACAATATTATATCTGGTAGTGCCTGAAGCAATTTTGTTAAGTTTCTGAAGGATATCATCTGGCCGTCGTGCACCATTAAAGCTTGTGTTCCACGCATAATCAAATCTGTTGAGGAGCTGAGCTTCTGTTTTCTCAGCATCTCTCTTGCTTTCCATCTGTTCAACAAGCAATAAAGGAAAAAGAAGAGGTTATATTGAAATGTTCATATTACAGTCAAAATTTTTATCAGACCACATACAGGCAGGCACATATTTGTCAACTTTTCCATTAGACCACCCCCTCCCAAAAAAAACCAAAACAAAACAAAAACAAGAGATTATCAAATAAATAGATAAGTGGATAATAAATAAATAAATAAAATTTATTGATATTCCTCTAACAATTATGGAAACTAGTAAGTTACCCGTGCGATGCACGGATAATGTTGTAATGTTTTATGTAAGATGGTTTTGGAGAATGTTGTATATGTATTATAGCATAATTGTTATAGAACTTTATTAGTAATCATCATAAAAAGAAACAATTATAAATTACACACACATTTCCATTATAATTATCCAATTGAAGTAATGAGAAATTTATAATAAAAAAAAAAAAAAAAAAAAAAAAAAAAACAACAAGAACTTTGGAGGAATATTATAGAATAAAAGTTTATATAGAATGTGTCTTTCTCTTTCTCCTCAAATTCTAAAACAAAATACAAATCTCAAACACCCACAATCAATCACATCATTTACAAAACCCACAAATCCACAATGTCTAACCTTGACATCAAAATCGTAATTGCCGTTGTCACTCAATGTAAAATGCAAGCCCCCTTCCTTGATTGTAGTCAACTCATACGGGTTAGGATTAGAAACAATAATGTTAGAGCAAGGTAGGTGTCGTCGAAAGGTTGAAGGTAAATGACATTATTTTTGGTCTGTGTATTTGACATGGGATGGTATGAAGGGCTATGGGTATATATATATATATAATGGGTAGAAGTGCAAGGGGTGAAAATGATGAATTAAAATGCAAAGAGTTTTATGTGTATGTGTGAGGAATGAAAAGTCTTGAAACATTGAACCAAAAGATACAAAGAATATTTATTTTTTAATTAGAAAAGTCTTGAAACATTGAACCAATGAAACAAAAATCAATATTTAATTTGTTCTTATCTCTAATGTGGCACTTGAGAATATTTCAATTCTTTTTGCATAGAATGCGTCACTTGACAAAACCTCATGCTTTCCCACATGAGGTCTCTGCTATTATATATATCGATGTTCTACATCAACTTAAGAAAGAAAATAAAAGCTGTGAAACTTTCTCTAAAACAACATTTGCAGCGCCTCACACAAGTTACTTTACATATTCTCACTAAGTTAATTCCAAAATATGTTGTGTGAATGCAAAGAGAACAGCCACTTTAAAATTATCCCTCACCCAAGGGTACCACTAGTCTCAGTCGGTATTGGCAAGAGGCCATCAGCATGAAATACATCAGCAAAAGTACAGTTGGTAACAACATTGAAGAATGGTAACCAGAAACTTTAATGACACCTCATACAACAGAGTCAGTAACGCCAAACAAACACTCCATAATGCCGTAACACAATGACATTTCTAGTAGCTGATCACACACAATGGACTGTTTCAATATCAAAATCTTCCTAAGGGGTGAAGCTTATGATCAATCAGCATATACAGTGGGGCCTATTCTCATGATCTCATCTAGCTTCGTAAACTCATTCTGTTCACAAGATACCCTTCATTTTTCTAAAAATGCAGTGCCGAGTAATAGAATTAACACAAGAAAGATGTACTTACAGGAGCCCATCTAAAAACAATGGGGTAGCCTCTTGACAATATCTCGTCAAACAATCCAAGCCGTTTTTGTAGAGACACATTCTTAGAGTCATTTGCGCAACCATTTGTGTAGCTATTTCCCAAATGAGCACCTGTCCGTCCATACTGCTGAAGTCGCGTCCTAACATTGTCAGCCTGACCAAGGTAAACCACGACTAACTGGTCCGGATCAAGCTTGCCAACCTCACGCCCTAACCCGTTCTGAGATACAGCAATCCCAAGCTCATATATTCCTGAACCAGAACTTTTAGGCAGGTTATGAACTCTGTACCTTGCAGCCCCTTCCTTTCCCAGTGAATAGTCTTCCCAATCAGAAGGACCAACAAGAACCTAAAAGTTGAAACACAAACAATAGCCCGAAATGAAAATAATACACCCAAAGGAGTTACCTACACATATGGATTGAAAAAAGGAACACTAGAATCCATGGAGGGCATTGTAGAAATGTGGAGTCTTTGTTTGAAGGACAAATCTGCTATTCTAAATCCAACGAAAAAAAAATCAGTGCAAACTACAGCAAACCCCATTTGTCAAAAATGGGGCTTACCCTTTTCTGAATTTTCCCAGTTAAGCCATTTTCCTCTATATTATTTGCTGAATTGTAGCTCTAAAAGTTTATGCTTGCAATTTTTTTACAGCTTGTACAGGTTGTAAACTTGTACTAAGCACTGTCACTATACTTATATTTTCCGCTAATAAATTCATTCCTCAAGAGAAATAATAAGAGTTATATAGTAAAAATTCAAACTAGCATATGGTAATGTCCATCATGGTAAAGTTACCAACTTGTTAGATCATATAAAAGGGGGAAAATTTTGAATTCCTAGAGAATCAAAGTAAAAAAAAAAAAAAAAAAAAAAAAAAAAAAAAAAAAGTAATTTTGAACATGTTATGGGCATAAAAGTGTGAATATATAAGCACAGAATCTGCAAGCAGATACGCGTGAATCGACTCCCAGGAATTGAAACGAAAATTTCGGAGATTATTAACACTGATTCACATCTGATCACACTCGGTAAGTCAAACCCAAAAAATACGCACACACATATATATATATATAGAGAGAGAGAGAGAGAGAGAGAGATTGGACTTGCCTTCCAATTGGAGAAGACGGAGTCGTGCTTGGTGCGATTACAGTCCTCCCTCTTTAACCCGGTGGTAAGAGAATCACTGCTTGCTGTGGCAACCATTTTCCTTTTGGTTTTGGGCTTTTAGCCCTACCTGAATCAATTTGACCGTTAATCACGCCCTTTTTTATAGCGCTACTGCGCTACCGTTTAATTTAAGTACTTCAGTCGAACCTAGGCTAGGCTACACTACTGACCATTGTTATTAAATCCGTTCCGTTCCTGCCGGAATATTTCGTACCGGGATGCAATCCGGAACGGTAATACCACCCGTTTCACCTCGGGTCCAATTCCGGCCAGTTTCGGTCATTCCGGAAAATTTCGGTCAAGTTCGGCCGAAATGTGCCAGTTTTTAGAAGAAAAAAGAAAAATCCCTAAACTGACAAACTCGTTAGCACAGCATGTCATTACCTAGCATCGATCGCCTAAAAAACAAACCCAGCCATCGCAGAGGTCGCCCCTTTTTCTTCTTCTTTGCTTCGTCTCAGACTCTCTGCCAGTCTGCTCTTTTTTCGTTTTTTACTTTAGTTTTTGCTTTGTCAAGTTTTTGCTTTGTTTCATATTTGTGTTTGCCTTGTAGACTTTAGTTTGCTGACCCCACCCACGTGACCAAGTTTTGGAAGTGACAAAACTCAAAAAAGCTTACAAAAGAGTTTGATACCAAACTTATATACAGTGATTGTTTAGATACCATTTATTTTGTTAAAAATTAAAAATTTATTGTTAAAAATAATAAAAAATAATTTTTGAGTTACTGTTCATTTCTCTAAACACTGTTCATTTGTTTTAATGTACTGTTCATGTCTCATGAACAATGTAAGAGGCGCTTGTAAAAAAAAAAAAAAAAAAAAAAATGCAAACGCATCCATGAAACGCGTATCTAAATGCGTACTTATTGAGTATCCGTTTGGATATTGATTATCACGCGTTTGCATCTGAATTTTCTTTTAAGTGCGTTTTGTGGCTGTGGTGCTTTTTTAGTGGATCCATGTACTGTTCATGGGAGCCACAAATCTCTTTTTTCATCAAAACTTTCATTAAAAATGGGTCCTACGGCACTATTCACACATTTAAAAATTATTTTGCTACAGTATTTTCAGTTTTCAGTGTTGCTTGTCCCCAACGTAAGATATAGGCAAAACTACACTATTAATCCCTGAAGTTTACCTTGTGTGCGCAATTGGTCCCTCAAGTTTCAAGCGAGTGCAATTAGTCTCTTAAGTTTTCAAAATGAGCAATATAAATCTTTTGGTTAACTTCCGTTAGTGGTGTTGTTTATGTGGCTAACGGAATAATGACTTGAAATTTTTTAAATGATGCGACATTTATTTTTATTAAAAAATTCCAAAATTAAATTTACACATAAGAAAGAAACTAGACCCATTCCAATTCAAATATTTATCCTAACCCGGTACAAAAAAATCTCCATTTACGGTGAAAGAGCTAAATTGATGATTTTCGATGGAAGCACAAATTCACAAATTTATTTGCATTGTTTTGACTTGTAAGTTAACACTTGTATTATGAAAATTTTTGTTTTTCGGCTGGGTCTGGACTAGGGGTGACAAAGTAAGCCCAAACTCATTTGCCCACCCAAATTCACCCATTCTAATTGAACCCAAACCCACCCAATTATTAGTTGGGTTAAATGGGCATCAACCCAATTAGACCCAGTGATTATTGGGTTTTAACTAAAAACCCATTGAGACCCATTTAACCCAAAAACAATATTCCAAAATTCAATCCAACCCTTCCCATTAAAAAAAAAAACAAAAACAAAAACAAAAACCCGGCCCTTGACGTTTTAATGTTTCACGTTTAATTTTCCTTCATTTCTTGGCCTCCAAACACTTCTCGGAGAAAGGGAAAGAGAGGCGGCGGAATGCGGAGGAGGTAGGCAGAACGGCAGCGGAGTGCGCCGCCATATGTTGCTGCTGTCCGTGCGGCCTCGTGAACCTTGTGATCCTCGGCCTCTATAAGTTCCCTGCCGGTCTTTGCAAGAAGGCTTGGAAACGATGCCATTTGCTGAAGATGAAGAAGAAGGCTTTCATTCTGCACAACAACGATAGAGAGAGTTCGATGATGAATGGCGTTGATTTTGAATAGACTATTTGATTTGTTTTTTTATTGAATGCTTTGCTTTAATCTTTTTCTTGCAGATAATTGATGTCACCTAGTTTAATAATTAAACACGAAAGATGCTTTCAGAGAAGTTCGAATACGTACTTTTTGACTTGATAGTTTTCACATTATATCTCAAACACCATTACTGGGTTTGAATTTTTTTTTTTTTTTTTATTTGGGTAATTTAAGAATGGAGTAATTGATAAGGATGCGTTCATTTTTCTCTTTTTTTGGTTCAGAAGAATTTCTATTTGTTTCAAGGACCGTTGCTTTCGAAATTCCAAGAAAGTTTTGAGCTTGAAATGACATTTCTTTGTATTTGTTGCATTGTTTGGTTGCCAAGAAAGTGAGAGAAAATATTTTTTTATTTGGATTTTTAATATAATTGCTGATGTGGATGTGCTTATGTGGAATTTTTTTAATCCCAAGAATGGAGACTAGAGAGAGTGGAAAAGGGAATCCAAGAAAATGTTGGGGTTTTCACTTTAATGGTATTTTGGTAATGTTGATAATTGGGTAATTGGGTGAGTTGGGGTTTACCCATAATAATTAAGTTGGGTTGGATTTGGATTAGAAGCAATTAATTAAATGGGTTTTAATGGGTAAATGAGTTTTATATACCCACCCCAATTATGCCCACCCCAAACCCACCCATTTGACACCCCTAGTTTGGACCCAAGAGCCACTGCCACAGCCAACTTATTTATGGATGCAATGTGCATTGAAGAAAAAATTATTAATGACGATTACTGCTTTATACTAAAGATAGAGACGGGCAGCAATTCGCGAGGCTCAAAGTGGTCCAAACTATGAGATCATCCATCATACAATATGGGCTTTTTGATTCAATTCAAAGTCTCAAGGCTACTTAGGATGAAAACTCAAGCTGAAGAGGACGTGTTTTGGGAAACCAGCACCGAATCAGTCATAGAGGTGGGTCAGTGGCTATGCGAGATAAGGAGGGAGGCGGGTCAGTGGTTGTCAGTTGGAGAAGGATGTGTGAAGTAGGATACCACTGTCTCTAGCGGAGGGCGGCGGTGTCGCCGACGGCTAGGCCTTGGATCTGTTCATTGTCTCTCCTTTCTCTCATGGTTTATATTGCTCATTTTGAAAACTTGTAGGACCAATTGCGCTTACTTGAAACTTGAGGGACCAATTGCGCACATAGGATAAACTTCAGGAACTAATAACGTAGTTTCGCCTAAGATATATATATATATACACACTTATTGTATTGTATTTGGTTATTATTTTTCATTATTTAATTACATATTTATGTTTTAATATTCTAAAACAGTAATTGTTATGTAATAACTAAATGATTTGTGTTATTTAAGGTTTACTTATTTGGATCAATAATTTTTTTATGTTGTATAAGAAAATATAAATATATATTATTTTTAATTTTTTTAGAAACCCTGAAACACTTTGAAACTGTACGCTGAAATAGACCAGTACCGAAATATTCCGTTCCACTAGACAAACCAAAACGGGGTCCGAAACGGTATTCATAACATTGCTACTGACTACACTAATATGTTAAGTATAAAATAAATATTTCTCAAATATCATGAAAATTGAAAAATGATAAATTAGTTGAATTACTTTAGATTATACTAGCTTTATCATATGCGCTTTGAATGTGGGATGAGTTTTTTTTTTTTTTTTTGGATAAGTTTGTTTTGAAGACATGGATTGGTAAGAGAGTATCATATTTTGTAGGCATATTAAGTGGAGTTGGAGATATATTTTTACCGGGTTATCCTTAATTTTTTTTTCCTGTTAAATCTAAGGTTTAGGGATATTTTTGAACTACATAAAAGTCTCGTCTAAAGAGAGGAATCCTCTTATAAATAGTATAGATGATGAAAATCTATTGTATAAAACCAATTTTTCTTCTAAAAAATAAATTAAAATTATGAGAAATGATTAAAGTGATCTAAACTAAATAATTAAATGTATTTTTAATTTTTAATAATATAAACTTAACGAATAAAGTGGGTTCCAATTAGCTCAATTGGTGTGTCTTGGTCCAATGATAAACAGCTATCATCAGGTTCGAACGTTATAAGTTAAAACTCTCTTTAAAAAATTAATTGAATAAGAAATCTTAAGTATATAAAATAAACATGCAAAAAGATCGTCCATTGATGTAATTCAAAAAAATGTGACCGACCCAATCTTATTCAAAGGTCACAAGTGATTTCCAACATATAAGCGGTCGAATGATGGGTTTATAGTGTTAAAATTTTTGGGTGGTCAGGATAAATAAAATGTTAACGGACTAATGTGACCTGATTATTTAATAGAATGCTATCTTAATAACTAGCTTCTTATAATTTAATCCATAGTCCTAATCCTCCAAGTAGTTGCTTCCTTACCATTCTACCTTTCACAATCTGAATTTTAATTTTATTAAAAGAAAAAAAAAAAAAAAAAAAAAAAAAAAACTCCCTTCAAAGAATATCAAAGCCCCTCTCTCTCATAGAAGGTCGAAGCTAGAAGCTACATGAGTTGTTTAGATTAAAGAGGTAGCACTTGGCCTATTTAAAAATTCATATGGTTTGTTTAGATTATTCATTAAGTTATCACCATAAAAAATAAATAAATAAAATAAAATAAAATTCAATGGTATGTTTCAAAAAAAAAAAAAAAAAAAATCGATGGTACTCCTTTTTTTTTTTGAGAAGGAAGACCGTGACTTTTTATTAAGTAAATCCAGCTAAATCAGCTTGGATGATAGTAAAAATTTGTGGTGGAACATCCTCTATCTGTATAAAAAAGTCTAAGATATGCACAGCAAACCTAGCGAGACTGTGAGCAACGTTATTACCTTATCTCCTAACATAAGAGTAATGTAATTGATTAAAAAAAGCTAGAAACTTGACATATGTCATCTAAAAACACTCCACAGTAAGACAGCACCTCGGAATCAATGGACAACCGTGTCATTAGATTTTTTGAATCCCCTTCAAGGATTAAATTGGTAAAACCAATATCCAAAGCAAACTGGAGAGCAAACCTTGCAGCTAAGGATTCGATCTCTTCTGGCTTGTACGCCTGCGGAATTTGTTTTGACATAGATGCCAGAACTGATCCATTACAGTCACGAACAACAGCCCCGACCCCAGACTTGTTCACATCAGAGAAAACTGCATCGTCGAAGTTTATTTTCACAAGACCCGTTGGTGGGGGCTTCCATCAAGCACGGGGCAGAGGTGGACGAGGCTGAGGAAGGGGATTGATGTCTAGGAACTCTGCCCATCTGTCTTTACTCTCCTGCGCTAGCTGCTGCAAAGAGCACCCAGGTTGTTGCACACGGGTTCTGTTCCTTTGAGTCCAAATCCCCCACACCGTGAAAGCAAAGAGTTCAGGCAGTTTTTGCATCTGCAGAATCCATCCCAGCAGCTCCCTGAAGTCCAGAAACTGCCTGGATGATCGGCATGTCCAGAAATCCGTAGCTACCCATACAGAATCGAGCATCGGGCACGACCAAAGTGCATGAAGTGTATTTTCTGCAGCAACGCAGCACCTGTCACAGTGTGGGTCGGTGATCACTGTTCTACGCACTAAATTCTGCTTTGTTGGGAGTGAGTTCCGGCAAGCTCGCCACAATTTTTTTCACCTTATTCGGTAAATGGAGCGACCATATTCCCTTCCAGAGGTGTTTTTCCTGTTCGTCTTCAACCGAATGCCTCAGTTCATTCTCCTCCTTCAGGAACCGATATCCAGATTTGCATGTGTAGAATCCATCAGACGTCCAAGGCCAGAAAAGTGTATCATCAGTTTCAGCTTGTGCAAGAGGGATAGCTTTCATTAACTCAACCTCCTGTGGACAAAAAATCCCACTGATAAACTCATGATTCCATTGTCTCTGTTCTGTCTCAATTAAAATGTCCACCGTGGCCTCCTCTAATGAAGGGAGTGAAGGTGATGACAGCAAAGGTGTATGTTTCCTTGGCAACCAGTGGTGTTGCTAAATTTTGACAGATTTTCCATTTCCAATGCGCCATCTAGCCCCCCTTAGGAGCATTTCTCTACCCTGCAAAATACTTCTCCAAGCATAGGAGCCCGATCTTGAATCCTTTGCCTCCATGATTGTGCAATTTGGGAAGAACCTTGCTTTGAATACCTTGAAAAAAAGAGAGTTTGTATTTTTTAGCAATCTCCAAGCTTGTTTTGCCAACAAAGAGTCATTGAACATCGCCAAATCTCGAAACCCCATTCCTCCCACCATTTTTGATTTTGTCAACACATCCCATTTCATCCAATGGATTTTTCTTCAGTCTCCACGATGGCCCCAAAAGAATTTTTTAATCAAGGCTTCAATGTCATTACATAAGTTTAGAGGAAGCTTAAAACATCCCATTGTAAAGGTTGGAATAGCTTGAATGACTGACTTCAAAAGCA
This sequence comes from Notholithocarpus densiflorus, assembly GCA_030021035.2. Taxonomy (NCBI): domain Eukaryota; kingdom Viridiplantae; phylum Streptophyta; class Magnoliopsida; order Fagales; family Fagaceae; genus Notholithocarpus; species Notholithocarpus densiflorus. The sequence continues at coordinate 2,217,767 of JARYZH020000009.1, read as the reverse complement.
CTTCACAGCCTGCTTGTGATAATAGCTTTCCCTCCCAACCTTGCAGCTTCCGCCAAATTTTTTCTTTTATGTAATTAAAACTCTCCTTCTTCCTCCTCTCCACCAATGAAGGAAGGCCAATGTATTTTTCATACTCTGTGATTTCTTGTAGCCCCATAGCCATTTTGATATCTTGCTTCACGGTCTCAGATGTAGCCTTGCTAAAGAAAATGGTTGTCTTGTTTTTGTTGATTTTTTGTCCTGAAGCTTTCTTGTAGGATTCCAAAATTTGGATTACATGTTCACATTCTTTTGAAGATGCCCTGCAAAATAAAATACTATTGTAGGGTCTCGTTTTGTAGCTTGAACCCAGTGTGTATAGGATCTTGACCCAATGAGCCCAATACAATAAATTTGTAGAGAGTGGATCAAAGAACTAGGCCCTAATGAGTTCAACAACGGCTAGTATAGAATCAAATAAGAAGTAATGATGTCTGATGAAGTGGAAATTCGTCAGTCAGAGTGGGCAGATGGAATCAATCCTCAACCAGTGTAAATGTATCTCCAAAGATGGTCACCGGTGTGGTGTCTGCCACAACGCCTCCTATGCCAAAGTCAGTATAAGAGAACCCTTTGTAAATCTAAACAGAGTTGCAGAATAATAGTGAAAGTATCTGAGTATTTTCTTGTACCTTGTGTCCTCTTGTGAGGGTCTTTATATATGTTTTTATAGCTCCTAGCCGTTGGGGTGGTTATGGTGGCTTTAATGTCCCTCTTGGTAACGTTTTGTGCATTGAAATGTGGCTTCAATGTGCTCCAACGATTCATACAGCTGGCTTTGTAACCGTTCGGGGCATTATTGGTGGTATTGAATGATCGCTACCCTCGTCGGTGTTGTTGATATTTCCTTAGACTCGTCTTCAGAGGATGGTCTCGTCTGTCCTCTTAACCTCGTCAGTATTTGGTTTCGTCAGTCCCATCAGCTGCCCCCGGATTCTGTGGTTGTCGTGACACATTATGACGACCATAGAATATGAAAAGTTATGGGTTGTAAATCTTTTTGGGGTTTCGCTCCGTATTAAATGCATAGTGGCGGCGCCTTACTGGTTGTGGCCTACGTGGCACATTCTGACTGGTGAAGTTAATGCTCCAATTTGTGGGACTATTGGGTTTCCCGCTGGTTTTCAGTTTTCTGGGCCTTGGTTTTAACTTCTCCCCTTCTCATTTTTTCCTTTTCACTTTTCTCAAAACTTCCAATCATTATTCTAAGCATTTTGTTCGCTGACCTCCCTCTACCATTCTTCTGGTGTGCTGTGCAGTGGTGCTTCCACCATTTTTAAGGTACATTTCTTCTCTTTTTCCTGCTCTTCCTTTCCTCTTTTATTCTATTGCGATGTTGCTTCTGATTCCTTTATTCTTTTCTTTTTCTTTGTCCTCTTGTTTGTCTTCTATTTCTTGGGGATTTAACTTGTATCGTTTCCTTTTGTGCTTCTCTCTGGATTTCCATGGTTAGTAGCTCTGAGGTTAGGATAGTGTGCTCATCAATCTCCTTCCTTTTTGCGCGTTTAGGGGGGTCTTTAGGCGTTTTTCCACATCTTGAGAATTTCGTTTTCGAGGGTAATTTTTTGAGCGTTGCGTTGGCCGATCTGTTGCCTTTGCTTCGCCAATCAATTGATTGGTTCGAGGGTTGAGTAAGAGAGCAGGAAACAATGTCTGAGGTTAGGTCTAGCGAGCTCGAGACTGGGTTATCGTCTAACGGTGACCCAGTGGAGGGGGACACGGCCGTCTCTACCCCTCGGAAAGTTAGGGTTTTTTATGCCCTTGGGGAGGAGTGTGGATTGGATGCTGACATACTGGGGAGATTTAAGGATAGGTTCCAATTCCCGGAGCGAGTTAGGGTTCGTCTGCCCAGTGAGGAGGATCGGGCTTGTCACTTCTTCCCAGGGGAGGTATGCTTTTATGAGTCTGCCTTCCTCTGTGGGTTGAGGTTTCCTATCCATCCCTTTCTCATGGAGCTGTTAGACCGTTTTGGTATCACTCCCGGGCAGCTTATACCTAACTCGTGGAGAATAGTGATTAGCTGTATGGGAATATGGCTGGCCGTTACGGATGGGAATATGCTCAAGGTTGACGAGCTTATCTACCTGTACCGCTTAAAAGCGTCTAAGGAACACGGGTACTATGAATTGGTGCCCTGGGAGAGGAAGACTAGGATCGTCAAGGGTTTACCTTCGTCTTTCAGGTACTGGAAGTCCAGATTTTTCTTTGTGTTTGGGGACGATTTTGAGACTCCCTCTGGCGGGGTTTGGGGTGATCTCCAGAGGTTGCATTGTCGGTGGGGAACCCCGACCTTAGGTGCGTCAATTTTTCTTCATGTCTTTTAAGTTTCATTGTTTCTACCGTTATTGCCACTGATCCTTTTACTTTTTGTTTTGCGCAGTTAAAAGACGACCTAAGCTTAAGAGCAGGTATAAGGAGCAGGTACAGAAGGCAATCGAATACGCACAGACGATTGAGAGTTGGGACGATCTTGTGGACCTAAGGACTTTTGCCTTCTACTGTCTGGGACCAAACCCTTCTGCCTTCGTCCTGCGTAATCTTGAAATTGAAGGAAAAAAGAGTAAGTGTTAGGTCCGTCAGTACTGACTTTTTCGTACACATTTTTTTATTTATTTATTTACAAGTGTTTCCCTCTTGTAGAAATGACAACCAAATTCAATAAGGACATGTATGCAAAGATGAGGTTGAAGAAGAACGAGCCGTTGTCGAATTTGGGAAAGAAGACGGTGCGTGTCATTGGGAAGGGTACCCCTGGTACTCCAGCCGCCTCCGTCACTCCCATCATTTCTGGTGCTGAAACGACGAGGACGGCCTCTCCTTCAACCTCGGTTGAAGAGCTTCCTACTCCTGCCTCTAAGAGGCTGCGTTTGTCCAATAAGGAGAAGGAGAAGGTCGATACTCGTTCTTCAACCGTTTGGGATGACGAGGGGCTTGCGGTGGATAGGGCTCACGGAGTTATAACTGTTGAGGATTTAAAGGTCTTCTCTGGGGTGCCTTTTAATAATGTTGCAACTCGCCACGTCCATAAGCTTGTCCAGGTAAAATGTTTGTGCAACTTTTCGTCCCTTTTTCTTTTTCATTCTACTGACGACTTTGAATTTCTTTTCAGGTGTTGGGGGAAAGTCTCTACATTACCTTTGAGTACTTTACTCAAGAGGCCAAGGTGGCGTCCCTCACATCGAGGATGGAGGTTCTGGAGGCGGAGAGTTCCACGCTGAAGAAGAATCTGATTGATTCTATGGGCGAGGCCACCACTCTAAAGGAAAAGGTGAAGACTTTGGGCGACGACCTCAGGGCTGAACGTCAGTTAACCCTGGAGAAGGATGAGCAACTTCTAGGTGCCAAGGAGAAGCTCAAGACTATTGCTGCCAGGTCTGTTAAAGCTTTCCAGACGACGGATGAGTACAACACGGTCTTGTTCAGCTAGTACTTCAAAGGTTTTGAGCTTCTGAGGAGATATCTCGTCAAACATCCTTCCAGGGTAGACTTGAAAAAACTGGATTTGGAAGAGGTTGACCAGGAGATGGCTGCTGATGAAGCTGCTCAGTCTTCTGCCACTGACGCCCCTGAGAATGCCCTTGGGAATGCCCCTGTTAGCGACGCCCCTGGGAATGCCCCTGTTAGCGACGCCCCTACCGGTGATGATGCTGCTACTGGTGCCTGAACCTGATCCTTATGGAAAATTTTTTTGTGTGCCCATTATGTTTTTGGGGCTTTTTGTAAACCTAATTTCATAACAATTTCCTTTTGGCTTTTCTTTAAGAATAATATCTTTAGCCCAGTGTTTGTGGGCTTTTAGTTGTGAAAACAATGGTAACTGCTCGTGATTTTTGGGCTTTAATTAAATTTGTAGTAATGTACTTACTTGCATTCATGATTGCACGCTCTTAGGTTCATGATACGTTCATGATATGCTCACGGTATCATGCTTCGTACTTAGTGAAATGTTTAGTTGTGACTTTCCCTCTCGTCACTGATTTTGCTTATGCGGGTTCTGTTACTTAGTTGATTTCTTGCAACCAGCACCTTTTCCAAGGTTCTTATTGAGGATTTCGATGAACTAGTTTCAGCCTAAGCTCTGTTCTGGTTTGTTGCAAGGTTCTTGTCTCTTTAAGGGATCATTTTCACCATCAATAGGTGATGTCCGTCGAGGCAGAATCTTTCCATTTGGCCAATTTTGGCTTTCGCGTCTTACATCCTTTTAGGGGTCTTGTTGGTGTCAGTAACTTACATCCGTCTAAGCGGAATCTTGTTACTTGGTCATTTTTGTGACTTACACCCTTTTAGGGATCTTGTCGTCGTCAGTAACTTACATCCGTCTAGGCGGAATCTTGTTACTTAGCCATTTTTGGCTTTTGTGACTTACACCCTTTTAGGGATCTTGTCATCGTCAGTAACTTACATCTGTCTAGGCGGAATCTTGTTACTTAGCCATTTTTGGTTTTTGTGACTTACACCCTTTTAGGGATCTTGTCATTCTTTGAACTTATAGCTGATTGGACCTGCTCATACGAAGACATTAGCTGAATTATTCTTTTATTGATTTCTGAAACGAATACATTTATTTGCTACATCTATTGATGGTACTTCTTCAAGTGCTCGATGTTCCATGGTCTCAAGAGCCTCTATCCGTCTAGGGTTTCCAGGTGATAGCTACCTTGCTTGGAGTAGTGGATGACTCGGTAGGGCCCTTCCCATGTGGGGCCAAGCTTTCCTTGGGCAGGGTCTCTGGTTGCTATGGTGACCTTGCGCAGGACGAGGTCGCCTATGTCAAGTCGTCTGAGTTTTACCCTCATGTTGTAGTATTTGGCCATCTTCTGCCGTTACGTTGTCATTCTGCTGGAAGCTTTGTCTCTTACCTCGTCCAGACAATCCAGGTTGATTTGTAGTTGATCGTCGTTGTCTCCTTCATGCAGTAACTCTCGTCTGGCGCTGGCTACTCCTACTTCGACCGGGATTATTGCTTCAGTGCCATTGTGAGTCTGAATGGGGTTTCTCCTGTTGGGGTTCTTGCCGTGGTCCTGTAGGCCCACAAAACGTTGGGCAATTCTTCTGGCCAAGCACCCTTTGCGTCATCCAGCTTAGCTTTGATGATCTTGAGTAGTGTTCGATTCGTCACCTCCGTCTGTCCGTTCGCCTGTGGATGCCCTGGGGATGAGAATTGGTTCTTGATGCCTATGCCTGAACAGAAGTCCCTGAAGCCTTGGCTGTCGAACTGCCGCTCGTTATCTGATATGATCGTCCTTGGAATCCCGAACCTGCAGATTATATTCTTCCATACAAAGCTTCTTATTTTTGCTTCAGTGATGGTTGCTAGCGCCTCTGTTTCGACCCACTTTGTGAAGTAATCAATGGCAACCAGTAGGAATTTTACCTGACCTTTGCCTCGGGGCAACGGGCCGACAATGTCAATTCCTCATTGTGCAAATGGCCATGGGGATGCTATCGTTGTCAGTTTCTCTGCAGGGAGTCGCTGGACATTCCCGAACCTTTGGCATCTGTCACACTTTTTGACGAGTTCCACTGCGTCCACCTGCATAGTAGGCCAAAAAATAACCTGTTCGAATTACCTTGCTTACTAGGGATCTAGGGCCAACGTGGTCCCCACAAACTCCTTCGTGGATTTCTTCCAGGATGTACTTAGCTTCCTCTTCGTTGACACATTTCAAGTAAGGTATGGAGAAGCCTCTCTTGTATAAGGTGCCATTTAGGATCGTGAATCTGGCTGTCCTCTTCTTGATCTTCTTGGCTTCCTCTGAGTCTGGAGGGAAGTGCCCATCTTGGAGGAAGGACATGATCGGCATCATCTAGCTGTTTGTGCTCTGAATCGTAAATGTTGGAACTTCCTCGACGCTGGGGCGTTTTTGGGATTCCATCATCAAACCTGTGCCCATCACCACTTCTTCCGACGACGCCATCTTCGCAACTTCATCTGCTACCATATTCTGGCTTCTGGGGATCTGTACAAATTCCACCTTATCAAACTCCTGAGTCAGATGTTTTGTCAGCCTGAGGTATTTCTGCATTCTCTCTTCCTTTGCTTCGCACTCTCCCTTGATTTGCCCAATCACCAGCTTTGAATCGTTTTGGACTAACAGGTCCTTAGCTCCAAAAGCCTTCCCGAGTCTTAGTTCCGTCAATATTCCTTCATATTCGGCCTCGATGTTGGTCGCCAAATTTCAGTTGAACTCCGTATTTGAGCACTTCTTCGTCAGGGGTGGTTATGATGACCCTTATTCCCCCCCTCTTTTGGGCTGACGAACCATCTGTCTGTATCGTCCATCGTTCGGCTTCGTTAGTGAAACTATCTTCGTCCAAGAGGGTGAACTCGGCAATGAAGTCCACCAAAGCTTGTGCCTTAATGGCTGTCCTAGGATGGTACTCAATGTCGAATTGGCTGAGTTCTATTGCCTACTAGACCATTCTTCCAGCTACTTCAGGTTTGTTCATGGACTTTTTGATAGGTTGGTCCGTCATCACTATGATAGGATTTGCCTGAAAATACTATTTTAGTTTGCGTGAGGCCATTATTAACGCGAACGCAATTTTTTCAATTCTTGGATACTTGGATTCAGCCCCTTGGAAAGCTTGGCTGACGTAGTAGACTGTGAGCTGTTTCCTGCCTTCTTCTCAGATCAGGGCTACACTCACGGCTGTAGCTGATACTGCCAAGTACAAATACAGGTTTTCCCCTTCCTTGGACGGACTTAAGAGAAGGGGATTACTTAGGTAGCGTTTGAGTTCCTGGAACGCTGCTTCACATTCGTCGGTCCAGGCAAAAGACTGCTTCAAGGTCTTGAAGAAGGGCAAGCATTTGTCCGTCGCTCTAGAGACGAATCTATTAAGAGCTGCAATTCTTCCTGTGAGCTTCTGGACTTCCTTGACGGTCCTGGGTGATGCCATGTTGATTATGGCTTGCACCTTTTTCGGGTTGGCTTCTATGCCCCTCTAGGACACCATGAATCCTAGGAACTTCCCTGAAGCCACACCAAAAACACACTTACCGGGATTCAGCTTCATCTGGTATTGTTTGAGGGTGGCAAATGTTTCCTTTAGGTCGTCTAGGTGGCCAAGTTCTTCCTTGCTCTTGACGAGCATGTCATCCACGTATACTTTCATATTCCTGCCGATCTGCTTGCTGAACATCTTGTTTACTAATCTCTGATAAGTAGCTCCTGCGTTCTTTAATCCAAAAGGCATTACCTTATAGCAATAGAGCCCTTGGCTTGTGATGAAAGCTGTTTTCCCCTGATCTTCTTTAGCCATTTTTATCTGGTTGTATCCTGAGAAAGTGTACATGAACGTCAGCAACTTATGTCCGGCTGTAGAATCCACAAGCTGGTCTATCCTTGGCAGAGGGAAACTGTCCTTCGAGCATGCCTTGTTCAAGTCTGTGAAGTCAACACACATCCTCCACTTCCCATTTGCCTTCTTCACGAGGACGACGTTCGCGAGCCAATCAGGATAGTATACTTCCCGGATGAAGCCTGCCGTCAACAGTTTGTTAACTTCATTTGTAACTGCTTGGTCTCGTTCTGGGACGTAGACTCTCCGTCTTTGCTGGACGGGCTTCCTCTCTGGGTCGACATTCAACTTATGTTGAATGGTTTCTGAAGATATGCCTGGCATGTCCTCGTGGGTCCATACGAAGACATCTAGGTTCTCTTTGAGGAACTGGACGAGCTTTGTTCTTATCTCTGGACTTAGCGTCGTCCCTATTCTCGTCGTCTTTATTGCCTCTCCTTCAGCCAATTCTACTGTTTCCAGGGTTTCCACTTTATTTTCTTCTTTCTCTTCAATCATCCATGTATGGTTCTCCTTTGTAGCCAAAATGGCCTGGTAGCATTCTCTGGCTAGGATTTGATCCTCTTTTACCTCGCCGACACAGTCATCTGTTGGGAATTTTACCTTCAGACAATAGGTGGATGTAGCTGCCTTCCATTTGTTGAGTGTGGGTCTTCCAATAATTACATTATAAGATGAGGGGCAGTCTACCACCAAGAAGTCTAGCTGACGGGTCAACTGTCTCGAGTATGTTCCCACTATTACTGTCAACGTCACTATGCCCTTGGGATATACCCTGTCTCCACTGAAACTGACGAGAGGGGAGTCAAACAGGCGTAGTCTCTTTGAATCTAACTTCAACTACTAGAAAGCAGGAAGGTAAATGATATCTGCGGAACTACCATTATCCACGAGGATCCTTTTGGTGTTGAATCCCTCTATGGTCAGCATTATGACCAAAGGGTCGTTGTGAGGCTGCTTCACTCCCCTGGCATCTGCTTCACTGAAAGACATATCCTGGTCCGTCCATCTATTCTTAAACGAAGGTATCATGTGGACGCTGTTCACCTGTCTTTGGCAAGTCTTCTTAAGGGATCTGAATGATCCTCCTTTGAAGGGCCCCCCTACGATCGTATTTATCTCCCCGATCACATCCTGCGGAGGCTGGGATGGACGATCATCATTCCTAGATGTGGACTTATGCCGGCTTTTATTGCCGTCTCTGAACTTGCTATACTCCCCCTTCCTCACGTATTTCTGTAGTTTCCCTTTCCGTATCAGCTCCTCTATTTGCTCCTTTAGGTCCCGACAATTTTCTGTGTTGTGTCCATGATCCTTGTGAAACCGGCAGTACTTATTCTTATCACGAACGTTAGGGGATGAATGTTATGGTCTTGGCCATTTGAGGTAGTGCTCATCCTTAATCTACGTTAAAATTTTGTCAACGGGCATAACTAGAGGGGTAAATTTTACCGTTCGAGGGTTACTATCGTCTTTCCTTCTGTTCCTGTAGCCGGTCCAACGATCTGTACACTCCCTCTTTTGTCCCCTACGTTCATCGTCCTTCCTTCCTTTGTCTCCTGGCTTGTCTACCTCCCTTATGGCTGCTAATGCGTCTTCAGCATTCATATACTTCTGCGCTTTCAGGAGCATCTCTGCCATCGTCTTTGGAGGATTCTTCGCAAGTGAAGTTAGGTGCTCTCTAGATCTCAGTCTCACTTTGAAGGTTGTCAGCTGCACCTTGTCGTCAGCTTCGTCTACCTCCAGAGTTTCCTGAGCAAAGCGTTTCACGTACGACCTCAGGGTTTCCTTCTCTCCCTGCTTAATGGTGAGCAAGTAGTCCGCCGGTCTCTTAGGACGTTGCCCCCCAATGAAGTGACGCAAGAAGGCGCTGCTCAACTGCTCGAAGCTGTCAATGGACGACGTTGGCAACTTTGTGAACCACTCTCTTGCAGCTCCTTTGAGGGTGGTGGGGAACGAACGACACAATATCTCGTCAGGGGGTTGTTGAAGGCCCAGCGTCGTTTTGAAGGTATTGAGGTGATCTTGTGGGTCCTTTAGCCCGTCGAACGGCTCAAGCTGAGGCAGACGAACTTTCGATGGTACCGAACATTCAAGGACTACTGTAGTGAAAGGCGAGTCTGTGGCCCTTACCATTCTATCCACGCTCCAGTCCATTTTCTCCTTAATGGCATTTCTCAATTCGTCCATCTCTTTCCTCATCTCTCGAAGCAGGTATGAATTCTGTTCGTCCGGAGTGGTAGGTCGTTGATGGTTACTTCTTCTATGGCTGTCTCCCTCATCCTCCGGGTTGCCCTTGGATCGATTCTCCTCTTGTTGAAGTCGTAGTTTCATTTCCTTATTTTATCTGGTAAGTTCTTCAACGGTGGCCGCGAGAGCTTAGACTTACTGGGCCAAGGCTGCAAAATCTTGATTGGATTCCATCTGAATATAAAAGTTGATGGAAATTGCGTTTTTCGAATATGAATACAAAAATGTCGTTTCCCCACAAACGGCGCCAAACTGATGAAGCGAAAATTCGCCAGTCAGAGTGGCCAGATGGAACCAATCCTCAACCTGTGTAAATGTATCTCCAAAGATGGTCACCGGTGTAGTGCCTGCCATAACGCCTCCGATGCCAAAGTCAGTATAAGAGAACCCTTTGTAAATCTAAACAGAGTTGCAGAATAATAGTGAAAGTATCTGAGTATTTTCTTGTACCTTGTGTCCCTCTTGTGAGGGTCTTTATATATGTTTTTATAGCTCCTAGCCGTTGGTGTAGTTATGGTGGCTTTAATGTCCCTCTTGGTAACGTTTTGTGCATTGAAATGTGGCTTCAATGTGCTCCAACGGTTCATACAACTGGCTTTGTAACCGTCCGGGGCATTATTGGTGGTATTGAATGATCTTGCTACCCTCGTCGGTGTCGTGGATATTTCCTTAGACTCGTCTTCAGAGGATGGTCTCGTCTGTCCTCTTAACCTCGTCAATATTTGGTTTCGTCAGTCCCATCAATGTCAACGGACCTTCAGTCTGAGGAGGTTACATTTAGATATAATGATCACAGTTGGACACAGAGACGATTCATATTGCTACAGTATTCTTTCTCTCTTTTTTCAATCCCCTTCTCATGGAGGGTCTCTCCCCTTAAATAGCTCCCTTTGGATCATCTTGATCCCACACTTGTTGATCATCTGGACCCCTGCTTGAGTACCTGTCCTATCAGACACCCCCTTTGGCTTTCTGTGAGTTGTGGTAGCCAAGGCAACACTGTTCAGAGGTCTTCTCCACATAAATGCGGCCAGAAAAGTAGCTGCAACACATTTAATGCAGTGGTAGCAGCTTTTCCTTTGATATTTCTGAGTTCCCATCACCCTTGTACGCTCATGATGCGTGTCCTTATTACCGGAATTTCCTGGAAGGTTTCCTGAATTGCTGGGACACATGTTTGAGTTGTATTTATTGTATCCGAGGATTTATCCCTCCTCGGACTGATTTCCGTTGGTACCTTACTCGTCAAATCTTAAGCTTGAACCATTATTTGCCATTTGCTCCTCCTCGAACTGTCCATGCCCTCAGACAGGGCCCCAAGGCCCAATGTAGGATTTGGGCCCCTAACCCTACAATAGCCCCTCAAAACTCCGGTTTTTTCCCTCTTATCCGAGGAGAAAATGTGGGGTTTTGACTTTTAATAGATAAGACCATTTATTTCTCTGCTTCGCACGTTTAAAATTACCGTTTTGCGTGTCTCATGATTGCTATTGAAGCTTCGTAGCCCACGAGGCGTCATTTAATGCTCCGAGCGGCGTTATGTCCCCAACATTCAACGGTGAGGTGCCAATCCAATGGCTGATGTTTTTTTTTTTCAGGATTTTGAGCGGGAGTATTCTCACTCATTTCCTCCCTTTATATAAAGCCCTGAGGGAAACCGCACCTTTCTTTCCTTCATGAAACTTCAAGCGCTCCAAAGAATCTCAAGCATTACAACTTCCAGAGCTTCCTCAATCACTAAATTTCTTTAACCCCGTTCCTTAAAAAATCTCCCAAAGGGTCTTTTAAAGGTTCAGAACTTAGCGTGTCTGCTTTCATAAGTGTTTATATCTTTAAATTTTCTTTTTCTCAGCCAACCTTCTCGGCCTCCTTTCTTTTTAGAAATCTTTTCCTACGCTGTTTGTGTTTGTTGGGATAGGTAGGTTCAAACACCTAGTAGACTCTTCGGCCGGCATGGAGGGTTTTAGAGCCAAATATCATATCCCACAAGGGGTAGACCTTCAGTATTGTGCCCCGAATCAAGTGCTTTCAATTAGAGGGGAGGGTAGAGTTGTCATTACAATGATCGCCTTTATAAATGGAGGAATGACACTTCCCATGGTAGGATCACCACAGACTACCTGCGCAACCACAGGTTGTGCCCCTATCAGTGTGCTCCTAACCTGTTTAGGTGCCTAGGGAGTGTAGATGCTTTGAACGATCAGATGAACCTAGGGCTCACATGGCACGACGTCGTCCACCTGTACAAGTGCCATTCTCTTGCTAGCGTGGGATATTACCTCAAGTCCATATCCGATGTTGTTAGATTGATATCCTGCCTTCCTAAGTCCAACAAAGGCTTGAAGGATGACTACCTGGTCGTCTCCGGGGCGTGGAACGACGGTCTTCACTGCCCAATTAGGGCGGGAACACCAGGTAGGGTACCCTAGGATTAGGTCCCTTAGTTTTTCAAATTTTCTTCTGTTCATTCTGAGCCTTTCGTCTCCTCAGACAATATTTGCCACTGATCTGACCATAACCTCCTTTTCGGATGTTTTTGCAGATAAAAGTCACGTAGCTCCGAAACTCAGTCTCGTCAACGTCCCGGGACTCAATTACTTGCTGAGATTGGAGATATTCGTAATCGAAGACGGACAACTACAAGCTGCCCATTTGATTTTAGATTACGAGTCCATATCGCGTATATTTCAGGACGCGGGTCAGGCGATTAGAGCAGGTAGCCCTAAGCTTGCTCGAATAGACGTCTCTAAGCCTGGGTTCTTGGCTCGGAGAGAACTTCCCCCCGTTGAGCTGCCACCCCAACATGTTCCTCAACAAATGGCTGCTCTAAGAGAAGAGTCAGCCTCGTCCCGCCATTCCCTAGACGCCGAGATCAATCAGTTCCGCCTCGAAGAAGAGGAAGGGGTAACAAAAAGGCCAGTAGAGGTCTCGGATTCCGAGGGTGAGTCCGAAAGACTTTCCGTAGTCCATCACCCCCGGTTAATAGTCGCTTGGCCAGAGACTAGCTCTGAGGAAGGAGAGGGTATGGATCTAAAACAAAGGACCGGTTTAAAGGGCCTAATGGCCAACAGGAACAAAGGGTAAGCCTCGAAAGATGCCCCTAAGACTCAGGCTGCCTCCAACCTTCCTCCTCCTCTCCCTTTACTCCCTACTGACCTTGGATTGAAGGCCAATCCAGACTTAAAGAAGAATAGGCCCATAGAGGACTTGGAGGAAGGTAAAGTGGCACCCCAAAAGGGCGCCAAGCAGCAGAAGAAGTCCAAGGATCCCAAAGACAAGAAGGCCAAGTCAGTGGAGAGCCGGGATGAAGCCGAAATACACCAAGCGCAGCGTACATGGGCCTCTCAGCTAGAGATGGAGGTGCTCCAATTCCTTGTGATGCCTCGATTTGGAAGTCTCAGAGGGGACATGCCACCTTCCTTGCCGAGGCTTTGGAGCAACCTCTCCTCCTTTCCCGAGACATGGAGGGTCTTAGGCGCACCAGGCAACCGGACCTCTTCATTTCGTTGAAGAGGGACCTTACAATGGTGAGCCAACTAACACTTTTCTTAACCAAATGCTGAGCTATACGTTTATTAGCATATGTGTTTATTTCTGTAAACCCTTTGCCGCTTTTATGCAGGTTACCCAACAAATTTATGTAGCCGAGGAGTGGGTCAGGAACGCCCGCAATGAGGTCACTGCTGAGACCCATGCCCGTCATGAATAGGGATGACAATTTAAGCCCGACCCTAATGGGTCGGGTTTTACCCGGTCTGATAAAGAATAGGGTCGGGTTTAGGTTTAAAAAAAACCCGAAACGGGTCCGGGTCAGGTCCGAGTTTTGGCAAAAACCCGACCCGAACCCGAACCCGACCTGACCCGGTTAGCTTAAATATAAAATACAAAAAAACCTACCTATATATATATATATATATCATAACCCTAACCTAAAACTCATTTCTCTCCTTTCTCTATCAACTCAGCCGCCTCTCTCCTTTCTCTCTCAACTCAGTCGCCTCCCTCACTGACTCTCACTCTTTAATCAGCTCCACTACGACTCTCAAAGTCACAAATCAGGTTCAGACACTCACATCTCATCCTCACCCTCAATTCTCCATGGATTTTCTTCCATCTCACGTGTGACTTGTTGAACAGCGTCGTTGGTTTTGTTTCTGAAAGGAGAACTTGTAGAATCTCATGGTGGTTGCCATTTTTGTCACAGAGGAGGCCGTGATTGTTAGATCGGATAGAGATTTAGTGGTCTGAGTTCTTTTTTCTTTTTTTTTGGTTCTTTTTTTTTTGGGGTTCATTTCCTCTCTTAGTAGTTTTTCTTTTTGGGTATTTGTTTGAGGATTCAATATGTAAAAATCGGAGTGAATGTTGTGTTGATGTAAAAATCTGTCCATAAATGTAAAAATCGAAGTTTCGTTTCTTCCATAAATGATAAATGGAGTTTGAGGATTTAACTGATAACAATGTTGATTGATTTGTGTTTGTGTTTGTGTTTGGGGATTTTTTTTTTTTTTTTTTTTTTTTTTTTATAAATAAGATTGGGTTGGATTGGGCTGCCATGGAATAGGCCCAGAAGTGGCTGGACGGGGCCCGTGGGGCCCGCGGAGACCCGACGAGCCCAGTTTAGGGCTAAAAAAAAGACCCGTTTATTAAACGGGCCGGGGCCGGGTCCGGGTAATAAGGGAGAACCCGCAGGTCAAGTCTAGGTATCAAAAAACCCGGCCCGAACCTGACCCGTTGCCATTCCTAGTCATGAAGCCGAGAAAGCTCTTAAGGCCTTGAAGCAAGAGCAGGCAGGGATGTCTGAGAAGCTCAAGGAGGCTATCCAGGCTCGCCATAACGCTGAGGCGGGTTTGAAGACCACGGAAAGGCAGGCCGAGGACATGCGCCAAAAGCTGCATATAACAGAAATAAATCTGGCCACCGAAAAGCAATCCGTTTTGGATCTGAAGGTGGAGCTGCGAAAAGCCAAGGATGCAACTCGGGTGGCCAGGGAAGCAGCTAAGGCCGCAATGAAGGCGTCTTATGAGTGCAGGGAGCTTGACACGAGGCCAGGCTGTTCGAGGACGTGGCCGTAGTGTGTAGGGACTACTACACCGAGTCCTGGGGAGTGGCAATGGACCGGGCGGGAGTTCTTGCAGACTTCGAGTTGAGGAATGTTGAAAATATCTTCTTCCCAAAGGATATTCGAGAAATTCCAGATGCGGTCCCCCCCTTCGGGTAACTCCCTACCACTCAAGTTCTTCCTCCTGCAGGGGGTAAGGAGACTCAGCCTCTGATGATAGCCAATCCCTCTAAGGATGCCCTCACAATCAGGGATGTGGTCTCTCAGGCCAAGGAAGCGGAGCTTGTGTCTCAGGCCGAGGGCTCCCAACTTGAGAAGGCTGATCCCAAGAAGGACTCTCCCCAGGCGAAGGCATAGGCGTTGGATTTTCTTTTGTGGCTTTCTATGTGTATATGTTTTTTGTAAGGGCGTTCTGTTGTCATTTGTAATGCGTTTCTTTTGATTAATGAAAAGAGAATAGACTTTGCTTCCTACTTTGTGTTTTACTTTATACGCCTTTAAGATTATGACTATTGCCAATAGACCTGAACTGTCATAAATCTTTTGCAATCATACTTAATGACATTAACTTATCATCAACTTAAATGATTTGACTAAATGTCAGTAGGAAAAAGATAAGTAGAAACGAGGGCTTAGACAGAGGGTAAAAACCTTACACTCTGCCAAACACTTAGACAAATAAATGAGGGCTTTTGGCCTGTTCAAAATCGACAATCCAAGGTCAATTTCGGGCATAGCCTGGGACCCGTTTCCCTAATTTAGATAAGGACAGAGAGACCTGATATAACTTGGGATTTGTTTAATCACTTGTAAAGATGTCATTGAGAGTTAATTTCACCCAAGTATGTGGTCCGAGAGACCTGACATAACTTGGGATCTGTTTAATCACTTGTAAAGATGGCATTGATTGTTAATTTCACCCAAGTATGTGGTCCAAGAGACCTGACATGACTTGGGATCTGTTTAATCACTTGTAGATTTTGAGCGACAGGAAGTAAGATGCCGTTGTACAACAAAAGAATTTATTGATAAATGAAATTTTCATTAATAATAGTACTTTCTTAGGTTGTTTACATTTCAAGGGCGTGGTATTACATGCTCATCTAAATCTTTTAGAAAATATGCCCCTATACCAGCCACTGAGGTGATGCGATATGGTCCTTCCCAATTGAGTCTTAGTTTTCCCCATGCTGGGTTTTTGGCAGTGCCCAAAACTTTCCTTAACACCAAATCTCCAAGTACTAGTGGCCTTAGCTTTACTTTGACATCATAACCTTTGCTTAAGTTTGTGTTGGTAGTACGCCAATTGAACTATGGCACGTTCTCTTCTTTCTTCAATCAGATCTAAGCTCTTTTCTAGCAGCTCATTGTTTCTGCTCAGACTGAATGAGCTGGTTTTTAGCGTTGGAAAGCTTGTTTCTAGAGGAATGACAGCCTCAGCTCCGTAAGTCATCAAAAAGGGGGTCTCCCCCGTTGACCTGCGAGGTGTGGTTCGATACACCCACAAGACATGTGGCAGTTCTTCCACCCATCTTCCCTTCGCATCATCTAACATTTTCTTAAGTCCGTTCACTATGGCCTTGTTAATAGCCTCGACTTGTCCATTCCATTGGGGATAAGCTGAGGTAGAATATCTATTCGTAATTCCCAATTCACAGCAGTATCTCCTGAAGGCCTTACTATCAAACTGAAGACCATTGTCTGAGATGAGAGTGTGAGGGACCCCGAACCGAGTAACAATGTTCTTCTAAACAAACTTCTTAGCGTCCACATCTCGGATGTTCGCTAAAGGTTCAGATTCAACCCATTTAGTAAAATAGTTGGTACCGACCATTAGATACCTCTTGTTCCCCGCTACTTTAGGAAAGAGCCTGACGATATCCAAACCCCATTGAGCAATGGCCAAGGGCTGGTTAATGGATTGAGGATCCCTCCCGGTTGATGTATGTTCGGTGCAAACCTTTGGCATTGGTCACACTTCTTCACGTATTCGTGCGCTTCTTTCTGCATGTTTGGCCACCAGTAGCCTTGCGTGATGGCCCTATGAGATAAAGACATGCCTCTAGTGTGGCATCCACAAATCCCTTCATGTAACTCTTCTAGGATCAGTTCTGAGGCCTCAGGGTGTACGCAGAGCAAGTATGGTCCAGAGAATGAGCGTTTATACAGCTTTTGGTCCTCGGATAGCCAAAACCGAGAGGCTTTTCTTCGTATTTTGTCAGCCTCGGACTTTTCTCCGCACAAGATGTCATCCTTTAAAAATAGTACCAGAGGGTCCATCCAGCTAGGCCCTACTCTGACCTGATGGATTTCGATTACATCTCTCCTTATCACTGTGGGTTTGCACAAGTCTTCTACAAGAATGATCCGGGGTAAATTTTGGGCCGAGGAGGTGGCAAGTGTGGCCAAAGAGTCGGCATGTGTGTTCCCACTTCTAAGGATATGCAGTAGGCTAAAGGAATCGAAATGTGACTGTAGGTACCTAACTTGGTTTAGGTATCCTTGCATTCTTTCGTCTCTTGCATCTAATTCCCCGTTCACTTGGCCAACAACCAATCTTGAGTTCGAGAACATGTTCACAGCTTTTCCGCCCAGTTTTTGAACCATGGACATCCCCTCTAGTAGGGCTTCATACTCAGCTTCATTATTCGTGGCCGAGAAGCCCAATCTGAGTGATTTTTCAATGGTAATCCTCTCAGGGAAAATCAGAACCAGCCCCACTCCGGAGCCCCTTTGGTTCGCTGCACCATTAACATACACTTCCCAGCATGTAGGTCCTTGTAGAGAGATTGTGCTGACCAATTTTTCATCCATGTCTTGTGTCTCAGCTACTTCTCCTAACGATGGTTCAGCAAATTCAGCCACCAAATCTGCGAGGACTTGGCCCTTGACGGAGGTATGAGGCATGTACTTGATGTCAAAAGCCCCTAAAATCGTACCCCACTTAGCAATTCTCCCCGTATAATCAGCACTCCGAAGTACGAATTTAAGCGGGAGCTGGGTCAGAACGATAACTGTGTGTGCTTGGAAGTAATGGGGAAGCTTTCATGTAGCTTGAACCACTGCTAAGATAGCCTTCTCTAGTGGTAAATAACAGACCTCAGCTTCATGCAATGATTTGCTTACATAATAAACCGGTCGTTGTACGCCGTTTTCCACTCGTATTAGTACTAGGCTTACCGCATGAGGGGCCACAGCAATATAGGCAAACAAGACTTCATCGACCTTAGGACTGGACATGATCGGTGGCCGAGATAGATATTCTTTGAGTTGTTAGAAAGCCAAAGCACACTCCTCGATCCATTCAAATCCCTTCCATTTACCCATCAAGAGGAAGAAGGGTCTGTACCTATCCACTGACCAGGAAATAAAACCGTTTAAGGCTGCGATCATTCTGGTAAGCCTCTGGACCTTTTTAGGATTTCGAGGTGGTTGTAGGCTGCTGATGACTTTGATTTGATCGGGGCTGACCTCAATTCCCCTGTGGGTTACCATATAGCCCAAGAATTTGTCTGATCCTACCCCAAAGGAATATTTGGAAGCGTTGAGACGTAACTTGTATTTCTTGAGAGTTTCAAAGATGTCTCTGAGGTCTCTCACGTGCTCGGACACCACTTTACTCTTTACCACCATATCATCTATATAGACCTCAATGCTCTTACCTAACTGCGGTTCGAACATTCTGGTCATTATCCTTTGGTAGGTGGAACCTGCATTTTTCAGACCAAATGGCATCACCTTGTAATGGTAGTTTCTGATGGGAGTGACAAAAGCTGTCTTTTCCTGATCGTCCAAGGCTAGTGGTATCTGATGGTATCCCTGAAAGGCGTCCAAGAAGCTCATCCGAGGATGTCCCACCATTGTGTCCACCAACTAATCTATTCAAGGCATAGGGAAGGGATCTTTTAGACAGGCCTTATTCAAATCTGTGAAATCGGCCACTTTCCACTCTTCTTCTTTACCACCACAGTATTAGCCAGACATTCTGGGTAGAAAACTTCCTTGATAGCCTCTGCTTACTTTAGCTTCATCACCTCATCTCTGACCGCATCTGCGTGTTCCTTGGACGGGCGTCGAGGAGGTTGCTTTCTGGGAATAGCGGATGGATTTACATTTAAGTGATGGCAGATGAAGTTCAGATCCACCCTCGAGGCCTCATAAGCGTTCCACGCGAATACATCAACATTTTTTCTAAGAAATTCCACCAGCTCTTCCTTCTCTGGGGAAAGTAGCTGAAACCCGATCTGAAAGAACTTCTTTGGATCCTTATCAACGACGACTGTTTCCAAGTCCTCGCATTTTGCCTCCTCGGCCGATCCGTTGGCAGGCAACGCTAGAGTTCTTAATTACTATAAGCCCCTTTCATTGGAGGCTGAGGACTTGTCTTCGGGTCGACGCGAGATGGCGGCCACCAGGCACTGCTTGGCCGTGGATTGACTTCCCACAATCTCTCTAACTTGGCCGTCCGACGGATATTTCACCTTCTGATGCAAAGTGGAAGAGACGGCTCCTAGGGCATGGAGCCAGGGCCTGCCCACAATGGCTGTGTAGGGGGAATAAGAGTCCACCACGATGAAGTTCACCTCCACTATTTCCGGACTTACCTGCACAAGTAATCTGATTTGGCCCTTTGGAATGACTACCTACCCGTTGAAGGTTAACAGGGGTGAGTCATAGGCCGTCAGGTCCTCGGGTTTCAAGTTTAGCCCCTTGTATAGGTCGGGGTACATGATCTCAGCACCACTGCTATCGTCTACCATGACCCTTTTCACGTCGTACCCCCCAATTCTGAGCGTGACCACCAAAGCGTCATCATGGGGTTGTATGGTTCCAATCTTATCCTCTTCCGAAAAGCTTAGTGCCGGTTGGACATTCAGTCTGGCCTTCTTTGGTGTCGAACTAGCGCCCTCGGCGGCCGACTGAGCCACATACATCACTCTAGAGGGACAAGAACCATTCTTCCCTAGGGCGGCAAAAATGACGTTTATCGTGCCTAATAGAGGTCTTGAGGGAGCATCTCTCCGGGGTTCCGGATTTGTCTGGCTCCCTTGGCCGCTGAAGTGATGCAAGAGTTGCTTCAACTTCCCTTCTCGGACCAACTGGTCCAAATGGTTCCACAAGTTTCTGCAGTCCTCGGTGGTGTGTCATTGGTCCTGGTGGTAGTGGTAGTAGAGGCTCTGGTTACGATTTATGGGATTTCTCGCCATTTTATTGGGCCATCTGAAGAATGGCTCGTTCTCAATCTTGTCTAGTACCTGGTGTACTGGCTCTCGAAACACGGCATTAATCACCTGGGTGTTGGCAGGTCCTGATTGTCCAGTGAAATCTCTTCGAGGTCGGTTGTTATTAAATCGGTCTGACCTGAAATCCCTCCCCTCCTGAGGGATAACCTTCACTTTACCTTTACCCAATTGCTGGTTTTCTTCAACTCTTTTATACTTGTCGATCTGGTCCATGAGTTAGTGCAGGCTGGTGACAGGTTTTCTTGTTAGGGACTTTCTTAAACCATGTTCGGCTGGGAGGCCTCTCTTGAAGGTGCCGATGACGACGTCATCAAAGTCACCCTCTATCTCATTGTACATCTCCCAGTATCTGTCCAAGTATGCTTTTAGGGTCTCCCCTTCTCGCATGGACAAAGATAGTAGAGAATCCAAGGGTCGAAGGACCCTGCTGCACGTGATGAAGTGAGAACCAAAGGCCTGGGTGAGCTGTTTAAAGGAACCTATGGAATTTGGCCTCAGGCCGTCAAACCACCTCATCGCCACCGGTCCCAAGCTGGAAGGAAACACCTTCCACATCAAAGTCTCGTCTTTAGAATGGATGGCCATCCTCTGATTAAACTGGCTTACATGTTCTACAGGGTCTGTTCGACCATTATACATGCTGAATGTAGGTTGGTGGAACCCTCGAGAAAGCTTGGCCCCTTCTATCTTGCATATGAAGGGTGACTTGGAGATCCGATCCAAGGCTTTGCTCATGGCGTCACTTCCTAGGCCTTCGCAAGACGGGCTTTTGTGCCTGCATTTATGATGGCGTTCTTCTACATAAGAGAAAGTTTTGCTTGGTGGGGTTCCTGACCTTTGCCTATAATTGTCATCTCCTTCATCATCGGAGGACGTATCAGAACTGGAAGAGGACCGCTTCCGTTGTGCACGACGTAGTTTCTTTTTCAAGTCATCAATCTCCTTCTGCAAGGCTTTATTACCGTTTTGCCTTTGGGACACGTGGCTTCCCATCCTAGAATGGCTTCTACTTGTATGGGTAGTATGCACACTACCCTCTCGATATCTTTCCCGGTCCTTTTCCCGTTCAAGGTTAAGAAAATTGTCCAACCATTGGGAATCTGTCGGACTTGCTTAGTGTGAACCTGCTTCCACCATGTTTAACCGTAGCACTCACTGATGCACAAGTTCTACCCACAGACGGTGCCAATTGTAGGGTCTCGTTTTGTAGCCTGAACCCAGTGTGTATAGGATCTCGGCCCAATAAGCCCAATACAATAAATTTGTAGAGAATGGATCAAAGAACTAGGCCCTAAGGAATTCAACAATGGCTAGTATTGAATCAAATGACGATCAAGCACAAATAAGAAGTAATGATGTCAACGGACCTTCAGTCCGAGGAGGTTACATTTAGATATAATGATCACAGTTGGACATAGAGACGATTCATATTGCTACAGTATTCTTTCTCTCTTTTTCCGATCCCCTTCTCATGGAGGGTCTCTCTCTTATATAGCTCCCTTTGGATCATCTTGATCCCACACTTGTCGATCATCTGGACCCTTGCTTGAGTACCTGTCCTATCAGACACCCCCTTTGGCTTTCTGTGAGTTGTGGTAGCCAAGGCAGCACTGTTCAAAGGTCTTCTCCACATAAATGTGGCCAGAAAAGTAGCTACAACACATTTAATGCGATGGTAGCAGCTTTTCCTTTAATGTTTCTGAGTTCTCATCACCCTTGTACGCTCATGATGTGTGTCCTTATTACTGGAATTTCCTGGAAGGTTTCCTAAATTGCTGGGACACATGTTTGAGTTGTATTTATTGTATCCGAGGATTTATCCCTCCTCGGACTGATTTTCATTGGTACCTTGCTTGTCAAATCTTAAGCTTGAACCATTCGTTACCATTTGCTTCTCCTCAGACTATCCATGCCCACGGACAGGGCCCCAAGGCCCAATGTAGGATTTGGGGCCCTGACCCTACAACTATCATCTGCAAATAACAGATGGGTTAGTTCAGGTCCACCTCTGCACAAAGAGTATCCCTTAATATCACCCCTTCTTGCTGCACTATTGATAAGCCCATTCAACCCTTCAGTACAAAGCAGAAAAAGAAAAGGAGAGAGTGGGTCCCCTTGTCTAATTCCTCTTGAAGGATACAACAGTCCCTTCGATTCCCCATTAATTAGAACAGAATAGGATACAGTCTTAACACACACCATCATCAGCTTTACCCATTTTTCACAAAAACCCATCTACCTCATTAAATTTTCCAAAAATGACCATTCCACCCTATCATAGGCTTTGCTCATATCAAGTTTGAGAGCCATAAAGCCATTCTCACCGGATTTATAATTTCTCATGCTATGAAGGGTCTCGAAAGCCATTAGTATATTATTAGTGATAAGGCGATCCTTTGTAAAGATAGATTGGTGATCAGTAATGATTGTAGGCAACAATTTTTTTAGTTTATTGGCTAATACTTTTGAAAAAATCTTATACAGCACATTGTACAAGCTAATAGGATTGTATTCAGTAATAAACCCGGGATTTTTTTTTGTTAAGAACATATTTTATGTAATTGGCTAATCCTTTGACAAAATGCACTTTACTTGTATTTGGGTAGATCTAGGATGTGTTTAATACTTCAAAGAACATGTTGTTCAAGTCTAGTATTAAAGTCATGAAGATTGGACCAGGAAACAAGTGAAGAAAAGCTGTTCATTAAAGCTGTTCATTAAAGCTGGACAGATAGCTCGACACATGCGAACAGATAGCTCGACACCTGCTCGACACCTCTCGACAGCTAGCTATCTATCGAGCTTCTTCAGCTTTTTCTTATCGCAATCCCGACAGCTTCTCGACAGCTGGTGGATCAATCGAGAAAGCTTCTGTCACCTCGACACCTTCTCGACACCTCCTCGATAGTTGTATCTGTCGAAGTTTAAAGCTCGACACCTCCCGATCGATCGAGGTATCTATCGAGGTTACGGGAATTCAGATTTCCAGATCTGATTTTTGGGCCAGGCTTTTGTATTTGTGTAGGGTTTCTTTTCTCACAACCCTAGACCTATATAAGGCTTATTTTAGAGGCCGTTACATAAGAGAATACAAGGAGAACATATGCAAAAGGTGACCGATGCCTTATTCTCTCAGAAAGAAGCTACTGCGTATTTGCGCCTTAGGGTTTTGTAACCAAGTGCTTCTTGATCTTCATTGTTGATGAAGTGAAGAACTTTGCAGCCAACATCTTCTTCTAGTTGGTGATTGAAGTCGCGTACTGGGATCCGCGCAATTGGTTAGTCACGTGCTGGGATTCATGCATCAAAGGGTGGCGTTCATATATTGAAGAGTTCAGAGGTTCTGAAGCGGTAGAAGGTTTCTGCTATGAGTTCATCTACGGGGATTGTAGAGTCTAGGGACAAAAGTTTTGTACTAAATATGAAACTTCTTTTCATTATAGTGGATTGCTTTTCGGGAAGGTTTCCCCCCAGGTTTTTTTACTGTGAAACTAGTTTGTTTCATTGGTTTTCCTGAGTTATCATATCTTGTCTTATTTATTTTTCCGCTGCATGATTTTGACATGATATTGATGTTTGTTTGTTTTAACAAGTTTTATTCATAATTAATCCAATTACCAACTTGGGTTTAAAACTTGTTAATTCTATCAACCGGGGTCTAAATTTCCCAACAAGTGGTATCAGAGCAGGTACACTCTGATTGGATTAATTTCCTGAGTGTGATCCTTAACCCCTATTGTCATGGAATCTCTTAATTGTTTTGATTTGCATGATCTTGTGTTGAATGATAATGATGATATTCAAGATGCCTATTACAAGTTTTATAATTTTTGTATGAAATCTCTTTAATGTTCTACAAAATTAAAAGCTAAATTTAAAAAGGTAAAGCTTGAAAAAGATGATTTGATTGCGAAATTGGATGAAGTCAATAATTTGAATGAGAATTTTAAAAATCAAATTTCATCTTAGGTGGACAAAATTAAGAGTTTGGAAGAGCAACTAGTTGATTTTAAAACTGAAATAGAAAATTAAATAGTGTCAAACTTGTTGTTGAGCCTAACTCAAAAGAAAAAAATTTTTATATTCCTCCATTTAAAAGGAATAATGAAGAGTTGAAGACTAATATTGGTAGGATAGATAAAGGTAAACAATCTGATGTTAATACTGAAGTTTCTAAACCTATGTCTAAAACTCCTCCTAGGTTGAATGAAAAATCTAAATTTGTCTCCATTTGTCATCATTGTCATATTGTTGATTATATTAGGCCAAATTGTCCTAAGTTGAGGTCTCTGTCAACCTCTAAGGCTAGGCCTTCTTCAAGGAAGCCAAGTAGCTCTAAAACTACTCATGTTTGTCACCATTGTGGTGTTTCTGGACACATTCGTCCTAATTGCTTTAGGTTGTATCCTCATAAGCAATTGTCCAAACGATCACAGCTTTCCTCTCAAGAACCTACACCTTTGTTTGGAGAGTTATTAAAAATTTTAAGTTTTTTAACTCAATTTCAAGAGAATTTTAATTCTTCTGTGTCTTTTAGTAGACATACTAGGACACGTGCCTTTTCATCTTCACGGCCAAAGACTCGTGCTGTGTGGATGAGGAAAGAGCCTAAGACTTAATTGTCATTTTTGTTTGTCCTCTGCTTTAATTCTTTCTATCTAAAGTAGGACTCTCTTTACTTGATTTCATATTTGCTTTTGGAATCATGCTTTCATGCATCTGCATCTTTCTATCATGCCTTCATGCATATGCATCTTTCTTTCATGCTTTCATGTTGTTTGTCTGTTTTTGTTTAGTTGTTTAGTTTTAATTTTGTTTTGTTTTCAAAATAAAAATAAAAAGAAAAAATCAGAAAAATACAAAAACAGTGTGTATTTTGTGTATATTGGTACTTGTGTACCTTGGATGGCCATTGAAACAAAGTTTTCTAAACTTTTTATCTCTTGTAGCTTAGATGAGCATCTCTATGCACAACTAAGCAAGTGAGTTTTGTGGCTCTTATTTGTGATGAGTAAGATTAAGTAATCTCTTGTACTTAACACTCGTATCACTCTTTTTGACGGGAAGGATTAGAAAATCAGAGAAAGACATAAATAACCATCTCACCACTATTGCCCGCCAATCATAATATGACACCTGTATGCTTCGGTATAGCAAAAGTGCAGTGTCAATGACATTTGTGTGCTTCGGCATAGCAAAATTGAAATGTCAAATGCTTAACATAATTGGGTATTTCTTTTCTATCTCTTATATGCCCATGCATGATTTGCTAAAATAAAAATATGCGAAGATAAATAAAAAGCAAAAAGACCAAAAATGCTTTTAAATATGATTGCAAGCGTGTTTTTTAGGAGATGTGGGAGTTATAGGATATACCTCAAAGGTGATAGTCCCCATCCTACAGTTATGATTGTGTGTGAGTTAAAGTGATTTTCTCATATCTCAAATTATCATAACATGGTGACACATTTGCAATCTTACGATGTTTTTCACACACAACACGCAATATTCTTTGCTACTCTTGATACATTTGCAAGTACAATGTGATTTGGCCATCACAAAGGTTTACATGTGTTAATGTATGCTCACTAAACTGTCTTGACTTGTTTTTGAAAATATAAAATTGGTTAGACTTGTTTAGTGTGTGTGTGTGTGTTTTGGGATCTATGTGTTTAACATTTGTCTTGTTGAGAGATTTGTTTTTCACATGTTTTGCATCCTTCTATTATCTTATCATCCATAGCATCTTGTTTCATTATATTCATGCATTTTTATGGATTCTTTGTACCCCCTTGATCATCCTTGATTATCTTTCTGTTTCTTGTGTGAAGCTTTCTAGCTTCTTGTACCCTTTGTCAATCATGACAAAAAGGGGGAGAAATTGTGGAGAATATGTGGTTTCTTTTTAAGATTCTACATGTTAGGGGGAGAAATACATTCCTTGTAAGGGGGAGATGTGTTTCATCTTGTTAGGGAGAGTGCTTACTTCCTTCTTCTTGTACACCGGTCTTGTGACTATGTTTGCATACATTGAACTTATCTTCTTTATATGTTGATGTATGTCTTCTTCACCTATCCTTACATGTGTTGTTTCTTTTCTATTTTTATACACATTTTTCTACTTGTATGCAATCTTTTATTTCTGTCTCACACTAAGATGCCTTGATAAGTTTTGTTTAAAGTGTTTCAGAAATACAGGTTGTCAAAGTCTACTTGCCATAAACTCTCTTCTTGCAAAGTTTTTCAAGAGTTTGTGTTAGGATAGATTTTATTGTATTCAACAAGTGAATATGAGTTGAGTGATTTATGACTTCTCTTATATGTTCATTTGTTTGTTGTGGTTTTGTCACAGATTGCCAAAGGGGAAGATTGTTAAGGACATATTTTATGTAATTGGCTAATCCTTTGACAAAACGCACTTTACTTGTATTTGGGTAGATCTAGGATGTGTTTAATACTTCAAAGAACATGTTGTTCAAGTCTAGTATTAAAGCCATGAAGATTGGACCAAGAAAAAAGTGAAGAAAAGCTGTTCATTAAAGCTGGACAAATAGCTCAACACCTGCGGACAGATAGCTCGACAGCTACTCAACACCTCTCGACAGCTGGCTATCTATCGAGCTTCTTCAGCTTTTTCTTATCGCAATCCCGACAGCTTCTCGACAGCTGGTGGATCGATCGAGAAAGCTTCTGTCCCCTCGACACCTCCTCGATAGCTGTATCTGTCAAAGTTTAAAACTTAACACCTCCCGATCGATCGAGGTATCTATCGAGGTTACGGGAATTCAGATTTTCAGATCTGATTTTTGGGCCAGGCTTTTGTATTTGTGTAGGATTTCTTTTCTCACAACCCTAGACCTATATAAGGCTTATTTTAGAGGCCGTCACATAAGAGAATACAAGGAGAACATATGCAAAAGGTGACTGATGCCTTATTCTCTCTGAAAAAAGCTACTGCATATTTGCGCCTTAGGGTTTTGTAACTAAGTGCTTCTTGATCTTCATTGTTGATGAAGTGAAGAACTTTGCAACCAACATCTTCTTCTAGTTGGTGATTGAAGTCGCGTACTGGGATCCGCGCAATTGGTTAGTCACGTACTGGGATTCGTGCATCAAAGGGTGGCGTTCATATATTGAAGAGTTCAGAGGTTCTGAATCGGTAGAAGGTTTTTGCTGTGAGTTCATCTACGGGGATTGTAGAGTCTAGGGACAAAAGTTTTGTACTAGATCTGAAACTTCTTTTCATTATAGTGAATTTCTTTTTGGAAAGGTTTCCCCCAGGTTTTTTTACTATGAAACTAGTTTGTTTCATTGGTTTTCCTGGGTTATCATATCTTGTCTTATTTATTTTTCCGTTGCATGATTTTGACATGATATTGATGTTTGTTTATTTTAACAAGTTTTATTCATAATTAATCTAATTAACAACTTGGGTTTAAAACTTGTTAATTCTATCAACCAGGGTCTAAATTTCCCAACATTTTTCTTTGGAATGAGAGCAAAGAATGTATGGTTAACAGGATGAGGCAAAGTACCTGAACTTAGCCAAGAGATGATTGAACTAATGACATCTTGATTCACTTTGTGCCAGAAATGTTGATAAAACAACGGAGGCATCCCATCAGGACCAGGTGCTTTAAGCGGGGCCATTTGTTTCAAAGCTGCTACTACCTCATGTTCCATGAATTCACCAATTAGCAACTGATTCATGTCATCAGTTATGACATGTGGTATAGTCTCCAAAGTAGTGACTTGATCAATTGGATTGGAAGTGGTGAAAAAATCCTGATAGTAATTTAGAATAACTGCCTCTATATCTTCGGGTTTATGTTGCCAAATGTTGTGCCTATCCCTTATGTCTCCAATAATATTTTTCCTATGTCTCTGCATTGCTTTAGTATGAAAAATTTTGTATTGCTATCACCATTGGTCAGCCAAAGTATTCGGGATCGTTGTTTCCACATTTGGACTTCTCTATCCAAGAGGATATTAATTTCATGTTTGAGTTCTCTAACCCGAAAATTCATACCACTCCTCACCACTTCCATTTCAACCTGAACTAGCAGTTTCCGCTTCTTTTGTAGCTCCAATCTGACATTCCCAAAAACATTATGATTCCACCACTCTAAATCTTTCCCACACCTCTCCACCTTTTTAATGATGGCATCCTCTCCTACTCTATTAGCTAATGCATCTCTTCGAACTTAAATTTCTTTTTTCTTGGTAGGAACTCCAGGCCTGAAAGATTTAAAAATAATGGGACATGATCCGATGAATCACATCTCAGATGGTGGACCCGTGAGCCTGGAAATTTTTGGAACCAAGCATTATTCGCCAAACCTCTGTCAAGTCTTTCCCAAATTGATCTGCCATCTTCGAATGTCTGCTCCAAGTAAATTTTTGACCAACAAATCCAAAGTCCATAAATCCACATTCATCAATCACTTCTCTGAAAAGCTGCATCTGATTGCTAGGTCATATTGCCCCTCCCAATTTTTCATTCTGTCTTGTGATCTCATTAAAATCCCAAGCACAAAGCCATGGAATATTTGGGTGATGGTTCAAACTTCGTAAGCTATCTCAAGCTTCAATTCTTCTTATTGTTTCTAGTTCTCCATAGAATCCTGTAAATCGCCATTCCTGATCAGTATTTTTATCGATACATGCATCAATAAAGTACTTGGACGAATCTTCAACTGTTAAGTTAATCGATGATTTCCAAAAGAGGACAAGACCGCCCCCCCCAACCTTCCTTGGGAACCACCCATTTTTTTATCAAAATCAATTTCATGCATCACTTGATCTAGCCTTGCTTCATCTACAAGTGTTTCGGCTATAAACACCACAGAGGGATCTTTTGCTCGGATAATCTCTCCAAACTCCTTCCCTGTACGCAGGTTCCCAAGCCCACGACAGTTCCAAACTATGAGATTCATGGTTCGTGGCAGGGCTGGGTTCCAGCCTCCGCCAATAGAAAAGTTGGTGTTTCATCCTCCCTCAAAACTTGCTTTTTCTTGCTAGGTAATTCCGGAATAGCATCAATCTGCGAGCACAGCCTCTTTTCCCCACTTTTTGCCCCTGCTATGCCGCCCCCTGTGTTTGCTAAGTGTTCTGGTGTTTTTTCTCTATTAGTTTTCCTTTCCAATTGGGTCCATATGCGCTGAGTTAATTGTGGTTTGACTAACACATCTCACGTGCCTCACTTAAAATATCTTGGGAAATATTGCTTGGTTAGGTCATGTAGTTAATGTGATCAAATTTTCCCATCTCTGAATCAATCTCATTTATTCTGGCATCAAATTCTTTGGCTGAAAAATCTGCCCCTTGATTCTCGGTATTATGATTACCTGAAAATTGTGGGGTTGATAATGAGACATTGATTACACCCTCTTTACTTTTCCCTACTGTGTGCATTACTTCTGGAGCATCCAAGTTAACAGCTTCATCCATTAATTGCTTGCTCATAGCGTCCCCTGGGTTCTCAGTGTTGTGCGCCACCGCTGGACCGAGTGCCGTTGCCTAAGCTTTGTGATTCACCTTCACCGATTCAGTCCTACTCCCTACTTCATGAACACCTGACTTCGAAGATACTCCCAACTTCGTCTTGTAAAAACTTGGAACGAAGATCACTACTTTTCTTGAAGGAACAAAAGGCGAAGCTCTAAGCTTTGGACCAAACTGTTTTTGATCCTCAGACAAAGTGCCTTCGCTTTCCAACCATAACATGCAGTCCCTATCATCATGATCTAATTTCCCACACCAATAGCAAATGTTTGGGAGACGCTCATACTTGAAGGTAATCCACGTTGATTTCCCATTTTCCGTTGAAATTATTCGACCTCGGCAAAGAGGCAAAGAGACATCCATCAACACTCTCACCCTCACGAAATTTCCGCCCTCAGTTTCAGTAGGGTTGTTGGATTGGATGACTTGCCTAAGCACTTCACAAATTCTTCCAACAGCTTTCACATTCGTATAGCGATATGGCAATCCGTGCACTTGCACCCAAAATAGTGTTTTGTCAAAACTCAAGTCCTCCACCGCCGTGCTTTTATCATAGCACTGCATGATCACTAGATGCTTGTCAAAACTCCACGGTTCGGCATTAAGTACCTTAGTTACATCCGCATCAGTATCAAAGACAAACAAGACTCTGTGTTCCCCAATATTGCGAATCTGGAATCCATTTCGAAGTCGCCAGAGAGGAGTAAACGTTCTAGCTATTGCGTCCATGTTGAGGGGTCGCCTTGTCAGAAACTTTGCTGCTATTATGTGATCTTGAGAACTAAGTTCGCTCTCTAGACAACATCCAGGCCCCTCTCTTTCCGACAGCATAAGCTTTGTCCAATCATGCGTCAGTTCCTCCATTGTAGCCATGCTTAATTGTATGACGAAGAAATAAGATAAAGAAAAAGAAAAACTGTTTCCCAAATCCCCTGAAAAAAAACCCATTTAGTCCACGGATTAACACCGTTAATACGTGGAAAAACAACAAGCCTTCAAAGTGAAGGAACGGCAATTCTACTGCCTAAGAGAAGTCAAGGGGCTTTCTTAGCAAACAGAGAAACTGGTGTTCAAGTGTTTGTTAGACTATGATGGTACTCCTTTATCTTTTGCAATATAGTACACAATATGATCACAATAGTGTATTTTTTAATGTCTACTATTTTTTTTTTTTTTTTTGAATTAATATAAACAAAGGATTGAGATTAAAATGCTTGGAATATATGATTGTGACCATGGTGGATACCGTACTTCAAAGATATTGTAAAAGAACGCAACAATAAAAACATATACGCATAAATGGTCATGTAAACTACGTACCCCTATAATAAGTTAGAGAGTATTCCTTCA
This sequence comes from Notholithocarpus densiflorus, assembly GCA_030021035.2. Classification (NCBI taxonomy): domain Eukaryota; kingdom Viridiplantae; phylum Streptophyta; class Magnoliopsida; order Fagales; family Fagaceae; genus Notholithocarpus; species Notholithocarpus densiflorus. The sequence goes on along the minus strand of JARYZH020000009.1, from coordinate 2,187,017 downwards.
AATCATTTTGAGGAAAATATTTGTCCTTTATCTTATTATTATGTCTGTGCAATTCACTGCTTAATTAAAAATCATACCTAAACTAAAAAAAATATTTCAATAATATAATTAAAATTGAATAATTAAATAAATTTCAAAAAATTGAATAATTAAATAAATAGTAAAATAAAAACACTAATAATTAAATTATATGAAAAAATCGCATCATGTAAGTCTAAGTGGTGTTTATAAAATCTAAATATTATGATTAGATTATAAAATAATTGAAAATAAATAATGAAAAATCCTTTAAAATTTTGAAAATTTTACAAGTCCATGGTTTTAATTAATTAATTTTTTTTATAAAAAAATTTAGAGTTTAATTTGAAGCAATTCAAAATTGTAAGGCTTTTAAGCTGGCTTCCAAACCGTGGACTCTAAGTCTTGAATATCTCAAAATATCTCCTCCCTACTCACTTACAGGTTTTCAATTAAGGGGCACAAATTCGTAAAATAAAAACTCACAATTTAAAACCTCTCACTAAACTCACGTTCTTAGTAGTTTATTATCTTCTTATCTCTTATAATTTTTGAAATTTAAACAGAAACATTTTATTTTCTTCCTCATCTCTTTTCCTTTTCTAAATTTAAACAAACATACTGTTTTTTTTTTCTTACTTCTTCTACGTTCTCTTTTATTTTGAACAGAAAAATCTCTAGGCATTCAGCAAACTCAAATTTGCCACAAATTTTTAGTGCACAATAGTCAATTCAAAGGTATGTTCCTTAATACAGAACTTGATTCCATTATGTGAAACTTAAACATCTCACACCTCCTTATTCCACATATTGAACAGAGAAATCACCACTGAGAGTTTCAGCACAGTTAGACTACTTTAATAAAACACCACATCATCAATCAAAAGGTATATTCTATCAAGTTTTCTTCATCCTCTTACATATTTAATTTATGATTGTAATTTTCTTTTTAATGCAACAGTTCTTTCACTTTTGTAATCTAATTAGGTTTTCATGATCGATTGGGTAGGCTCTCTCTATATCTTCTTTTTTGGTTTCAACAAAATGATAATAAAATTGGTCTATTGTTCTTTCTTTCCTAATGTTTCTAAAAGAGATGAATGAATGGAAAATTATGATACTAAACTAAAATAAATTTTTTTTTTAAAGCCTCAAATATCAATGGTTGTACTTGTAATGATGATTGTTTATGCATATTTTGAGAGAAATGTTATATCCACAATATTTTTATAACAAATTTTAAGTGACAAGTTGTTGGAGGTTGTTACGGGTGGGTAAAAAAGTAATTTAAGTTGTAAATTTAAATTAAAACCAATAACAAATTACCAACTATTATTTGTTGTAAAAGTATTGTAAAAATGTTGTAAACATAGTAGTCATGTTAATTTCTTTAATGTTGAGAACTTACTAAAAAGCTTAGAAAACTCTTTAGGCTCTGTAACTCAATGGCATGCACAATTTGAAGTTACTCTCTCCTTTAAAACCCACTCACCTGTGGGTTTCTTTTGAACAAGCCTTGGCGCATTACTGGGCTTTGAATAAATGTTGTCTTTGAGCTGATTCTAGGCCTCACAGATCTGGATATCTTCTAATAAACCTTAAGTCTATGGGACAGCCAAGATACGAAAATATCTATCATTCCTCTTTAAACTTCTCATTTTAAATAGTCACAGTTTTTTTTTTTTTTTAAGGTTAAATTGTAAACTACACCCCTAAAGTTTGGGGGACAAAATTTGGCAACAAACTTGGTTGTAGACGAAAGCTACAACTCCACTCAATAAATATATATATATATATTTATATATATATATGGTTGAGTTTAAGTTACACACACACACACATATATATATATATATATATATATAGGGTTAGGTTTAAGTTACACTTGGTGTAACTTTAAGCAATATTACACTACTCAATATTTTTTAATTGGATACGAATTTTGACAAATCTACCGTTAGATTACATTATTTTCGTATATTCTTCATGCTTGCAAAATTTCAAGGTGATCAAATATTAATAGTTATGTCATCAATCAATTGTTTAAATTCAAGTTTTTGTAGTTTAAAATAATGCATAAAAGTTGAGTTTATGGATCAAATGGTAAATAAAATCCAATTGACATGAAAATTGGTATGAATGTTAAGAACAGTAGATTGCATGCACACACACACACAAAAAAAAAAAAAAAAAAAAAAAAAAAAAAAAAAAAACCAATATTGGCGAAGTAGCAACAGAAGTGGAGGACAGAGCCGCTACACGCAACTAGCAGCAAAGCCGCCCTTTAACTCCAAGTCCTAGCTTTGAGTCTGGGTATTAGACTTGGCTTCCCCCTCTCAAAAGATAAAATAATCCCCCACAATTATACTAATACATAAAAAAAAATTTTATGCATGCATGTTAGATATAAAATGAATCTTTGTTCCCGATTACGTCATAGACTCGAGTCATATATTGGATGCATGTTGTTACTAATTCGATTAGCTTTGAAAAAAATAATAATATATATTCTCCTGACCTGTTTCGCGTAAACTTAGATGAGTTTAAAAAATATTGATTCAAAAATATCAACAAAACAAGAATCCTTGACCCCTAAGCCTCCATTGTTGGTCAACATTAGTGGATCTAGTGGCTAAACACAAAAGCCGAAAGAAGAAATGAAAGAGTCAGCCACTAGGGCCCATTTGATAACCTTACTCAACACACATTTTTCACATTTCAAATACACTTACACACTTTTCACCCACACGTATATCAAAAACACCCAAAAATACTTTACTCAAACTTAGTTACCAAACAGGCCCTAAACAAATCGTTGTTAAATTCAGAAATAGCAAAACTCAATAACAGTGTTGGGGTAGCCCAACCCATGACACTGTTGATCCCTTTTGCCTCTCCAATGAGTAGTTAGCAATTCCATTTTCTTTAAGCCGTGTCCTTTCAACAATCAAAAGGGTGCATAAAATGTTTGCACAGCTACTACAAATCAATAATTTTGTGCCACCTGAAGAGATATAATTAACCTTGACAATTATTAATTGGATTTTACTAATGTGTGCCATTAGGGCACATATTAAACCATTTATTTTTGAAAACATTTTTTCGAAAATTGAAAAAGTATTGACAGCTTTTTCGATTCTTGAAAAACTATTTCTAAATATAGGTGGCTTAGGACATACATTAACTGGACCCTTATTAATTACTATAATGTGATGGATGCAATTAACATTAACATTTTGTAGATTGTAAAAAGAACGAGCATCTTCATTGTTGGACCTACGACTCCGACTCTTCCTTCCCATATAGAATCTTTACTGAGAAAGACAAGGGGAAAGAGCATCTTCATGATTCCTGTTGGAGATAAACAAGGCAGAAAAGCTTTATGTGTTACTGTTTGATTGTGAATTCTTTGGTGTCCTCTTCTGCTGCATGCATTCATATCAACCATGAAAGTTTTACTACCAACCATTTGCTAGGTTTTGAAAGATTTGGCGACCACAGAAGTACACGTTTTTGTTGCTTCTTTATCCTTTTCTTTGCCATGTCTCATGCCTCACAAACAGTCACAAAGGCAACTTCTTTTATAATCAGAATATCAAAAAGCAAATGCACAAGAACTTTATCTTTCTGGTAAACGTTACGACTCCTTAGGATATAAATTATAATAAGGAATGAGGCATGGGGGTCAAGGTTGAACTTTATCTATTTTTTACTTTTTTGGTGAAATAGAACAAAATAAACAAATAAAACTTGGCAGATGCATCATATATACTAAGAATTAAAAGAAAAGTTATCATATGCTTAGGGAATTAACATATTTTATTAAGATATTGATGGTTAATTAATTAATATTCTCTTCCAGATTTCTTTATAGCTCTTTTGGATTCGTTTTTTTTTCATTAGTCTATTAAATTGTTTATTTATATAAATTAAAATTTCAAAACAAAAAAAAAATCTAAAAGCAGGCCTATAGAATGAGTTTAATGGATATATTTCATTTTTCACTGCTTTTCCCACTTGCAAACCTTTCGATCTTCGTTCCCCATTAGTTGTTTTCTTAGGGTCAACCTCAAATCCGACCATTTCTGATCAAAATTGCAATGTCTACACAGTAAATATTGTCAGAAAGAGAATCCAAGAAAGAAAGATGAGACATACACAAAACCCGGTCTCTGCATGAATGACGTGAAGAGAAAAATTCCAAGGCACGTGATCTGTGACTTTACAAAGTTTTTTTTGCTGAAAGACTTTACAAAGTTTGGAAATGAGTAAAGACTAATTAGCTAGCGCTCCAAATAAGAAATAAAAAAAGAAGTATTGGTAATTGTAAAGAAGCCCCTGATTGCTTTTCACATTCACATTTCAGGTCCCACTTTAAAAGAAAGAAATTAAAGCTTGACATAGGTAGGTCCCACCCAAAATCAACAATTGAATAGGTTTTTCTTGTCATCATGTGCCCCAAGGACTGAAGAAGTGAATTATTTTGGGGTGGAGCCCTTTGCTACAAATTTTGGGTCATTCCTCACTGTTTTCTCTTTTGTATTGTGGCCAATATTTCATTAACGATGGAACACATTATTTTTGACAAATGCTAAGATCACATAAAATTGTATAATTTTGGTCACAATTTGTCACGTATTGAGTTATGAAGGGTAGAGTTGTGGTGGAGGATTTATATGGAGACATATCTCTACTGCTCACAACTCGTCATGTGGCGAGTTGTGGCCAAAGTTGTACAACTTTATATAATCCTAGCATTACTTTTTATTTTTCATCATATTTTTTGGGAATGGGTAAATTGATAATTTCAGGTCCATCGTTAATAATAGTCTATAACACTATTTTATTGTTGAATAAGTTGGCTGGTTTGTTTGTTTTAGGCTCTGCCCCTCAAGTTTTCTCTGATGTAACTATAGTTGAGCAAGCATTAGTTGGAAATTAGTGTAGTTTGTATAGTTTCTGCTGTTTCAATAAAATCTTCTTGATTTTCATCCAAAAAAAATTTATTTCATTGTCTATCATTCACAACTCATGAAAAAAATGTATAAAAAAAATTGTATATCTAAACTTATTGATATTTATAGTTATTATGATTTATGATACATATGTTTCTCTTCTATGTACAAATGTCTCAATTTTACAATTCCCCCCCCCCCCCCCCCCCCCCCCCCCCCCCCCTTTCTATTTTGCCCATTTGGTAAAAAGCTTTTTTTTTTTTTTTTTGGGTTGTGATCGGAGGGGCAGAGGTAAACCACACTACTATAATATATCATCCTGTTACAAAATAGCTCAACCTCATCCAATGTCAACAAATTCTCCACCATAGACGATGAGTTAAATAGAATGATCAGTATACTGAGAGGTGCCAAAATTAGTTAGTGCGTCAACACATTGGTTAGCTTTCCTGAAAATGTGCTGGATTGTCAAGTTGATGAAGTTCCTCATCATGGTCCTACAATTAGTGAGAAGGGGTTCCATTATAATGTTATTAATAAACAGGTTGATTAGAAATATCATGAACAATGAGCTCAGCATTGAGCTCAACACAAATCAAACTAATTCCAAGTTAATTGCTAAGGAGAGTTTGTCCTTCAAGACCCACAGCTTCGTTGTGAGGCTGGATATATGTAACACCCATGAACCTTGCAAAACCAAATATCTAGTTACCCTCATAATGCCTTAGAAGCCCCTCCCTCCTGCTGTACCAAGATTTCCAACAGTCGAACCATCAATATTAAGTTTTATCCACCCACTATGAGGGCTAATCCACTTGACCTAGATGCATTTTCTCAGTGGCTTAGGAGCTTTATCAACCACGCTTTTTGAATTTTGACTTAGTTTTAAAAAATTGTCAAAACTAGCTTTTTTGAAAATAAGTCACGTTTTATCTTTTTGTCACTCATTTAACATAAAAGCTATATATACCCAAAAAAAAAAAAGTTCTAAATTTTTTTTTTTTTTTTGACAAATGGACCTTAGGTATTTGCTTAAGTACAGTTGTTAATATTGTCTTTTTTTTGGTATAACTATATTTCTACTTAACTTATTTTTAAGCAAAATAAGAAAATAATCTATACCAAACCAACAGTAATACATAATACAATATAAAAAATTACAATAAATTTAGATGCACAACAAATTTTATAATTATTGAAGTGGAGGATTATGATTAGCGTGTACTATAAAAGTGGCATCAATAATAATCTTATGTGAAAGTGATGTACTAATCACAATTGATCACGTAATATGTTGTGAAAAAAGTTATAAATTTTTTTATATTTCTAATATTGTTGAAAAACTTATAATTTGCCATATGAAAAACTTTATAAGCTGTTTTATTTTGGTTTTGGTAAGGGACAACTAAGAAGGGGACTCATTCAAAAAATGGAAGCCATTGAATATTTTGTTCCCACACGACAAATCCTTTTACTTTTTGGTACAATATAGTGGACAAAAACAAATATTTAATTATATAATTTTGATGATAGCAAATGGCTTTTTGTGAGCATAGGTTTTTTAATTTAGTTGGAATTCTGAATTCTGCACACCCAATTTAATGTCACACATGTACAGCCATAAGTTATTTGTCTCAATGTGTGTTTTTGTGGGCGTCCTTATCCTGCCATGTTTTGCCGTTTTAAAATGCAGAGAGCAAGGAAATCCAATCGGTAGAGGGCAAATTATAAGCCAACAAATAATAAAACCCCACATTCTTTCAAGTTTTTATCATTTTATGTAAAAAGCGTGGTACATTGGCACATTTTAAATCAAAGTTCAACCCATCAAAATATTAAAAAGTGAAATGAGTATTACTAATACTGTACAGCTAGATATTTTCAATTGAAATATTTTTAAAAATATGACTTGTGTCAATAATTAAAAAAAAATTGGAAAACTTCAGATTTTTAACTTGGCTTTATATCTCTAACACTCTACCTTTTAAATTCTTTGCAAAGATAAAATAAAATCTATCTATTTCTTCCACTCCAAAGGTCAAAAGAAGTGTTTTAATTTTTTTTAATGATATTAATTACTTGTTTAACTCCATTTATGTTTGTAATTTTTTTTTTTTGAGAAATAATTACAACATGCTGCAAACCCCGCAGCTCGAACCCTTTTTCCCCTAGACCCCCTAGCACTTTGTGCATGGGGAGGTGCCAATTCAGCTACAAGGCCTTTGGCCATTTATGTTTGTAATTAGTTTCATATTTTGTTCACAACTTATTTCAAGTATGAAAAACGTGGAAGGTTGCAATAGTTTGACTATTAACATAAAATTTAGTCATCATCTTATTATGAATGAATTCACTATAATGCAACCGAAATTTTTTGGATTAAGGATTCTCTAAAAAAAAAAGGACTAATAATCACACAGCTAAGTATAGTAACTATAGTTTAACTTATTTTTTAAGTCAGTTTATGTATAATATTTTAGGGCCTGAATGGTAGGAGGATTTTTGTTTTTGTTTTCAAAACAATATAAAAACAATTTTCAAAAAATTAAACTTGAAATTAGTTTTCAAATAATAATTTTTATATTTTACGTGTTTGGCTCCCACTTTTAAGAACAATTTTCAAAATGCTAAAAACAAAAATAATTGTTTTTTTTTTTTTTGTGTGGATAATGATAAGGGAATAAAGCTCATCATGCTTTTTTTTTTTTTTTTAATGATAAGTTTCAAATTTGAAGTATGAAAATTCTTTTTGTGATAAAGTTAAACTCTTAATTTAAGAAATAAAAGAGTTTGGACAAATATGTGGGGTCCAATGTTCTCAATTTATTTACAACTATGTCATTAAAAACATTTTTTGTATCCTTAAAACACCTCTTAGCCGTTTTCAAAATCGTGTTTTAAATCAGGAAAATATGATACAGTTTTTTTAAAACTATATTTAGAAAATATTAGTCAAACAATAAATTCAATTGTAGGACCTACTATTTTATGGATTACAAAACAAAAAATTATATTTAAATATTCTTACCAAACAGCCTCTTAGAATCTCTTTTATTTAGATACAATTACATTTTGACAAAACTTAATTGCAATTCCTTGGGTGTTGTAATTTAGATTCCTCATTAAATTCAATGAGATTATCAAATGAACAATAAGTCATATAGTTGAATTTTTTTAATAGAAAAATCATTCACTTGAATTTACTTGTTGTAGATAACACATTTGATCTTATATAGTAGGTCAATATAATCATATGGTTGAATTTACAAATTACAAGGTATAAAAAATTGCACCTAAACTTTACTTTACTTTTATCCAATTTCTATTTATAAGCAAAATAAACCAATAAAAATAAGTCAAATTACACTTTTTCACCCTAAAATATCAATCCAGTTGAACTATTAAAATGCACGGTGACCTCTCAATTTTAAAAATACGCTACACTTAACCCCTTACCATCTATTTTGCCATTAATTCTAACAAAAATTGGTATTAAAATACCAATTTATCTCTCAACCATATGTATTGGTGAGAGGGGTAAATTGGTCTTTCAATACTTGCTTCCTCAAACTTTTTTTTAATAGAAAGAATGCTTTGTCAAACTTAACACCGAAATAGACCGTATTGAAACATAAGGATCAATGGTGAGATTCAACTGTTCAGAGGTTTTTTTATATATTATTTTTAAAGAGAGTTTCAACTTATGACGTCTGTTCTTGATAATAGCTATTTATCATCAAAGGGTTAAAGTGTAATTAAAGTTCTAGTTTAGGATTAAAAAAAAAAAAAAGAGTAATTTACTACTCATAAAAATAAAAATAAAAAGTTATTCTAAAACACACGCTAAAGGTTACCAAATAGAAATAGAACTCTATATAAAGTAGTTAATTAATGGGTTAACAATAATGACTTAATGAGAGAGAGAGAGAGAGTAAGCTCCAATCATTGATCTGATTTTCTCATTAAAACCGTTTAGTCATTTCCGTGTACCCACCAAAACCGTCCGTTACTTGTTATTTATCGTTTTGTTTACTTTTGAGTTTTGGCTTTCTTCGTTGGCGCTTCTCTCTTGCTATTTTGCACAACCTGGATGAGAATCTAATCTTTTATGCCACCCCACTTTGCTCAGCTAAGCTAAGAGCTTCATTCGTTTTTTTTAAAATTTTTTTTCTATATCTCATGCGTTCCTTGTGAGGTGGGTAGGTTTCAGTTTCACTTGTAGTAAAGTTTTGTACTTGAAAAACTTGCACAACCCCAGAGAAAAAAAGATTTTTTTTTTTTTTTGGGGTGTGTCAGAGATTTTTAGAGTTTCACATTTCCTAATAGGGCTAGCTAGTTGTTGAAGTACCTTGGAGTGTGTGTCTTCTTATTCTTCTTTTTATTTGTTTTGGTTTGTTTACTTTAGACTTTCATGTGGGTATCCCAAAAAGCTTATTGGTTTCCGTGACAGTTGTCTCTGATTTACTAGTCATTATACAGTGATAATGCAACTTTTTCTGTTTAAAGTTTGTTTTTTTATCTGAACTTTGTGGCATCTGATTGAGAAAAATTTTCATGTGGATTTAAAAAGAAAAAAAAGAAAAAGAAACATCTTGTGGGTTTGATCCACAGGGGTGTGGTGGTGAAGGTTGGTGAAAGTTAGGATTTTTGTGTTGGTGGGTTGTGGATTGAAATATGAAACAGAAGGGTGTTAAGGAAAAGGGTTCCTCAGATGTGAGTGGGAAAGTGGTGGTGGTTGCTGTTAAAGCATCAAAGGAAATTCCAAAGACAGCTTTGGTGTGGGCTTTGACACATGTTGTTCAACCTGGTGATTGCATAAGGCTGTTGGTGGTCATTCCCGCTCACTCCTCAAGTAATTGTCTTTGTCTTGAACCTATTGTTTTGTTCAATGATTAACATTTTAAAAGTTATCTCAAAGGTATTAATGAAATGATGTTAAATCTCCTTTTTGTTTGGTTTTTTTGAGCTTAATTATGTTCTTTCCATTTGATTTATGTTTTGTTGTTGGTAGTTGGATATGCCTATTATTCTGTCTTGTTGCTCTGCCTGTGATATGCAGCTCATGACTATATTTGTTGGAAACTCTTCTTATATTCAAAATTACATGTTGAAGAATTGAATATTCCTTCTTAGCATAAATACTTGTAACATGCCATTGCATTTTGTGTAATTATAAACTCTTTAGTTATAAAACTGTGAGTATTGGGTAATTTTTCTGTTCTCAGACATCAGAAAGTGACAGTAATACATTTTTCTTGTTCACTTCTTTGGCATTAAATATCAAGGGTAAGCAGTATTGATTTGAGATAGTCTGTTGGAAAATTTAAGAAAGACAATGATAGCAATTTAACCTCACAGACAATAGGGGGTGATTGAATTGTTGAGGCATGTCATTCCTCTCGATCTATGCTAATGAGAGTAAAATGAGCTTCTGAATAGCACGGCATGTTTGATGATATCTTTGTTTCCTCTTGAGATGCCCTTGAGTGTATGAAACTCATAAGCAGAATGGAGAACTTCCACTTAACTTGCAATGAATATATGATCCTCTCTTCCTTAAACTCACAAATTGCGTATCTCATGATTATTACCATGCCACATATCTTCGATACAGCACATATTTGAAGTGTTGTTGAGTTTAGGCCAACAACACAGCATCAGCAAAATCAAACGATCCATAATTAAGATCAGTTGTGCGTATCGTCTATATTACTGCAATATTTAATTCTAGTCTGGATCGTGTTTCTTCTTTCTGGTTATATTGACTTTGGGAAGTAAATTTGATGATTGATGAGAAAGCTGTATATTTTAGGTAAAAGGATATGGGGCTTTTCAAGATTCACCAGTGATTGCACCACTGGTCACTGGTGGTCTCTCTCAGGAACGAGTTCTGACAAGAGGGATGATATTGCAGATTCATGCTCTCAAATGGTGCTTCAACTCCATGATGTTTACGACCCAGAAAAAGTTGGTGGTCCAGATCATTGTTCTTGTCAACAATTAATTCTGATGTACTTCATGTCTAATTTAAAGAGTTTGACACCTGATTTTTCTTCATAGATAAAGGTCAGGATAAAGATTGTCTGTGGCTTGCGTTGTGGAGTGGTAGCTGCTGAAGCCAAGAAAGCTGGATCAAACTGGGTTATATTGGATAAGTAATAAAAATAATGTACACCTTGTTTTCTCACATGATATATTGTACTGTTTCTCATCTTGAGAAATCCATTTAAAACTTGGGGCATTGCATATGGACATAGGCTGTTGATCACACAAAAGATGTTTATTCAATTCAAAGATGTTGAATCAACGTCTTATGTCTTTTTAAAATTATTTCGCATTATATGGTTTCCTTCATCTGTTTGTTCATTTTCCCCCCCCCAATTTTGTACAGACAATTGAAAACTGAAAAGAAATTCTGCATGGAAGAGCTGCAATGCAATCTTGTTGTTATGAAGAAATCTCAACCAAAGGTTCTTCGTTTAAATTTGGTAAATTCACCAAATACAGAATCTGAAGTGGGTTGTGCAACATTTGAAATAGAAACATCTCCAGGACAACATAAAAGCAAGTTTGAAAAATGGAATATGATTAGAGGGCCAGCTGTGACTCCTGTAAGTAGTCCAGACCATGAGTCACCATTGACTATAACTGATGTTGGAACCTCATCTATATCTAGCTCAGATCCAGGAACTTCGCCCTTTTTACTGTCTGGAATTTCTGGGATCCTAAAGAAAGACCTTCAATTTACCACAAAGGAACATGAAAATCTGGACGAATGTGATTCTGACACAGACAGTGAAAGGCTGAGTTCTTGTTCCACAAGTTCATATTTCCAGCCATGGATGTCAAACATTCTCAGTTCTAGTAGTGAATATTCAAAACCTATGCTGGAAGGTTCACAAAGACATGATGGGAAGGCTCTAACTTCCGCATATGAAGTCTTGCTGGAGAAATTGTCTAAATTAGATCAAGATCCTCATATTGGATTGTTAAATTATAGACTTGATCTGGACTTAAGCAAAAGTGTAAGAGAAGCAATTTCATTATCGAGAAATTTACCTCTTGGCCCTCCTCCATTGTGTTCCATATGTCAGCACAAGGGACCTACATTTGGGAATCCTCCCCGGTGGTTCACTTTTGCTGAACTGGAGTTTGCTACAGGTGGATTTTCACAGGCTAATTTCTTGGCTGAAGGTGGATTTGGTTCTGTACACCGAGGTGTCTTACCAGATGGCCAGGTTATTGCTGTCAAGCAACACAAATTGGCTAGTTCTCAAGGTGATCTTGAATTTTGCTCTGAAGTTGAGGTCTTAAGTTGTGCACAGCATCGTAATGTTGTGATGCTAATTGGGTTCTGTGTGGAGGACGGAAGAAGATTGCTGGTTTATGAATACATTTGCAATGGGTCTTTGGATTCTCATCTTTATGGTAAAATTTCCCTATCCTTATTTGTTTTTAACTTACCAATATTCAATGATGGTAATGGTATTGTGGATGTGAACAGCCATAATCTCTCTTGTGTGGGAGAATTTCCTGTTTACTCAAGGTTTTATGTTACAAAGTTTATATCATGCTTTTAGTTTAACACTTTAACTTTAACCAGATGAGCTGAGAAGATCAAATTGCTTTGCCTATCAAATAACTATCTTTTGTAAATGGTTACCCTTTTGTTAGAAGTGTGTATGACATCCTGAAAACACTTGGATTTGAAACTTGATTTTTTCTTTAACTAACTATTAATGTCATCACTTTCACCAACTAACAAACCTGATTTTGCAGGACGAAATCAAGATCCGCTAGAATGGTCTGCACGGCAAAAAATTGCCATTGGAGCAGCTCGTGGGTTGAGATACCTTCATGAAGAATGTAGAGTTGGTTGTATTGTCCACCGAGATATGCGGCCTAACAACATCCTTCTCACGCATGATTTTGAACCATTAGTACGTCATGCTCTTAAAATCTTTTTATTACACAGAAGGCCTGAAAATACTCATACCAGCCAGCCATACACTGTTCATGATGGGCTTCTGGGTGTTAATGTTGTTTCTTATGTGTCAAATTATAGGCTGCATCATCAAATGCTTTTAATTGCTTGTTTATCAATAGGACATGTGAAAACTGACTGCTATATCTGGACTGTAGGTGGGAGATTTTGGACTGGCAAGGTGGCAGCCAGATGGAGACATGGGGGTGGACACAAGAGTAATCGGAACATTTGGGTAAAACCAGACAACATTTATTTTCTTCTTGGTTATATACTGTTTGCAAACAATGACAAAAGAAATTATGGCTTTCTGTAGGTACTTGGCTCCAGAATATGCTCAAAGTGGCCTAATCACGGAAAAAGCTGATGTGTATTCCTTTGGGGTAGTACTGGTGGAGCTCGTTACAGGGAGGAAAGCTATGGACATAAACCGGCCCAAAGGCCAGCAGTGTCTCACTGAATGGGTATGAGTTAATTTACCTTCTATATGGTTGTAAAATACATCATTAATTTAAATAATTGATAAAGATACTTAGTATCTTACAGTTATGATGCAAAGTATTTATCTTCCTGTTTATCTTGTTCCTTCTGGGTAATTGTACGTGTTTTACCGAACAAGAATCAATTTACTTTCAAGTTTTTTCCTTGGTCATTGCTTATGTTTCAAATTTGGAGCAGGCACGGCCTTTGTTAGAAAAACAAGTTATTCAAGAACTGATTGACCCATGCTTAAGGAGCTGCTACTCAGAGCATGAGGTTTGTCGCATGCTGCAGTGTGCGTCATTGAGCATCCGGCGCGACCCTCATTCAAGACCTCGCATGTCTCAGGTTGGAGACTCAGAATTCATGTTTTGTATTTTATAAATATACAGACAAGAGTTACTTGTGCCCGTCGTATTAGAATCATTGGGAAGCATTAAATGAGCCTGGGACTCCTAAGTAGTACCAATTCAATAAAGAGAGAGAGAGAGAGAGAGAGAGAGAGGAGAAGCATACATTTTATTTGCCTTCTAAGTAGTACCAATTCAATAATTGACAAAAAGGATTACTTAGATAGAAGAAAACTTCTGAGAGCCAGTGGAACTGATAATTATTTGCTAGGCAATCTGCCTTGGCATTAAAATTTCTGTGATTTCTTGAACAAGGTAATAGTTGCAAGTATGCTTTTATAGAAATATGTACCAATTACTGTAGCCCTTGACTAATTGCTTGAGAGAACATCCTCCAAGGATTTTTCTTCTGAAAATTCTTGCAATTTCTAATACTTAGAATAATGTAATGGCCATTTATCATTTTAGGACAATATCATCTGAACTGTGTCAACTTTTGATAGTTGTAGGTATCGTATATAGAGCCTATCAGAACTGACAGTTATTCATTCATGGTTCCCTTATTTTCTGTTTGTACTGTTCCCTTATAGGTGCTTCGCATGCTGGAGGGTGACATTGTAATGTAATCAGACCTATCACATTTCAATCTCTTGGAAACAACAGGGAAGAAAAGTGACCAGAGAAGCTGCAGGCTGAGGCATTACAATGATTAGATATGATGTTCTTCTGCAGGGTGAAGGGCAGCTGCACAAGCTAGAGAGTGTGAAGGGAGCAGGGAGGCCTTGTGGAAGGACCATTTGTAAACAGTCCGCATGATAGGAGTACTTCAATTGCCTTTGCCTTTTTTCCTTTTGGTTAATTGAACAGAATACGTTAGAGATGTTGGCTGTATAGTTCTAAGAATACGACCAAATGTAAATGATGTCCTTTTTTGTTAGAGATTGAGAGTTCATCAAATTCCCTTGTGCACATTCAATTTTTGGTTAGTGAGGATATGTATTTTACTCTCTCAAATGTCCAATTCTCAGGACCTCTCAACTCTGCCAAGAATAAATTAGGGCTGTAAATGAGCCAAGTTTTGTCTAGTGAATGTTTGAACTCGGCTCAACAACAAAGGTAAAATGTTTAAGCTCAGTTTAAGATCGAACCAACCCTACAAAGAATGTTTGAGCTTGTCAAAAAGTCCAAAAGCTTGAACTTGAGCTCAAACCTAAGGTTAACATCAAGCTCTTGAGCTAAAGATCCAATGTAAGTATATCATCAAGTCCATATCAAGCTTATTATTGAGCCCAATTGTTTTGGATGAGTGGTCTCAACTTTGAATTAATTAAAGGTTGAGTAAAATATGTGTTTATTTGTCGAGTCCATTTCAAGCTTATTAGAGCATTAGTATTGGTGGTGCTAAAAAACCATATTGCTATTTTTAGCACCACCAATACTAAAAAACATGTTGCAATGGTGGAGACAAAGGTAAAATTTTTAGCTTTAGAGCTACAGTAACAATAATAAAAATAAAATAAAATAAAAAATAAAAAAAACTCTACTTTATTCTGCACTCTCTTCATTCTCTATCTTCTCTGATTCTCTTTCTTCATTCTCTGTCTTCTCTTTTCTTTTCCTCTAACTTGAAGTCTCAGCACTCTCTCTTTTGGAACTAGTCTTTGAGGACAAGGTTGGCTTGGACGATGGGTATCGGTGGTGTGGGTTTTGATTGGATTGTGGTGGGTTTGTTGATAGCCATTGTTGATGTGAGTGGATTGTTGAGGTGGATTTGTTGTGGTGGTGGTGGTTTTTTATTTTTTATTTTTATTTTTTTTATTCAGAGTTGTGGTGGTGGCGGCAAGTGGTGGTTTGTTGATGTGGGTGGGTTGTTGGTGGTTTTTTTATTTTTATTTATTTATTTATTTTTAATCAGAGTTGTTGTGGTGGTAGGTGGTGGTTTGTTGATGTGGGTGGGTTGTTGGTGGTGGCAGTGGGTGGTGGGTGGTTGTGACCAGAGGAAGAGAGGGAGAGAGAGAAAGAGAGAAAAGGATGAAGAATAAAAAAAGAATAAAGAAAGATTATTTAAATGAATTGGTTGCTAAAATAGAACCATTGATGTGGAGTGAGTTGTAAAATTGTAAGTTAAAATAGATAAAGTAGTTTTTTAAGATGCTAAAAAGCTAAAAATTTGCCTCCACCAATATGGATGCTCTTACCAAGCCTCTAAATGAATCTAGCCTTATCTTGTTTTTTTATCAAACCCTCTTATTCACGAACATGTTCATGAGCAATTTATTTTGCTTGGATTTGACTTATTTATTAAACAAGCTAACAAGCCTAAAATTAAGGCTCAAGCTTGACTTGTTTATAAACAAAAAACATATACGAGTTTTTTATTGAATCAAGTCTGAGTTATTTATGAATGACTTGGTTTATTTACAACCTTAGTCAAAATCTTGTAGCTCAATCTGCTTCTCCTAATTTTTTCAACGATTACTTTCAGGATTCAAATCCTTCCTTCTCCAACTATCGAAAAATAAATAATAACAAAAAACTATGTTTCTTTTGCCAGACACCAAAAAGTGTTCTTTGAAAGATCCGGCCAATCACTTAAGAATAAGATGTTTGTCCTAAAAGATGTTTCTCTCGCCAAACACCAAGAAATGTTCTTCGACAAGTTACTTTACCGATTAAGCTAACTAGAACTCACTTTGGCCCCTAAACTACAAAAATATATGATTAACATTTCAAAGTTATAACTTTGTATCAGTGTCCTCATAATAATTGTTTTGATGTTAAATATAACAAAATTATGTAATGAAAGACCAATTTACCCCTTTTTTCAAAACAAACAGTAGATGGGTAAATTAGTCATTTAATGCTAAATTATGTTAAATTTAACCACAAAACAGATGATAAACCAAAATTTTGATTTGATTTGGGGGTTGATGGTGTGTTTTGAATTTTGATACTTCCACGAGGCAAAGTGAGAAATGGGAAAGGGTAATTTTTCCTATTCATTTATTTATGAACGGGAACACTATAGTGCGCCCAACAAATCGAAGCTACAAAAAAATCAACAGTAAGCAAGCAGATTCTCCAGACGAAAAAGAAGGGTCCAGATCGAGCGAAAAATCGTACCAGACAGACAGACAGACACACACACGCTGACACTACATATTTCTCATCTCAGCGGGAAGTTTCTGTTTCTGTTTCTGTTTCTATTTCTTTAGTTTCTCCGAGTCCGAAGGTGGGAGTGGGACACAACTATCGCTAGTCGCTAAGCCATGTGCTCGCTCATGAAACTTCGCAAGCCCTTCTTCTTCTGCACTAATTCTCTAACCTCACTCTCACTTCGGCGCTTATCCTCCACGCTCTCTGCCCAACCTTCTTCTTCTTCTTCTTCTTCTTCACAGCAAACAAGCTCTACCTTCATTCACCCTTCTGCCATTGTTCACCCTAATGCTCTTATTTCCCAGGTTGGTACCTACTTTCTTTTTCTTTTCTTTTCTTTGTGTTTATGTGTGTGTGTTTTGAATTTGATTTCGAATTACTAGTAAATGCATTGATAGTAATAGTATTCGATGTTTTCCTTTGGTGTCTGTGTTTTGTAACTTTTATCAAAGCACAAAGTTTGGCTATACTAACTCCCACTAATTATCTCTTGCATGTTCTTTAAGTTCTATGTCAAATTTTGAGCCAATCGAATGTTATTTACCTAATGATCCATAAACTTATTTTTAATGCATAATTTTAGACTTCAAAAACTTGAAATTTAAACATTTGATTAATGACATTGCTATTGATCTTTGATTTTCTGTAAATTTTGCAAGCACGAAGGAAATGAGATGAAAATGTGATTCTATAGTGGATTTGTCAAAATTCACATTCAATAAAAAGTTATTGAGTGGAGTTGTAGGCACTAGCTACAACTAAGTTTGTAGCCAAACTTTGTCATTTATCAAACATTACACCGCTCACTAACGTTCTATTGGATGTGACAAACCTTCCATTGGATTTCGTTGTCTCCTTATAATCTCGATGCTTGCAAAATTTCAAGTTTTTTGCTATTTAAATTATAAACAAACTATGAGTTTACAATTGGATGGTATAAATGATATCTGGTTAATTTGAAATTTGGCTCGCATGTTATGAACAAAGAGAAGGTGTGTAATCCAACTTTGAGATCTTCAAAATGTTAATTTAATAAAAAGTTATTAAATGATGTAACATTGATAATAATTACGTCGAGTGTAATTTGATTCTAACCCATATATTAACGGATACCATTCTAACCATCATGTGTGTTTTCAAATTGAGTTAAAATACATACTTTTTTTAAAAAAAATCTCATCTGAAATAGCCTTAGATTGTGTTCTCTAATCAGATTGATATGTGATAAGGAAAAAAAAAGTAATACCCTCAAGGGGGCTGAGCGTTGCTTCAGAAATTAAATGGAAGTTTTTGACATTTTCCTGAATCTCGAGGTAGGAAATGTAATTACTGAGAAAAAGAAGAAGAAGAAGTTCTAGTTGACTGGTTCATCCCATAAAATTTTAAAAGGTACCAATTAGATTATTCCATCTATACACTATAAACATAGTGTTAAAGTTGTACTAGTGAACAAAGTTTCCACTTCTGTGGGATCTAAGAGAGGTGATTGGTTTACCCCCAATTGTTTTTTGAAGTGTTGATGTGGCACCTTAAAATGTTACATGACGTGGAATAAAGATGAAACGGAATCTTTTTAAAAATTCCCAGCACAACATTGCACATTTTTTAATTTGGGGTTGAAACTTGAAAATCAACTTTAATTTAAATTTAAGGAAGACTCTTTAATTCCTCTATGTTTCTTGAGGGAATAGTACACACTATGATCATAAAAATGTATCTTCTAGTGTTTTAATCCCCACTGTTCCTCTATAAATATAAATAAAATGCTAAGATTAGTTGGGGGGATCTACAAGATTATTTCTAAGGTGTTGGCTAATCGGTTTCGAAGGGTGGTGAATGGGCTTATCTCTGATTCACAAAATGCTTTTGTGAAAGGTAGACAAATCTTGGACTCCGTTTTAATTGCTTCAAAATGTATTGATAGTAGATTGAAGACAGGAATTCTAGGGGTGTTGTGTAAGTTGGATGTGGAGAAGGTGTATGATCATGTGAGCTGGGGTTTTGTTAATGTATATGCTTCAGTGTAGTGGGTTTTCAGAGAAATGGAGAAATGTGTTGCATTTCAACTGTCAAATTTTCCATTTTGCTCGATAGTAGTCCTTTTGATTTCTTTGGAAGTTCTAGGGGGATTCGGCAAGGGGATCCTTTATCTTCGTTGCCTTTTGATATTGTTATGGAGGCATTGAGTCGTATGTTGGATGTGGTTATTACCGCTGGGCAGTTCTTTGGCTTCTCTGTTGGTAATACGGCTGGTACATCGATGATGGCGTCTCATCTTTTATTTGTGGACGACACTCTTATTTTTTGTGATGCTGACCCTACTCAGATAGCTAATTTGAGGGCAATTCTTGCTAGATTTGAGGAGGTATCAAAGGTTAAGTATTAATTTGGGAAAATTTGAGTTGGTTCTTGTTGGTGTGGTTCACAATTTGGAGGCTCTGGTGGGGCTACTGGGTTGTAGGAAATCTTCTCTTCCTTTGAAATATTTGGGCCTTCCGTTAGGTGCTAAGTTTAAGGATTTGTCAATCTAGAATCCTATGCTAGAGAAGATGGAGCAGAGATTAACAGGTTGGAAGAGGCTGTATTTATCTTGGGGGGGGAGGGGGGGGGGGTAAGGTAACTCTTATTAAAAGCACACTTTCGTCTTTACTTACATACTTTCTTTCCCTTTTGCCTTTACCTGAAAAGGTGGCAAATTTTATGGAGAAATTACAGAGAAATTTTCTGTGGAGTGGAATTAGTGGTGAATCTAAATTACACTTGGTTAAATGGGCTAAGGTTTGTAAGCCTTTGCAGGTTGGGGGGCTAAGTATAAGACGATTGACGAGCTTTAATTCTGCCTTGTTAGGAAAATGGTTGTGGAGGTATGGCATGGAGATAGATGCTTTATGGAGGAGGGTTATAGAGGCGAAATATGGGAATATTTGGGGTGGTTGGTGTACAAAAAAGGTGACAAGTGCTTATGGTGTTAGCCTGTGGAGATTCATTAGAAGTGGCTGATTGAATTTTTCTAAACTCCTTTTGTATGACGCAGGAGATGGTACTAGAGTGAAGTTTTGGAAGCATGTGTGGTGTGGGGACTGTACTTTCCAAGAGGCTTTTCCGGAGCTTTATTGTCTTAGTAGGTCAAAGGAATCCTCAATGGCTGAGGTTATGTGTTGGTTTGCTAGGAGGATTCACTGGAATGTTCAATTTCGTCATCCACCACAAGATTGGGAACAAGAATCTTTTGATCTGTTTATAGGTATGGTCTACTCTTCGACTGTGCGGGGGTTTGGTCCTGATAAGGTTTGTTGGAAGCCAGCAAGGAGTAGAGGTTTTGAGGTTAGAGGTTTTTATCTTTCTTTCTACCCTCCCACTCTCTTATCCTTTCCTTGGAGAATGATATGGCAATCGAAGATTCCTCCAAGGGTAGTTTTCTTTTCATGGTCTGCTTCCTTAGGTAAGATCTTAACAACAGACAACCTTCATAAAAGACGTGTGCTTGTTCTTGATTGGTGTTATATGTGTAAGAGTTGTGGGGAGTCAGTGGATCACCTTCTAGTTCATTGCCCCATAGCTTGTGAGTTGTGGTCGTTGGTGTTCTGTTTGTTTGGTATCCACTGGGTTATGCCTCATAAGGTTATTGAGTTGTTTAAGTCTTGGCAGGGTAAGTTTAGGCAACATCGCAACATAGATTTTTGGAGACTAGTGCCTTATTGTTTGATATGGTGCATTTGGCGTGAAAGGAATGCTACAAGCTTTGAGGGATGTGAATGTTCTATGCTAGAGATTAAGTATTTTTTCTTGCACACTCTCTTTGATTGGAGTGTGGTCTTTTCTCATTTTACTTGTTCTTCCCTTCATGTTTTACTTGATCGTTGTAATTTTGGTTCCTAATTTGTGCCCTCATAGTACATCCCCAATGTACTCGGATTGGCTTTTTTATTAATAATATTTTACGTTATCTATCACAAAAAAAGGGCTAAGATTAGAACACTTGAAATAATTGATTCTGATAATAGTGGGTACCATCAATTCCCAAAGGTAACGTAGAAGAACCCAAAAAATGCATTTCAGTCTAATTATTATGCATTAGTGTTTTGATTGGCTAATAAAGTGGAAAATGGAGTTCTATTCCATAGATGGTAATATTTTTCATCATCCCAGGTTTTTTTTTAAGCAAATTTTTTACTAAAACTACAGGATCAGTTTGTTTTTGTTTTTTTTAACTTTTACTACTTTTGATTTATTCTTCAATGTTCTTTGTGCTACATTTTTGGGTAATCAATTAAATGATCCACACAATGTTGTTCTCAATAGAGAAATAAGAAATAATCTTTTGTCTATAGCATTGGGATTATGAGAAACTGCCTAATAATGATTAAAAAAAAAACTTTTATGTCAAGCTGAATTATAGTGTTTATTTGGGTTACTTTTCTTTTTTTTCAAACATTACTTTGTTCTGCTTTAGTAAAAAGGCTGGTAAACTGGTTTATTTGGGTTGCTTCTGTTTAGTTGCTTTGTTTGTGTGACTGTTAATACAAAAGGGAATTCATTGTTTTGAAATGGTAACGTTGAAATCCTTGAAATCAGACTTTAGGAGAGGTACAACGTATTGAGGATTCGACAGGAATTCCTGGATGTGGTGTTTCTTCTCTCCCTATGAAGTATTTGGGTTTACATTAGGGAGCCCCTTTCAAAGTAAAATCTATTTGGGATCCCATCTTAGAATGTGTGCAAAGGAGATTGGCTAGCTATAAGAAATATACTCGTCGGATGGGGGTTGTCTCCCCCTCTCTAAGAGTACATTATTTAGCCTTCCCGCTTATTTCTTTTCTCTTTTCCCACTGCTTTTGGGTGTGGCAAATAGAATGAAAAAGATTTAGAGGGAATTTCCTTGGGGTGGCCTGGGGGATGAATTTGAAGTTTTACTTAGTTAATTGGAATACTTGTTGTCCTCCTGCGTGCCATGGTGGCTTGGGAATCAAGAAGTTATTTCTATTTAATCAGGATTTTTTGGGTAAGTGGCGTTGTGAATTTGAAGATACGGTTTTATGGAGACAGGTAATAGATTTAAAGTATGGATCCAATGGAGAGTATTGATGTTTGGGTGAGGTGAAGGGCCATATAGGGTCTGATTGTAGAAGTATATTAGAGGAGGTTGGGACAAATTTGTGCAGATCACTAGCTAGGATGTTGGAGATGGTACTAAAGTTAGGCTTTCGCATAATGTGTAGCCAGGGCCCAGGGGAGACGATTCTTAAGGAGAGATTCCCCAGTTTGTTTTTATAGCGAGAGATAGTTAAGCCATAGTGGCAGATTATGTAGAGATCTGACATGAACTTTGTTATTGGAATCTTTTGTTCATTCATGCAGTGCAAGATGGGAAGTAGATTCTGTGGCACAGTTATTGTCGGGTCTTTATGTAATAAAGATTTGGCTTGGGGATGTTGATAAGTTGGTTTGGCTCCCTTTTCCAAACAAAGGCTTCAAAGTGAAGCGCTACTACTACATTTTGAGGTGGAGGAGTAGATTTTCCATGGAAAAGCATCTGGAAAGTTCATGTCTTGCTGAGGGTTTTTTTTTTTTTTTTTGGTGTGTGTGTGTGGCATTAGGAGGATTTTGATAGTTGATAATTTAAGAATGAGAAGCCTAAGTATTATGGAGTAGTGCTTGATATGTAAAAATCATGGGGAGGATGTGAATAGTTTATTTCTACATTGTGTTGTGGCTTGGGAAATGTGGTTTATGATATATTCTCTATTTGATGTTTCCTGGGTGGTGCCAAAGTGGATGCAAGAGATGCTTGCATGTTGGAAGGGGTGGTTAGGCCGAAGATGTAATGGGGAAATATGGCAAGTGGATCTTTTGTGTCTCATGTGGTGTCTTTAGAGAAAGTAGAATGCTAGATGCTTTAAGGGGCAAGATTAAGTGTAGCGTAGATGAAATATTTATTGCTAAAGTCTTTATTGCATTTTCTGTCTCAGGATTCCTAGAATTTCTAGATTCCTTGAGTTTTCACTAGCTTTGTATTTCTAATTTTTGCTTCCAGTTCTCTCCTGTTTTTGTTTTACTTAGGTCTACCCCCCCACCCCCCCCTCTTTTTTTTTCAATAAACTTTACTTATCAAAAATATTTGACAACTAGGACAAAAATCTTAAAATCAGACTGGTTAGATGTTTACTTGCATAATGATTTGTTGATGTTGGTAACGTGCTGTTGATGATGCAGGGTGTTTCCATTGGTCCTTTCTGCACTGTTGGTTCCTCTGCCAAGCTTGGGCATGGCTGTCAATTACATCCTGGGAGCCATATATTTGGAAATACTGAACTGGGGGAGCATTGCATTTTGATGACGTGAGTTTGGGTGATGGTTTTACCTTTTGTGGTACATTGTTGCAATGCATAGTTCTTGTTCCGTTTTGATGTAATTTTATCAAGTGCTTAAACTTGTCAGGCAGTGGCTCTGTGGTTGGGGATGATCTTCCTGGGCGTACGGTTGTGGGATGCAATAACATTATAGGCCATCATGCTGTGGTAGGTGTTAAGTGCCAAGACTTGAAGTACAAGGTTAGCTTCCGATGACATTGGTGTTAACTCCTCTGTTCTAGCTTATTGAAATCACGTTTGCTTCCATGCCAATTTGTATTGTCAATGTAAAGTGTTGCTTTTCTTGGAATTGTGGCCTAATTTTATGAATCATATGACCATTATCTAATGACTAAAAAACTGTTTCTAACTGGTTTATATTGGAATTGGCTTTAAGAACTAGAAGGATCATTGTACATTTTCCATTTATAATGTATGGCATATTATTTTTTTTCCAATTATTAATTTATTTTGTTCTTTTGTTTTTCACTAATTTAAATTTCTCACACTCTGTTTGGTTTTCAAAAAAAAAAAAAGAAAAAAAAAAAGAAGAAGAAATGATATTGGATACTGTATTTCATATGTATTGGATACTGTATTACAGTCACAATTTATATACATGTGGATGTTTTCATACAGGATACCCCTCTTATATATATGTCTATCATTTAGCTAGGGGATGAATGTTTCCTTGATATTGGCGACAACAATGACATTAGAGAACATTCCTCAATCCACCGTTCTTCGAAGTCAAGTGATAGGACGGTAATGATGGGGTTGCTGAGGCTGTTTTTTTTCCTCCTTTTTCAAAATAGAAATTTTGTATAACATTTAGAGAACTTCATATTCTAACTAGCATTATACATAATCAGGTTATTGGTGATAATAATCTTATAATGGGATCTTGTCATGTTGCCCATGATTGCAAGGTTGGCAACAACAATATTTTTGCAAACAATACTCTACTAGCAGGCCATGTTATGGTGGAAGTAAGTCCTTGGTTCACTTCTCTATTTAACATCTTTGTATTTCGTATTTCTCATATGTTACATCTGATTAGAATTTAATTCAAGTGCTTCAAATGTAGGACTATGCTCACACTGCAGGTGCAATCGTTGTTCATCAATTCTGCCACATTGGTTCGTTCTCTTTTATTGGTGGAGGTTCTGTGGTATGGTCATTTCTTGGTAATCGACCTTAAATTGTCATCTTACCCTCTTATTTTATGTATTTATGAATCCAACATGGGTGTTAGTTTCTAACATGGACATAAGGGGGAGTAGGCTCAATGACTAAAAAGCTAACTACACTGTGACACTGGTGTTAGTTCTAGAAGGGCTTTCTAGGATTTAAATATTTAATGTTTCAACCTGTGTAAAGGCCAAAATGAGAGTGTTCTTGTTACATAGCGTCTTCAACATTGTATGGAATCAAGTACTTTTCACTAGTGTTGTCCATGAAAAGGATTATGATTCTTCTAGGATGCTTTCAATCTCATTTTCTTTATCTCATATGCCTGAAGGTTTCACAAGATGTCCCAAAGTACATGATGGTGACTGGAGAGAGAGCTGAGCTTCGTGGCTTAAATTTGGAGGGTCTTCGGCGTCGTGGATTCACAGCTGCAGAGGTTCGCATAAAGTAGAATTTCATATTGATGGTTTAAACTTTAGTTATAAATGATTATAATTATTATTATTTAACCTGCATGTTTGAAAGAGCTTATTTATTCCTTTGGGCAAGGATCTAGATAAATAGTCTGAGAATGGCTTATCGAAAGATATTTATGCCTGTTGATGCAAATTCTGCCAGTTTTGAAGAGCGTCTTGCTGAAGTGGTATAAAATCTCTCTTTCCCAAAACATTTTACATATTAAAAAAAAAAAATCTCTCTTTCCCTCTTTCTCTCTTGTTTTAGCTTACAAATAATATGAAGTTGAATCATTTTGCAGGAGCAGAATGAAGAATTGGCACATATTCCTGCAGTTTGTTCCATGGTGCAATCTATTCGGAACTCTTTCTCAGAAGATCGTCGTGGAATATGCAAGTTCAGACATTGGATATAGTCTAAATGACACCTAATTTGTGGAGTGAGTATATCCAAATTTCATTTACTAATCAAGTTGCTTTAACGTTTTTTATTTTATTTTATAAATTATTGCAGTTAAAAAAGTGGTTTGGACCAAAGCTGTTAGCAGTTTCTGCCTAAGAGCATCTGAGCAATAGTGTTTAGAAGCTGCTATAGACTTATTCTGTATTGTGATAACTCTGACGAGTTGACCTAATCTATTAGCAGTTTCTAACTAAGAGCAAATGACCAATTGTTTTTAGAAGCTGCTGTAGACTATTTTGTATGGTCAAAACTCTGTCGTGTAGCTTTTGGTTGACTTTGTTATGAAAGTTCAATCTATAGCAATTATTTATTTCTTTTAAATGGAAGGATTGTTGTATTGGCTAAGGCTGAATGTGGAAAAAAGTTGCAGAAGCTAAAAATAGTGGTAACAGATTAAAGAGGGAGAAAGTGATTTACCTATACAGATTCTGCATTTTCAGTTCTGTTGGCCTCAAAGCACTGGCCAATTGCTGAAGCTTACGTATTTCTCCTGATTCTTGAGATATGGATTGTCCTGAATATTGCAAATATATATATATATATATATATATATATATATTTCAGTATTACATGGTTAATTAACAATTTATTTGACTAGCTGTGGTAAACTCTTGCTTCTTTTAGAAGCATGGTAATTTTTGTATTATTATCATTCACTTTTCTTTTTGTCAGACCCTCATAGCCTTTAGTTTTCTTGACTTGATTGTTCATTTCCAATATCTTAATCCAAGACCATTAAAAGTCATACTGACAATATCAAGAAAGTGCAAGTTGTTTAATCTTTCATTTCCTTTTGACTGAAAATGGGAATAAACAGAATATATATTTCTTAACTGCGACTAAGATATCCAAATCTTTAAGATCTGTAACAAGGTACAGAGGGATGTAGGGACCATAAGCTTCAGGGGATAATTAGTATATTCTGTTGCATATGCTGCGAATGAAGCCATTTTTATTTACTTTCAATTCCCATTTAGCTTCTGTTAAATTTCTGGAAATGCCAAAGCAAGCACCAATATAATTGTTTAATCTAAAATGCTCATGTGACCATTTCAATACCATGTTATTTGAGTTTGCATTGCTGAGAGTTTATGGCAAATTGGAACTTTTAATTTTTCTAACTAATAAACTGATATGACAAGCCAATCCATTTTTAAGTAATCAATGTCTTGAAAAAAAGTCCAAACTTCCTCTCTATATAACATGATTAAAACATTAGGTTCAGTAAATGGACTTGGGGAGAGGGTGAAGGTAACCATGGGGGTCAACTATTAAATTTGAAGAAAATAAAAAATAAAAAATAAAAAGAAGATTTGGTGCAGAGAATAACTGACTTTTATAAGGATTTCTAATTGTCAAACCAAATTTCCTCGTGTTCATCATGACACTTTGGTCTTAGGTTTTTTTTTTCTTCCTAGAGAAGTGATGACTTTAGAATGACACCTCATTGTAGAATTAGAAAGGCACTTATTTGTGGAATTAAGTATTATTGTGGGCATTATGTACTAGATTAAAAAAAAAAAAATTTTTTTTTTTTTACAGTTTCACCTACTATTATTATTTTAAAAAATGTTCACATCCGTCACATGATGCTTGCAAATTCAAATATACCAGGAATAAAAAATAATTACAATAACCTCCCTTAAGATGTGATGATATTATAATTATATTTTTATTTTATACGTAGTATTATAGAAATATAAACATTTTTTAAATGATATCATTTAAAATAATATCATTTACTTGTGGCTTATGCCAAAAAATATATTATCATGAAGAGGACATTTAGAAGCCAAAGATGAACTAAACACTTATAATTGTTACTCCAAGATTCTTTTTTTTTAATTTTATTATAAAAGTAAGGGATATATGTGGGATTTGAAAAATGTGATATTTGCATGATATCATTAAATGAATTAGTTGTTTACGTCTATTGAATTGTCATATCCCAACCAAACAAGTGGATAAATAATTGTAGCACCATCAAACCCCAGTAAAGACTGTAGTTTAAGGGTTAAAATTCTGTCTTTTTCTGTGTTGCTACAAGCCTACAACAAGATTAGTGAAAAGGATATTATTAATTTATAAAAGATTAATGCAAAGTGCTTGTACATTGGACATTCCGCAACATTTTTAGTTCTAATTCTGGATTATTATCTGTGATGTAATCTTTCTTTTTGAACATTTAGTGGCACAACAATGCTACATAAAGGTAAATATAGAATGATATAGAAATGGGGGTAAGAAAAAAAAAAAAGCAAAATGCAATTGTTCTTATATATATAAATATAAATCAATCAGTAGTTGAGAAGATCCTTAGTTTGAATGTGACCCTTGAAGAAACCTTGCCCGTTCATTACTTTTTTCCACAACAAAATGTTGAATTAATTTGCTCTCTTTTCATGTAATCGAAAAGACTTAAGCATCGGTGGTTGCTAGAGCATTTTAATGTCTACATAGCTTTTTGAAGGTGCTTTTTTTTTTTCTCCAACTTGGTTAGATGTCTGAGAAGGGAGCTAATTAAGCTAGCTATCAGAAGCAAAAGGAGGTGTACCTAAAAGAGAGAAAAATAATGGGATTGGCCATTAGGGTTGGAAATGTTTAAGCTTTAAACACATCCTATGCAAAACCATTGGTGTGATATATATTTCAACTAAAATTATATTGGTACTAATTAACAAATGGCCAGTACAAAGTGCTCTTGTACTACTTGAAGAAATTGCGAAAGGTGATCTAACACTTCTTTAGATGCAGTGCTTTTTACTTCAGCAAATTAATGGTACACTTATGGCCATTTGCTTCTGTTAAAGTTACACCTTTTGAGCTTGTGTGGAAGCAACTCTGAAAAAAGTAAATCTTGTGATCAATCTTGTATGCTCACTACTTTAGGACATGATAATAACCTTTAAGAAATCAGTCTCATTCATGCTTGTCTTCTAACTTATTTTTTCTAGTTCATTGCCAACCTTAAAATATTTGGTTGACAAAGTGCTGTCTTGGGGTCATTGTTTATAGCTCTGATTTTACAAGACTTTGATAAAAATTCAATTATCTGGATACCGTATAGGACCAAAAGAGTTTCACCAAACACACTGAATCAAAGGCCACAATTAAAATTGCACCAAGTTCAAGTTCTCTAATAAATTGGGTTATCAATATTTTCAGGTCCCTCGATGTTCACGTCATTTTGAGCTCATTTAGCACAATATTTGCACATAGTCTGAAAAAAAAATACATAGTAGATATTTTGATTTGATTTGATTGTCATATATTCTAACAAAGCAAAACATTTGCAATATTCTTGATTTATTCTAATAAAGTAAAACATATGGTTACGCAGACAACCAAAATAATGCAACCATAAAATTGAATGAAAAAAGAATTAAAAAATAGGTATTTTAGGAGGGGCAAAGTTTAGCTACAAAATTG
The DNA here is from genome assembly GCA_030021035.2 of Notholithocarpus densiflorus. Taxonomy (NCBI): domain Eukaryota; kingdom Viridiplantae; phylum Streptophyta; class Magnoliopsida; order Fagales; family Fagaceae; genus Notholithocarpus; species Notholithocarpus densiflorus. The sequence continues at coordinate 2,158,186 of JARYZH020000009.1, read as the reverse complement.
GTTGTAGTCTTAGACTACAACCTTACTCAATATATTTTTATTAAAAGTGAATTTAGACAAGTCCACCATTGGATTACATCTTCATCTTATATCCTCCATGCTTGCAAAATTTCTAAAAAATTAAAGATCTATAGTTATGTTATCAATAAATTGTTTAAATTGCAAGTTTTTGTAGTTTAAAATTATGCATAAAATATAATCTTATATATCATATAGTAAATAATATTCAATTGACACAAAATTTGACATGTGTATTAAGACCGTAAAGAACATACAATTTAACAGTTAGATTTTCGAAATATGTATTAATATTTATTTTATTGAGTAAGATTGTAGTATTAGATTACAACCAATTTTGTAGTTAAACTTTGTCATTTTAGAAGTTAGCACATCTAAGTTTGCTTGGAGTCGGCACTAAGTAAGAGAAAACAAACTTTTAGGGATCAACACCTAGATTGGCTGGAATTCACACTAGGACATTGGAAAATTCAAAAAACAATATATTATTTAATTAATCAAACTTTAACTTGTCTTTGTATGAGTACAATACTATGCTTACATAGACTACTAAACCCTAATTTTAACTTAGTTTTTTTTTTTTTTTTTTTTGAGAAGGAATTTTAACTTAATTAGGAAATCCTAATTCTAATTTCCTTAGAAAATCTCCATTATTGAATCACAAAAACAACCTTGATTCTATAAAAGAAAACAGAGTACTAATAAACCTAATTAATTACTATGATTAATTATGACCTAAAATAATATACCAATGAACTAATAATAATACAATAATAATTCATCCAAATTAAATAATAATAATAATAATAATACATCCAAATTAAATAAGATTGAATTAAAATAAATATTTCTTTGCGCCGCATCATATGGATTCTTATTTATTGGTAATGTAAAACTTATGACTTGGAGAATGGTAACATAAACTTATGACATATATCATCCTCGATTAAAAAAAATAATAAATAAAAATAAAAAATTGAGCTAGTGATTTAACACTTAGTTCCAAAAGGCTAATAAAACATTCTTAAGATCGTCATCTTCTCTTTTGCTCTTTTCTACAACTGAAGATTCCTTTTAATTTCACTGCCAAATAAGCCTGAAGTAATTGACCAAAATTGGGTGCTTACTGCTTCAGACATAGAGAAAGGCTAAAATATTCTTTGAAATTGGCTTCCAGATGCAGTGGGTATGAGGCCCATCCTCAACAAGTTGGCCAATCTATAATAATAAAAATAACATCATAATATAATATTAAGAAAGACAAAGCTAGCTAGCTAGCTAGTTCGGTGAGGTTTCTACCAAATGTATCATATTCTCAGTCTCCATCTAGTTTTGATTACTAATGTATGAGCTTTACCTACATGGGAAAGGAGAATATCCTATTCTCCTCCCTCAAATCAGCTCCTGATACTATTTACATGATAGTGAAATTTTAGTCAGGTACCATAACACATTTAAAATTAAGATAATATTATAATAAACAGTATAATATAATATATGATGTGAGATGTCAAACAATCAAAATGATACTGCTTTTTTATTTTTTATTTTTTATTAATCAGTATTTATTTCAATAACAAAGTTATTATACTCAAATGAGATTCGATGTAGATGGCATATTTTGACTAGCACCAACCTGGTAAATTAAGTACGATTAGAGCACTCATAGTAGTGGTGCTAAAAAATTATATTGGTATATTTTAGCTCCTCACGCACAAAAAGCAAGCTCCAGCAGTGGAGCTATACTTTTTTTTTTAGCTGATTTGCTACAGTGCACATCTATAGATAGATGTGCACTATAGCTGAGAGCAAAAAAAAAAAAAAAAAATTTATTCTGCTGGACACTTGTTCCTTTTTTTTTTCATTCACTCTCATCTCTGAAGCTGAGAGCCTCTCTCTCTCTCTCTCATTCACTCTCATCTCATCTCTCTCAAGCTCACTCTCTTAACTCCAGTCTCACTCTCTCAACTCCGGTCACCGACCCACGAAGCTTGACTCATCCTCATCCACGACGTCATCGAAGCTCGACGTCACCGAAACTCCCTTGTTCATCGCCGCCAATCAGCCTCAGACCCACGCCGCCATCCGCCTCAAACCCACGTTGTCGATCGCCTCAGACCCACGCCGCTAGCCGCAAGCCACCGCTGCCGCCCATCTTTCTATTCTCTTTGCTGTGATTGAGTTTTTATTTTTATTTTTATGTATTTTCATATGGGTTTGGTGGTTGTGGTGGTGGTGGTGGTGGTGGTTGATTTTGGCTATGGTAGTGGTGGTGGATGATTTTGACAGTGGGTTTGTGGATTTTGGTTGTGGTGGTGGTGGATGATTTTGGCTTTGGCAGTGGGTTTTGTGGATTTTGGCTATGAGTTTTGTGGTTTATGGTTGTGGTTGTGGTTGTGGCAGTGGCAGTGAGTTGTGGTTGTGGTTGTCATGGCTAGTGGTTTGTGGTGACTGGTGGCGATGGGGTTGTGATTGTGGTTGTGGTTTTGTTTTTTGTTTTTTTTTTTCTATGTTATGTTGTGGTTGCCAAAGTAGAGTGGTGGTTGTGGCCGGTGGTGGGGGTGGTTGTGGCTGTGGCTGATAGTAGAGGTGGTTGTGGTTGGTGCTGTGGATGTTTTTTTGATAATAGGATATATTATTTTATTGCAGTAGTTATATTATTTTATTGTGATGTTTATATTATTTTATTGTGTTGAAAGCTAAAATAGATCTACTGCTGCAGCATGTGTAGGTAAAATAGATAAAATAACTTTTATTGGTGCTAAATAGCTAAAATTATAAATCCACTGCTGTGGACGCTCTTAGTACTTATCTGGGTACCCCAAATAATGGGTCATTAATATTGATCCAAAGGTTGTTTTTCTTTTTTTATTTTAACAAAAATCAACTATTCTGATTAATGGTGATCATCAACCTGTACTTTTGAATTTATGCTGTTGATTAGAATTGAGATGACTTGTTTGAGGGGTTTTCTTGGGAATTTGGAAAAACTTCAGAAGATCTCTTATACTAATATTTCATTTCAAAGATCTGTATTTGACATATGACAAAGAATCTAACTTCCCGAGGTCTTTGGTAGAACTAACTAAGAAATTTGAATTCAAAGCAAATTTTGTCATATTTTTCTCTTTCTTATATAAAGTGGATATATAGCTCTAGTGAGTTTCCTATGAAAGTTGGTGTAGGTTGATCAGCATTAATTTTCAAAGTTTCTCATGTTCTGAGATATTTCTTCTCCCTTCTGAAGTCATATTGATATATACTATACGTACCTACCCCCAAACTATTGGAGGACTACAATATATAAATATCCTTCTCTACTATTCCTTTGTTATACCATGAAAGGTTATATGAAAATAAATAAAAATGTACAACTGAAAATACAGATAAGTACGTACCTATCTATTTCTATGTCAAATAGACGCAATGGATGGACGAAAATAAATTCCAAGAGTCCCTATCTACAGAATATAGTATGTTACAAAAGGCCAAAGGAAAAATATACCATGTATAACTAGAGTACAAAACTACGCCGTATAAGATAAAGCTTTCTTAAGAGAAAAATAAAGAGGGAGAGAAGTGTACTTATAGTTATAATCTCTACTCTCTAGCTTTTGTTTAGAAACCAAGTTGGAAAAATATCCAACAATAAAATATGTCCATCCATTCATCTTCTCTTGGTGTGCATCCATTTTCATAGCCCCCACCTCACCCATCACGTTATATACTACCAAACATATTAGTTATTTGTGCTCTCTCTCTCTCTGAGTTTGATATTGTGGGGGTGTTAAGTCGTTAATCTGAGAAGTTAAACTTGTCCGGGTGAACATGGGCAGAAAGTGCTCACATTGTGGAAACATAGGCCATAATTCAAGGACCTGCACTTACAGAGAGACTTTTGCTGGTGGTCTTAGGCTCTTTGGAGTGCAACTAGACTTATCTTCATCTTCTTTTGCCTTGAAGAAAAGTTTTAGCGTGGATTGCTTGTATCAACCCTCATCCTCATCACCAACATCACCATCGTCTTCATTGTCCTCCTCGAGAATTTCCATCGATGAAAATTCTGATAAAACAACCATTGGTTATCTCTCTGATGGTCTAATATGTCGACCCCAAGAGAGGAAGAAGGGTGAGTTTGGAATGAAAATTCATATCTTTTATGGTATTGTTTCAAATTTTTTCAGCAGAACCAAAAGTATTCTTGCAAGAGTAAATTACATACTAATAACTGCAATACAAGGTGACATTTTTTTTTTCATTCTTTTCCAAGGACAAAATTTGTTCTTTAATTGCAATGATTTTTTTTCTTACTAAGGTGGGTGTCCAAAGCTTTTTAAGCACTTTGATTATTTCTCGGGTGTGTAGTCCCGTCCCACTTTTCAATGAAATTGTTTCAGCTTCTTACAAGAATCTTAAAGCGACCTATTTTTCACCAATTTGTTACTTTCTTTCTTGGCTTGGAAAGTTTTATATGAAACAAACTAGCTAGGAGCAAAAAGATTTTGTTTTTCATTTTGTTGATGAATATAGGTGTCCTTGTGGTTGTATGTTTAGGAGTTCCATGGACAGAAGAGGAGCACAGAACATTTCTAATTGGGCTTGAGAAGCTAGGGAAGGGTGATTGGAGGGGCATCTCTAGAAACTATGTGACAACAAGAACCCCAACCCAAGTTGCGAGTCATGCTCAAAAGTATTTTCTTCGACAAGCAAGCCTTAACAAGAAGAAGAGACGTTCAAGTCTTTTCGACATGGTATTATTTCCTTGATCTTTCTAGCTTATATAGAGATTCTACTTGCATCATATGCTTATTGATTCACACCCTCTAGTGTCATTTATAAACTCGTGAATCAAAATTTTTCTTTCTTTCCTTTTGGGATGATAGGTTGGAAGCAGCAGCAACATGTTAGGTCATCCTGCAAGTAGTACTAATTCCAAGCCAAGTGATGCAGTTCCTGCTGAATATTGCAAAACAAGTAGCTCTCAACATGATACTACTCTGCCACTGCTAGGCCATAGTTCCTCACAACAAGATGCTAAATCAGATAACCAAGAAACCGAAGATCCTCAATTACCTTCAAGCAGTAAGGCTAATGTGCCTGTTTGGTTATATGGATTGATTGATTCCGAGCTCAAAACTTCACATGCAGCAAAACCCAGTTCCTCAAATGCATCACCTAATCTAGAGCTCACACTCGCAGCACCAAGGCCTTTGGAACAAAATAAATCATCCCCAGCTCCCCTTCTTTTTGGGCCTATTACTGTTACATGAACGTTCATGGACATAAACCCATAGAAATGTCACCCTTAAGCAGGAGAGCACTTAGTAACATGTTATTCACGGTATTACTAGTGTAGTTGGAACATCTTAATGGGAAATCTATCCCTTTTTTCTTTTTCTTTTTTTCTCTTATCTGAATAAATAGATCTATTTTGATATCAGTATGAAAGTAGTGAAAAATCCTTGCTAAATATATCTGTTCTTTCTCTATATGTGACTGCAACATCTGTGTCAGTGTTACAGTTAGTAATATGATGGGCTCATGTTGTTTTTCTTTTTATTCTAGTTATGGAAAATGCGATATTAATTAGCATCTCATATATTGTAAATATAGTCTAGATATAGATATGGAACATTGTAGACAAACGTGGTTTACAGTGATTGCATACATCCCATCAATTATTTCAGGTCCAAATTATTAGTTTGGGATTATACCAAGGCATGGTAATAAAGGTAGAAAGAAATGGCATTTTCCACACCACCACGCACCACCTTGAGAGAACACTAAAATTTTTAATAATCAGTACCTAATCACTTTTGTGTCTTTTTTGGTTAAGTCCATGTTAAACTGCGGCTTAAGTTATTTGAGAAAGTCACACAAGCTTTCACTTCCTTGCTAGTGCAAGCTGTCTTAACAGCGACATCTGTGGGGAAAGAACCAAAGCGACTCAAGAATAAAGGTTCTTTAACTTCTTCACTTTTAACAAAAAAATTAAATATAAAATTGTAGTGCTTCGGAGAATGTAGGGGAAGGGAATGAAGTGTGTTGGAATCTTACTACTTGTGGTTGAAATGTTTTTGTGATTTCAAAGTTCTTCATTTCTTCGATAGTTCCTAAAGTTTTCATTTGGTATATATACTTTATTTTCCTATTTTTCCAAAGAGTAAACAGTACAAAAGTACAACTATAATTAGAAAAAATGATACTTTATAAAGTAGTGTACAAACTGTAAATAAAAATAAAAATGGACAATTAGTTCATAGCTTAAATTAACATTTTACATTCAATGTGTTCTCTCTTTTCAAGATTTTTGGAAATTTATTTAGCATCAAAATTCAAATGGTCATAAAGGGATCATAATGTTCACCCAAATGTATGTTAGACAATCGTTAATGAACACAGCAACAGATGAGAATTGGAACCCTCTAATGGCTTTTTAGTAGCTTGAAACATAGCCAGTGTAATGAATCTGAGTCAAGGCCCAGTTTCTTGTGTCCTATTTTTCCCTTAAAGCAAATTACAAAAACAAAGATTGTGCAGCCAAACTTGAGAAAAGAAAGGCATACATGGGCAGCACAAACCTACACCCTATGGCTAAGTCTTGTAAACCCTTAGCCAATCCATTCACATTTTCCAGTGATAGAAATAGCATAATATGATAAAGATATTATTAGGGAATTTAATATATAGGATACATAGTACTCCATGATAAAAGAAATCACTCTCTGAGTCAAAAGTTGATATAATGAGAAAATGGGTCCCAAGTCCAGAATCTTGTAATGCTAATTCAAGATGTTATGCAGTCCACATTTATGGAAAAGACTAGGATTTAGAAATCAAACTTATAATGTAAAAGAATGACTGATGACTGGTATTAGCTAAGAGTCATGATTAAAGATTTTGACTACAATTTTTCTAATGTTTTCACAATTTGACTGCTTCAAAGGTTCGATCAATTCAACACAGTACATATTTCAAGTTTTTTTTTTTGGTAGCCATTTCAAAATTTTTCAGATTTCTTTTTCATGTTCCGTGGCCAAAATCTTGAACTGATGTAACTTTGATCCCCGCCCAAAACCCCACTTGGCCACTCTTTACATCAAGTTGTATTTTTGTACTAAAATAACATTTGGAGCTAGCCAGAGGAATCCAAATACGATAACAAGACACAAAGTTAACTTTGTGACCATAAAACTGACACCTCTCTCTTAGCATCCTGAATGCTATTATGAAGATAAGGAAGAAATGAAGCTTGTCCACGAGCTGTGAAGACAACCCTATGTCACTATCTGGGCCTTTTTCTGCCTAGTACTAGTGGCATTCAATTACTTTATTTTGCATTAAACCATTAGGAGGGCCCTGGGGAGAGAAGGATACTTCTCCAAATACTATTTTTTTCTCCCCCGAAAAAAACCTTCTCCAAATATCTTCACCCTAATTTTATTGTCTAATATGTGTTTTCCTAATTGCTTATTTCCTGAATCTATACCGCATATAATAATGTAAGTGTTGCATTTAATTACTGCAAAACTCCTGTTGCGCCACTTCATCAGCCACATCATTGTATTATTTTTTTTATCCATTTTTCTTTTAAATTTTTTGTTAAGTCCATATATTTTAATGTTGTCAAACTATGCTAAATTATGTGTCTTTGTTCAGTTTTGATATGTTTTAAAGTGGCAATTGAAGATCAAGTTGAAGACATGAAATTTGCTTAAGAACATCTCAAGAATAGTGCATTTCAGCATGTCTCAACACTAGGCTCGATAGCAGTGGATTGATTTAGCCTAGAAAAGTCTGGTTTTTGTTTCCTCAACAATAGAGTCAATAGCAGTCTTGACAGTAGCTCAATCGATCGAGTTTTGTGTTTTAGCAAAAAATCAGCAACAACAACAACAACAACAAAAATAAAAACAAATAAAAAATAAAAAAACAAAAAAAAAACTCAAAACTTGTATGTTTCAAGCCTAATTTAAAATCCATTTGTTGCGGTATTTAAAGGATGTCATAAGCCATCTCTAGAGAGGCTTTTTAGAGAGAGAGAGAAAATTATGTTTGTGTGGCTAGGGTTTGCATAATCAATTTCTCTTAATTTCACCATATCAGAGAGTTTCAAATAAATTTCAACATTAGTTGATGAAGAAGCTGAAGCCATAGAAGCCACTACATACTTGCTGATGTAAAGAAAACCTTCAAAAGGTTCTTGAAGTCAGTCAAATGTTTCAGTTGTGATCATGGGTGTGTCATTCGTGGAGGCAATTCATATGATTAAAGAGTTTAGAGGTTTTGGTGCAGTGAATTTTTTTTTTTTTTTTAATTTTTTCTATAGGCTGTAAAGTCCAGGTTTCCTTCCTAAAGTCAGGAATGGTGAGAAGGGGAATATGAAAAGATACCTTTAAGCCATATTAATTAGTCTAACTCTAAGGTTTTACTTGGATTGTAATAACTTTTCTTATCATAGTTGTTAAGTTGTGAATTTCCATAGTTGTTTTTGTTGGCTTTATTCCGTGCCAAATTTATTGTAATTTCTGCATTTCTTTCCTTGTATTTTGTGGGATTTTATTGTACTTGGGTTGGGTCTAGAGTCGGTGAAGAATTGTGTGTTCATTGGAACTCGGGACTAACTCGAGAATGGCTAAAGATTGCAGCACTTGCAAGTTGACATGTGAGAAGCACGTGAGGGAATTCCAAAAGTTTGTTAAAGTGACTTTCAAATGACCTGCAAGTTACCCTAACAACTCATTTTCTAGAAACAATTGTCCCTCTTTTTTCCTCCTCTGTATATGCCCTCATTTCCCACGAAATTCCCTACCCAATCACCTTAGATTTTCTCTACTCTCTTCCCTCTCCCATTGACATTCCTTGAGAGGAGATTTATCCAAACACAACCCACACACAATCTGAGTGTTGAGAGTGTATTGGAGCATTAGGAAGCATTGGAGCTTGACCACATTTTTAGCTGATAAGGCATGGTGGTGCAACTGGTAGTGTTGCGGGATCTGAGAAGCTAGTGAAGACAAGAATCTGAGAAGTCTGTTGGTAGCTGTAGCTTGAAGGGCTTAAGTACATTGAGTTGCTTAGGCTTGAAGGGTTTGTATTTTTGTACTCCAACTCATTCACTAGTGAATCATTTTTCCATCGGGTTCTCGGGTTTTCCTCTTCAATAACATATTGGTCTGCACCTTCTTTCCTTGCTACCATTTACTTAATTACTCTATTCAGTTATGTTTATCCATGTAATTGTAGAGTGCTTTGGTTAATTAATTGGCTAATTACGTATATTCTACTTTAATTGTGTTTAACCTAAAATTAATTAAGTTGTAACTAAAATTGGGGGTCTAAAATAGCACTTAATATTTGGCTAGTGCACTTTCAATAGTGGATATGCTTTGGGTTGATTAGTTTTTGTGTTTTTGACAACTCCACTTTGGATTGAGGTGTTTTATTGTTTTTTTTTCTTAATTCTCCATCACAAATCCCCTCTCTCCCTCTTATAACTTTGGCTATGTGAAAATTGTAAATCATAACATATCATCTTCAATAAATTTTAGAAAATAAATTATAAATTGTATCACATTACAAAATAATAAATGAGGCCTAACAGGATAAGCTCAAAAAGCCTTTTTGGAGCTTACCAAACTCATTGGATAAAGTGGGTGTTGTCCCACATCGCTTGAGTGTATCTCTTTCCTATTGCTTAAAACCCCACTCTACTATTACAAGAGTTAGGTCTTTTTGTAGTGGTACTTTGGGCTAAGTAATGTGTTTGAACTTGGTGAGAGAGTGTAATTAAGTGTGTGTGTGTGTGTATAGCAGTTAGTTTGCGTTTCTCAAAAAAATAAAGTGGGTGTTGTCCCACATCGCTTGAGTGTAACTCTTTCCCATTGCTTAAAGCCCCACTCTACTACTACAAGAGTTATGTCCTTTTGTAGTGGTACTTTGAGTTAAGTAATGTGTTTGAGCTTGATGAGATAATATAATTAAGTCCGTGTGTGTGTTTAGTAGTTAGTTTGTTTCTCAAAAAAAAAAAAAAATCATTGGATTAGTTTTTTTAACATATTTGTTTATGCAAGACTTTTTAAACCTAGTTTTCTACTACAACTATATTTTTAATAATTTTCAATAAATAAACAACTGGGCAAAAATCTAATTATTAGTTAGTTTACCACTGTACGCTTGGAAATTGTTTATTTTTGAAAGATTTTTTATATAGTATTTATTAAAATATATGGTTTTTGATAACTTTTAAGTTAAATGTATTACAAAAAGCTAAAAACTAATTTATTTCAAAAAAATTAAAAATTAAATTATTTGAAGGAAAAAAAAATTAAGACAAATAAATAAATAAAAAGTGTTTTCAACAATTACCAAACCCACACTTCCCTCAAACCATAAGGTGATACAGGAAGTAGGAAATTTGATGTTTGGGTAAGAAAAGCTAGTAGAAAATACCACACAAGATGGAACAAATATCTTGGAATTTTACGCTTTTGTAGAATCCATATCTAGCTTCCATAGATCTCTATTTTGTGAACTTTGTCTGCTTGAATGCATACGATTTGTCCACTTATGGTCACTTTTAAGAAACAGTGACCCTTCAACCCACATTGTCTGTCTTCTTTACTAGCTGTAGCTATCAGCTGAGGTGTCATATTATTTGGATCTTTTTTCTCAAGCAATCTGTATATCCTCTTTATTGTTCACATGAATTTTGTGGAGGATAAAACTTTGTTCCTTTTAAGGAGATGGATATCAGATCAGATTTATCCTTTTCTATTAAATTCGTCTTCATGGTTATCACTTATCAGCATCAAAGTTATTCTTTCTTTTTCTTTTTCTTTTTTCTTTTTTTGTGTTTTTTTGGCTTTCTTTATGGAGTCTTTTGGCTAAATATTGCACTAAACGGAGTTTATTGGTGTTATAGGTACTGTTCAAAGTCATTTGGCAGAATGAGGAAAGAGACTGAATTTCGGCAACACCGTTGCCGAAATTGTAAGAAAAAGTATGAGAGAGAAGAAAGATAAGTGATATGATGGGGAGGGAGAAAAAATTGAATTTCGGTAATGAGATTACTGAAATTCTTGTCCTGCCCGTGAAGTGCAAGCTCCTGCCCGTGAAGTGCCCAAAATGCATGCTAGGGGGAGTGCCCGAAAGGGAAACCAATTGTGGCAACCAAGTTGCCGAAATTGTAGGGAATGGAGGAGAGAGAAAATATGAATTGTGGCAACCAAGTTGCTGAAAATGGGAGGAAAAAAAAAATTTTGTGGCAACCAAGTTGCCGAAATCTTGGGGAGGAATTTTTTTAAAAAAAATTGTGGTTGATTTGTGGCAATGGCACTGACGAAATAGAAGGAAAAAAAAATTGTGGCAATTGATTTGTGGAATGGCATTGCCAAAATAGAAGGAAAAAAAAATGGTGGCAATTGATTTGTGGCAATGGCATTGCCGAAATAGAAGGAAAAAAAAAATTGTGGGAATAGATTTGTGGCAATGGCATTGCCGAAATAGAAGGGAAAAAAAATTGTTGCAATTGATTTGCCGAAAATTGAGGAGAGAGAGAGTTCTTTGAATTAAAAAAAAATATATAGTACACATATTCTTATTCTTCAGTAGTTTTTTTTTACCAAAGTAGTTTGGTTTGTGTGTATGTCATGTTCTTTCATTTCGTATTGTAAAAGACCCTATGAAACAAATAATGATAGATTCAAGTACACTGAGTACATTGATTCTTATTCTAAAAAAAAGTACATAGATTCTTATTCAGATTCTTGTCCATGCATGAAAGAAAGTTATGGAAGAAAAAAATGATTAATGTGCATACTGTAAACAAACAAAAAACAAAGAAACTGAGATTTTTGCAAAGATTCTTTGCAGTGAATATATATTTATAGTTAAGTAATTTGTTTGTATCAAAGTCTCCCATCTTGTTGTGTGGCAATTGATTTGTGGCAATGGCATTGCCGAAATAAAAGGGAAAAAAAAAAATTTGTGGCAATGGCATTGCCGAAATAGAAGGGAAAAAAAATTTGTTGCAATTGATTTGCCAAAAATTGGAGGAGAGAGAGAGAGTTGTCTGAATAAAAAAAATATTTTGAATTCTTATTCTAAAAAGTACACATATTCTTATTCTTCAGTAGTTTTTTTTTACCAAAGCAGTTTGGTTTGTGTGTATGTCATGTTCTTTCATTTCGTATTGTAAAATTGTGTTGTATTTGCTCAATTGGCGTATCTAGTTATGCAGTTTAAAATCTAAGAATTTAACTTATATGAAACTTGCATCCTATTTAAACAGCACTAATGTTAATGAAGTTTCCACGGTTCTTATTTTCTACTCTTTTTCCCCTAAAAATTCCATCAACCTTCTTCTCCACTCTTATTCCCCTCAGAGTTCTACTAACCATTTTCAATTCATGTGTGTCATAGCAAATATCTATCCGTTCTTTATCTCTTACAAGGTGATTTACATCTCTTAAGTAATTACTCTTTTTTTTTTTATATAATATTCATGTTGATATGTTTTAGGGGCATAGCTAAGCATGAAAATCTTGTTTTTGTTAAATTATTTGTTCATGCAAATCTTGTTTTTGTATTATGTGTTTTGCAACATGAACTGATTTGTATGATATGTTTTAAATTATTTGTCCATGAATTCTTGCCTAAAATTTCATATAGCAAAAATATATTTCAAAATTGACATATATTTCCTTAAAGAAATACTTAGTTTGTTAGCCTATAATATACACGTATGCTATAAGAAAACCAAAAAAAAAAAAAAAAGTTAGTATATATATGCTCATAAACCTTAATATCTAAGTTTTAGGTATAATAATAATAAAGAAAATTGTACGATATTAGAAATATTTATCTATTATCGTTTGGATGCATGAGAACATTATATAATCTGTCTTGTTTTAGAAGAAGCAAAATGAAGAGCTACATAAAATAATTAATGTAACCATAACAGATTCTTCTAAATGTTAATGTTATGCTAAGTTACTTAAGAAAAGGGAAACAAAAAATAATTTTAACTACTATGATGGACAGTAATAAATTATCATTAAACCAATCCTCTTTAATAGAATTCTCTCAGCTCTAGCTTATTATACTTTGAATATTTTTAATGGATTACCTTCTTGTATTGCATTTTAATGGTTGTGTAGTGTTAATATATTAATACTATTGTTATGTTTTAGTGTAGATGGCAGAAAAGTTGTTCATTTTTCTCATCCATTTCAGTGGAATAATTAAACATGGCGAAAATGTGATTTATTACGAAGGGCCACCTCCTTCTATGCTTCCATTAAGCCGAGGTGTTACATTTGAAGATCTATGTGATAGAGTAGAGGTGGATGAGTGGGTTTCAGTAGAGGTTTGCGGGTGCTGTCTTCCTTGGTGCCTTTGTTGTCGCCCAAAGTGTGTCACCCTTTCAGTAGAGATGGAGGAAATATTTGCTTCCATTGATAACTTCACTCGACTAAGGCCCTCTATTATTGCTGGAAGGACTTGTTGTGTAGTGAGATCATTCCTCTGTTGGTTTGCAATAGCCAAATTTAACATATTATTGATCTCAGCTTGCTGCCACATAAAAAGGAAAAAAAAAAACGGTTATTAGTGCAGTATTATTGAAAAAGCTAAAATAATAATTTGTTATCAATATTAGTGCAGTATTATTGAAAAAGCTAAAATAATAACCTGGTACATATGGGCAGCCGCCTCTGGTGTCGTAAATAGGTGACCATGTTGATGGTACCATGTTGTGTAGTCCACACCTAAATGGAAGTTGTCATCCCCAACTACATTTTCAGCTCGCTCGTTCCAAAGCTGGTAGTATTGTGCATGCTGCCTACACCAATTAACACCGGACTTTCCTGTCAACTTTACACAATGCACAGATTTATCGAAATTGTCAGTAGGCCACTTTGGACATCTTTGCAACAACCCAAACTGTCGCATGACTCTTTCTGGATGGTAATACTCCACAATTTGGAAGCATAGCAATGGCGCTGTTGTAGTCCATATATGTTTTTCTACAAGACACCATGGATGCAAATAATTATCGTACGGTGTCCAAACAACCTGCAATTTCAATTACAATAACTATGTTATAATCGATCAAGACAATAATATAACTAGTAAATTAACCATTGATGCATTGTGACAACATATATTACCTGTTCATTATTATGTGTGTCGTGATTAGAACGGTACGCATGTAGAACATGTGTTGGTGTGTGAGTAAACGTTCTCTTGGTATCCCACCTATACACAATTAATGATTGCCACTAATTTTAGGGTTTGGAAGTATCAAGAATAAACGCTACAGTATACAATATTGTATAGAAATAGAAAGTAAATATTATACCTGCAACCGTATGGGTCATCACCATTTAAATTTGTTGGATTTATTAGAATTGGGGTCAGATATGGAAGATGCTCCCATGCCCATAATTGTAATATGAAAACAGGACCTGCAACCTCGGTGCTTTTTTTAATAGCAGCAGTACACAGCTCTTTATAAAGGAAAGCAAGTGTGGCACTACCCCAGCTATATTCCCCAGCTACACCAAAGTCCGCTAACAGCTGGAGAAAGCAACAATGCAATCTACTTTGGCTCTTATTTCCAAATAGTAAAGCCAAAACCTGGAACATGTATGCCCTAGCATACTGTTGGGTTGTTACAACATTGGCACCCTCTGGTAGGTTTGAGAATGTATTTCTTACCCATGTTATTTTAAGGCCACCATATGCCAATGCTGTTGCAGGTAGTGTAACCCCAAGTAAATTCTCACAAACTGTTCCCCAATCCAAATTAGTGGGCCCGCACACTGCATTGCCATCAATTGGCAATCCCGTAATGATTGCTATATCCTGTAGAGTGATCGACATTTCACAAGTAGGTAGGTGAAATGTATGGGTTTCAGATCGCCACCGCTCCACCAAAGAAGTGATAAGACCCCAGTCAAGATCTATATGTGGTAGGCGGGTAACACGGTATAGTCTACATTGATGCAAATATGGGGTGATACACTCGCCTAACTGCGAGGGGGGTGCAAACGGTTGGGGTCGCACTCGTAAGGTGGAAACCTGAATTTTTTTTTTAAAATGTACAATGTTATATTGCTAATGTTGAAATTATTTGCATGTAAATTGAATAATTGTAGATATTATTAGGACATTAATAAATTTTGATCTCGCAACGTACATTGCCTTCCATTGCATCATTAGAGATGTGATATTGTTGTTGGGTTAGCAGAGAAGGATCGAATGGCCCAGACTCCATTTCAAACATATCCTACATTAAATGCTACAATGAGTTAAACCATGCAACATCCATTACCTTTATATTAGTAGGAAATTGTCTATAAATCAAACTAAATTGACCATTTTTTTTGGACTAAGATAACCTCTAAGAATATCTTCTAAAAAAAATATAATCCTAAATAAAAACAAAAGAACAATAATAAAAAATAATAAAATTAACTATAATATAACCATATATAATATTTACAATATATTAGTGTATAATATTTATAAAGTATATAATTAATTTTCATTTCCCAACCTATAACCACCCTAAAAAGTAAAGATTTAAGTAAACTTAATAAATTTTTATACCAACTAAACTTTAAAGAAAAAGAAACACAAATTGTATGATTTATTGTACTAAATAAAAATAAAAATAAAAATAATAATAATACACATACATATCTTTATTATAAACCAACAAACATATTATGCAATATATTTTTTCCAAGTAATAGATGTAATAATTGATAATAACAAAGTAAAATTGATTATAAAAAAATCACAATAATACAATTTATTACAATTTTTGTGGTCATATACTAATAATAACAATAAATAATATTATATAATTTCAAAATTAACAAAACACATACATAAATTTAATTAGAGAGTTGAGATGCTTACCACAATTGTGATATCAACTGAAAGAGTGAGAATTATAGAGTGATACTTGCAAAAAAAAAAAAAAAAACACAATAAGATAATAATAAATAAATACAAAATAACAACAATACTGAAAATGCTTGTAGTCCTAACCATAAAAAAATTTATTAATCTAAAATTTGAATAATAACAACAAAACAACAACAACAACAACAATAATCATAATCATAGGCATACAAACAATATTAACTACAACAATACATAATATTTTACAATGTATTAGCTTCTAATATTTACAAAGCATATGTTTATACAATAATAATAAATCTGTTAATTTATAGAGCTGTAAGTTAATAAGCAAAGCAAAAAAACTTACATTAACCAAAAACTTACAATCCTTAGTTGTGCACACTGAAGCAAAGCAGAAAAGTAACTGAATAATCAAAGGATGTAACTTTGTGAGGAGATGCAATCCTTCAACGAGGGTACTTGCCTTTTATTACGAAGAGGAGAAATAAAAAGACAAAAAAGAATTGAGATAGATTTTAGGCGTGATATCAATAGGTGGTTTTATTGGGAATGATCAATGAATATATTCCAAACAGAGAATAAGAATCAGAGGAAGAGGTAAGGTGATTGGTTGATTGACTCCTCACAGGGTACTTTTACAATACGAAATAAAAGAACATGACATACACACAAACCAGGTAAAAAAAAACTACTGAAGAATAAGAATATGTGTACTATATTTTTTTTTTTAAATTTAGACAACTCTCTCTCTCCCCCAATTTTCGGCAAATTAATAGCAACAATTTTTTTTTCCCTTCTATTTCAGCAATACCATTGCTACAAATCCATTCCCACAATTTTTTTTTCCTTCTATTTTGGCAATGCCATTGCCACAAATCCATTGCCACAAAAAAAAAAAAATTTCCTCCTATTTCGGCAATGCCATCGCCACAAATCAATTGCCACCATTTTTTTTTTCCTTCTATTTCGGCAATGCCATTCCACAAATCAATTGCCACAAAAAAAAAATTTTCCTTCTATTTCGTCAGTGCCATTGCCACAAATCAACCACAATTTTTTTTAAAAAAAAATTCCTCCCTAAGATTTCGGCAACTAGGTTGCCACAAAAAATTTTTTTCCTCCCATTTTCGGCAACTTGGTTACCACAATTCATATTTTCTCTCTCCTCCATTCCCTACAATTTCGGCAACTTGGTTGCCACAATTGGTTTCCCTTTCGGGCACTCCCCCTAGCATGCATTTTGGGCACTTCACGGGCAGGAGCTTGCACTTCACGGGCAGGACAAGATTTCGGTAATCTCATTACCGAAATTCAATTTTTTCTCCCTCCCCATCACATCACTTATCTTTCTTCTCTCTCATACTTTTTCTTACAATTTCGACAACGGTGTTGCCAAAATTCAGTCTCTTTCCTCATTTTGCCAAATAACTTTGAACAGTACCTATAACACCAATAAACTCCGTTTATTGCAATATTTAGCCAAAAGACTCTTCTTTATGGGTCCATTGAACTCCATGGAAAGAAAAAAGAATTGAATTTTATAATTGATTTAACTTGTTACGTATAAAATATGATAAATTGGTGTTGATCAGATAAATAAATTACTCAGTTCTGGTAATAGCTTAACTAACATTTAATTGCAGCTCAAAGTGTGAAAAAAAAATATATATATATATTCGTGGAGAGTCCTGCTATGTTAATGGTTAAACATGTACTAAAGAGAAGATGAGGAAGCAAGAATGATTGGTCACTAAGAGTTTGTTTGGATGAGATGAATAGGAGAGAATATAATGAAAAGGAAAAAAAAATTTAAAGTTTGATTTTTTTTTTTAATAGGAGGGAATGGAATGGTCATTCCTTTTCCTTATAAGTTCATATATATTTCAACGTCTCCAAAAATTGAGAGGAATAGAATATGTTTTATTGATTTTTTTTTTTTGAAGTCCCCAAAATATCCTTTGTTTTATCTTAAATTCCTATACCATATTTTTATTAAAGAAATGGTATAATAGCAATATATATATTTTTTTTAATCTCTTCCCATTCCTTATAAAGCAACACCCAAACAAGCTTACTTTTTTGTTAGTGTTAATAAATCGATAGCTACAACTAGAGACAAGGGGATTTAAACACTAGATATTTGCATTAGAAACACTAAGATGTGCTAACTAGTTGAGCTAGCACATCTTAATGTTTCTATTCCATCATTTCTTTTCAAACAAAAATAAGATCAATATTAGTAAGTTCTAGTTAACTCAACTGGTAAAATTTCTTATCGTCGAATATGAGATCTGAAGTTTGATTCTCACCTACACCAAAAATTTGGTGTCTTAGTATGATTATAAAGAGCAATTATTAGAAACGGACATCATAAGTTAAAACTATCTTCAAAAATTTTTTTTTTTTTTAAGATTAATATTTAATTCCATTATATTCCTTTCTATCTTATCCATTCAATTCCTTTTCTTTGTAAACTCCCAAATATGGTGCAAGTCTTATGTCCACGACATTAAAAGCTAAAGTGTTACATATTTTATAAGAAAAAATTAACGGATGCCCTAAATGCATTGGTTTAAGAAATTTTTTATGGGGAAAAAAAAAAAACTTATTTTTTTGACAGTTTTTTATATTTCTCATAAAAGTGATATCAAAACTTTCTTAAATAATCTATTTTATATACTTTATTGATAACATGTTATAAGAAAACTCATATTTATAATAGGTTTTACGGAACTTGAAGATATATCAGCCTTTTTTTCTTTTTTTTCTTTTTTTCTTTTTTGAGTTGAAGATATGTCAGCTTTAAATGTATAATATGTACATGTTGACTTTGAATTTCATATCAATTTAACTGATTGCACTAATCCCTTGATTTACTACAAGCAATCAATTCATTGATTTATCTTCAATTTGTGGAAAGTGTCATACTTCCCTTTCCAACGCTCTTCACTAAAGTTGTGGATAAATCCTTGCTTGATAAATGGATAAAATTTTAAATTTAAACACCTTTTTGCATTGACCAATGACATACAAACATTATTATTATTTTCAAGAATAATTAAATTCAATAGAGCTATGTTTGAATTTAATTAGAGAATATAATACATAAGTTTTACCTTGATGAAGTGCACTGCTTGAAAAGGAAAATAACGATCCCCTCATTTCAAATGGATTCATTGAAAGATTTAGATTAAATATTACAATAAGCTAAGTCTAAAACTTGAAATTATGACTTTCAAAACTTTTGTAGTTCCTTTTTTGGAGAACGAGAAAATTAACCAATAAAGATGAAACTTGGTATGAACTATTATGGTACTTCAAGGACACATAAAAGAACGCCACCATTAAAATGGCAACCCCCTCTCAATGAGAAATCTGCCAAAAAATAATCCTCGAATGAAGATATCATATAATATTGAGGTGCCAAAAATCCTTTGCTATGAAAAAAGGTACTAGGAGTGTACAAAAAAACTAGCCAACAAAGAAAAACTTACCTATGAACTAACTTTGGTACTTCAAAGACACAACGCCATTAAAATGGCAACCTCCCCTTAATGAGAAATAGTGAATTGTATCATTAACCATTGTTCTAACACTAGTAATGTAATGTTTAGTCTTCAAATAAAAGGCATGAATCAGAACCCCGACCCCTTTAAGATGAGAGGGTTGACCATGTGCGAGCAGAACTAGTAGTTAAGCAAAAACTCATAGTTTTGAAAAGCATATCTTATTATCTTTGACATACGAAGATAATTGACTAAACAAAAATGGCTGATTATTCCAGCTTCTTAATGGTCCAAACAATAAAAATTCACAATCTCTCCCTCTCAACCTAAAGAAGATTGACTTAAAATTTAAAATTTAAAAAAAAAAAGAAAAAGAAAAAAAGATTGACTTTTTAATTTTTTATCATTATAGTTGAGTAGCTAGTTTCTAGCTCATTAGTTTATAGCATCAGTTTTGTTGTTAAAGTTGAAATCTGTATATTTTCTCGGATGAGTTAATAATTATGCAGATGTGTTCTTCTTGTAAATATAGTTTATACCTGCTGACTTTTCAGAAAACAATGAGTAAATATGGATGTTAGCCTTTTTTTATTATATTTTTTTTTCCCACAATCGAAAAATCATGTTGCCGACGGATGCAAATGATCTTTTACGACAAACCTGTCATGTCTACGTCAAAAATTAATGGGATAACAAAATAATTTCAGATTACAATTATGAGGTCCCTACTAAGTACATTGCCAACAGAAAAAACCTACATATTATCATTTCTTAAAAGATAGGATCCTATGTTTAATACTACTAATCAGAGAATGATCTTAATGTCAAAGTTTTTTAGTATAATAATAAAGGTCCGGTTAATGTATGCCTTTAAGGCATACACTAACCGTCTATTTTGGAAAAATTCTTACGAGAAATTAAAAAAACTTTTAAAATAGTTAATCATTTTTTCATTTTTCTATAAAAAATTTACTAAAATGGTTTACTAATGTATGCCCTAAGAGAAGAGCACACATTAGTAAAAAAACCCTAATAATAAAACCCTAATAATGTCAACCAAAAAAAAAAAAAAACCCTAATAATAAATTCGGAGGCTTGGCTATTAAAGTGCAAAGTTTACGAAGCCTACATGATCTTGTACGCTAATAGCCAGTTGTAAGACAAAAGTTTAAATGACAAAACTTGGCAACAAATTTGGTTGTAGTCGAAAGTTACAACTCTACTCAATATCTTTTTATTAAATGTGAATTTTGATCTATTATTGGATTACATTTTCATCTTATATCTTTCATGTTTGCGAAATTTTCAGAAAATTAAAAACCAATAGCTATGTCATCAATTAAATATTTAACTTTCAAATTTTTATAGTCTAAAATCATGCATAAAAAATAAAAATAAAAACATGAAAAAATATATAGTATACAACAAAATTTGATATGTGTATTAAGAATATAAAAAATATACCATTCAACAGTTAAATTTTCAAAATATAAAGTCAGGTTAATGGGAGTTGTAGCTTTAAACTACAACTAAGGAATTTAGTGAAATTTTGTCCAATTTAAACATTTCAAGCTTCTAACTACTATTAAAATTGTGGAATAAAGGTGGACACTCGTCCACTAGCAATAAGAATCATACCCTCAGCTGGAGGGCACTTCAAGCCATCCACTTATCCAAGTACTCTTGTTGTAACTCTTCTAGATGGGGAACTTTAATAGGAGAGAGGAGCATCATGCTTGGTGGTTGTGACTTGTGTGTCCTCTCAAGTCTCAAGCTCTCCAAAATTTTTTTTTTTTTCTCTTTCCCAAACAACCACAACAAGTCTTAGATACCAAATTTTTGGAGACGGTTATGAATTCTCAACGAATTAATTAGAGTCAGCTGTATGTATTTTTTTTTCCAATCTATTTTATTTGAAATTATACCTACTCTTATTATTTATAAGTTATTTTTAATTACTTCTACTAATATTATTTTGAGTCTTCCTCTACTTTTTTTTTTTTCTTCCTTTGTCCTAAGCGTATCTTAAATTTTTTTGCTTGGCTTCTAAGATATGAACCTTACAAGACCTACATGCTCTTCTATGATCTTTGATAAATAAATAAATAAATAATTGTGAGACTACTAAATAAAGTGTTAAAAATCTAGTGGGTAGATTGTGATATGGGAACCGATGGAAGTAGGTTTGTATTTAAATAGTCTTGTTCCACGTAAAAAGTTGATGTACAAAGTTTTGAATAGTATATAAAGTAGCATAAACACCTACAAACTAATTAGCAACCCATGAGAAAATTTAACAAAGTATGATTTTCTCTTTGTTTCATTTTTGTTTCTAAATAAGGAAGTTAATGATTATGTTAATTAATAATAAACATTTATTATTATCATATTTTTATATTGAACTATACATTATATCATTTAAAGAAAACATAATATATAACAAGATTCTAGTGGATAGTATAAATATAGAGGAGTTTATAGGAAATCCGTGTAGAATTAAAATAATATATATTTATATATATATATAATGTGAAAATATGTAGGCTTTCAAAATCTTATATAAAAACAATAGTAGAAGTCAACAAATTATAAGGTTTTGATTTTCATATAGTATAAATAAATTAATAATAAAGTAAAAGAAAATTTGAAATTTTTGTTTGCAGTTACTAGCTTTGTTGTATATTAGAGATGAATTTCTCTGAACTTGACAACCATTTTTTTTAGTAGGGACCAATTATCACCTTAAAAATAGTATATAATACATGCCTCAAAGCCGCATTATTTTTTCTTATCATTGTTTCCTATTCTTTTTCCTAAAAAAAAGTTGAACATATCAAACTTCTAACCATTATCAGACTGGTGGAAAGAAGAATGAGTAAACTTCTCCCTTAGTAAATTAGTAATGAGAATTGAGAAACAGGACGTCAGCTTGAGATAGTTCCAAATTATTTAAATTCTAATTACTCCATTGTAATCTAGTTGGAGGACTTTTTGAGAGTAGAAGGGGACCATTCTTGTGGATGTCTCCCCTCTCCTCGCCTCCCTCGATTTCAAACATATTCTAAATTTTTAGACTTAACCAACTAATTTACATTATCTTGTATGATTCAAGGCTAAATATAAGACAAAAGTTGAACATGTCAAACTTATCTCAAATTTCCATTTAGACTTAGTTTACCTATTTGGGTTTTATTTTTATTATTTTTTATTTTTTATTTTTTTTGTGTAAAGAAAGTATATTCATTTTCAAAGAAGTAATTATTATGTTTTGTTTTGCAATGAATAGGATATAATATATATATATATATTTATATGAAAGTTTATAAATGGATAGTACAATAAAGAGTTTGGTGGTCTTGGTTCAAGAGTCCTCCCATATGATGAAGAAGAGAAGATTATTAAAGAAGAGTTCTCTTAAGAGAAGGGAAGACTTTTAGAAGAAGAGTTCCTCTTGATAGAGGAGAAGACTCTTAAAAGAATAGTAATTTAATAGCTCTTTGGTGGTTGAAAGGATAGCCATGATAAGAATAATGTAAGAGATATGAAACGTTATAATACTTACTGAATATATAGTGGATTTGATATTCCTCTCTTTTCGTGGAGATGGGTTGTTTGCCAAGTCAAGTAAATTCTTGTGTTCTCTTAGTGAATGTGCTTGGTAATTTATTTTTTTCTTTATTTTTATTGCTTTCAATCTTTTTTTTTTTTTTGAAAGAATTTCAACCTATAGCGTCCGCTCCTAATGATAGCTCTTTATCATCAGACCAAGACACCAATCAGTTTTTGGTGTAGGCGGAGATTAACCCCAAATCTCTTATACAACCATCAGAGACTTTACTAGTTGAGCTAACTGGAACCCACTATTGCTTTCAATCTTTGATTATTAGTATTTACCAACACAAACTACATATAATGGTGAAATAAAGAACTAGGAAGTTTGTCCACTAGCAATAAATCAGACCCTCAGCTCCGGGGAAGCTCAAGCCATCCAATTACTCCATTGTAATCTTACTGGAGGAGCTTTTTGAGCCAGCAAGGGGACCATTCTTGGTGGTTGAGACTTGAGTCTCCTCTCCTTTTCTCTCTCTCATCTCAAGTGTATATAATATAAATATATATATATATACATATATTTATATATATTTATACCCTAAATTTGTAGGTTTGGCTATTAGAGTACGAGAGCCTACATGATCTTGTATGATAAAAGTTAAATATGAAAAAAAAAAAAAAAAAAAAAAAGTCGAACATTTCAAACTTTACAACTACTATTTAATGGTTCTTCTGTGTCATCTCCTTACTATTAAAACATATACCTTTGTAGGTTTGGCTATTAGAGTACGAGCTTTACAGAGCCTATACGATCTTGCATGATAAAAGTTCATTATTATGGGGCAAAGTTGAGCATGTCAAAATTTCTAACTACTATTCAAATAGTTTGGGAAAAATAATAATAATAAGGAAGGGATAAGCTTGTCTTCTAGCCGTAAGAAACAAAGCCTTCAAAGTTCAGCCATCCAATTACTCCATTGTAGTCTAGTTGGGGAACTTTTAAACCAGAAGGGGACCATTCTTGGTGGCTGTGGGCATATTGTGTACCTTTTTGTTTAAATCAATTTTTCATTATTGGACCCAAAAACAAACAAGAACGTGATCAATTTTAGCACCAGTTCCATGGCTCATTTTTGTTTTCATGCCATTTACCCACACTGACAAGAATAGCTGAATAGGCTTGTCAAACATGTCTTCAATTATCAATTATCACAGGTAAATGGGGAAGAATCATATATATTTCAAAGTAAAAAATGCACCTAGGTGAAAAAAAAATAGTCAGTCAAAACAAAATACATGGTTATAATAATTTTTTTTTTTTTTTTTGCTTGGCCCCTTTATTTTCTACCAAAATGTGCTTGAGAATATTTTGCTTTTTTAAGATTTTGGTGACCTTTGAATTACACTGTACGTCAACTTTAACCATCAATGAGAAGCCAGTCCACCTTTTACTCAACCACCGCATGTTTTGTTTCACATTCACCTTAAATGCACATGTTTTCATTGTTCTTGATTTTTATCTTTAAAGATATATATACAATTTTCAATTCAGCCAAAAGAACCAAGATTGTGACATATTTTCACGTCATTTCCATGTTAACAAATGCTAACTGAAACTGAGTACCTTAAATAATTATAGAGGGAAAGAAATCATCTACATACTAATTACTAATTTTTAATTTTTTTATCCTGTCTTTTTCTAGGTTAATCAATCCACTTCATTCAAATAAATAGAAACCTATTTCTAGAGAGAGAAAAAAAAAAAAAAAAAAAACTTTTGTGCTCTTCAAAGTGCATAGTTCATCAAATTATTAGTTCTACCTGTTGAATTTGTCAAATTACTCGACAGTTCATTATATTGTATCATCGCATGAAAGACATGACTTACTTACCAAAAAAACGAGTGACACTTCGTAATATATTGATTAAGCAAAAATACCAAACTCATATATAGTAAATTACCTTATTTTAATGTGAAAAGGAACTTTATATGATCATGACTGCTCATTTTACAACTCTCTTGATCAATTAATTAGCTTTTTCCTTTTCTATGACATCATAAACCTTGCTTCATACTCCATAATAGTAAATAATAATGTGATGTTTCTGATGGCGTGGACTTGACCTAAAGTTTACTTTTTTTTGTTTGTTTGTTTATGATCTAACTTGATGCTTAACTTGCATCAAACGACATTCGGGAATTTCCATATAGAGGTGATAAATAGGCAATCCCCATTACATTTTCAGTAAAGAAAGAAGGATTGACTTTATGTATCTATATTTTGCAAGCATGGCCTTTCTAGAAAACTCTCAAATGGACTTTATATTATAGGTTGCTCTTTTTCATATTTTCTGCATCACATCGATCGTTCGGTTCAAGTTGCCAATATTTAGCAGCACATTTACAATATTTAAGCATCACTTTTGACCTTG
Organism: Notholithocarpus densiflorus; assembly: GCA_030021035.2. Taxonomy (NCBI): domain Eukaryota; kingdom Viridiplantae; phylum Streptophyta; class Magnoliopsida; order Fagales; family Fagaceae; genus Notholithocarpus; species Notholithocarpus densiflorus. The sequence continues at coordinate 2,132,738 of JARYZH020000009.1, read as the reverse complement.
ACATCGCAGATGAGAGATGACTTTCTTTCTCGTTCAATTTTTCTTTAATTTCATATCAACAACCTCTTGTCACTTTCATTAATGTTTTTTTTTTTATGGGGAAAAAAAGAAAACATGTGATAGATTGTAAAAAAATTCTGAATGTTTATAAGATTCAGGGAGGATCCTTTTCATCTGTCCAATTTGATGGGAGCTACTAAAAATTTTATATTTTTCTAGAGGATTTGTTGAGCTGGGCCATTCTTAAAAATTAAAATTTCAGTGATGATACATGCATCAATTATGAGCGGTCCATATGTGTTCCAAGTCAATTAAAAGTTGGAAAAAGAAAAAGACTATCCAAACTAATGATTTTTTTTTAATTAAAATTTTAAAAAAAGAAGATAAAGTATCCCTAATGTTTTATCTCACAAACTAATGATTTGGGCAGATATTGTTGTTTTTCAAATCCTCTCAGTTTCCATTTATCGAAAGTCAAATTAGTATATTCCTTTAGCAAAAATAACATGCATGTTTTAGTTGATAAGTAATATGATGAGTACATTTAAAGAAAGAGACATTGAAAGAAATATTAGTTTAAGTATTATTCGTTTTCATGTATAACATCTCGTTTGTTGCGAGAGATGCCCCTCTCATTTTGCAGTACAGAGAATTTATCTAAGGCATGCTTGCTTGTTGCTTCTATTTTATTAGTACTTGAGCGTTGAACTTTTTTTCTTTTTTTCTTTTTTTTTTTAACATTCGGATATATTGGATATTAATCAATTTGAAAGGTCAGAGAGTGTTTAATAAAATTCCATCGACAAGATCCTTCTCTACCGATATCAGGTCATTGTCAAGTGACTGAAAATTTGTGAGAATCACTTCAAAATCCAGGTTGCATGTGGTCTAATGCAAAAGGAGACAACATGATGTTGCCATATGTTTTCTCCATTTTGCCTTGTTTCCCTTTCGGCTAATTTCATAATCGATCCTCAATTCTCAAGTCAATGGTCCCTTATTCTACGATGTTCCAGCAGTAAAGGCCACAGGCAGAAAGATTCAGTTTTTGACAGCTTATTCTTTGGCTTTAGTGACTGGGAACTTCCAATTGTGACGCACTGCATTAAATGATTCTATAATGTCCTAACAAAATTTGAGGAATTAAAAAACAAAATTCAGATTACAGTGGTGTCATTAAATGAAGAAAAAAAATATTGATGCATCTGTGAGACTATAATGGCATTGATTTCTGACTTATACACAAAATTAATACAATAGAACAAAGCATATGACAATCAGCTAAAAGAAAACTGTGAAATGAAATTACATTACAAAATGAACATTAATTTACAGAATATAGTAGGCCATCCAGCAGGGTAATGTGATGGGCCTAAATCAAACTAGAATATGTCAGCACGCGGATTGCATATCTTCGGCACCGTCTGTTTTGTCGCAGTTGCCAATTGTGGCCATTCTCGCCTGGTCGGAAATGATATTGAAAGTACGGCAAGCTTTGCACTAGAAAAAATACTGCTCACTTAGTCAACCTCCTTTTGCACGTTTAAGCACCTGTCCTCCAGAGTATAAGAAGACCATCAGGTAAATGCTGAAAATTGCATTTTTCTGATTCATGTTTTTATTTAACATCATGAATCATGAGAGCCTTGGACCATCACAGTAATACGCTTAGCACTCTCTGCACGAAGGCTATCCCCTTTAAATCCAATCTGGGAGGAGAAATTATATTCAAGATACCTCCAAACAAATTTTGCACCTTTGATGTGGTAAATAATTAGGGCGTACAAGAATATATATCTCCAAAAGCAGAAAATTACCTCACTTGAACTATCTGGAGAGAACCACCGCGTCAACACCCCAAGGTGTACGACAGCAGGAATTAGTTTGAACAGCAATGGTGTAGTCACCTGCATTATCGTATTGGTTCAAATCATAATATTTGGTTGATTCAGCACATGACACTCAACTAACAATAACTCAATATAACATAAACACCAAAAACCGATTGGTATCTTGGTCTGATAATAAAGAACTATCATTAAGAGCAGACGCCATAAGTTGAAACTCTCTTAAAAAAAACATAAACACTACCACATCGAAACTGGCTATTATCACCTCATCCTCCATAGTTCTATTTGCATTTATTCTTTTTCAGAACTTGTTTCAGACGCATATCAACAAATCCCAAGGTGCACAGCATCATCTTTTTAAAGTTTAATTATCAATTCCCAACCAACCATAGGATGGTTATAATTGAGTTGTTCCCAGAAATTTTTTTTTTTTTTTTTTTGGGGGGGGTGTGGGGGGCAGTAGGTAGAGGTTTTGAGGGGATTCAACCCTCAGACTTACCCCATAACTGGGAGTGGATGAGCCAGTGGGCACAAAGTCCATTGGCAAGTTGTTCCCAGAATTTTTTGGCATACAAAAGAATTTCTTTAGTTAAATTGCCTGAACAAATTGGTATGCTAGGGGCTACTGGTACATTGCAATGAGTAAATATTATCACAGCAAATATACTATAGAAAGATTTCTAAAGATGCATTTCATTCTTTGTCACTTGCAACATGTATTAAAATGGCTTACATACCAGACTGAGAGCTGTTGTGCCAAGCAGCAGTAGGTACAAGTTGCCCTGCAGCAGAAATAAAGCATAAGCTGCAAGATCAACTGATCAAAATACAGTGCTGGAAAGATAAGTTTGCACTTGGCATTATAATTAACTGTTTGGAAAGTCATAAAATTGCTTGGAGTTTCATTTCCTTTAAGCAAGCACATATTTTGCTCCATTTGGTTCTTTAGCTTAGAAAAGAAATCCAAATGATTCTTAAATTGGAAGCTGATTGATCAAAAATCCACCAAACCAGTCTAATACGACTGATTAGCCTAATTTAAATAAAGTCTTCCAATTTTGGAAAAGAAGAAAACATAAAACAAACAACTGAAAAGCTTCTACAGCTCTACTTCCCATTTTCCTCACACCTCTCTCATGAAAGTAGCAAACATTTCTTGGGAAGATGGCTTTCTAAATTACCATGGATAGGCATGCTTACAATTTAAAACACTCACCTCAATTAGATGAAGATTTGAAGCACGGCTTAGAAGAACAAAGGAAAATTCCCCAATTTGCGCAAGAGACATTCCGACCTACGCATGTGGAGTAACCTAAGGCTCCTCTGTCAATAAAATGTATGACATAGACAAAATGCAGATATTACTGTGCTAGCAGTTCAGTGAATCTTACAAGAATCGAAGTCTTGTTACTGTATCTAAATCCCTTGACAACAGTCGCAACCACAAACGTTTTTAGAACGATCACCAATATAACAGTTGCTAGTAAAATATCAACATGGTTCCAAAGGAAATGAACATGTATTAACATCCCAATGCTGGCAAGAAAAAGAGCAGCAAAGAAATTGCGAATAGGTTCAACCTAAAGGACAATAAACCCCATATAAGAGTAGATAAAACAAAAGATCATCAAGCATCTTGCAAGTCCAGAAAAAAATACACAAAAGAAAGCATACTACTTGTTCAAGTGTATGTTGTGCAAGATCAGTTGTTGATATCATAACTCCAGCGGCAAAGGAACCAAGTTCAAGGCTTAAACCCAGCTTATCACTACACTGAAATGACACAAAAATCCAAGTTAAAACCGTACTTGTAGACATGCACAAATAGATAGATATGAGAGGGATGGCAGGGAAGGAATGTGATTATGCGAGTGCATGCATGTTTGTTTGTATATCACTGTCAGAGGATTTTTGCGGGTGGGGAGGAATTGGGTAGCATCACACAACTACAAAGGGACAAATAAAAACTTTTTTGATCTGTAATTAATGCTCCCCACCGGTTGCATTTCATTTGGATCCTGCAACGGTTCCACCACAACTGCAATAGACTTGCCTTTCGAATCTGGCAGCAACAGTCCCTTCGCCACCTGACCCAGTCCTCTCCAACCCCAGAATTGATGGCCTTCAGGTATTATCACAGATCCTTTGTTTCTCGGTGCTCCAAACTCTGTGATTGCGATGTACTGACCCCAATAATTCTTATGCTTTTGCAAGACAAATACCTTCCCCGCTTCCCGAAAGGATCAAATGACCTTATGTTCCAGCGGCAGTTTGAGAATTTCGTCTAAAACAGAACTGAACCATTGTGCGCCATCCTTACCCAAGATGATGTTAAACATGCTATACCTTCCCCATTCAATGACCTGTAGACTATAAGTTTTCTCCCGCTCTACATTAAAATAAATTCGAAAGATTTCAATTCTCTGTGGAAGAATTGCCTTCCCTCCATGAGTCTCAATTTTGTGGCTAATTCAAGGTAGCCAGGCTTCCTTCACTCTAACTTTTGAGTGTGTTTAACTCGCCAATTAAAATAAATAAATAAATAAATAAAAGTTACTATTCTTAGAGACAGAAACCATGGTTGCACATGAGTCTCGATCTCTGCCTGACAATTCACTGAATCATTCAGACTGACAAAGTAAATACTTCTATGTTTCATACTATGTATAAGTAACTTTAGAAGCAGAGTGAAGAGAGATGTCTCCCTTACTCAAATTGTGCATATCATGATATGTAAAGAATATGCCAGTATATAACGCAAGAAGTAAGACTGAAGAAATAGACAAACCCAAGCAACAAGTAAGCAAAATGCCACCGATGCCAATTGATAGAGTTCATTAGTCTGCAAAACAAAAAGTTGAGTCAACATAATGCATAACCTTAAAATGTAGCAACAAATTAAAAGATATATCTGGAGTTCTGGACCTGAGATGAGAGGCTCATCATGAGCTTTAGAAACCATGGTACGCATGTGCGAGAAAATATTGACAAAATGGCCAAAAATGTAATTAGAACCACCAACCTGAATTACAAAATTAGTAAGTGATAAGGAACGTGGGCAAGGGAAAATAGCTTGCAATACTTGTACTTTAGCAACAAGAAAAAAAAAAATAATAATAATAAATAGATTAATTAAACAAAAACAAAAACAAACAAACAAACAAAAACCTTGCAATATTTGCATGATCACCATTAAAGAAAAATGAAAACCTAAGGCTTGCCTAGAAAAGCCATGGACATCAACTGTGCTATTTTTAATGGGTATTTTACAAGTACACCTAAAGAAAAATAAAAGTACCTACATCAATAGCAGAATTAAAAGAATATATTATTTTCTCTTACATGGGTATATGGCAAAGTGTGTATCCTAAAAACTGTTTTGTTATTTCTAAAACAAAATAAGAAATAATCGCCATTCCCTGCAGTATACAATGTATATTATGTAGAGCACAAGATTAAAATATTTTGTTTCAATATATGCCAATAGTTTCTTAGGCAAAAAAAACCTTGTAAACTATAAATTCAAAATGCATCAGCATTTTAGAAAATAGAAAATAAGCTAGGTCTGCTTACTTTAGTTCAGCTATTGGAGACTGATCCTTTTTCTAAATTATATTGATAACCCCACCCTATGTAGCCTATGATATCCTCAATCCCACACCCAACCCCCAATGAGTCTCAACTCCTAGGCAGCCAGCACCACCTTCCCAGTTATGAGAGACCATGCAATTTAAGATGGTCCAACCAAAGCAGACCAAGATGTAATTCCAAAAAGTTCAAACAAGCTAAGCTGGCCTGGGCTATGTGCAATGTGATGGCATATCAGGCAGGGCCTGACTGCTCACTGCCCAGCCAGATGACTGTCCCTAACAAAGTAGAAATCTGTAGATTAAAGATCAGTAAAATTCTCAAGTTATTAAATAAACATAATTTTCATACACTACATAATGGAGGTGCAGTTTATTCTTTTCTTTGCTTACAATTTAGTAATGGATATTACTCCTTGAAGAACTCCAGAAGTACCACCAAGAACTGGAAGCAGAGCAAACAGCAAGCCCACAGCACAGTCCTGATATGCCAAATTTCTTAGAACTTAACAGCAAAATTTGTGTTGTAAAAATTTTTGTATAGAAGATAAATCTTATACACAAAATATACTTTTAGATTTCAATGATTGTTCAAACAACAGGTAGCAGTTACATACTTGAAGGATAAGGATGCCGATTGTGACCTGACCGTGAAGAGCATTAATACTATTTTTTTCCATCAAAAATTTCAAGACCTGTGGCCCATTATGAGATGAAACAAGCACAATTAATAATTTTTTTAAATTAAAAAAAAAAAAGAGTTTCTCATCATCAACATTGGCTTTAATACTGTCAAATAAGATAAACTGGAGAATGACGCAGAAAAATGAGTCAATACAATATTTTGGCAGACATTATTTGATAGAAACACTCGTACTCTTTCAAGATTGCTCAATTGAAATGATGATTACTATTGGAAAATATATTTTGACACAGACAAGAAGTGCATTTTAATGCCTTCCACCAACTCCCTACAGGTTACTCCACATATTTCATTAGTCAATTTGCCTAACAACTCCTCATGACCAAAGAGGCAAAGGATCTTGTTTTGGAGTCCTCAAGAAAAAGAGAAGGCATAAAACAGGTGGAAAAAAGAAGAAAAAGAAACATTCCTTTCGGTATGTAAATGGATGGATAAACCACTCTTAAACAAATTAAACCAAGTTAACTGCAAGAAAAGGGCAAAGACGACAGTTCTAAGCTTTGCCATTTTCTAGGAATGTGTGTAGGGTTCAGCACCACCGGCGAGCTTCTACTAGATGTTGTTCCAAAAAATTCTTCCCTAAAATCCATTACCAATGCAAAGCTATTAAAAGGTATAAAAACATATCATATGTATGATTGACAAGGTTCTTGTTTTCTCTATATTATTAAAAAAATTAAGCACTTAAGTTTTATGTAAAGCTGTAAACTATAACACCAAATTAAGCATCATGGCATGAGTAAATGTACTGGCAGTAATGAGCCAATATAACTTCATCTAACAAAGACATAATCAACATATGAGGAATCACACATAAATCTATAGAAGGAGAATTACCACTGCTGTTGAAGACATAGACAGGAGTGCACCAACAAATACCCCTTCAGAAGGTTTGCCACCACATAACTGCAGAAAGGATGCAGCTGCATACATCAGAAATTCATTGATGGAAGTTTATTCATGTTTAAATAATAACATGTATATCAATCAAAAAAATTTCAACTTAATGCTCAATTAGCGTCCATTTGGGAACATCTTATCTGCTTTTTGCTGAAAGTGTGCTATTTTTAAACCTGTACTTCAAAAAAGTGAGATTTTAGAAAGCTGTACATAAAAGCTAAAAGCTAAACTTATAAGCTCAAGCCAAACGGACGTTGTCCAATCACAGCGATACTAATCAGTTGAAGCACACAGAAACTTAGAACCAAGTTCCCTTTTAATTTATCTTGCTTTGCATGTGGATTACTTGTGAAGCCTCTCAGAAAGATAATAAATGCTTGTAAATAATATAAAATGCCCAATGTGGTATATATAATTGGAGATTCCACCAAGAGCCTTGTAGCTATTTGGCATTGACTGGTCTCCTTTATGAGGAGAACCAAGGGTCAACACCCCCCCCCCCCCCCCCGCCCAAAGCATGCCCCACTTGTTGTAACAATTGAATTATCTACAAAACAATAATTGGAGATTATACGTGGACAGAAAAAATGAAGTCAGATCCTTGGTTGTTATCCAGTGTGGTGTATATCATACTTGCCTAAAAAACTAGAATAACACTAATGCTAGACATACCGAGGTTAGTATTCCACACAAGCACATAAATAGGAAAATCTGGAGTAGACCTCCTAAAATTGCCACTGCTCGAACAACACGAAGCTGCAAACATGTAAAAAGGAGATTCCTATCACATACTGAATAAATGATATACAAACAAGCTAGAAGGAAGAATGCATGAAGAAAAATGCAAGCCAACCTTTGTCGTGGAAAATTCCAGACCCAATGCAAAAAGAAGAAAGATCACTCCAAACTGAGCAACTGTTTCAACCTGCGCTAAAATGGACATGATCTTTTAATATCTGAAAATAATATAGCAATATGTGAATATAGCATATGACAGATTAAGAGACTTGAATCTTCCACTATGTCATGAAGATAAGAGAGGCAAAACAACCTTGTGCATGGCCATTTTTCCTATCCCAGTATTCACAAAGCTTAGTGAGGTAAAAACACAGACAGCCTTGGTACAATGATAAAAGACGTTTATATTGTCACAGGCTTAAAGACAGGTCCCCAAATTCAGAGAGGATAATTATAAATATGCATGAATGAATATCCCTTTCTCCAAATTCACATATTAAGAGTTTAAGACCAGTTGGCATCTGGAGACAATAATGTTACAACATGATTCATAATGTAACTCCATTTGACATTCATTTCAGTGAACCAAAAAAATGAAAACAAAAAGGAAAAGGTAGAAGAAGAAAAAATCATAGGGAAACAAAACTGGGAGACAAAAATAACAGTAAGTTCGGGCAAGACATGAATGTGACATACTTGCACCATTTCACTAACAAAGCTCAAGCCACCGGGTCCAATTAAAGACCCTGCTAGTAGATATCCAGTAATAACCTGCAAAAATCAAAACAAGAGGAAACAGTCTTTAGAGGCAATATGGTAGTTATAGAAGTACATCAAAGGCTCAAGTAGTAATAAATGTCAGACCGGTTGTCCAGCACAAGCAAAGGCAATTCCACCACAAGTTGCAGAGACAATGACAACTACCAAATCTGATATCAATCTGCAAAACAGAATTTTAAGTAGGATAAATCAGCCAGCAAGTTGCTGCCAGTCATACATATAATGGGATTCACAAAAAAAAAAAAGGGAAAAGGAAGAGAACAGGTTAGCTAACCTCAAGTCTAATTGAAGCACAGGATACTTCGACTTTGGATTGGATAGAGTAAAGACATTGTCCTAGTGATCAAATATCAAGCAGAATTAAAAATTGAAACTTTTTGTATAACAACATAAATGAATTATGAACTAACTAAAAATTGCCAATGACATGTAGCAGACATACACTTCGATCTATTAATGTTGGCACATCTTCTGCTCCATTTTCATTATCCAAATTGAAAAACGACCTAGAATATGAATCTGGGGTCAGAAAGATTTCAGCAATACCCAAATATGAGATATTAGAAAAGAATTTACTTTCTATAACAACAACAACTAGGACCAAAGAGAAATCGATAATCTTATAGAAATAAGAAAGAAGCACCTACTTTTCCTCCTTAGTGTCATTTTTCTTCGGCTTCACTCTAGCAACAGTTTCCAAAACTGCCTGATCAGATAAATCAAGCATACTAAGTTCAGTTAACAAAACAGACCCAGATTTTGCTAGAAGCACTTATAGACAGTTAGCTCAAATTTATAGCAATTTCAAAGAAAGTGTCTACAAACCTGTTGCTCGGCTACACTATTGTTGAAGCTACCAACAGAATCAGTGGCTGCAAGCAATACACAACAATATGAGACTTCAAAGTCCATTAATTGAATTTAAAACTGAAAGAACATAATATTTTTTTTGATAGATGCAATAGAATTTCAATTTATGGTGTCCACTCCATAATGATTGCTTTTTATTATCAGGCCAAGACACCAATTGGTTTTTGGTGGAAGCAGATTCAAACACCAGATCTCTTATTTGACAATAAAAGATTTTACCAATTGAGCTAACTCGAACTCACTAAACTCGAACTCACTAAAGAACGTAACACATACGCCTAAAGTAGCCTAACTAATTATTTCCACTCTTTTTTCCACATTTTCCAGCAACCAAACAGACTTTACTATACGCCAAAATCAAATTTATCATTTTCTTAATTCCAAGCAAAAAAAAAACCTATCACTGCAATACACAGCTCTGGTAGGCAAAGAAATAAAACAAATACACTCATAAAAAAAGAATTAATGGTAAGATTAACAATTAAAACGCTCATAATTTCTTATTAGTAAGAAGATTAGCTATCAAAATTCAACAACATTTTCAAAAAAACAAAATCCAAAACCCTAGCTCAACCACCGAAAGCAAATAAGCAATAGATCTGAGTACGGAACCTTCGTTTTGCTCGTTCTCCGGGAACTCTCTCTGTAGAGCGCGATCGATCATGCCGGCCAAGCTGTCCTCATTGGATCTACGCGACGCGTTCGACTCGGCAGCTGTTCCCGTGGCATTGACGATCCCCTCCTCCTCCTCCTCCACCACCACCACCGCTTCCGCCGAATCCGACTCGTTCACGGAGAGAGTCGTCCGAGAACCGAAGCAGAGGAGAGGATCGCACACCGACAACAACACTAACAACACCGCGATAATCGCAGAGGATCTCACCCGCATTGCCGAGAACACACTCGATTCCGGCTCTCGCTAGTGGCGTAGAGTACCACCCGGCGCACTTTAGCGTACCCGGCGTAGTTTAGCGCTCCCCGATTCTCGGACTCGGATTCGGACTCGGACCCTCTCTCTCTCTCTCTCTCTCTCTCTCACTGTGTGTGTGTGTGTGTTATATTGTAAAGAAATGAGAGGGAAAGTAGTTTCAGATTTTTATTTTAGCTTTGGGAACGACGGCGTTTTGAGGCGGAGGTAGTTGGTGATAAATACGGAAGGCGCGGATTTAGGTGCACGCGGCAAAATGGAAATGGCAATGGAAAGTGTAACTGTGAGGCACTAGGAGGAGAGTTTTTATAGTGTGCGGTGAGAGACTGTAGGAGCAAAAATGGAGTTTCGAGTTTAGATTCGTTTGATGATTTCAGTGAGGTCAAAGACTTTTAAAAATGGAGAATTTTTTGTGATTGTACTGCGTGATTGGGACTCAACCGTTGAGTACAATTACTTTTAAAGCAAAGGAGTCAAGATTTGGTGACAGTTAGGATGACACGTCAGAGTTGACATTGGATAGAGTAGTCGGATCTGTGGTTGAAAGCTGGTCCACGTTTCGTTTGACTCTTTTTTGACTTTCTATTTATATATTTATTTTAATGTGTGAAATAAATTAAAGTTTATACAGATACCTGAAAAATAGGAAACTATATACTATACACTCAAAGTGACAAGAATGAGGGGGGGGGGGGGGGGGAATGTGCAAAATAGGCAAGTAAAAGGGATGTATATGGTTAAGTAGGCAACGTTTGAAACAATTATGGAAAGTAGCATCTCGAGTTTTAGAAACTCGAGATCCATATTACTGAAAATACCACATAAATCTCGAGTCTTGAAGACTCGAGTTCCATGCAAAAAAAATTTCCTCTATAGTGGCGTTTTTAAGCCTTACAGTGACGTTTTAAAGCCCTATAGCGGCATTTTTCTGCAAAAAAAAAATTTTATAAGTGATCATCCCATACCAGGTTTAAGGAGCCCTATAGTGGCGTTTTTAAGCCCTATAGTGACGTTTTAAAGCCCTATAGCGGCGTTTTTCTGCAATTTATGGAACTCGAGTCTTTAAAACTCGATTTTCATGTGGATTTTTTTCCAAATCAACCCATTCTCTTACAAATCGAGACTTAAAAACTCGATTTTTATCTTGGAACTCGAGTTTTAGATACTCGAGATGCTAGTTTTCAATATTGTTTTGATCCGTGACAATTAACTAAATTTTTTTATATTTGTTGTTATTTGGAAAGGGAGTTCCAAGAATGAGTTTGCTTTTTTTGGTTTCCTAGTAAAATGGGTTCCGAATGATTATTCATGACAGATAGCTTCAATCATAAGTTCATAACAAGTAGAATAATTTTTCAATTAGCTTTCCGGCTCATCTTCTTTACATATTTTGGTTTATAATAAAATTCTATTAGTATGATATTACTATTTTTATAGGGTATTTACACTACAACTATCATACTTCAATATGATAAATATAACAACATAAATTTTCTATAATATTTCCATAAGACAACTAAATATTAATGATATTAAAAAGAAAAATTTATGCTAACTCCAATGCATTAAAGTGACAAAAATTATGATTAAACAAATAATCAACTTATTACACCACATAATAATTAATTTCTAATTTTCTCTATAGTCTAAATTCTTCTTCCCCTTAATTTTGTATTACATCATTAATTTAACGAAAACCTATTCATGTTATCGCAACATTACTTTATATTATTAGTTTAAAATATTTTGAATATTCTATATAACATTTTCACAAAGGAGCTTACAACATTATCCATGCATCTGCAGGCCATTACTAGTTACTAGTAATAATTGTAGAATGCTAATAGTGTTTACATTGTTTAGGATTATGTCTAATCTTAGCATCTTTATGTATTTATTTGTTAAAAGCAGATACCTCATGGGAGAGAGTATGAGGTTCTGCAAAGTGACACATTCCTTAAAACTCTCTCATTTAGGCTTCCACTTATCAAAGTTTGTATTTATGTCAACTTTTTAGTTTATTGAATGTGTCAATGGAGTAAATACACATATTAATTATCTATAAGTGTGCACTAATTGTGTGTGTATGATTTTTTTTTTTTTTTAATTTTATATAAGAAACCAAAAACCTCATGTGGGGAGAATATGTCGTTCTACCATATGACACTTTGTTAGAGTAATTTTTCAATTAGCTTTCCACCTCACATTCTTTACATATTTTGGTTTTATAATAAAATTCTATTAGTATGATATTACTATTTTAATAGAGTGTTTAACCTACCACTATCATACTTCAATAACATAAAATGTGACATCATAAATTTTCTATGATATTTCCATAAGACAACTAAACATTAATATGATACTAAGAAAAAAGACTTCAACTTTTGCCATGAGCCCGTGGCAATTATAGTATTGTGTCATTTATGTATTACTTATGCATTCGACTCGATCAAAGGTTTTTATATCTGTGATCTATGTATGATATTCTGAATTATGATTACTGTAATTAACCCTTATTATTGACCACCAATCGCAGCATTGGATTGAATTTTTATTTTTATTTTTAATTATTTTTTTTTATAATCTTGGTTAGAAACTGTACAAATAACCCTGCCCCATCCCTCCCCACAGAACCACTCGAACCTGGGTCCACTTAACCCTTTCAAGCCTTATGGTTTGGAGAAGTACCAACTAGCCCAATGTGGGCGGTGGTAGCTTTGGATTTTATTTGACCCTAGAAAAATGCTATATACGCATATATGTCAAAAACATAACCACTATATACTTTAATTTTAGTCTTTTTGGGAAATTTATAGGTTTAAGTAGCTTATTGCATGGTATTATGTTAAATGTGTAACAGACACTATTAAGTAACTTAGAATGTTGGAAATAAGTGGTATTAAGCAACTTAGAAAGTAGTTAAAAGGAAGAAAATACGCAAAGCATTCTAGATATAGAAGTAATAGCTACTTACCCAAAAGAGAAAAAGGAACAACTACTTGCCCAAAAAGAGAATGAATATTACTATGAGAGCTAAGGACTAAGCTCATTAATCATAACATAAAATAAGTTTTTCCCTTCACATGGGTCTCTAGATTTAAAATATAAAATATATTTTAAATTTATATATAGTTCTTGATTAAACCGTAAAGATATAATACTAGTTACATTTAAAGTTTAAATGTGCTCTGCATACACTAAAATGGATCAGTTCTTGGATCAGTTCTTGCAAATTACGAATTGTTCATGTTGGTCTTAGCCAATCCAAGACCAATCTTGGCCCAATCGGAATTCAAGAGCCGAATATACTAGGCCGTACTAAGCCCAAACAAAATGGCCTTGACAAATTCAATTCAGTTGGGCATCCAACACATGGGCCTTCATTGTGTTTTTTTTTTTTCCTAATTTTTATTAGCCTAAACATATGGAATTTTGAAATCCATTCTGCAATATGTTACAGATAAAATTTTGAAATCATTCCGCTAAGGAGACAATTTATCACAATCCTTTTCGCAACTTATGACTTGAAAAATTGTGATTAGATTACTTTTACATAAGCCAATTTTTATATTACTTTTATTAGCACTAATCATAGCAATGGTTAAAAAAAATTGTTTCTTTAGACTACTTGTTAAGCTAAATCCCCTGCTTGCCTTATTAGTTTTTCCAATGTTATAGTGGCCCATACCTAAATCAGCTCCGACAAACTAGACCAAGTTGTTTGTATCTTGTTCTATTCTAATACCTTTTCTAGGTTCTGCTTTGATGCATTCTTGGGAATGATCTTAAACATTTTTTATAAGACAATTCAGAAGAGTATAAAGAAAATGTCGGATCTATCTCTTTAATATATTATTATAGAGATACTTAACCCAAGTTTTTTTTTTTCCACTGCATGATCGGCTCTACAACATTTTTGTAACTATTCTAAGTTCTTGACTCTTATGGAGGTTCTTGACTCTCAACAATAAGAGTATTGTTTAGAATAAAAAATATGCAATACCACGATAAAATCACTTATCTCTAAAGCTTAAACCGATAGGAAATTGTGAATTCAATCGTTTAATTATTATTTATCATTCTAACATGTTAAAATAAATGACAAATTGCAGAAATTAGCATGTTCTAAAAATAATAGCAAACAAGTGAGGTCTGTTTGCAATAGCAGTTTAAACAATTGTCCTTGTACACTTCAAATAAGAAGGGGGTACCTTAAATCATTGTATCAACCTATGATTTAGAATGCAATAAAGCTCATATTCCTCTAAACATCTTGTCACTCGTTTCATGCCAATAAGAATTATTTTTCAAGCAAAGATGGTATCAATGGGACACCAACCCAACAAAGCCTTAAAAAGACTTACTTTGGTATTCATTCTGCTAGGGATACCTAAAACTCTAGAGGATCCCAATCTCTATTTAATATCCATTAAGTGAATGCATGCCGTATGGTCCTCCTTGCTTAGCTTGAGATGAACAGCATCTCATAAAATTCTAGGCTTTACATTCCTTCCAAAGATAGGCACGGACCTTGCTAATCTGAGATTCTGAGCCCTGCATCATCTGATGCATGGACAAAAGCCTAACTATGTAATATTTTTCTTGATAGCTTAAGCAATCAAAGCTTGGCTATTGACTGAAAGTTAAGACACATGCTATAAAGTGATTGACTACTAAAACAAATGACAAAGTCTAACAAAAGCAAGAAAAATTATGTTAATTCAACAACTTGCAGGCTTGCAACCAAAAGCGCCCATTGGTAATAATATATTTCCATGACTTCCATGCCCCTGTTTCCCTTTGTTTGAATCTGCTTATTTGGTGCCAAACTGCCCCTAGTTTTGTTAAAAATGGTCCCACAATACAAAAAAGATCAACAAGAGTAAAATAAAGCCTCACTAATGTATTATTACATAAACAGAAAGGGGTGGAGAGAGAAAGAAACTCATGATGAGCATTAAAATTTAAAATGGATAAATAAACCAATCAGGGAAAGTTTTCCTTATAAAAACCAAAGAAACAAAACTTAATTTACAAGTGAGAGCTTCATTGACTAATTGATTTGAAGATATAAGAAAGTACACAGAATCACATGGTAGTGGTAAGTTGAATTTGGACTTTTTTTTCTTTTCTTTTTTTTATCGTTGCTAGTTTCAAGGCACACAATAATTTTTCCTTTCAACGAGGTTACAGTTAATCTGTAACTACCATATCTTCAAATCTAACCAACTCTAATTACTATGCAGGTAAAGATTTCCTGTCTGAGCCTATAAATATTCCCTCAAGTGACCTCTGGTTTGCAAACAGAATCAGATAGAAGAATATGGAGATCCCAGTGATAGATTTTAATGAGCTCAATGATGAGAAGAGGAGCAAAACAATGGAGCTTCTGCACCAAGCTTGTGAAAAATGGGGCTTCTTTAAAGTAAAGAAGATCTCTTCTTTTATATTTTATACTATACACTTTAACTTGATATCTAATTTACCGTTCATTCTAATGAAATTTTCAATTATGCAGATTGAGAACCATGGCATTGACAAAGAGTTGATGGAAAAGGTGAAGCACTTAGTAAATAGTCACTATGAGGAAAACTTGAAGGAATGCTTCTATGAGTCTGAGATAGCCAAAACCTTAGAAAACAAAGGAAACAACTCTGATATAGACTGGGAAAGCAGCTTCTTCATTTGGCATCGCCCAACTTCTAACATTGATGAAATTGCAAACCTCTCTGAGGATCTTCGGTGAGTCAACAGGAGGTCAAAATTACGTCTGATTTTCTGTTGTATGCATATAAATTTATATTAACTACTATGATGCATAATGCAGCAAAGCTATGGATGAGTACATAGCTCAACTGGTTAAACTAGCAGAAAAGCTGTCTGGGCTCATGTGCGAGAATCTTGGTTTGGAGAAGTGTTTTATCAAGGAGGCATTCTCAGGGAGCAAAGGTCCTTCTGTAGGGACAAAAGTAGCAAAGTACCCTCAATGTCCTCATCCACAACAAGTAAGAGGACTTCGAGAGCACACTGATGCTGGAGGAATTATACTTTTACTCCAAGATGACCAAGTCCCAGGTCTTGAATTCTTCAAAGATGGAGAATGGGTAGAAATTTCACCATCCAAGAATAACACCATCTTTGTGAACACAGGTGACCAAGTGGAAGTGTTGAGTAATGGAAGGTATAAAAGTGCTTTGCACCGTGTCATGGCTAACGAAAATGGGAGCAGACTCTCTATTGCTACTTTTTACAATCCTGCTGGTGATGCCATTATCTCTCCAGCTCCCAAACTCTTATATCCAAATCATTTCAGTTTTCAAGATTACCTGAAGCTCTATGCCACCACAAAGTTTTCAGACAAGGGTCTCAGATTCGAATCCATGAAGAAAATGGCTAATGGTCACTATAATGGCCTTACCTAAAGTAGCAATGTTTAAGAAATATGTGTCCCTCACTTATGGGTTTCATTTGTCAGCTTATTATTATTATGTTGTCTGCTTTCTACAATATTTGCTTTTGTCCAGCTAGTGAAACAGTTATGTTTTTCAATTCTCAGTAGACTGAATATTTTATGCTTATTTCCCATCAGTTTATCCCATTTCTATTCTTATCATATATTAGTAGAATGGCAATAGAGTACCACCGCATACCCTTGGTGTGATGGTTACTCCACAAGTATAAGTGCTTGTGGGGTGTGAGGGGTAAGGGCCGGAGTTCAAGTCTCCAGAAAAGAGTTTCACACACATATATACTTAGATTATGCTATATTGACTAATCATTATATCCACTATGCCAAAATTGACTCAGAGATGCCTTGTGAAGCAGAGGTCATTAGGGCAAAATGTGAAGAAAAAAAAGGGAGGATTCAACGGTATTATATAGCCAGTTTTCTTATAAAAGTTAGAGCATCAAGCTAATTATTTGGTCCTTTTGGCATAGAAATGTTCCATGCAATTTGAGATATTTCTTGCATAAACAAAATCACAGGTTAGTTAAATACACTAACCTTTGAGGCTCTTTAATTTTTTGGGTAAGGGTTAATTTAGAGCATTTATTATAATTTGAGATTACTATATTTTCCAATCACAAAAAAAAACCTAGAAGTGTTATGAGTATTATGTGTGGTGAAATAATTTTTTCATCACACTCTTAGGTTTTTTTTTGTAATTGGAAAATGTAGTAATCCCAAATTATAATAAATGCTCTAAATTAACCATTGCCCAAAAAATAGAAGAGCCTCTGAGCATCAGGAGAGTGATCCTATCTTGTATGCAACGTTTTAATGGAAGTTAAAGATGTATCTACTTATCAAAAAAAAAACGTGTATATATCTATTTAATTTAGTTTTTTTGTTGATAACTATTTAGTTTTTTTTTGGATATTTAGTTTTTTTTTTTTTTGATAAAAATTAATACTAATATTTTTTATTAAACCGTAGGGTGTTTTTTTTTTTTAATAATAATAAAGTAGTATTAGAAACTAAGGTTTTTTTTTTTTTAGGAAAAAACAACAAAAACGTAGGTAGTTTAACTTATTTTTCTATTAAAAAAAAAAACAATAAACATATAGTTGCTTTGAAGAAGTGTGCTTAGAGGCTAGTAAATGAATAAAGTAATTTGAAAACTATCAGGAGAGTGATCCTATTTTGTAGGCAACATTTTAATGGGAGTTAAAGATGTATCTACTTACCAAAACAAAAAAAAAACCAAAACAAAAAGTGTATATATCTATTTAGTTTAGTTTTTTGTTGATAACTATTTAGTTTTTTTTTTGGATAAAAATTAATACTAATGTTTTTTATTAAACGTAGGGTGTTTTTTTTTGAATAATAATAAAGTAGTATTAGAAACTAAGGTTTTTTTTTTTAAGGAAAAAAACAACAAAAACGTAGGTAGTTTAACTAATTTTTCTATTAAAAAAAAAAAAAACAATAAACATATAAGCAATGTTTGCTTTGAAGAAATGGGTTAGTGGAAGAGTGTTTCTATTTTGTAGGCAATGTTTTAGTGCAAGTTAGATATGTATTTTTACCGGACTATCCTTTAGTTTTGTCTCTACTTAAACCTAAGGGTGTAAGGGTATTTTGGAACAAAAAAAATCTGGTCCAAACAGAGGAAACCTTTAAATAGTAGTATAGAAGCCACCACTAGATATTCTCTTATATCTTTGGTATTGATGTTTTGAAAACAACCATTTATGGCTTCAGGCTACTCACACATAACAAATTATCTAAAGGTGGATTCCATATTTTTATTAATAGAGGGAAACTGCACAAATACATCAGTTGTCCAGGTGATTTATGGGACTTTTCCTGGACCTATTCAAAGTGAAATTTCAGTTTGCCACAAAACTCTCACATCATATTCTAGCAAGATCACATTATAGACTTGTCCTCCATTTAAAATTATTCATATTATTTCCTCGCACTTCATATTTAAGATGTGACAATAAAAGGATAAGCAAATGTGTAGAGAGAAGGATGTCCTACTTGCTAGCTCATATGTACCAAACATGGTAGTAATTTAAGCATGTATTATTGCAGATCAATATCAAAATAGCCAGGACTAAAACCTAATAAGACCCTATAATAATTCTAGCTAATACATATCAGGAAAAAGTTTGTAGGAAAGATCTAATAAGAATACAGTGTGTATATAGTTAGAGATTGGCTGAAGCTAACAGCAACAATAAATATCCTGATATTTAAAAGAATAGCTACAAGCTAGACAATTTAGATAATACAGATTTGGTCACAAGAGTACTGGTGTTCTCAACAGCTTCAATCAGTGAGAGCTTATGAGATTTCAATAATGGAGAACATTTGGTGACTAAACATAACAAAAAGTGTCCAAATTTTAGAGATTTGGAAAAATTTTCAGCCAATTGCTGAACCTGGTAAACAATATGATCAACTGAATCTTGAGTCAAATGAACATTATGATTTAATGTGATTTGGAACAGGTTAAACAATGATTCTGTCCATACCAATTCACCGGATATTAAACGTTGGTGGCAGGGAAGACAGATGAGCCTCCTCTCGTCCTTTTCTCCACACAATAGCTTCTGGCAAAAAGCAGAAACATGAGCTGGGTGCAAACATTCCCTTATGATCCTTGTGATCACATCACATATGGGATTATTTATGCCTTCTCTATGGAGAATCAACGGAAACAAGAGTGCATAAACAGCTGCTTTCGGATGAAGCTTACAATATTCCATTATTGCAGCCACAAGTACACGAGAAGCTGGTACTTCCAATAATAACAACTTGGGAAGGATTACTGAGCATAGAACCTGGCTTGGCCAACCAAGCTCTTCTTCACTTTCATTCACAAGATGTGAAATTAAAACTGAAGCAGTCTCATCATCTGCCAGCCAAGGTTCAATGAGACCCAAAACCACAAAAGAATCTCTGCCCTTGTCCAAGCAAAGTTGGCGAATTTCATCAGCTAAACCCACAGTTTTCAAAGAAGATTCAAAATTCATAATCCTAGCTTTCAAACAAGTAGCCTTCTCATGAATCCCAGGATCAAGAGGAACATTTGCAGGACAATCAATCTCCATTTCCTCCACAACTTCATTCACCTCTTCTTTGCCATCCTCTCTATCTTGCTTCGATGAATCTACACTAACTTCACAACTACCAAAAGGCGTCACTGAACAAAATTCGTCTGGCAAAATAGGAAGCCAAGGGAGAATCACATCATTGGCATCCGCAGCCGCCTCCTTAAGCCAACCCGGTATTGATTCGAACTCTTCATCCACACCTTCTTCCCCAGAATCCAAACTCAAACAAGAAATCCACTCGTAATTCGACTCAGACAATACATCGAGCAGATTGCGTGCAGCCCTCTTGACCCAAAAATCAAGCTCTTGATTCCCACTCAACACATTCTGGGCCAGCCTCGACAAGTCCCTCTTGCAAAACCTCTGACGCTCATAAGCAAGAAAAGAGAGAATCCGCGATTGCACCGTAGTCGGTAAAGTCTCTATAAACATGACCCTGTTGATCAAAACCCCTTACAAGTCAAATAAACCAAACATTATATTAAAATTGAAGATAAATAGCAACTGGGTCTTGGGTGCTTTTTGTTTTTTACCGCTTTGTCCGAGGAGGCGTGGGAGACGAAGAGTCATCGTCGTCGATGACAATGGCGTCGCTGGGCTTTGAGAGCAAGGAGAGGAAAGAGCTTGTGGTAATTGGGGTTGTGGTTGATGAGGCATTGAAAGATTGTTGTAACCATTGAGATGCTTCGGTTTCGGGAGTTGGGGAGTTGAGGAAGATCTTGAAGAGGGGAACCCATGACTCCATTTTCGCGCTCTATTGCTGTGAAGCTGAACCTGAAGGAGCTGGGTTTAGGAGCAGAAAACGCGGGAAAGTTTGTAGCTTTAATTTAACCAACAAAACTAGGAAAATTACACTTTACTACCTTAAACTATACATCAGATTATATTTTACACTCTAAACTATTTGAATACACGTTTTGCACTCTAAACTATGGCCATTGTTACATTTTGTACCTCAATGTTAATTTTATTGTTATGTTAAATGAAAATTTATAGCACATGACTTACACATGAATTTTGCTTAAGTAACACAAAGTTAAGACAAAAAACACCATCTTCCTAATTAATTAAAAACAAAAGCCTCTTTATTTATTTTTTACCCAGCCCCCCCTACGTATTACAGATTCATAATGACTCGTCCTGATGGGAAGGGTTTTGGGGGGGAAAGGAGCTACTGTTGAATAAATTAGTAGCAGCACGTTAAAATGTGTTGATTTGGGTTGTCCTAGTCTTTAGGAGTTCAGTAGTTTGTTTCTGTTTGTTACCTAGTTTGTAGGAGTTGTTTAGCATGATGTTAGCGGTGCCTATTTTTGTGTTTGTAACCGTTTGTTTTTAGCCTATATTATGGCCATTTCCTTATCAATGAAGTAGTAGAGTTTCAGTCCAACTCTGTTTCCCTTTGTTTTAGTTTATCGTTTTCTTCTTCCATTTTACATCAATGGTATCAGAGCTTGGTTAGAGTTCCACAATGGCTTTTGAAACTTTTGTGCAGCCAGTCATTCCACGTTTTGATGGTCACTATGACCATTGGAGCATGCTCATGGAGAATTTTTTGAGGTCCAAAGAATATTGGACAGTTGTTGCTTCTGGAGTAGCAGAACCAGCAACAGGTGTTGTGCTGACAGATGCACAAAAGGTGGAGCTTGAAGGGCAGAAGTTGAAGGATCTCAAAGCAAAGAATTATCTCTTCCAGGCAATTGATCATTCCATCTTGGAAACCATTCTTTGTAAAGAAACTTCCAAGCAGATCTGGGACTCTATGAAGAAGAAGTATGAAGGGACAGCAAAGGCAAAGAGGGTACAACTTCAAGCACTTCAAGGCGATTTCGAAACTTTACACATGAAGTCTGGAGAATCGGTGTCAGATTACTTCTCCAGGACGATGGCAATCACAAATAAGATGAGAATCCATGGCGACAAAATGGCAGATGTCACCATCATTGAAAAGATTCTTCGTTCAATGACAACAAAATTCAACTATGTTGTTTGTTCGATTGAGGAATCTAAAGACATTGACAATATGTCCATTGATGAATTGCAGAATTCTTTGTTGGTTCATGAGCAGAAATTGAATCAACAAGACAAGGAGGAGCAAGTGTTACAAGCCTCGGCATCAAAAGGAGGAGGTCAAGGACGAGGAAGAGGCAGAGGCAGAGGCGGCAATGATGGTAGACACTCAAATAAGAAATCTGAAGATTCTGATTCTCAAGGGAGAGGAAATGGCCATGACAACAACAACAATCATTCAACGCCTTCCAAGTCAAAGTCAGCAGACAAATCAAGAGTTGAATGAAACAGTTGTCACAAGTTTGGCCACTACAAGTCAAAGTGTCGTACTAATCTAAGGAGAGATGGTAGAAAGCAGTCCAATTTTGCTGAGAAGGAAGAAGAAATGTCTTTGTTGATGGCTTGTCATGGCAAGGAGGAAACCCACAAGAAATTCTTGTGGTACTTAGACATTGGCTACAACAACCATATGAGTGGAGAGAAGTCTATATTCTCTGAATTGGATGAAGCTTTTCGTGATGTTGTGAAGTTCGGTGTGTTAGGATTAGTGCCCTTAAATCCTATTATATGATACTATATATGATATTATGTATAACATTATGTATGACATGATGTATGACTTAATATTGTAATTAATAAAGTTGTTTTATTATTATCTGAAATATTGGTAACATGAATATTCGGACATTATCATATAGTCCATGAGATGCATAGTATGTGATTTATGTGATTTAGTCACAGAAAATATAGATCACAAGTTCTTTGTAAACTCAGAATTTAGTTCGTAGTCGGTGATGAAATTGGGCATTTCATCTGTGAATACTATAACATATTAACTAAGATGATTTGTCTTGATCATGGAAATGGTGACTTCTAGTTGATATGTTGATATGTTTTAAGAGTTAAAACATATTGAACTGGACCGCTGTGAGATTTATTATTCTCCTAACAACTGTCAATTGAATAATAAATCTCACAACTTATATTTACATGAACTCTTAATCCTGAAAGAATAATGGACCTGATCATGAAGTGTAGGTTGTTTTGATATATCAGGAGTGAGATCTAACGTAACGGTCAAAACTTCAGTATGTTGGGTAGCCACATTTAGTATTGATGGAACATATATTCTCAAGATAGAATTCATAGTCTCTTAACGGAGATATAAAATATTCCATTAAGATAAGTTTAATGGGTTCAGTTATTCAGAGAGTTAGGCCTAACCACTTTAGTAAAATGTAGTAATTCACAAAGTGACAGTCTACATTCATGACTTTGTATTACTACGAATATTTTATGAAGGGGTTGCATGTACAATAAAGTCTTGGGATATAATTTATTAATAAGGGTTAGAGTGCAATTATATTTATATAGTGGTATTAAATATAATTAATGGTAACTTTGGACTTGTCAAGAGTTGACAGAAAAGCCCAAGGCCCATTGGAGCCAGAGTCTTATTTGTTCCCTTTTGGTCTCACTCCAAGCCACACATTAAAGCCCAATTGAGAAGGCCCAAAAGGCTAGCCTAATTAGATAATCAGTTATGTGAAGAAAAACATACAGAATTTTATGAACATGAAATGGTTTGTATGTTATGTGTAAGAGACTTTTTCATTCTCTCTAGAACATACACACATAACTAATTGAGAGACCACACTTCTTGGGCATCAAGTGGAATTGGAGTGAAGATTAAAAGTATTCCCAAGTACTCTTCATCTTTAGTTTTGAATTTCACCCCATCAAAGTACACTCTCTTATTCTTACATTCTGAAATTTACATAGTACATGTTATCAATTGTGAATGAAGTAGATTCGTTAATTTTTCGCTGCGTATGTTTTGTATGCGATACAAACATGTTATTTCCAACGCGGTGATGGTTCTACAATCTCTGTTATGGGAAAGGGAAAGGTAGCAATTCAAACCAACAATAATTCTATTCAAACTATTTCTAACGTTCTATTTGTTCCAAATTTAAGAACAAATTTACTCAGTGTTGGTCAGCTACAAGAAAAGGGATATGGAATCTCTAGCAAAAATGGAGTCTGCAGAATTGAAGATGAGAAGTTGGGCTTGATAGCTCAAGTCAACATGATAGCCAACAGAATGTTTCCATTGTATCTCCATGACACCGTTCACTCATGTCTTTCTGCAAGATTGGGAGAGAAGGAATGGCTATGGCATTTTTGCTATGGGCATCTTAGCTTTGGCAGGTTGAAAAATTTACAACAGAAGAATATACTGACTGGTTTTCCTCAAATTACAGCTCCTTCTAAAGTTTGTGAAGAATGTGTTGTTAGCAAACAACACCGTAATCAATTCCCACAAGGGAAATCATGGAGGGCGAAGGCTGCACTGGAGCTTGTTCATTCCGACATTTGTGGGCCAATAACTCCATGCTCTAATGGAGGTAAGAGATATATACTTACCTTCATTGATAATTTTAGTCGCAAAAGCTGGGTTTATCTTTTGCAAGAGAAGTCTGAAGCCTTTCTAGCCTTTAAAAGCTATAAAGCGCTGGTTGAGAAAGAAGTTAGCAGTCCCATAAAAATTCTTCACACAGATCGTGGTGGAGAATATAACTCACATGAATTTGCAAGTTTCTGTGAGACTCATGGAATAAAGAGGCAGCTTACAGCAGCTTATACGCCCCAACAGAATGGCGTTTGTGAAAGGAAGAATCGCACTATTCTAAATATGGTGCGAAGTCTTTTAATAAGGAGCTGTATTCCAAAGAGCTTCTGGCCTGAAGCAGTTAACTGGAGCATTCATATATTGAATAGAAGTCTCACACTTGCTGTTCAAAATATGACACCAAAGGAAGCATGGAGCGGATGGAAACCAGCTGTTGATCACTTCAGAATTTTTAGGTGTGTTGCATATGCCCATATTCCAGATCAAAAGAGGAAGAAGCTAGATGACAAGGGAGAAAAATGTATTTTTCTTGGTGTTAATGATTAGTCAAAAGCTTATAAGCTTTACAATCCTAACACTAAGAAAATACTTATCAGACAAGACGTTGTTTTTGATGAAGATCAAATCTGGGAATGGAGCAAAAATGTAGTTGGAGAGCCAATTCCAACTAGTTTTGATGGAGAAGATGGTGATGAAGCAAACCAGCCGCAGCAACACCTTGCTCCAGCAACTGATGCATTTGAGAATCCTCAAAATGAAACTCTTGTAGCCTCTGAAGTCACTCCAATAGCACCAGAAGTAGCAGCTGAATCACGTTCTCATCGTGTTCGAAAGAGGCCAGCATGGATGTCAAATTATGAGGTAACCGGAATTGATCAATCTGAAGACCCATTCACTCATTTTGCTCTATTTTCATATTGTGATCTCACAGTGTTTGAAAATGCTGTCAAAGAATCAAAATGGCGGAAGACTATGGATGCTGAAATTGCAGCCATCGAAAAGAATGACACTTGGGAGTTATCTGATCTTCCAGAAGGGCACAAAACAATTGGTGTGAAGTGGATTTACAAGACAAAGCTGAAGGAGAATGGTGAAGTCGACAAGTACAAGGCACGCTTGGTGGCCAAGGGCTATAAGCAAGAGTTCAGTGTTGATTATAAAGAAGTCTTTGCTCTAGTTGCAAGGCATGACACAATCAAATTGGTGATTGCATTAGCAACTCAGAATTCATGGCCTATCTTCCAACTAGACGTCAAGTCGGCATTCCTCCATGGAGATTTGAAGGAATTGGTGTTTTTCGATCAACCTCCTGGTTATGTGAAATTTGGAAATGAGCATAAAGTGTATAGACTAAAGAAGGCTTTATATGGATTAAAACAAGCGCCACGGGCTTGGTATAATCGTATAGAAACTTATTTTTTGAAGGAAGGATTTCAAAAATGTCCTTATGAACATACACTTTTCATAAAAGTTGAGGATGGAGGGAAAATGCTCATTGTTTGCTTATATGTAGATGATCTAATATATACTGGAAGTAATACAGCCATGTTTGAAAGCTTTAAGAAATCCATGATGGCTGAATTTGAAATGTCTGATCTTGGCATGATGCGTTACTTTCTTGGCATAGAAGTGTTGCAGTCCTCTACTGGCATTCTTATTTCTCAAAAGAAGTATGTGGGAGAAATCTTGGACAGGTTTTAGATGAAGGATTGTAATCCTGTGAATACACCGTCTGAGTTTGGTTTGAAGCTAAACAAGGATGATGGAGGAAAGAAGGTTAACAGTACTCTTTACAAGCAGATTGTGGGGAGCTTAATGTATTTGACTGCAATAAGGCCTGATATAATGCATGCTGTAAGTATCATTAGTAGATACATGGAGTGTCCAACAGAGATACATCTTTTGGCTGCAAAAAGAATTCTTAGGTATTTGCAAGGTACTAAGGAGTTTGGGCTATTCTTCAAAAAGGGAGAAAAGTCAGATTTGTTTGGCTTTACAGATAGTGATTATGCAGGAGATTCTGATGATCGAAAAATCTGGGTATGTTTTCATGTTGGGAACAGGAGCTGTTTCATGGTCATCAAAGAAGCAACCAATCGTCGCATTGTTAACCACTAAAGTTGAATTTGTTGCAGCAACAGCTTGTGCTTGTCAAGCTATTTGGCTAAAGAAGATTCTTGAAGAGCTGCAATTCAAAGAAGATGGGCCTACTCTTATTTATTGTGACAACAGTTCAGCAATAAAGCTCTCAAAGAATCCTGTTCTACATGGTCAAAGCAAGAATATAGATGTGAAGTATCATTTCTTGAGGGATTTCACGAATGATGGAGTTATTAATTTGGTTTACTGCAAAAGTGAAGATTAGATTGCTAATATTCTAACAAAGCCTCTCAAATTTCCAGCATTTCAGAAGCTTAGGGAGCTACTTGGTGTTTGCAGTTCAAAGGACTTTATCTAAGGGATGGCGCTTCAAAGTTTGAGTCTTATTAAACTGATGTTATGTGTGGAACATCAGTTTATGGGAGGGATTGTTGAATAAATTAGTAGCAGCACGTTAAAATGTGTTGATTTGGGTTGTCCTAGTCTTTAGGAGTTCAATAGTTTGTTTTCGTTTGTTACCTAGTTTGTAGGAGTTGTTTAGCATGATGTTAGTGGTGCCTATTTTTGTGTTTGTAACCATTTGTTTTTAGCCTATATTATGGCCATTTCCTTATCAATGAAGTAGTAGAGTTTCAGTCCAACTATGTTTCCCTTTATTTTAGTTTATCATTTTCTTCTTCCATTTTACATCAGCTACTGATATGTACGCACCCACCTCTGAGAGAGAGAGAGAGAGAGAGAGAGAGAGAGAGAGAGAGGCTTTTTGTTTTTGTTTTTAATTGATTGAGAAGAGGGTGTTTTTGGTCTTTTGACTTTGTGCCATTTAAACAAAACTCACATGCAAATCATGTGCTATAAACTTCCATCCAATAACAGTAAAATTAATGTTGAGGTGCAAAATGTAATAAAGGCCATAGTTTAGGGTGCAAAATGTACATTCGAATAGTTTAGGGTGCAAAGTATAATTTAGGGTAAAGTGTAATTTTTCCAAAATTTTATGAAAGAAGAAAAAAAGAAAAATACTAATTCTCATCAAAGTAGTATTAAAACTTTCTTAAAATAGTCTTTTAAAAAATACCTTAAGGGCACAAGTTAACCAGTTAACCAGACTCTTTAATTTAATATGGGACAAATTGGACTTTCGTGTTACTTATGCTGTAGTTTTACACTTTTTATTTATTTATTATTTTTTTTATTGTAGTTGAAGGAAGACAAAGGGAGGAAAAAAAAAAGTAGGGCAAAAGGAAGGAGAAATAAAAGGAGAAAGAAAATATTTATTTCTATTATGTTTGGAAATAGAAGGGGGAAGAGAAAAGAAAAATGTATGTTTCTCACTTTTGTTGTCCCCCACAAATTTGAGATAGGGATGAATTTTATGCCTAAAAATGTAATTTTTGAGTCATGAAAAGTCAAATATGTTAGGCTTCATTTTTCATTAAATTCTTTATCTTTATTTATGCTCATTAGTTGTATATGAATCAAGTTGTTTATGAAAAGCTTGATCTCCACTTGGAAAAATGTTTGTGTATGTTCGTTTGTTTAGTAAACAAGCTAAGCTCAAGTCTAAGTTTAGGCTTGGCTATTATTTGAGCCAAGCTCAATCACAAAAATATGTTCGGAAACAAACTTGTGATCATGAGATGATTTAACTATCTTTTATATTATATTTTTATATGTATACTTGTCTAATAATATAATTATAAAGACTTGAAATTAGACTATATAAGTTTGTAAATAAGTTCATATGATATCAAATTATTATCTACAGTTTATTGATAATATAAGTAAGGCTAATATATTATTTTGGTCCCTAAAATTTACCAAAATTTTGTTTTTCGTCCCTAAATTTTAAAAAATTATTTTTCATCCCTAAACTTTGTAAAGTGATTTTTTTTTTCTTTAGTAATTTAGAAACAAAAATAGGGACAAAAAAAGGAATTTTATTTTCAATAGTTTAAGGATAATTTTTTTTAAAAAAAAGTTTAA
Source organism: Notholithocarpus densiflorus (assembly GCA_030021035.2). Classification (NCBI taxonomy): domain Eukaryota; kingdom Viridiplantae; phylum Streptophyta; class Magnoliopsida; order Fagales; family Fagaceae; genus Notholithocarpus; species Notholithocarpus densiflorus. The sequence continues at coordinate 2,104,306 of JARYZH020000009.1, read as the reverse complement.
GGACATAAATTGAAAACTTCCAATAGTTTAGAGACAAAAAATGAACTTTCAATAATTCAGGGGCAAAAAACCAACTTTTTTAAAGTTTATGAACGAATAAAAATATACTTTTGGTAAATTTTTGTGACCAAAATAATATTTTAGCCTATAAATAATCGTAGTAAAACTTCATAGATTTGTAAAGCGGTAAAAAATTTAGTCATGGTTTTACTAAATATAAGAATAGAATAAGTTAATCAAGTAACTCGTGAATAAGCTTAAGCTTGCTTAACAAAAAAAGGAACCAAACTTGAACATCTAATATTGTTTAGTGATAAACTTGAGCCCGCCTTGTGTTCAAAATAAACTTAAATAAATAAGCCTAAACTTTTAAAATACTCTCCTTGACTTGACTTGTTTATAGCCTATGCCCAATTTAGGCAGATTACAAAATGTGAGCCAAGTTACTTAGCTCTCTATCCTTTTTATTTTCCCTCACATCAAACAATTAGAGAAAATCACACTCATTCAAAATTCAAATTTGTAAAGCCACTTTTTTGAAAAAAATTAAAATAAAATAAGTTTTTATTAAATTGTACGAAATTCTATCAACATGGATTAAGTACTCATTACTAATAGTTAAGAAAAAATGATGTTAAAGGATACAATACACTGCAGCTGTGGTGTTAAAATGCAATTAACTTTTAAATTGAAAATGAACACAAATTTAAATTTGGAATTTTCTTTTCACTAATTATAACGAATTTTGGTGGGAATGTGGGTATGAAAAAAATTAAAATTTTTTTAGTTAATTAACAAATTTAAAATTAGTTTTTTTTTTTTTTTTTTTTTTTGCGAAAATACACTTTTGATCTCTATATTTTGGGCCAATTTCCGTTTTGGTCCCTACTTTTTTGGAGCGCCTATGTTGGTTCCTAAAAATCGAAAAGAGTTACCATTTTGGTCCCTACCGTTATCTCAATAACGGAAATTGTTTACGTGGTACACGAATGGCACTGTTGACAAGTTAGATGCTGATGTGACCAATAAAATAATAATAATAAATTTTATTTGGCATTTAAAAATGCCACGTCAGCAAAATTTAAACAAAAAATAAATTAATTTAAAAAACAACCCTTAAATCTAATTAAATTAAATAATTTTTTTTTGTTGCTTTTCATTTTTTTTTTTTGGAAAAAACATAAGAACATCTTCTTCCCCAAATAAAGACATATCCAATTGGCCAACCCTTTGTTCCAACAAGTAATAATCTTTTGGCAAGCTCTCTATCTCATTCACTAGCCATGTTTCATCATCAACAACAACAATAGTAGGTGCAAACAATTGAAGCTGGAGATGAGAAGCCACATATTTTTCAATCCCTAGATGATAAACCTAGCTCAGTTTGCTCAAAGCCCCAATTTTCTCAAACTCAAGCAAAATCATCAAATCCCAAAGCCTAGCCACACCCCAAAATCTCCAAAGACCCACAATAGCCACACCCCGAAATCTCCAAAGACCCACAATAGCCACACCCCGAAAATCTCCATACTTTTTCTTGTTTTTCTTCCCTAAGACCCACGGCCAAAATCGCCATGGTTTTTCTTGTTCTTCTTCCCTAAGATGACAGAAAACCCATCTTCCCCACAAACCCAGGTCAAGAACCCATCTTCCGTAAAGACCCATGGTTGGAAAACCTTTTTTCCCCCACAAATCCATGGCCAAAAATCGATGAGGTGAACTCTCTCTATCTCATGATCGAATCCCATGGCCGAAACCCATGACTATATCACACCCATCAATTGAACTCTATCTCATCATCTCTCTCTCTCTCTAAATCCATGGTCGAAACCCATGGCCACACCCCCATCAGTTGCTAATATTTGATTTGGGTCTTTGTTGTTTGGTTAAAATATTTGATTGATGGTTATAAACGTTTGAATGGGTATTGGTGAGCAGTTTGGTTGTGTTTTGTTTGGGTGGGTAATGTTTTTGAGATAATTTGTGATTTGGGTTTTAGTTTTTGAGGTTGCATGAGGCATTGTGTTTTGGGTTTGGGTTCAAGTTGAATGCTCTGTTTGTTTTAGCATTAACGTTTTTTGGAAAATGGTTCATTTTCCAAAGAGCATTTTCTAGAAAACTGTCTCATTTTCCAATGTTTGGTAACGACTTTGAAAATGAGCTTGAGAATGTTTTCTGGTGTTTAGTATGCAATTATTTAAAAATATTTCTTGTATAATTTAAAACATGTATATTATGTAAACTAACTAATGTAATCATTATAAATAAAAAATCAAGAATGAATTTGGTTTTCATACTAAAATTTTGACAATAGATACAATCAAAATTAATTAGTTGTCAAATTTTCATGATCTCTACCACTCATCTTGCTCACATATATAGATAGTAACGTACGTACACACACACACACACACACACATATATCAACCATTTGTCTATATATATATAAATTTGGCAGGGGAATACATTTTCAATAAGTATAAATAACAATAACTTTTAATCGTCTACTCTTTTTGTTGGTATACTAATTGTCTACTATAGTCAACCACAAGTCTTCAATATTACTCTAAATTATATATTTACATAATGTACTGTATAATATATCATCACTGCATAGTATCTACCAACAAAAAAAGTATTTGCCAACAAATGAAATTCTCCTAAACAATTATCATTCATTATATAACAATATTATTAGTCCACGGTAAAGATTGTCCCATGTAAAAGCAATTTAGAGCAATATAGGTACTATGTTTAAAATTTTCATCTTTTACTTCATTCATTCTTTCTTCTTCTTCTTTTTTTATTATTTTATTTTATTTTTTGGACTTTATGTACGAAAAAATAGTAACTTCTGCCTGGAATCCATCAAACCGAAAATTTCTTAGAGAAAAAAGAAAATCGAGCTTGAAATTCAAAGCAAAGAGTTGAGATTTTGGTAGAGAGGAATGAAATAATTACCACTGCAAATTTGTTCTCCCTTGCAGGTCGGAGCTATTGACCGATCAATGAAGGAAAAAAAAAATCTAATCAGAGAATTGTGTTACAGAGAGGAAGAGAAACATGGAGAAAAGAGAGAAGAGAGATGAGAGAGAGATCTATGGGAAGAGAAGAGACTAGAGTTAGTGATAGTGAGGGTGTGAGGAGAGAAAAAGCAAACGGAAGAGAGAAGAAGTGAGAAAACTTACCATAAGAGAGAGAAGGCGCCAAAAAATTATGTTTCCCACGGCTATAGACGAAGATAATATTTATAGGAGATGCAACGCGTGAGAGAGAGTGTGTTTTCCAAAAAAAAAAAAATTTGGAAAATAACCTATAGAAAATAATCCTTATTTTTATAAGGGTTTTCCGTTGACCAAAGATAGTTTTCCATTGACCAGGTTTTTTTTCTGAGTATGTTCTTCTGTGTTTATGTTTATGTTTAACACGTTCCCAGATCTAAATTTATATTTGTTTTGGTTTTTAATTATATTTTTTTGTTTTTGTATTTCTTTAAAATTAACATGTTTAATTTTTTTTTCCAAATTAGATGATTTAATTGATTTTATTTTATTACCCACGTTAGTATTTAACTTGTCAACAGTAAACTCGTTAGTATCTAACTTGTCAATAGTGCACTCTATCTGCAACGTAGATAATTTCTGTTACTGAGATGATGGTAGGGACTAAAATGATAACGATTTCTGATTTTGAGAGACTAACATAGGCAATCCAAAACAGTAGAGACCGAAACGAGAATTGGCTCAAAATGTATCGATTAAAAATGCATTTTTACCTATTTTATTTATTTATTTAAAGGTGTGGGTTTTCAAACACGGTAATTGTGGAGAAATTATAAGGTCCACATGGTGGACAAGTGACGTGGTCCACCACCATTCCACTAAAAGACTCACACCTGTTTAAAATTGCTGAGTTAGAAATTTTTTTAAACCGAAACTGATTACTTACTCAGCAATTTTAAACAAGTGGGAGTTTTTTAGTGGAATGGTGGACAAATGACGTGGTCAACTAGAGGACGGTATAATTTCTCGTAACGGTGACATATGCTACTTTAACGCATAGTTTCAAGCACCAATGGAATCAGGGCACGTGGTAAGTGATCTAAACTTCCAGTAATTGCTTCTCGTGGATTGTGGTGCCAGTAATTGGACTACGTGTTACTTGCTACTCGCTGTCTCGCTCTAATGCAACGTTTATTAGCTTCTTGTAGAAAACGTGTTTTTTTACTTTATTTTCTTTAGAAGTAAAAAATAAAAAATTGAATTGATATAGAAGTTTCAAAAAACCACAGTACCTCAGTAAAAAAAAAAAAAAAAAACCACAGTACCATCACCATTCACCACAGAGCCCCTGCTAACTGCTCAGGTTTCAGGCTTACGTGACTGAACCTGTCACAATGCCAAATATGTTATATTCTGTAGAGAGGGAAAATTCCCGACCTATCACAAGCTGACACGTCACACTACAAAGTCCACAAAATACAGCCAAGTACAAAGCAACGCGTATTGCTGCTAGGTTTTGCTATCACTACCTAGAAACCAACAGAAATTTGCCAAGTGTCATGCAAAAACCAATCACACATCAGCGCGTGTAAGCGATGACACAAGCAGTCCAGCGTGTGTAAGTGATGACATAGGCAGACCAATCATGTTGTGACATGTGCCACCAATTAGACTCCGCCACGTGTCGCTCACCCACCCCCAAACTCCTATAAATAGAAGCCTTCCTAAGGCATTTAAACACAAACCAAGCCATCTAGAGCACAAGCAGCATCAAAGAAGATTCAGAAGTACTGAAGCTCTGCTGGAATCAAGCCCTGAAGCCTCTAGCAACTTCAAGAACTTCGACCTCAAATGCAAGGAACATTCAAAGCAGAATCATCTAAACTTCCTGCCTAGATCTCAAAGGTCACTGGAATCAAGCTCAAAAGCCTCCAAAAATCCCAACAACCACAAATCAGTGAAGCTTTACAGATTCAAGCCTCCAAAGCCCCGAAGAACTTCCATCACAAACCTTCAAATACGAAGAACATTCGAAGAGGAATCATCCAAATCATATTCCTAGATCTCAAAGTTCACTGGAATCAAGCTCAAAAGCCTCCAGAAACCTCACAAACCACAAATCAGTGAAGCTCTATGGATTCAAGCCTCTAAAGCCTCGAAGAACTTCCACCACAAATCTTCGAAGATGAAGAACACACGAAGAACACGAAGAACGTGAAGAACAAAGGATTTCTAACAAGCTCATAGCCAGAGATTCATTGTAATTCCGTTTCAGCAATCTTTGATCCATCTCTCAACCAAATTGAAGTATATTTGGTGTTCAAATCAAAATCACATTATCATAATTCCAATCAACAAGTCTTTTAAGGAGATCGAATCAGAGGATAACTCTTTTGTAATCACAGAGAATTGTACCACACACTCATCAATACAAATTCGCATTTGTGAAACTATTTTACTTGTTTGACTTTATTTCAAACTAAGAAATTTAGTCGTCCACAAATTCTGGCACGCCCGGTGGGACCTCTCTGCCTCTCATCTCATTCTCCTTCAAAGAAAGAAATTAACAGCACCTTGCTACCAGCTCCAATGGCCTCTAGCAAAAACATTCAAGCTTCAACAATAGCTACTTCAGTTAAATTTGGTACGGTTACCACCAACAACTGCATTGGTGCAATCAATTGTAGCCAACCCAAAGCAAACAATCAACTTCAATCTCAATCAACCAAGGAAGCCAAGGTCCATACGATCATCTTCTTAGACCCTTTTACAAGAAACAAGGTCATTAACAAGGATATCTCCACCTTGAAACACCTCGAGTATAGGGGCAAATCCCCTTCTTCCTTCACAAGAAGTTGGTCGCACGATTTCTTTCCCATCAAAGGAACCTAAAAGATGAGATTTCACATGCTCACTCCAATTCACTTCCTTCTCCATCATTTTGGGAAGTTGTGTTAGTCATGATGACTAACACCTCTACCATGGAAGAAAAGATGGCTGAAATGGAACAAAGGGTCGTCCTTCTCACAAAAGCACTTGAAGATAAGGACCTCCAAATTGCAATTTTAATGAACAAACTCAAAATACAAGATCTTGGCGAATCAAGCCATGGTCATAAATTCACATCTGCGAAGGATGATGAAGGGAGAGAAATTGAAAACACTCCCCGACGAGAACAATCTACTTCGGTTGCTTCGTTGTCAGTCCAATAATTACAAGACATGATAACAAATACCATCTGAGCACAATATGGAGGTTCTTCTACAAGTTCTCTCACATATTCAAAACCCTACACAAAGCACATTGATAACATAAGAATGCCAAATGGGTATCAACCCCCTAAGTTCTTGGCAAAGGAAATTCTAAACAACACATTGCTTACTTTGTAGAAACTTGTGAGAATGTAGAGACTCAAGGAGGCCTCCTTGTAAAGCAATTTGCTCGTTCGCTTAAGGGAAATGCCTTTGATTGGTATACATGCTTAGAACTTGAGTTAATCGACAGTTGGGAACAACTAGAAAGAGAATTTCTTGACCGATTCTATAGCACGCATCGCATGGTAAGCATAATAGAGCTTACTAATACCAAGCAATGGGAAAATGAGCCGGTGGTCGATTATATCAATCGATGGCATTCTTTGAGTTTGGATTGCAAGGATAGACTTTCTGAAATATCTGCTGTAGAAATGTGCATCCAAGGCATGCATTGGGGACTTCTTTACATCCTTCAAGGGATAAAGCCCCGAACATTTGAAGAGTTAGCAACTCATGCCCATGACATGGAGTTGAGCATTACTAGCCGCGGAAATACAAAACCTCCCATACCTGAGGAAAGCAGAAAAGAAGTAAGGAAGAATGATAGGAATGCAAAAGTCAACCGCAAAGAACCAATGGTTGTTAACATTGCTGTAGTCAAGGTTCTAGGAAAAGGAGCAAAGGCAAATGAAAAACGGCTTGAAGGATGGCAAAAGAACGAAGTGCGTCGTCTAACTTTTAAGGAACGTAAGCAAAAAGTATACCCATTCCCCGATGAAGATGTGCCAAACATCTTAGAACAACTATTGCAATTGAAGCTGATTGAACTACCAGAATGCAAGCGGCCAAAAGACATGGGGAAAGTTGATGACCCTAACTACTGCAAATATCATCGCATCATTGGCCACCCAATCCAAAAATGCTTTGTCTTCAAAGAACAAATCATGAAGCTTGCCAAAGAAAACAAGATTGATCTAAATTTTGATGAAGTTGTCGAGTCAAACCATGTGACCGTTGCTTGTGATGTACTTCCAACTCTCAGGCAGGGGGCAAACACCAACCAAGCTCACAAGTTGATCGACAATGATGATGCAAGGATCGGCCCCATCAATGGGAATTTCCTTAAACACTTCTATGCTTGAACATCGAGGATTGCTCCTCGGTAAGAGTTTAAACTACCCACTGCAACGCTGCAAGGGTACATGATGTCTTCCCATTACCTTTAAAAGCGCACAAATTAAAAAAAAAAAACAAAAAAAAATAAAAAATAAAAAAACAAAAACAAAAAAATCATAAAAAAAAAAATTGTTGAAGTGATGACTTGATCCCTCTCCGGGGTACGTAGGCAGCTTAGTACTGTCACTAAGTTCAGTCACATGAGAAGAAGAAGGATTGCCAGTCTAGCTTGAAGAGTTTTCCAACGGTCATTAGTATGCTTTTAAGGTCCCTTTGGTTGGCAAGGCATTGCTTAAAAACAGTCAACTGCTCAATAGGATGATCAAAGATCGTTGTAGTCGAAGATGAAGACTGTAAGGAGTTGACGTTGCTTAGCTTTCCTTGAAATGATGTTAAACATAAGTTGATGCTTCGTTGTGGAGTAAAATAAAATCTCCAACTTCTTTTGCAAGAAATGAAGTCTTCATGGCATTGTCCATCTTCTATGGACATTCTCCCACGTTTCTGAAGTATGCTTTGCATCACTTATCTCCTGGGGGCATCTTCTTGTACCTTGCAAGTCTAAACTACATCGTCTTTTTTCTGAAGTTGTGCCATTTCATAGCTTTGAAATTTGGACCACATCATCTCCCTTCTGAGTGGTGTCATTTCACATCATGTCTCTAAAATCTGGACGGCGTCAACTTCCTCCAGAATGATGATAGATTATATATCCGAAGTCGGTGTTGCATCATCTCTCTTCTATGAGCATGTTCGTGCAATGTCAAAATTCTTGGTGGCATGTTTCGACATCTTCAAAGTCTTTGCAGCATACTCTGGCGTCTTCAAAGTATTGGTGTCATTTTTTCCCACATCTTCAAGGTTTTGTTGGCATTTCCTTGCATCTTCAAAGTCTTGATAGGGACTCCTTGCATCTTCAACGTCTTGTTGGCATCTCTGAAATCTTGATGTATGGCTACAGTGCTATGCACCCTCGATGTCTGAGCTATGTTGCCTCTAAAAATTGGTGTTGTTGAAGCTTTATTATAAAGGTCAATATTAGTGCAACTTCAATGCAAGTGCAAGTGCTAATATGGAGTGTTGTCATGGCTTCATGGCAAAGATAAATATTGGCATGGCTTCGGTGCAAATGAAGTTTTGACGTGGTTTCATGAATGTTGGCACGGCTTCGGTATGAATGAAGTGTTGACGTGGCTTGCCCTGCACCTGGCTAACAACCAGCCGAGAATTTGAATAAATCTCTACGTCCAAGGCACCCATACCCAAAACGGCTCTTAATTCGGCGAGTAAGGCCTTATACTCAGCCTCGTTATTAGAGGCCTTGAACCCCAACCTAAAAGAATGCTCCAACCGTATTCCTTCAGGAGTAATAATGACGATCCCGGCACCAGCCCCCATGGCACTTGACGCACCGTCCACATATACCTTCCACTGGAGACTCTTCACATGACAAACCATTTCTCTTTCTTTCTTAGGAGAGAACTCCGCAACAAAATCAATAAGGACTTGGCCCTTCACCGAACTTCATGGCCTGTACCGTATGTCAAAGGAACCTAACCGGGTCCCTCATTTAGCTATCTGACCCGTAAAGTCGGATCTAATTAACAACGACTGTAAAGGGTACTTGGTCAGGGCATAGACGGTATGAGCTTGGAAATAATGCCGTAACTTTCTCGTAGCGTGCACGAGTGCCAGCACCAACTTCTCCAAGGGTAAATATCTTGTCTCGGCATCAACCAAGGTCTTACTGATGTAATACACAGGTCGATGCACTTATTGATCCCTTAATAGCACGGCACTTACAGCATGATCAGACACTGAGAGGTACATGAATAAATCCTCCCCGAGTTCTAGGGCCGTTAACATGGGTGCTTACATCAAATATTCCTTCAAATCTCGAAAAGCTCCGTCACACTCCTCATTCCACTAGAATCCCTTCCACTTCTTCAAGAGTTGATAGAATCGTCGGCAGCGATCGGCAAACTTGGAGATGAATCGGTTAAGAGCAGCTAACATCCCAGTCAATACTTGCACTTCTTTCAGATTGCTCGGCAACTTGAGGCGCTTCACGGCTTCAATCTGGTCAAGATTGACCTCTATTCCCCGAATAGTGATCAGATATCCTAGGATTTTACTAGCCCCCACCCTAAAAACACACTTCTCCGCATTAAGGTGCAACTTATGTTGCCGAAGCACCTCAAACACCCCCTAAAGATCCTTTATATGCCGTACTTCTTGGTTACTTTTCACTACCATATCGTCAATATACACCTCAATTGTACGCCCTATTTTATCCCAGAACATTCTAGTCATTATTCATTGGTACGTGGCCCCAGCGTTTTTCAACCCAAAAGGCATCACAGTATAATGATAATTGGCGTCCGGGGAGATGAATGCTGTCTTTTCTCGGACCTCAGCTGCCAGGGCGATCTAATGATATCCCTGAAAGGCATCCAAAAAGCTCATCCTTGGGTGTCCATATGTGGCATCCACCAACTGATCAATCTTCAGCATAGGGAATGGATCATTTGGGCATGCTCGGTTCAAATCCGTGAAATCTACACAAACTCTCCACTTGCCATTCTTCTTCTTCACCACCACGGTATTTGCTAACCACTTCGGGAAGAAGATTTCTCTTATTGCCCCAACCTCCTTTAACCTCTTAACCTCCAACTTAACTACCTCGACGTGCTCCTTGGCCGACCTCCTTGGTTTCTGCTTCTTGGGAGGAAACGACGGGTCTACATTAAGCCTGTGGACTATGAATTCGGGGTCCACCCCGGGCACCTCATACGGGCTCCAAGCAAACACATCTACATTCTGTATAAGAAATAACAATGTTTCTACCTTATCCCCATTGCTCATACTTGCCCCTATCTGAAAATACCGGTCAACATCCGGTAGTATCTTTACTCAAATTAATTCCTCGGCACAACTAGCCCCCTGTCCTTCTCAGGCTCCTGTAATTGCTATAAAGAGACTCTCTCGGATTGAACCTTCTGTTCGGCTTGCTCATTCTTCCAATTCACTAGGCAACTAGGCATTGTTTTGCCATTTTCTGGCTTCCTCTTACTACAGCAATGCCCTGCTCGGTTGGAAATTTAACCTTCACATGCAGGGTGGAAGGGACTACTCCCATCGCGTGGATCCACGGCCTCCCCAGAATGGCCGTATAAGGAGAAAACGAAGTGACAACTATAAAATCCACTATTACTTCCTTTCCTCGAGAATCACTATCTGGCCATCAAACCCGATTAAGGGCGTATCGTATGTTAAGAGGTCCTCCTTCTTCAGTCCGAACCCCCTTAACAAATCCGGATACATCACATCGGCCCCACTTCCCTGGTCTACCATTACCCTCTTTACTATGAAACCGTTTATCCGGGCCGTCACCACCAACGCGTCATCATGCGGCTGAATTGTTCCTTCTAAGTCATCGTCATCAAAAGCGATGGGCTCCCGACCAATCTTTATCTTCTTCTCGGGGGGTTGCTCGCTCGAGCAATTTCCCACGAGTGCTACAGTCAACACTCCTCTCCTCCCAGCCACAGCAACACCCCTCGGGGTGGTATAGATGACCTCGATAACTCCCAATGGAGGCGGGTAAGGGTTCCCTCTTTGCTGGGTGCCTTGCCCGGCACCCTTGTTCCCTGAATCCACCACAAACTCCTTCAGATATCCCGCATTCACCAATTGCCCTAAGTGGTCCTTTAACACCCGACACTACTCGGTGGTATGCCCCTTATCCCTGTGATAGGTACAGTACAAATTCTGGTTTCTCCGAGACGGGTCACCTCCCCTAGTTGCAACTCTGGCTCTTGTATCCTCAAATCCTTTCGAGGTCTTGGCTGAAAACCGCCCTGCCGAGGACGATTCATTAAAGGGGCCTTACCCTTACTCCGCAGCTGATCATCCTCCAAGCGTTTATACTCCTCGATACGCCTCATGAGCTGCCTCATATCCTCAGGAGGCTTCCTTGTCAATGACTCCCGTAGTTCGGAGTCCTCAAGCAGCCCCATCCTAAAGGTGCTTGCTGCAATCTTCTCGTTGCCCCCACCGATCTCATTATAAAGCTCCCAATACCGACCGGCATAATTGCGAAGGGTTTCCCCAACCCTCATCTCTATAGATAATAATGCATCCACTAATTGTGGTACCCGACTACAAGTTACAAACCGGACACCGAACTCTTAGATCAACTCGGCAAAACTGTGAATGGAACCCTTCCGTAACCCGTTAAACCATCTCATAGCAGTGGGCCTAAGGCTTGAGGGAAATACCTTATACATCAGCGCGTCATTGTGAGTATGTAGAGACATCATCTAGATGTAATGGCTGACGTGTTCCACCGGGTCCGTCTTCCCATCGTAGGAGTTTAACAGTGGGCGCGTAAATCTGCTCGGCATTAGGGCCCGTTCGATGTCATCTGAGAATGGCGACCGAGCAGCTCTGCGTAAGGCGCGGCTTATAGCATCCATGGCGGCATTATGGGGCCGTCGCTATTCTGGGGAATCTGAACCCCGGTCTTCATACCCCCGTGAACGTGAACAGTCCCAACACTAACGGGACTCCCGTGAATGTGAACGGTCCTGGCATCGACGAGACTCCCATGAATGTGAACGATCCCGGCATCGACGGGAACCAGACTGACTGGACCCCATCCCATAACGATTTCCTCCACTATCAGATCTCCCTTCTCGGTTCTCTCAATCCCTTCTCTAGTGCCCACCCCTTGCTTCCAACTCCAAATCTCTCACCAGTTTGCGTAATCGCTCAAATTCTTCATCTCTCTCGTCAAATTGCCCATGCCCCGAGGCGCCAGACATTGTCCGGTGTGTTTGATACGACCCCACTCCTAGGCCGGACTATTCCTCCTCCCACTCACGTTCCCTATCTTCACGCCTTTTGTGCCTTCTCTCTCGCTAGGTAGATCCCCGAGAAGCCCCTATCGAACTGCTTTCAGCATAACTCTCCGAACGTCTTTCAGACATTTTCCCAGTCGTGAGTCTCAGTTGAACCACAGCTTTGTAGGAGATCCTCATAGACGACACCAATTGTGCGCGCCAAAAATAAGGCTACTGGGATGGACCTCACTTGGGCTCACAACTTACTTGTGAAGTGGGCTTAGGATTTACTTTAGGTCGTTCTCGACATAAGGACTCAACGAAGTTTCCTCTCTCTCTGAACTACTTTACTCTCTTTACGCTACTACCCTGACTCCATGCTTTCCCTCTCTCTGTATTCTTAGCTTCCTTATCAACTTTATCCTCCCCCATTCTCCTCTTAGCTTCTCGTATTTATAGCCTTATAATTAGTGGGGAGTTATGATTACTTTTGTGGTTAGAGGTATAGGATGTCTAATGTTATTATTGCAAACTGGATGTTTTAGTTGGGAGTGGGGTGTGGTGAGAATGGCATTGGAACTGGCTCCCCACTTCAGGAGAGATGTTCGGCAGTGATATTCCTCAAGGCGGTGCCGGACAACCGGGGTACAACGTTTCTGAGCAATCACACTTCCACCCGAGGTGTACTTTGCTGGACAATTCCCAGGCTATGAACGATGATGTACATGTACTATAACGGCTTGCTCAACGGGTTTTGGGTCGAGCATAATGATGATGGAAAAATACATGTTTGTTTTAGGATGTGGCTTGGAGTGGGACCAAAAGGGAACAAATAAGACACTAGCTCCAATGGGCCTTGGGCTTTTCTGTCAACTCTTGACAAGTCCAAAATTATCATTAATTATATTTAATATCACTATATAAATATAATTGCACTCTAGGCCTTATTAATAAATTATAGCTCAAGACTTTATTGTACATGCAACCCGTTCATAAAATATTCGTAGTAACACAAAGTTATGAATGTAGACTGCCACTTTGTAGAATACTACATCTTAATTCTTGAGTACCCGGTTTAATCCTTTAAGTTATTCATCATATATTTATGAAATCTAATTTCATAAATATATACTTTAGTAACTATTTACTAAAGTAGTTAGGCCTAACATTCTGAATAACAAACTCATTAAACTTATCTCAAGGGAATATTTTGTATCTCCGTTAAGGGACTATGAATTTCATCTTGAGAATATATGTTCCATCAACACTAAATGTGGCTGCCCAACATACTGAGGTTTTGACCGTTATTTTAGATCTCACTCCTGATATATCAAAGCAACCTACACTTCATGATCAGGTCCATTATTCTCTCAGGATTAAGAGTTCATGCAAACAGAAGTCGTAAGATTTATTATTCAATTGACAGTCGTTAGGAGAATAATAATCTCACAGCGGTCCAGTTCAATATGTTTTAACTCTTAAAACATATCAACATATCAACTAGAAGTCTCCACTTCCATGATCAAGACAAATCATCTTAGTTGATATGTTATAGTCTTTGCAGATGAAATGTCCAATTTCATCACCGACTACGAACTACAATTCTGATTTTACAAAAAACTTGTGATTTATATCTTCTGTGACTTTTCACAAAAATCACATACTATGCATCTCACGGACTATATGATAATGTCCGAATATTCATGTTACCATTATTTTAGATAATAATAAAATAACTTTATTAAACACAATATTAAGTCATACATAATGTCATACATAGCATCATATAATAGGATTTAAGGGCACTAATCCCAACAAATGGCATGAGGCCTGGTCCCATGGCCTCATCCGGTTCGGGGCCTAGCTTGAGACGAGAGGGTCGGGCCCATGGGCCGCGCTGTAAGGCTGGAGTTCAAGGCCTAAGGCCCAAATGGGCTTGGGGAGCCCCATGTCGTACAATTGTAAAAAGGCAAAGGTTGAAGAGGATGAATATTGAACAATTCAAATGACTCCTACACTAATGAACATCACTCAATTCAAGGTCTGTCTTCAAGTAGCCACGTGTTTATGTTATTACACCGTATCATGGGACAAGATATAAATCTAAAAAACAAACTGACAATCACCAAAATTAATAACTTTGTCTTAAGTAACTGATGTGGACATTAATCAATTTGCAGCTATTTATATGTATTTAATAATACATTTTTAGGTCCGTGCTGTATAGATATTGTCATAGGAATGTTATAGGTTGCGCTATTTAGCATATACTGATTATTAGGATAGGATACATATGTTAGTGTCTTTTGTCCTGTTCTGTAGAGATTTTGTTAAGTTATGATTTTTCTCATAACATTTGTATTGGCTTATTCCATGACAAAAAGTGTTGTAATTGCATAAATTTATTTCCTTGTATTTTTGTGGAATTTATTTGTATTGGGTTTAGTATTAAGCGGTGGAGATTTGATCAAGACAGCTAAAAGTCACATGAGAAGCACATGCCAGAAGCTGAAGAGTCAAGTGCCAGTAGTGGAAATTGAAGAGTCGTGCTAGCTGTGCTAGCTATAACTCGCGACTCAGGTGACCCGAGAAATTAACCCGCAAATTTTCCCTATTAGCATAAATGTGACTTTTCGTATTCCCTCTCCACTCATACTATATATACCCTTATTACCCATAGAAATGGTAAGGACCCTATTGAGAGAGAAAAAACTCTAAGAGAGGTTTCTACAACACACCCACCCTATTTGAGAGAGAGATACTCATTCTTAGAGAGAAATCTTTGTAGTCTCTTCTCCTTCCCTCTCCCATTGATATACCCATTGAAAGGAGATTTGTACCCAAACACAATCCACACCCATTTAGAGTGTTGAGGGTGTTTTTGGAGCTTGGGAAGCATTGGAAGATGCCAAGGATGGCGGACGCAATATGGAGCTTATTGCGGGATCCGGAAAGCTAGAGAAGACACGGTTAGGCTTAATCTTGTTGGAGCAAGAAGCTTGGAGGGCTTAGGTGCATCGGGTAGATTAGGCTTGGAAGGTCTATTGCTATTCATGTATCCCAACTTTATTTTCTAGTGGAACATTTTACCGCTTAGAGGGCGGCGGAGAGGTTTTTCGCCGAGTTTTTCGATTTCCTCTTTGATAACACGTGTTGGTGTTATCCTTGTATTTGCATCTCTTTTCCCTTGCTCTTTAACCATTAATTTCTACTGTGTTTGTGATTAATTATGTGTTAAAGTAGTTTGCCAAATTGGGTATTGTTTATATTTCATATTTTGCACATATATTGTTTGAATATAAGCTTGCATTGGTAATTTTGTAATTGGGGGTCTAAACATTCATTAGTGTTTTACACACTAATTGAACATTCAATTGGTATCAGAGCGGGTACACTTGTTTTGGTTTCATTACCTAAGTGTGATCCTTGACCCCTTGTGTTTATTTGCCATGGATAGTGCTTTGTATGCTTCTATGCATGTTTTGGATGTTGATGAATGTAACATGCCACGTGTTTGTGAAAATGCCTCTATGAGTGATAATCCTCATGATTGTGATGCTATGTTACATGAATCTTTGGGCGTTGTTGATATTCCTAACATCAAACTCTTGAAGAAAAATGCTAAGAAATTTCATAAGAATTTGAGCAAGTTATTTTGTGAAAAGGATGATTTGATTGCTAAGCTTAATGAATCCAACAAATTGGTTGAGAAATATAAGAAACTTGCTGAAAATTCTCTTGAAAAGCTGAAAGAGTTTGAATGTTTGAATATGTACTTGGATGCTAAATTTGTTTTGTCTAACAAACTTGTTGATGAGCTAAAATGTGAAAATGAATCTCTTAAGATGCATGCCAAATGTTTGATTGCTGAACCTATTGCTAAAAAGGATGAAAATATTTGTTGCAATCATGTTGTGGTACCCGATTTTGTGCCTATTGTGTGTTAGACCTCAAAGGATAAATCGGTGTACATTCCTCCACACAAAAGAAATCAAAAGGTGGAGAGAAAGGCTCTTAAGACAAAGCCTCTGTTTAGGTCTCAACCTAAGGTTTTGGATGGATCTAAGTTTGTTCCAATTTGTCACCACTGTGGTGTGATTAGTCATATAAGACCTCAATGTCATAAGTTGAAGAGAGAACATAACCATGTTGCTAGATTCTTTTCCAAAAAGCCTAGTGGAGCTATACACATTGTTTGTCACCATTGTGGTGCTTTTGGTCATCTTAGACCTCATTGCTCTAAGTTTCATGCTCTTAAAAGAATCAAAAGAAAAGAGAAACTTGAGCTTCTTGGAAGTTGTCCTAAAAAGAGTAAATCGGATTTGAGTGAAAATAGCATGTTGTTAAAGAAAGTGTTTAATGCTTTTAACTCATTATCTATGTGCATCTCCGGTTCTCATTCTTCCAACCCTCGTCTCTCTTCTCATGAGACACTCATTCCAAACAATTGTTCTGTTTGGATGAGGAAGGGTTCCTATGGTTGAGTTTTTGCTTTTTTGGTCATTAATCTAATTTTTTCGATCTTTGTAGGACCCTTCATGCATTAAATGTCATATCTTCATGCATTTTGTGCATCTTGCATTTCTTTATTTGCATTGTTTTTTTTTTTATCTTACTTTTATTTTTTAGTTTTGTGTGAGTAAAAATCCAAAACCACATAAAAAGTGAAAAATTCAAAAAGTTTAATTGTGTATGTTTGAGCACATATCACATGTGTGTTTGGCCTAGTACCTTCGTACTAATGCTTGGTGCATTTATGAGCTTAACTTGTTATGTATGCACATCTATCTTTGTGGGAAAAATCTTAACATCTATGTGTGATTGTTGTAAATTGATCTCTAAACTTGTCATGAATGATTAGTCAATAATCATGTTGGTTTTGATACATGCGTAGACTTGTGTCTATATCTCTTCCCACTCATTTTTTTTAGCTCAACTAATGTCAAATCTCAAAAAGAGATAATGAGTTGCAGAAGCCGCCGCACATACTAGTATTTGACTAGGAAAAAGGGAAAGCGACTTGTATTGAAAATGTATGGTGCCCAAAAGCCAAAGGCTTGTTCATCAAATTGAAATATCAAAAATTTCAAGCATCGATCTCAAAAAGAGATGTAAAGATAAAAAAAAATGATAAAATGTTATGAATTGTAAAGAAGCCAAATGAAAAGCTTCAAAGATATGTAATCATTTTCTTGTGGGAGGTCATATATGTTCATTTCTATAATTGAGATAGACCACTTGATTTAGTACTAGTTGTGTATGACTTGATTAAATTGATCATTGAAGTTTCACGCTAGACTAAGGACTATTCCACATTTGATACACACACACAACACACATGCCTAATGTTCAATGAATGCCTTATTCATTTGTTCGATTGTACTTGTTTAAATGTGATGTGTGTGTGCTTAACTATATATGGATCAAACCAAAAAGATTTTTGATCATTTTATATGTATTTGGAAGTGATTTTTATCACTCTTTGTGTTCATGTTTAATGCTTACCTTGTTTTTCATTGTTTTAAGCAAGTTTTGTGTTGAAAAACAGGTGTCAGAATTTTTGGCTACTCGTTCTGGCTACTCTCGCGAGCAGCGATTTTTGGCTACTTGTTTTGGCAACTCGCCCAGTCCGAAACACAAGTCGCGAGTTCATCCAGAAGCTTTCGTGACTCACTCGCGAGCCGCGAAAATCTTCACGACTTATCTCGCGACTCGCCAGTCGCGAAACGCCCAGAAACAGCTTTTTAAAGAGCTTTTCGTGGGAAACCTATTTTAAACCTCTCCCATCCTCTCTAAAACCCCTCTTTCAATATTCTTTTTATCAAAATCCAATCAATTTAAATGGTTTTTCATTCCATTAACATCTCTAAGGTATTTCTAAACTCTTTTCATTGATTTTGATCCTTAGATTATGTTTTGGAGAGTTTTTGTACTCTTAATTGGGATTTTCATCATAGGGATTGGGGAAACTTAATTTTTGTCAAATTTTTGTATGGGATTGGTTTCTTTTGATGATTTGCTTTGGATGTTGGCCCCTTGTGGCAAAAAGAACATGTATTTAGGGTGGATTTCATGATGTTCATGCATTTTTTTACATTGTTGTTCATAGTGTGCACACTAGGTGTTTGATAAAATGCCTCTTAGCCATTTTCTCACTTGTTTGGACTCCGATGAGTACCAATCTTTGGGGATTCTCATGTTTTCTCATGAGGAACATGTTTGGTTCATTGGTTGTGTGTTTAACACACCTTGCCCCACATGTGCATTTTCCATGCATTGGTCATGCATTGCACATAGTCACCTTTTGCGCACACCTTTGCTACCCTTGTCATGCATTGGTCTATACCTTGTTTTTTCATCTTAGCATGTCATGTTTACCTTATGCTTTGTAGCATTTTGTTTTGTCATTTGTTTAGGCTTCATTTCTCATTCATCTTGCACCCCTCATGCATCATTCTCCTTGTTCATACCTTCATTTCTTGCCCTCATTTCTCCTTGACCCTTTGTCTATTCATGTCAAAAAGGGGGAGAGTTTACTTTTGTCATTCTATATGACTCTTGTGCACATTCTTAGAGGAAGAAATTCTATTTCTTGTGCACATTTGTAGGGAGAGAGATATTCCATAGGAGAGATATTCCATAGGGGAGATGCATATACCAAGGGGGAGAAGACTTTGAGTTAATAAGAAAATTTTGTTTTGTTTTTTTTTTCTTTATGTTTGTTTTTCTTTATGTTTGTTTTCTTATTTACTTTATGGTGTTTTGAGTTATGTTTAGTATCTATGCTTTGTTGTTCTCATTGCATCATGTTTGTGTTGGACATGCATACATCCTTATGCTATTGTGCTTCATTGAATGCATATTCGGATGATCATTTGCTTTGCTATGTGATCATTGTAGTCATTTCTATTTGACTGTTTTGGTGTATGATCAAGTTGCTCACATGTTTCACATCATGTTTACTTGATCGCAATTTACTTGTTACATTATACTTGTCCTTTTATTACTTGCTTTACCTTGAGGGTCTAATATGTTTTGTGCAAGTGTTTCAGGTTACAGGTATATATGTTCCAAGTTCATCACAGCTTCTAGATTTAGGTGTGAGTGAGTTTTGCCACTATTCCCAAACTCACGTTTAAGTTTAGAGTTTGTTTTAGGGTGTTTTGTCACGGAATAGTCAAAGGGGGAGATTGTTAAGTTATGATTTTTCTCATAACATTTGTATTGGCTTATTTCATGACAAAAAATGTTGTAATTGCATAAATTTATTTCCTTATATTTTTGTGGGATTTATTTGTATTGGGTTTAGTATTAAGTGGTAGAGATTTGATCAAGACAGCTAAAAGTCACATGAGGAGCACCTGTCGGAAGCTGAAGAGTCAAGTGCCAGCTGTGGAAGTTGAAGAGTCATGTGCTAGTTGTGCCAGCTATAACTTGCGACTCAGGTGACCCGCGAAATTGACCCACGAATTTTCCCTGTCAGCAGAAATGTGACTTTTCATATCCCCTCTCCATTCATACTATATATACCCCTATTACCCACAGAAATGGTAAGGAGCCTATTGAGAGAGAAAAAAAACCCTAAGAGAGGTTTCTACAACACACCCACCCTATTTGAGAGAGAGCTACTCATTCTTAAAGAGAAATCTTTGTAGTCTCTTCTCCTTCCCTCTCCCATTGATATACCCATTGAGAGGAGATTTGTACTCAAACACAATCCACACCCATTTAGAGTGTTAAGAGTGTTTTTAGAGCTTGGGAAGCATTGAAAGATGCCAAGGATGGCGGATGCAATATGGAGCTTATTGCGGGATCTGGAAAGCTAGATAAGACACGGTTAGGCTTAATCTTGTTGGAGCAAGAAGCTTGGAGGGCTTAGGTGCATCGGGTAGATTAGGCTTGGAAGGTCTATTGCTATTCATGTATCCCAACTTTATTTTCTAGTGGATCATTTTACCGCTTAGAGGGCGGCGGAGAGGTTTTTTGCCGAGTTCTTTGATTTCCTCTTCGATAACATGTGCCGGTGTTCCTTGTGTTTGCATCTCTTTTCCCTTACTCTTTAACCATTAATTACTACTGTGTTTGTGATTAATTATGTGTTAAAGTAGTTTGCCAAATTGGGTATTGCTTATATTTCATATTTTGCACATATATTGTTTGAATATAAGCTTGCATTGGTAATTTTGTAATTGGGGGTCTAAACATTTATTAGTGTTTTACACACTAATTGAACATTCAGATTTCTTTTCCCTATCTCTGTTCGTTTGGATGCCTCTCTTTCAGTTACTTCTGCCAAAATTCAATACTTGTTCATCAATAGTGAAAGCTCGAAAATGTGTTAAGAAAACAAGAGCTTGTTTAGACCCCCAATTCAAAGTTACGGCTTGGTTGATTTTACACTAACTTAATACTAAGAGCAGAATAGTGTAAACACAAGCATACAAGCAAGAGAGCTACTCTAATCCATATTTAAAGCAACACAGTAGTAAAATAAAATGAACAAGAGTAGGGAAGAGAGATGCAAACACAAATAACACGCCGATGTGTTATTGAAGAGAAAACCGAAGAACTCGGCGAAAAACCTCTCCATAATCAGTTGGGATACATGGGTTAGCAAGAGACCCTCCAAGCCTAATCTACCCGCTGTACCTAAGCCCTCCAAGCTCCTACTCTAACAAGGCTTTTCGGAACCGTGTCTTGTCTAGCTCTCTAAATCCTGCAACAAGCTCCATGTTGCATCTGCCATCCTTGGCTTCTTCCAATACTTCCCAGCAGCACCAAATTATCACTTGACACTCTGAAAGAGTGTGGTAAGTGTTTGGGCTATCAACCTCTCAATGATATGGAAATGGAAAGGTAGGAGATGAGGAAATTCCACAAACAAATGTGTAGAGAATTGTTGGTATAACAATTTCTAACTCTCAAGTGTTTTGCTAGGGTTTTCTCTCAGAAGCTCCCTTTTTCATTTGTGGGTAATGTGGATATATATAGTGTGGGTGTAGAAAGTGTGTATTAGATAGTACAGTCTGGCAGAACAGAATGTCTCGCGGGTGTCTCGCGGAAAGGCCTTACCCGCGAGATACTCGCGAGACACAGCTGTCTCCATCTGTACTGACTCTTCGCATTCCAGTCATGTGCAGGGCATTATTCAATCACACAACCATGTGCAGGGCATTATTCTGTGCCAAATTTGATTATAATTTTATTCAATCTTATGTACCATGTATTTGTTGTGGGAATTTATTGTAAGGGTTGTGTGATAGTGAGAGAGAGTGTGAAGACTCAATGGGTATATCAATGAGAGAGGATTGGAAGCATTAGTCGCGATATACCCGCAAAAACCCTCCTTGCTTCAATTGCTTGAGTATTCACACTCTCTCTCACTATCACACAACCCTTACAATAAATTCCCACAACAAATACAGGGTACATAAGATTGAATAAAATTACAATCAAATTTGGCACGGAATAGAAGCCAACAAAATACATATTTGAAAATCACAACTTTACAAATAGATATCCAACGGTTGTAAGTGAACTTTTGTTGCTTGCTATTCTCCTTATTCAAACAGTCAAGAAAATGAATAAACTTCTCCCCTTCTCTACTCTGATTTAAAGAACAGAAAATCAACTCACAGGTGGCAGGGTAATACTTTCTTAGTTACTTCATGATTTGCCTAAATGAAGTTTCACATTTTTTCTAACTGGGAAGTAGTTGCTTTGTCATAATGGTATGAGCATACTATACTTTTTCAAACGGTAATTTAACTTAGTTGGTATTTTTGTTTTTTTCCTAAATTTTTAGTATTACATATACAAATTTTAGAAGTCATAATTTTTCTAGAATGAAATTTAACTTTTTAAATATAGGCATACAAAATAAATTGAACTTGAACCAAATTGTAGGCATGAAAAGTATGTTTAAAGGAAAATAAATGTTTCTCAATTTTATAATATAGTATTAAAATATGTATTTTTTTAGCACATTAATTTCTTAATATGTGTTCTTTGTTTTAAAAAACAGCTGCAAGCGATTCAATCGGCTAACCAAAAAAACAAAAGTTCTTCACCACATTAATCTGACTGGACTGCTTCAAAATCCTTTATTCCTTCGAAAAGATGAAGAAAAGCTCATTCATCGATGCTTTAGGGCTGGAAACAAAAAAGCACTATTTTGGATCAGAGCTCACAAATATTTTGTGCAAGATAAAACTAAAGCAGGAAAAGAAATCCTTCTTCAAGCCAACAAAGAAGGGGGGGGAAAATGCAAAAAATGGACTCGCAATTGCACTTTTATGTGAATCAAATGAGGTAGGAATCCAGCTACTATTATCAATTCTAAACCAACAAGATGGGAAACAATTGCTGCAAAACTATCAACAAATCCTTCGACATACAACTTTTGGAACAAACACATTTTGCATCCCAAAAAACCAAGCATGCAAGAAAAATGGAGTGGGTCATTGAGATCGTGATCGCCCTTATCCTTATGGAAACGAAAAATTACATGTAACATGCAAAATGTGCTCAATTGACTTGGAAATGTACAAATTAGTAAACTGAGTATGGTAGAAATTATGTTCCAAAAAATTAATTCAACAATAAAATTTCATCTTTCTATTTCAAATACTAATCTCTAATAATACAAAATAAATTCCATGACCAAAACATCCAATCACCATAAAAGAAATTATCACGCGCAACGCGCGGGTCTGCGACTAGTTCATTTTATAGCATAAGTCCTTTTGTGATTGTCTTCTCTCTTGTCCTATCAATTGAGTTCTTCTGTGGGTTCCAGTTAGCTCAACTAGTAAAATCTCTGATGGTTGTATAAGAGATCTGGGGTTCAATCCCCGCCTACACCAAAAACTGATTGGTGTCTTGGTCTGATGATAAAGAGCTATCATTAGGAGCGGACGGCAAATGTTAAAACTCTCTCAAAAAAAAAAAAAAAAAAACCGAGTTCTTCTATAATCTCTCTCTCTCTCTCTCTCTCTCTCTCTCTCTCTCTATATATATATATAATTTTTTTGGTGTGTGCTTACAACTTACAATTGAGAAATTTAGGATTTGAATTTTGGAACCTACGTTATCCTGAAGGAGAAAATAGGAGAGTGATATTAATTAAAGCAAAAGGCTCTTGGTTACCCAGGCCTGTATTTGCTTAATTGAGTTACAAGTTCTACACCTGAAAAATCTAGCCAAACTTTCAATCAAGCTGGAGCCTAACACCAAGGAGAGGTATGCAATTATTTGGATGAACTGAAGCGTATATATACCATTACATGAGTTGCATCACTATCAATTGGTCCGCCAAAAAAGTGTTCATAAATTGTGAAAAAGATGTGTTACATTCACAATATTTTCACAACAAATTATAGGTGGTTAGTTGTTATTGGTTTTAATTTGAACTTACCACTGAAATTACTTTTCTACCCCACCAATAACAACCTGCTACATAAGATTTGTTGTGAACATATCATTTCTCATTGTGAAATGCTCCAAATAAGCAACCAATCCTTATCTCCCTAAAGAAAATGAGAAAATAATTGTTATGAGGAAATTTAAATCCGGAAATTTCGATGAAATAAGTGTCGGGTTTTCCAACATAAGAAATACAATTCCTTGCTTCCCTTTGGCTAACTTATCAATTTTGTTTCTCATATTGTGCATTAGCTAGCATCATACTCTACAATTCAACCATTCAATTATGTCCTTCATAATAGCTCCACGTTCTGGTTCAAAGAGGAGATCATGTAAGAACCCATCAAACAATTTGATGGTTTTGTCAGTTGAGGAGGCTTCTGCATACAGTTTCTGAGAAGCTTCAGGGTCAGTTACAGTATCAGCAGTGCCATGGAGAACAAAAAAGGGAACTCTCAATTTTCTTAGATTCTGCTGCAAGTAGGATGTGATTCGGAGAATTTCATAGCCAGTCCTTACCCTGATGGATCCGGTATACACTAGTGGATCTGAATATTTGGCTATTAGTGCCTCTGGGTCCCGAGAAACTGGTGTGCCCTTCTTATTTGCAGCACTAATTTGGTATCTTGGCAACAAAAATGAGAAAATTGGAGCCAGTACCTGCAATGGGAACATGAGAAGATGAAGGATGACTCCACTTGCTCATTTATTTGCCTCTTCAATGGTGTGTATTTTGATAGGAAAATGGCACTTAATATAAATTTCTTAAGTCATTAGCATTTCCAAATTAGATATAAGAGAGATCTCACTAAAAGGATATTCTCACCACAAAAATTGGATGTGATGCTTGAACTCCAACTGCAGGTGATGTTAGTACTGCACCAACTACCCGGGCTTCAACCTTTGGGTCAAGCATTGCCTAAAATTATTCACATAAAACAATGAAAACCATGCATAAACTTGAGGTCCTTTAGGTCAGTAAAAATTGGGACTATAGTATATTATCATAATATGTGGAGATATCAAAAGTCAACCACAGTATTGCGAAAATTGCATCTTTCAACCAAACCTTACCTTCAGGACAATTGCTGCACCAGTTGAGTGTCCAAAACAGAAGCACGGAAGTCCAGGATTCTCAGCTAAAATCTTCTCAAGAAATGATTTCTGACAAAATAACAAGATAAATGCACAGAGTTAACTAAAACGATCTTTGTTTTTTTGGGCTAGCAATATAATCAACCAATGCCCCTATTCATCCCATAATATGCCTTGATGAATAACTCCCAAAAAAAAAAAAAAGAACATGCTATGATAGATTTGGCCACAAAAAATTTGTGGTGATTATTTGATTACAGTATCATCAGCCCCTTGTAAATGAACCTCAAACCATACCATATCATTAACAGCATCATCAAGAGAATGAACATATGCATGCAGCCCATCACTTCCACCATGACCTATATGAAAATAAATAAACAAACGGATAAGAAAAATTTAGTAATAAAAAACTACTAAAGTAGAAAATAGAGCGCCATGTAGCAGGGACGGCAAAAGTGAGCCATGCCCCCAAATTTTCTGGTTTAAGATATTTTAGATCCGTTCCTGCTGACAGCTCAAGTTGGTCTGGGGTCAAATTAGCAAAGATATCACAGATCCCAAATAAAATATTAGTATCAAAAGCCATTAAATGGAAGCAATTATTTAGGTCATCACAAGAAGATATAAAAAAGTATATTTAGAAAGCTAACAGCACAAAAGATAAATAAAAACAAAACAAAGGAGTAGAAAACCATTATCTTATATTATATTTGGCATATATTACAAGGCATTTAGCAAAAGATAATTTTCCCATTTAGCTTATATAACAAGGTTAGAAATTGAGTAAAACCCAGTTTAACAAACAGCACCTAGAGAATGTATCAAGCATAATGCCTTTAGATTGTCTCATGTTCACATGCTCACTGATCTAAGTTTGGTTTAAACAATGTTTGATGTTCTCCTAAATGTTGATTCAAGAAAAGCATCGCGTTCCATTCAAAATTTTATTGATTCAAAACACTTGCACCAATCAGAAGAAAGGAGAACTTTGAAAACAAATTTTGAATATAATTTTCTGTTTCTTCGGCTCCTATAAAACAGGGAGAAGGCTCCATTTAGTTTTCAGCCTTTGGCTTAATTTCCAAAACCCCTCCTTTTACCAATGTCAAAAATAGCAGGTAGACACAAACATGCAGATAATAAGCTTACTTATTAAGAGGAGCTTTCACATGTTTTTGGCACCAATGGGCAACCCAAATGAACTACTCAATCCCTGCAACATCCAAATATAGATGCATTGTTGAAGAATGGTGATCTCTAGACTATAAAATAGTAATTAAGTGGGGGAAAAGTATGACCTTTGTTTGAAAGATCAGCTCTTGGGAACAAGAATTAAGTGCAAGGTATAAAACTTGTTGAGAAAAAAATGATCACCATTTCTTTGTAGTGTGTAGATTCTACCATAGACACTGAAAGATGAAAGTAAACTCAGGTATGAATCTAAAACATATAAATTGGAGGGAGGGGTATTGATGGATTATATATATGATGTTGAGAGATTACGGGACCAAACAGGAGAGACCAGAGTATTAAAAAAGGGGGGGAGAGGGGGGGTGGTGTTGTGGGAGGTGGCTTCTTTAAATCTTCCCTGGGTATTGGGTAAAGTAACAATAGCAACTAAAAAGTAGAAACTCTGTTGAAATAACTGCATGGGTTCTCTTCTATCCCCCCACATCATATTTTACTTTTGGTCTCTCTTGGTTTTATGGCATTCCACAGTACCAGCATAAAAGAATTACCACTATAATAGAGATTGTATTAAGCATGGAGCATAAATAAAATTATGATGCTTGTGCTAGCATCGCACACATGTATAAACCAATGACTTCATTGTCCACCAAGACAGTAATTAGCATTTTTGCTAGTCACCAACTTCTTCAACAACAACAAAAAAATCAAAATCAAAATAAAAAACCACCAAGATGTTGCTTAAGAATCATCAATTAGTGCTCCAAATTATAGTCTAAGCATAAATTGTAATTAAACTATAACAGAGGAGTTAATTAAAGAGCATAATAAGTACATCACTCTAAATTTGTATACCACCATTCCCGGAGAGAGAGAGAGAGCAAACAAACATATAAGCTAAAGGAGAATTACATAACATCTAAATCCTTTCTCATTCACTTTTGAGCTTGTGCAGCTCATCTATTTGTGTGTTGGCATGATAGGGTTTAAGCACTGCTTTCCTTTTCCATTTACTCTGAGGTGCCTGTCACTTGCTATGAATCAGAATTACAGATTTATGCCTCAGAGGGAGGTATCAGATTAATGAAACTCTTAGTATTTTCACATGGAGGTATGGATTAAAATTACAAATGCATGCCTCAGATAGGTATCAGAGTAATAAGACTCTAAAAATTTTGCATATTTCAACAGAATTTCAACTTATCCAAACTTCCCCTACTTTAAATTTTTAACGTTTTTAACAAATTCAATAATGCATTATTGCAAACCTTAGAAATTTTCATTTTTCCTTTTCATTTTAAGAGCCTTTGAATACACGTGGAATGTGTGTGAAGAGGATAGTTAATAGAAATACCCATTAAACTATAAACACCATAACTCAAGAGTTAAAAATAAGATTGAAATAAACTGGACCAATGATTTATTATCAATGGCCAAGAACAGTACTTAGCATCTTCAAGCACACACATACAGATAATCTTGGCTTATATAGGGGGAGAAACTCAATGGTGAGCATGTAAAGATGGTTTTTAGACTTACCAATCCAATCCATTCCATAGACCTTGTAGCCATTGGCATTTAGCTGCTTTGCAAAATCATTGTATCTGCCACTGTTGTCAATAATATAAAATTCTTGAGAAATAGATCAAGCAATATAGTCCACGAAGATAATTTCTATACAGGCATGAGCATAAATCACAGACCTGTGCTCGTTCAGGCCATGCATAATAAGAACCAATCCCCTGCACAAAATAGATAGCAATCAGAACTTTATTCCATATAAAAGTTGAAAACAAACATGAAACTGCAGAAGTTAAGAACACGAAATCAAGGGGAATACTGCACAAACTTAGCATGGAATTGTATATTGTAACCAACAGAAAAAGCCTACTGGATTTAGTTAACAAAAAATAAATAAATATGAAAAAAATACTTTTGTATTGGAAAATCCCATATGAAAATGGGTTACAAAGACTGATGTAAGCCTGTTGTGTCCACCTAGGATAAATCTCCAAAGCAGTTCACCATGACTGTTAATTGGCTACTTGGTGTTATTGTACATTGATGACACACATTAGTGTAAGAAGTGACAAGTAGACTGATCTTACAATTTTGGACCCCATGACTTGTAAAACTTGCCAATTATGTCAATTTTTCAAGTCCAAAGTAACAAAAGACAATCCTGAATCATCTGATCTCCACAACTTCTCATCACATAAATTTTAGCATTGCATTTCAATCCTCTCTGTCAATAATATGCAATGATATGCTAATATGTTTATGAACACAAACAAGTTTTCTAAAAGATGCTGTGGTACCACCGTATTTTCTGAGCAAAACGAGAGCATTAAACAATAGTCTCTTTCAATAAGGCCTCTTATTGGTATGAGTACAAATACTACTGTTTAAATGCTTTCAATCCCACATGAATTTTTATTCTCATTGACCATTTAATTCCTTTTTGTGTGTGTGTGTGTATTAAGTTGGAGGGGGGGGGGGGGTGAAATGAGGAACCCCATAGAGTTCATATCCAGTGGCAAGTAGTTTAGACAAAGGCCTTAAAACTAGATACCAATTTGTCAGAGATTAAATCTCTATCACAGCACAAAATCTAACATATCAGTAACTGTAACTCCAACTGTCAAGAATTAAACCTTGCTAATGGTCAACAAATCTCTGGATATCTATAGGCAGATCTGAACTCATCAACATGCCTAGAAAAAACATGATGTTTAAAAATTTCATAACGCTCTTATACAAGGACAAAGTTTGGCTAACCTTACTCTTCAACTTCCTCTAAGAAGCTAACATGTGTGCAATGCACATAACAAGTGTTGGTCGGGTTAAGTGTGATTAAGTGAGACCACCGCGCACCCTTGACGTGAGGGTCATTTCATAAGTACAAAGTTCTTGTGAAGTGGGGGGCAACAGTTAGGATTCAAGTCTCCAGCAGAAACTTACGCATATGTACACTTAAATTAAACTTGAGATAGAATTTCTATCTTATAAAAAAAAAAAGTGCGGTTAAGTGAGTCGTGTGCAAACAAGCACACATGTCAGTTTCTTAAAGGATGTTGAAGCCTTAAGCCTAAGTGGTAACAGATAAAAATTAAAATTAAAAATTTAAAAAAAAAAAAAGAAAAAAAGAAAAGAAAATGAAAAGTAAAAGTGATAGATTACCGAATGTTGTTGCTGTTATTGGGGGTCCAGGACCGAGTGAAAATGGTATCACCTCTAGGCGTGAGGAAGAGGGAGTAGTCTCTTATCACTTCCTCATTCAACCCATCATCATCATCTTGTGCCACTCTCCTCATCGCCAGTGCTCTTCTCACTGCCACTTCTTGCTCCACCACCACCGACCCTCTCTTCCTCCACGTCACCATCTTCACTGGGACCATCACCTTCTTCTGGCTCTGGCTCCCACCTTCCTCATCCTTCCGCCTCCGTCGACGAAATGGGACCAGAAGGAGTATCACCAACGCGTTCATTGAATGAAGTGTTGACGTGGCTTCATGGCAAAGATGAATGTTGGCACAGCTTCGGTGTAAATGAAGTGTAGATGTGGCCTCAATGCAAACAAAATGTAAAGGAAGCTTTATGGCAAAAGAAGAGTGCTAGTGCAGCTTCATTACAAAGGCAAATGATGGTGCGACTTCATAGCAAATGCAAGTGCAAATATTGCTTCATGACAAAGATGAATGTTGGCATGGCTTCATTACAAGGAAAAATGTTGACACGGCTTCATGGTAAAGACTTTTGATATGGCTGCGTTGAAAAGGCAAGTGTTGGTGCAGTTTAATTGCCAAGACAAAGGTCAGTACAACTTCAAAGTCAAGTACTAGTAGTAGCATCATTGTATCAGGAATACTGGTGATAACATTGTTGCCTAGATGACTGCCACTATGAGAATGTCAAGCATGGATATCGCTAAGAGATTGTTGTTGCTGGGCAATAATTTGATAAATAGAGACAAACATCACTATAAGAACGTTGCGTTCAATGGAATGTAAAGTCACCAAATAAAGATGGATTTCATGCTAAGAATGTTGATGTAAAGCTTGACGCTAAAGCCTAAAGAGCAAGGAAAGCATACTGCATAAAAAAACAAGCAACAACAAAAAAAATTTGTCAGAAGAAAATCTCATGGCACATCTTAAAAAAAAAAAAAAAAAAAAAAATCAATAAAGAGAGAGCTTCAATTTTAATCTCTAGCCTGTAAAAAAAAAAGGGTTAGTACAAACAAAGCATATTGTGAACTTAAAAAAAAAAAAAAAAAAAAAAAAGAGCATAATTTCTCAACACTTATGGTATTATATCACCCACTGATGCTATGCTTGTACAACTCAATGCATGCCCCAGGTGGCCTTATATAGAGGTTTGTGGAGCTCAAAGTCAGATTTTGCAAACTCATATGCGCTCAAGGTCAGGGAAGTCTGCACCGAATTTTGAAAATAAAAGATGGCATTCAATGCTGAGAAACAAAAAATGGTGGCTCACCACCTACTTCTGACCCTCAAGTCTAAACACAGTCACCCTCCTATTTGAGCAGCCAGCGTCAGAGTGGACTAAGATGGCAACAAGTCCAGTAATGCCTGCGGTCTCCTCTTCTGGATTTCTAAAACTTCTGACAGGATTTCACAAAATTCAACCCACAGAAATCTTCTACGACCTTCGATCTACTTAACCTAAAAAATCAGGTCCAGATGCCCGGCCACGCACCGCCAAAAGCTTCAGAGGATCGTGGCCTACTCCTTCATATTCGTACAAATCCAGACTTCATTTTAAGAAAATGGCATTACCACTCGATCTAGCGGCCCTCGATGTGCAAAACCCAGAAAGGTCATCAACAACAGGACCACCACGCGCCACCACGCACCGCCACAATCTCGCGATGACCAATGGTTTAGTCCCTCAAAACTGTGAAAATCTATTCACAATTTTACAAAATTGACACTATAGGGGTCTTGTACGGCCCAAGATCGACAAAAATTGAAAATTTCAGGTCAAGAAGCCCATACACGCACCTCCAGTGCCACAGATGCTTCGGAGATCCCAGCCTCAGATTCACGCGCCACCTTCATCAAGTCACGCACTCCCACGCGCCATGCTCCTTCTGCACGAGCTTACATGCGCCAAGCAGTTATGACGTCACTAATGATGTCATCCTCCACTGACTTGACCCGTTTGTCCGGACCGACCTGGAAATTTGACCCAGACCGACTTGGAAATCTGACCTGGATCCGAACCGCCTGCAAAAAAAAAAAAAAAAAAAAAAAAAAAGGGAGAAAATGCTTTGACCATGTGGACCTTTGACTTTGACCAAAAAGTCAAAATTTTCGAAAGGGGCCTATCCCTCTCAGTTTTTCGAGTACATTCTGATTTTAGGATCCGTTTCTTCATTCGAAAGCTCGAAAATTGCGCAAACGTCCAATTTCCAGAAAGTTGACTTTTGCATAAATCTTGACCAAAAGTCAAAAATTTTAAGAAGGACCTGTCTTGCTCAATTTTTCGCGTACATTCCAATTTTTGGAGTCCATTCCATCATTTGAGACTCGAAAATTACACAAATGACTCAATTCCAAGATAGTTGTCTTTTGTGTTGAAGTCGACCCAAAGTCAAGATTTTCAAGCCAGACTTGTCTTGCTCAGTTTTTCGCAACTTGGAAATCACTAATCTAACCCACATCTCCGAAGTACTGACGGTGTCCAAAATTTAAATTCCTAAGATCAAAATATGAGATTTATCCATTTAGTTTGGATCCCTTTAGGGTTATCCTTCAGACTTCATCAAGGCTTCCCTTTTAAAGAACAGATGAACTCTTACAAGTGTGTCTTAAACTTGAAATTACATTGGGTCACTACTTCAGCTTACCATTCCCATTTGATGCCTACCGGTCTCCCATCTACCATTCTCTTTCCCTACCAGTCTTCCACCTACCATTCTCGTTCCCTACCGTCTCCCACCTACTGGTCTCCTGTTCGATGCCTACCATTCTCACCAAAAATCCTCGTCCGTCATTCTCAACTACCCGTCTACCATTCTTCGTCACTCCACTATAAATAGAAAAGCCGGATTCATCAAGAACTCATCAAGAAAAACACACTGAATCATAAAATGAAGATTTGCTTCTTTCAAATTTTCAAGTCCTCATTCTCACAGCCATTTCTTACTATGACCTCATCATTCTCAACACTTAGCAACCAATATTGCTTCATAATCAGTTTAAAATCAACCCTCTCATGGTTCAGTAGAAACCCTCTTCACAACATCATGGTAGTTTTGAGATCCAAACAAATTTTGTTTCTCCCCTTAACGACCATATTTGTCCATAAAGTTACTCATAACAAGGTTTGCGTTGTCGTTCCATGCTTCCTCGGACTTGGTTGGCCAGGAAATCCAAGTCCAGTAGAGACACCTGTTCCTAAGCTCGGGGCTCCCGTAGTCTCTCTCCAATTGCTTGGTCTTCCAACAGAAGCAGTGGTTCTGAACAAACAGCAACTTGGCTGGTTTCTAAGACCAGAATCACAAGTTAGCTCCATCTTTCATTTTTCTGTGCTTTTCCTACAAATTGTCTTCCATCCAACACTTGAAACAAACTCCAAGGCACCAGCTCATCAGAATTCAGCCTTTGGTGCTGGTAAATGGTCACCAAAGCCTTATTCCATGTCCCTACCAATGTGGGACCCAAAGGTCATTGTTGCTGGTACCTCAAAACAAACTTTCTGGAATTACTCCAACTTAAAATCAGCTTGAAGAATTTCAAAAAATATACTTCTGAAATTACTTCAACTTAACGTCCGTCAGCATGGTCCCATCACACAGGCACATTCTATGACTTGCCGTCGGACCTCATTCAGCATGCAGTCAGTCCTGTATCCCAAGGTGTACTTCCCAGAAACATCTACACCAGAGGGTCCCCAACATACAGGGCCAGCGCCATAGTGGCGTATGTTTCACCCATTCACTTTGCTTCATCCCTGTCTTCTTCACCACCAACATCAGCATCCCCAAAATCCATAAGCTTCTCAAAATTACCTCAACTTAACCTGAGTGAAACAATGACACATGCGCATTCAACCACTTTCGCACATGTCCTCGCCGTAATCCAAAGTATATTCTTCGAAAATTACTTCGCCTGGACTTCTTAAAAATGTGAGGCCAGCCCCATGACTCTGCATGCTGTACCCAGCCACCATTCTCGCATCTTCCCCATCTTCTACACCCTGTGATTACCGCTAACGATCCAAATACTCTTCTGAAATTACCTCAGCTTAACCTCAGCTGAAATGATTCAATCTTGCAAGTATATCCAACTTCTTGCAAATAACTTTCAGCCTTACCAACCCACTCTAAAGTACCAAAACACTCTTCTGTAATTACTTCAACTTAACCTCTACTGAGAAGGCTCGGTCACGCAAGTACATTCAAATACTCGTAGACCCCTTTTCGGTCTCATCAAAACCTTTCATATGGGTGGGTCTACTCCTCGGAAATTATCTCATCCTACTGAAAGCTCCACCACCTTCAACTACTTCACTTAAAGAGTCAAGTGTAAAAATCAGTTTTCGAAACTCATTCCCACACCACACTCTGAAACTGTGTGCGTGAACGAGCCTCGATGGGGCATTTGTAGAGAGGGAAAATTCCCGACCTATCACAAGCTG
This sequence comes from Notholithocarpus densiflorus, assembly GCA_030021035.2. NCBI lineage: Eukaryota > Viridiplantae > Streptophyta > Magnoliopsida > Fagales > Fagaceae > Notholithocarpus > Notholithocarpus densiflorus. Next base: position 2,070,655 of record JARYZH020000009.1, on the reverse strand, counting down.
ACACGTCACACTACAAAGTCCACAAAATACAACCAATTACAAAGCGTCGCGTATTGATGCTAGGTTTTGCTATCACTACTCAGAAACCAACAAAAATTTGCCAAGTGTCATGCAAAAACCAATCACACATCAGCGCGTGTAAGCGATGACACAAGCAGTCCAGCGCGTGTAAGCGATGACATAGGCGGACTAATCATGCTGTGACATATGTCACCAATCAGACTCCGCCACGTGTCGCTCACCCACCCCCAAACTCCTATAAATAAAAGCCTTCCTAAGGCATTTAAACACAAACTAAGCCATATAGAGCACAAGCAGCATCAAAGAAGATTCAGAAGTATTGAAGCTCTGCTGGAATCAAGCCCTGAAGCCTCTAGCAATTTCAAGAACTTCGATCTCAAATGCAAGGAACATTCAAAGCAGAATCATCTAAACTACCTGCCTAGATCTCAAAGGTCACTGGAATCAAGCTCAAAAGCCTCCAGAAACCCCAACAACCACAAATCAGTGAAGCTCTACGGATTCAAGCCTCCAAAACCCCGAAGAACTTCCACCACAAACCTTCAAATACGAAGAACATTCGAAGAGGAATCATCCAAATCATATTCCTATATCTCAAAGTTCACTGGAATCAAGCTCAAAAGCCTCTAGAAACCTCACAAACCACAAATCATTGAAGCTCTACAGATTCAAGCCTCTAAAGCCTCGAAGAACTTCCACCACAAATCTTCGAAGACGAAGAACACACGAAGAACACGAAGAACACGAAGAACGTGAAGAACAAAGGATTTCTAACAAACTCATAGCCAGAGATTCATTGTAATTCCGTTTTAGTAATCTTCGATCCATCTCTCAACCAAATTGAAGTATATTTGGTGTTCAAATCAAAATCACATTACCATAATTCCAATCAACAAGTCTTTTAAGGAGATCAAATCAGAGGATAACTCTTTTGTAATCACAGAGAATTGTACCACACACTCATCAATACAAATTCGCATTTATGAAACTATTTTACTTGTTTGACTTTATTTCAAACTAAGAAATTTAGTCGTCCACAAATTCATAATATTTTCATAAGACTTTCATAATAAATTATAGGTAGCAGGTTGTTATTTGCTATTATAGGTGGGTAAAAAAGTAATTTAAGTTGTAAATTCAAATTAGAACCAATAATAACTTACCATCTATGATTTGTTGTGAAAGTGTAGTGAAAATGTAGTGAAAATGTTGTGAATGTAATACCTCTCGTCACAATGCTTTAAGTGTGTTTTTTTTTTTTTTTTTGGGATAATTGGCTAAATGTTTAGTGTTAAATCCATGTGAGTAATGCATTTTTATGACACATGTATCAAATGATTTAACCATAGTTATTAGAAATTTACCAAAGCGATGGTTGAACTTCAAACCATTTAATCATGTAAACATTTGGGTTGGTATAAAAAAAAAAACCAGGTTTCCCAAAAAAAAAAAAAATTAATTGGTGGGTTTTCAAAAAGACCACTTATAAACGTGGCTAAAACTATATGCACTAAAATATGTGTATTTGTTTTTTAATATATATACACACATATACATATATGTCAACTAGTTTGGTTAGCGGTTGATTTTCAAAACCATAGCCAACAATCAAACCACTGACATTAATTTTGGCAAAAAACAGAGGGACAAAATTTAGGTACAATACCTTAAGTATTGTTTCTTAAGTTCCCCTTTTAAAATTCAGCCATGTGACTACTTAACTAAAAAATACACTTCTATCCCATGAGAAAAAATCTACATGGCAGAATTTTAAGAGGGGAACCTAAGAAACAGTATTTAGGTACTGTACCTAAGTCTTGCCCAAAAAAGAAGTGCCAACAGGCAAGCTAAAACTAGTCGGCTGCTACCAAAGTTGGTTGACTTAATGTAGTTCTACTTACTTCGATTGGCATAGGAACAACACTAAATTTAAAGGTTGAACCAATGAACTATCATACGATTCTTTTTCTGGATTTAACCTCATTTAAAATTAATATGTGAAATGCACAATGAATAGGTGCTATTCCAATATATAAAGTGTTGATCATGTGAACATTTTGCACCCCCAATCTACTTGATTTTCAAGTAGGATTATAAATGAACCAAGCCATTCATAAATAGCTTGGACTTGACTCAATAAAAAGCTCATTTATGCTTATTTGTTTATTAAAGAATCAAGTTTGTGCCTACATTTTTTTTGCTTGTTTAATAAACAAGCTAAGTCTAAGGGTCTGTTTGGATAGAACTTATTTTGCTGAAACTGAAAACTGAAAACACTGTAACAAAATAATTTTTAAATGTGTGAATAGTGCCGTGGGACTCATTTTTAATGAAAAAGTTACTGAAAAGTGAAGTTTGTAGGACCCGTGCACTGTTCACGGGACCCACAAAACTGATAAAAGAGGGTTGAAAAGTCAATAAACGATGGCTACTGTTCATGAACAGTAGCCGTTGTCTCCCAAAAAGCGTGAGCAAAAAAAAAAAAAAAAAAAAAAAAAAAAAAAAAAAAAGAGAAGGATCTTCACGAACAAACTCATGAACATTGGTGCTTGACACAAAACAAGTTGACCATAAACTCGTTTATAGGCTTGGTAATAAGCTTGATATAAGTTTGACAATTAAATCTATATCTTATTATGATTTTAAGTAATTAGGAGTAGTAATTGCTTGTCCAAACAAATAAGCTTTATATAGGCTTGATAATATATTTGTGTTGGATTTCAAGCTCAAAAACTTAATATAAGTTCAAGTTTGGGCTTGAGCTCAACTTTACTAATGAGTCAAGCCAAGTTCAAGCTTTTAGAATTTTTAACGAGCTTGACTTCAAACATTTATTATAGGATTGGTTCAAACTCAAACTAAGTTTAAATATTTTACATTTGTTATCGAGCCAAACTTAAACATTTTATATTTGTAATTCGTTGTCAAGCCAAATTTGATCACTTACTACTTGACAAAGGTCGACTCATTTACGATCTATTTTCAAATTTACGTGGAAAAAAAAAAGAAGTTATACCAAAACATTTTAAAGAATGAGATAACTAATTGGTCAGAGAAAATAACTAAGAACATTGGCATTAGATGTGCCAAATGCTAAAACTCCAAACCAAAAATACATCTCCATCACATATGTCATATATCAAATTATTTTAACACATGCTATAGTACACTTCTACTAGATGGTGGGTGTTATTTTAGGTTATTTTAATGAGTGGGGTATTAAAATAAGAAATGAGATATAGGGTGTAATGTTAAATGTTATGCTAAAATAGATAAAGTAAATTTTTTGTACGTTAAAATAAATTTTTTTTAGAACATTTTTGCTAATACTCTAGCGTTAGAATTTTGATGGATGTAATGTAAGATATAGTTAATTACTTATGCAAGTTATGCCGTACCAGATGGTGTTTAATGGGGGCACAAATTATATATTAATCGTGTAAAGAAGGGCCAAGGTAGGTTCACACGGTGCTCAAGACTTTGATGCAATGGAAAATAAAACTAAAACTATGTTTATCGATCATTGCCAGTGGCGACGCCACTTACAACTCAGGGTGTTCCTAGGAACACCCTGACCTGAAAAAAAATCTTGAAATTTTTTTTTAAAATTTTTATATTTCCTTTGTATTAGGAACACCCTCAATCACAGAATTAGGAACACCCTCAAATTTAAAAAAAAAAAAAAAATTATATGTTTTACTTTCAAGCAAAAAAAAAAAAAAATTGAACTAAAATCTGAAATCACTAAAGGCTTTATCAAAAAAAAAAAAAAAAAAAAGAAATCACTAAAATCCAATCCAAACCTAAAGACAGAGCAACGGGTTCTTTTCAACGCCGTCGCCGCTTGAGATCGGATCGCTGATCGCTCGCTCGCTCGCTTGCTGCAACGCCGCTTGAGATCGCCAGATCAGATCGCTCGCTCCGAGCAACAGACGGAGATCGGAATCATCGGATCGCTCGCTCGCCCCTCCGCGTCGTCGTTGCCAACGCCCCTACGGATAGGAATTTTTGTAAGGAAGAGAGATTGATTGTCTATTGTTTGATTAATTGATTTCCAAACCCAACAAATGTGATCTGCAATGTTTGTTTGTATTCAGAGTATAGTCAATTGTAAGTTTCAAACAGAGAAAAATGTGTGTACGTCTGTTTGGGTTTAGTTTTGTCTTAATGGTGGTATCTGTAATAAATTGAGTGGTTTTTTTTTTCATAGGATAATAAATTGAGATGTTGAGAGTTTTGGTTGTGTGATGTTGGTGGGTTTTGGAGTAGATATTTACATTTGTGGGCTTTCTCTTTAAGTCTAAAAGACTTGAGTTTTTACTCTTTGGTCAAGGGTAGTTTGGGGAAGGTGTATAACATTCATGATTCAACCTTGTCGGTTAAGAGATTTCTAACACCAAGCTGGAAGAAAGAGAATGGTGCCAATAAATTCTAATACTATAAGAGATTTCACTGTTTAATTTGTATTTTCAACAGCGGGTGAAGTTGTGCTGTGCCTTTGTATTAGAATCCCTTTCCCTTTCCCTTGAGTGTGTTTATTTCTCAAAAAAAAAAAAAAATAAAAATAAAAATAAAAATAAAAATAGTGGGTGCTATTATTGTAAACAAATCCCAGATATTTTGGCAGTTAACTCTCAACTTCATAATTACATTTTTGATATGCGCAGCAATGACTTCTTTTTAGAGATTCAAGGAGTTAGTGAACTTGCTGAAAAGTTAGTGAGCACAAGGAAGCATGAGACTTATCCATTAGTCTATTTGCTTGTGAAGTTAGCTTTGACCCTTCATGTTGCTACTGCAATAGTAGAAAGAAGTTTTTCAGCAATGAAATATATAAAGAATGAACTGCGCAATCGAATGGGAGATCAGTAAATGAATGATTGCTTGGTTGTGTTTATTGAAAAAGATGTAGCTTGTAGCATTGATAATGAGACTATCATGCAACGATTTCAAAATATGAAAATTCGTAGAAAGCAATTGTAAATTTTATGTATTTGCATGTTTTTTGATTGTTGTTGTTGTCAATATATAATTTTTTTTATTAGATTGTGTAATTTATGCTTGTTGAGGAACACCTTGAAAAAATTTCCTGGAGTCGCCACTGATCATTGCTGTCTCACACTGCCACTAAAAACGTTACAAAATTGTTGTAAAAGTTGTGCTTTTGTACTTTTTCTTTTACCAATTCCATATTCCCCACGAAAACCCAGACAGTCATGGTGGAAACAAAACCCTTGCTTTATCATTGTTTTTATTAAATAAGAGAAATGAGTGGGAAAAAAATAAACACAAAAGAGAAAACAATAATTGATTTTTTGTTTTTTATTTGCAGTAGTGGACACGTGTACAGAGTTGATTGGGTATTAGATATAGTTAGTCTGTTATCTGCATATAATAGCCTTTGTAGGCTCTGTTTTTTTTCTCGCCATGCTCTGTTTCTCAAATATATATATATAAAGAACAGAACAGAGATGTGTGTATGTATTCAAAAAGCAAAAAGACTGGGTTAGACTTTCAAGGCTAAATGTTAGTGCTACATTATTATTAGTAATTTAGTATGCCATATATATAAAACACTCTGTTACCAGTTACCACTACGCTTGGCTCTGCATCTGAACACTCTGTTACTTTCCAATGCATGAGCATGATTGTTCTAAGAAATTTTGCATTAGCTTCGTTGATGCAAAAAGGGAACTATTGGGTCCAAATGGTTTTCTTTCTGTTCAAAAGCGCTCAACAGTCAACACCATCACATGGTGCCTCCTCATTTTCCTATGCATGATAACGGTAACATTCCAAGAAAATTCATAAAGTTGTGCATGATATAACGGTAGCTTTCTTAGAAAATTCTTAAAGGAAGACTAGTAACGGTGAATTTCTTTGAAAAAACATAAAGCTATGCATGATTGATGTAACTTTCTAAGAAAATTCATAAAGGAAAACTGGTAACGGTAACTTTCTTCCACTTTAAATATTCGGTCCTCCTCGTCTCCTTCTTCACAGCAACATTACTCTCTAGCTTTCTTCTCGCTATTTTAGCCTTCTTTTTTCACTCTCTAACATATTGAAGCACTTCAAGCTCTCACTCTTTAGCTTCGATCTCACTTTTTTAGAAAGCTTTTCTTTCACTCTCTAGCACTGAACCACTTGGAATCCCACCCTCTCTTGCTTCCCTCTCGCTCTTTAAGTCTTCTTTTCTCTAGCATACTAAAGCACTTGAAGCTCACTCTCCATCTTTCCTCTCGTTTCTCTAGCCTATCTTTCACTCACTAGAAAGTTTTTCATTCACTCTAGCATTGAAGCACTTGAAGCCCACCCTCTCCAGCTTCCCTTTCACTCTTTTAGCCTTCCTTTGTCTCACTAGTCACTACGAACAAATGGCTGAAGCAATCCTTTTCACTCTCTAAAATACTGAAGCACTTCAAGCTCACTCTCTAGCTTTCCTCTCGTTCTTCTAGCCTTCCTTTCACTCAATAGAAAGTTTTTCTTTTACTCTCTAGACTCTAGCACTGAACCACTTGAAGACCGCCCTCTCTTGCTTCCCTCTCGCTCTTTAAGCCTTCCTTTCTCTCACTACGGAAAAATGGCTGAAGCAATCCTCTGCGGAGTTGCACAGACCATAATTGAAAATTTGGGCTCTGCGGCTTTTGAAAAGTTTGGACCACTGTGGAATGTTAAAGATGACATTGAAAGCATCAAGAACACAGTGTCCAGAATACAAGCTGTCCTTCTGGATGCAATGGAGCAGCCGAACCGCAACCATCAAGCCAGTGACTGGCTTGAAAAGCTCAAGGACGCTTTTTATGATGCAGATGACTTGTTGGGTGAGTATAAGTTCCACGTTGAATTAGCTTTGCAGCAAGAAGAGACGAGTGGGAATACTGCAGAAAAGGTACGCAATTTCTTTAGAAGTATCCCACTTGTTTTTAGAAATCGTAAGATGAGTCTTAGAATAATCGAATTGAGGCAAAATCTAATTGCAATGGCGCAAGATAGGAATAACTTTCATTTTAATGAGGGCCATGTGAAGCATCAAGTGAGTCTGAACAGGGAGACTATCCCATGTTTACCTAATAAAGAAGTTATTGGGAGAGATGACGATAAAAATGCCATCATAAAACTTTTATTGGAGCCTAATAATGATGAGAATGTATCAGTCATTGCTATTGTGGGAATTGGGGGGTTAGGCAAGACCACACTTGCTCAAAATGTATACAATCATGAAAAAGTCAATACACATTTTGAGTTAAAAATATGGGTGTGGGTCTCAGATGTCTTCAAGGTGACAACAATTGCTGAAAAACTAATAAATGGTATTGATAAAGATGATAGCATGGAATTAATGCGAAAGAAACGTCGTAAGTTTAATCCTGAAGTCCTCATGGGTCAAGTCCACAACATGGATCCATTGAGGGAACTTGTTAACAAAATTTATCAAAAGAAATTTTTACTTGTGTTGGATGATATGTGGAACGAAAATGATAAAAATTGGAATGACTTTAAAAGCCTTTTAATCGGTTGTGCAAAGGGAAGTAAGATTGTAATAACTACACGAGTCAATTTGGTTGCAAAGATTACACGTCCTGTTTCAATATATGGTCTTAAAGGTCTTTCTGAAGACCATTCTTGGTCTTTATTTGAGAAAATAGCATTTAGAAACAGGCAAGAGACCAACAACACTAAACTAGTAGAAATTGGAAGGGAGGTTGTAGGCAAATGTCAAGGAGTACCCCTTGCAATAGAGTCCATTGGAAATGCATTATACTTTGAGAAAAAAGACGGGTGGTTAAAGATCAAAGATAATGTACAAGAAAATGTAATTGAACAAGGGGGTGGTAATACCTTTTCAATTCTAAGATTGAGTTATGATCATCTTCCATCATATATTAAAGGTTGTTTTGCCTTTTGTTCTTTGTTTCCTAAATCTTACTTGATTGATAAGATGACATTGATTCAACTATGGATGGCACATGGGTTAATCCAATTGCCAAATAATATAGAGCAATTAGAAGATGTTGCAGATGAGTGCATCAAGAATCTACTTTGCAGGTCATTTTTTTATCAGGCTAATTCTTATGGACAAGACTTAACATACAAGATGCATGATTTATATCATGATCTTGCACTATCAATTGCAGGGTCTGACTGTAGACTTGACTATTTGGATGAAAAAACTCATCATGTATCATTTTCTAGTGCCTTATCTTTTACTAAAACTTTAAGTTTGGTTAAAGCAAGCAACCAGCTACGTACAATTCTTTTCACACATGGTAAGTATGGATTTGGTGCCATGGATGAGTCAACATTGATTACACTAATTGAGAGTTTCCCAAGGTTGCGTGCATTAGATTTACATGCATTGAATATTAAAATAATGCCAAATTCCATAGGGAAGTTAATACATTTGAGGTACTTAGATTTTTCTTTTAATCCTATTGAAACTCTTCCTGATTGTATTACTACATTGTTGAATTTGCATACACTAAAACTTCAAGAATGTCGTAATCTTGAACAATTGCCTAGGGACATCACAAAATTGGTTAGCCTCAGGCACCTTGATGATAGGGGTTGTTTTGAGTTGAGATTGCCTCAAGGATTACGGAAACTGACTGGTCTTCAGTCATTACCATTATTTATTTTGAGGAATAATGGTGGACTAGGCGAATTGAATGGGCTAAATAACCTCAGAGGAACACTTGAGATCGAAATTTCAGAACAATTGGAAGATGCTAGCTCAAATTGCGAGGTCAAAAATTTAAGGGAAAAGCAACATCTTAAGGAACTGAGATTATTATGGGCTCACCAAGAAGGACATGATGAGATGTTATTAGATAGCCTCCAGCCACATCCAAATCTCAAAATTTTGGAAGTGTGGGATTACTCTGGTGTGACATTTTCAAGTTGGCTTTCTTCCATCGAAAATCTTGTTGAAATCACTTTACGGAATTGTGATAGATGCAACCACCTGCCACCATTGTCTGAACTCCCATTTCTAGAAAGATTATGGCTTAATGAAATGAAAGAATTGGAATGCATATCAGATCGTGATATAAGTGAGGAAGTTTCTGCTTTATCCTTCTTCCCATCGTTAAAGTCTCTTTATATTGGGAATTGCCCTAACTTAAAGGGATGGTGGAGGTGTGCATCAACGACAGATCATCAACAACATCAGCATAACCGGTCACTGCCTTCATTTCCTTGTCTTTCTTCTTTTTCTATTTTTAATTGTCCTAATATGACTTCCATTCCCTTGTTTCCTTATCTCGAAGAAAAGCTACTTCTAATTGAAATTAGCTCAAAGCTTTTACAAGAGACAATACTTCCCTCTTCCTCCTCTTCTTCGTCCTCTCATCTCTCCAAATTAAAAAATGCATATTTTTTAAATCTGCCAGCTCTGCCAGATGGGTGGACATCCAATCTAATTTCTCTCGAGCGTTTACAAATTTCCTCTTGCAAGGAGTTAAATGTAGGAAGTGACCTGGACGGAATGGAATGGCGACATCTCAATCGCCTCATTTATCTGACCTTCTCCAGCCTTCCAAAACTGAATTCCTTACCTGTAGGTCTTCAACACGTTACAACCCTGGAAAGTCTCTATATTGGAAATTGTGAGAATCTGAAAACTCTGCCTCGGTGGATTGGGAATCTTATCTCACTTAAATGTTTTAGAATTTACAACTGTCTCAATCTGAAATCACTGCCTGACGAGATGCGCAATCTCTCGTCTTTACAATACCTGGCGATTCACGATTGTCCCGAGTTACAGAGAAGATGCGAAAAGGAAACCGGTCAGGATTGGGACAAGATCGCACATATCACTGACGGTACGCATTCTATATACCCTTTTTTTTTTTTTTGAATTTTTTTGAATTTTTGTTTGCTAGCTGAGAAAACAGTTGAAAATGAAAGAAAGTGAACTTTTTAGAATTCTATTCTCTATCATTTATTGATTTCAATACAATTTTTTGAAAAAAAAAAAAGAATTTTTTCTTTTGGATTTAAAAAATATAGGAACCAATGTATATAATTGAATAGGGCTCACTTTAGCAAAGCTTTTGGTTTTCTAAAGTTTTCTAATAATAAAAAAATTTCTGAGATGTATAGAATCTTGGCCAATTTGATTGATTTCAAAGCAACCAAACTGTTGAATTGTTTCAAAGTTCTATTATTATTAACATTATTTAATTCGATGACTTGTGTTCTGTCAACAGTTGATATTGGATGAATCATCTGTGAAATATGGTGGCAATATGCCTCGCTTGGATACTTTTAGGATTTTGGGTGGTGGAGTACGCAAGGTACTTGGTTACACTCTCTATAATCAAAGGTTATTGAATATTTTGAATAAAATTTCATTCCATATATTTGATTCACACTTTAAGAAGGACCCAAAAGGAAAAAGTAATTGCAATGAAAGATGCATATATCCCTATTTCCTTCAATAAACTTTGAATAGCTGGAAGAGGGTTATTCAAATGTGAATTCCTTTCCCCCTCTTCTTTGTTTTACTTGTATTATGATGATTTCTCACTTGGTTTGATCCTAGGTGCAGAACAAATTGGAAGCACAAAACAAAACTAGGCGTAAATATCTGAGCCTATTCAAAACCTTTATGAAGAACATTTTGTCTCTATTATGATCTTATTTTCTACCATAGTTTAATGGTCTACAGCTTAACATCAATTTTTTTTCCTGTGGTTGGAAGCATACACAATTTTAGTGGAATTTCTTTGTACATTGTGTTATGTTCCCATTGCTTGCTGTTACAAACTTGGGAAAAATATTTTTTTTTGGCCATTTTGTCTCACATCTTATTTCCAATTTGTTTCAAAGTCTTTACATGAAAAGTGCCTTGCCCAAGCCTCAAGTCCTTAATTTTTCCAATAAACTTTGAATAGCTGGGAGAGGGTTATTCAAATGGTAATTCCTTTCCTTTTGATCGTAGATGAGGAACAAATTGGAAGCACAAAACAAAACCAGGCAAAAATATCTGAGCCTATTTAGAACCTTTTATAAAGAACATTTTGTCTACCATAGTTTAATGGTCTAGATAGACTCTAGAGCTTAAAATCAATTTTTTTTCATGTGATTGGAAGTATACACAATTTTTGTGGAATCTCTTTGTACATTTTGGGTTATGTTCCCATTGCTTACTGTTACAAACTTGGGGAAAATAATTTTTTTGGCCATTTTGTCTTACTTGAATAACTAATTCATGGCAATTTTTTACAATTCCTGTCACTGTTAAGCTTTGCCTAACTTGAGGATGCAACATGCATCATCATTGCAGTCATTCTTGATTGGCCTCTAGCAATATGCATTTGAAAAAATGATCTGAACCTAAAAGGGTAGCGCTTGTGACCTTTTATAATAACTCATCATAGATTGGTAAATTGGGATTACAATGCTGATATCTTGTGTTACAGGGAGCATTTGGAGTGTTGTAGGGATCATCTCTTTTATGATTACTCTTTTACAAGAAGATTATGGCAGCAAGTGTTGGAAGAGTACTTGGTTAATCTGAAGCTTGTCTTTTGAAATTCCTCTCCGTATGTTTAGATGCTAAGGCCCACTTGGTGTTCTTGTTATTGTTGAAATTGACTTTAGTGTGATGTAAATTTTTTGTAATCTAAAAATTGTGTTCTTCAATGTTTTGGTAGTTTTTAGCATTTGTTTTAGAGAAAATTGTTGTAAACTCTTTATTCAATAGTGGAAATTTTTTACTGGACTAGGTCCCATGGTTTTTTCCTTCTCATTGGAGGGTTTTCCATGTAAAAAATCGGTGTCTTAATTGTGGTTTGTTGCTGGATATTTTTGTTTGTGTTGATAGTGCTTGCCAGATTTTTTTGAAATTCCTATTGAATTTGCACAAAGAGAAAAAATAAAAGAAAAAAAATCCTTTGTGTGTTATGGTATCAATTGGCAATTTTTCCCAATAGAAATAGTGGATTCATTCTTCAATGGGAAAAGGCTCTACCTTGGATTTAAAGAAATGCAAGAGTCCATAATGATCCTATTCACAGTGAGAATAGTCATGTAGTTGATTTAAAATGATATGAGAGTTAGAACTAGAGCGGGTTTTAAAATGTCAATAAAGGATAGGGTGCTGTTTAGTTATTTTGGTCTCTCTGTCTGTTTGAGCTTAGCTTGGTAGCTTGTCTTTTTGTAGCAGGGGCTGGCTGTTTTTTCTGCTGAAGTGTAGATTTCTGTCTTTTGAACTTCATGTAATAATTTTTCTGTGTTAATAAAATTTCCTCATTCATCCAAAAAAAAAGAGGACAAGAAATGGTATACAAATTGCCTGAGCACTAAGTTTTTCTGCAAAAACTTAAAGATGAATTTCGTGAATCTCAAAAGCTGATTATGAATCCAGAGGAGTTTTTATTTTTTATTTTTTTATTTATAACTAGAAAATTATTATATAAGTTGAAATGCATTATAGCCCTTCAAATTCTATTGCATCACACAAATCTGGCTAAACATTCTCTGGCATTGATTTCAGAAGAAGCACTTAATGCCTAATGCTCCAACGGGTTTCCAGGTTACAAAATGAGTTCTTGTTGGGGTTTGTTCAAACATACTGGCTGATGCGCATTGAAAAGACCTGGAAACATTAGTTTTTAAAAATGTCATTGTAGATTTAACTGGATTATGAATTGATTTACACCAAACATTAGGATTTGCTAGCTGCTTAGTACTTTATACTTTATAAAAGGGAAGTAGAAGGTTATATACTATCTGGTTCTACTAAGCTGAAAAAGCATTTTGTCAAACATGCAAGAATGCCTTTCAATAGCTTGATCCCTCCAGATTATTGTGTTTTACAAACCACAAAATTGGATTAATATACTTCTTAACTAGTCCTAGAACCTCTTTATGAATAGTTGATGATTATATTTGAATATTTGATTGGTGTAAACCGCATAAGAACATAATTTTAGCTTTTCAGGAAAGTATTTTGTACTTAATTTTTATGCCAATCCCGGCTGACCACTTTTGTGGTTTCTCAAAGGATACCCCATTAGTCAAGAGCCTTATAGTTCAGTGCCATTACTTGTTAGATTATCAAAAAGATCTGCAGCTAAAGGTCTCATTTCAAAGCCCATGTGCAGAAGTGAATGTTATCGTTTTATGTTCTTCGTGCTTTACATCCACAGCAAATTTTTGTGGTATATAATGTTTTCTTAGTGATGAAAGAGCAATAGTAATTGATGTTGTTTACAACACTGCAAATGAAAATGTATTAAATAAGCTTGCTGCTACCTAAGAAACAGGTCAGTTACATCTTACACAACTTACTCAAATGCCAAAAACACGCTGGCTGTCAAACAGTCCTATCATGGTCTCACAGACTAGTAGTGCTTATTCTGCTGAAGCTAATCATAGTCAATGAACATATTTAAACCATGTTACAGTTCTATCTTTTTGTCTGAATCATTGTGCCACATAGTTAATGGACCTGTAATATGGTAACTTCTTGTAGTAATACTATTTTCAAAGCACTAGATGGTTCAAGTTAAACACAGATGTATCATCATTAGGTAACCCCCGAAGGCAGAGGGAGGGGGTTTAATTCATGACTTTGATGGAAACAGGATTAGAGGACAGTCAAGAGCCATTGGGTTTGCAATGAATGTTATGGCAGAATTATGGGCTTCAAGCCTTCAAGGATGGTCTAATTCAAATTAGCTAACTCAGTATCCAAGCAATAGAGATAGAGCTAGATGCCAAAGTTGTACTTGAACTTAATTCCAACTCCAACCCCATAAATAGACCCTTCAAAGCTCTTGTGCCTTATCACAGACAAGTGATCAGAAGAATCCTTTATACCAAACTTTACCATTGTTTCATGAAGGCTAATGATCCCTTAACTAATGGATCAGCCATAAAGGCCCATTTGAGGTCAAAATCCTCAGTTCGGCTAAGAATCATCATTTTAACACCAAAATCAAAAGTATTTAAGGAACATGGGAACTCCATTTTTGGGCAAAGGTCAAGTCACTTATCTACTCTTACCCAAAATGTGAGAAAGTCTCACATGCCAACCTTTTTCTAGTCTCTGAATGAGTTCCCTCTTGTTTAAGAGAGGAACAACTCATGCTCTCCAATAACTACAACCAGACACCGATTAGTGTCTACTTTCATTCTAAAAATATTCCACTTACCTATTATATTAGAGAGTTGAGCAACTCTTAGTTAAAAGAATATTTTTTTATTAGCTCTTACTACTTCACAATGAAGTGGGATCCACTAGATTCCTCATTTTAAGTGTTTATTTATTTATAATTTAATGGTTATAACGACGGTGAAGAGATTTGAACTTTGAATTTCTTAAAAACTCTTAGAAGTGTCAATTCAATTGAACTATAAAGCGCTTGGTAGACCTACTAAATTCCTTTTTAGCAATGACACTTTGGCACCCTTTAACAAAAACTTTGTTTTTATTAACAAATTATGATTATAAATAAATAAAAAACATGTTAAGATACCAATTATGATTTTTTATGTATGGACAAGATTTATAATGTTCAATAAAACTTTATCAATTAAACTACTACAAGTGCATTGACTAATAAACTTCTGCCTGAATAAAATTTGACTATTCATATAGATTTTTTTTTTTTTTTTTTAATGAATAACTATCCATATAGATAGTGAGATAATAATGTTCATAGTGTATTGACTAATTTAACAATGTGCATGAATAAAATTTAACCATTCTTAGAGTTTTTTTTTTTTTAATTTTTTAATTTTTTTTAATGAATAACTATCCATATAGATAGTGACATAACAATGTTCATAGTGTATTGGCAAAAGTAACAATGTGCCCAAGTTTAGTCTGATAGGATATCACTTAGGTTCAATGCAATGGACCCATTAGATACAAATATGAGTCAAATTTTAAACGCGTGTTTGTATCGTATTGGATCTAAACTGGACTCAAGCTTAACCCAATTGAATAAACTTACTTAAAAGCATTCACATTAGCTCATACAAAAATTTTTGTTTATAAACTCACTTTTTCTATTTTACATATTCGCTTTTCAAAACACCCAACATCATTTTCTCTATTTTACATTATATATTATTAAAAAAAAAATTAATTTTTTTTTAATTATTTATCTTTCTTCACACTAACAATTACTATTTACTTTCTTTTTTCATTCTCGAAATACATAAAAGTTATAATAAACAACTAATAAATGTAAAATAAATAGTGTAAATATAATTTACACAATCGTGTTTGATGAGCATTCAGCCAAAAAAAAAAAAAATGGTGTTTGATGAGCAATATAATTTACACAATCACACGTAGACCAACGTAACTTATTTATAAAGTACTGATGTGACGTGAAGGGTCCAAAGGTGCCTAAATTTTCCCCCAATAGAATCTTGAGATATTAATCCTATCACAAAAACGAAACGTGTCACCGCTCACCACCTTTCGCCAAACAAAACCTGACATGCAAACAGACAGACAAAACATAAACATAATCCACACTACACTACCTCCAATATAACCCCCACCCCACTCACTCACACAGACAGTCTCACACCATTAACCAAAAAAACCATCTCTCTCTCTCTCTCTCTCTCTCTCTCTCTAAACATGGCGGAGGAGAAGCAGATGTACAGCGGCGGCGGCGGAGCAGGAGGAGGAATTGTGGCGGTGGATCCAAAACCCAACAATGGCCTGACATCAAAAGTTATCGACTTTGTTGAAAAAATGATTGTGAAGCTCATGTACGACTCTTCTTTGCCTCACCACTATCTCTCCGGTAACTTCGCTCCGGTTCGTGAAGAGACCCCACCCACCACTGATCTTCTCGTCAAAGGCCACCTTCCGGTGCGTACAATTATCCATTTTTTTTGTTTTTTCTGTACTGTATAATTCTCTTCAAATCCTAACCATTCGTTTATTGGGAAATTTATAGCATGTGTAATAGTTTATTTAGCTTAAATTAAAAATTTTTTGTTGAAAATACTGTAAATAAAACTAGCAGAAATAAGGGTCCAAGAATTCTCCCAAAAAATGCAATGATACTTATGAATAGTAGCAAAAATAAGTTAAGTAGTAAAAAAAATTGGCTTTTTAAGTCAATGTCAAACGTGACCTTAGTGGTTTGGATTTTGCCACCTCATTGATAGTTGAAATTGCATGACATGGTGAAATTGGTGAAATGGGTTGTTTATAATTTTTTTTTTTTTGGATAGATACGATAGTATTTTATAACATGTGAAATGGGTGATGTGTATGGACTATGTACATTAATGAGTGTGCAGTAATTAGTGACGAGTGATGGAAAATGATAAAGATTACAAATTTTACTGCCTAAGGTTTACAAACTGACGTGGCAATATGGCATTGAATGTTAGATTATGTTTTTGTAATCGGTGACATGCCAGTTTGTAAAGACTATATAGTTAGCATCACTCATGCCGAATAATAGTAGTAAATGTTTGCTAAAATGTTGATGACGTGGCAAATGTTAAACCACTCTTTGATTATGAATATTTAGCTACTAGTAGTTTAGTAATAAATTGTTAGGATCTTAAGGATTTTACAATGAAGTAAGTAATGAATGGATGGTTTAGATTTCGCTGGATTTGGACCCTCTGGAGTAAAGTCTTATTATTCATCCATTTTGAAAAGAGTGGATTGGATTATGTCATATCGTCTATAATTTAAACACAGATACCAAAATTATGATAGTTCACATTTTTTTTAAATGTTGATGACGTGGAAAAATCTAATACACTCATTTTAAAATGAATGGATGTGATTTTAGAAACTCCATGGTAAAGGATTTTAATCAAGATTTTGTCACATCAACAGTAATGTTAGTAAATTTTTGTTTAAATGTTGATGAGGTGACAAAATTTAACTTACTTGTTTAGAAGTGCAGAGGGCAGTTATGACTTTAGAGGATTATGACGCATATGTATGTATTTATGTATGTGAGTTGAGGGTCTGTTTGGTATTTTATAAAATGGAAGGTCTACTTAATCAACCAAGCAAAGTGCTATATTTGAATTTTCAACATTTCTTTCTAAAATTTTTTGGGAGTTCCATTTGGTGTTTATAGCACATTTTGGGTTATTTTGCTGTATGATGTTGCAGTAATCTTGATAATGCATAATTTTCTATGCGAATATGGTCTTTGTACTGTGTTTTTTCATACTTGAGTGAGTGATACAAATTTGATATGTGGATCCTTTATTTGAATAAAAAAAATGTTTTAGATGATTTGGAGTTTAAAAATGCATTAACTTTTTGCACATCTATGAAGGAACTATTATTTAACTTATCACTTAATAATCAATTATAGTTAGCTAGTGTTTGAGGCACATGTTGTAGACATTAGCTGATTTTCAAAGCTTGTGGGGAAAATGTTTGATGTGAAAGCCTCATGATTAGGAGCTGTGAATGTTGCGCAACTTGTGCTTGGAGGCTATGCTTTGCAGTACAAAGCTAAAGTATTCATTATTGTTTTCTGGTGATATTGCTTTAGTATAATTGGGAAAGCAGCGATATTGCTTTTAGTGAATAAGTTGGTTGCAAAAATCTGGTGTTGGAATTTTTAAGACTGTATATAAGATATGGGAAAAGTTAAGATTTTATGCATGGAGTGAGGACAAGAAGTTTAGACATATGTACTAAACAATCATATCCATGTGGTTTAGATGTGTTCATGGTAAACTGACAAGCAAGCCAGCAAAAGAGAAATATATTAGATAAGAAGACATAGAATGGTGGAGAAGAATAAATTTGGCCAGTCACTTCCAAATTTTTGGGGCTGAGGCTTTGTTATTGTTGTTTGTTTAGCCTCACGTCCTTGAACTAAGCTATTTTTGGCATTCCTGTTACCATTCTAGGTTTTTCTTTTGTATTACTACAGCCTTGTTGCTGGGTAATAGCGGTCCTTGTCATGTAATAACCTGTCAATTTGAAGAATTCCTCTCACCTTGAGTTTGATATGTGCTATCTTGTTACTATAAATGTATATATATATTTCATTTCGAGTAAATGTAGCCAACGGTTTGACCAATTATTCATTTATTCCTCCAATGCATCAAGCTGCATCTTATTGCCTCTGTTGCCCATGACATGGAATGTAGAATATGTCTTACAGGATTGCTTAAACGGAGAGTTTGTTAGGGTGGGTCCTAACCCAAAGTTTTCTCCTGTTGCTGGATATCACTGGTATGTCTTTTTTTAATTAATTAATTAATTAATTAATATATATAAGGCTGTCTGTGGAACTATTTACTGTAATTACTCTACTTAATTCTAAGTGAAGAAGAATATTCATTTAACTACTATATGTGAAGGGGTTTTTTTTTTTAGTTCTTGTGAATGAAATTCAGATATTGATCAGATGACCATTGTGCTTATTTCCTTTGTTTCTCTCTTTGCAGGTTTGATGGAGATGGGTGCGTGATTTTCTGTTCCCTTATTCAAAAGAGTATTTCTTTTAAGTTTTTATGAAGAAAGAGTTTGAAGATATAACTTCAGTACCACTTTTCCCACTCCAGAATATCATTAATGTTTCTCTGCTTTGTGTGTTTAATTTATGGTTGCTTTTTAGTGCCTACTCTTCGCCCAATTCTCAACATTATAAAGTATTTTTGTCATATACTCTGAAGGAAAAAGCTCCATGTAACAAAGAAAAAAAATGCCAATTGGCTGCTCAATATAGTGAAGTGTCAATTTTCTTGAGTCATCATATATGGTGGTTATATGAGCAATAAACCCTTGTAGTTCATTCTTTAGTTGGCCAAGATCATTTGGATTTTATATATGGTGCTTAGTTCTGAGAAATTTCACTGAAAATATCATGATTGTTCTGACACAACTGCAGTTTGGCGGTGGAGCCAAATGAATAATTTTTTTAGTGACTGAATTTACATAATTGAAGTCCTCTCAGAGGTAAAATGATACATTTGTTCTTTTCCCCCTTCCACAGTTGCTTGAGGTTCCTTCCAGTTGATACATATACTATCTTGACATTAAATGCTGAAGTTTTACTAGTTTAACTACAATGAATTGCCAAATCAAGCCTGCCAATGAGCTCTAGCTCAAATGGCACCTCCTCCCCTTGTAAGAGTAAGGTGGAAGGTTAGGTTGTGGGTTCAAGACCCACTGGGTGTGTGTGTGTGTGTGTGTGTGTGTGACTTATCAATCAAAAAACAAACTAGAATCACCAAATTGAGCTTCTTAAGAATGAAAATTTTCCCTATGATATTTCTCTATGTGGGTGTGTGCCAGCCAGAATATCTTATTGAATGCAACTGCCATGCTAATTAGTGAGTTACAAGTGTTTATGATTTCTAAGAATACCTGGTCTTAAAGAGTGAAAAATAATCATGATGTGATCAAAACAACTTTGGACATGCTGGAGATATGTTCAATCATCAGGATTCAAAAGAAGATATTTAGCTTGTTCTCCTTCTTTATGATCCCTTGGCAAGCTTAGGTGTCACTCTATTAGTGAAGGGGGAAAGGAAACTTGACTGTACTTTACCCGTGTTATTTTCTATTTTCATGATTTTTTTTTTTTGATAAGCATTTTTTTTTAATTTTCGTGATGTTTGTTACACTATTTTAGTCTTGTAATTCTGTTTGGTTTTGGTGAGGCATGTGTCTGTTTGTTCAGTGGAACATGACCAATTTCAATATATCCAAGAGCAGCAATCTAGCAAGGAATTTCAATATATCCAAGAGCAGTAATCTAGCCATCCTTGCTAGATTGCTGCTCTTGAATATATTGAAATTGGTCATGTTCCACCGTGTTTTGCATTATTTCCACTTTTTCTTTAATTTTAGAGGTTCATGAATGTTAGTTTATCCAATACTAGTCTGTTAAAGCAAGAGGGGATTAGGTGATATCTTTAACTTTTCAGTATGATTCATGGTTTGCGCATCAAAGATGGGAAGGCAACCTATGTCTCCCGCTATGTAAGGACATCTCGGATCAAACAAGAAGAGTATTTTGGAGGTGCTAAATTTATGAAGGTATACCAGTAAGCTGTGGGTTTCTTTTTTCTTATTTTTATTTCTGGTATGTTCATTGGCATGGTTCACGCCATTAGTATATGCCCCCTTTTTTTAGTCACATGTTTTGCCTGTGCATAATTAAAAATCTTGAATAGATAATCATCAGTTGCATATGTTTGATTTGTTGGTCCTGTGGTATACATGTTTTTTTTTTACCTTTTTAAATGTCATTACAGATTGGAGATCTTAAAGGGCTGTTTGGATTACTCATGGTGAACATGCAAATTCTGAGAACAAAGTTGAAAGTATTAGATGTCACATACGGAAATGGAACAGGTTAGTTAGTCTAGTATGCAACTTTTGCTCAAATGAAAATAAATCTGGTGAAATTGTGTACATAATTTTTAGTAGAGTTCAAAAAACATTATCCCATGTATAATTTTGCTTAATGTTCTGGTTGCTCAGGTTCTTCTTTGTTGGTTAATAGTGTGTGTATAGTTCTTCTATCCATCAAGTCCCCATATATTAGCATGCAGGTACAGGGCTAGGTTTCAAAGAATGAAGTGTCCAGATACATACTTCTTTCAGACCTAGCCTGGCAAATATGTTTACCTAAGATTACGTTGCTCAACTTTTTTTCATTTTTATTTTTTATTTTTTATTTTTATTTGCTGAATATTGTGTTGCACACTTGCACATATTTACTTCCTTTATTTCATCTATCAACCCCCCCACCCCGGCAATACCCAAAAAAAAAAAAAAAATGGCTGGTAAGATTTGAACTTAAAACCTACCAATTTGT
Organism: Notholithocarpus densiflorus; assembly: GCA_030021035.2. Classification (NCBI taxonomy): domain Eukaryota; kingdom Viridiplantae; phylum Streptophyta; class Magnoliopsida; order Fagales; family Fagaceae; genus Notholithocarpus; species Notholithocarpus densiflorus. The sequence continues at coordinate 2,049,833 of JARYZH020000009.1, read as the reverse complement.
CCCTAGCCTTTTACCAGCTGAGCCAGAAGTGTGTATGGCTTAATGAATATGCTCTCTTCCTTTAGTAGACACATATGTATTTGTTGAATATCTCTGATACATGCACTGTGCCAAAGTCTGTCTTTAAATGTGTGTATTGGGTATCTCTACATATTTTTTTTCGTGTTTAGATAATCCTGGTGTGAAGTGCTAGACACTAAGTATTTGCCTCCTGTGTACAGCTAATACAGCTATGGTGTATCATCATGGGAAACTTCTAGCACTTTCTGAGGCAGATAAACCTTGTAAGCTTGTCTTCTTTTTGTGTTTTTCATTCTGAAAAATTAAAATGACAAGGGTTGGTCTTCCTCTGGATCGCCATTCATATTAAGTAGCCACTCTATTCTTTCATGGTGGGCGAAAAGAAATACTGAGAAATGCTGATTTCTTTGTCATATATGGACTCCATCAAGTAACTTGGTGGTATGTCCTTGCTTCTGATGTGGGATTGAAATTGTCTTCATTGCTTTATTCAGATGCTGTTAAAGTTTTGGAGGATGGAGATCTCCAAACACTTGGTATGCTGGACTATGACAAGAGATTATCACATTCTTTTACTGCTCATCCTAAGGTTGACCCATTCACTGGTAAGACATCCTTGTAAAAGCAATTTAGTGACCATGGTAATGAAAGAAGTTCTTTTAACTTACAGAACCTTCCATGCAGGCGAAATGTTTACATTTGGCTATTCACATACACCACCATATATCACCTACAGAGTAATTTCCAAAGATGGTTTCATGCATGACCCAGTACCAATAACAATATCGGACCCCATCATGATGCATGACTTTGCCATTACTGAGAACTATGCGATTTTCATGGATCTTCCATTGTATTTCAGACCAAAGGTATGTTACTTGTAAGTTGTTCCTGTTACAAAATACCATGATATTAAATAAATAAAGTTGGCATGCGTAGTGATGAAAAGCCTCTCTGAACAACCCTAGGCTAAAGGAGGAGCCCTGCCCAAAGAGACCGCTGCAGGGGGGTGAAAGTTAAATTTATCATTTAATTCGCCTTTTCACCCACTAATGTGTAACCAGCTATATTTGACATTATGATTATAAGAGAGAGCTGTACCTACACTTTAATGTGGCCTGCAACATAACAATTTGAACATAAGTAAGCTTGAAAGCATTTGCTTTGACAATGTTCGTGGAGTGTTTTTTAAAATACAGGTATGGTTCAGCTGGCTGCATCATCCATTAGGGTCATCCATCTTAGTCTTCGTCTTTTTACCTCTCAATAAGCTTGAAATCATTTGCTTATACAATGCTCATGGAGTGTATTTTGACACAGAAGTATGGTACAGCTGTCTGCATCATCCCATTAGGGTATCTTGATTATTGTAAAGAATAAAAAAAAGAAGCTTGCTTGTCTTTCCCGCTCTTTGGTACTGTTGAAGTAATTCTATTGTATTAAAAGAATAACCAAATACATGTAAAGGAGGGTCCGGGGCTCTCGTAGACTTAACAGCTAGCCTAGCCCATGGACAAAATATTTATCATTAAAAAATTCCACCAAAACCACTAGTGGGCTGGCAAAAGCAGAAAAAATAAAAAATGTAAAACAAAAGACATAGAATTTAAGGAAGAGAAGAAGAGAAGAAGGACCGAAACCCACAGATAAAATTTAAGACAAATAGTCACATACATTACCTGTACAACACACAGATAAAAAGGGAAAGGCAGACTGGCAGCAGGACCGAAACCCACCAGAAGAAAAAATAAAAAAGAGAAGAAGAGAAGAAGAAGGGTCCCAAACCCACCAGAAGAAGAAGATGGGTCTGAAACCCAGAAGAAGAAGAAGAAAAAAAAAAAAACAAGAAGAAGAAGGGTCCGTAACCAAGAAGATGAAGAAGGTAGGATTTTTTTTTTTTTTTTTTGAGGATACGTTTGGGTTGGGCCTGTTGGGTATTTAGTTAATAATGTATTTTGATTTAAAAATTTGGTTTGGGTTGGTTTTGTTTAGGATTGATGTTGGGCTTTTATTTTTGGGCTTGTTCTGTAACAATTTTTTTTTTTTCTAGAATCTCTGTTACCAATTTTTTTTTTTTAAAGATTTTAGTTCAAAATTTGTTTGGCATAAAACTTTTGAGAGTGTTCCTGATTTTGCTTGAGGGTTTTTTTTTTTTTTTTTTTATGGGTAAACAAATAAAAAAATTTAAATTATTATATATAAATTTTTTTTTTTTTTTTTTTTTGGGTCAGGATGTTCCTGGGAACACCCTGAACCCAACGTGGCGTCGCCACTGGTTCTACGTACTTCGATTGGCATAGGATCAACACTAAATTTAAAGGTTGAACCAATGAACTATCATACCATCCTTTTTTTTTTGGATTTAACCTCATTTAAAATTAATATGTGAAATGCATAGTGAATAGGTGCTATTCCAATATATAAAGTGTTGATCATGTGAACATTACATAAAGCTCGTAATACATGTAGTATTGTCAAAAAATTTATAACACCATGCGGTTTGATCAATTAAAGGTTCACTTTTTGCTATGAAGTTTTTCCATTCATCTTATTCTCTTATTTACGGGGAAAAAGGGTACTAAAGAGTAAAGATGCGCTTTAAAATCTATGGAGCAATTATCAATTGTTGTAGAGTTAAACACTTCGGCAATTTTTTTTTTTTGGGAGGGTGGGGGGGGGGGGGGTGTTTGATCCCTTTTCTACAAATTAATAACTATATATATATAGTTTCTAAATTTTTTTTTAAACCATTAGAATTTAAAGCTATATTTTCAAACAATACATCTATTGACAAATTGTACAATACGATGTTATCCAAACTTCATACTCTAAAAGTCTAAACCCATTTTGAAGCTACAAATGGTACAAAGCTTGTGAATTTAAGATACTGTTTTACACACCTCAAGGTACAATTTTAATTATTTTTTGAGGTACGTGAAAAACTATATAAAACAATTTATATGCAACAAATTTAACTCAAAAGAGGAAATATAGGTGTTAGTATGAAATTACTCCTACTCTAAACAGTAAAAGTCAAAAGAGAACTCTTTTGCCTTCTCCTTTCCCTTTTCCTTTTGTCGCTCGATCAAATCTTACTTTGACCCTTATCACCCCTCAAAGCCATAGAAACATAGACAACTATGTATTAGTTGTTTTCAAGGCTTTAACCCATACTCATTTATTAAAAAAAAAAGGGCCTTTAACCCATAGTCTTCACCCAAGCATACTACAATAGGAGCACCCAATCTATTTCCCCGCATATTTCAGTTCAGCCCCTTTAAATCCTCCTAATTTCTTTATTGAAAGGGATGAAATAAAAATAGATGCTTGTATGTATGATACGTATTTATTTTTAACAAAAACACTAAAAGTTTAAAAGTAAGTATGTATGTATATAGTATGAGATCAATTAAAACGTATTATTTCTTTTCTCAAAAAAAAAAAAAAAAAAAAACGTATTATTTCATGGTAAAGTGTGTATAATTTTAGACTTTAAAAAACTAATTATTATAAAACGTATTATTTCATAGTAGTTAAAAAAAGAAAAAGAAAACAAGAGGCTTGAGACAGTGGCGGCTCTAGGAATTTTTCTTAGGGTGTTCTTGGGTGGGCTTTCTCTGTTACAATTTTTTTTTTCTTCAGATTCTCTATTACAATTTTTTCTTTTTTAGATTTTAGTTCAAAATTTTTGTTTTAGCTTTTCTTTTTGCTTGAAAGCAATGTTATGAATACCATTTTGGACCCTGTTTCGGTTTGTTTAGTGAAACAGAATATTTCGATACCGATCTATTTTGACATACCGTTTCAGGGTGTTTCGGGGTTTCTAAAAAAAATTAAAAAATATTTATATTTATATTTTCTTATACAACATAAAATTATTGATCCAAATAAGTAAACCTCAAATAAAACAAATCATTTAGTTTTTCTTTTTTGACACTCAAATCATTTAGTTATTACATAACAATTACTGTTTTAGAATATTAAAACATAAATATGTAATTAAATAATGAAAAACAACAACCAAAAATAGTACTATAAGAGTGTATATATGAATATCAACCCACTGCAAAACTGCTTCACATAGTTTTTTTTTTTTTTTTTTTTGTCTTTTATAATGTGTATTCACTTACTTTTAAGGGACCACAGACCACTACCCCAATTCAATGCCACGGCCCCATCCACCCCACACTAAGAGATAACTCAAACAAGAGCCGATCAGCAATTTCAACACAATTACATATTTTTATATTTACATACACTTACACAAAAAGACAAAAGCTAAGCAATTTATATTGTCAAAAGAAAAGTCTAAGTCACAAGACTCACAACACAAGTTAGACTATGAGTATTGAGTATGAGAGAGAGAGAGAGAGAGAGAGAGTTAGAGCAGAGATGAGATTGGGAAAACCGGAAAAGGAGAGAGAACTGAAATACCTTGATGTTGCCTGAGGTCAGGGGCGGCGCTGCCGCGGCACGTTGAAGGCTGAGGTTCTTATTTCCTGATCTCGCTTTTGCCGTTGCCGATCTCGCAATCTCCGATCTGGGCCAAGTTAATCTCTGATCTCGTCGTCGCAAAGCTGCTCTAGGTGTTCAGTGTTGTTGTTGTTGCTGCCTTGCTGAGTCTTTTTTTTTTTTTTTAGAATCGCTGCCTTCAGTGCCTTGCTAAGTCGCTGCTGCTGCTGAGAAGTGACTCAAGTGAGGAAGTGAGGTTCTTATTAGGTTAGGAATTGTTTTAGTTTAAAATATGATTGGGTATTATTATTATAATATTTATTGAGAATCCGTGGGTTTGCTCTTTGTTGGGCTTGCACTGATCAGTCTTGTACCGATTAGTTTTTTTTTTTTTTTTTTTTAGAATCCGTGGGTTTCTGTTTTCAGTATATTGGGCTTTTTTTCCTGGTGGGCTTGCCTGTTACAATTTTTTTTTTTTTTTTTTTTCAGATTTTAGTTCAAATTTTTTTTGGGCTTTTTTTTTTTTTTTTGCTTGAAAGTAGAACAAATAATTTTTTTATTTTTTTATTTGAGGGTGTTCCTAATTTTGATTGAGGGTGTTCCTAATATTTTTTTTAGAGGGTAAACAAATAAAAAAAATTTAATTATTATATATAATTTTTTTTCAGGTCAGGGTGTTCCTGAGAACACCTTGACATGAACGTGGTGCCGCCACTGGCTTGAGAAAGGTAGAGGATGCTAATATAGATAGTCGGATTTGAATTGCACGATACAATTATTGTGTAGTTGAGAGATGTAAAATTTTGAAAGATAAAAATAATAAAAAAATAAAAATAAAAGCTAAAAGGTTTTAAAAAAATATTATGTAGTTGTGAGATATAAAAATTTGAAAGATAAAAAAATTTTGATTCAAGAGAATTTTTTATTTTAGTTGTTTTACGACTACAACAAAATGTTGCAACATTTTCACAACAGTTGATGTGTTTGCCCAGGTTAAAATAAAATATTATACTTGTAGGAGAGGAGCCAAGATTTTTTTTTTTTTTTTTGGGATGGGGGGGGGGGGGGTTGGAGGAATTGTGGTAATAATATAAGGGGAATTGTGGTACTAATATATTAGTCAAGATAAATTCTCACATATATGCATAAACATACTACACACATATATGTTGGAAGTATAGTTTTGAAAATTGTCCAAATTGATGTTACAAAGCAATATCAATAATATATCAATAAAACAAGATATACTCAAATTAACTTATAAGCAAAATAGACAAGTGCAAAAGCGTATAAAATTAAGGATTAAGTAAAACTTATCGCTGAGGCACAAAACTAAATCTGCTGTCCTTAAGAAGCGATTTCGCCCCCACTAGAATGAATTCGTCAGTGCAAATGGCTCAGACGGTCGCTCTCCAGGATACAACAGCAACTTTGTTAATGTGCACTCACAAACAGAGTTTCAAACTCGTCACAAATGCCCAAGAGAAAATTTTCAGCAAAAACAGAGGAGCTAAAGTATCAAAGTAATATGTGTTTTATTGTTTTCAACTAATATCATATATGCAGAATTTTGATAGTCTTAGAGCTCTAAAAAAGGAAGTAGCTAAAGATGATTAGAGTGAAAAGGGAAAGGAAAATACAAAGGAATGGATGCCGCAAGCTGCTATGTATTTTCTGCAAAACAGGGGAAGGTGCGGGTGACTATTTTTCTAAGGAAATATGAGATGATTGAGGGTTTTGTTTGCTGACAAAAATTCCCACGCCAACCAAGGAAAATTCTAGAGCATGGGCTTGGGCTTTACAACAAAATATTATGGGTTTAAGCTTTGAACATACCCAATTAATTTTAAAACATACCCAACAATATAAACCTTAATATTTAAATATAGAGTAGGTCATAATTTATAAAATATTGTATACAAAATTATCAACTTTGACTTTTGTATATTCACGAGATAATTTTTTAGGAGAACTTATCATCTTTTATACTTTAATGAGTACAAATAAATTGTCTAGTTTGATATTACACATATACAAAAACAATAATAATAATAATAATAATAATAATTATTATTATTATTATTATTATTATTATTATTATTATTATTATTATAACAAAAAGAACTCATTATCTCCTAAAAAAAATTATGCTTGATGAAAATTCATCTTTTGGCCATTTTCATAGTGAAATTCTTAAAATTTTTATTTTCAATATAAATTACAAAATTATCTACCAAAGTGAATAAAAAAAATTGGTGGAACCATATGAAGACTTTGAAGACACAAATGATTTAAACTTTAGTAGATACAACTATACAAGAGCAAATTATACCCAAAAAAAAAAAAAAAAATTAAACCGGAAAGTTAAAATCACATTGTTTTTATAACTATTAGACCAATTGACAATTATTGTTTTTGTTTTTGTTTTAAGATCATTATTAGACTAACTCAGATATTTGGATATCGAGTAATCAAAGACTACTACTGAGAGCACATGTACTCCACTTTATATATATAGAATTTTAACTTAAAGTGTCTATTCCATAATGATTGCTCCTTATCAGTTAGCAGCGGAATTTGAACCCCAAATAATTTTAACCTAAACTGTCCACTCTATAATGATTGCTTGTTAGAGCATTAGCAGTAAGGTTGCTAAATTGACTAAAAAGTCAATTTAGCAACCAATCCCCTTAAAACAACTTCTACAGCAAAGAAGCTAAAGATAAAAGTATATGAGTTTCGATAGCAACCCACTGTAGCTCAAAAATCAAAACAAAAAATAATATTTTAATGTAGAGTGTTAAAAAAAAAGTATTTTAATGTATTGATGGTTGTGGTTGTTGTTTATTATGTTATATATATTATTTTATTGTGTATTTTATATTATTTTAATGTGTTGAATGTTAATATAAAACTTTTACCTTGTATTATTGTTGACACCCCATTTTGCAACCTGCATTTAACCTCACATGGAGGGTAAAATGGTAGTTTCACCTTGGGAATATACATCTTGATTCTGGTCATTAGATCCTTAATCTCATTTCACCAAAATGATATTGATGTTGTAACAATCAAATTGACTGGTCATAAGCCCTAATCAGACCATCAGATTAAAAGTTATCATCAAATCAAGTTTTAATAACCGAGATGCACTATCACAAATTGAGTCCGACTATATGTGATTATGAACAATTGATTCCAATTGGTTATAATTATAATCAATTTGAGATTAATGACATGTCATAATTTGATTGGCTAGGGCTACATTTTATGGTAAAGTTGCACACACTTAATTAATTAGATAGTCAAACATTAATTATTCAATGAGTAATTTGTGCAATTATTTTTTAATTAGGATAAATTTGGAACTAATTAAGTCTGAAATGGGAGTGATTGGAGTCTATTAATGTTAATTGGAAACAAATTTGGGACCTATTAATGTTAATTGTGCTAAAATTATTTTCTAACAAATGACCTCTGCTCACCATTTCGTTGATATCTCTCAGAATATTTTGAATCTGTGAATGAGGTTAATTTTCCCAGAAACTAGACATCTGGAGCTTCAATTTGAGTACAAGAACGAGACAATTCCGATCAGAATTGAGGAAGATATGATTTTTTAAATTTTGCTCTATAGGCTATTACAGTAGTTACGGGAAAACCGAATTTTTCTTGCTCCTCACTCTCACCAATCTCTAAATTTAATGCACCTGATTTCCCCAAAAGCTAAAATAAGATCTAGGTTCATGATACTTTGTCAACCCTCATTAAATGATCTTATATTTATATTTTCTCCACCACTACTATATAAACCCCCTCCTCTCCTCCATTCCAAAGGATATAAAAACCCCCCTCTCTTCTCCTCTCTTAAGTTCTAGTGAAGTAGAGTAATATTGTCATATCTTGATCTTCTTGAAACTCAAGGTATTGTGTGAGACTCACTCTCCCTCTCATAGTTCTTCTTTTCTCCTCCATCCTTAGGACTTCCACCAAGAGCCTCCTCCTCTTCTGTGTGGATCTTGCATGCAAGTATAATTTCTATCATTAACTCGTTTTTCATATTGTTATAATGTTAATTTAAGATTAGAGCATGCTAGTGTTTATTTAAATTTCTTAAATATGTTTGAATGTTCTTAAATGTTCTTATGTGTTCTTCACATGTTCTTGATTGTTCATCACATGTTCATGCATAACACTAGTTTTGATCTTAAATCCACATGAAAAAAATGTTTGTTTAATAATTCTTTCAAATCCTTGAATCTAGGATATCACCATCCACACACACTAAAATTTACTTTTCAATCCAAATGAAATGCTTAATAAATTGAATTAGGGATTATCACATGCACACTCATTAAATTCAACATGCAAATTGATTGATAACATATTGGATGATGTGATATGAATGTTGGCCACCATAGTCTATAAGACCGTATTCACTGGGCAAGTTGGGTGTCTAACCCCTTCCCACTTTGTAACATAGCCTTCGAGCTTAGATCAAGGGTTAGTAGATCAAATGCTTATCCATGTAATTTTCAATTTCTAGATTATAACTAGGAAACAAAGTCATGTACTTTATCTTAGATTGTATCTAGGACCAAAGCCATGTAATTTCTTATAATCAATGTAAATTCAATTTCAAATTAATAAAATGAAGAATTTTTCAATTTAGATTTTCTTATTTATTTCAATAATTAAATAAGTGACGACTCCATTGTAAAACCCTTAATCTAAAGGGAAAAATATAATCAGTCGAACCTCTATTTTGAGAGGTAGTAACACGACTCCACCTATTCACGTGGATTTGGCCCAACACCATAAAAAAGGACCGAGGACACAGTCTTTCATAATTATAAAGTGGAATGTTAAAATATATTTTGGGCGGCTAAAAGCTAAATTTTGTAGATGGTTTAATGTGAATAGCTCTTGCCGACCAGCGGTTTGGCTAGCGGATAGAGTTTGAACCCAAAAGCGTACTCCACTTGACTCTCGTATAACATACGCTAATTGTGATACCTCTTGGTCCAAGACAGCTAAATATAGTAGAAGTGTGAAACCAAGAAAGCACTACAAAAAGTCCTAAAAACTCCAAACCCACGAACCCACATCTTTTCATCACTCGCTACTCTCTTTTCCCTCATACTCTCTCTCTCTCTCTCTTTGAATATCTCTCTCTTTTAGTCCAAAACTTGTAACCAATTCAACAATAACCATGGGAGTGAGCAACAACATAACAGCAACACTGAACTTCATAGCCTTCCTAGCCTCCATCCCCATCATAGCCTCAGGCATATGGCTAGCTTCAAAGCCAGACAACGAGTGCACCCACTACTTCCGATGGCCTGTGGTCATCCTAGGCTTTCTCATCCTCCTCGTCTCTCTGGCTGGCTTTGTCGGTGCTTACTGGAACAAACAGGGTCTCTTGGCTTTTTACCTCATATGCATGGCCATTCTCATCGCTCTCCTCCTTATCCTCCTTGTCTTCGCGTTCACTGTCACGCGCCCAGATGGGTCGTATTCTGTGCCTGGTAGAGGCTACAAGGAGTACAGGATTGATGGGTTCTCACAGTGGCTCAGGGACCATGTAACCAATTCAGATAATTGGGGTAAGATTAGGTCCTGTTTGGCTGAGTCTAATGTTTGTGCTAGGCTTACCCAGAATTACATCACTTCTGATCAGTTCTTCTCTGCTAATATCTCTCCTCTTCAGGCAAGTCTTTCACTACTTTACTCTCTCAGTACAAGTTTTTAGAGTAAATGGATCAATTATTTGAAAACAACCCTAAAGTTAAAAGGGTCTACATGGGGTAATATTTTAGGCAATTTACTTTTTAGGCATGGGTGTTATTGGCTTTTAAGACTTTTTTGATGGAAAAAGATGTATACTTTTTTTCATTAGTTTAATTTGGTGGTTAGGTTAAGATTTTTGTAAGGTGTATATGATAGATGGGAAATTTTAATTTGCCGTTGGTTTACGGAGAAAGTGGAAAACAGTAGCTACATTGTGTATTGTATAAGATTGAATGTCAATTTGGTGCATCCAAACTAGACTTTAAGGTTTTACACTTTACTAAATGCCACCGCTGCGCCGTTGTGTCAGTGGCTATCATTGACGACTTTTTGGTCCCAAAGATAATGGATAATTTCTTAAGCTTCTGTAGCCCAAGAACAAATTCTTACCTTGACTTGTAGGTTGAGACGTACGTTTCTGTTGCTTAGTCGCTAGACCATTGGTTTTTTTTTTTTTTTTTTGGGTCAAAAAAACATGTATTAAGTCTACAATATTATTCCCCCCTCAAAAAAAAAAAAAAAAAAAGTCTACAATATTATTATGGTTCAAGTATTAAAAAGCCAAAACTAATTGATGTCTTGATTTGAAAATAAAAAATAATTATCATAAAGTGAACACTATTAGATAAAATTCTATCTTATATGTATATAATTTTTTTTTTTTATAATAGCAATAATATATAACTTATAGTTATGTAGACACCTACATGTATTAAGTCTACAATATTATTCCCCCCCTCAAAAAAAAAAAAAAAAAAAGTCTACAATATTATTATGGTTCAAGTAGTAAAAAGCCAAAACTAATTGGTGTCTTAATTTGAAAATAAAAAATAATTATCATGAAGTGGACACTATTAGATAAAATTCTATCTTATATATATATATATATATTTATATATATATATATTTTTGGATAATAGCAATAATATATAACTTATAGTTATGTAGACACCTACTAAGATATAAAATTTTTAACACTTTTTTACTTTTACTTTCTTTTTTCACAAAGTTCAAATGACAATGTCGTGATTAATGCATAATAAAAATGTTATGATTCACATGAAAATAATGTTATACGAATTACAAATTCTCACTTTAGTAAATTGCAAAAAAAATTGTAAAAATAGTTTGTATTCCTTAAATTTAAGGTTCGATTCCTCATACATTTGAGATTTAAATTTTTTATTTTTTATAGAAAATTTGAGATTTATAAGACGAAGAGATATTTTCATATTATAATGGGAGAGATTTCTATATTATAAGGAATATATATATATGCAGGTTGTAGCTTCAGTTGGGATAATTATCAGTTTATCACCTGTTTTGGATATGTACAGTGCCGTCTTGTACCGGTCACTTGCCAAGATTAACTTATGGCTGATTTTAACGTTATTTGCAATTCTGAAATCTGAACATGGTGGTTTAATTTACGATTGTAATTCATGATGAAATTGAAGTGGGTGCACGAATTCAGTTGAGTAGGACACGACGAGAGGTTGAAACTTCAAATCATAGTCCAGTTTTACCTTATAATAAAGAGTTCATTTGGACCCACTAAAAAGTTAATTTTATAGCTAAGCAGTAGGCCACGAAATTCATGCTTACCTTACCCTACCAAGTACTAGGGAATCAATGCGGTCCATGCTTGAGTGCTGGACTATTCTTTATCTATGCGAGCTCTAGATCAGCATGACTTAGGAATGAGTTAGAAATAAGAGTGTTGCTTCCGAGTTCAAACATTATAAATTTTACTACGTAAATTTTATATGTTATCAATTACCAAAAAAAAGAAAAGAAAAGGTGCCGACACCAATCACGTTGTTTGATTTGTAAATCTTTTATAATAAAATTTATAGTAAATTTAACATTTTGCTTAGAAAGAAAACATCCCAGGCTGTGTGGGGTCTTCCCTATGCTCTAATGGAAGGAACTTGTTCCCATCAGTGTTTGTGCCAAGAGTGAGGTACCTTCCAAAGCTATTATTATGAGAAATTATGAAATATAGACCTGATTAAAGTAATATAACCAACCTAGAATGATTGAGTCATGGTTTTGTCTTTATTGCAGAAGATAAAAGAGATGGTTATGGTTGCCAGCTTTTGCTTATATACTGACATTTTTTTGTGGGGGCGTTTATCCTTTTTGCCTTTTGTTGTTTCTCTATTGTTATTATTATCACTGTATTTTTCTTGAACAATAAGTTTTAGTTCTTTTGGTGTTACAGTCAGGATGTTGTAAACCTCCAACAGCTTGTGGGTTCAATTATGTGAACCCAACATTGTGGGTAAACCCAGTGAACCAATTGGCTGACCCAGACTGCCTTTTGTGGAGCAATGACCAGAGCTTACTGTGCTATAATTGTAACTCCTGCAAGGCTGGTCTGTTGGGGAACCTGAGAAAAGAATGGAGGAAAGTCAATGTGATTCTTATTGTGGCAGTGGTGGTGCTCATATGGGTCTATGTCATTGCCTGCAGTGCCTTCAAGAATGCCCAAACTGAGGACCTTTTCCGCCGCTACAAACAGGGTTGGGTTTGATCTTGGTCTCAAACACATTCCCACTTGTCATAGGTGTTGGTATTGGTTTTATGTTCTTTTCTTATCCTTTGATGAAAAGTGTCTTTTTCAGTTTTCACCACCAGTGTATATATTCCTCTGTTGTTTTCTATCTATAGAATGAAACAGATAGTGAAAAGCAAGTTGGGAAAAAAGAGTTTGCAAATCCTGAATAGTGACTATTTTATGTAATTTTCTGATAAAAATGAGAATAGAATCCCAGTAATTAGCTTTCCGTGAGTGTAAGATTCTTCTATTTTCAGTGGAGGTGGTTGCTTCTTAGATAAAGTTCATTACTTTCGAGCTTCAATAATTAACACTTAATTGCAGACATCATCACATGCAAGAGCACTCACATCAATTAAGCCTTTTTATATGTGTGTGCTTAGGTAAAAGGCACCGACATCACCAACTGGGAAGGAGATAATAAGCGCTTTCCAATGTTTCAAGATCTCCCATACATATTTCTTATACATGATTATGATATAAGAAACTGTCAGTGAGGTTGGTAGTGTAAACATGTTTTGTGTAGGGCTTAGGAAACAGGCATTTTTTTTTAGAAGTGTTTCAAGATCTTGAACTGCTATTAATCTATTCATGATTACAGAGCAAGAAACAAGAAATTAGCACCGAGTACACATTGCATGTCCATCAATCATAATTGACTACTCTAGCGTGTTGTAAAATTGGGTGTGTTCCATATTTTATTCATTACCGGGTTAGTAAGCATCTTTGAAATCAAGGCTGTCGTTTTTAAAAGTATTTTATACTACCAATACCAAATTATATGCTCAGATGGCACTCCAGTCCAGAAAAAAGAAAACGATGGTATTAATAATCAAGTAATTTATATATTGCAACCAACTTCCCCTATAATAGAATTATATATTGCAACCAAAAATGCCCCTTAAGCTTATTTAGACTGCAGATTAGAATATATAAAATATCGCTCCTCTCCCCCCTTCAACGTATTTTCAGCTCTATTACAAAAAGTGGAACCATCGCCATTAAATTACATGCATGTTACAAAGAAATTATTCCCAGAATTATGCTACTAATTAGAAGACAGAGAACCACAAATCCTCAAATTTGTTTTCTCCTAAGCCGTGGATACCTTTCTAGAGTATACGATGTACATAGGATCTGAGCGTCCGGGATTAGGAGAGATATCCACAGCCTGCAGACAAATGCAACATAGTTAGTGGCTTACCCTATATATGGGGGCTCACGAAGGGATATATGCTGAGTGTGTATGAGCACAAGCTAGCACACACACTCTGAGCATTTCTATAGAAGAACCAGAGGTAAGTAAATTTATGGAGGAAGAAGTCTGGAAAGAGAATAATGTGACAGTGGTTACTGCCAAGTGACTAGTTGTCCTCAAAATTAACTGATCAACAGGTGAGCAATATGATGCATTTATCTGAGAACATTTTTATGGCTATTCTCCAATTGCCACTTGCTTTAGAGAGGACCAAAAAGAAAATGTAGAACTCAGATGTTAATTACCTGGGGAGGTTCAAATCCTCCAGCATAATGGAAATATGATCCAACAATCAAAACATGATCAGCATCACCAGTTGACGTCCATATTGAAATTGCTTTTGTAAAAAAGCAACGGTTGGAAAAGCTGGTTTATAATCAATATCACGAAGTTAGAAATGGCTGAGTAGAATGCAGACATGCAAGATAAGAAAAGAAAGATGGGCTTTGAATAGGGAGCAAATGTGCATGACAGAGCTTTGTTTGTTTTGGTGCAAAATGAAATAGGAAAAGATTTTTGCGCATGCTGACATATCAGGCCATAAATCCTTTGAGTATGTAGAATTATACCAAGTTATATTGTTAAAATTTCCATGACTTCATTGAAACAGTTAGTTTTATCAGATAACAACAATTGTAGTTAGTCTTACTTTTAACTTAATTGAAAATGGACAAAATTTTACCTCATTATGGCCAGTCCACCTGGCTTAAGAACCCGGCGCATCTCCTTGAAAATATCTAAAGGCTTTGTTAGATAATCAACACTGACCTGCCAGTTGTAAAGAATTCAGATATCAGAGCATGTTAAAACATTATTTCTTTAACAGCACACTTAATAAGGAGTTATTTGGACAGATCTCGCACATAAAAAAAACTTTAAGACGGAAATTTTAGCACAGATTGGATTGGTAGCAAATTTCTAAGTAGAGAACAATCACAGCACAAGTTTCCCACCACAGGTTCTAGGAGAACAAAAACATAAAACATGAACTCCCACTGTTCCCTTCAAATTGCCCTTCTCCACCAAAAAAGGAAAAAGAGTTCTGTGATTTATGTAATTTAGATGCTTGAAAATAAAAAAGGCCTTAAGTTGTCGTTAAGATGAATCGCTCTAACCTCTGCTTCAGCAGACTGCAGTGAAATTATACAAAAATAATGGTACATGATTAATTCCCTGCTAAAGCAAATTATATGAGTTCATATCTAAAAAGTTGTCATTTAAGGCCAATCACAGTGCTTTTAGTCAGCTGATTGACAAATGGGGTGGAAAATTTCATCAATAAACACACATGAATAAATTCCAGCAAGACAAGTTTTTGAAATTATGCACATAAAGATATTACTCTATTTTTCAATCTTACATGGTAGCTGCAAATTCATTACACAATGAAATCATTGTAGTCTATAGTTCTCGTAGAACTAGAGAGCATTTCTGTTGTAAATATCCCCAACAGTTTTCAGATCTAGTGAGGCTAGCCGCACCTTTAAGATCATAACCAATTGAAGCCTAAGCTTTAACAAGAATTTATAAATAAAAAAACTTGGTTAAGTGCAGACATAATACTATTCCAAAGAAAATTTTCAAAATTTAAATGCTAAACATGCACTGCTTGCACTTGTTACTGAAAAGGAGGATAAATAATGTGAGAGAGGAAAATTTTGTACATACCACATTAGTAATAACATCAAAGGAATTATCTTCAAAAGGGATTTTAGGGTTCAGATTTAAGTCTTGCACAGCATACTCAGTCAGAACCTGCAGAGTCAGTAGTTTGAATTAGATGTGTCTAGGTTCATAACTACCATTTCCACATAAGCAAATATGAAATGCACACAAACCATAATCTAAAATATTTTTTGGTGGAAAAAATCTAATATTTAAGACCTCTTACTGTTAGTCCATACATACATGTGTACGCTTTATTTTATATTATTACATATGATATGTTACCCATGAATGCATGCTATTGATTGATTTTCTGCAGATCATAACTATTTCACAGGTGCCTATTTAGAGGGCTAGGGTTCTCTTGTTGAATTTTACACAAGATATTACTATATGGGAATTAGCTTAAATTTCGATAAATCTCACTTACCAATTACATTCAAGCAGTGGGACCCTAATTGAGAGTAAATATTTATATATAACTGCACTTATCAAATTCAGCCTTAAAAAGGGGCACAAAGTTCAAACTTTGGATTGTTTAATTATAGGTCAGTCATCAAAAAACATCACCACCAATGGTTAGCAAAAGGATATAACAAATAAAAGCATGATCTCACCGGATTCACCTTCAGCTCTTCTTCATTCATGCCTAATCCAACTATCCGATCTTGCTTGTATCCTGCTGGAAAATGGCTGACCTAAATATAAGGTTGATAATGAGGTTATGACAACATAAATATGTAACATAACAAGACCTAAAGATTTAAGAAATTTCTTACCCAACTGCTACACATATCCAAGATGCTTACTCCTGGAGTGTTGCTAGGAGGAAAGACCTCTGAGTAATACTTGGTCAGTGCAGCAATGGCAGGATCATCAATATGTGTTACCAAGCGTGGGGTTTCGTAGAACAATGAATCTGGTGACCTACAGAAATCAATTGTAATGCTTCAGAGATACACAATTTAATCCTAGTACTTAACCTGAGCAGTACAGCACTGGAATTTCAGTTTGATTGTAGCTTCTTTAGAAACCAAAAGCCAACCCTAACAGTTTCTCCAGATTCCAATTTCTTATTATATGGCTTTTTTAACAAAATGAAATTGCAGAATACTATTTCACACTACCAGGCCTACATCAGGGATTGAAAATTGTGGTTAATATAAGCTGCTATAGATTGTCAAGGAAACGAAGTTACTATAGGCATTAAACACACAACACTCAAAAGCACAAAGCAAATTCAAAACCCTAAGAAATAAACAGGACTGAGAACAGAAATTGATGCCAATAAAAAATTTAGTATAGAGCCTTTACTCATCAAAGCGCTGGAAGTCCTCCTCTTTGAAGGGGAACTGCTCTGGCCATTCCGCATTCTTCAATATCTTTGAGAGGAAATAAAATGTAGATTGTTGGCAATGTCAACAAGTATGAAAAAGAACAATAAAATTCAATCAACAATTTAAACAATTTAGAACCTAGTGCATTATCCTTTAGCAATGGCCTCGGAAGTTGGAACACTGAATTGGCACTATGTAAATTTAATTTGCAGAATAGAATCCAAGTATTTCAGATAACCACTATACAATTGGTTTGATAAAAACAATGATATCCACTGCACAATTTTTTATTTCATGTTTGGAATTCTTGTCTGCACTAATGTCTATCCCCATTTTTTCAGCATGAATCGATCACTATGATTCTAAAACGAAAAGACCAAACACTAAAATATCTAAATTAATAATCAATGAACCAAATTCATCAATGCACCACCCATTAAATTAATTGTTTTCTTTATATTACCATCCACCAATTCTCGAAAATAACCAAATAATACCAGCCCAGAAGCTAAACAAATGCAATTAATCAAATTCCCAGAAACCAAACCAAGAAACATGGATTACTCTTTGAAAATTCAAGTCTATCACAGCATTTCATCAATATAGCACCAACCAATCTTCAAAATTGAACATGCAAGAAAACCCAGAAACTAAACCAACATTCAAGTAAATGAATGGTGAAAGATTTACCTCTTCAACAGCACCCTTTAGCCTAGCAAAGGCAATGAAAGAATTCCCTCCAACAGAACCACCGGCCATGCTCATATACTGAGTCCAAAATGAAACCCCAAGTCCCAATATCAAGCGCCGAGGGGCTCTGCCTCCTCCTCCTCCACTTGTCCACTGTTTCAGTGCTTTTGATAGACTAGGATGTACAGAACCAATGGCACAAGTGACTGAGTAAGAGGATGAACATGGATACACACCACCAGCTAGAACTACTGGCAGCCTGTGATGTATTCTGAGTCCAATACGATTGGCCATATTTGACCTTCACTGGGACATGTTAGTATGTTTACTATTCAACTTTTGCTTACGTACGTGTGGTTATATTATATGAACGTTGGAACATCTGCACGATGAGTATGTACAGTGTTTGGTCATGGCTTGGAATTTTTTGATCACATACTAGTGATGGACATGCAGTTACGTGGCTATGTTCAATCTCAATTGTCTTATATGGATTTCTTAGCCCAAAAATTATGTCTTTTATATGGATGATGGATCATTGGAATTGTCTTATATGGATTTCTTAGCCCAAAAAAAAAAAAAGGTCTTATATGGATCATGGGAATAGAATTTTCGTTGTAACTTGTTAGATCACTTAACCGAAAGGTTGATCATAAATTTGGAAAATTTGCTTCTACACGGAAACTAGACTTTTGACTTTGAGAACTAATATTGGACCGGAAAGAAAAAAAAAAAGGAAAAAAAAAATGAAGTCTAAGCACATATGGCACGAAAGAAAATTCGATTTGATTTTGATAATCCATGGGCTAAAAAAAAAGTCTTTTATGGATGAAGGGAATAGAAATTTCCTCCAAATTATTTTATTAAAAAAAAAAAGTCTAAATCAGAAGCAAAACTTCTTTGACGGACCAAGTCATTAATTAAGTAACAATTTAATTTAAATAGTTATTTACAATTGTCTAAACCTCCAATAAATAATTGACATTTTCAAAGTGAATGTGGATGGGACAATCTCTAAAGATAGGTTATGAATGCCGGAGAAAGAGAAATCATGGCAGCAAAAGGAGGACTCCAAATTGTAAAAGAATTGGGTCTCCCAAAAAAACAAAAATTTTGGAGACAAGGCTCCTTATTGGTGATGATGGGTGCTTTTACTAAGGCAAAAGCAAAATTGTAATCCATTTGGAACCATAATTGAAAACAAGCATTAAAAGAGAATTTATCAAATGTGAGTGAGTTCATGAAAAGAATTTGTATAGAAATAGTTCAAACGTTAGCAGTGGCACAGGAGGCCACAAAAATAGAAAATCCAAAACCTCATAAGCAAGCCCATGCGTAGGCCACAAATAAAATATGGAAAAACAAAAATAACTGATTGATCTTACTGTATTTGCTCAAAATTTCATCCTAATTACTTCAAACCATGAAAAATATTCTGACTTCATTAAATGCTAATTAGCGAGATTACTCAAATTTAGTAAGTTCTTTAATGGGTCGTTTTCCCTAAAAATGCATAGAAAAGCTGGTTTGGCTAATCCGATAGATTATCCAAATTGGATTGTTATAATAACCCAATAAAGGCAATAACTTAAGGCTGCCATCCTTCTAAAAATCCAGCAACCAAGAATTCCCAATAAGATGAATATTAGACATGTTCCTGACCTATTAAAGCATTGTCCCAAAGTCATGCATTAATCAAATTTTATCTATCTCACCAACTACATTCATACCTTTAACTTAAGCCCAATCTTCTAAGGGTTTGTTTGAGATCCGCCTATTTTGCTGAAACTGAAAATTTTTTGCTAAAAGTACTATATATAAAAGTAAAAATTAGCTGAAATAATACAATAGAACCCATGAATAATACCAAAAAATGCAGTGAGCCCATAAATAGTAGCAAAAATAAGTTGGCAAAAATAATTTTTACCAAACACACACTAATCGTAAGAAACGGACTTCCAAATTAAGTTACTCTTTTGTTTCCAAAAAAAAAAAAGGTTACTCTTTTGTGTTTGTGGTAGCACGAATAAGTCTCTTTCTCCTTCACCATCTTCCCTTTTTCCCCCTCATTGTATTATGATTTTAATATAGCAAGGGTTATTTTTTTCAATTGATGTCTTCCCTTTTGTGAGCAAGTGTATTTGAGAGGTTCTTCGTGAAGTATCACTAGCCTCCATTTTTTGTATTGGAGTGAGTAGTGGGCTTGTCTCTTTTAGATTTTTGAGCCTGCATTGATAGGCCCAAAATTCCCTTTACTTGCCATCTCAAATCAACTTTTTATTTATTTATTTACTATTTTAAGAAGGCATCTCAAATCAACCTTGACAATGATTTAATGGCTCATGTGATTAAAATATGTATAAATAGCCTTTTTAAATCAATACATAATGGATTAGAATATATTCCACTTTAGAGGAAAACTTTGATTGATCATGAGTATTAATAAAAACTTGATAGCATTAGAAATCACTAGTCCCCTTGTTAGTGTATGGCTATAATCGGTGATCACACTATAATGTGGTGCACCTATATGTGCGCACACACACAATAAACTCCATTTGGTAGATGTTGTTGCTTCACAAGCATAACAATATTTTTTTGGAAGAAGAGATGTATCCTTTGGATAGAATATATATTTTCACCAATGGATATGTCCAGTATTTATAAATAGGACTCTCACTTGGTTTGGACACAATATTTTCTTTGCAGGCATATTGTTTTGCGTATGTGATCACCACTCTAACAAGATTGTCATCCACATTAGGGACCAACACCCTCCACCCATCTCCCCTTTCTTTTTAACATAGAAAGATATTGTCGTACTAAGTTTAAAATGATACCAAACCTTAAAAAAAAATTCACTAGTACTACCTATCAAATAAAAAAAAAATCACACTACAAAAAAAGGGGCTATCCCAGCGTTTGCAAAACCGCTGGGATAGCCCCAAAAAGCGTCGGAATAGGCCCAAAGTCACCGGACTTGTACCAGCGCTTTTTAAAAGCGCCGGGATAGGTCCTAGCGCTTTTCAGACCCTGTTCTGGCTTTTTTACTTGTATCAAGACAATCCTTACCAACAGCTTTGAATACCTATACCGGCGGATTTTAGGGCCTATACCGGCACTTTTTAATATATATAAAAAAAAATTTTAAAAAAAAAACGCCGGTATAGGTCTATCTATACCAGCAGTTTTATAACCGCCCCTATAGGGTATTTACGTAAATATGAATACAACCTATACCAACGCTTTTAAAAGCGTTGGCATAGGCAGTACCTATTCTAGCGTTTTCAAAAGCGCTGGTATAGGTCTTCAATGGATATAATAACAAGGCCTATACCAACGTTTTTAAATCGCCACAATAGATTCTGCCTATGCTAGTGCTTTGAGAACCGCCGGTATAGGGCATAACAGCCTTGCCTATGCCCATATCCTATTCCAGCGGTTTTTAAAGCGTTGCAATAGGGCCTTTTAAAAAAAAAAAAAAAAAAAAATTTATAGCACCTGTAATGTACTTATAATACATATTTTCCAATACATATTTTATAGCAACTGTAATGAACTACAATTCATATTTTCCAATAGCAAATACAATACCACATTAAACCAACAAACTAAATATATTTAATTACACCATATCAATAATTACATCCCAAATGTCTAGAATATTATACACAAAATAATACATCCCAAGTGTCTAGAATGTTATGAACAAAATAATACATTCTACACAACTATATAGAATGTCCTGCACAAAAGAATACATTCTAACTATGTAGAATGTCATGCACAAAATAATACATTTCAATTGTCTAGAATGTTATAATAAAGTTTCAAACTATGATGTGTATATATATCAAAGTTTGAAACTTTATTATAAATATCAAAATGCCACAGTAACTACTCCAAAATAGGGTCCAAAGTATCGCCTAATGTGTATCATCAGATGATAAGCGTTGAGCACCGGGAAACTGGATATCCACTGCAGAATCACCGTCACCATCCTATGAATTAAGAAACACACAATGGATTAGTGTACTAAACAACCGAGTTAGTAGCTGAATGACATAATATCACTAGTATTACTACCAAGTGCCACATTAGCAATTAAAACATTGGTCATATTCAACCAATATACGAAACAATAATAATTTTGTGTCACTTATATAATACTTGTAAATTTTGAGATACTGCTAGTTTTTCTGAATATAAATTCATAATTTTGAGTTGATATATCTACATGGATATACAATGAAAGAAACATTGCTTAGGTGACATGATGTGACCACCACTAATTGTAAGGTCAACATCAAAACTAAAATACAGAAAGAGAAAAGATTTCACTTGTGTTATCGGTGTTTCTACTGGTGTTGATGCATAATTGGACACTCTAAGGAAAGGGTTATTAATGTGTAAAATTTTGAATCTTGTGGTAGTGGAAGTTGAATTAGATGCTAAAGTTGTGTATGGTTGGATAACTAAGGAGTATAATTGTAGTTTACTTCATGATTCTCTTATATTGGATTGCAGGACCCTAATCATCCAAATTTATCAAGTGTAGATGAGTCACTATTTCTGTGAAGCGAACAAGTGTGTTGACGCTTTGACAGAAAGAGCCCCAGCTCTTGATCAAGACATTGTGTTTTTTAATAGTCCGTCTGTGAACTTGTGTATGCTTTTGTTTTATGACAACCGAGGTCTGTATTAAGAGAGGCGTTGTCCTCTGAATTATGTAGGCTTTGATTCTATTTGTTAATGCTATCCTGGTATTCACCCAAAAAAAACAATGGAATGCTTGTTTGTCACTTTCTTGCATGATAAAAACTTTGAAGTTTGAAGCATGCTTTAAATAAAATGCATGTGAACATAATTTACCTGACCACAGCTTGATTTTTACCCTTGAGACAAAAATTAAAAAAGAAAAAGACTGCTTGTTTGTCTAATTAGTAATTCTAGCGGCGAGACTATTTTAAACTTTCTTGCATGATGTGAATAAAATGCATGTAAACATAGTTTTTCTTTCCAAAGTTTGATTTTTACTTTTAAGATATGATAAAGAATCACATCGAAAAAAGCTTAATGCTTTTCTTGGGATGGTAATGATGATGATATATTCTCTCTTCGTCAAAAGAGGCAATATCTAGACTTTTTGATATCTATATCCAAGGTTGTTATCCTTTGTAAACGTAACGAAAGGCTTTTGCTATTATACACGGAATTTTAACATGACCAATTCAAATTGTATAATCGAAATTTCTTGGTCAATCTTTCTCTAGTCTAAACCATTGCCAATTCAAACTGCTAGTCTAAATATCTTGATCAAATTCTCTTAAAACCATTGGTTTAATTACACTTTCTAACAAAAATTGGCTGGTTATTCTCTTTGAAAAAAGGGTATGATGATTATTTGGTTGGGAACTCTGGTTCTATATGAGAAACACACATATACTTGATGTGTTTTCAAGTGGGGCTTTACATGCTTGAGAAATATGCTATATACCTATACGCTATATATGGGTTTTACTAACATATGCTCTTAGGGTATATATTAGTAAATTATTTTAGAAAGCTTTTTATGAAAAAAGTTACTATATTTTTTTAACAATTTTTTCAATTTTTCATAAAAAAATTTCTTAAAATGAATGATTAATGTATGCCCTGAAGGCATACATTAACCGACCCTATATATATAGTAGGAGATTCTTTCTTATTGTCAGAGCCCTAGAGAGTGGATGACAGGGGAAAAAACCAAAATTACAGGGACCCAGTCTTAAATAGCTGAGCTGGCCCATTGTTTTGCAATTTGTGACCTTACACCAAATTCAGCTCAATTTGGTGTTCATGAGCCATGACTACCATTGAATTTGATCAGGCTCATCCCATATATGTATATAAACAGTTTTTGAAATTAGATGTAGAATCTATATAGGTGCATAAACAACAAAATGTGATTAAACTAACTTGGTTGTCATAGATAGGTAGGTAAAGCTTAGGGGCCCCCATGGAAGAGCAATGTAGGGTGGACAATTGAGTTCTCTCAAATCTAGTGACAAAAAAGAAATGGTAGTATCTCTGATTAGAAAGGGTATGAAAACAAATATTTTAACAGAATAATGAATGAGGATAAAATGCTTGCAAGCTTGCAGCAACTACAAGTACAATATAAAATAAAAATTGCCAAGTGAATGTGAATGTGAATCCAATGCCATTATTATCAGCTGGCATAGGCATACGTTTTTAAGTTAGGTTGCATGTGGGGAAAGAAGTCTTCTTTATCATTTCTTTCATGGATCATATAAAAGTAATGTTAAACCTGCCACAGAAAGAGACTCACTTGGGACACTACTCACTAGCCTATCCAAAAAGAGTATGCCAAAATGTATCGTTATCATTGCTCTTAACAAAGTGCAAAAAGCAAAATGTATAGTGTAAAGTGCAAACGCCTCTGTGTCACTTACTATTTATTTTTCATATCAAACACCACTTTCTGAAATAAACAAAGGAAAAATAAATTGTGCAAACAGATAAGGGGTGTGTGGATTGAACTTAGATCAATCAAGTAGGAAACAATTTTTAAAAGTAGCTTTGGCAACCTGAGAACCTAATAAATTTTTTGGGAAATTTAAATGTGATTTGGTCATTTTACACACCCCTAAAATTCACTAAAAACATTTTTAAAAAAAACAGCAATCGTATCATCTTATGTTACTGAAAAAAAAAAAAAAAGGAATCATGATCACATTTAAATTTATATTTTTAGTGAATTTAGGGGTTAGCGAATTTTATATTTCCATATTCCCAGTCCAATGATGATGGAAAATTATTTTCAAGAAAAGGCTTAAGATACTGTTGTTTGGTTGTATTTGATATGGAAGTTGACCTGACCTTTGCATCCTATCAATAATTTACTTGCAAAAGAAAAGGCGAAAGGTGGTGGTGGATCACTGGATCCCCTTTCTAATTTGTTAAAAAAAAAAATTAATTACTATTTTGAGTTACTTTTATGCTATTTCTCAATCAAGTTAGCTTGTCATATTTTCAACGAGAAAGGTTATGCTTCCACTCAACAAAATATGTGACAAAAATAATAATATTTATTTTTTTGATAATGACAAAAATCATAATTTGGCACGAGGTAGCATCTAGAATATCATGGAGGTGGCCTATATATTTTACTTCATGGTTGAAGTACAAGTAAGTTAACCTTCAAATAAAATCTTGGTTTACTAGGAATATTATTATAGCTTATATATAAGCTTATAATTAAGAGTGAAGCTTGTGTTCAGTGACCAATTATACTAGATACGCTAAAATATAGACAAGTATCTAAAACTAAATACGTATACTTATCTTAATATGTCCAGTAAAATTGGCCGTTAGACACATACCAAATCCTATAAGCGTATCTAAAGCACTCCTTTAACACAAGGGACAATTAGCTAGCACTCAAGTACACCCTAGTGTCGACTGTCACGTGGGAATTCATCCAATGTTTCTGTAGTTTACTTCAAATATTTCATTGAATATCTCTAAGTCAAATGCCAACACACAAAGTGTGTTTTTATTTACCTAATGTTTTACTTTATTGTCCACTTGAGCCATAAATATAATAATCGTGAAGCTTAAGACTTAATATAGTTTATACAACTCAAATGCAAGAGTTAAACTTAAAGCAGCAAGTAGCTTATCAAAACGAAATCTTACTTGACTTGGAACAAAGTACCTTCTCCAATGCGTAATTTTTCCTTTGCTAAATGCTTGGTTCAAATTGAAACAATGGGCAAGATTCTTCCCTCTTCTCCTCTTGTCCTGAGATACCTTTTTCCTCTTTCTCTTTTCTACTTGGAATCTTTGGTTATCTTATATGTATAATCAACTCAAACGTTTTCAACGAGATTACTCATTCCAATATCTCATCTTTTAGTGTGCGTTTGGGTTGCACCTAAAAATTAAAATTATTTCACTATTTAGCTTATTTTTGCTACTATTCATGGGTCTCACTGTACTATTTCAACTAACTTTTACCTTTATCTATAACACTTTCAGTAATAATTTTTCAGTTTCAGCGAAATAAGTGGTATCCAAACACACCTTAGATCACTCAATGTGCCCTACATATTTTCTTCTAGATAACCAAATAAAAAGCAAAGTCCATTGCAAAGTAATATTAGCTTCTCTCACACACACGTCGAGAAAGCAATTCTATAACTCGTAACCTTGTTAGACATGCTAAATATGTTACAGATTTTTTGTATAGATAAAAAGATGTTTCTCCACCTCTTAATACTGTAACCCTAACCGATTTAACTTTTCTTTAATGCCTTCTTCTCGAAAAACATAAACATAAACTTCTTGGTAACCAAATTAAAATACTTGTGATAGTTGTTATGGTAATTCTGACAAATTTGGAGTAGGTGGGTTTATTATTACGTGACTATCTACGTAGACGGATGGCAAGTTTCGCCTACAATTAGGTCATACTACCAGCTTCATGATATAACTTTTGGACTGTTTGCATTAGCAGATATCGACCCCAGCACATCATCTTGATTAAAAACACATAAAACTTGAATTTGAGATTAAGTTAGCCTTTTTAATTAAATTTCTTTTTAGTTCTTACTTACATGCTTTTCTTACCAAGAAATTATACTCTCAAAATACAATTAACATGATACTTTAGTTTCATATCAATAAAAACAAACCATTTAATACAAAAAATATGACACAAGTTCAAAAACTCTTGTGAAAAAGTTAAATTCTTATTAGGTGGTCTATTTTTAATGATGTGGAGTATCATGTCTTTGGTGCTCTTCTCTTATTAATAATTGTAGGCTCTCACTAATTAAAGGCATGATGGATTGAAGTCATGTTATGTCTATTAGGAACCTAACAAGTATGCTGATGGTCTGACGCTCTTATGGGGTAACCTATTAACTTTTTAATAAATTAAAATTTATTATAAGTTTCCTAAGTTAATAAAAAAAAAAGTCATAAGTTGGTGTTGTAATTATTTGTAGGATGCTAAGAGTTTTGTAATTTAACAAATTGGCACCTCATAGTATTTTCAACAGAAACATCTATAGTTCAAATTCCCCTCTTCAAATTATTATTATTATTTTTTGGATGGCATGCGATTAGCTTATGTTGTTAATGGTTAATGAGTATATTCATTTTATATATATAAGAAATATTAACATTATAATTATTTCCTTTAAAATTTGGCATGAATGAAGATTATTACATAATTTGTAAATTGAGGATTCCACCTTTATTCATTGCTGTCATTCTCTTCTCCCAATCCCTCTCCCTCCTTCCATCCTTATTTCAAGGAGGTCTCTCTTCTTCCTTTGGCGTTTTTAGAATTTTATTTTAAAACATAAAATTAACCTCAATAATAATAATTTTAAATAACTTGTTAAATTATAATAAACAACCAGGCTTTCACACAAGGTCCAAAATAATTTTAGTTTAAAAAAAAAATTAGTCTCAATAAAAAAATCTTCTCTCTCTCTCTCTCTCAAATAATATAATTAATAAAAAGAACTAAGCCATCACATAATTTAAATAAAAAATTAAGCTTATAATACTATTTAAAGAATTCTAAATAGTTTATCAAAATACCCAAAAGCATTATAACTTACTTAGTTTATACCTCAGAAAAAAGTTTGACTTCAAACAAAATGGATAGAATCTCTCCCTACCCATTACGTGATGATATAAATAACTATTTATATATAGAGTAGTTTTTATTTCACACACATTATTGCACATAAACACTTTTTTGCACTAAACCCATGACTTGAAGCCAAGAATTCAATGCAAAATAAGTGCTTGTATGTATTTTTAACAAATCAAGTCAAAAGTATATATATATAAATATCTTATTGCAGCTAAGTACAAATATACAAGTAAATATATAATGGACGGTTGAAACTCTAAAAAAAAAAGAGTAAATATATAATGGACGGTTTCACCTTGCTCATCAATCGACATCAGTTGAATATTTTCTTGACCCAACAAGGTTATGTCAGGTGACAAGTTTACATGAAAATTTAATCTAATCCCAACTCGGGACTACCCCTAATTATGTTTCATATACCCATTAAATGAAATCCCATTGTCTCTAAATTTCACTTTAAAACAAAACTAAGCTCAAAATATTTCAAAATTTCCTCTCTTTTTTTAACACCTCACTATTTAAACAAAAATATAAACAAAAACAAAAACAAAAACAAAAATAAGAAAAATAGCCCAAGCCCATCTATAAATACACCCATCCACACAACATTGCTTCTCCCCCCTCCCCTTCTTCCCTCTCCTAATTTCCAGGAACTTGCTCTCTCTCTCTCTCCAAAGTCTCAAACTCTCATTTCTCAACCCAATCTTTCAACCCCAAAAACCCACACAAAAAAAAACTCCTCATTCTGAAACACATGGAAGAAACACAAGTCAGATTTGTAATCCCAGCCTCAGAGGCCGAATCCATGGCCCAAAAAGCCAACCTCCCTTCCGTCCTCCACCTCCTCCCTTCCCTAGTCCCCTCCGCCCAGCGCCTCGCCCGCACACCCATCTCCAACTTCCACGTCGGCGCCGTCGGCATCGGCGGCGTTTCCGGCCGCGTCTTCCTCGGCGTAAACGTCGAGTTCCTCAACCTCCCTCTCAACTACTCCATCCACGCCGAGCAATTCCTCCTCACAAACCTCTCCCTCAATGCCGAGCCTTCCCTCTCCCACTTCGCCGTCTCCGCAGCCCCTTGCGGCCACTGCCGCCAGTTCTACCAAGAACTCCGCAACGCCTCCTCCCTCAACGTCCTCGTCGCCGACTCCGATCTCCCCACCAACGCCACGGCATTTACTCCCTTATCCCACTTCCTCCCCCACCGTTTCGGCCCCGAAAACCTCCTCTCCAAACACCTCCCTTTCCTCCTCGAGCCTCACCACAATGGCTTATCGTTTCTAACAAATTCTCAACCCAATGGACTCACAACCACCACCACCACCAACAATCTCGACAGTTTACGTTACGCCGCCTTAGACGCCGCCAACAAGTCGCACGCGCCTTACAGCGGGTGCCCCTCCGGCGTGGCGCTCATCGACACTGACGGCAACATACACAAAGGGTCGTACGCGGAATCCGCCGCGTACAACCCCAGCATCGGCCCCGCCCAGGCCGCCCTCGTCGCGTATATCGCCAACGGCGGCGGCGGCGGCCACGGCTACGAAAAGATTGTGGCAGCCGTGTTGGTCGAGACGGAAAGCGCCATAGTGAAGCAAGAACACGCGGCGAGGTTGCTGTTTCAGACCATATCGCCTAAGTGTGAGTTTAAGGTTTTTCTTTGTGTTGGTGGTACTAAAAGGCCCTCTTCAATATGAAATATGTGTTGTTATAAAAATTTATATTAATAACACTGTTTTTCTTTGTGCATTAAATGAATGGATTCCGGTAGTTTATTCTGTTGTTGCATAGTGAGTGAGAGAGAGATAGAAAGCTACAGCTTAGGCAAAAGCAAAGCAGAAACAGTTATATATGTTAACTGAATATTGTCATGCAAATATTGTGTTGGGAAATTACTGAACTCTGTATTGCAACTTGGAATCTGTTGCAAATATTATTGCAGCTACTTTCATTTTCTTGTGATTGTTGTTAAATCAAATGTATTAGCTATTATGGAAGTATGAAAAACTATTGGAGGAATTGGGCTGCTAGAATGGAGCATTGCTTCCGAAGCACCTAAGTTTTTCCCGCTAACATAGCCTGTTTTTTGTAAAAGTTTCTTATAGTGCACATCGACACGATTTCAATTATAATTCTAAAATTGTGAAATCGTGTTTTAATGTGACACGATTTCAACGGACATCATGTAAATGCAAAATTGTGAAATCGTGTTTTAATGTGACACGATTTCAACTGACATCATGTAAATACTTTGTACGCATCAGTGTGTAATAATCAGCGGTCTCCATGTGTAGCGATAAGGGGAATCAGGCCCTAACACTGGTGTCATTCAAATAATAACATTCTCTCCATTAAGTGATGGTCCACGCCCCAATTGCAAATTTTGATTGGTGGGTGGTGGAGTTTCATGAGGTGGAGTTCCAGTAATCCAACATCTTTGACATACTTCCATAACTCCCAATATGCTGACAAAAAGGTACCGTTTAATAATTGTTGGCCACTTCGTATTTGTCTATTTTTACTCTCTTTTTTTTTCGGTTTGTTTTGGATATTTAGTCTATGAGCAATAATGCATTTGAGATTAAAAAAAAAGATGGGTTAAGTTGGCTTTATGTGGTGAATTGGATCATGTCAAAGTTAAGTGGTACTTCTGTTATAAATAGGTACAAGAAATAGATTGGCATTTAGTTGTTTAATCTCAATTAAGACTCATTTAATCATTCATTTCAATTTGTGGTTGGAAGTCCTTTAAATAAATTGTGGGATTGACCACATGATTACTAGTTAAGCACAACTACACAGCAGTACATCAGAGTTTGATATATGTACAGGTGTTAGATTCTTAAAATTGGTTGGTTCTACTTGCATTACAATTAATGTGCCGTACAGAAAGGTAATTAGAGTCTCAAAGAGGAGAGAATATCTTATGAGATTACCATCTCACTGTATATAAGACCCACACATAATATGATAGAAAAATCTCATAAAACTGATTCATAAGATATTTTTTCCTCAAAAGAGATGCACTAAAACATTAGCGACTAAAAAGGCAGGGCTAACTAGCACTAGCCAAAACAACTAAGAATATTCACCAACCACCATGTATCCGCATCAGCCTCAATCCTCATCTCCAAAGTCTAGCTCAGCAACACTTGACCAAGTTGAGATGCCAATTGCAGAGAATTTATCAGATACTAAACTATTCTAGCCCACCCAAAAATAAAAACAAAACAAAGTTATTATTCACTGTGTGAGCATCTAATTCTCCCTTTTACATTCGGTATTCCCATGCCACATTTCAGCATCAAACCCTTTTAGAGAAGCTCTCAATTTTATTTTAAAGTTTGAGCACTATCCCAACCCTTTGGGAAATTTTCAGAAATTACAAGCTCAGAGTCTATGTTAGCATTCATGAGAACTGTTATGATATGTACTATTGCATGACAATAGTAAAACACTAAAACCATATATGCTTAGACACAGGGAAAAACTTACATACTTCTATAGCAGTGCTTTGAGCACTCACAAAGGAGGTGAGTCCACACGTGAGACTTACCATGGACCCACCCCTTTTGTGAGAGTCCGAAACACTGCTCTAAAAGTACATAAGAATTATCCGTTAAACACAACTTATTTGTGTCCCATTTAATGTACTAATGCAATAGATAAAAGCTTTGCGCAGCCAGATAATAACAAAATTATATAATAGCCACATGCAGGCCGGAAATGTGTCAATTATTTTCTTACCATATGTACCATTTTCAGCAATATATGGACATACTCTTTGTCACATAATAAGAAAGACCAAAATTTCCCCAAATTTTCCAAATTCTAGCATGGCTAATTGACTATTGACAGCTCACTATGCTCGAAAGGAGTGGTTGGAAACCTTCATATAGACCATGTTAGGAGCCTAGCTGTGATAGCTGATTTATCAAGCATATGACATTGACACTGCCAGTCATTGTCAAAAACATTTGAGAATTGAGTTTTCCTAGGATAGTTTTCTATTTTATTTTTTTACAGAGGATGGATAGCTCTCTAAAAAGTCCATAAATGCCAATCTGGCCAACACATTTACAACCAATTGAATCCAAGATCTCTTTCCAGTAAAAGAGAAATAACATTAGATTACAAAATCATTAATGTTTCTTGGGATAAACATGCAAAGATTTGCAACTTCTGACAACTGGCAAAATCAATGACTAATCTTGCTTTGTCACATAATAAGAAAGACCAGAAATATTTACCATAATGTCTCAACTAATCTTGCTATGGATTAAGACATCAGCTTTAAAAAAAAAGTAATAAGGATGTGGAACAGCTCATGTTTTGGATGGTATGAGTCAAAATAATGACAGTCAACTTTGTCTCTCTAATTTGACTCGTGGTGTTGGAAAAATTCATTAAGAAAAAATGTTTCCTAGGATTTTTATTTTTGTGAACTACTAAAATCTAAAAAGAACTCATTGTCACAAACTCTAGTCAACAAAGTGACAAACAACAAAAGTTACACCACAGTTGTGTCCTGAACATGCATTTCCTGTGCACGGAAAGATAGCTTTGGCAAGTATAGTCTGGAGAGACCCAAAAATAAAACTTGGTTTAGTTACTACTTCATCTTTTTCTGGATGAATGAAGTTGTACTCAACCCCAAAAAAAGAAAAAGTTAGTATATAATCAAATTTTATAAGCAAGAATTTTAAGGAATAGTTTACATAAAAAATTTCAAGAATGTAAAAAGGAATCCCTTATGATTCTTAGCATATAATCTTTCCTCTTCTAGCATGTAAGATTCAAGAAAGAAGATTTTCCAACCCCAAATGAAAAGTAGTGAAGAAAGAAGAATAAGAAAAAAAATAATACATACATTCCACATAAAGGAGATAGACTCACCATGCTAGTCGTTGGCATATTGTAGATGGTGTTGTCTTTGCTTAACCTTTGAAGATATCATTCTCTTTGTCTTTGAATTTTGGCGGGGTAAAAATGCATTCTCATATACAAACTGCGTTACTTTATCAAATTATGATATCATTATCATAGAGGAAGGAGCAGTGAGAAAGAATGCATTTTTCCTCCGCCAAAATCCAAAGAGAGAAGAACCCAGAAATCTTCTTATGCTTTATGAGCTATCTCTGAGGCATGATATATATATATATAGGTGACAAATTAGCCAAAACCAGTTCATCTTTCTCATGTCAGGAATGTTGTTCTGGTCTATGTTGTATGGGCCCCAATTCAACAAGGATGACCTATTATTTTACTTGGTCCTTGTGACTGACTTCAGTTTTGAACATTAGAATTCAAAGCACACTTTTCTTGGTTGCCACGTGGGGTGTGGAACTAAATGGAAAAACGAAAAAGGCATTGCCCTCCCTTTATTTCTCTTTGGATTATTATAGTAGCTTTTGTGGTGTGAAATTGTTTTGCTTTTTCTCTTGCTCTTTGATTTGGAAGTAGTCTCATTTTTTTTCTAGGTTCAAATACTTGGTCAATGTCAATTACCTTTGATTTTATTCCATTGAAACAGAGTCTAGAAGAGAGAGAAAGAGAGGTCAAGGGATCTAATTAATTTTCAGTTGATTTTCCATGATATCATTGTAACTTATTGGGCACGTCCAAGATGGGGCTTGAATGGATGAATTTTATTTTGAATAAAAGAAAAAAGTAGAGATGTGATAAATAAAGTGAGTGTAAAAACAAAACAAAAAAACAAGCTAAACGAAACCCCCCAATTTGGGGGAAATTATATGTTACACAACAAATTAATCAATCATCAAAAACCCCAGGAAAAAACAAAAGGGGTGAAAAAAAAAGGCTAATACATTTCTCACCTCTTGTGATTCTAGATTGAAACAACAACATCTTCAACGTGATGAAGACAAACCCTTATGACAAACTAAAAGAAGAGGAGGCAGGATTTTTGAGAGGCATTTTCATATCTCCATTACCACCTGATACAATCCCTTCGTCTCCATCCACAAAGACCAGATTATCTGTCTCCTTCAATGCTCCATGAACCATTACAACCACAAGTCCAATAGCAAGTGCTACTATGATATTTTTCTTGGCATTTGTAAGGAAAAGGCTAAGGACAGTGATTGGCAACAAGGCCAGCATCACCATTCTATCATCTATATCATACCCCATGACAACCAATGGTTCGTCGTGTAGAAAGTATAAGAACAACCATGCAACCATCATGACAATGAAGACAATCATTGAGACGGGGTGCCAAAGCAAGCTGAGGAAGAGAATGAACAATATGATAATGGCGTAGTTCATGCGGAAGACTCTGACGTTTATCTTGATTCTTTGGATTAATTGAGAGACGCTGATGGGAAAGCTGAGATCTTGAAGTTTGATCATCTCCTTCCATGGCCTTGGCGTACCAAAACCCAAATTGATCCGTTCTTTTGCAAGTGAAACAAACTGTAAATTTGATGATGATGATGGTGTTGCCGCTGGGATTGTTCCATACGTTGTCATTTTCCAGAGATTTGCATGCACAGAGAGAGAGCGGCAATGCTAGAGGGGAGGGGATTTAGGAACGTGTACCATGAAGTTCTAATTTTGATTGGTGTTGTAAACAAATGGTACATTCTATTTTGGGAAAACTCTGGCTAATTCTATACCAGAAAATATTACATGTTAGTTAGATTTGGAAGTGATGATTCATCAAGTCGTTGACCAAGTTAAAGATCTTAATTACGGTATATGGGGGATTAAGGACCATGTTAGTGAACGCAATGAATCACCTTTCTGCCATGACATAAGAACATGAGCTAATTACCATAAAGTTTTTACGCCACATCAGAGAACAGATTGTAGTAAGACCATCATGTTGATAAATTTCCTTCAAAAATTCAAATGCACAAAAATTAATTGTGTAAAACACTTGGCTTAGGGACATAGGCCAGGCAAAGTGAAAAAACTAAGGTTGAGTCTTTTTTTTTTAAGGATAAACGACAGAAGGTTGAGTCTATTTTTAATTAATGTGTTTTGTAGTACATTTCTGAGTCCCAACTCACGTTTTTTGTCCAGTGGACCATTTACATGTTTGACATGAGATTCTTTTTGAGGTTTATACCAAGTTTTGCGACCTCCACTACTGATATATAAATATATATATATATATATATATATATATATATATATATATTAGATAGGTTTTGAAGCCTATAATATCCACTCCACTTAATGATGATTTTCTTCACTTTTTTTTGATAGGTAATAAAACTTTTATTGAAAAAATTGAGCAACATGTTCACGATGGTGAACACTTTGAACAATGAAACAAATACAAGAAAATCAAGAGCTACAGGAAATAGAAACTAAGAAATCAGAAATAATGATGATTTTCTTCACAATAAGGCTACTGCAGATAAATGATGTTTTGAAGTATCAATACAAGGATAAGTTGTTATCATCAATAGTAAAAGAGTATGTATTGAATATACAGATCTACAATGCCACTATTTGACATAGAAGACTTCAACAATGCACCGGTTCTACCTCTAACTTGGAAAGCAAAATGTACAAGACCAGATAAGATATGCTTGATAACCCCACCCATTGGGAACAAACTCATTCATCTAAGAAAAGAAATATTCTTCATATGTACAATATGTTCATATGTTTGTAACATTGTGGTAGAGTTGCTTTAGAAAATTCAGCTTCTGGAATACATGAAAGTGACAGAGTAGGAAGTCTGATAACAATATAGTAGCTTGAAAGAAACAGAGAGCCTTGAACAAAATTACAAAAAGAGGGGGAAAAAAATAGAGAACAACCTTTCACTGCTAGGATCATCAAGAGCAAAAAAGTTGCAAGTATCCATTATGATCAAGCACATTGATACGCATAATTTTCGTCATTTGACATGGTAAAAAATGCACCAGCTTGCAGCTCAGATGCAAGAATAGATAAGAAATGCACTTAAAATGTCCACACCTGTTTATATATCAGGAACCATTGCGGGAGAGTTTGATTCATATCATGATTCATAAAAGCTTTCTAATAAAGACAGCATCAAATGCAATTATACAAAAGTGAATAACCCAAAGAAAACCATAATCAACTTTGAAGAAGAAAAGACAATCAAATGAGGTTTCAGATTTTTTTTCAATCCTAATATATTGATGATCATATTCAAGGAAACACTAAAAGTATCTCTATATAAATTACAAAACACCTATATCAGTTAAAAAGGAAGTAAAATGGTGGAAATTCAACACAATTGTTTCTCAGTAAGAAGCATCATCAAATCAAGGTTTTCCTTCAATTTTTTTTCTCAAGCAACAGCAAATATTATTCACTAAATATTACCAAGCCTTAACATTCGTAAAATCATTTAAAGAAACAAAAAGTGAAATGGCAGAAACTCTAACACTGTACTCCAACTGGATTGTGGCTTTCATGGATTGGGTGTAAGGGCCTCCCCCCTTATTATTCTCCAAGGTCCATAATAGAACTTTGGCTGCATTAGAGGGACAGCTTCCCCAGGGTGATCTTCCCAATACTTCTCCTGCACAATACAACAAGGCACAGTTCTTAGATCCTAGAAAATTTGATCCCAATTATTAACAGCAACAGTAGAAATTTCTATCATTCTTAAAATGACAACTGTTAAACTTCATATTAATTGTATACAAAAATAACCAGACTCATAATTCTATTCCAACTGACGCTATAAAGAAATCTAGTCAATGCCCTCAAGTGTATCAAAAAATGGCATGCCATGAAACTCAACATGATACGAGCAATTGAGTACTAACTCGAGATGAAAGGGGGGGAAAAGCGTGCCTTAACAAAGTTAATTGCCATTCCACTAGGCAGTGTAAGTTCCACAAAATGCAAATAAGGATTTTCATTTTCTCTCTTATCTTTGTTGCACAAGATGATGATGACACATAGAACAAGAACCAACAACTCAAAAGAAAATGGCAAAGAAAAAAAAAGGCTAAGTCCGAGGATCTTGATCATCTTATTCATCCTTTCCCTGTTTTTCTCGGTTCCTTCCCCATGGTCGGGAATATCAAATTCCACGCGATCAGCTTTGTGAAAAAGTATTATGAGACACAAATAGGAGCAATGATAACTTACTGATAGTACCTAAGACATAACTATAAGCATAGTTTACTCCTGAATCTAGAAACAAAGCTATCCCTCAAATCTCCACATCTAACACAAAGGTATCATTTATATGACAAATTGAACAACAAAATCAAATAAAGAACAGTGGGGAAGAAGAAGCAGATACCTGGAAAAGTGTTCCGAATAGTAAATAGTTACCTTGTGGAGTTGTTCTGTGATGGCAGAACCAATGACCCCAGTGTAGAAGGCAGCAATATAGATTGTGACTAAAGGTTTAAAGGATTTGGGTCGCCTGTACGGATCAACCATGTCCCAAAGTATCGTTCTTTCCCACTTCGTGTACACATAGTCTGCGTATTTCCTCCATAGATAGCTTGCCATTAGCACTATAATCTTAAGAAGGTTAGGGTCTTTTCCTTTTGTTCCCCTAAGGTTTTCAAAAAAAAAAAAAAAAAAAAAAAAAGAGAGAAAAAAATTAGGAAATGTAAATTTTTTTAATACAGAATTTTACACTGACCACCACACTCTTCACTGAGGGATGAGGACCAAGCACCTACAATCATCCCTCACTGTCCTAGGTAAAGACCCATCCAAACCAAACTCATTCATTGTTTGATTACTCAAAGACCATCACTATTTTATTATAATGACCACAAACCTGCACTATGCATAGGTAAGTTTCAACTCAGTACATTAGTTTTTGACAATTAATATTTGTAATTTTTGCTTTTGAAGTTTTAGTTATCTTCTAGAGGGGTCAGTGGAAATTGCCTTTATTAAAACAAAAACAAAAACTTCTAAACTGACCATTTGATTATTTGATAATTTTTCATTCAAGTTTCTCAAATGACACTTCATCAAGAATTTGTTCAACACTGAAAACAACCAAGCTATGATGGGCAAAATATAATGATGAATTAATCGTGTCAAAAGAAACAAGAAAAGAAAAAGGCCACCAGATAATATATCAACAGTTTCTTTGAATGCAGTTTCCATACATCTCCAAGAACACATGTAAAATTTTTTTTTTTTTTTGGTGTGGGGGGGGGGGGGGGGGGTAATATTTATACAATAACTAGCAAAATAGAACTCCAGTCAATATATGTCATTCTCCATTAGCATGCTTTAAGTATTTAAGATTTTCAAACCAAAAGAAAAGTCTTCAAGATTTGTCCAATTCTAAAGATGTCACATTCTTTGTAGAATGTCCTCCCTGCCAAATTGACATCCCTGATGTGACCAATCAGCAGGCACATTTGAAAACTTTTTCATTAAGATAGGAACTACCAGAAAAATCATAAGATTAGTATTAAACTATTCTGAAGCATCAAGAACATATCCTTAAGGTTGATAATCCAATCAAAATATTTACATTGACTGGTAAGTTGACAATTGTACTACAAAACATTCATATAGCTATTGATTTTATCTAGACCCCAAACTTCTAATTTAGAATGGTAAAAGTCTTCAAGATTTGTCCAATTCTAAAGATGTCACATTCTTTATGAATGTCTCCTGCCAAATTGACATCCCTGATGTGACCAATCAGCACATTTGAAAACTTTTTCATTAAGATAGGAACTACCGGAAAAATCATAAGATTAGCATTCGCTTCTTCTAGAGCATCAAGAACATATCCTTAAGGTTGATAATCCAATCAAAATATTTACATTGACTGGTAAGTTGACAATTGTACTACAAAACATTCATATAGCTATTGATTTTATCTAGACCCCAAACTTCTAATTTAGAATGGTGAAGCTGTCTAGTTTTTTTTTTTTTTTTTTTTTTTCATTTTTGGATTTTAATCTAACAACAAAAGTATATGGACTTTTCACCTGAAAGAAGTCTTATTGCATTTTAATTTATCTTTTGAAATTATTTTTTCCCCCTTGATCTCTCTTGCCCTCAATTGATGAACTCAAAAGCACTTAATGATAGATTAAGCATGCTATAGAAAAGACTAACAAACTGAAAACAGACAATGGATGCAAAATATTTTGAAGGGGAACAAAAGAATCGCATATGTAAAAATGACTTGATAGATTAGAAACAATAACAAACTGATTCATGAATTTACCCTCAATAAAAATACTAAATTACAAAGAGATTGGGAAACTAAAAATGTACGATTAAGCCTCCCAAAAGTTTAAAATCAAAATCATTTAAGTTTAAACATGGGCCATCAACATTCATCATTCAGAAAAGTTGCTGTTAATTATTTTGCCAGAGGAAAGAATCAAATTCACATTCATAAACCATTTACAGTACTTTGCTGCTTGGCAGAAAATATCTTCAAAGGAGCCATTAGTTAATGCTTCAGGGGAGCTAAGGTTGTTCCACATAAGAAACAATAACTTCACAACTTGATTGAATCAAAAAAAATGCTAGCATAAAGAAGCTGAAGAAATAAGGTAAAAAGGCTTTCAAACAACTGATATATAACATGTTTCAAAAAATTTCTTTTAAACACAATTGCTGCTAGCAGTTACATAAATACTATGACTATATTATGTTTCATTATTTCCAAATAAAATTCATTTTAGTTAGTTTCATGTGAAAGATTTGATATTAAACAGATAACCCCATCAAAGTAAGTATTGTCTATCTTATGCTTATTTAAAACTCAACTGATTGCATACTTCTATTTTTAGAGTTAGCTTAGTATTAGACCTTTGGAAATCCATCAATCTTTCACTTTTCAGTTCAAAATCAAGTTCTCTTATAAAATATAGTTTTGAAGAGAAGGTAAGCATGGTTTGTTGATGAACATGTCCATGAATAAAATGAACCATTAACCACTATCTGCTATTATATTCAAAGCGGCCATTCATAACGGAAATTACACAAATGGGGGAGAGCATTCATATGCAAAAATATAAATTTAAAGAAAAGATAAGAACTGTTTCTTGGTTAATCTGTCCATGAATTTCCTGAACCATTAACCACTATACGCTATTATATTCAAAGAAGCCATTAACCTAGATCATTGAAATACAAATATTTGTAGTATTCTTAACATAATTTTTTTTTTTTTTTGATAAGTAATAAGAATATATTAAAAAGAAGAGGGGTGTCACCTGAGTATACAGGAAGTATACATCAAGGACAAATACAAATCAAGTGCATAAATTACAAAAGTCCATGAAACCATGGACTGAAGAAAAAGAACGAAAGCCAAACACTGTAACCCAATCCAGAAGAGTTTTAAGGAAGAAGAGTTTAAGATCTGCAACTGATCTCTCTAAATCCTCAAAATGCCGGTTATTCCTCTCCCTCCAAATGCACCACATCAAACAATGGGACACAGCCATCTAAATAGCCGAATTCCGATGCCTCCCCAATTTTCCTTGCCAACAAGCCAACAGATCCACCACTGTTCAAGCCAACAATGGGGCACAGCCATCTAAATGTTCAAGCTTGGCTTGAGTTTGAACCAAGCCTACAAAACCTTGTTTGAGATTGAGCTTGTCAGATAGTCTAAATCGGCTTATGTTGACTTGATTCATTAGTCAAGTCGAGCTTGAGCTCAATATCAAGGTTTTGAGCTTGAGATCCAATACAAGTACTTATCAAGCCCATTTGGTTAAGACATGTGGTCCCAACTCCCAATTAATTAAAGGCTTAGTAAGATATTAGTTTATTTTTCAGGCTCATATCAAGCTCATAAACGAGCCTAAACTCAGCTTGTTTTTTATCGAGACTTGTTGTTCACGAGCTTGTTCATGAACCTTTTGTTTTTTGCTTGGACTCGGCTTGTTTATTAAACAAAATTAAAATTAAAATTAAAATTAAAGCTAAGTTTGGTTCGTTTATAAACAAACTATGAACGATCTTTTTATTGAGCCAAACCGAGTTGTTTATGAATAGCTTGGTTCATTTACAGTCCTAGTGCTTTACCGGCAACTAGCTAGAGATGAGTCCAAATGCTCTTTTTAGAAAGGTTCCCTGATGAAGGGAGAATCCAAATCATCCAAACTCAGGAAATGTTAGCACTAAAGAGCGAGCAAGTTATTGGTGAAAGCAGGGCCGGCCCTTCCCTTAGGCGAGTTAGGCAATTGCCTAAGGCCCCCAAAATTTTAGAAAAGAACCGGGTAGTTTCAAATGAATTACAAAAATAATCTGGCACATCCTTTCCTTTTAACCAAAAAAACAAAAATTTTGGTAAATCCTATTAAACATTGGTTCTAAACAAAATCATTGACCAAAAATCAACCAGATAAACTACAAATCCGGTCTAAGAGATTAACCACAAATCAAAACAAAACAAATAAATCCACTCAAAACCCTAAAAATTTTACCTTTCTCTCTAGTCTACAGTCTCCACTGTTCAGTCTGTCCTCAGCCTCTCTCTGATTCTCTGCTCTCCGCCTCTCTCAAGTCTCAACTGCTCACCTCACCTCACATCAGGAATCAGGTATAAAATTATAAATATTTGGGCACAGGGCACTCCATTTTATTTGTTAACAACTTAAGATAACTTTGTTTATTTGGGCCCTCCCTGGCTGCCTGGACTGGGCGTTAAGTTTGGGCCTTCAAGTTTTTTTTTTTTTTTTTTTGGTTATAGATAGGATTTGTTTTGTGTTTTTTTTTTTTTTTTTTTTTTTTAGATAGGATTTGTTTTGTATTTTTTTTTTTTTTTTTTTTTGTAGGTGGGTCTTATTAATAAGTCTTGTGTCAGTGTTATGGCTATGCTTAAATTTTTGTTATGCTTGTGCTTAATTTTTTTTTAATTTATGCAGATTGAGATTGCTAAAAACTTGTTATTGTTCAATGAAATTACAACAATACTTTTTATATAAATCAGGTTCTATTTCTCATTTGCTCTACACTTGAAAGTTATTTTTTATTTTAGTCTTTATAAATATATTTTTTGATTAGAAATGTCTACTAAAAAATATGCATCTGGATATGAAAAACTTAAAAGAAGAAAAATTAATTGAGTCTCAAAAATGATCAATGGATAAATTTTTTATTAGTAATAAACAAAATATAACACAAAATTTAGATGAAAATATCACAAATGAGCAAGAAATTCACCAAAATAATTTAGAAAAAAAATGATGTTCAATTTTGCAACACAACAAATCTTGAAAATGAACTTCAAAATAATTTAGAAGAAAATGAAAATAATGATGAAAAATATATTATAAAAATATTAAATAAACATTAATTTAATTAATATATAAGTATAAAAAATGCCTCATTTTTAGTTCTCGCCTTAGGCCCCAAAATGTCTAGGGCCGCCCCTGTTTCCCTCTCATCCTCTCTCTGCCTCAACCCATGTCACACCATGCTCCATGGCTGACCACCAAGCTCTCCTTCTAAACCTCCATGGCCGGAGCTTTTCAAGCTCATCACCTCCAACCACGCACCACTGCCGAAACCCAGCCAAAATCAAATCATGACCACCACCACGGCCAAAACCCAGCCAAAATCAAATCGCAACAAAAACCCAAAAGCCCACCAAATCACAAATCAAATCACATCCACCGAAATCAAAACACAAAACCCACAAAACAACCAAAATCACAAAATGAAAACACTGAAAGTGAACCCACCATTAAAAAAACATATATTGGTTTTGTTATTATATTTTAGAAGAATAATAATCTTGTTGAACTAATTTTAGATCCAAATTAATCAAACACATACCACAAGCAAGAATGATAGACTGAAAGCAAAGCAAAAAAAATGGTATTTCCCAAAAAAGTGTTTGCAGAAAATAGAAAGGGTAAACAAAATATAAAAACTATTTGTTTCATAATCTCAAATAAATAAATAAATAACCAAAAATCACACACCATAATCCGGTGAAGCCTCGTGAGCCACAATTTCACCTAAGAGGATCGTCTGAGTTGAGAGGAAGAGATTTTCATAGTCTTTGGCTCGACAGCGCAATCTTCGATTTCCTTTCTTGACGTGGCTTTCGCTCGCTCCTCTCCTATCAGCCTAAGCAACGTATAAAGAAAAATAAAAGGAAGAAGAACAAAGCACCGCGTAAAAAAGAAGAAAAGAAAAATGATGAGAGAAAAAAGACGGACTGAGATCAGGTGCATTGTTGTAGGTATTTTTTTTACATTTTTTACTCTTTTTTTTTTTACTTTTTAACTCTCCTTTAATATATTTTATTTAATGGTTGACATTGAAAATTGTTTTTTCAACTTTTAATTTCAGCCATTAATTATAATTACATCAGGGTATTGCACCTGAATCTGAAAAAGACAAAGAGACCTACACATACACATACACATACATAAGCACGCATAAACATACATAAATATAAAATTGCATAAACACATACACATACACATACATAAGCACACATACACATACACATACATAAGCAAACATACACACACATAAAGGCGTAAATGCACTTTTAGTCCCTACATTTTGCACTTTTTTCATTTTGGTCCCTACATTTTATTTTTACCACTTTTAGTCCCTAAACCAATTAACGCGTGACATTTAAGTCCTTACCGTCAGCCAACTAACAGGAAAAGCTGAGGTGGCAGACGAAACAGCCTATACGCTGACGTGGCGCTGATGTGGTGATTAAAATATTATTAAAAAATATTATTTGGCATTTTTATATGCCACGTCAGCACTTTAATTTTTTTATAAAATGCCACGTCATAAAATTTAAACCAAAAAAAATAATTTAAAAAACAAAACTTTTTTTTTTTTTTTGTAAGAACTGAAGATGTTCTTCGTGTTCATAAACTAATCTCCAGCAAACCCCAAATCCAAATCTAGC
This sequence comes from Notholithocarpus densiflorus, assembly GCA_030021035.2. Lineage (NCBI taxonomy): Eukaryota > Viridiplantae > Streptophyta > Magnoliopsida > Fagales > Fagaceae > Notholithocarpus > Notholithocarpus densiflorus. Next base: position 2,006,529 of record JARYZH020000009.1, on the reverse strand, counting down.
AACCAAATCTCCTCCATCAAATCCAGAAAAACAAGAACTAAATCCAAGAAACCAAACCAAACCATAAATAAATCGAAAAAATAAACCCATAAACCCAAATCTGAACAAACTTAGTCACACAAGTCTCAAACAAACCCAGATACCCACTCATGCAAGTTTCAAACAAACCTAGATATCCACTCATAAGCAATGGGTTCTCTTCTTGATGCATGCCACGACCACCACCGGCGATGTTCCCATTTTCCATCCAAACACCATCCTCCACCAAAACCTCCAACAAATCAAACCCATAAACCCAGAAAAATCATCAAACCCACAAAAAAAAAAAAAAAAAAAAAAAAAAAACCCAGAAATTTAAAACAAACCAACACCCACATGGAAAAACAAACCCAGGTCAAAGAGATCGTGACCAACACCAACCGATCTGTGAATGCCCTGATCCGATGACAGAGCTCCGCGCGCAGTGACGCTGATCCTGAGGCGACAGCATCGACTTGGTATCAAAGCATCTGATCCTTTCAAACCCACTCCAAATTTGTCCAAGCATAAACAGCCACCACACCCCATAAACTCCGAACACCACCAGATCTGCTCACCCAAACCGAAAAAAAAAATTCATCGTGTTTTCCACCACCAAAAACACATCCACCACACCACTGAAAAAAACCACCTTCTGCTGCCATGGAAACACCTCACCTACCAGCAGCCGAGAACCCCACCAGCCAAACACTCAACCCAAAAATCTCTACCGTTAACCCATGACACCGTCAAGCCCACAACCCACTCGATGACGCTGCAACACCACCGTACCATTGGATCTGAAGCTGATGCTGTCACTTTTGCCTAGCGCCGCCGCTGCAATCCCCTCAGTGCCGTTAGTTTCGCTCCTCGCTTCCTCTTTTATTTTGTTGAGTTCTTTGAATTGTTTTAGGGTTGTAAACGTGCTATCTTTTCATCAATATGTTTGTCACGGGTTTTTGAGATAATTCAAAAAATCAAGAGCCAAAGCAATATTGGGATATAAAAAAAAAATTTCTTTAATTTTTTTTTTTTTTGGTTTAAATTTTCTGACGTGGCATTTTATAAAAAAATTAAAGTGCTGACGTGGCATATAAAAATGCCAAATAATATTTTTTAATAATATTTTAATCACCACATCAGCGCCACATCAGCGCATAGGCTGTTCCGTCTGCCACCTCAGCTTTTCCCGTTAGTTGGCTGACGGTAAGGACTTAAATGTCACGCGTTAATTGGTTTAGGGACTAAAAGTGGTAAAAATAAAATGTAGGGACCAAAATGGAAAAAGTGCAAAATGTAGGGACTAAAAGTGCATTTACGCCCACACATAAACATACACACATACACATACACATACACATAAATATACATATATATAAACATAAACACACATACACATAAATACGTATAAACTCACATAAACGTAAACATACACACACAAACTTAAATATAAACATAAACACACATAAAGGCTCGATTTAGCACACCAAAGTAACTAACGAAATTGTTTGAGGATTGGTGTTAGTTTGCAATTTTTTCCAGTCTATATGAGGGTTTAATTTTTCTCAGTCTGTATGTGTGTTTATGTCTATGTATGTTTATGTTTATGTGTGTGTGTTTATGTGTATGTGTGTTTATATTTGTTTGTTTTTGTTTATGCGTGTTTATATGTATATTTGTTTATATTTGTTTGTTTTTGTGTATGTTTGTTTGTGTTTGTGTTTGTGTTCATGTATGTTTATGTTTATATTTATGTTTATAAATATAAACATACATAAACATGCATAAACATAAATGAACATAAACATTAACACACATACACATACACATAAACATACACATACACGCACATAAACATACTCATACACGCACATAAACATACTCATACACATACACACTCATACACATACACATACACATACATAAACATACACACATACATAAACATAAATGAACATAAACATAAACACACATGCACATTCACATAAACATAAACATACACATACCTATACATAAACACACATACTTATACACATATATTTTTAGTTCTCGCCTTAGGCCCCAAAATGTCTAGGGTCACCCCTGGGTGAAAGAAGGAAACATGTGAAATCTAGAATTCAAAACAAGTGGAGACCCATTTCATTTTTTTTTCTTTCTTCTTCTAGAGTGTCTATAAATGTACTCAATTGAATCGTTTGTGTTTCTTCTGCTCTTTAGTATTTGTGGCAATGTGCTTTGTGATTGAGCGAGTGAGCCGTCTATGTTAGCTTAGGCACTTGCTGTACTTGTGTTGCTGCTTTGTTCTCTAGCTTGTTTCAATCAAAGTTTAAGTTTTTCTTAGATTAAAAAGTAAAAACAAAAACACACACACACAAATTAAATGGGTAAAACGGAATTATGAATTAAAAAACAAATTGCAAAAACTAGTTGAAAATCCCTTCTCATCGCTGAAAAACCAAACCATAACCATGCAAACCCAAAACACCAAAACTATTTCACCCACAACCACAAACCAATCAAAATTTACGAATGATAGAGAGAGAGAGAGAGAGAGAGAGCAAGGAAGGGGACGGGAATTAATTGAAATTCTTACCTCTGAATCAGTTTTGGTATACTCAGAAACTGTTCAACAAAAGCTTCAGCTGCAGAGTGAGAGAGAGAGAGAGAGTTACAGGTGTGGGTAGGGGTGACAGACAGGTCTGGGATCAAACCCACCAACTTGACTACTCCTCTTTGTATTCGTGTGGATTGGTGAGTTGGGTTGGGCTGAATTTTATTTTGAGCATTATCGACTTGGGTTCAGGGGTTGATAGAGTTAGTACCGTATATAATTTTGTTTAATTTTTTTATTTTAAATTTTTTCAGTTTGATTGATTTTAGAATTATGAGAATTAGTTTGGATGAATTTGAAAATTTGTAATATGATTTTAATATATTATATGAACTATAATAATTTATTGAAAAGTGTTTATAATTTTTTTTACAAGGTATAAAACATGCATGCACAACCCACCAACCCATGTGGGTTGGGTTAAGTTGGTTTCTACACATGATGAGTTGGAAATTTCTCAACCCATATACACTACACCCAATGACAAAGAGAAAAATGGGTAGTGCCTTGATGGGTAACGATGTTAAGTGTTAAACATGATAAGCCACAAACGGATTGACCCCTAGTGATGAATTAATTTATTAATTAACCAAGTTTATTAATTAATCAAATTAATCATGCAAACGAGTGGTAGCACAAACAAATCACCAAACAACTAAATATGTAGCGGAAAATAAATGAGACGGTGATTTGTTTACGAATGGGGAAAACCTAACGGCAAAAACCCCACCGGGTGATTTTCAGGTCACCACTCCCGAAACTCCACTATTATCACAACAAGCGGTTACAAGTAAAGGAATCTCAAGTACCTTACCAACTTACAGTTGAACCCTTACCCCAATACCCAATTAGACTTGTTCTGTAGTGACAGTTCCCCCTTTTGATGCACGGCTCCCAAGTACGTGACTAACCAATGCGCGGATCCCAGTACGCGACTTCAATCACCAACTAAGAAGATTGTTGGCTGCAAAGTTCTTCAGTTCATCCAACCAATGAAGATAAAGAAGATAAAGAAGATGCTTGGTTACAAAACCCTACAGTACAAATACACAGCAACTTCTTCACAAGAAAGAGATGAACAAGGGCAAGAACTTTGTCTCCAGTCACAATTTGCTTGAACAAGGTTTGCTCAATGCTTGTGCAACTTGTGAACTATTTGACGGCGCTTAAAACAATCCTTTTATATGTTTAGGGTTAGGAGAAAAGAAAGCCCAAACACATAATCACAGATCCCAAGAAAAAATAGATCAGATTGCTGTTTTCTTAAACCTCGACAGATAGGAAGTGTCGAGAATTTGTTGAGCTAGCTGTCGATCATACGGGCTGAACAGCTCCTTAAACCTCGACACATGCTAGCTGTCGAGCTTTAATGATTTTGCATTTTCAACTTGTTTTCTTGGACAGACTTGAAGGCTTCAACACTTGATCTTGAAATATGGTTTCTTGAAGTATTTAAACACATCCTAGATCTACCCAAATACAAGTAAAGTGCGTTTTGTCAAAGGATTAGCCAATTACATAAACTCATGACATATGTTCTTAATATGTGAAACACATATGTCCTAACAAAACAAATTAAGTTAGTCATGGCATTTATCGCTTTACAATGCTGCCATCGACGGTTTGAAGGAATCTCCTTCAACCCAACCTATGTGGCATAGCATACTTTCCTTCATTAGAAAAACTAGGGCTCGAATCCCTTCTCCACTATCGTTGTAATTATCAAACATGATTATTCATTGATTAGAATGTTTCACTGATCAAACCAAGAATTTGTGCTTCAGGGAAAAAAATAATAATAATAATGAAGAATTTAATTTGTGCCTTTTTTTGCGATTTTCACATCCAGGACCCTTGCCTACTAGTTGAGTTTTCTACCAAGTTCTCCCCCTTGGAACTTGGTAAAGATAGTTTCAGGTTCTAGCAGTTCAGATGTCATCTTTTTTTTAATTAATAAGTAATTACGTAAACAGATTATTTCATCCACACTATAATAAAATACTAAGTAGCCTAAAAGAATCATGCACAAAACAAAAAGTGAGTCTTTAAAGTCTATAAGAGAATTGTTACTAATGATACCCCAAGCTCGAGACCAATCATATACCCTAAGCTCGAGACCAATCATACATAGCTCCAATCATCAAGGATTCCAACTGAGACATTGGAGTTCTTTGCATCTTCAAAAGCGCAACTATTTCATTTCCTCCATAATGTCCACATCAGACAGTGACCAGTAGCAGTCATCTTTAACCCCCTTTTTTTCAGCCCAAAGGCAAAATGCTGCATAATCCATTGCTGATCCAAATACCACACAGGAAACATTCCCTGGTAAATTTCAGCTGATTACCAAATATAGTTGTGATTAAGTTTTGATTAAATTGAGTCAACTTTTTACACTAGTAAAGGTTTTTTTTTTTTTTTTTTTTTCTTCTTCAACATAAACAATTTGAAGATATCAACATTGCTGCTAACATTTCATTCAAGATGGTAATTCGAGAAGTCCCGTGATCAAGCATGGAAAACAAGTTAATGAAAAAACAATCACTTAATAAATCCAGAATCTGAATACCATTTTCACCAAGTTTTGAGGTACATACATAACAGCGAGATCATGATAGCAAAGAATGCAGTAGGATACCACTTTCTGCGTAGTATTCTAGACAAAATATACAGAATATGAATAGATAAGTCACCAATGAGGTTCGTGCATCATATACAGGGATGGGCATTAAAACCGAAAGGCCTGAATTGAGGAAGCTCTATGCTGATGTAGATCCTGATGGTTTGTCGTTTGGAGCAAAGGAGGCTTCTAGTTTGAGATCTCCAACTCCCTTCGGTGGGCCAATGCTGCAGCGAGCTGTGCTGTGTGTTTGAATAGCATCTTTTATCTTCTGAAACTGCAAATGATTTAGAGATTAGACGTATTTACTACATGAAAGATGTAAGTACTGATTCAAGAGTTTTCAAAATTGAATAGTCACAGATAACTGATCATCTGCATTACTTTCGTACTATACAATCCTAAAGATACTGAAAGTGAAAGGCATGATTTGTCCAGATAGTCATGCACCCAATCTCATATATATATATATATATATATATATATATATATATAAATTGATAGATAAGATAAAATTTCATTAAAAAAGACTACTGCATGGAAAAGGACATGAAGTAGATTTGAGAGTTTAATCTAATGATGGGGTTCTAAAATATAAATTTTCCATTTTAGATTGCATCAACCTGCATTTAAAAGATCAAGATAGACAGTGTAAGATGCTTGTACCTCATCTTCTTTCTTTAAAGTGTATGATTTAGTTGCCAAGAAGCAGAGAAATATCATGTCATTCTTGTAGGTCTCCCAGTAACCAATTAAAGAACTTTTATTTTCTGAATTTGATGCTGGTTCTAATAAAAGCATGCCATAATTAGAGTTAAAAACTCACCTTTGCAAGTGAACAAGAAAAGGCCTCCAATTGTCCATCAGCTCCACGATAGAAGTGAAAATAAGGAAGCACCTTAACATTCATACTTTTGCACATCAGCTTATTCTCATCAAAATTGATTTTCAGGAATAAAATTTCAGGGTGTTCTTCAGCTGTTCTGCAGAGCTGACAGATTCATTACAACAGAATCAGGACAAAAACATCACAAGTCACCAAAAAGTATTTCTAGAAACAGCATAAGAAATTGCTAATTATTTAATTATTATCCACATCTGTCTAAGTCCAGTGTGATGGCAAGTGCCTTCCACCAAAAGCAATTGGTTGTGGGTTCAAGTCAGAGAATCAGCCTCTCTAAATAAATAGGCTACCTACCAATCACCTCTTCCAAACCCCGCAAAAGTTGGACCTTTTATATTCAAGCCTTTCTGTGTTCCAAGGAAAAGAATACCATCTCTCTTCAGTAAAATTCAAGAGGTTTTTATCTAATCAGTAAGGTTGATGTCGACAAGGCATAAACTTAAAATGCCCTCAGTCCTAACAAAAATATAGGCTGATATGTCTCCACTTGCGTTTCTCAATGGCAGGTAACACATTCAAGCTACCTGAACCTGTCTGGTCCAATCTTTCAGCTGCTCTTTCTAAGAGATGGCAATGTAAGTAGAAGACATGATATTTTACTCACAACATCCATTGATTACTAACACATCATAGTTTTATGTATTCTATTCTCTAGAATTATCTGGAAGTTGTTGGAAACAAGATAACAAGAATGTAACTAGAGCTTATTTTTGTCAACATGGAAGCTTTGATAATAATCTTAGAAAGGAAGAATGGACATATGTAATGAACAAAGCCTACTGACAACAAGAGTTACCTTAGGAAATAATGCCCGGCAAGAAGCACACCAGGTTCCATAGAATTCTACAATAACTAATCTCTCCCCGGCTTGACTTAGTGCACTCAAAAATTCTTGAGTAGAATGAATGTCAACCATATTTGGTGCATTCCTTTCCCACCATTTTGGTTGGTCAGTTTCAGTCACAGTTGCCCGAACCTGCAGTGAGGTATACAAAACTAGCATTAGATTACAAACCATAAGAAAAAACGTTATTTACATGCTTCAATCATAAGAATACTAACTAAACATAAACTTCAAAATAATATCAGAATTGCAGGTAACAAAAGGTAACTGACTTATACATGTAAATAAGTACGCACAAAGACATGTGTCAGCTAGCTTTTGCGAAGCTCTAACTCAAGTCCTAATCAGAAGGACCAGAGTAAGAAAGTCTGCATCTTTTATCTTCCTCAGGGGATGGTTTCAATTGGAATGTTAATTTTGTTTGTCTGGTGCAAGACTTGGAATTGGAGTCAGTGGTCACCTTTTTGGATTTGATTTATTCTGGCTTGGTGAGAAGGAATGGAGTGGATCAACTATGCTGTAAACCTTCTGCCAGTGGGGTTTTTGATGTTAAATCTTTTTATAAGGTTTTTTGTTCTACTACGCATTCTTCTTTCCCTTGGAAGCCTTTATGGAGGCTGAAGATGCCAACAAAGGTTAGTTTCTTCATGTGGACAGCAGCTTTGGGGCGTATTTTAGCTATGGATAATTTGCGGAAACGCAGAGTAGTTGTGTTGGATTGGTGTTGCATGTGCAAGAAGGATGGGGAGTTCATTGATCATTTATTGTTACATTGCCATGTAGCTAGAGAGTTGTGGAATATGATTTTTTCCTCATCTGGGGTTCACTAGGTTATGCATGCCATGTTGTGGATCTCCTAGCAAGCTATAAATGTAGCAGACGTAAGTCCTTGGTGATTTGAATGATTCCTCATTGTATTATGTGGGGGTATTTGGTGGGAGAGGAATCCTCATACTTTTGAAGGATGTGAGAGATCAACTCACGATATGAAGTTGTTTTTTCTCCAAACTTTGCTAGAGTGGACAAATGCTTCAGGTGTTTTTACTTTTAATTCTTTGACAGATTTGTTAGATAGTTGTACTTTCTTTGCTTTATAGTTTTTGTTGTTTTTTCTGGTTCCTTAGTACACTGCCTGTGTGCTTTGGTTTTTTGTATTGTTTTCTTTATTCAATGAAGTTATATTACTTATAAATAAAAAAGTAAGAAAGTCTGCATCTTTGAGCTTGCCTTCCAATGCCTTGCATGATATACAAAGCATTTTAGAGATAACATGTGGGCTCAAGAGAATGGTTGTTGTTGGGTAGAAGAACGTTTGATTGCAACGTTAGAGAGGTGATGATTCTAAGAGCTATGACAGAACTTAATGTTTATGGTCATAATAAAAAAATGAATAAAATGTGAATCTGATGACGTGACGACCCACCCCCTACCCCCAAAAAAAAAATTGTAGAAATTGCTTTTAAATTGTCATATCAGAACATATGAGCAGGGGACTCCTAAAAGTTGCTTATCTATTATAAGGTTGAAGCATTCTGAAGGTAATGAAGAGGAAAATCCTAATAGAGCATTTAGTTAATGAACTAAATTTGAGCTCATATCATATATCCATAAATATAAATTATTATACAACTAACAAAGTTGAAGCAGAAGGAGCATATATAAGAATCAAGCAAAAACTCCAATTATATGATTTTTTTTTTAAAAAAAAATCCTGAATTCCAATTCTATGAATACAGTCGCCAACCAGAGGATCAGCAAATTAGCACACGCTCGTCCAAACCAAAGCAACCATCTTTAACCATGAGCAAGCATAAAACGATAAAAATCTACCTTACAAACAAAAAAATTTCAAACTTTTTTTCTTCTTTAATTGGGTCAAATCTAGATTTCAACTCTAACTACAAATTGAACCCCTAATTGCAACACAATATATCATCATCTGGCAAATTTAACAGATGGGCTTTTTCTCATTTTCACTTTAATGTACATAAAAAGAAACACACACACACAAAATTTTCCAACAATTACTACCAATTGCAACACAATATCACAAAAATCCAACAATTTCAGCAAATGGGTCCTCGTAAATTCAATCAATTTTCACAAATACACCATAATAATTGTTAAACGAACATAGATACATACATAACAATTATAAAATAAAATAATAAAAAAAAGGCAAGCGCCTACCTTTAAAGAGACCAACTGCTTTCTGGGTGTGAAAGCAAAGCGGGCAAAATCTCCAGCAGAAGAAGAAGAATACAAAAGAGGATAAACCCTCTTATCTGAGTTGGGAATGGGAAGGAGACCCGGGTGGAGACTATTCAAGGAGGAAGCGAAGGAGGTGAGCAAAGAAGAAGAAGAAGAGAAACGGAGAGAATGAAATGAAAATCGAATAACATCAGCCATTTACACACACACACAGAGAATATAGAGAAAAGCTTTAGGATTGAAATTAGTACTAGTATAATTTTTTTTTTTTGTAATGGATTGAATTACTACATGAGGAGGTCAAAGGCACACTGTGTGAAAACAAATAGCCATGAAATTGAGTCTCTAGGGGAGAAATCTGAAGTGAGTGTGTGTGTTCGTGAAGCACAGAGACCATACAAAGGAAAAAGCTTTCGACGATAATTAATGTTGTTTTACTACTTCTTGTTGGTCTACTCCAGGTGTTGTTCTTTGTAAGCGGTTGGCTTACCCACCAAGTTCCTCTTCTGTTTGGATGACACTTTTTCGGGTATTTTACGGGTTTTCTTTTATCTGCCAGGATCTTGGATTGAGCTAGGTTTTTTTATTTATTTATTTTATATATATATTTATTTAGTCAACACAAGAGTTTTTTTTTTTTTTTTAAAGATAGTTTCATCCTATGACGTACACTCTTGAAGACACTAATCGGGTTTTAGAGAATTTACCAGTTGAGCTAATTAAAACCCACAACACAAAAATACTTAAAGTAAGATAGTTGTTATAATGTGCATATGCTCCACTAACATTATTGTTAGTTTATAATGTAACATAAATTTGAAAGTCACAAGTCCAATCCATCATGCTACTGGTTTATGGAATTTCCAATGCGTCTCAATTTTTTACCCCTCAACTATTGAATTAAAAAAAACCACAACACAAAAGTACTTAAAGTAAGATATTTGTTATAATGTGCATATGCTCCACTAACATTATTGTTAGTTTATAATGTAACATAAATTTGAAAGTCACAAGTCCATTCCATCATGCTACCGATTTATGGAATTTCCAATGCGTCTCAAATTTTTACCCCTCAACTATTGAATTAAAAAAAAAAAAAAAAAAAAAAAAGTCAAAGGCCTTGTAGCTGAATTGGCACCTCCTCATGCACAAAGTGTTTGGAGGTCTAGGGGGAAAAGGGTTCAAGCTGCAGGGGTAGCAGCATGTTGTAATTATTTCTAAAAATAAAAAATAAAAAAAATAAAAAGTAAGTGATGGGCGATGGCCCCTTAAAAGCTAAAAATTCAAGGGGGAAAGAGGTGACCAAAATTATGGATTTTTTTTTTTTTTTTGGCGATATATTTACCATGAATGAGTTACAACTTATGATTGCCATTAGGGCCCTATTCATACAAATCAATGAAGGCCGTTATATTGTATTGTGAAAACACTTAATGAGAGACATTTAAGCAACTAGCTGCAGTCTCAACATTAGGGTACCCGGTACACTGAATAATAGTCCTTCTACACATACTTGTTCACATCTTACTCGCATAACATTTGAGGCAGTGATCAACTAGGTCCATCACAACACAAAAACATATTGATGGTGTGAAAAAGTCAGGGACACTCAACATTCAAAGACTTTTCCATGAAATAATTCTCACATATTACAGTTTGCACTTTGCAGGATTTGTGTTTTAGTCCTACTACTGACACTAAAAAAATCACTAACTTTTTTCACATCTTATTCACACAATATTTGATACAGTGCTCAATTAGGCCCATCATAACATAAATACACATGATGGAGCGAAAAAGTCAATGATACCCTCAATGTCAAGTGATTATTCCTTTGAATGTTATGTGAGTAAAATGTGAAAAAATATGTGATTATTTCGATGTTCATAGCAGCACTAATAAAAAAAATGGATAAGGTTTCAGTCGAAAAAATTTAGAGATAAACTCTTTAAACTCCCACTATATCTTTTTATTGAATATGAATTTTGAAAATCCAATAGTTGGATTACATGTTTTTTATGTTCTTAACACGTATGTCGAATTTTGTTTAAATCAAATGTTATTTACTATTTGATCAATAAACTTATTTTTTATACATAATTTTTTACCACAAAAATTTGAAATTTAAAGATGTCATTGATAACATAGTTATTGATTTTTTTCTTTTTTTCTTTTTTTCGTAAGCATGGTTAGATTTTCAAAGTTCACATCTAATAAAAAGATATATAAAGATATATGAGGAGTTTTGGAGAAAAACATTTTGACATTTTCCATTTAAAAAAATCCTTGTTTTATTTTTCAAGAAAATGGAGTTGCACAAAAGTTTAAACACCACCCCCCCCCCCCTTCTCAAAAAAATAAATAGAGTTACACAAACAAAATTCTCGATTTAATTAGGGAAATTAGGGAAGGCATCATCATGAATCCCTTCAAATTTCTAAAGCAAGCTTAGTAGTTTGGAAAAATTATTAGGTACTCTTGGAGTACCATAAATATATACTCATCCCTCTCACATGAATGGTAAGTCCCACCATTAATTTAATTAGTAGGACCCACCATTTATGTGAGAGGAGGGAGTATGTATTTATGGTACTCCGGGAGTACACAATAATTTCCCAGTAGTTTGTATGGTATTTTTCCCATCTGAACATCGCCCTTAGACCGGTTGCAAGATTCCCATCCCTACGCTTTGAGTTATTAACATAAATTCCATACATATTTCATGGCAGATTCTCTTTCTCCAATCCAGACAAAATGATTAAATGAGAGATATTTGGTTTCTGGAGCAAATAACAGAGGCAATTTTCATAGTCTCACAGTCACAGCTATATTTTGTTGAATATATTCAAACTCATCAGAGAACCACAAAATTGGAGAAAGTTGTGCCATCCACATCAATTGTTTGTACAGTCCCACCCAACATTCACAAGCCTAGTCAACAAGAGCGTGCTTGAGTTAACTTATGTTTTTTAGTTTATTTTTCTTAAAAAATAAGTTCGGTCAAAATACAATTTTTTTTGGGGGACAAACGAGAGTATCCAAGCCACTTCAAGTATTTGACTATGAAAGAATCCCATTGAGTGACTCCAAGATGTTGGTAAAAGATTTCGAATCCATGATCTCATGAAATGTTAGGAATCACTTAGCTAACCTCTTGGAGTTCAGTCAAAAAACAATTGTGACTAGAATTCTAGAAAGAAGTGGAAATTTTAAAAACCGTACCAAACCAAATAAATTAAGTACATTGCTTTCCTCTCAATATTGCTATAAATCCAAGGTTACAGATGGTTGCAACCAAGGAAGATTGTTTATACTGTTATACAAGATAGCTAGCTCACAACTAGATATAAGCCTGCGATCAAAAATAAATAAATAAATAAATAAAAACTAGATATAAGCCCTACCCAAAGTTTGCACAAACCCATAAAAGAAATCAGTAACATCAGCATCTAAAATTAAAATCTATGTATGTACAAATAAATCTGTTTTGCTTGACTTTTTTTTTAATTTACTTTACTTATTTGCTTATAAACAACTTTTTAGTCAAGAGTCTTATATCTTAACTAGTACAAATTAGTGTTTTCAATAGAAATGTCTAGCGTTTAAAATATAATAAAAATTTAAACCACCTCTTTTTTTTCACCTATAACTGTACATTTACTCAACTATAAAAATTAAAGCTTTAAAAATCTGTACATAAACAAATAAGTTAAAAAACTAAAAAGAAAAAACTGTTACCAAATAAACAAACAATGTAACCCTCATTTTGACTGACATATTGGCTTTTAACTCAACTTAAATGCCTATCCAACAAACGTAAGACATAAAAGAAGTTTACTGGAGAGGGACATCAATGGAAACAGTTTTGACAAGTAGCCTATAAGTTTTTCATTTTTCACTAAGTAATGAGAATTTATTGTGCAAAATAAAAGGTGGAATGACCCCCTTCTCCACCACACAGTAAACAAGTACATACTATGCTAGGTTTACATTAAGTACAATAACTAGAATGGTCTCACAAGAAAGTAATAAGCACAATCACAAGCAACAAGTCAACTCAAAGAAGCCAATAGCCTTTTAAATTTTAATTCGATTAATACTTCCTGATGTTTCTGGTTCAAATCCGCCGTCTCCTATTGTAATTATCGAATTTATCAAAAAAAATTAAAGTCAACTCAAAGAAAGAATGTCCACTTTGGCCTTCAGAAAATGCAATTTCAAACCCATAAACCATTATAACAAAAAGATACAAACTGATTAATTGGTCTTAGTGCCAACAGGTATGTCTACACAATGAGTGCTATGATGTCCTCTAAATGGATCATGCCAATCATAACAGAGGCAACTAAGAAGCAATCCTGATTCTAAGACAAACATGGTTATGACTTGTGGGATGAAATATCTTTATTACTAATAAAAAATGGTTGCTGAATTGAATAAGCAATGGCCTGCAGTCAACATAATCTAGAATCAAAAGTTACTTCCATCATGTTACAGTCACAGTGATCCAACGTTTGTCTAGTACTTTGAATGATCACATGTTACAGTTCTGGATCTAAATGGATACTAGGGAGATTCTACGAATTAAAATCCACCAATTTTCTCCTTTGTCCACTGTGGAAGCACAAACACAATTAGACATCCATGACGCCCAACTATAATCTTTCCTCTGCTGATACTTCATACATGGCACAAGCACACTATGAAACAGCAAGAAATTTCACAGAAGAGTCACTGAAAATGAAGAAGACCCTGAGCTATGGGTTTTTTTTTTTTTTTTGATAAGCCCTGAGCTAAGGTTGACTTGGGTAGACAGGCTTATTCAAATTATAGTTGTCTGGAGCATCACCAAACAGTACCATTCAGGCAAATTTCTTTATTTTTTTCCTTTTTTGACTATGTTTCTACAGAAAGACCTCAATACACGTCCATAGGACACAAGTAGACATGCATTTGTTGGAATCCATGTACAGCAAGCTAATTGAATTATTGCAAATTTTAGATAATTTAACCAACTGCAAACTTCAAGCAAATGAAAATAAGTGCCACAAGCAGATATCAAATACAATGTTCATCTAGTTCTAGACTCAGTCATGCATCTGGTATATGCATCTAGATTATATGAAAAATACATGGAGTTGTAGATCCAAATGCTACTGATTCTACCTCAAGGAAAACCTTCAAAGAACTTTACAAAAATACAATAAATTCTTTTTATAATGCCAGGGGTGCTTTTCTTACTTGTGCAGCTCCTAATAGTTGCAATTCAAACCAAAACCATAGCAAGTAGATGGAATATATTATTTATGTAACTAAGTATGACTCAACATGTTGCTCATGGGATTCTAAGACAACTGATACTGTTACCTTTCTTCAGAGCATCATCATTTAATCCATAACCATGTATCTTTGCCTGCACATATTGCCTCATGATAGAAAAATCTTGCCAACAACCGCTCCCCCAGGATTTGGCAGCTGACTCCACTTGAGAGAATGTTTACCATCGGATTTTAGGAACTAGGCAAAAGAACAGACTTTGGAAATGATGCAGACCCATTATTGGGAGCAGCCTGAACCTTGAGAATCGAAGTGACCAAGTTATATATCTGTACATTCTCAAAAGATGGAACTTTCTTCCCCCTTGCAAATTGAGGACCATGCCCAATGAAAATGGTCCTCATGGAGAAAACAGAATTGTCATATCCATGTGAACCACCGCATTCTTGTCGCTTTGATCTCTTCTGCTCCACCTTAAATGCCTCTTCAATCAAACCTATTACTGGTGGAATCCGATCACTAGAAGCATAATGAAGCCTACTAGGCAGATCCTCCTTGAGATACATTCTCAAATTATTCCCATTATCAACCTTCCCTGACTGTAACCCTTCATTCATCTTTGCAACAACATCCCGTGGCTCAACACCAGGAGGCGGGCGAATTGCCAGCAAAGGTGTGTGTGACATAACCCAATTAGCTGGAATCTCAATCCAAGGATTCAAATCACTTAGAAAAATAAGTTTTTTATCACATGTACCAACCATCCCATGATCACCCACCATAATTATAGAAACATCCTCAAACACACCTCTCTTTTCTAAACCTTCAATCAACCTCCCAATCATCCTATCAATTCTAGCAACAGCTTCAGTTATCTCCGGATCATCGGGCCCCACACGGTGACCCTGATGATCTGGGTCCTCAAAATACAGTGTCATAAACGAAGGAATATCACTACTAGGCAAATCAAAATAACTTAAAACAGTATCAACTCGTTCCTCAAAAGGAACAGAACCATTATAATACATACAAAACTTAGCAGGACAAGTCCAAGAACCTTTCTTTACCTCAGAACCAGGCCAGAAATACGTGGCAGCCTTCAAGCCATGATTGACCACAGTCTCCCATAGAGGCTCACCCAACCACCACTTAGCATCATGGCTCCCCATAGTGAAAGCCTCACCAGTGATTGGATCCAAAAAGTAGTTGTTAATAATGCCATGATAAGCAGGGTAAAGGCCAGTGACAATTGAGTAATGGTTAGGAAAAGTTAGAGATGGAAAAACCGGAATCAAACCCATCTCAGCCTCCGTCCCGTTAGCTATCAATCGACGGATATTGGGTGTGGAGGTCTTGAATTGGTACCCAAATCGAAACCCATCTGAGGAAACCAACAAGACCACAGGATGTTGAAGTTTTGAGAGATTTCGAGCTTTTGACTCTACGGAAAAGGAGGCTGATGGGGATGAGGCTGATTGGGAGGTTGAAGAAGAAGAAGAAGAGGAAGGGTAAGCGGAAGAGAAGAAGAGAAAGGCAAAGGCTATGGCGGCTGAGAAAGCAATACATGTGATGAGAAGAAGAGAAATAAAGAGGATGGTAGTTGTGGAAGCGTTGTGAGGAGAGTCTGTTGAGGAAGAGGAGGAAGAGTCTGTGCTGAAAGAAAGAAGAGCAGTGGATGGGTTTGAAGGGTCATCTTCTTGGGTTGGTAATGGTGTAGGCTTTGTTGTGGCTAAGATGGAGGAAGAATCAGAACCCATGTTGGGAAAAAATTGTTTGCTTTGGTGGGTTGTTTCTTCTGGTTCTTCTGAGGTTTTTGCTTTCTACTCTTTCGGTTTTTTTTTTGTGGTGGGTGAAGGAAATTGAAATTCTTGAATGGTATATGAGTTTGTATTTAGTAAAAGAAGAGATTGTGTGAAATGCAAGGGTTTGGGTTGGTGCTATCAGCGTTTGTTGAATGTTGATTGTTGATAGGTTGCTATCTGAGATTGATGACTTTTCTAATGTGATTATTTGTTTGGACTGGTCTGGTATGGTGGTAACCAGTGGCTGAGTGAGAGATTCGAGTTTCGAGGGATATTCTTAGGATAGGTGGAATTCATCTATTGGTGGAGTTTTCAACGGACAGGTGGTATTGGGCAGTAGAAGTAGCTGCTCAGGCTGTTCTATTTTTTTTTTTATAAGGGTTTAATAATTTGAAATAATTATAATTTAAAATTACTACATTTTTTTAGTAAATGATTTTTTTTTCTCTTTTAAACAAATTGATACTTATCCAAATTGCACCATTTGTGTTCTAAATTCAGTCTGTGTTCTACTGTAATAGTAATTAAAGAAACGCACCGTACTATTGTAATCAAAGAAAAGTGATGAGTAAGTTTTAACCCACAAATGCATATTTTAAATAAATAATAATAATCATAAGAAAATAAATGTGGGAGTTAAATATTGCCTATATTTTGTAGATAAGGTTACACGTGAGAGTTAAAGATGTATTTTACTATGTTATTCTCAAGTTTTATCTCTACTTAAATTTAAGTTGTAGAGATATTTTGGAACAAAAAAAAAATGTCAAATCCAAATAGTGAAGCTTCTTAAATAGTAGTATAGATAATCATGAATTTACTAATTTTTCTTTTACTTTAGTACCCCTCTTTCACTAAATTAAGGAGAATACTTTATTGAATGATGGTTTCTAGTTAGAATTTTTTTTTTTTATTAGCCAATATAAATCATTAAATCCAAACCCTCCTTATTAGTCCTTATTCTTAGATTTCGTTTGGGAGTTTATAAATAAATGGAATGATCATAGAAAATGAATGAAATGTATTTAAGTAAGGGAAATGAATAGAAAAGAATGGAATTGAATGGAATTAAGTAACCTTGATTGGATGTTTTAGCTCTCGTTTGAGATGAGGGAATGGAATAGAATGGAAAAGAATGAAAATAATAATTTTAGAATGTTCTTCCTTTCCTTTGTTTGGGAGCCTTCCTTTATTTGAGAGTTTTAATGGAAAGAATGGAAAGTTCATTTCCTTATTTGGGAGTTTAAGTGGGAGGGAATGGAATGGGTAGGAGGGAACACTCATTCCTCTCTATTCCCTTGAAATCTTAAATTTTCATTCTCCCAAAATTGGTAAGAATGAGAGGGAATGAAATTAGATTTAATGAATTTTTTACTAAAACTCTCAAAATACCTTATATATTCAACCATTTGTTTTAAAATAGGGGCCTAATAGTAATATTATCATAAAATGATTCCATTCCATTCTCTCTATGTTACTCTCATACAATATTACTTACATTCTATTCATTTTTCATTTATTTCCATTCATTTATTTTAAAACATCCAATTAAGGTTACTTAATTTCATTCAATTCAATTCCATTCCCTTATGATCATTCTATTCCATTCCATTTCATTCCCTTATGAAATGAATGGAATGTAAGTAATCTTGTTTGGGAGTAACATAGAGGGAATGGAATGGAATCATTTTATGACATTATTACTATTAGACCCCTATTTTAAAATAAATAGCTGAATATATAGGGATATTTTGGGAATTTTAATAAAAAATTCATTAAATCTAATTTCATTCCCTCTCATTCCTCCCAATTTCGAGGGAATGAAAATTTGAGGTTTTAACGGAATAGAGAGGAATGAATGTTCCCTCCTACTTATTCCGTTTCCTCCTACTTAAACTCCCAAATAATGAAATAGATTTTTTATTCCCTCCATTAAAACTCTCAAACAAAGGAAGGGAATAATATTTTAAAATTTTTTTTTTTCATTCATTTCCATTCCATTTTATTCCATCCTCCCAAACGAGGGCTTAGTCAATAAGTCAGGGATAAAAAAAAAATTCACAATTGTTGAATTAACTTATCTATTGTAATTGATGGATAATAAAGTGTTGTCTATTAATTATTGATGCATAGTAAAAATGTTGTTTAATGGGGGGTAGGCATATAAAAAAAATGGCAAATTAAACCCACCTATGGTTTGACCCGTTTTCACCTTGCCTACTCGTGATTTAAAACTTAACACTTTGCCCACCTGTGTTTAGCTTCGTTTAGTCTCCGTTACCCAACTTCGGCTTTTTTGTTTAAAAACAACTTTTACCACCAAAACATAACATAACACGAATCAAAAGGCTAGGGTTTGAATTTTTTCAAAAAATATAAATGAATATTACATATAAAATTCCAAACAATTACAAATCAAATTGTTTGAAAGAGCTTGGGCTGGGAAGTTGAATTTATTGTTTGGAAGATCTCCTTGCCATGGTAGAAAATGACGTACTTGGAGATGTTGCCAAAGAAAACGAAGTGGGAAAGAATGATGAAAGAAACAAAGTCACAAATGTCTTTATAAACACTTGAAGTTACAATTCATTTGCAGGAGCAAATGACACAAAAATTCAAAACATAATTGGAAAGGATGTTGAACCACATAACTGTTGGTATTGAACGAAATCCATCTCCTTTCATTGGTTCATCAATTTTGGCTTTTTTATGGTAGAGTTAATCTTTGAGTGCAAATTTGAAGCTTTCAACATGTTCTGCCCATTATTCTTTCCTATACATCATAAACATGAAATCAAAAATCAAACAAGACAATATAATCCCAACTTCAATTGCTTATCGCATTCAAAACCCCCAAATCTCATCCTCTTGCCATTGTCCCTCTCTTTCTCTCTCATCCACCTACAGCCAATGCAACCACCATCAAAACCCACAAGCAACCACCATCAGATCCCACCACCACCACCGAATGCCCCACAATCCACAACCACAATAAGCCACAACACCACTAAAATCAGATCAAACCCACAACCCAAAAGCAAAACAAAACAAAACACAAAAAATGAAACCCACGAAGTGGCGCAGTCCGATTGGCCTCCTTAACTCTAGGTGTTGCTGGGTTTTCATCTGATTGGCATCCTCAACACTGGGTTAGCTGGGTTTTCGTTGTGGTGCCCGATCGGTCTCCTTAACACCACGGAGAGGGAAGAGATGAGAGAGAGAAACCAACAATATGAGTTTGAGAGAGAGAGAGAGAGAGAAAGAGAGACAATGGGAGTTTGAGAGAGAGGACGAAGCATATGAAAATTGATACCCATGTCTATCTATTTACTTTCTTTACAAAATCCCCTATTTGATCTTGTTTCTTTGTATATTTTTGATATTTTTATGTTGTTGGAGGAGTAGGACATAAAATATAATGAAAAAGACTAAAATACCCTTGTTTTTAACAAAGGTGGATAATAAAGACCAAACAGAGCTAAACACAGGTGAGCAAAGTGTTAAGTTTTAAACCATGGGTAGGTAAAGTAACAACGGGCCAAACCACAGGTGAGTTTACTATAATTTGCCCTAAAAAAAGTGACGTTATTATAGTAACAATTTACCAAATTCTTGTGAAAAAAATCACAATCAATCATATAATAAATTGAAAAATAAGAAGAAGTGCATTTCTCATTTGCAAGACTACAATTGATGTGAAAATAAAATTTCAGGCAAGAATTCAAATTACACCTATTAAGTTTGGTCAATTTTCATTGTGGTCACAATCAATCTCTCTCTCTGGTGTTTGAACTTGAAGTGAAAGAGAGATCACATCGCAACCTTGGGTTGTCCTTGTTGTCACCCATCGCGACTGGTTGGTATTATTACCTTAGTCTTCATTTGTCTCTTTAGGATTTTCTAGGAAACATTGTTTCATTGTAGCTCCAATTGTTTAGCTTGGAGTTTCGCTTACATTGTTGATAAGGCAGTGTATCCATGAGGATGAAAGGTGAAAGAATGTAATTAACTGTTTGATTTCATTGAATAATTGCTTGAGATGTTTTATGGTAGTGGTGAATGTAAATTTTTTTTATAGATACGATAGATTTCAAATATATGGTACATGCTCCATGATAATTGTTTTTTATCATTAGTCAAAGATATCAATTGGTTTAAGCGAAAATTAAACCTTAAATTTCTTATTTCATGACAAAAGAATTTATTGGTTGAGTTGAGCACTTAAGTTAACTAGAACTTGTAGTGGTGAACAGTGAACACAATTAGTCACGAATTTGGTTTTTTATTTATTTATTTTATTTATAATTTTTTAACTTTTAGATGGAATGTTGTGTTGTCAAGTGCTGGGTTTATTTGATTTGGATTTGTAATTTTGTAGAGGCTAGTGGGTATCGATCTAGGGTGATATGGCTTGAAATCTTTTGGTGTTTGATTTTTGCTGAATTCTTGGTTTGATTTTGTTAAATCAATTACGGTTTTGGGTTGATTCTCAAAAAAAAAAAAATGATGGTTTTGAGTAATGCTCTATGGAAGGAGCTTTACTATTTTTATTTATTTATAATTTTATTTAAAATGAACTTGTTTATTATTAAAAATAATAATTTTAAATAGTTAGAGGCAATTTTGGATGGAATGATTAATGGTGAGAACGAAGATAAACTTAAAATTACTAAAATGACAAAAGTCAAATTTAAAAAAACTAAAATAAAAACTAACCAAACTTAATATGTTTGCAAAATTTTCAAAAAAAAAAAAATTCTCATAAGAAAAAGAAAATTTTAAAATTTGTCTTCTTTATTCTTTAAATATTTTTTTTTTAAAAATTACAATATAAATGAGTTTCAATTAGTTCAATAATTAAAGTCTATTATCATAAAATAGAAAAAAATAAAATTCAATCCTTACCTCAAAAACCAATTGTAAATTGTAATGATTATGAAGCTTTTGAAATATTGAGATATCTAAAAAAAAAAAAAAAAACAAAAAACTCTCTCCGACTAATAAACGGATACTCATTCCAATTATTATTATTATTATTTTATTCTCCGACGAGTAAGCGGAAAAAAACACTGAACTAAAAATCCTTTCTTTCTTTGTATTGGGTCTCCAACTCAAATCAAATTTGAAAAAGCAAAAAAAAGAAACCAAAGCAAAAGCAAAAGCAAACAATGGCGGCGTACCCGGGAATGAGCATGGGAGAGGCGCACAGAAGAATAACGGAATACCTAAACCGCTTCTCCGATGCCGTGTCGAACCAAGACGCCGCCTCTCTCCGCTTCCTCCTCTCTCTCTCCTCCAACTCCCCTTTCCTCCTCTCCCTCGCCGACGCCCTCAACACCTTCCAGGACTCCGGCCGACTCATCAAGCACTCCGATCACTACTCCCAGTTCTCCGATATCCTCTTCAACCTCTTCCGCTCTCTCCAAACCTATCGCCTCGGTAACCTCTTCGATTCCTACCAAGCCTTCGAAAAATCTGCCAAGTAAAACCCTCTTTTCTCTTTGTAAAAATTCAAAATTTCACTACTTTTTTATTTTTTATTTTTTATTTTTTATGAATGTATTGTTTTTTTATTTTTTTATTTTTTTTTTGCAGTGCTTTTATCCAGGAGTTTCGGAATTGGGAATCGGCGTGGGCTTTGGAAGTTCTCTATGCTCTTGCTTACGAAATTAGGGTTCTTGCTGAGAGGGTATGGAATTTGGTTCTCTTTTATTTTTTTATCAATGTGTGTTTGGGAGAGTATTAAATTGGAGTGTTGGTGTTTGTAGGCTGACAGGGAATTGGCTTCGAATGGGAAATCGCCGGAGAAGTTGAAGGCGGCCGGCTCGTTCCTCATGAAAGTCTTTGGGGTTCTTGCTGTATGTTTCTCCTTTCAAAAAATCTCTTAAACTAGTATATACCAATGTATATGTATATGTTCATGTATGTATGTTTACCATGAGATGTACTAATATTAAATAAATAAATAAAAATTTACTTTCCATAAGATGTGAAACTTATCTTGTTTACTTGTTTAATCTTCGTATTAACAACGACAAAGCCTTGGTCCTAAAACTTTGGGGTACCTGGTATATATATTTGTGAAATGCCTTTGTTCTGTGATGGTTTGGTTAAATGAGCTGCCATTTGTTCTAACGGTTTGGAACGATTTCTATGTTGTAGGGAAAAGGCCCGAAACGTGTTGGAGCATTATATGTGACTTGCCAGTTATTCAAAGTTTACTTTAAGGTAATATTTTTTAATGTTTCTTTCTGCGTAGTTTGTTGGTATCTTGGTGTTTATTTTATCTTCTAATTTGCTTTTGGTAGTGTGGTCAGTGGTGACTTAAGATTTGATAAATGAGGTTGCTATTGTGAGTTAACGGGTAGTAATGTTATATTAAGACATGAAGATAAGAGCAATGTAGAAGGTAGACATATTAATTTAGCTGTTGAAGACGTCTCGACTCTTCCAAGTACTGAGGGACTTTTCTTCCATTCTTTTGCAGCTTGGTACAGTTCACCTTTGCCGCAGTGTGATCAGAAGCATTGAAACTGCTCGTATATTCGATTTTGAGGAATTTCCTAAAAGAGATAAGGTTGGTGTTGAATTTGGTTGTAGAAAGATTTTTTTTTTTTTTTTTTTTTTCGGTTATTGTTACAATGTTGATTATAGATTGCCACTATTTTGTGCTAATCTTTCCCCCTGAGGCCTTGACTATCATGATATGCTATGCAGGTCACCTACATGTATTACACAGGGCGTCTGGAAGTGTTCAATGAAAATTTCCCTGCTGTGAGTGGATTAAATTCCTTTTAAGTTAATCATATATTTCTTGCTTGTTCAGACATAAAGTTGTTTTTTTTTTTTTTTTTGGTTGGGGACTTACCCTTTGGGGCTTGGAGTTTGACACTTTAATTCATACCAAGTTATTGTCATTATTTATTTCATTTTTAAATATCAATAAAAACTATTGATCGACTAGAGGGAAAAGAAAGGATACAAGATATTGGTACAGAATAGCAGTTATTAAATATCAATAGCTTCAGACAGGAACATCGAAAAGAAAATTTGTGGATTAGGAACTCACAACTTGAAAATGAAAAAAGAAGGAAGCTTGCAACCTAACAGCAACTAAGACAGTTAATACTAATAGATGAACAAATAGGTTGATAACATGGGTGATGAAGTGCCCTTGTCTCACACAAGGACTTGCTTGTGTTGTTTTTATGATTTTTGGTGGCTACTTAGCTCATCCTTTTCATCCTGCAATGGAGTCAATGGATTGTAAAACAGAAGCCACTTCTTTAAAGCTATTCTAGTAGAATCTAGCCTTTCTTTCTGGCCACATCTGATAAATATGGGCATTTCAGGCTAGCATTATTTATTTATATATTTGTTTTGTTTTTGGTGAACATTACGGGCCAACTTGAGCTCCAAACCCCAGAGAACTTGCCTTTTAATCTTCTTATAGCCTAATTTAACTCATCACCTTGATAAGTCACTCACGCACCCAATGGATTTTATACCCATGAACTCACCCTCCACCTAGAACTTATAATGGAAGGAGCTGCCAGTTGAGCTAGAGCTCATTGGCTTAACACATCACTCCAATTATCAATTTCCTATCACTTTTCCAGAGTTGTAGAGCTTTCTGAAATAAATCTTTGGCCAATGAATCACCTAAAAAAAATTAAGTTATCATGCTCTGTGTCATCTTTCTACAAAAAGCACCAAAGTGCTTTTCTCACTTATTGTTGTGCTGTTAACTTTGATGGGGCAAACAATTTCTTACTCGTTATGATGTTTAATCTGATTGGATTAAATGACTTCTGCTCATTTCTGTGCGTGCAAGAGTTCTGAAATTAAATATTTGACTTTTTCGTAAGTTCTTTTATTGACAGAGTCTAACTTTTTGACTTGGCAGGCCGATAATAAATTATCATATGCCTTGACACATTGCAATCCTCGCAGGGAGGCAAATATAAGGTTGGTCCAGATGTGCTTGCTTCATTTATTTTGCATCTGCATGATAGAGAGACTTTAACAGGCTTCTTCATTATCTATAATAAGAATTTCGTGTACATATACAGAAATACATGCTTATTGCTGGTTAAGTTTTGGATCCAAGATATCTATTTTAGCATGTATGTTGGCCAAACCAACTCCTGAATATTAATTTTTAACCACAGAAAGTTCACTTATTAAGATGATTTATGAAATTGGGAAAGTCAACCTTGAAAAATAAGAATTCATGGTGGTTCAATAGCTTTATAATTATGACTTACATATTCCTTTTTTCATTGGAATAGGATGATACTGAAATATCTGATCCCTGTGAAGCTTTCCATTGGGATCTTACCTAAAGATTGGCTCCTGGAGAAGTATAACCTGGTTGAGGTATGGCATGCCTATTAATTTTTTATTTTATTTTATTTAAGTGTCTGTTCCATAAGACATTTTTTTAATGCTTGGCAGTTCTTGCCAGTGGACATGAGATACCTTAGTGTCACCTAGGTTTGTTGTATGTTTGATTAGTGCAACAATATTGACCAGTGATCTTTTCAAGAGAAAACAAACAGAGAGCAAACTAAATTAAAAGAATCAATCTGTGCATGTGCTCGTTCACAATTACTAGTTTGAACTTATCAAAAAAAAAAAAAATTACTAGTTTGAACTTGGATAACAAGCTTTTAAATGTCTCACAAGCATCAATGCACATAAAACTTTTCTGATTGGGTTTTACGTATCTAATGAACTTTTTTGTTTTTGTTTTGTACTTTCACAGTACAGGGATGTTGTGCAAGCTCTAAGAAGGGGAGATCTCCGACTTCTTCGCTGTGCTCTTCAAGAGCATGAAGACCGGTATGTTTGACTCTCTCTCTTTTCACTTTTTCAGAGAATTGGTGCATTGAAAATATTTCTTGAGAGTGAACATTGAGTCCTTTGTTTTATCAGCTTCTTAAGATCAGGCGTATTTCTTGTCCTAGAGAAGCTAGAACTCCAAGTTTACCAAAGATTAGTAAAGAAAATGTAAGTTTCCATGTCACTTTCATTATTCCGGAGTTAATTTTTAAGTGTTAGTCAGAAGATGTGCTCATGATTAAAACATGCTTGTCGTACAGTTACATCATTCAAAAGCAAAAGGACCCAACCAAAGCTCATCAAGTGAAGTTGGAAGTAATTGTTAAAGCATTGAAATGGCTTGAGATGGACATGGATGTGGACGAGGTACTTCTGTCTCTTTCTCAATTGGTAGTTTTTCTTGGTGGGAAATCTCATCAGATATCTGTTGCAATTTTTGTAGGTGGAGTGTATAATGTCCATACTAATATACAAGAATCTTGTGAAAGGGTACTTCGCGCACAAGAGCAAAGTGGTAGTTCTAAGCAAGCAAGATCCATTCCCTAAATTAAATGGAAAGCCTGTCAATTCATAGGATCTCAATGGCAATAGATGGTTCCATTTGTTTAGCCATATTGCTTCTGTTGTATTTGATGTAGAAAAATTGGTAAATTTTGATTGGGCAAGGATCAGCATTGCACTGCGCTGATTATTTTAAAGGGGTTTTTTTTCACCCTTATGAGTAATAAAAAAATACGAGTTCACTTACAATTTGCAAATAGTCTAAAATTCTGTAACTTTCCATAAAGGTGGACATTGATAATTCTCACTCTTGTATTGTCTACAAGTTGCCAAGCATGTTTAAAAAGAAAAATAAAACAAATGTTCAGGAATCAATTTTTTTTATTATATATATATATATAAAAGTAGAGACGGAAAGTATGAGGTTGTGTTATGTGGTGTATTTTTTAAAGTTCTTTTTATTTATGTTTCTACTTTAACAAAGTTTGCATCTATATTAGATTAAGTAAATGTATATACTAATTACCTATAGTTGTGCATTAATTATTTATATTTATATTAAATGAATTTATAAGATTATTTTTATAAACTCAATTTAAGAAATAATTTTTAGTTGGAATAATAATAGATTTACAATATGACATTTTTTCTCATGTTTAGTTGCTTTGACAACAATTGACACAAAAACTAAAAAAAAAAAAAATTAAATATTATGACTTCACTAAAATTAATCTTAACTCTTTAAATTTCCTAACTCTTTTCAGTGACACAACCCTTTAATCTTAACACACATACGTGCGTGTGTGCATGCATACATAACTTTACTAACACAAAATCCAAAATCCAGAATGTAAAAAAAAGAATTGAAGGATATTTGCATTTTTTAGTAGGCATGAAACATGCTTATCTATATGAGCCACTATATCATGCAATTTTCAATTTAAAAACACACATATATAGTATGATCAAATCACTACACTATTTTTAGTGTCTTTATATTTTGTCTATAAAATAATTAAAGATTACCTAAAATAATTAAAGATTACCTTTTTTTTTTTTTTACAAGGAAAATTATTGATTTTTTTATTATTTATAAATCGATGGTTGAGGATGGGGATATGAATCTCTCTATTGGAAATTGAGGTGCTAACCAGTTAAACTAAATCTTATTGAAATATTGGAGAAAACTAATAATAAGTTGCATCGCATATCATGTGGGAACTCAACTAGTACCACAATTTAATCTTTTTGTTTAAATCAAAGCTTGAAATGATATGTATCTAGCTAACGACATGAAGGTTCATCCAACCTATGGCTAATGCTAACACAACACCGATCCCTGTAAAGAATTAAAAGGGATAAAAAAGAACAAAAACCCATCTATTGAAATCGGAAAATAAATCAGAATCGAAGTGACGCCTTTTCCTTTTATTTTGTATCAATAAAAGTTTAAATGGGCACAAATTGATCCACATCCCTAAGCAAACCAAGGAGAAGGAATATTTTCATATACAGTAAGAGAACGTAATGGTGGTTCCATCTCCAAGAAACTACATAAGGCATAACCACAGGTCTATGCACTAGCTGCAGCTTGTTCTTCAGCAACTTCAGATGGAGTAAGAAGGGTACAAATGAGGTTGCGGTCACCATACACATTGTCTATGCGTCCTGGTTAACAAAATCCAAAGAAGTTCAATTAGTATTTAACATTCATTTGTTACTTCAGAATATATGCACATAGCTAATGCATAGGCTTGGTATACCATTTTGTACACATTAAATCCATGGGTTTTAGGTTCTGTTAGCTATATGGAACATATGTGTAAAGTATAAGACAACTTAGCAAATACTTCAAAAATTTTCAACATTATCAGACATACCAGTTGAAGGCCAGAACTTAGCAGCTCGCAGCCAAGAAGCAGGGAAGGCGGCATACTCTCTTGAATATGGTTTTGTCCATGTATCCTCCATGAGTAGCGATGGTGGATGAGGAGCGCCCTGTGCATGTAATTCTCAGTTAATTTTGTTTCAAATACATGTACGTATATGTGCTAATAACCAAGCTATTACATATAAAAAGTATAAATTTGACCTGTGCAACCCCAATTGCAAAGAGTAATTCTATATGGGAAGTGTAAAAAAACTAATGAGGCAGTTTGTGGAGAAACGTATTTTGTTTACCTTGAGAACATTGTTATAAATATCAGCTTTCCCATTTTCAATCTGAGCAATTTCTTCTCTAATGGATATTAGAGTGTCACAAAATCTGTCTAACTCTGCCTGTAAAGAAGATAATAATTTGTTCTTAACCAACACAAGAAGACAAGAAAAGGAGGAAGAAAAGGAACAATTGGTGTACCTTGCTTTCACTTTCTGTTGGTTCAATCATTAGTGTCCCTGGAACTGGCCATGACATTGTTGGTCCATGAAAACCATAATCCATAAGCCGTTTAGCAACATCTTCAGGCTCTATACCAGCTGTGTTCTGCAATTAAAATGACTCACGGTAAGCCAATGTAAACTTACAGAATTGGGAATCTGTAGGAAGAGTATGATTTGAGATACCTTGAAAGCCCTCAAGTCAATGATGAATTCATGGGCAACTGTTCCATTGACTCCTCGAAAAAGAATGGGGTAGTGGCTCTGTAATGTCCACATCATTATATTAGACTAAGAAAACAATGAACTTCTATTTCATGCTGCGCAAAGCCAAATGAAATTATTTTTCAAGATCAACACATATATGCAAACATAAAACCAAAAGATAAAAAGGATGATTTAAGAACCTCCAAACGTTTTGCCATGTAGTTTGCATTCAAGATTGCTATCTTTGAGGCTTCAGTGAGTCCCTTAGAACCCATCATGGCTATGTATGTATATGAAATTGGCAAAATAAGTGCAGAACCCCAAGGAGCAGCAGAGATGGTACCAAGAGGTTGAGCCCTTTTTGGTGCTGGAATACCAACTGCTGGTACCTGCAAAGGCAAGGAAAAACATTATTGCGACAGATTGATGAATGTATCTTATAGAATTGCAATCCAAAAGTTGGGAACACATTTTCTAGGATTATCAATGAGAATCTTAAAGCAAGTGGTTCATGTCAGATGCACCAAAATACCCGGGTGAATAATTATTTTTTCATGTTCAATATACTCAACATGTTTTTGACAGTTGTTTAAGGGTTTGCATATAGTAGTATCATTCTTCACTCAGAAAGTTAAAATTTTCAGAACAGATTTAAGACTTATTCTAGCGTATTTTGACATCATATGTGATGTGACAGGTTTCTCTTACCACAGGATGTGATGGTAGAAATGGTGCCAAGTGTTCCTTCACGCCAATGGGACCCATACCAGGACCACCTCCTCCATGAGGAATGCAAAATGTTTTATGCAGATTGAGATGGCAAACATCTGCTCCAATCCAACCTGGGCTTGTTAAACCAACCTGTAATGAGGAAAAATAATCTGAAATATCATTAACAAGGAGATGCATATGTTCCTAAAATTAATTAATAGTCACAAACAGCTCAACTCATCTAAGCCATAATTCCAACTGCGGTAGCCAATTTCTAGGATTCATGTATGCAACCTTCTATTTATCTACACTTTGTAAGCCGAAAGACAGGCATGAGCAGGCTACTTAAATTACTGGAAATTGGATCCAGCTTTGAGGGAAATTTACTAGTTGGCAAGTAAAAGCAATAAGGTGAAGAAGATTTTAATATTGATTTATGAATTACTCTTTGAAACACTCTTCAATCACTTGTAGGATATGAAATGAATTGAGAGGAGAGAGAACAAACCTGTGCATTCATGTTAGCCCCATCCATGTAAACTTGACCTCCATTGTCATGAATAATCTTACATATCTCATCAATGCCTTCTTCATACACACCATGAGTTGAAGGATAGGTAACCTGGTAATGGAGTAAACAATCATGCACTTTGACTATGTGTAGTGGAACTTTTGTTAAAGTCAGTGGTTTTTTTCATTTTTTTTTGAAGTAATACAGTTAAGAATGCAGCTAACCATACCATGAGTGCGGATAAATTCTCCCTATTTGCTTCAGCAGCCTCTTTTAACTCATCAATATTAATGTTTCCTTTTGCATCAGTTCCAACAGCAACAATTCTCATTCCACACATAGCAGCACTTGCAGGATTGGTACCATGTGCAGACACAGGTATAATACAAACATTGCGGTGATGGTCTCCTCTGGCCTGCATTTATTATTGACAGATGGGTATGAAAACTAGAAAAAAAGAAGAAGCATTTTTTACTGTGTTAAAAGAACTCAAAAGAAAACAATAATGTGAAGATATGCACTTCTAAAAGGAACAATCAATTTAGGTTTGAAGATTTCAATATACCATATGGTAAGCACGTATGACCATTAGCCCAGCATACTCTCCAGCAGCACCAGCATTGGGTTGCAAAGAGAAAGAGTCAAATCCAGTGATGGTGCACAAGAGTTTGCCCAAGTCATCAAACATTTCCTAAGAAAATGGAAGATAAATGGTCAATATGATGGCTAACCTTTGCCTGCACACATTTGAGATCTCAAAGCAAAGTAAAAGCCACAGAAGAAGTATATTACCTGATATCCCTGGGCTTGTTCAATTGGAGCAAAAGGGTGAATATTAGCAAAGCTAGGCCATGTCACAGGCATCATCTCTGTCGTGGCATTTAGTTTCATTGTACAAGATCCTAGAGGAATCATGCTGTGGCACAAGGACAGATCCTTTGATTGTAACCTATGAATGTATCTGAGCAGCTCATGCTCAGTATGATACCTGATAAAAATAAAAATAAAATAGTCAGAGCAGCTCTTGGATTGAAAAGAACAACTACTGAGTCATTAGAGTAGGATTTCTACGTGTTAAAGATCGGATGGGTAAGATATGGACTCTCTCTGATAAGCCCAGTTGGGATCAGGGTATCAACCTCTGGTGCAAGAGATGCAGCACTGAATGTCACCTGACAATCGCAATATGAAACACTTAAAATTGAACAACCAAATAATGGGAATAGTTTCAAACATTTTATTATAAGTAAAAGGGATGGAGGCTCTCACTGGTTTGCCACAAGCAAACACTTCAAAAAGCTGGTCCACATCCTCTAGTGTTGTTGTCTCATCAAAGGAAATAGTAATCTGGAATGCCCAAATAAAATGATGTCTCAATATCATTATCAAATGAAAGCATAAAACAATAGTGATCACAATGTTATCTAAAACCACAATTACCGTGTTTGAATCAACAACCCGCAGATTCATTTCCTTTTTGTAAGCAGCATCAGCAATTGCCTTTGAGTTGGAGCACTTGATCCTCACGGTGTCAAAGAAAGGAAGGCCCTGAACCTCCACTGTGCCAAGCTTCTTCAGGCCACATGCAAATGCTGCAGCAAGACCATGAACTCTCTGTGCAATGGTCTTGAGTCCTTCAGGCCCGTGATAGACAGCATACATGGCAGCCATATTTGCAAGTAATGCCTAAAATTAAAAAAATATTTTCCTTTAATATAAGCATAGTCTGCAATTCAAACCTTCAGGTTCCAATTTTTTCTTTTTTTACATGAAAAACAAGCAAAGGGAATATAAAGGCACTTGTGTTATTCAACAAGGTTTGCATCATTGTGATAGTATTATTTCCAAAGGTTGTACATTCAAACATATGACAACAAATAAAAATTTGAAATCAATGATCACAGATCACTCACTTCTCCACAAATTTAGTCAGAATATCAGTTATCCAAAATTAGCACTTAACCTTTTCGCGGATTCAAATTATCATTATATTTATTCCTTTTTTACTTCTTTGCACTGAAGAGTTGCAAACTTAAAATAATTTATCATCTACTTGAAAATTATACTAATTCTAAATATGCAAGGCAGCCTAAATCAAAACCATAAGTTTGACCGACTGGATAAATAAAACTAACAAACCTGAGCAGTACAGATATTGCTAGTGGCTTTATCCCTCCGGATATGCTGCTCCCTAGTCTGCATTGCCATTCGAAGTGCAGGCTTTCCCGTAGAATCGATACTAACACCAATAATTCTCCCAGGCATCATCCTCTTATACTCCTGTGAAGTAGCTAAGAATGCAGCATGGGGACCCCCATAGCCCATTGGCACACCAAACCTCTGAGCTGACCCAACAGCAATATCAGCACCCAATTCACCAGGTGCCTTCAAAATGGTCAATGCTAGAAGATCAGTTGCCATAACCACCTTAACCCCTTTAGCATGTGCATTCTTTATAAGCTCCTCATAATCCAAAACCTCGCCTTGTGTCCCTGGATACTGGACCAAAACCCCACAAACATCATTGGATTCATAATCAAAATCCTTAACATCCTTAACAACCACTTTAAGACCAAACCCATCAGCTCTAGTCTCGCAAACATCAATGGTCTGAGGGTGACAATTATTAGCAATCAGAAATGTCTTCTTTTTACCCTTTTGGATGTTATTACACATGGCCATTGCCTCTGCCGCCGCGGTTGCTTCATCGAGCAATGAAGCATTGGACATTGGCAATCCAGTAAGGTCAGAGACCATGGTTTGGTAATTGAGCAAAGACTCAAGCCTGCCCTGAGATATCTCAGCCTGGTAAGGTGTATACTGTGTATACCAACCTGGGTTTTCCATGATGTTCCTTAAAATCACAGGAGGGACATATGTGTTATAATAGCCCATCCCAATGAAGGACTTGAAAATCTTGTTCTTTGAAGCCAAATTTTTCATGTGCTCTATCATTTGGCTCTCTGTCAATCCCTCATCGAACTTGGTAAAGTCCATCGACCCAATACGGATTGACTTGGGGACTGTGGCATCAATGAGAGAATCGAGGCTTTGGAAGCCACAAAGTTGAGCCATTTTGGTTTGTTCCTCTGAGGTTGCAGAGTTATGGCGGCGAGGAAAAGTGTCACTGGGTTTGAGTGAATCCACGGATATGGATCTGATTTGAGAGTTAAGAGAAAACCCATTTGGAATTGAGGCACTGGTTTGAAATAGTGAGCGAGAGTTTGCAGGGATCGAGGGAGCTAGAGATGAGAAATACCTTGAGGTTGAAACAGAGTATGAAAAAACAGGGGAAGGAGAAGAAGAAGAAGAAGGACGTGGGTGTTTTGATTTGGACACGAGTCGTCGGAGAAACGCCTGGTTGGCGAGCCGACGAGCACGGTCCATGAATCAGAAATAGAGTCAAACAGAGGAATGTGGAAGTTGGTGAATGAAAAGAGAGAAACAGAGGAAACAGAGGATATGGACTCTACTAGTAAATATTTGGGCTATCTTAAGTTATTTTGCATGAAATGAAAGTGGGATTTTTTTTTTGAGAAGGAAATGAAAGTGGGAATTGGTGAGAGAAAGAGAGAGATATAAATGTGTTTATATAACAGTAAAGTTCTTGTATACGAAAGTGGGGGATTGGGGGTTGGTGGTTGGTATTATTTTTTCTCTTTCACATAACAATTCTATTTAAATATTCATAATTTAAAAAAAAAAAAAATTGTATCTAAATAAAGAGGAAGTATATATAAACTCAAGCATCCTATGAATTGGAATCAAAGATATAGATAGAGTTCTAATGTGTGACAACATTTTCATGATAAGTTAAAGTGTTAGTAGATTATAAATCAAAATAAAATAAAATTATATTTCAAACCACTATCATTCAAAATAAATTTTTTCTTAAAATATTGTGAGATTTTATTATATCCGTGCACAATTTTTTTTTTATGGATATTTGTACACAACTTGTTTGTTGTAAAAATGTTATGACATTTCAAAAAAGGCTTATTGTAATTATAGATTTTTGTTGTTGATAATTTTATATCATTTACTAATACTTTATTTTTAATGCAGGTGATAATTAAAATTTATTGACGGATTGATGCTGTTTTGGAGTGACTAATTTGTAGCAATAGCAGAGAATATGCATGCACTTCTCCACTCTTTGCTAGCTGTCTTTGCAATTTATTTTCTCATCTGACTATCGATATTTTTCTCTTCTAAACAGGACCATATTTGTGAGATCCTCAGAGAATCTCTGCATCTCTTTGGAATCATGGGGAGCTGGTAGCATGCGCAAGTCAAAAGATTCGGTGCACGTTAATCATAAGGGTAAGGGACAAAGAATTAAAGATGTGTCCCGTTAATTATCTATTTTGAAAAAAAAAATTATGAAAAATTAAAAAATTTACCAAAATAGTGAATTATTTTTTCGTTTTTTTATAAAAAAATTTATAAAATAAATTATTAATATATGCTCGAAGGCACACGTTAACAAATAGATACATCACCAATAAGGTGCACACGCTTCTAACAAACTTGGCAAGCATGTGACTAATTCACGGGATTGGCTCTGCTTTGATCTCTCCGTCAGTGCAGAATTTTGTCACATCTGTCAAGCTTTCGTTTTACAGAAACTGGTACCAAATATCTAGTACCACAACTTGTTAAAGGTGTGACTTGACATGTGAGTTGTGAACTTGTGATTCATTGTTATAAGAATTTATCATTTACATTATTGTTTAAAAAAAAAAAAAAAATCTAATGAAGATGTCCCGGATGCAAAAAATAACATATGTTGGCCACCTTTTATTTTAAAAATTTATCAGCCAACATATTTATTTACATATACTTAGCATTTATACTTAGGGAAGCCAATTATGGTGCACAATATTATTATTTTTTTGGGATTATATATATCCTACTAAGTGGTTGCCCAAAAATTTTACAAATTTTAAAACTAAGGAAATAAAATTATTTATTGTTGAATATAAATAATAAAATTAAAATTAAAAATAAATCATTATTTTTTATAATTAATTAAGTAATTCATTAAAACCTTTATCCTTTTTTTGTTGATGTAATTAAAACCTTTACTTATAGCAGGGGTGGAGTCAGGGGGGGTCGAGGGGGGGCACTTGCCCCCTCTGACTCTACCCAAAAAAAGTTCATAGTAACATCCTGCAAAAGTGAGCAAAAACTCTATTACATGCTTAACTTGTTTGCCCCCTCTGATATAAAGAAAAAAAACAAAATGCAGTCCCTAAAATAGCTCTGTTACCGAAAAAGAAAAGCTAAAAAGGTTACACAGCGATTGAAGGATTGACGCCACTGTTAAAACATGCTACATCATTTTGGTTTTAAAAAGAAACTTTTATCAAGTCCCAGATTTAAGCATGTCACTACCATTCTTGGAACGTTTATCCCAACCTTCTTTTCTTTTTTATTTCATAAATTTTCAATTGATGGTAGGTCTTATATTTTAGAAACTAACTAATGTCCTTGTACTTTAGTTTCAGACCCTAACCTCCACTATCTTCTCTCTCCTCCATCTCTTAGACATTTTAATTTTAAACTCTAGGTCTAGGTTTCTACTACAAACCCAAAGGTTTCTACTACAAACCCAAATTTAAATACTTTGAAGAATAAAGAAAAAAAATTTTGAATTGTAGATATTATTTAAAAGCAATCAAAGCAATAGACATGTATACAACATTAGATATCTAAATTTTAAGGAATCAAATTAGATATCTAAATTTTATGTAATTAGATTAATCTCTTACTTTAATTTTTTGTAACTATAAATTGGTTATTTTTGTTTTGATATGAAATATATATTTGTACTTAATTGAAATTATGAAAAATCCTAAGTATAATAATGAGTCCAAATCAAGTTCTAAACGAATTCTTATACAATTGTTTTTGTTTTTGCCTTTTTAAAAATAGTTTTTAAATCTTGCCCCCTTTGAATTGAAATCTTGATTCCGCCACTGACTTATAGGTGGAAGGTTAAAATTGCTTAGGTGGAAATTTAAATGAATATTAAATAGTATCTATTTCACTTTTAAAAAAGAGTATTACATATAACAAATTAAAAGATAATGAGGAAGATTAAATGAAAGAATTCTCACCAAATGTGTCATATGACAAAATCTCATACTTATATATAAATATATATATATATTTATGAAGTTTTTGTTATATATATATATATGGTTTTACTTTTGCTTATTGTTTGAGTTTTTAACTTGAACAGACTTAGAGAAGATTCCCAATCATCTTTGATGTTGAATGAATTTCTTTTTTGGGCTAAGACAATGGAATTTGATTAACTATTATATTTTAAAAGCCCCAAATATTCAAAATAAATTTTAAAGTTTTAAAAGTTTCAAATAAACAATAAATTTTTTAAAAAAAATCCTAAATTAAAACCATACACCTATTTATAGTGATGTTATTGATAGAAAAATGTTTAATAAATAAAGCAAGTTTGTTTGGTTATTTCAATACATATATCTATTATATTTGAATATTAGTTTACTCTATCACTTTCGATGTCGATTCTCATTAAAAAAAACACTTGATGTCGTTTTGTTTAAACACTTTTCATTAACAGCATCACGTAAAATGAGTTTATGGTTTGAATTATACGCATTTAAAAGTTCAGAGTTTATTTTGAGATTTTTGAAATGTGTGGTTTAATTTTAAACTACCCATAAATAATAGAATTGAAAATGTAATTTATCCATAAATCATTTGTGTACATCATGCTAATGTGTGAGCGTTTGTATTATTGCTCCAAATAACATGTACAAGATGAAATTCACATGTTTATAAAATATGGCAGTTCATTGGTTGGGTGGGTGATGCTAACATTCTCCAAATAATAATAATGATGCTACGTACTGATGATGCAAATTACTTACCAACCAAGCACCCTAGCCAGAATCAATCAACCTTGAAATTTCTTAGGAAACTCAACGATATGAGACCATCCTGAATAGAGTAATGTTACGTGCACAAAAAGTTTGACAATAATTTTCACATCAATTAAGTTGATAAGTTTTTACTAATTTTCATTTAACCCCACCAATAATATCACTTTTTCATCTACCATTAACAATTTGTTACGTCAACATATTTTAAGTTTTTGTCAAATTTGTTGTGTTTATAAACTTTCTCGCCGAAGTATTTAGGTATTAGTCCATTCATATCTAAGAAACTATATTTTAGGTGTGGAACAACAGGAGCAAATGAATCCACATAAAAATCAAAGTCTTTTTATTTATTTTATTATTATTATTATAATTTTAAATAATAATAGTCAATTGCAAATCATAAATTAATAAAGACTCAGTCTACTTACACAAAGAATTTCACCAAAGATTTCACAAAGCCTTGAGTATCTTGTTACCTTACATATGGCCCACGAAAATTTGAACTCAAATTCAAATCATGGACTCAATACCAAGAGACATCAATATTTTGAAATTTTGGGTATAAAAGAGTTACTATAAAATTAAATGGTTATCTTACATGTCACAACCCTTCCTTTAGATAGAAAAAGTATATTATGAGATAATTTCATAAAATCTATTCCTTATAGTATATGTAAGTTTAACATATGTGAGTTCCACGTACTATAAGATGGTGATCTCATAAAATATTCTTTAAATACCAAAATTTCTAAATTTTTATATTAATTATTCAATCAAATTTTTATAATTCTCATGTAACAAATTTGAGTTATTATCCAAATCCTTTGCTATTTTTATAGGCATTCAGCAGCACCCACTTTTAATCTGAAAGAAGAAAAATCTAAGTTGCTTATTATTTTCCAAGAGCACTGTACTAACACTTAAAAAATCAAAAGCAGTTGGTGTAGGATAAATGCTTCTGTCCTACCTTTTTCTCCGCCGGCCTGACTAGTCAACAAAATATTATACTTTAAGCACAAGGAGTTATTTTCACCAACCACACTACCAACCAATTTGTGTGTCTGTGTTTGTCATATCACAACTCACAAGCCAATAATAAATAACTAAGCTGAACAACCAATGGTATTATTAGTGTTGCCAACGGGGGGTTGGCTGAGTTGGTCAGGATTTCGCTTCCCTGCTTGAAAGGCTTGGGTTCGAGTCCTGCCAACGGCCTTTCGTTGGTGGACATCCTTAATGAGGGGTGTACTCAGAAATGAGGTGACTCTCACACGCGCTGTCTACGAATCTGTATGGCGCGCGGCGCCCTGTCCGGGGGTTTAATACAACCATAAACGTCCCCATTTTTTCCTACCAAAAAAAAAAAAAAAAAAAAAAAAGAAGGTATTATTAGTGTTTAACTAGTTTTGGAAGTCATAGGTGCTTATGAAGATGCCAGGATAATTTGTGGTTCCAAACTTATAAGCATTGGCCCCAAATTTACCTAAAAATAAATGTTCAATCAATAGTTTCTTATTAGTAGAACATCCCAACAACAACAATCAAAGTATTTAGTCCTAAAATCTTGAAATTTATCGGCTACTCGTATTCTTCTATTACTTACCTATTTAATTAGAATAAAAATAGATTCATTTATAATAAAGTGACTAAATCTCACATTGATTGTCAACTTGTCTTCATCCTCCTTTTTTCTGGCCTTGAGATAGGTTGTGAATAAAATGTTTGCCACCAAGCACAAACAAATGCGGAGACACATGTCTTTTTTCTTTTTTTTTGAGAAGGCGGAGACACATGTCTTCTAGTGTGATAATACAAAAGAATAATAATAATAATAATGGCTTTTGGCTATTTACAATTTATTGACTACAATAATGGATATTAACTATTCACAATATTTGTTTTGCACTTGTTGATTACAAGAGTCTGTCCACCATGTACGATTGTCCCTTTACTGTTTGCAAGGGGGTCTATAACACTTCCCGCGTGCTTATCTTTATCACTCCATTCTAAATGTCATCAAATTTTGCGCCAACAAAGCGTGGTGAGTCTCACTATTTTGAAACAGTTAAGGAATCTAGGTGGGGGAGGGAGGGTGGGTGGGGGTTTAATTTGCCTGCCTAGAAATTCCGAAGGTTATTAATTTGTCTTGTAATCGATTTGCTATATTCAATTCTCACCGTTTTTCTTCTGCTCGCATCTTTAGAGTATTTTTTTTTTCCAATAACTTTTTTCTTCTTTTTTGATAGATTTCCATTTATGTATTTCTTTTTCCATTTATATAATAAGTTAATAACTATTGGTTTTTTTTAGAATCAAACACACAGAAGAGAGAAAAAATGATGTTTCAACACAAAGACACAATACAAATTTCATTCAAAAGTCATGATAACTTTTAAGGGAATGTATAGTTTATTTTTTTTATATGCAAAAGAATCGCAAAATTCTAATGTTATAATTTATCTTCCTCAATAAAATTTTTGTATAAATAATAAAATATAATTATTAGAAAATAAATTCAAAAATTTAGAATTGTTTTCAAGTTAAAATTTGAATTTTCAAATGCATATAAGTTCGCAATTTTGTTTGTAAAATAGTACAAAATTGATCATTTAATATGTCCAACTACTAGTCTTTCTTTTCTTTTTTCCTTTTTTAGTGAATCGCAAGTGAATTTTGAATTTAAAAAAATAAATCACAAAATAACCAGTTCATGTGTAATTAAACCCCTAATAGATCAACACGGTATAAGAAATATGTTATTTTTCATGTGTACATGCGTGAGTCGCTTATAACTTGTCCTCCTGAAATCAAATTTGGGCTCCGTCACAGATTCCAAGTACGCGAATTTTGGAGGCCAGTTGCAGATAAACTCGTATCTTTTACTACTTTTTCTTTACGTGGCAATGGCCAATGGGTTATCTACAATTTGTATTTGTGAAGCAGTTTCTCCACAATTGTGGCTGGTGACTGGTCATGAGATTGCTAAATCTTGCATTGCTTTCGCAGTCTTCTTTATATGACAAATACATTAAAAATTACAAAATTGAAGCAACTCTGAGGCTTTTCAAAACTTTTGGGAGCAACAGTAACAACACACCCAGAAAATAAAAAAATTATAAATAAACAAAAAAATCTCGGAAATATTCGGCCATAGTAAGGGCAGTTCACCCAACCCTAATCCGAGCTCCAGGCGATGTATGCATTAAGGCAGCAGCTGAGGTCTGCCATCACATCAATGCCACCTGGAAACATACAGCTGATGCATGCTATCACACCATTGAAACATATACCAAGGACCATATGTGAGTTTCAAGCACCCTCTGAGGGGAGGGTGGTCTGTATGTTTGAAGGCATCAGGATGTTAAAACCATCTGCTGCAGTCGATACAATCATTCCTGGAATCTGGGAATGCCAATGAAGTTCTTTCAAGTCTTTCTGACCCTGTTTAAAGTCAAAGCACAGTTGATTTAATATGCTGAACTAACTCTTCAAGATCAAACAAAAGATGTATATATATAAATTCTTCAAGATCAAACAAAAGATGTATATATATAAATATATATATATTTATATATATATATATATATATATATATATATATTGGAAAAAGAGGGATTTACCTGGTGAACAAACAGAAGTTGTGGAGGTAGATCTGCAGGAGCATTTACTTGTTCTTTTGTTTGAGCTTTGAACTCTGCCTCCTCTTCCTCATCCTTTTCTAATGAAAGGTCCCATATTCTAGACAAGGAAGCCAAATGAGGGAACAAACCATTTATACTTCAGAAAAACATAGCTTAACGGAAGAAAACAAAACATACTTCTATTCAGAGAAGAAAAATAGCAAAAGTACAAACTTATGTTTGGATGATCCCTTCTATCAGGTTTTTCAGGCCTCCATTGCATTATTACATGTTACTTACGTGAGTTGATTGTCCGATGATGAAACAGCCAAAGTAGAGGCCTCATGTGCACTCCACTCAATGGATGTGATAGGGTGTTTATGGTATTCAAAATGTGCTACTACAGAATCTCCGTCCTGCCCACAAAAAAATCACATCTCACATCAGCATTATCAACTAATATCCTTCTTCGGTAGAACAGAAACTTGCAGTCAAATGAATAAAGCCAAAGGCCTTCATATATATACACTTCTTGCTATCTTGCTCAACTAAGACACGCACCCAACCCCAGCCACCCAAACCCACACACACACACATATAACAATAGAGCAGGATGAGAGAAGAAAAAGAACACTAAGGTAAGCAGAGTAACAGAATCAAAAACCAAGTTACAGATCAACTTGGCCAGCTTTATCAAGACTAATAACAGCCCCATTTAGGAGTGTGCCAGTGACAGATCTGAATTTATAGATTTAGCAATGCAAATCATAAAATTGAAGTAGAAGAACAGGAGATTGACGTTATTTCAGATGAGGCACATGAAAAGGCAAAAAGATTGATGCTGTAATACACTAACAAGCCTTACTTTGAGAATTTATCAACCTATTTTTCTCAAGAAAATACGAAATAATATCCTAAGTCAGACCAGGCATACCTTGAGCAATCTGAGATCGCGAATAGAAAATGTACCATCGTCACTTCCAGATGCCAACATACAGCTAGCCAGCCTGATCAGAATCAAGAAAATGCCAAAAATCTCATTAAATAAATGAAATATGAGACAAGTAAGGATTTTCAGCTCAAGGAAAAACTGGGATTATTAAACACCTGTTCCATGAAATGACATTCGCATCTGCATTATGTGCCTTAAAAGATGCTGCCGCTGACTTCCCTAAACGGGTATCCCATATTGCAATAGTCCCATCCACAGAGCAAGAGGCAAACACATGAGGTTCTGTAGGGCTCCACTGCACAGAAAAGAGTTGGAACAAGAATGGTTACAGGAATGAAAAAATAAAAGAAAAATATTGAAGTTGAATCATTAGCTTCAAATGCATATAGTTAAAACCCAAAAAGATACAAATCAACTACTGATGCACGGTTCAAATACATACTTGCAGATCTTCAACACTTGCAGCATGACCAATAAATGGAGTAGCATCAACATTCCATGTTGCACCAGATGTAGGCTCCCACAAATAAATACAATTCTTGCAGTCCCCTTCAGACAATGAAGAACATCATCAAAGCATTAGACCATTTTCCATACATTAAACAACTAGCAATTAAAGTTCTTGTAGTGGAGAAGCACAAACAAAAATAAAAATACTATCTAACAGTACCAGATACAAGCCTTCCTGGGACAAGAGGACTCCAGTCTATAGCATAGCCTTCATCTTTGTGCTTGAACTTCATTAAAGGAGCCTGATTGAAAACTGAAGAAGCTCCCTGGGCACCTTGCGATTCCGATTCTGCTAAACTATTCAGATGAGAGCTGAAGTCCCATACCTGCTCAATAGATTAGCAATTATTACAAAAAACAAATTTCACAAGTTCAATTTTTAAGTTCATATTGTTTAATTCATTTTTTTTTTTCATTTTCCAAATACTTAAAAAAAAAAAAAAGTTCATATAAAAACTGGATTAATCATGTCATAATTTTTTGGGGTAAGTTACACATACACCTAGTTGATTTTCAACTTACAAACTCATCCTCCACCCACTCTTTTAGGAAGGGGAAGTGCTATTTGAAAACTGTGCCATAATTTCCAAAGACTATTTTATGTTATCTTGAATATCTTTGTTGGTCATTGACACTTTCTGAAATTTTGAGGCACCAATGTAGTCTGTCACTTATAATGGTATATTACTAATAAGGGAAAAATATACAAATCTCCCTATGCTTTCCCCTTAAATCACTGAACCCCCCCTAAATTTTCAATTGTAACACTTAATCCTCCTATGGTATTATTTTATGTGTAAACTATTAATTATTTAACACTAAATTTAACCTCCCGGAGGTTTTGAATGAATGT
This sequence comes from Notholithocarpus densiflorus, assembly GCA_030021035.2. Lineage (NCBI taxonomy): Eukaryota > Viridiplantae > Streptophyta > Magnoliopsida > Fagales > Fagaceae > Notholithocarpus > Notholithocarpus densiflorus. The sequence continues at coordinate 1,964,225 of JARYZH020000009.1, read as the reverse complement.
TAACTCTAAATCCCCCCGGGTTTTTGAGTGCAACACAATATCCCATGTAGTACTGTTTTATGCGAAAATAATATGAAAGCATGTCATCACATGAGCAACTCACAGTTTGTTTTCACGGATGTTTAATGATTTACACATAATGATATAAAACAATAGGGTTAAGTATTACACTAAGAACTTCCTTTGGGGGGGGGGGGGGGGGGGGGTTCTGTTTTTTGTGGGAAAATCACGGGGTTGTGTTTTTTTTTTTTTTCCACTAAAAAGAATGTTCAGTTTATTTACTAAATTGCACATTACACTCCTAAAGTTCCAAAATTTGATTCACTCCCCTAACATTAGGGTTTGTTTTGATTGGGAGTCCTGTCCATGACAGTGCTGAGGTGGCCGTTAAGTGCCACCTCATCTAAAAACAATGTTGTTTTGTCCACGTCAGTAAAAAAAATATAATTTAATACTTTATTTTATTTTTCATTATTTATTTATTTTTCCGGATTTTAATTAATCATTTTTTCTCTATCATCACTTTTTCATTTTCCATTTGATTTCTTAGGAAACAAACACGGACACAAGCCCAGGAAACAGATCTCAGCAAACCCACACACAAACCCAAAAAATCAAGATAAGAAACATAGCTCATCCACCACCACCACCACCTCCTCAAAGCCTTAGTCCCAAATTTTAGGGGTCGGCTATGGATCCTCAACAATGTGGTTAGGGTCAGCCACATGTATTATTTTCCTCCATTCTATTCTACCTTAAGTCATACTCTCTGTTACTTCTTTCCTAATTGACACGTCTTTTTTTTTTTTTTTTAATTACTTTTACTAATGTTATTTTTGGTCTTCCTCACCTTTTTACGTTCCCTCAACTTGGATTAACTCACTCTTTCTTATTGGTTCATTAATCGCTCTCCTCTGAACATGACCAAACCATCTCAAGCAACTTTCCCTCATCTTTTCATCAATAGGGGCTACCCCTATCTTTAAGAAAATTTCTTTATTTTCCATAAGTTTCTCATTTTCAGAAAATCATACAAAGTTTTCTTTGCCAAACACAAACAACTCAAATGGAATGGATTTTCCAACATTTTGTGGACATCCAAACAGAATGGATTTTTCCAACCTTCAAAAAAACCCTAGCACAAACGCAATTACTTCCCACACAACAATATTTAGATCTACTAACTATAAACCCCCCAAAAACAATTCCCTACGAAGCTTGGAAAGGTATATTGGAAAGTAAAACAACGAATTAAATATGAGAAATCAAAGATGCAAACAATCAAAGAATGTGTGTAAAACATTAGATCTTGTGAAAGAAAAGTAATGAAAAGAAAATATTAGATCTTGTGAATGAAAAGTCAAATTCAAAGGGAAAATAATAATGTTAATTTTTTGTGTAAAAAAATTAAAAAACGATAAGATTTCAAGAAAAAGAAAATCGGATGGATATGTGTGAACTGTGTAGGCACCATAGTGAGCCAAGAGCTTAATGGGGTCCCTAGTGTAAGGACCATAGCACTGGCTGTCTAAGATGCCATTGTTTCTATCAGATCCTCTGCAACAATAAGTGCAAAGACAGCTTTCCGAGGTCCCGTATTAAGGAATAACTAAATAAGTACTCAGCTGCTTGTTGGAGGACCTCTTTTTGGGGTTTCAACTTTCACTTGCTCCTCTATTGCAATTTGTAGTAGCACCTTAAGAAAGTGCAGGGCCTTCTGTATTCGTATTTTCTGTTTTTGTTGTTTAGATTGAGATCTTATTTCTTCCAACTCCACTTGTTCTATTTCATTTCATAAATGGGTTTAGATCGAGATGCAAAGAAAATCATGTTAGAATTTTATTTTACTTTACTAGTTTATTTAATTTTTGGATTTTAAAAGATTTTTTAAAAAGTTTTTCTAGGCTATTTAGTTGATGTGGCATAATTAAATGACATGACGTGTTTTCATTGGACCAACTGTCATATGTGATAGTCTTTTTTGATAAGTTCAAATGTGCCTTAGGTGGCATTTAACTGCCAGCCAGGCACAAGCACGGATAGAAGGGTTCCCAATCAAAATGAACCCTAATGTTTGGGGAGTGGATCAAAATTTACGAACATTAGGGAGGAAAATGAAAAATGCCCAAACTTTAGTGATGTAATTTGCAATTTAGTATTTTTTTAATAAATAAAAGATTTTAAGGCCTATTCCTACAAATGTACATAGCTGCATATTATAAGCAGTTCATTATTGAGTGTCTAATTCATGAATATCTAACCACAACTTGGACACTTTGTTAGGAACCTGGCAATTCCTTAAGGGGATGGAAGGGCAGTGCATGGAAATGAATAGGAATTGTAAGAAAATTGACTTGATCCAAGGTAGTCACCCCCTCCAAAGAATTTAGAGTTGAGAAAGACAATAAAAGATTAAGAGAGAAATAACAAATTGGTTATTCTTATTCAATGCTTAATTGTGAATTACAATGATGTATTTCAATTGACTAACTAATCTGCCATGTGCTATTACTAATATCACAAGTGTTTTATACGAAATACAAGTGATAAATGTGATTAGCATGCTAGACTACTACCTTTTTTTCCCTTTTTTTTCCCGATAGTTAATTAGTGTGCTAGACTCCTAACCAACCCATTCTTCCTTATCCAAATGTAACTAACTTTCCTAATCTAATTCAATCTTTGGGATCTCATTCATCTAAGGTATTTGGGGTTCCTAAAACATTTTCTTTAATTAGCACCTTTCTTGGGAAAAGAGTGAAGAAAGGATGAGGGTTAGGTTTATGATTTCAAACCTAAACAACCCCATAAATATGTGGTCCAAATGTTATTTTCATGCCCTAAACTTGAGACTCCAGAATCTGAAGTTTTATTGCCATCATTCCACGATGACTTCTGCTACATTGACAGCAAGACAAGAAAACTAACCAAAAAAGGTATCCAAATCACGAAGAAACCACAATATATGGACACGAAGTCTGACCTGCACATGACCATCATCTGCCCAAGATGCACATATATGGGGATTTTGTGACATAGCACGAATACGATTAATACATCCTTCGTGAGCTACCTTTCGCAACTGTAAAGGCAAACAAGATAAGGGAAAAATATATATAGATTAGGAGAAGAACAGGCAGTGTAGATAGAGGTCAGTCATGAAATTAACAAAATGTCAAAGAAAACAATATGTTGCCTGCAAAATTGGTGTCCCAGATCCACCCAGCTCCTCATCTTCACCATCTTCATCACTATCACTACTCTCACTCTCCATATCAGCATCGTCAATTGCAGGTTTGGAAGGCACTAATTCACGTCTTTTCCCAGTGATGTTAGATACTTTAAATATTCCAATAGAGTTCCAAGAAGGTTTCTCTGCCTGCAGAAAAGAACGGTGATGTCAAGATAGAACTTGGGTAATATTTGCGTAGAAAATATCAAAGGAGTAATTCTTGTTTTGGCTGAATTATCAAATGAGTAAATCAGAAGGTCAAACAAACTTGAACATGCCTCTCCAAAATATTCAGGAAAAAATTGCTACAGCATATTGGAGTAACATAATCCTTATTTTTTTTTAAGGAAAAAACAAGGAAAACATAAATACATACTGATGCATCAACACTTTGCAAAGACCAACATAGGTTTCCACATAGAGATGATTATACCAGAAGTATATTTATGTTCACTCCATAACCATATATAAAGACATCAAAAAACAAAGCTCACCTGAGTCCCCGCTACAAAATACACCGTGTGTGGGAACTCCGTTCGAACCAACCCCAGTGTATCACGTACAACATCAAAGCTGTCAAAACAAAATTTTTTTTTGATAAGCAAAGCTGTCAAAAATGATTTCATTCTAACAGTAAATAAGACTTCTTTAAAAAATTAATTAAACAAGAGAAGGGGGGGGGGGGGGGGGGGGGGGGGGGGGCTGCTTATGCCTCCTATATGCCCAACAAGCAGTTTTGATTGGTCTCGGTAAAGAAAATATCAAAAATTAACACATTCTTTTTCACTTCCTGCAATCTCTAGTCAGAATGAACCGCTAAGGTGTGAAAATAATGTTTGCATCAATCTTAACAATCATGTACAAAACCTAATCTTTCAAAACTAATTAAATTCTAATACTAAACTAAATAACAAGTCACTAAATTTTCAGCTTGTTCACATCAATAATAGAATTAAAAATGTATATTTTCCTTAACCCACCTAGAATTCAACAAAAAGATCACATTTATATGTCTATTTAAGCTTCTGTTCAATTTGAAACTTTCTGAGTTCCCCAATTTATCAAAAACTAAATAACAAGTTTACTAAATTTTCAGCTTTTTCACATCAATAAGAGAATTAAAAATGTATATTTTCCTTAACCCACCTAGTATTCAACAAAAAGATCACCTTTTTATGTCTATTTAAGCTTCTGTTCAATTTGAAACTTTCTGAGTTCCCCAATTTATCAAAAACCCACCACTCAAAACTCCAAATCCTACCCTTTTTTCCTCTACTTTCCCATTAACCAAACAGAAAATAAAGAGAATTAAAGGCACCTCAGGCAGGGCCACCCAATATGGAAGGCGTGGAGTGAATTGTAAGCAGAAGGGTCACACTGAAGCTCCTCTCCTTCCTCCAATTTGTCCACACCTGGTTGCCACACCTTCGCCGGCATTGACGGTATCGAAGAAGACGACGAAGACCCATCTCCTTTATTCGAGTCCTGCACACAAAATCACAGATGGTTGTCAAAAAAGTGAACCCCATTAACTGAAATAACTAACCCAATAACGGTAAGGAAGAAAAAAATTGAACCTTGTTCTTTCTCTTGGCTTTCTTTGGGTTTTTTAGGCTGCGAACCATTTCTGGGTCTCTTTCAGGGGACGATGGTGGTGCAGACAGAGTTATGCAGAGGAATGAGCTGTGGAAGGGTTTTGGTTCAGCTAGGGTTTTTGTTTTATACGCTTGTGTAGAAGTACCACAATATTTTTGGGTATTTGTAAGAGTTACCTTTATCTTTTGTGGTATTATATTTGTTTACATACATTTGTAATAAATGACTATTAAGGGCTTCGAATTTAGTTTTTTTTTTTTTTTCGACTTAAAATACAAAATAATACACTTTTAAATTTGAGCTAATTTTTATCTCAAAAAAAAAAAATTTTGAGGTAATTTTGAATTTTTTTTCTTTTTCTAAGAATCAGGTAATTTTGAAGTTGATCCTTCAAATTTTAAAGTTCAGGATTTTTAATCCTAATGTTTTAGAGCCGTTTTTAGGCAAAAATGGCAAAATACCCATTTTGTCCAAAAGTTTTAGCAAAATGTCATTGTTCTGAAACTATCTAGCGATATGACCCTGTTTTGAAACTTAATTTTCTAAAAATCGAATTTCAATGTAAAACTCGACTTGTAGAAAATTGAGTTATAGGCAATCAAACTTAAAAAAAAAATAAAAAATAAAATAAAATATGGAACTCGAGTTCCATTTGAAAATTTTCAAGTAACTCCAGTTCCATAAACTTGAGTTCCTTACTGAAATTTGATTTTTAGAAAATTGAGTTTCAAAACAAGGACATTTTGCTAGATAATTTCAAAACAATGGCATTTTGCTGGAACTTTTGGGCGAAATGAGTATTTTGCCATTTTGGCCACCGTTTTTAATATGTTCGTAGATGTTAATGATGTGACCATTAAATGCCAATTAAGAAAAATTCTAGTTCTATAACTTATTTTACACTCATTTCCACAACTATATGATATGGCTGATTGTGAGTAGTGGAGAAAAAGTAGTAGATCTATATGAAAGTGGTAAGCAGTTAGTCACAATTTACTACATAAGATAATTATGAAAAAATGTGTGATAAATGTTGTGGTCCTAAAATAACTCGCTTTAATTCATGCTTAAGTCATATCAATTATCAACCTTTGTTTTATTTATTCATCACATAATTCTTTTTTATTTATTTTATTTTATAAATTCAACATATGTGTATATGACACGAAGCTTCACATCATTCATTTTTTTAATATTATTTTTTCTTTTATTTCTTCTTCTATTTTCTTTACCCTAATTCTACTTGGGTTGCATTGAGTTGCTAATATTCTTAAATAGTGACCCTTTGGGCTAGCCTTTGCCATCGTTGGGCTTGGAACAATCTTTTGATTTGGCTCATTTTTCTTAAATCTCTAGCTTAAAGTTTGTGATTGATTTGTTTGGAGATTAGGGGTGCTCAGTTGTGAGGGTTTCTGGTGGTTGCAAGTTTGTAACAGTCTATTTCATGGTCGAAAGGTTAGTTGGTTTGTGCTTGGATGGGTTATGGCCAAACTGTTACTGACCAAGCCCGTAGATTCCTATTTGTTTGTTTCCACACAAAATTGTTCCAAAAAAAAAAAGGCTTTGTAGAAATGAAATCGATTAAGTTTATGGTTGAAAAACATTGATAAATTTGTTTTGAATTCAATGTTATATGTTTTTTTGGGTTTTGAAATGATGATAGGGTAAGGATTCGATCTAGTGCATAGAGCGCTAGAACTATTGAAATATTGACATGTGACAAATATTTGACACGTGTTAGCATCTTAACTGATCCAATGCGCTGGACCCAAGCTAGTTTCGAGATAATATTATTTGAGATTTGTTGATGCTCATTTTGGAAGCCCAGTAGTAGGAAGAAGCCCAACAATATGAGCAGAGAAAAGTTAGTGGATTTATAGAATAATCATTAAGCCCGAATGACAGGAATAATGGATCATAAGCCCATAAAGTAAATAAATGGGCCATGAGGAAAGAAAATGGGCCTAAAAGAGCCCAAAGAGAGAAGTAGTAAACCTATGAGTATTATGTGATGTAGAAAAGTAAGAATGAGTCACAGCAAGCCCGAAGTAATGAAGTAAGAAAGTAAGGGGTTGATGGAAAGCTCATGAGCCCCAAGGATGAAGGATAAGGTAATTGGGCCGAGGAAGCCCAAAAGAGTTAGTAAAAGCCCATGGGAATGCAGAATTAGAAAATGAGCCAAGGATGCCCAAAGAGGAAAGAAATGGGACAAAGGAGCCCACAAGCAATGTAATGGGTCAAGAAAGCCCAAAGTAGCATGAGTATAAATCCAATGACCATACTAGGTCATTATAGCCAATTGAGAGAGGAATATGTAGCAAGCCTAAAAGAGGCCCAGCAAGTTGGGGTCAAATAACACCATAATAGGAATAGTAGAGTAGCATGGCAGGAATGGTAGCAAGACTACGGAAGGAGCAAAAGAGTAGGCTGAAGAAAGAAAAGCCCACAATCAAACAAGGCCCAGCCCTTGAGAGAAGCAAGCCGTAAGGAATGAGAAATCAGAAAACAGTCCACACCATAAGAGGTCAAGGATGAGCGATAGAATGCATAGACAAGCCTCCAGATCATGGCAAACGCATGAGCAACGGACAAGCTTTGGACGTACACAGAACTGGAGCACATGCAAGGCCCAGACACCACCAGCTTGTACCCAGCTAATATAGGAGTGGTGGGTCATGGGTCAGAGGTAAGAGGGGGTATGGTCTGGCGGTGGGGAGAAGGGAAAGTCTATTCTAGGGTTCATGCTCAGATTCTTTTAGGGGTAATGTCCTGCTGGGATGACTTACCACCCAAAAGAAGCAATGATGAGTTGGAACCACTAGGTGCATGCCATGAGGGATAGAAAGAGAACACCCACACTATGGTGGATAAGAATGCCACAGTAAGCAAGCAAACAAAATAATTTTCTTTGTCTGGTGATGGGGAGTGACATAGCCAGCACAGGTAAGTGGTGGTGGCTGGACAGTTGACAAACCAGTGGTGGTCGACAAGGACATCCAGACTTGACAAAAGTAGTTAAAGGCTAAAATGGTAAAAGCTAGTCACGACAGATAGTATATAAAGGACCCTTGCCGTGCACAGTATCATCATTACGGCAATAGTAACCACTAGGAGAAAATCATAACATCACTACATGGGTAAGCATTGAGAAAGAAAGAAAAAAAGAGAGAAAGAATAAAAAATAACAAAAACAGAGAAGAAAGAGAGAATCAGGAAGAAAAACACAGAAAGTGTAGAATGACAGGCATGCACCAATAGACTAATCTCTTCTCTCCCTCTAAAAGCCTACCCTCTGTTAAAGATAAATGATTTATATGGGCACAAGCCATTCAGGCCCGTTCCTTCAAAGTGGATAATTTCTGCAGCAGACGAGGTTATCCACGTTGAGGGAGTGGTCCCCTCCTTAGCCTTAGTCCTGTAACACAATTGAACACGGCAGACTAACCTTTTCCTTTTGATTTCGCCATTTATCAAGATTATTTCCTTTCTCGCCTTTGTAATCTCACTTATAACGTGTCTCTTATACTGTTCTTTTTCCTACTTTGCTTAAGGATTCCTCATTTATTCTGTTTAACGGGAAGTATATTGCCTTTATTGTCATATTGTACGTGTCTGCCGTAACCCCTCTTGTAACAGCTTCACCTGCCATGGGTATGTAACCGAAGTTTCGGCAAACGGGGCATAGATTGTGCACAGGCCGGACCAAGGTGAATTGCAATTAGACCGGTCTTAACTCTTTTATTCCGAACACTTGGGCCTCAGTACAGCAGGAGGCAGTCCAGCCCAAAATCACAAAAAGGCCCACTACAAGATTAAAGCAAAACTTAGGTTTATGATGAGCAAATGAGTAGAAGGGTGACCCCCATCAAAATGCTCTAAAATGTTAGGGATTAAAATATAAATTTTAAAATTTTAGGGATCAAGCTCAAAATTATCTCGAATTTAAATAGCATTGCATTTTAGTCCTTTTTTCCCCTAATCAGAAGGGTAAATAGGAGCGAGCGGTGAGACCTACCTGGACGTGACACTATATATTTGTCTTTATCCACCGATAAACCTTTTATGCACCGAGAAACAAATATCTGACAGTAATAAGGAGGCTTTTAGGGGCTTGAACATGGTGAAAGTAATAGTGACTCCAATTATATATCCAAAAATATTAATTAATTAATTGTCATATCGTGTTATATCTTAGTTTTTCAAGAATTTTCATGTTGCTGTGTCTCATGTCATGTCATGTCGTGTATGTGTCCGTGTCTATGCTACTTAGGACAGAAGTTGCTGTGGCTGTCATGATATATTGCTGCCTCCTTAAGACTTAAGAGGTCCTGAAGTGTTGGACTTGATGATATTACCTATGTTTAATTTCTTAAAACAGAATCACATACAAGTTGCTTGAAGATAATTTGTGGTGTATTTTGTTGTTTTTAAACATGTCTACAATGTGGTTATATTGGCTTAAAAGAAATTTGTGTTTGAAATTGAAAAATACATTGAAGCATTTTACATATAGTGTAAAGAACAGAAAATTCTCATGAATACAGTTGGGCCTGGTTGTCCACAATTACTTTCAACTGAAAAAAAATGGAGAGAAGATTTGTAAAACATCTTGGATACAAAAGAGTCCCTTGACATGATGGTTGTTACATTTATTAACAGAATCTTCTATCTGCAGTTCCAGAGTTAAGAAAATCATGTTAGCATAAATCGAGTGAGGTGCAGATAAGCTGTTAACCTCTTAAAATCACAAACTTGTTACTATGTTAGGATGCATGTCTATCATGTACTGGAATGAACCTAGTCTATGACCTTATTCTTTCCATTTTGAGAATTTGTACTATTTCCACATAAACCATGGTCCAAGTGCATGTGTTCATGAAGATATACTGCAATTGCTTGTATTTGATCTCTACTACGTGTAAGGGAAGAGCACTTGATACTTATCCATGCAATCTGTGAGGACTGTATCAAAATATAGTTAGGCTGTCACTCAATAAGAAAACAAATGCTACAACAATTTGTTTATCCAATTTCCTAGTGGAGATGATGGTAACATTCTGCATTAAGTTTGGCGGATCCATACAGTTCAAGGCAAGCCAAGGTATAGATGATTAAGTCATTCAACACAAATTCAAAGTGATTGAGAAGGATCTGCATACCTGTAATTTCTTTTTCTAGTAAGGAGAACAAGTATTCCAAATCCTAGCATGATTGCAACTTTTATTGCCTGAGAAAGGATAAGTATAATCTTAGCATTTTTAATTATGGACCAGAGAAGAAGTCATTCAAGAGCAGTTCAAATAAAAATGAAATGACCTGTTCCACTGGTCCTCCAGAAGTTTCGATATCCTCCGAATTCTCAGGTTTTGATTTTCCTATTTTGTGGCAATCCTTGTTGTCTTTATCAGCCTTAATAACGGTTCTGGCGTCCACACTATGCTGAAGATGATGTAAACACATTAATTAGATTATCTCATTACCAGCTTTGAAAAGGGAAAAAAGAAAGAACCTTCTCCAACATGTCAGGTCCAAGGTTCTGATGGAAATGCTTCAAAAGAAATACTAAGAGTGATTATGTATAAGTATAACAATATTTTGAATCTAAATACCTCAACTATGCAAGTAGCATATGTCAAAGCAAGAAGTAAGATCTTGTTAAAACATCTGGCAGCAGGACAGTACAGGGCAATGGCTCACTATGGATCATACTATGTGTGAGAAATGGATTTAGTTGCTTTATCAGAAGATTGTTTCTACAACTGGTCTCATGAGACATCTGTCCTGACAGTTGCATTTTATCAATGCCTCCCAGACTGCCATGAAGGATGTAAGCTTACAAAAGTGAATTTTATTTTATTAAGATTTAGAGCTAACAATTGGTTACCATCTTGACAATGTTAAGTGTTAGACATATTATGGACCAAGTGGCCCATACCAATTGTAGGCCCATGTACTTGTAGAAAAAGCGTATTAACCTTAGGTTAGTTTATGGTTAGCCTAGGGTTAGTCATATATTCTCTAGTATATAAACCTTACACTGGGATCATTGTAACATAAGTGCTTAATATAATATGTAGCTGTCAAGGGCTTTATCATTGTGGACGTAGGCTAAACCACGTAAAACTTTGTGTGTGTTCTCTCTTTTATGCTACTTTTCACATTAAGAAAGTAATGTTTTCATGATATTTAACATCTTTAGCAATTTGATATCAATTGTCTACTTAGATGGGGAGTTCCATGACACATTAACTGTGTTTTAAAAATGAACACTAAAAACATCCCCCGTCATCTGACAAAACCAACAGAGACCATTCACTTTTTTTGTTTACCTTTCTTATGCTTTATTACTTCTATTTCATACACTCTGTGACACCAGTAAAATCAGAACATTGTGGTTGTATTTGGTATCTATCTTCTCAATTTTTAAACATAGATTTATATATAGTGAAAGATTTATCAAATACCAATTTCTTATTTAGAGGAAGAATTTATTGAAAAGGGAAAAGTTTTAATTCCTTTTATTTAAGTTTACAAATTTAAACTCAATAATTTGCCAATGTAACAAGCAATCAAAAGAATTGGGGGAAGCACACCCTTGGCACGATGGTCACTCCACAAGTATAAGTGCTTGTGGGGTGTGGGAGGCAAGGGCTGGAGTTCAAGTCTCCAGAAGGGAGCTTTACACACATATACACTTAGATTAAGCTAGAGTAGAATTTCTATATTGTATAAAAATAAAAAAAAGAATTGGGGGAAAATTCAGATACCTTCTCCATATTTTCTTGCATAGAAAGATTCACATTTCCTTGATGGAACTTTGGCTTAGTACTGCAACCTCCCATTAGATCCATGACTTTTTTACCACCAGTTGTCACACACAGCCATCTTGCTTCATCTGGAAATATCCAGGCACCAGAGCTTTTAAATAAGTAATGATTATCTTCACAATAATGTACTGATTCCAGTTTATGGGTTGAAGCTCCTTGAATATTGAATTCTTGTAAATTTGTAAATTGAATTTCCCTTCTACTCTCCTCTATAACTGGATTGCCACAAGAATCTTGCTTGCCAGTGAACAAACTAAGAGGGTGTCCACCTGAATACTCATCAAGGATCCTCCATGATACTGTAGCCGTTTCAGATGTGGATATTCTCATCAAATCTTGATGAGATTTCTCTTCCTCTCTAGCGACTTCTTTATGAACTACATTGAATTTATTCTTAAGACTTGAATTTGTTCCTAATATCTGAAATTTCTCTGTGTTCAACTCCTCTAACTGTCCAGTGTCCTGAGATAATTTACTCCTATCTGAAGCACCAAGTAAATTAATTTGCTCTCCTCTTTTTCTGATATCTGTTGGGGTATGTTGCAACTCTTCTGCAAGAAAAAGATTAACGACTCTTCCTGATATTGACTGTTCAGTCTTAGTAATTTGTGTCTTGCCTTCATTTAAGTGCTGACTTTTCAACTCTATTCTAGACTTATTTGATTGAGATCTTGTTGGTGGTGATTTGATGGGAGACCTCATATCCTGCTTGAAATCAAGAATTACGAATCATAATTGTAGGAAACAAGATATAAAGAGAATATTAGTGAAGTAGCATACTAAATTTACCTGAGCTAGACCACTTTCAAATGCACTTATCATATTCTTCACATTTCTAGGAGATTTCCCTAGCTGACTCTGCTTCTGAATGTTATGACCACTATCTTCCCCCAGATTGTGAGGTATTGAATTGTTTGAGGCAGCAACTTCTAATCGAGAACCTCCCAACAATAAGGAAGTTTCATTGGAAGAAATTGCTTCTGTAGGAAAGTCAGCAGGCAATGACTTGCTCTCATTCTTCTCAACTAGTTCCTTGTGACTTAGATGGACATCAACTCCTTGTGGCGCAGAAATGGTTGATGAAATCTCTTCATATCGATCTGCATCATTCTAAACAGGTGAAATAACCATTAAAATAATCAATGATACTGTACCTTTTTATAAAAGAATTAAAAGATCACACTACAAAGTGGTAATGCTTAATGGGGTTAACTGCTTTTGATCATGATGAATTCCTTTTATGCTCTCAGCACCAGATTTCTCACCCTTGCAGAAAGAAAGAGGATTTGATACCACTTTGGAGGCTACCTCTTTGACACTTACTCCTTCAGTTTGAAGAAGGCTTCTTTGAGAATCTTGAGAACATGGAGCACTCAAAACATTGAGATAAAGCCTTTCAGAAAAGATGCATATAATACCACATTGACAACTAGAATTTTTGTCATTATTTCTTCCTATTACATTTCTTTTTCTGCCCTTTAAGGTTTTATTTATTTATTTATTTTGGCAATCAGGTAAGCAAAATCTGACCTGAGACCTCATGCCTGAAGCCCAAAGATGATGCAACACTACTACAAGCAGTAGTAGCACCCTGTGAAGTTCTAAGACTGCTATTGAGAAGCTCATCTTGTTTCTTTTTCAATGCAGATTCTCTCTACGAAAAAAATGTAAAAAGACATACTAAACAACAGCGAAAATAAACAATTCATTCCACATAGATAAACAGCAATGCAAAACAAAAATACATGTAGATATCATGCTTCACAAATGAAATAGAATAAAATATACTAGCAGTCAGTAGAACTTTGAAACTGGTCAATAATTACATTATTGAAAATGAGGATAGAAAGAAGATACTGTACCATCATACGAATTCGGCTACGTTCTTCTTCACTGAGGACAAACTGCAACTTCATATGTACGTGACCGCCTCCTTCCAGGGGAAAAAGGTCATCCCAAAGACCTTTCTCCACAATAGACTTGATCTCAACCCCTGTCCCAAAACACATTGATCCTCATCTGCTTTTATTCTAGAATAAGTAAATTATTTCAAATGGGAAAAGTTTCTACAAACCTGCATGAGATATTTTGATCCCATCAGCATCCTGAAGTGTAACAATCAAATTGTCACGAAGAGATGTTAATGGACTGTAAAAAGTGAAAACAGGCACAACTTTATCATCATGGCCAAGAAAATAAAGTAGCAAAGATGAAAATCAACGCACTATTTTGAAGTTCAATGTTTAGTGAATAATATAAACATTACAAGGAGAAGTCTCCCTTGTCCCAAATTTGGTACTCTATTTTCCCCATGGAAACTGCATTTAAAATATATACCTTATTAATTTTGAACCAAAAAAAAGAAGAAAGAATCAAAAAGAACATTGTAGACATCTATGAAGGAATATTAAATTAAGTTAAAAAGAAGTAATAAGTGCCAACCTTTTATGCATATTGATGAAGAAGCTAATGCGTGTGGTAGCCCCATGAATTCCAGAACTGGAGTTAATGATGTATGAAAATTAGATATTAAAATAATTCATGAGTACAGTTACAAGAGACAGTTGTTAACACCTGAAACTAGGATGATTCCTGGCATTGTATGACAACAAATTTGATCAAGAAAGTTGTTTATTTCAAGTTGAAGTTTTGAATGTTTGGTTTAAGCAAATGCAAGCTTGTATCCTGCCGGACACGGGTTGTCACAGTGAGAGATAGAGAGACATGGGATTGGATTGGAAGGAGTGGATATGGTTGGACTTCAGGGAAGTAACAAAGGTGGGGTCTGCAAAATATTTTTTACCAAATAACTTGTGAAGCAAATCCCAATTTTTTGTCTCACTCATGGCTTGCGAGTCCTCTGGAGACTAGCTACTCACTTCTAAGCTAGACTTTTTAAACAGCTTCCTAAAGTAGTAAAATTATAAATTTTTTGGGTTAATTTTGAATTTTATAATGCAGTCGATTGGCTTTTTATAAAAGATCGAGTCACTTTCAATTTAAAAAACATTTGTCTATTAGCTTTTGTTATTTCCTAATGCAAGTGAGAGTATGAGACCCATTTGAAGCCTCCTTAACAAGTGCACAAGAATACCCGTCAACAAAAGCCTTTAAAAAAATGTGCTTCATTTTATTGTTGATCTATTTAGACTATTCATGGTTTGTGCTTGTGGTTGGATTTTGAGTCTTTAATGTTCTAAATCAAGACCATCAACAATGATCTAACTATCTAAGAGCTTAAAATAATTTATTTGATTATTAAATAATAGAATTTGACTATAAATGATGCTAAAAATATTATAAAAATTGATTACATAAAGATTACTAATTGATGTGCTACCAATCACATTTATTATCACATCATTTTTTTTTTACCACATCAATAGTTTGTATGTTTTATATAGTAAACAGTAGTATTTTTAGCATTTTAATTTGTGTACATGCAATATACCAACATAACAACTAAGAAGGGAGTGATGACATGATGTCTTTCGCACTTCAGCAGACGAGCGTCATTCTCTTTCTTGCCTCACCTTAACATATCTAACTTTTACAAAACCTTATGAAAATAAGTGAATAAATGATCGTATATAGCACAAATTGGGAAAATGTAAGTTATAGTCATCAACCATAACTGTTCATAGATGAGAAACGTTTAGTGAAAGGCCACATTGTGCCCTGCAAGGCATCTCTCTCTCTTTTCCACGAATATAGGGAAATATGACTTCAATATAGCTTTGTTGTCTAAATTAGCGAACCCAACAACAACAGGACTTGGTTGCCTTCAATGAAGAATGCTTTACCGTTTGTGGAGGAAAAACTGATTGTAATCAGGATCCTTTTTCCGAATCGTATAGCTATCAATACAATGTTAAAGCCATTGTCATCTAACTCAGTTCAAATCAATTTCACAACACTTGCACCGAAATGGGAGAGCCTGTCCCTTGTAACATGTTCTCTACAATGAGTTTTGATCAAAGACAAGCATCAACTAAAGACCTGGAACAGATTTTGCTCGAATAAACTGTTTGAGAATTGCCTTGTCTTCATCAATTTGTTTCTTCTCTTGAGAATCCTTTGGTTTGATTTTTCTTTTCTCCTCCAACATCCACTGGAAAAGTTCACGCTGCTGATCTTCAGGGATGGGCTGCCGCACTTTCACAGGCTCCATTAATGGTGGAGGGAAATCCAATATCTCAGGAATTGGGATATCTGTATTTGTAATAGGATCAGAGGGGACTTTTGCTGCTGCTTTCACATCTCCCACATTTTTTTCTGAAGCTTTACTATTAACTATACCTGAATCTTTCCTGCTTGCCCTCACAAACATGTAAGCTGCAAGAAATGCTAATTTGTAAGTGGTTAAATAAAAAGGTACATGATAATAGAGTGACATTATTACGTTGGAACATCAGGAACTCCAGAGATAAAGAATAGAGGAGATATTAAAGTTCATGCCCTGACTGCACTTGTTTAAGTTCAGATATGATCAACCAAAACATTAACATTGTCCTGATCTCATCATCAATATCAACTCATTTAACCAACCATTGACCCTCAGAAATGATCAAAGGAAAATATTGGTGACAACATTCATTAACAAACTTAGAGAAGGACCAAATTTAATTCCAAACTTTTAAAATTTCTTATAGAAATTGATCAATAACTGTATCTGAATTGGCAAGAAGATATGCTGTTTGGACCAATTGGATGTATTATGTGGCATAGCCCAGGAAAGTTCCATGCCCCTTGCAGCTTTTACCATTGATATTCAAGGAATATTGAGATGACAACAACAACAACAACAACAACAACAAGCCTTAATCCCAAAATTTTGGGGTTGGCTATGAATCCTCAATAGATTAGTTAGAATCAACCACATCTATTATTTTCCTCCTCGCCCACTTTCCACTGCAGCCGGGGTCTGATGCAGCGTGTCGCTAGTAGGGGATGCCCCAATGATTGTCTGTATTGGATCCATTCATAATATAGTGTCTAAATTTTACGCTGGCCATCAACCTATTGCAACCTTCCTCCTTTTTCTAGGCTTGGGACTGGCTATGAGCAAATAAATGACACTAAGCACAGACACAGGCAGCGTTATATTTAAGGACTATTGAGGAAAAAAAATTGAAATACACACGACCAACTCCTCACATGAAATTGTACTTAAAACCTTACAAACTCAACAATACCAGTATAACAACATCATCTTGGTGAGTTGGCACCACACATCAATAGACACAATAATAGTTCTTCTTAGACTATAGTTAGGGAGATAATGACCAATGAGCTATAGCTCAACTCGTATTTCCTCTGCTGATAATAAATGAATCGAAGGTGAGGTAGTGGGTTCAAGCCCCACTAGGTGTGTGTGTAACTTACCAATAAAGAATTACTTAAGGAGATAATGAAGTCTATCCAATTAATGATCCAGATACTCTAGTTAAGACTTGCACACTTGAGGTACTCAGTACCGACTTTATCAAGGGCAGATTCTTAATAGTGACATCTCTAAGCTTCTAAGTGGTCAAAATCAAGCTGTTTGAGATTTAATATTTTGATCCCATTAATATCCACCTAACAGACCACCCACTCATTACCAACATTGTATGGATGATAGGAAGTATCTTCAGGCAGCAACGACTAACTTATGAAAGGTGGTAAAGTAGTAAAATCTTCTAGTCCAATGATCAGGTTATCTTGTTGTTGCATATCAGAATTTTATCAAATACCAGGCAAGACAGATTTTAAAAATTAAAGATGACTAGGTCTTGGGACCCAATGTAAAAAAAAGAAAAAGGGAAAACACACATGCACACACATACCAACTTGGTGGCTTAGTAATGGGAATCCTATTTAGTTGTCAAAATCCATTTATCATGATGTTTACTGAAAATTTGGAGAAACCATCTTTCATCATTCAAAATGTTCATCTAGCATTCTATGCTCTGTCCCTGTTACTAACCCTTTAAATGGCAAGGTTTGAAAGTGCATTCTACTCCCCCCAATGGGCTAAAAAGGCTAAAGCTTCCTTTTCTCTCCCTTGAGAGGTGGCCTGGAGGAGGTGGAATTCTTGCCCAGTCTACTCTTTAAGTGGAGTTTCGTGATGATTGGTTTACATCTCAGCTATTAGGTTTAAATATTCCAGACTCAGTTGTAAGTGACAGCTGGAACTCTTGCATTTGGCAGCATGAAAATTTAGATAATCCTCAAGGTGATATAGTTGAAAAACGGCAAAAAAGAATCAGATTTAATACTGAAAATTGAAGCTGAAATCCAACTTAGTAGTTAGTACTTTAGAAGGAAACCCTTCCAACTCTTTCAGTCAAGTCTCACTCAATTATCTCTCTTCCTGACTTAACAACCCACCCACCGGTGGCTAGTGGCCCCATGTGCACTTCTTTAATCAAAATAAGCTCATCCATACCCAAATTTACAATTGAAAAGAAAAATGTTCTACATCAAACTAGTGAACAAATTTCACCTTCTAGAGGAAACACCCCCACCCCCTTCTTCCTGGGAAGCCAGGCGACCCTACCAGTTGCCTCCATAAATAACAAGACCAAGTGTTGCCCCAGCAGTTAGTGCGTTGCGGCGTTGCCCCAGCAGTTAGTGCTACCTAGTATGGAGCTAACAATGAAAATAACAAGTTAAACTTAATTAAATAATGAACACTTGTGGGTCCAAAAAATATCTCAAATGCCACTAATTTAGGGAGCATGTATTCCCATCCTGTTAAATATTACCTTATGCAAATTCTTTAGCAACATAGCTTACTATTGGCCTTGCTAGACACTCTCATTTGACAGCATTGGGTACATTTCCTTTCCCTATTTCACTTCTTATCTTTTTTCCATTGAAAAATTTTCCTTCACAACTCTGTCCTAAATTTCACCCAACAAAAGGGTCCCACTAAAACAGCATAAAACAACCCCTCAAAATATATATACAGTCATAGGTCAAAATAGCACTTAAAAACAAAAAACATTTCAGCACCAGCTAAAAGACTCATCTCAGTCAATACGTCAAACACATTATAGGCAAAAATGAAAACCACCCAAAACCCATATCACTTCAACGAATCTTATGCTTATGTGAACAACCCATTTCTCAGTATTCCACAATGAAACTAAAACAGTAAAACCCTAGAGTTTGAGCCAACCAATGAGCCAAATTCCAATGAAAAAATCACAAACATGAATTGCACACACAAAGAAAGAGAGGAAAATGTAGGGGCTGACCTCCAAGAGCAAGATTGGCATTCAAGAGCAAACGCCAAATGAGTTTGTAGCGCTTAATGAGGGACTCTTTTGGAGGCAAAGGTGGTGGTGACGGCTCCGACATTTATATTATGGTACTACTACTAGTACTAGTACTACAACTATTACTAGAGTATTGCTGTATCAGTGTCTGTGAATTGAATCTGAATGATGAGCAAGCGAGTCTTTTGGGACTAGCTCTATGGTTCTTTGCTTCGAGTTGGTGGGGTTTCCATTCATGGCAATCGTTAAAAAGTCCACTTTTAGAAACTTGTTGATCACTCCAGTCTGTCGTTCGTTCTTGACCTGCTTATCCTTCTTTCTTTCCTCTTTTATCTTTTTTTTTTTACCAGAACTTGACTTAGTAAAAAAAATTAGAACCATTAACAACAAACACATAAAACTTGTTTTTTACATATTGTTGAGGTGGTTACTGTAACATCACTGTAAGCTAAGCAAAACCGCTAATAACATTACTTTTATTATACACCAATCAAGATCTGTCATATTCTAAGAAAAAAAAATGGTCATCTCAACAATTCTTTAATTATTTGTGTAATTTATTTAAAATAATATAAAATTTACCATATAAACCTTGTAGGGGTATTAGACCCAGGAGCTCATTATCTATGTATATATTGGGTCTGGGGCCCAATCCGAGGACGAAAGATCGTCCGAAGAAGAGTAAACATTGTCAAGAGAGTCTGTGTTAGTAAAAGAGAAAGTTAGTTTTGGTCATAAGGGCCCAGAAGGGTGGGCCGAGGATGAATGCCTCCTCGGCTGACCAAAGCCGAGATCCGAAGAGATGGTCTTTCGTCCAAGAGAACGTTCCAGGAAATTCTGTTAGTACGGATAAGTATTACAGAAACATAAGATAGGAGGAGGAGTCCTAAAATATCTAAGGAGAAAGCCGCTACCACCGCATTAAATGCTCTGCAGCTAACTCTTTAGTCGCATTAATGTGGAGGTGATACCTGAACAGTGTTTTTCAGCCTTACAACTACTACACAAAGACTTCAGGAATGTGCTGATGGGACAAGGATCAACACCAACCATCTGGCCTGCACGTGGAGGGAAAAGATTAAAGGAGAAGAGAGTATAAAAGAAGAAAGGGGCAATGAGAGAAGGAGATCGAGAAATCAAGAGAGAAACACTGTAGCAATCAGGAACCAAATTTGTAATCAAACTTGTGAGAAATATATAAGAACTGATCACCTCGGACTGTGCCGAGGATGATAATCTTTAGTTTAAATCAATCTATCTTCCTGTTCTTGTCATTTGAACCCACTTTATTTGTTATCCAACTCATTTTAGCCCAGTTTTCCAACCTACTCTCTTCAAATTCATTGTTTTGGGCTTTTTGGACCTGAGTTCATCCATCTTTTAGGCTAGGAACTCAAATCCGGTCCTTACAAACCTTATAAGCTAATATATTACTCAAGTAATTTAATATTCATTTAATATTTTTAATCATAATAAATTTGTTATGCTGTTGAAAAAAACGACTTAAAATCATATTTTTATTATATCAATTTACATTAATTTATAAACTTTTTGTTGTAATATATTTTTTTTAAAAGTAAAATTTATAACATTTATAACATTTTTCATTTATTATTTCTTAAACCTATAGGTCTCGTTGACAATATTTCAAGGCATTCAGTAAAAAAATCATTTAATGTAATATGTTGTAATAATTTTTCAGAGCTTTTATAACATGTTAAGGACATATTTTATGTAATTGGCTAATCCTTTGACAAAACGCACTTTACTTGTAATTAGGTAGATGTAGAATGTGTTTAATACTTCAAAGAATAAGATGTCAAGTCTAGTATTGAAGCCATGCAAATCTGTCCAAGAAACAAGTGAAGAAGTGCTATTCATTAAAGTTTGACATCTTCTCGACACCTTCTCGATCGATCGAGTTTTACGGAATTCAGATTTTCAGATCTGATTTTCGGCCCATGCTTTTGTATTTGTATAGGGTTTCTTTTCTCACAACCCTAGACATATATAAGGTTTATTTTAGAGGCCGTCACATAAGAGAATACAAGGAGAACATATGCAAAAGGTGACCGATGCCTTATTCTCTCTGAAAGAAGCTATTGCGTCTTTGCGCCTTAGAGTTTTGTAACCAAGTGCTTCTTGATTTTCATTATTGATGAAGTGAAGAATTTTGCAGCCAGCGTCTTCTTCACGTTGGTGCTTAAGTCGCGTACTGGGATCCGCACAATTAGTTAGTCACATACTGGGATTCGTGCATAAAAAATGGTGGCGTTCATATATTGAAGAATTCAGAGGTTCTGAAGCGGTAAAATGTTTCTGTTGTGAGTTCATCTACGAGGATTGTAGAGTTTAGGGACAAAGGTTTTGTACTAGATCTGAAACTTCTCTTTACTATAGTGGATTGCTTTTCGGGAAGGTTTTCCCCCAGGTTTTTTACTGTGAAACTAGTTTGTTTCATTGGTTTTCCTAGGTCATCATATCTTGTTTTATTTACTTTTCCGCTGCATTTATTTTTGACATGATATTGATGTTTGTTTGTTTTAACAAGTTTTATTTATAATAAATCTAATTAACAACTTGGATTTAAAACTTGTTAATTCTTTCAACTGGGGTCTAAATTTCCCAACATAACACATTAGTGTACTTGTCCCTCTTTTTTTAATATATCTCACACTCTTTTTTTCCTTTCAGTCGCATTAAAAATAAAGGTATTTTAATCTTTTTTTTAGGGAGGTATTTTAGTATATTTAATAAAACCTTTTTTTTTTGAGAAGCTATTTAATAAAACCTTAAATAGATTAAACCCTGTACATATAAAGTTATAGATACTAGCCTTATCACACGAACTTTGCCCGTGCGATGAGACTTTTTATTTTTTATTTTTTGAGTTTACACGTTTTACTCATGGCAGTTTTATTTTATTTTTTATTTTAAGAAGAAGTTGTATTAGTATTTGACCACTAATGTGAAAAAGAAATGTGGAGGTGGGAAAAAATCAGTTTAGTGATAAAAAAATTATCACTTGACAACTAACGTGAGAGAGAAATATGAAGGTGGGAGAAATTTTTTATTTTATTTTTAAATTTAGCTAAAAATTAGGAGTTTTTAAATTACTAATTTTACATGTCTAACTCTATGATTTTAACCTCAGAAACGGATGAATTTGAGGGTCTTTTGGGCATCTAAATTGAGAATCTCAAACAAGAAAAGCCTCTTAAATAGTAGTATAGATTACTGTATTAAATAGTGGGAAAATAGAGACAGAGACAAAAAACCGTGAGGATGTGATCCGCGAACAGGTATTGTCGTTAATAAAAAAGAAAACAAAGAAAAAAAAGGGGAGTCAGTTTTTATTTTTCTCTTGAGTGAGAGAGGTAGTTTTTGTCAATTTCTTTTATTTTGGGTCATGGGTCCTATTGGGTAGGTGAAATTACAAGCCCAAACCCAGCCAATGTAATCAATGCCCCACCCTTTATTTTGGGCCACACTTCGATGGGGGACACTTTCCTGTGTCCTGATGAAAATTCGGCAAACTATTATATTTTTGATATATGAAAATTCACAAAATTACAATTTTTTCTGTGAAAAGAAAAAGAAAAATTTAATGTCACTTTGGTTCCTGGTTTTTGAAAATGTGTCAATGTGATCCTTCTGTCATTATGAGTAATTTTTTTTGTATTAAAAAAATGGCGTGTTAACATTTTCATTTTCAACGAAAAATATTAATGTGAAAGTGAAACTATTTTATCTACCTACAACATAACATTGCATTTCAGTATTTAAAAAAGAAAAAAGAAAAAAGAAAAAGGGCAATTCACCCCAGTAATTTTAGAGGAGGTTAATTTCAAAATAAACCCTAATTTTTAAAAATTTATATTTATAATTCTAAAATATTTAAATTGTTTCAATTCACCGTTTTCCCCCTCATATAGTCATTTTTTTTTAGAATCCCCTCATACCGTTATTGTTAATGAAAATGAACCAAAAAAAAATGACAAAATTTAGCCACAAAATTGGTTGTAGCCTAAGATTACAACCTTACTTAATCTATTTTTATTGGAGGTGAATTTTGGCAAATCCACCATTGGATTACATTTTCTTCTTATATTTTCCATATGCTTACAAAATTTCTAAAAAATTAAAAATCAATAGCTATGTCATTAATAAATTGTTTAAATTGCAAGTTTTTGTAGTTTAAAATTATGCATAAAATATAATCTTATAGATCATATAGTAGATAATATCCGATTGTCATAAAATTTAACATATGTATTAAAAGCGTAAAGAACATGCAATCCAACGGTTAGATTTTCAAAATATATAGTAATGTTAATGATATTGAATAAGATTGTAGCCTTAGGCTACAACCAATTTTATAGCTAAATTTTGTCCAAAAAAAAAATCAATCAAAATGCACTTGAGACTTAAGTATAATGTAACCACTAAAGACCCATGACATGAACACCCTGTGGTATTTTATTTTTTCTTTTAAAAAATAAAAACTCAAGAAATAATCCCACCTTCATGGGAAAAAAATTGTGAATTTTTACCAAGGACAAAATTTTTGGCTAAAACTTTAGTTTAAAAAAAAAAAAAAAAAATTAGCCTTGCTATTAGCCATATGAATCATGTATTGAATTTAGGAACCAAAAAATCATCCAATAATGACTTTGAAAATTATTGAAAAATCATATATAATTTTTACTAAAAAATAAATTTTTATATAAATAAATTACAAATAATAATTTGATATCTTACCAACTTATTTACAAACTTAAATAGT
The DNA here is from genome assembly GCA_030021035.2 of Notholithocarpus densiflorus. Lineage (NCBI taxonomy): Eukaryota > Viridiplantae > Streptophyta > Magnoliopsida > Fagales > Fagaceae > Notholithocarpus > Notholithocarpus densiflorus. Next base: position 1,940,519 of record JARYZH020000009.1, on the reverse strand, counting down.
ACAATCTCAAATCTATAAATCTCTCTCTCTCTCTCTCACACACGCACACACACACACACAATTATATATATTTACATGTATACATATTAACATATAATATCATATATACTCAAAATCAAATTCTATTCTCATGCATGGTTCATAAACACATTATTATATTTAAGTTTAACTTGTTTAATGGTCAAACGTATTTGAGTTTAACTTGTTTGTTAAAAAATATATATAAATAATTTTTTTCCTAATTGACCACTAATTATTCATAAATAGCTTGGATCATTTACAACCTTAGTTAACACTAGCTTTAGTGGACTTTACTCTTGGACAAAATTTTGATATTTACTTTACCGATAAAAAGAAAATGATTTCTATTTGAATTGAGCTATTTTTGAAAATGATTAGGGCTTGGCTTGAGAAAAAGTTTCGTTGGTGTCTAGGGAGAAATGCAAAGGACAATTGAGAGAGAGAGAGAGAGAGAGAGAGAACATTATAGTAATAGAACGTGAAAAAAAGTATAAATAAGCAGAATTCAATAAAGGCTCGAAGAGGGCTTTCTAAGTCTTAGTATCAAAGAATTGTACTCGGAGAAAGACATTATGTGCGTGTTAAAGGTTGTTAAATACGTTGGTCTTTGAACTATATATGGTGTTCTTAGGCGTGATCATTTGGCGCTGTAATAAGCTTCAATAGAGTTAGACATTTAGCTACTTCCCAAATTTTGAATTTTTTTCATTCTTCACTCTAACTTATTTAAAGTTATATTCATAATACAAGTATATATGCCGGGTCGTATTTGTATTTTTGCTAAAAATTGATTAAGCTAAAAAATCAAGTGAAAAAAATGTTAGGACAAACACACATCCAATCAAGCTCAAGTTTGTTTTCCAAGTCATTACTCATGTTATAGTACTGTCCGTTTGAAGTTCTGTTGCCAGTGCCAGATGCCGTCGATCCATCATCAATTAATTAAGGTTGGTCGTCTTTCAGTACAATTCCTGTTGTTATATATATTGTCATACTACAACTTCATGACTCTGGATGTCCGAAGACTCCGAACTCAGACATTTTCTGAGATAATCATAAAAGCTACATACTCTCTTTAGTACTTAAATTTTTAGGGCACAGAAAAGCTGAAACCCTAGTACGAATCATCACCATCATGATTGATAGGCCAATTCAATAAAGAGAACTTGTGTTGTTGCTTTCTTTGGCCAAGAGCCATGTTCTAAAGTCCAATATATAGCTAACTCCAACAGTGTTGTCAAAACCACCATTAATGCCTCCATTTGTAATATGCTATATACCACTCCATTAAGTAATATCCACAACTACTGCATGTGACTTTGGGGCCTGGCATCCATATTGTTAACATATATTCAAAAACAAAATCATTAATAAGTGATTATCTACAATCATTAGCAAAATATGAAACCTCCTTTTGAGTTAATGTTATGAAATGGAAGAACCCTAATTTTAGCTCATCAGATCAGCACCAATATATGCAATATAAATAGAAAACTAGAAGAAGAAAAAAAAATAGCACACCAAAACAAGTGTCACATAAAAACGTTGGATATTTTATTATAATAAATAATATATAGATGAACAAGAGACCCCATTATTTGGTTATCAACCTGTTCAAATCCACCATTATAGACTCACAAGGTTACAACACAACTTTATTTTTTGGTTTTATTGGATTTTAGATCCTCGCATCCTTTTTCCCACTCATACAGATGTTCTCTAGCTCTAATATATCTAAAATTGGAATACTGATATTTTGAGAACTCAACCATGAACAAGGCCATAAGATAAAGCCATTAGCAGGATTGCAGCTTCCTTCTCATCTTGAGGGAAAACCCGTTGAAAGGCTGAATTTTTACTCAAGCTTATTGTGAAGTCCTCGAAGCAAACCTTCTTTCTGCCATGATCTGGGGTATTGAGCTTGCACTTTTTCTTGAATTTTGGAACATAACTTTTACTGGCTCTCTTATCCTTGTGTTGCACCTTAGTGCTCTTCATAGATGGGGGGTTTGTTGCAAGAATTGTGCCATTTGCTGCTGCTGCAGCTGCTGCCATGGCCCGTCTAGCCTTCCTTTGTCGAATTCCACACGCGTTGCAAAGCGACTGCACCGTGATAATTGTACAAAAATGTGTAAGTTTCACATTTTCAATCAGGTGGAATAATTTAAATTAATTAGCATATGCTTGGTTCTTAATTATCTCTTCACAACCGCGCTCTAACCCGACCGGATGATTGGACTGCAATTGTGATAGCTAGACAACATTGATAATGAACTATTAAAACAAATAGCACCTCTTTCCCTTCTAACAATAAGGTTCAAGACCAACCAAGTGCATATCAGCGCATGAAATTATAAAAATTGAAAAGAAAAGAATATATTTTTCGCTATGTCAACATGAAACCTGAGACGACAAGCATATAAAAAATATACCTTAGGTCCTCTGGGACCACTCCTCCAAAGAGGGGTCTTTGTTGTGTTACAATCAGCACAAACCCTAACTGTGGGGTTGTTGTTGTTGTTGAAAGAATTGTTGCTACTGTTGTCAGTCTTTGCAGGAGCCATTGGTTGCTTCTGATCTTCAAACTTCTTCATAGAGTTAAGTGGTATATCCGCATGACCTGTTTGTTCTGAATTTATCATCTTCCTCATCATTCTCATCTTTGAAGGCATCCACTTAACAGAAAAAGTCTCACTTTGATCTTCAATTTTACTATCTTTGTTCCAAAAACTGAATTTATTTTCACTGTCACTTTCATTCTTCAGTGATATATGATCACATGATGATCCACCATGCGCAACAAGTTTATCAACCTAAAAATTAAGAAGACGATGCAAGTATGCTCAGACACAAAGCATTAGAAGTGAAAATTATAATTAAGTACACATATTTGTATATAAAGTTCAAAGACACGAAATCATACATATATTTATTACCTCTTGATCATTTTGGAAGTGGTTTAATGCCATGTAGTAACACCCTCCTTGATCTTGTGCTGGGTTAAAGAAAATAGGGTTTGATAAAGAAGAAGATGAAGAAGAAACTTGAGGTGTTGCACTTATTAAGAGTTGGTGGTGTTGATCTTGGTTAAGCTCTAAAGGAAAAGGAGAAGGTGGTGAGTTATGATAAGGAGGAGTCATGAAGAGAAAGAAAGAGAGATGAAAGGATTAATTGAAGGAAGGACAAACACCTTTGCTGATCTTGTCCTGTAAAGGTGGAAGATGTTTGAGATGAGGAAGATTGAGAAAAAAGAGAACTACAAAATGCAAAAAGGGCCTGTATGATAGAGTGGTAAAAGTCTTTTTAAAAGAGGGAACCAGGGCAGACAGAGGGCCTAAAGCTATAACTATAAGACATTCTCGTGACCTCATGACAGCCAAACAAAGAAGTTAAAAGAGACAAACCACAAAGAGATGTGTGAGATGCTACTACACGTACGGTACACAGCCTCATATGACAAAACCCTATCTCCAAAAATTTCACTCCCGCAAACCCTAGTTGAAATAAATAAATAATTCTATTAATACAGACAAGATTGGATGCTAGCCACACAATAAATTATTGATGTACTTACACATCTTAGACCAATCATGCATCTAGGTTCTGAAGGCTGTCAAGAGAGTAAAAAATGGCATGGATACATGATTAAACAATTTGGGTCGTTGAAAATGTTTTCCTCGTTTCTTGTGATCATTTTTTGGTGCATCTATTTGTCAAAAGTGAAAATACACTTTTGATCTTCATATTTAGGGTTGATTTTTATTTTAGTTTTTAAATTGATTTTGCTATAAATCTAATCTCTAAAAAAAGAAAATTGTTTCTGTTTTGGTCCCTGCCGTCAACTCACTAATAGAAAATTCTTATATAGTAGACGGAGTGTCTAAATGGCATGTTAAATACTGACGTGGCTAATAAAATAATAATAATAAATTTTATTTAGCATTTTTTAAATGACACATCAACATTTTAATTTTTTTTAAAAGCCATGCATGTCAGAAAATTTAAACAAAAAAATAAATTAAATTAAAAAATGGGCACAATCACTTCCACTCATTGATGGTTTTACAGCGTTGTATATTTTCTTCACCGTAGATGTGGTTTTGGTATCTAAGAACGACAAGGGAAATCGAAGCATTGTCCAGATTAGAAGAGATGGATTTGGATGGCATGGAACCCAACAGATCCTCACCTTAGTATTGCCAAAGGCATTGAATGCTTGTGCAGCTAATAGCTAGTAGTGCAGGCAAAGGGACATGTTCATCACCGTCACCACTACTTTTGCCATCATCAACCTCTGTCTTATTTTATATATATATTCCTTTCAGTTTTTGTCCATAATTTATTCAAATATATGATTGAAAGGTAATTTTTCTTTTTCAGTTAAGCTACTGGATTTGGGTGAGCTGGTCAAAGCTCGTTGAAAAAAGAAAGACCGATGGGGACGAAAACATTGGGCAGTGGCTGACTCGAAAAGAAATAAGACAAAGGAAAAGTTTCGTCAAAAGCCCCAAATTAAGCAATTGCAAATAAAAATACAAGAAGAACCCAACCAAAGGAAGGCATAAGTTTTTGACTTTTTAGTTGGAATTTGGTATCAGGTTTGGATTTTTCTTAGAATTTTATCTTTCCTATTTACAAACCTATTATTTCAGAGATATACATGATTGCAAGCAGCAATTATTTCTCTTTCTCACAAGAGCATGTAAGTAATTTAAATGCAGGTGGGTGAATTTGAGAACATGAGTCATGTCAACGATCCCTGCCGAAATACTTGAATGAAAACCTAAAATAGAGGAATAACTTACTTCCTAAGCTTTAATTGAACCAACCAGTAGGGTTGGTTGGAGGCACTCCGAAACTTGACAAGTGTGTTTGGTTGGAGCCTGGAGGTTTTTAGGGAGGTTGGAAAATATCAAGAGAAAAAAGAAGAAAAAATTCTAGTTTCTCTTGCTAGGTAAGGGAAGAAGGTAGGGTGGGGGGAGTTTTTTCTCCCGGTTCACAAATCTTTTTCTCGTCAAAATGGAGAGAAAACATGGGGAGAAAACTTGAGGGAGGCAAAATGTCAAGATTTTCCCTACCTTTTCATCCTTTTACTTTTAATGATAAGAGCATAATAGTAATTAATTTTCTATCATTACATTTTTTCCCATCCTCTACCAAATACACATGGTGGAAAACACAAATATTTTCCATTCTCTCATATTTTTATCCTCCCAACCAAACAGAGCCTAAGTCAACACAATAATTATCAAAAACCTTCAAGGGTAAAATTGGAAAGTAACATTAATTTGGAATGTATACCTTCTATGATGGTTTGAGGGGGTATTTGTAGAGTTTTATGGGTGTGGTTGGTAACCATTTTCCTATAAAGTGGGAGAGGTTTCGACTCCGCACCATCTCCTTAGGTCAGCTGTGAGGATGTGCTCCTAGGGTACTACTTCCAATGCTATAAAGTGATGACCCATTTTGCTGTATTAATACATAATGGTGATAGTTGGCAATCTTGTAAAATAGCCGAAGCTCAAATTACTAAGATTGATTGTGAAAATATTTTAGGTTTAAGAAAGATCTCCAAACTAACAATAAGAACGAAGAAAATTAATCCAAAAGAAAATAGACACAAAACATCAAGAATTATGCGGTTCGGCAATAGCTTACATCCACGGGCGACGACGAACAAATTTCACTACAAAAAATTTGGGATAATACAAATTTGTGTAGAGGCATTCTCACAAACCCAAATCCCATATACACCTAAATAGCTTTCTCTTACAAATACAAAACCAAAGAACCAAATGTTCACAAATACCAAATACGAATACCAAATACCAAATGCGAATTGCACACAAACCAAAGAGAGAGCCACAAATCAAATCCAAAAGTTACAACACACCAAGAGATAGCAAATCTCCAAACCGCAGAACCAAAATCAAGCGGCAACAAACCTCTCTCACTATTCCAAATTGTAACTCACAAATATCAAATAACCAAACCAAGAGAAAGCCTCTTTTTCTCGCACCACTCTCTCTCTCTCTCTCTCTAATTTTCCGTAGCAGCACTATGCTTATATAGGAGACTTGAGTCGGCTAGCATATCCAAAACCAAGAAGGATTTGACTTTTTCCACGCATAAAAGGAGAATCACTCCTATTCCAAATAGAACTCAAAATCAAGTGGTAGACAACTTCTAATAGAGCTTGATAACTTTAAACAGCAGTAACCCAAAAGAAATAAAATTCCTTTCTTATCTAAATCCAACAAGAAGTCGAACTCCTAATTCAAGCCATATTCTACAAATTTCCACCTTGGCTTGAATTCCATCAAGCCTTACAAACAAAATTTGCAGACCCTCAAATACAAATCCTTAACAAGTTTCCACCTTAACAAGACATCTCCCAAACCACAAATGCAAAGCGCTTAATCAAATTAGAGCCTAACTAAAAAAACAAAGTGCAAATTATCCAAAATTACTTCCAAATGCACCAATGGACGCCAAATGCACCTAAAGATGGTGCCAAATCCGAAAAACAAAGTGCATATCACCACAAATGAAACTTCTCCGTCGCCTCCACCAAAGACCCTACGGGCTAATTCAAATTGCAAATACTAGACAAGTCCAAGCAATGCTTGAACTTGTGCAAAGGCTTAATCACTATGTCACTACCAAAATTAACATTGTGATTCCTACCTCCAAAAGAAGCAACCTTAATAGGCCCCCCACACATCAGTGTGCACATAGTCAAGCATACCCTTAGTATGATGAACTACTGTATCAAACTTGACCCTATTTTGCTTCTCCAAAGCACAAGGCTCACAAACTTCAAATTTGCAGTTCTTGGCACTCTCAAACAAAGTATTAGCATTGGCATGCTCCAAAAGTCTAATAGTGTCTGAAGCAACCTCCCCAATTGCTACTCCACCTACAACAGTACTCCCTTTAAGGAAATACATGTTCCTTCAACGTGTGGCCATCATCACTACCAAAGCACCATGTAGTACCTTAAGAGTTCCATTTTCCATAGCAATCTTGAAACCCTTAGATTCTAATAAAGCAACTGGAATGAGATTCATTTTCAATTCAGGTACATATTGAACCTCATTTAGAAAACGAACTATTCCATCATGCAATTTCAGCTTGATTTTACTTTTCCCCAAAATCTCACAGGTTTGATCATTACCCATGATGACTGAACCAAGTTCTGACTCTTCTAGGTTGTAAAACCATTCCTTCTTCAACACATATGGAAGGTGCAAGCTGAATCCAAAACCCACTCATTTGAATGGCAAACAAATGATGATTTAATCAATGTAAAATCAGAATCCTCATTACAATCATATGCTACATTTGCATTAGAATCCCTCTTGTCCTTGTTTTGCAACATAGTACAATCTTTCTTCCAATGCCCCTTTTTGCGACAATAGGCACACTCATCTTTTTCAAGTTTTTTATCATTAGACATGCCCTTAACAATCAAAGCCTTAGTCATCGTGTCCCTTTGAGCTTGCTTATCTTTCTTACAATACTCATAATTAGTCAAAGCATTAGACACATCATCATACTTAATCTCATCTTTTCCATACAACAGTGTTGTAATTATATGATCATAAGTATCAGACAATGAATTCAATAACAAGAGAGCTTTATCCTCACTGCTAATATCAACTTCCAAATTTTGCAAATCAGCAAGTATTTTATTGTAATCATTCATAAGTGCTCAGACATAGAAATACCTGCATGATATTGGAAACGAAAGAGCTTCTTCTTCAAGTAGAGACGATTCTCCACACTCTTGGTCATATACTTGTCCTCCAATTTCTTCCAAAGCTCTTTAGCCTTCGTCTCCCTTATAACAAAATACTTTTGATTCTTGGCCAAACACAAACAAATGGTACCACAAGCTTGTCTATTAATCTTTTCCCAATTCTTGTTCGACATCCTTTCAGGTTTGTCTTCCAAAGTAATATCCAACTCTTGTTGGACCAAGACATCCATAACTTTGCAATGCCACATGCCAAAGTTATTCGTTCCATCAAATTTCTCTACTTCAAATTTGGCATAAGAAACCATCGTCCTAACTGCCAAAGGTTTTGCGGAAGACTCTGCCAAAGCTTTTCCAGAAGAATCCACTGAAGATTTTGTAGAGGAATTACCTTACATCTTTCTCCCTAATAATCAGATCCACGAACCAATCACCAAAATATCCAAAGAGAACAAATCTAAACACCTAGGTAGTGAACCTTGGCTCTGATACTAGTTTATTGTAAAATAGCGGAAGCTCAAATTACTAACATTGATTGTGAAAATATTTTAGGCCTAAGAAATATCTCCAAACTAACAATAAGAACGAAGAAAATTAATTCAAAAGAAAATAGATACAAAACACCAAGAATTACGTGGTTTGGCAATAGCCTGCATCTACAGGCGACGATGAACAAATTTCACTATAACAAATTTGAGATAATACAAATTTGTGTAAAGGCATTCTCACAAACCCAAATTCCAAATATACCCAAATAGCTATCTCTCACAAATACAAAACCAAAGAACTAAAGGTTCACAAATACCAAATACGAATATCAAATATCAAATGCGAATTGCGTACAAACCAAAGATAGAGCCACAAATCAAATCCAAAAGTTACAACACACCAAGAGAGAGCAAATCTCCAAACCGCAGAACCAAAATCAAGCGGCAACAAACCTCTCTCACTATTCCAAATTGCAATTCACAAGTATCAAATAACCAAACCAAGAGAAAGCCTCTTTTTCTCACACCACTCTCTCTCTCTCTCTCTCTCTCTCTCTAATTTTCCGTAGCAGCACTATGCTTATATAGGAGACTTGAGTCAACTAGCATATCCAAAACCAAGAAGGACTAGGCTTCTTTTCCACGCACAAAAAGAGAATCACTCATATTCCAAATAGAACTCAAAATCAAGTGGTAGACAAAACTTCTAATAGAACTTGATAACTTCAAACAATAGTAACCCAAAAGGAATAAAATTCCTTTCTTATCCAAATCCAACAAGGAGTTGAACTCCTAATTCAAGCCATATTCTACTGGCAAGGGCAATTAATGTTGACAAGATGGAATAAATGACCTTCCTTGAGCACTTCTTTTGAGGTGGGGGTTCTCGGTCATTGAGCTTTAGGTGTCTTTGACCAAGATCCGACTAGGGTCTTGGCTTTCTAGGTTTTTGGTCTTGTTGTGCCATGTGTTCCATGTTTACAAGGGTTTCACTTGGATATTAATGAATGTGTGAGAATGTTGCTTCATAGGCCGTCCTGGGGTTAAGCGATCTTGGGCTAGACTAGCCTGGATAGAACCTTTGCCCTAAGGGTTTGTTCAGGGACCATATGAGTCGGGGCTCGGAGTTTTTCCCTCCAATAATTTTTCTTATGATCCTCATATAATAAATGTTTGTGCACACTAACCTTAAATAATAATAAAAATCTTGCTATTGGCATACATATTATATATAAATGATCAAATTAAAATCATATATCTTAATCTGGTGTATTATATTGAAAACTATCATTCTAAACAGTAACAAATTTTCTTTTTCCAAGAGCTTTAAAGTTTAATAATGTTGCTTGATTCATCCTTTATTTAAATCTCTATTCCCCCACTTATTGTACGGGAAATATAAGTAACAATTTCCCTCTCAACCATAAGAGGCTGCTTGGCATATAATAGAATTAGACCAGTTAAGAATAACTGAGGTTTTAATTATTTTTAGTTTAATATCATTTTTGCTTCAAAATATTGGTTCAAACAACCAAAGATTTAATTTAAACAAATTGTATGTTAACTAAAACTAGTTCTAACATGATTCTAGAGAAACAAAATATGAAATGAAAACCAATTCAAAATTGAATTGATTTATTTTTGGTTCAGCTTGTATGAGAATTGAACAGATTTTATAGTTTCCCAAACATGCACTAGTACTAAATATTTATCAAGAGAAATGAACAACTTGCTGAATCAATAATCAATTTTATTAATTTATAACAAAGGCTAATAATTGTGTCATTTTTATATAGGATAATGTAGGAATGACGTTCTGTCAGATACATAGTGATATTTCCCTTATAGATCTGTGAACACACATTTTCTTAAAAAAAAAGTATAAAACTGATTAGTATTTTACCTAAGTAAAAATATTTTCATTCCAGCAATTTTCTTACTTTGATTGATATTAGACCTGGCATTTCTGTCATCACCAACAGTTGATTATGAAATGAGTTGAGGATGAGAAGTGGTGACAAGTTGGATGATAAGGTAAGGCAAGAAGAAAAGGGTCCAAACAAGCAAGGGACTTAGGACAGAATAAGGGAAGAGAGAATTGTAGGGTCAAAATCAGTATAATTGACATATAGCTAATTTTCATCTTCTCATTCATGATCTTCACATTTTTTTCCTTAGGGTATGTTTGTTTGGAGGTGAAATAGGATGGATGGAAAATTTTGGAGAGAAAATGGGAAGGAAAACTTTTTGGAGTGTGTTTGGTTGGGTAGGGAGGAAGGAAAATAAATGGTGGGGCCCATGTGTTTTCTCCCCTGGCCCACCAAAATTTTTTTTTTTCCAAATTGGAGAGAAAACTAAAAAAAGAAAATGAGGCTACTTAATGAACAAAAATAGCCATGTGCTTTTGCAAATGGTAATTCGTCCAATTCCTTCTTTTTTTTCTTTTTCTTTTTTCTTTTTCTTTTTTTTTTTGGTGCTGTGGGACGTTGCCTCCCTTTTTTCTTTTTTCTTTTCCTTTCCTGGACGTTGGCTTCTTCTTCTTCTTCCTTCTTTTTTTTTTTTTTTTTTTTCTTTGTTTTAAACTAGACATGATTTTTTTTTACATGATTTTTATTTTTTAATAATTTGGGTGATTTTTTTTTTTGGTTGTTTGTCACTTTTTTGTTTTAATTGGCTATTATTTTTTAACAAGGGTATATGAGTAAATTTATACAAACTCACTTTTTCCATTCTTCCATTTTTCCACTCCTAACCAAACAAAAAGAAGAGAAATTTAAATCTTTTCTATCTTCCTACTTTTCCATCCTCCCACCATTTTCCATCCTTTCACTTTTCCACTCTTCCAACCAAACGAACCCTTAAATCCTTTAGTTATGTCATTTCTATTGGCATTTTCATTTTCAATATGTCGTTGCTATTGGATGCATATGTTATGAACCACATATATATACCACCGGACATTTGGTTTAAGTGGTACTTCCCTAGGTAGTACCTAGGGGTTGAATAGTAGGGGTACCCTCCCTAGGTAGTATGCACATGTGGGGTTCAAGTTCACAGTTTAGGTTTTTTTTTATTTTTTTATTTTTATTTTTTTTTAATATTAATATATCTAACAATGTATATATTGCTATATCTTTTAAATTTTTGAATGACATAGCATTAGATACTTTAAATTTTGTAATATTTAGTATCCGTTTGGATACTGCATCTGCATCTGCGTCCAGAGTTTTACCTTTTTTTTTTTTTTTTTTGGAGAAGAGCGTTAACTGAGTTCCAGTGGGTCCCGTGCACTGTTCACAGGATTCACAAACCTCTTTTTTCAACAAAACTTTCATTAATAAGCCCCACGGCACTATTCACACATTTAAAAATTATTTTGCTACAATGTTTTCAGTTTTTAGCAAAATAAGCGGTATCCAAATGGATCCTTAATTTAAAACTTATCCATTTCAAATGGAGAGATCCTAATCCCACCCATGGTGTTTATAAGATTTAATATTGGTGACTCCAAGTGCAATAATGTATTCACAATCATAATGCATGATCAACTATTTACTTCTATTATTATACTAATTTACGAAAAAACGAAAAAATTAAATAGGTGAAGTCCAAAAGCATGGACCAAGCCCGTGTATACTTTCTATTGAGGAAGATATAAGAGTTGTGGTTTGGAGTGCATAAAAGGACATTTCAAAAACTGTCCTTAAACTCCATGAGCAACCTTACAAATTGGCTTAGAATGCTTGCAAGCCCATGAGAGGTACGTAGTGCACAAGCTAAGTTACACATAGAATCTCATTAATCTGTTGAATAAAAGTATTTTTCTCACCTATTGGCTATTAAGTTATTTGAAAATCCTACAAATGGGATTAGGGAACCTGCAAAACGCATAAGCCCAGGAAAAACACACTATACAGTGGCCTAAAAACACACAGAGGAAACTCCCTTATATCTAATGAGCAATTTGATGTATATCATCTTTCATGTATTTTCTTATTCTTGTACATCATCTATATCTATATATATCTAAAAGCTGAAACGTAGCATTTATTGTTGCTACACTTTAGTTGAGCCACATCAGCGTCTACGTCATTATCAATTTTTTTTTTCTTCTAATTTTCCTATAATTTTTTTTAACATTTACACTTTCTCCAACCTTTCTCTACCTCTTATCTTTTCATCTCCTCACTACCCTCTACCTTACCTTTTCATCTTCCCACTACCCTCTACCTTAATATCATTCTTCATCTTTCTTTTTTTTGTCCTTTCTTATTCACACCCTCTTACTATAAATTCTATATATATCTAAAAGCTGAAACGTAGTATTTATTGTTGCTATACTCCAGTTGAGCTACATCAGCGTCCACGTCATTATCATTTTTTTTTTCTTCTAATTTTCCTATAATTTTTTTTAACATTTGCTCATTTTTTAAATATTTACGCTTTCTTCAACCTTTTTCTATCCCTTACCTTTTCATCTCCCCACTACCCTCTATCTTAATATCACTCTTCATCTTTCCCTTCATCTTCCTTTTTTTTTTTGTCATTTCTTATTCACATCCTCTTACTATAAATTTGTCATTCTTTCTTCCATTCTTTACATACTTTTCCCTCACAAAAAAGGTTCTCTCTCTCTCTCTCTCAATTTTTTGGTGGGTTTTTTATTTTTCTTGCATCTCTGCTTTAGGTTGATAAATTGTTGTGTTATTTAGAACTTTATATTGAGCTGATGTGATTTAGTTTTGTGATTTAAGTTTTTTTCTCTCTTTAATTGTTAATTTTATTAAATGTGTTTTTCTTTAAATTCTTAGTTTGGGTTGCTTTGAATTCACCTATTTAGTTGTTCTATATATGTTATTTTTGTATAGCATGACAATTGTCCTATGAAATTCCTTTTAGACTTGATATGTTATCTTTTCATTTGATTTTTTTTTTCTCTCCTCATGTGCAGTGATTGACTTCTAACAAAAACTATTCTATTTATATATTTAGAAATCTATTTCTTCTTAATTCCAACAGTTTATATTTTGTTTGGGCTATAAGGAACAAAGGGGTCTATAATGCATTCATGTTCTACTCATATCATGATAAATCTGAGTAGTTGAATAGTATTGTTGTTTATTTTACCACTACTACATATTTTTTCCTGAAAGCTATATACCATCGATCGTAACACCAAATGGATATTGCAAAGTTCATTTGCATGATTACTTTGCTGTGTGGTAAGTTGAAACATTGTTGGTGTTAAGGACATATTTTTATGTAATTGGCATATCCTTTGACAAAATGCATTTTACTTGTATTTGGGTAAATCTAAGTAGATTCAAGATGATCATTACAAGTGGTTACATTGAAGACATGAATATTACTCAAGAACTACTCAAGAAAAGTGCAATCTGTAGGTCTCGATACCTCCTCAACAGAAGCTCAATCTGTCGAGATTCATTAAAGCTCAATCTGTCGAGATTCATTAAAGCTCGACACGTGTCTCGATCTATCGAGCTTACGGGATTCAGACTATAGCCAGCAACGTTTTTATTCTAAAAGGCTATTTGTTTATGGGTTTGTATAATCCTTATAGGACTAGGAAAAACCAAGGTTTGTGGGTTTGTATAATCCTTATTGGACTAGGAAAGCTCAAGGTTTGTGTAAACCTATTTGGAATAGGAGAGCCCATTAAGCTCCTATTTAAAGGAGGTGGAAAAAGAAAAACCAAAAAACCCTAGAGAGCTTCATAAGGTTTTCTTTTTGAAACCCTAGCCTCCTCCTACAGAAGAAAGAGTTCTTGTTGCGTTTCTTGTACGCCTTTGGGTTCTGTAACCAAGCAAAGTATCTTGCACTAACATTGAAGATCTTATTGGTGTTTCTATGTGAAGCTGCTGCAAATCAACTACAACAATCAAAGGGTTGCTGTGGAGTTAGTCACATACTGGAATCCATGCATCATTGGTTAGTCATGTACTAGGATTTGTGCATTGAACAGAGAGATTGCCGCTACAATACAAGTCCAATTGGGTATTGAGATAAGAGTTCAATTGTATGTTGGTATTGGGTATTAGGATTCCTTTTACTTGTAATCGTTTGTGATTGATAATAGTGGATTCTCGGAAGTGATGACTTTAAATTCACCCGATGGGGTGTTGCCTCAGTGGTTTTCCCCATTCGTAAACAAATCACCTGTGTCAAACTTAATTTCCGCTGCATTTAACTTAGTTGGTGATTTGTTTGTGCTACCACGCTATCGCATGTTAAATTGACTTAATTAATTAACTCGGGTAATTAATTAATTAATCTGCAAAATGGGTCAATACATTTTTGGCCTATCAAGTGGTATTAGAGCGGGCACACTCTGATTAAGTTTGATCTTTGTTATGTGATCCATTGACCCCCGTTGTCATGGAAACTCTTGATTGTTTTGATTTGCATGATTTTGTGTTGAATAATGATGATGATATTCAAGATGCCTATCGCAAGCTTTATAATTTTTGTATGAAATCTCTTGAATGTTCTACAAAATTAAAAACTAATTTTAAAAAGGTCAAACTTGAAAGGGATGAATTGATTGCAAAATTGGATGAATCTAATAATTTGAATGAGAAATTTAAAAATCAAATTTCATCTCAGGTGGACAAAATTAAGAGTTTGGAAGAGTAACTAGTTGAATCTAAAACCGAAATTGAAAAATTAACTAGTGTCAAACTTGTTGTTGAGCATAACTCAAAAGAAAAAGATTTTTATATTCCTCCATTTAAAAAGAATAATGAAGAGTTGAATGCTAATATTACTAGGATAGACAAAGGTAAACAATCTGATGTTAACGCTGAAATTTCTAAACTTATGTCTAAAACTCCTCCTAGGTTGAATAAAAATTCTGATTTTGTTCCCACTTGTCATCATTGTCATATTGTTGGTCATATTAGGCCAAATTGTCCTAAGTTGTCAACCTCTAAGGTTAGACCTCCTTCTAGGAAGCCGAGTAGCTCTAAAACTACTCATGTTTGTCACTATTGTGGTGGTTCTGGTCACACTTGCCCTAATTGTTTCAAGTTGTTTCCTCATAAGAGAGTGTCCAATAGGTCTCATCCTTTTTCTAAAGGCTCTGTACCTATTCTTGGTGAGTTATTAAAAGCTTTGAGCTTTTTAACTCAATTTCAGGGGAATTCTAATTCCTCTATGTCACTTAGTAGTCATTCTAGGACACGTGCCTTTTCATCTTCACGGCCAAAGACTCGTGCTGTGTGGGTGATAAAGGATCCTAAGATTTAATTGTCTTTCTGTTTGTCCTATGCTTTATTTCTTTCTATCTTAAGTAGGACTTTCTTGCTTGTTTTCTTATCTTTTTGGAATCATACTTTCATGCATATGCATCTTGTTTTATGCTTCCTTTTAGTTGTTTTGCTTGTTTTTGTTTGTTTGTTTTCAGTTTTTGTTTTATTTGTTTTTTAAATAAAAGAAAATTTGAAAAATCAGAAAAATACAAAAACAGTGTGTGTTTGTGTATATTGGTACTTGTGTACCTTGGATGGCCATTGAAACAAAGTTTTCTAAACTTTGTATCTCTTGTAGTTTAGATGAGCATCTCAATGCACAACTAAACAAGTGAGCTTTGTGGCTCGTGTTTGTGATGAGTACGATTAAGTAATCTCTTATACTTAAAACTCATATCACTCTTTTTGATGGGAAGGACTAAAAAATCCTAAGAGAAAGGCATAAATAACCATCTCACCACTAAAGCCCGCCAATCATGTATAACATTGGTGTGCTTCGACGTAGCAAAATTGTGATGTTTAAGCCTACATAATTGGGTATTTCTTCTTCTCTCTCTTATATGCTCATGCATGCTATGTTCAAAAGAAAAATATGCAAAGAATACAAAAGCAAAAAAAATCAAAATACTTTTAAATATGGTTGCAAGTGTGTTTCTAGGAGATGTGGGAGTTAAATGATGTATCACGAAGGTGATAGTCCCAATCAAGCAGTTATGATTGTGTGTGAGTGTATTTAATTTTCTCATATCTCAAATTGTCATAATATGAGACACTTATGCACTCTTGCTATGTTTCACACACAACACGCAAATTCTTTGCTACTTTTGATACATGTGCAGGTACAATGTGATTTGGCCATCATAAGGAATACATGTGTTAATATATGCTCACTAAACTGTCTTAACTTGTTTTTGAAATATAAAATTGGTTAGACTTGTTTAGGGTGTGTTTGTGTGTGTGTGTGTGTTTTGGATCTTGAATGCTTTGCATATATGTTGAGAGATGTTTTGAGAGCTTAATATGTTGATTGGATTTATGTTTGAGTAGCTTGCTTGTTGCATTCATCTCTATGTGTTTTTCCCTTCTTTGAAAACACCTTTTCTTCAAACTCGACAGCTTCTCGACAGATTCTTTTCTATCGAGCCCCTTTTTCTTCTCATCTCGACAGATCTTATCGCATACTCGATCCATCGAAATTTTCTGGATTTTGTCTCGATAACAGCTTCTCAATCCATCGAGAAACATTCTGTCTGGCCAATAGATTCTCGACAGCTTCTCGATCCATCGATGTACTTTTGCCGTCGACAGATCTCGACAGATACTTTGATCCATCGAGCTGCGATTTCTATTTATATGTTGAGCGCGAAATCAGATTTCATTTTCTCTTTTTTCTCTCTTCTCTCATGCATTTAGACCTAGGTTTTCATTAGGGAAAATTTTGGTTTTCTTTTGTGTCTTGCTAAAATTTTGGGATGGGTGCTGTTTATTTGATCTTATATGCTCATGCATTGCATTTTTTGGTCATTATAACATTGTCATGCTTTGTTCTATCTTTTCTTTCTTTCCTGAACCTCTTCCTACTGTGCTTCTATTTCTTTTTCTTGTAGGTCTATGGTTCCTTGCTCTCATCGTTCCCTCTGTGTCTTTTTTTTTTTTTTTTTTTCTGTCTCCAGTTATGTCTTTTGGCTTTTTATGCCCTTTGACAATTGTGTCAAACAGGGGGAGAATTTTTGAGAATTGAATGTCTTTCCTCAGGGGAAGTAATAGACTTAGGGGGAGAATTTCAGGTTAAAGGGAAGAAAGTTTTTGATGTAACTAACTTAGGGGGAGAGTTAGTTTGATACACATTGATATTGATATATTTTGTGTTGTGTATCTTTTGGTTTTGTAACCATTTACATACATCATGTGTTATTTCTATATTTGATGATGATGTATGTGTACTCTTTATCCCACAAGTGTTGTTTCTTTTCACTCTTTATACACAAATTTCTTGTTTATTTAACTTGTCATTATTTTCCATGTGGTACCTTGATGTGTTTTGTTTAGTGCCTTTCAGGAAAGACAAGTTAAAGCCAAGTCAAGATTCTGAACCTTCTTCTTGCAGCAACTTCCAAGGTTCAGATCTTTTAGACTAGGTTTATTTATTCTGTAATCTTGAGTAGAATGTATTCTAGGACATTTAATGTACTCTTGTGGTTTTGTCACGGATTGCCAAAGAGGGAGATTGTTAAGGACATATTTTTATGTAATTAACATATCCTTTGACAAAACACACTTGTATTTGGGTAAATCTAAGTAGGTTCAAGATGATCATTACAAGTGGTTACATTGAAGACATGAAGATTACTCAAGAACTGCTCAAGAAAAGTGCAATCTGCAGGTTTCGATACCTCCTCGACAGAAGCTCGATTCTGTCGAGATTCATTAAAACTCGACACATGTCTCGATCTATCGAGCTTAAGGGATTCAGACTATAGCCAGCAATATTTTTATTCTAAAATGCTATTTGTTTATGGGTTTGTATAATCCTTATAGGACTAGGAAAATCCAAGGTTTGTGGGTTTGTATAATCCTTATTGGACTAGAATAGCTTAAGATTTGTGTAAACCTATTTGGAATAGGAGAGCCCATTAAGCTCCTATTTAAAGGAGGTGGAAAAAGAAAAACCAAAAAACCCTAGAGAGCTTCATAAGGTTTTCTTTTTGAAACTCTAGCCTCCTCCTACAGAAGAAAGAGTTCTTGCTGCGTTTCTTGTACGCCTTTGGGTTCTGTAACCAAGCAAAGTCTCTTGCACCAACATTGAAGATCTTATTGGTATTTCTTTGTGAAGCTGTTGCAAATCAACTACAACAATCAAAGGGTTGCTATGGAGTTAGTCACGTACTGGGATTCGTGTATAATTGGTTAGTCACGTACTGAGATTCATGCATTGAACAGAGAGATTGCCGCTACAATACAAGTCCAATTGGGTATTAGGGTAAGGGTTCAACTGTAGGTTGGTATTGGGTATTAGGATTCATTTTACTTGTAACCGCTTGTGATTGATAATAGTGGATTCTCGGGAGTGGTGGCTTTAAATTCACCCGGTAAGGTTTTGCCTCGGTGGTTTTCCCCATTCGTAAACAAATCACCTGTGTCAAACTTAATTTTTGCATCATTTAACTTAGTTGGTGATTTGTTTGTACTACCACGCTATCACATGTTAAATTGACTTAATTAATTAACTTGGGTAATTAATTAATTAATTTGCAAAAGGGGTTAATGCATTTTTGGCCTATCAGTTGGGTAATGATGTACATTAGATTGTATGTGTAGCCTCTTTGACTTACAAAGGGTAAGTACTGATTTATGCTAAGTTTTTGTTATTGGTATTCTTTAGAGCTATAATGGTTGATAGGTCTAATGAGGCTCCATTAATTTATTCGAGGCTTCAATAATACCCAAATGACAAGCAATAAAACAAGACAATTCATGTTCATCTTTCAAGTTTATTTTATTTTATTTTATTTTTTAAATGCTTAGCTTTCTGGTAACCACCAATTGATTTTGTTAACTCAACATCATAAAGTAACTTTAATTTAGTTATATGGATAGGGTTTATCATTTCTCATGTTGCAAAAAACAATATATATATATATATATTTTGAAGATAACATCAATAGCACTACTACAATTGACCACTTAAATTCAGTCATATCCTCCATATCATTAAATTATTAATATTTGCTCTCATTTTTTTTATTAATTTTTAAAAATTAAACATATAATGTTTTAATTAAATACAAATAAATAAAAATTTCCTTATAAAATCGTACTCATTTTTTTTAACATTTATACTTTCTCCAACATTTTTTATTCCTTTCACATTTTTATCTCCCCACTACCCTCTATCTTAATATCACTCTTCATCTTTCCCTTTATCTTCATTTATTTTGTTTCTTCTTATTCTTATCCTCTTATTATAAATTTTTCATTATCTTTTCTATTCTATATTTCTATGCATAATTTTCTCTCATAAAAAGGTTATTTCTCTCTCTCAATTTTTTGGTGAAATTTTTATTTTTCTTGCATCTTTGCTTTAGGTTATTAATTTTTTGTACTTTTAAGAACTCTACTTTGAGTTGATGCAATTTAGTTTTGTACTTTAAGTTTTTTTTTTTCTTTTTTGTTCTCTCTGGTTGTTAAATGTTATCTTATTGCATTATAAAGAATATAATATTATTCTATTACGTAATATGATTTAGATAATTTTACCATATAAGAATTTTACATAAATTACATAGACAATAGTAAAACAATAATAATAATATATATATTTATGAGATAACTCTAAAAAAATTATCACGCGCAACGCGTGGGTCTGCGACTAGTTATCATAATAGGGGACGAAGACCCACATATGGTGTTGGGAATTTCATCAAATCAAGGAGTAACAATGAAAGAACAAAATGAACACATCAAGTGAATAGAAATTAGTGATTGACTTGGAGGCACAATTGAATGCTATCCTTTGACAATATTTGTTCCCATATGCAAGTTACTAAAAGGTTTCTACAAGATTGTCTCCAGGATACAACCAACTTTATTGCGTTCTACAAATAACAATTTTAGAGAATACCCATAGGATTTTTTGTGTTTCTTGGAAACTAACTTTTGGGAGGGAAAAAGTAGTTATCAAGTGAATATAAGCCACTATTTATATCCAAATTATTATAACCCTTCAATAGGTACATTTTCATTTAATAGGTACCTTTTGGTCAAAAGACACTTTTGATATATATCCAATATGAAATGTTATGTCCTTTCAAACATTTTCATCAAAAGGTACTTTTGATATATATCCAATATGAAAGGTTATGTCCTTTCAATAGACACATTTTCATATATATATATATATATATATATATATATATGGAACTTGAATTTTCACAAAGAAAATTTCAATACTCGAATTTTCCACTTTATTCATTTTACAAATAATACTTTTCAACCTCATATCATTATTACAATCTATTATTGTATATACCTATATATATACACACACACACACACACACACAACAATCTCCTACTAGGTTGTAATAATATATGTCTTACTTGATTGATATTCTATCATGCATAATAAAAGGTGTCTTTCAACTTAAACCTCCTTTTAGAGTAATTGCTCAAGAAATCAACAGAGTTAATGGTGGCTTGGTGCTTAAACCAAAACCCTTATGTGTTGAAATTAGGAACAACACACACATGAGAATATCCGTAACACATTTAGAAATCCATGTTGTTGGCACTATTATGGCCTTGTGCTCTTCCCGGTTTAGTGAACATGTACAAGAGAAAACCCTTTTACTCTTGCTAGAAGCGACACCAATCTTATGTTCACAAAGGTGAAATTCCTTCTTATGTCCCTGTTACACATATATTTATGATTTATGAACTTCATTAAGAGTTTAAAACTCATCCTCTATTTTCATCGTAATAGTCTGCACTAATCCATCCTGAATGAGACACAAATTTAGTGCTTTTACTAACCACGTATCAATAGCTTGTTGTTACCCTTTAAACCTCTTGGATTAAATCAATTCAAGGTTGGGTTCCCACTATTGGTGATTCTCTTAAAAGAAGGGTTTTAGTCTCATTCCAATGGATGTTTTCCTTACTAAATCTCGAGACGCACTTCGGTAAAGGACCTATTTTGAATTTACGTAGGCAATGGACTAGTCCAACCACACTTAACTTGCCTTACATATTCTTGTCTTAGACTTTTAAGTCTAAGTTCACTTTGTATACAACTCATGTATACTATACACATTGTGGTTTCACAACTACAGTACAAGGAATGGCTTACTATGGTCGTGGCCACAACACTTTATCAAAACGTTAGCCATTTTCCTTCCTTGCCCGTTACCATTATAATCAATGCTTTCAATTTAATTCTATAGTAGAGTAAAAAATACACCTTATTTCTTTAATACTTACACATAGCACCCCCATATGTAGTGATTATCTAACTAAACATAGATATTATCACTCACATCAATAATAGAATTATCTTTGAATATTCTATATAATAGATATTCATCACAATTAATTACTTTCTAGTGATCAACCTTAAGTTTTAGAAACTTTGAAATTCTATATACTGTGAAGGCAATGTCTAGCTTTGCTCCATACATGATACGTAACATGTACTTAATTCACTAGCAAACTCGAGCTGTGCATCCGTCCTTCCAGTAATCTCTTTATTTATTATTAGAATCAGTGTGTCTTTGCTTCTTTAACGATATTAAAATCTAAGAAGTAAGTTCTTAACACTAATCTCAACACAATGAGATAACAATTCCCAATAGAATGAGACAACACTAATCTTAAAACGAGATTAATATAGTGTACATCTTTACTATATTTCTTTACTTGATTCTCATTCATAAAAAACTTTTATTTAATTATTTAAGGAAGTACAAACCCACAGGACTTTCAAGCAAACTTCCTTACCAAGATCACTATTTAAGAAAGTCACTTCACTATATGATGCATACTCAAATTATATGTGGAAACACAATCCAATATTTCATTATTGATCCTTAAATGTTCAATTAATGAACTTACTTGTACTCTCTTTATTTCACAAAGAGATACTTTCAAAATAGGATCACCGCATATGCTTGATTAAACTTGAGACATCTACCACACATGGCAAAATTTAATCATAATGAATTTAACATCCCTAGATGTTAATTCTCAATACTTTTATACCTCCACACTTCTTGGATATCATAATTCCACAATTTGAGTTTCTAAACTCCACATTTGGGTTTTCAACCATTCCAAAATTCACATATAGTATGCGTTTGGATATTGCTTATTTTGCTGAAAACTGAAAACAATAAAAAAATATTTTTTGGTTACTGTTCATTAATGAAAATACTGTGCATTTTCCTTGATGCACTGTTCATGTCCCATGAACAGTGCACCAGGCGCTGGACTTATAAAAAAAAAAATTAAAAAAAAAAAAAGCCAAAAACGCAGACTTGGAAAACGCAGACGCCAAATCCAAACAAACACATAGTATGTGTTTGGATACTGCTTATTTTACTGAAAACTGAAAACAATAAAAAATCATTTTTCGGTTACTGTTCACTTTTAAAATTACTGTTCACATGCCTATTTGCACTGTTCATGGGACGCTGGTTAAAAAAAAAAAAAAACCGCCTGAAACACGGACGTCCAAAACGTTGACGCGCAAACCAAACAAACCTATATATACACATCGTAATTACATACATCAAAATGTAATAATCAAACATAGTGAATTTCTTTAAAATTATATGAATGATTTTAAAAAAATATCAAATTAATAACACAAATATTTATTAGTGCATAGATATCAAAATCTATTTTTTCCCTTTTGTTTCAAACCTTTTACAACTAACCTTAGGCTAAAAGATTTTATATCTTGTTCTAATACCCCACTCTCAACCAATTGGTTTTGAAACTAGAGGTAGATCCATTAAGACCCAATTATTATTAAATATTATTGAGTCTATCTCAACATTAATAGCTTTTATATAAAAAAGCTACATCTTCTAGAAGTACAAAGATTTCTCAAAAGTTTTGGATCACTTCCCTCAAAAAATACTATAGGCATTTGTTTAGGATTACACTTTAATTACCTTCAGCAAGGTAAACAAGAGCTCCTCATGAAATGAAATTTGGATCAAAATCCTTTTATTTCTTACACTTTGACTCCACCTTTGTTCACTTAGTGAATCACATTTAAATCTTTAATACCACTTAATGTGATATTTAACATTGGAGTCATTTACTCGTGTTTAAGTAGATATCGAGGTATCCTTGAAATCATCTTTGAATTTAAACTCAATAAATTCAATCTCTTTTGATTTCACTCTTATATTAGACATTAAGTCTAATAAATTATATACCCACAAATTTAAACAAAACCTATATATATACTTTATATAGCTCTTTGACTAATTAGTTCTCTTTGGTTTACCATTTTACAAAAGGTTAAACACCCCCACATTTTAAAATGATAAGCATTTGGTTTCTTTCTCATTTCATAACACATGAAATACATATGAGATGAAACTCTATTATGCACATAGCATATACTAAGCAAAGTTTCTTCCCATTGATCAAATAGGAATTTAGCTGATCGCACTCAAGATTATGACACTCACCATATCAACTAGAGTTCTCTTCTCTTTTCTTTTTGACCAAAACATTTTATTAGGGTGTATAAGGGACTGCACTTTGGTGTATTATGACATGTTCCTCACAAAGAAGAATATCCATTTAGAAATATTCACTATATCTAGTTAATACACCATTCAACTCAAATCATGCTTATATAAAATTATATCATGCTTTGATATAAACTTCAAGAATTTGAAATTTAAATGTCCCAGTCTAGCGTGTCACAAATAAAAGAATCAACAACATAAGCACAACTAGAAACATCTTAATTAATAATACTCAGTTTGAACATGTTATTAGTAGCACATCCATTGCCTACTAATATCCCATTTTTGGACAAAATCATTCTTAAATAACAAATTGGCTTTTCTTGATATCAGGTACGTGAAAAATATTGGTCAAAAGAACTTCTTGCCAAAACTCAATTTCACTTCAACAATGCACTTTCCATGAACATTTGTCTTACTATGGATGCCCACAAGCACCTCTAGTTCTATGGAAGACTCCTCATAAGTCTTAAAGTATGCCTTGTAGTTGCACACATGCAACATTGCACCCGAATCAAACCACCAATCAGAAGGATTTGTAATTACAGCCATATGAATTATAGTGATCATATTATTACATACGTCACTTACTATAGCAATAATGTCCTCAATGACAATTGCTTCATTGACATTTTCATCGTCATCCTTCTTATTCTTCTAAGAACTTACATTCTCAAATGTAATGATATTTCTTTCCACAAAGGAAATATGACATATTCTACTTGTCATCGTTGGGATTCTTGGAGTTATTCTTTTAAAACCACTCACACTCTTATTCACATTCAAGTGCTTATTGGTCTTATTAGAACTTCCACTTTGAACATTATTCACAATCACTTTTGAATTGATCTAAAGTGAGATCTTCTGACATATTATTTAATGTTTTCACATAGTTTAGAAAATCACTTAGGAAAATATTCACATATTCTATCACTTTAAGAGTTTAGATTCTCATCCTTTAGATTTTCCACTTCACTTTATAACATTTAAACATGTCAAAAGTTCATTCTTATTTTTCAATTTATATAAATTCACAACACATGCAAATATTCTAACAAAGAAACTCATCAATCAATTTGAAATTCAAATTGCCCATGAACAAGAAATCCGTACCTTCAATGTTCAAACTATGAACATGGCTTTTAATGCATCCATAATATGAAAGAATCATCACCTTGTCTTGCCAACTATGAAACTTTGTTTCTTTAAACCTTGTTCCATTGAATCTTCATTATGATCGATTCATCATTTGAAGACCTCTTCAAATCCAAGCCAATTGCTCTTTCCACCGAGTAAAATTGGTTCCATCAAAGTAATCCAATTTCATCAAATCATGGTTCAACATCTTCAAAGTTGTACTATCATTCACTCCTTGTCTTGTAGCTAATATTGTCTAAGATTGTTGGGGATTTCACCAAATCAAGGAGTAACAATGAAAGAACAAAATGAACATATCAAGTAAATAGAAATTAGTGATTGACTTTGAGGCACAATTGAATGTTATCCTTAGACAATATTTGTTCTCGTATGCAAGTTTCTAAAGGGTTTCTACAAATTTGTCCCCAGGATACAATCAACTTTATTGGGTTTTACAAATAGCAATTTTGGAGAATATCCATAAGATTTCTTGTATTTCTTACAAACTAACTTTTGGGAGGAAAAAAGTAGTTATCAAGTGAATATAAATCACTATTTATACCCCAATGATTATAACCCTTCAATAGGTACATTTTTATTTAATAGGTACCTTTTGGTCAAAAGACACTTTTGATATGTATTCAATATGAAAGGTTATGTCCTTTCAATAGACACATTTTCATCAAAATGTACTTTTGATATATATCCAATATGAAAGGTTTTGTCCTTTCAATAGACACTGTGCGTACCCAAAATACATGGCTATTGGGCTTAACCTCTACTTGGGCTCACAATCTATTTGTTTTGTGGTCTTTTGGGTTTCCTACTGTAGGCGGTCCAATGCTCGACAGACCCAAATATACTTCTATTTCCTCAAGCCTTTCTCTCTTCCTAAAAGAATCACTCATTTGTTCTCTCTGAGTGTTTACTTTTTTTTCCTAGTACTTTTCCCAGAATTGCCAACCCCCTTTCCTCGTTTTCATCTCTTATTTATAGCTTAAGATTAGTGGAAGGGTTATGATTACTTTAGGTCATTAGTGGGTTTGGAGGTCCAATTTCATTGTCTTTAAGTGGGTGTTTAGTTGGAAATGGGAGTAGTGGCTTTGGAACTGGTTCCCACCCTAAGAGGGACGTTCGGCAACGATATTCCCCAAGGCAATACCGAGCATCTAGGGACTCACCTTCCCAGGAAATTGCATTTCCCGACCAGGCAGGGTCTCACCTTTACCATTTGTGTCATAATGGCTTAACTATGATTTTTGGGCTTTGGATGGGCGTCAAGGCTTACCTGGGCCTAGTCCGTAGGCCCAATAGTACACACAACCACGCACGATGTCCCAAGGCCTGAGGCCAAACAAGTCCAAGGCCTTGTACACGTGGCATCATCGTGATGGGTTTTATGAACAATGGGCTTGAGGGAAGTAGCACCCCGTACAATAGCCCCCCCTTGATTCGTGCCCGGCTCCCGGGGATGAATCAGGGACTCTAAGAGCCAAACGCTATTCGGGAAGTCTAACGGGCAGACACCGAACGGTTTAAAAGACTCATTAATGCGCACTTAAAAGGTGTGTTGCATCTAACAGTTGGCTCAGTCGTCATCATTGTCTGACGGTTCGTGAATCGAGACGGCGCACGTGTGGCTGTTGAGATGGGGATTCGTAGGGTTTCTCGCTTCCCATTTATTAAATATCATTTATTCCCTTATTTGGCCTTTATAAATAGTTCTTTCTGAATCCTTACTTCGCTTTTACATTCTTCATTCTCCAAACTACCTCTCTTCTAAGCATACCGTTTTCGTGCGCTCATCTTCCAGCCCAGAACACCATCCCTTCCTAGAGCCCCAAAGTAAGTCCTCTTCACCTTTCCTTTCATTTCCTCTTCTTCTTTTTTCTGTTTGCTTTAATGCATGAATAATCCCCCCACCCTTATATTCGTTATCTATGTAACCAATCTACGCAGCTGACGTACGTCCTCAGCGAGAGGCTGAAGGAGCTCGCCGAGGACGCTGAATGGGAAAAAGCGCTTAAAGACGTAGCTAACGCCACGGTAAAGGAGAAAGGCAAGGCCGCTGAGGCTGCTGAAAAGAAGGCCCAAGCCTCGGAAAAAGCCTGGTCATTAGTTGAGAAGAAATGGGCCGATACTGAAGCTAGGCTTGGGGGAGTAGAGCTCAAATTAGCAGAGGCAAAAAGCTTAAATCTGGCCCATGTCAAGGAGATCACTGCCCTGAAGGCAGCCCTGGAGGCTTGCTAGAAGAAGTGGTATGACGAAGGCTTTGCGGACGCTGAAAACTCCGTGGAGCCTATCATCCACCAAGCTCGGCGCCACGGGTTTGAGGAGGGGTGGTTGGCCGCCCTGCAGGAAATGGGGGTATCCGAGGATTCTCCCTTGAGGAACCCCGAACAGATTCCGTATCCAGATCCCCCTCCCCCCGTCCAGAGTCAAGCCATCAATGCCGATGAGGAGGACACTCCCAGCATGATGGAGCTGGTGCGAGCAATTGATACGCACATGGAGATGGTCGACCTTGAGGTCACTAGTACTCTTAACGCTGCTGTAAACACACAGACCCAGCAACCCCCTTCCAGTTAGCCAATCGAGGAACCGCCAACAGAGCTTGCCGATGATGCTGCCTTGTCCCAGTCTGCTGATCCTGCCGGCCAAAACTGAAGAAGATCCTTGCTGCCCAAATATAGTCTTTCTGTTTTGTCATTAAATTTTGCCTTATCTTGGTTATTACTTATGGTCACCGGGGTGTGGTGACCGGACAATGATTTAACTTATATTTCTAAGTTCTGCTTCCTTATAGCCGTCGGGTTGTGGTGACGAGACACTGGTTTAATTTTTATTTGTTTTCTTTAATCATATTTATGAATGTGTCTTTAATCATGTTTATGAATGTGTGTTACTAAGTTGTCGTTCCTATCATGTTTATGAATGGTGGCTGTGACTGGTCCCGAACAAATCGTCCGTGTTTAGAAAGAATTGGCCCTTCGGTAACAAGAACTAAATTTGATATTTGTTGACTTTTCTAGGAAAACTTACTGTAGGGTAATCATCTTCCCCGTGATTTGGATTGAATACGAAAGATTGGCTTCTGCCTTCTAAAATGCTTTGGCGTAGTGTGCTCGATGATTAAAATGGGGCCGGGAAGCTTGTTCCTCTTCTTGGGGTAACTATGCGGAGTTTCCGCCTGACGGGGAGACGGTTTCTGTTTTCGGACAAAAACTTGAGATTTAGGTTTCCACCTGCTCGGTGATGAAAATCGAACCAAGAATCAAGTTTCTGTCCTTAGAATAGTTAAGTGCAAGGTTTCCACCTGCTCGGTGTTAGAAAACGACCTGAGGACAGGTTTCTGTCCTTGGAACAGTTGAGTGTAAGGTTTCCACCTGCTCGGTGATACAAATTGAACCGAGGACAGGTTTCTGTCCTTAGAACAGTTGAGTGCAAGGTTTCCACCTACTCGGTGTTAGAAAATGACCCGAGGATAGGTCTCTGTCCTTGGAATAGTTTAGTACAAGGTTTCCACCTGCTCGGTGATGAAAATCGAACCGAGGACAGGTGTCTGTCCTTAGAATAGTTTACCTTAGCCCGCTTTGCGCATATTGACCGGGCCGGGTGAGTCAACAACGACAGAATTAAATACACCTGCATGGATAAAAATCAATTTCGTATTAATTAACAGTACTCACGCATAACATTACATTCGTGGATAAACATTCAATGATAATCAGTGGTAGAATTTCTTGAGGTTGTGGGCATTCTATGGCCGGGGGAGAGGTCTTCTGTCCAAGTCCTCCAAGTAATACGCTCCCGCGCTTGCAATGGCGGTAACTCTGTATGGTCCCTCCCAGGTTGGTGCTAACTTCCCGGCGTTGACGTCCCGTGTATTCCCCGTTACCTTCCGAAGTACCGTGTCTCCTGCTCCAAACTCCCTTTTACTTACGTCCCTGTTGTACCTCCGGGCAAGCTTTTGTTGATATTCTGTCAGTCGTATAGTCGCTGATTCCCGACGTTCTTTTAACAGGTTCAATTGTGCCAGCATCAACTCTGAATTCTCGGTGGGGCTAAATCCCGAAACTCGGGCGCTGCATAAGTTCACCTCCGCCGGTATGATTGCTCCCGCTTCATATGTCAGGGAGAACGAGGTTTCACCCGTGGACTTTCTTGGCGTAGTTCGGTATGCCCACAGAACACTGGGCAACTCTTCGGCCCACCTACCCTTTGCACCTTCTAACCTCTTCTTCAATCCGTTCACAATGGCCTTATTGGTGGCCTCGGCTTGGCCGTTGCTCTGCGGATATGCCGAGGTGGAATACCAATTTGTGATGCTGAGGCTACCACAAAATTTGTGGAAAGCTTTGCTGTCAAACTGCAACCCGTTGTCTGACACTAGGGACTCCGGTACCCCGAATCTCGTCACTATATTTCTCCATACAAACTTATTGACATCCACGTCCCGGATGTTCGCCAACACCTTTGCTTCTGCTTATTTGGTGAAGTAATCCACGGTTACTAAGACAAACCTCCGATTTCCTGTCGCCCGGGAGAATGGACCAACGATATCTAGCCCTCACTGTGCAAAGGGCCAGGGGCTACTAATGGGATTCAAGTTCCTTGCTGGTTGGTGGATCATAGGGGCGTGCCTCTGACATTGCTCGCATTTCCGAGCATACTTGTTAGCATCCTTTTGCATTTGCGGCCACCAAAATCCTTGGGTCATTGCCCGATGAGCTAACGAACGTCCCCCCATATGACTGCCGCACACCCCGTCATGTAGCTCGGCCAGTAGTTCCTCAACCTTGTCGGGGTGTAAACATTGCAGGTAAGGCTCGCCAAAAGATCTTCAGTATAGCTTATGATCGGTAGACAACCAATACCGAGCAGCTGTTAGGCGTACTTTTTCTTCTTCCTTCTCGTAATCCGGCACACGGTCTTCGGCTAAGAAGTTGATGATCGGATCCATCCAACACGGCTCAACCGTTGCCACTAGTGAGACACCTACTCCAACACTGATACTTGGTTTTGCTACCAGCTCCACTTTTATTAATTGAGGAATTCCCTAGGTTGATGATGACGCCAATGTGGCCAAAGAGTCGGCGTGTCGGTTTTGCCCCCTTGCCACCTGAATCACTTTGATGCTCAGAAAACGGTCCATAGTTTGCTTCACCAGCCGTAAGTACTCCATCATCCGGGGATCCTTGGCCTCAAACCTCCCTTGTACCTGATTGACTACCAACCGAGAATCTGAATAGACCTCTACCTCCTTTGCACCTAGGTCTGATACAACCCTCAACCCGGCCAGCAAGGCCTTATACTCGACTTCGTTGTTGGAGGCCTTGAAGCCTAACCTAAAGGAATGTTCCAACTTTATTCCTTCCGGGGTGATGACTACGATCCCAGCTCCGGCTCCTAATGCGCTGGATGCACCGTCCATGAATACCTTCCACGAGATCACCTCTACAGGGCAGACTATCTCCTTCCCTCCTTTTGGGGAAAACTCTGCAACAAAATCAGCTAGGACCTGGCCTTTCACTGAGCTCCTCGGCCGGTACCTGATGTCAAAAGAACCCAGCCGAGTTCCCCACTTTGCTATTCTTCCCGTGAAATTAGATCTTTTCAACAATGACTGCAGGGGGTATTCGGTCAACACGTAGACGGTGTGAGCTTGGAAGTAATGGGGTAACTTCCGCGTAGCGTGTACTAGCGCTAGCACCAACTTCTCCAATGGCAAATATCTTGTCTCGGCATCGACTAGGTTTTTACTGATGTAGTAAACTGGTTGTTGTACTCCTTGGTCTCTTAGAAGCACGACACTAACGGCGTGCTTGGATACTGAGAGATACATGAATAAGTCCTCCCCAGGCTCTGGGGCTGTCAACATTGGTGCCCGTACCAAATATTCTTTCAGCTCTTGAAAAGCTCTCTCACACTTTTTACTCCATTGAAATCCCTTCCATTTCTTTAAAAGCTGGTAAAATGGTCGGTAGCGGTCGGTAAACTTGGAAATGAACCGATTAAGGGCAACCAACATGCCGGTCAGTATTTGAACTTCCTTTGGATTGCTCGGTGGTTTGAGGCGTTTCATTACTTCAATCTGGTCGGGGTTGACCTCTATTCCTCGGTTAGTGATCAAATACCCCAGGAACTTGCCAGCCCCCTCTCCGAAAGCACACTTCTCGGCATTGAGTCGCAGCTTGTGCCGTCGAAGTACTTCGAACACTTCTTTGAGGTCGTCAATATGCTGCATTTTCTACTTGCTCTTTACCACCATATCATTGATGTAAACCTCGACGATGCGCCCAATCTTATCTCTGAACATTCTAGTCATCATCCGTTGATATGTGGTACCAGCATTCTTTAACCCGAATGACATCACGGTATAATGGTAATTAGCGTCGGGCGAGATAAACGCAGTCTTCTCCTGGTCCTCAGCAGCCAAGGCGATCTGATGATAACCCTAGAAAGCGTCAACAAAGCTCATCTTCGGGTGCCCATAAGTGACATCTATCAGCTGATTAATCTTTGGCATAAGAAACGAGTCCTTCAGACATGCTCGGTTTAGGTCGGTGAAATCAACACAAACCCTCTATTTGCCGTTCTTCTTTTTTCACCACCACGGTGTTCGCAAGCCACTCCGGGAAGAAGACCTTCTTTATAGCCCCAGCTTCCTTCAACCTTTTGACCTCCTGCCTGACAGCATCCACATGCTCCTTAGCCGATCTCCTCGGCTTCTGCTTCTTGGGAGGATGCAAGGGATCCACGTTGAGCTTGTGAACTATGAACTCGAGGTCCACCCCGGGCACCTCATACTGACTCCAAGCGAACACGCCCACATTCTGCACGAGGAATAGCAACATTTCTACCCTCTCTTCGTCCTTCACACTTGCTCCAATAAAAAAACTCCTATCCTCATCCGGCAGTATCTTCACTCTTACCAAGTCCTCGGTACAGCTGGCCCCCGCTTCCTCTTGGGGTCCCTGTAATTGCTATAAAGGAGTCTCTTCGGTTGGCTCCTTTTGCTTGATTCCTCGGTCAACCGCGGCTACTAAGCATTGTCTGGCCACTTGTTGACTCCCCCGTACTACGGTAACTCCCTGTTCGGTGTGGAACTTGACCTTTACGTGTAGGGTGGACAGCACAACCCCCATTGCTTGAATCCACGGCCTCCCAAGGATTGTTGTGTACGGGGAGAAAGAAGCGACTACTATGAACGTCACCATCACCTCCTTACCATCCATATTCACAGGGAGTAAGATCTGTCCTTCTGGGATTACCATACGGCCATCGAACCCCATCAAGGGCGTATCGTACTTGGTGAGATCCTCATTCTTCAGGCTGAGCCCTTTGAATAGGTTAGGATACATCACCTCGACACCACTCCCTTGATCTATCAACAACCTTTTTGCTATGAAACCATTTATTGGCCGCAACCACTAGGGCATCGTCGTGAGGCTGAATCGTGCCTTTTAGATCATCATCGTTGAAGGCAATAGGCTCCTGAGTGTATTTTAATCTCTTCTCGAAGGGCTGATCACCCGTGCTGCCCTCTGTCAATACCACAGCCAGCACCCCACTCTTCTTGGATACCTGAAAGCCCCTTGGTGCGGCGTGGATGACTTCTATTACCCCCAAAGGAGGCGGGAGAGGATTCCCGCGAGGTCGAGCACCCTGCCCGGCTTCTTGATTCCTGTTGTCCATCACAAACTCTTTTAAATATCCAGCCTTCACTAACTGCTCCAGATGATCCTTTAACACCCTACACTGTTCGGTAGTGTGTCCCTTATCCCTATGGTAAGTACAGTACAGGTTTTGATTCCTCCTTGAAAGGTCACCCCCCATCTTGTTCGGCCACCGGAAGTACGGCTCATTCTTGATTCGATCCACGATCCTATGTACCGGCTCCTTGAAGGTTACATTCACTTCCCCCTTCTGTGGACCTGGCTCTTGTATCCTCAAATCCTTCCTGGGTCTGGACTGCAAGCCGTTCTGCCGAGGATTATTTATGATCGGGGCCTTACCTTTACTCTGTAACAGATCATCCTCTAACTGCTTGTATTTTTCTATACGCCTCATCAGCTGCCTCATATCCTCGGGAGGCCTTTTTGTCAAGGAATCTCGTAGTTCGGAATCCTCGAGCAACCCCATCCGAAAAGTACTCGTCGCGATTTTTTCATTACCTCCACCAATTTCATTGTACAGTTCCCAATACCGGCTCACATAGCTGCGGAGGGTTTCCCCAGCCCCCATTTTCATCGACAACAACGCATCCACAGGTTGCGGAACCCGGCTGCAGGTCACGAATTGGACACCAAACTCTTGGATCAATTCAGAAAAACTGTGAATCGAGCCTTTCCTTAGCCCATTGAACCATCTTAAAGCAGTGGGACCGAGGCTTAAGGGGAACACTTTACACATTAGTGCATCATTATGAGTGTGCAAAGACATCATTTGTATATAATGGCTTACATGCTCCACCGGGTCTGTCTTTCCATCGTAACAATTAAACGGAGGCCGTGTAAATCTGCTCGGCATAGGTGCTCCTTCAATGTCCCTTGAGAACAGTGATCAGGCAGCTCAACGTAATGCGCAGCTCATTGCATCCATTGCCGCATTACGAGGTCACCTGTCCTCCGGGGAAATTGAATCCCGGTCTGCATACTCCCGTGAGCGATCCCAGTGTCGATGAGACCCGGATTGATGGGACGCTTCTCCACGGTGATTCTCCACACTAGCCGATCTTTCTCTTTGGTCCTCGTTATCCCTTCTCTGACGCCTACCTCTTGCTTACAACTCCAAATCCCTCATCAATCTACGAAGACGTTCAAGCTCCTCATCCCTTTGCTCAAGCTCTTCATCCCTTCTGTTGAAGCGATTGCGCCCCGAAGCGCCAGACATTGTTTGGTACGTTTGAAACAACCCCTTGCCAAGGTTGGATTGCCCTTCCTCATACTCCCTATCTTCGCGTCTCTTCTGCCTTCGTTCCTGCCAAGTTCCCAAGAAGATCCCTTAGAGCCACTTTCAGCATAGCTCACTGAACGTCTTTCAGACATTTCACGGGCGTGAGTCTCGGTCAAACCACAGCTTTGTAGGAGATTCCCACAGACGGCGCCAATTGTGCGTACCCAAAATATATGGCTATTGGGCTTAACCTCTACTTGGGCTTACAATCTATTTGTTTTGTAGGCTTTTGGGTTTCCTACTATGGGTGGTCCAATGCTCGACAGACCCAAATATACTTCTATTTCCTCAAGCCTTCCTCTCTTCCTAACAGAATCACTCATTTGTTCTTTTTGAGTGTTTACTTTCTTTTCCTAGTACTCTTCCCAGAATTGCCAACCCCCTTTCCTCGTTCTCATATCTTATTTATAGCTCAAGATTAGTGGAAGGGTTATGATTACTTTAGGTCATTAGTGGGTTTGGAGGTCCAATTCCATTGTCTTTAAGTGGGTGTTTAGTTGGGAATGGGAGTAGTGGCTTTGGAACTAGTTCCCACCCTAAGAGGGACGTTCGGCAACGATATTCCCCAAGGCAATACCGAGCATCTAGGGACTCACCTTCTCGGGAAATTGCATTTCCCGACCAGGCATGGTCTCACCTTTGCCGTTCGTGTCATAATGGCTTAACTACGGTTTTTGGGCTTTGGATGGGCGTCAAGGCTTGCCTGGGCCTAGTCCGTAGGCCCAATAGTACACATAACCACGCATGATGTCCCAAGGCCCGAGGCCCAACAAGTCCAAGGCCTTGTACACGTGGCATCATCGTGATGGGTTTTATGAACAATGGGCTTGAGGGAAGTAGCACCCCATACAGACACCTTCTCATATATATATATATGTGTGTGTGTGTGTGTGTGTGTGTGTGTGGAACTTGAATTTTCACAAAAAAAATTCTAGTACTCGAATTTTTCACTTTATTTATGGCGTAAATGCACTTTTAATCCCAACATTTTGGTTTTTTTCCATTTTGGTCCCTACATTTTCATTTTACTACTTTTAGTCCCTAAATTAATTAACGCGTGACATTTAAGTCCTTACCGTCACTCAACTAATAGAAAAAGCTGACGTGGCTGACGGCACAGTAAAATAATAATTAAAAATTTTATTTTGGCATTAAAAAATGCCACATCAGCATCTAAATTAAAAAAATTAATTTATTAATTTTAATTAAATAAAAAAATTTAAAAACAAAAAATTACTGATTGAGATCTAAGAACATAAGAACTTGTTCTTCAATGTTCTTCTTAAATCAAGAAATAAACCCAGCAACGACATCAAACCCAGAATCAAAGAGCAAACCCAGATTGAATATCAAAGAGATCAAACCCAGCATCAAAGAGCAAACCCAGATTCAATTATGGACTTATAAGTATGCAATAATTTTGAATTTATCGGATATCGGAGCCCTAATTTGTATGACTTGTTGATTTCGCATTGAAGATTCTTTGAATTCGGATCTTAGGGTTTCAATGGCGGATCAGGAAGAGGAGGACCTGAGGATCGCTCTGAGGATGAGTATGCAGCACTTTCCACCTGAGCCCAAGTGGAGCAAGCCAAGGGACACACCTACCGGAGCTCCGGCTGTCTCGCCAGAAGAGTCGCCCCGGCGTTTACAGCGGGAGCTCATGGCTGCTGCTGCCGAGAAGCGAATGCTGGCGGCGAGGACGGGCTCTCCTTCGGGCTTGGCCGGCTCGGGTTTGGGTTCGATGTCAAAGGTTGAGAAGAAAGAGAAGGAATTGGGAGTGGAGAGTGTGAATTTGGGGAAGGAGCTGTCGCAGGAGGAAGTGAAGCAGTTGTTTTCGATGGTGTTTGGGACTAAGGTCTCCAAAGACATTCTTGCACAGTGGACTAATCAGGGAATAAGGTAGTGTTTTATATCTGGGTTTGATGTCGTTTCTGGGTTTATTTCTTGATTTAAGAAGAACATTGAAGAACAAGTTCTTATGTTCTTAGATCTCAATCAGTAATTTTTTGTTTTTAAATTTTTTTATTTAATCAAAATTAATAAATTAATTTTTTTAATTTAGATGCTGATGTGGCATTTTTTAATGCCAAAATAGAATTTTTAATTATTATTTTACTGTGCCGTCAATCACGTCAGCTTTTTCTGTTAGTTGGGTGACGGTAAGGACTTAAATGTCACGCGTTAATTGGTTTAGGGATTAAAAGTGGTAAAATGAAAATGTAGGGACCAAAATAGAAAAAAATCAAAATGTAGGGACTAAAAGTGCATTTACGCATTTTTTTACAAATGAATATTTTTCAACCTTATATTATTATTACAACCTATCCTTATATAAATATATATATATATATATAAATATATATATATATATATTTATATACAACATACGGTTGTTGTCATTCACAGTTGCTAGTAATGATTGGGATTAATCTCTTACATATGCTTTGCACTTGTTTCGGTAAAGAGAGAGAGATCGATTACTCCTTATCTTCATCAAACACGTTCAAATTAGTTAGTTTCATTCACTTTCTATTTTACTCTCCTCATTTATTACTAAATAATTTTAAATGATATTAATATATACATTCATTAGCTTGGATTTTCTAGTTCCTCAAACAAAAAAAAGCTTGGATTTTCTAGAATATGCTTACTTGGACATAGACAAATATATTTGTTTAATATCGCTAAATATACTTATTTGGGATTTCTTATAATAGCCTAACATATTTTCTCACATTTATAATTTATTTGTATATGCTTCATAGCTTAAATTACCTACATGAGAAAAGAAATACTATTTTTCTTATTAATTTTTTTCACTTATTATATTATCTTTTTGCTTAGGAGAAAACACAATGGTAGGAACCAATAAGCCAGTGACCCATTGGCGTGAATACCAAACTCATTTACCCTAAAAGAAGTCGGATTTAACTGCTAATATATCAACTCACAACGCGTATTATGGCCACAAAAATATCCCAAACAAGTACTAAACATTTTACTTACTATTTTCTCCATTGAATCAAATAGGGATTATACCTAAATTTTGTAGCAAGATATTGAAAAATATAATTTTTATATAATTATCATTGACCAACAAGTGGCTGCACGGACAAGAGAGAGAGGTAATTTCTCAAAGAAATTGGTTGTTTTGTCATTCAACAAGTTGAGTCACTTCTGCAAATAGATTCCTTGTTCTCTGGTCATAGATAGTTGTCTTACATGAATATATTCCCCCATGTCGTTTAAGGTATTGCACTAAGAGAAACACCATAGTTTCACAATAAAAAACAGTTTTCTGAAGTAACTATACAAACCCTAGAAAAAGAATGGTCTCCTAGCTAGGTTTCACGGAATTGATTAAAAAAGATTGTCGATAAAAAAAATAATAATAACAACAGCAAAATAAATGAATAAATAATAAAAGAAACAAAGACATTACATATAGAAAAGTCTTTATCAAATGAGCATGTCTTTCTGCCAAAAATAACAGCGACATATATATTAATTAAGATGTGCCTTGTAACGAGCCATTGACCATATAAACTGGATGGTTTTTTTTTTCTGTTTTTCCACATTCGAATTGTACTGCTAAACAATTTGATTCAACTGTTACAGCAATAAAATATCCCACAGAGCTAGCAACACAGCTATATATCATATATGCCACATTTTTAATCCGATTGAAGCTGACCCAAAAACAATGAGGGACATAGGAACATCTTCCTTGTCTATAGTGTATACTTCAAGATGATAATATCCGCTAGCTCGAGTATGACAAATTTTAATTAAAACATAATTTTTACGATCACGAGGCAGGCTACGTAGTTGGTTTTTTAGTCACTCCTGTACATTGTTTAAAGCTAGAGACATCGATGTGGACATTAAGAAAAATTATCAAGCATATGCTGTCAGTAATATAGAGTAAGTCCAAGAATAGGTAGTTTTCACTTTTCAAATTGTTGGTTGTTGTTTCTCAAAAAAAAAAAAAAAAAAAAAAATTGTTGGTTGCAATTCTTGGGGGCCACGTACTTTGAGCTACATGACACAGTCCCCTCAATTGCAAAGGCCCCACTCTCTCTCTCTCTCCAGAGAGTACAGACTCTACAGAGTGCATAATTACATGTTATGGTTGTGGCAGAAAAGACTCACGGGCATGGTCTGATTTTAAAGATAAGGTATGGTGTGTGAGACTGAGAACTAATTAATTTGATTGTTTAGTTTGAACATTTTATTGATGACGACATGCATGGAGCTTTATTATTATTTTGGTAATAAAAGGGATATATTATTGTAAAGGAAAAAACTAAAGAGCCGAAGCATTGCTAGAGCAATGCCTATGCATGGTACAAAAGTAACAAAACACACATAGCAAATCCTGGTTTTGAAGCATTTATGTATAAAAAGGATGACAAAAAAAAATCTTGCTGTAACTTCTTTCCTCTGAATAAGTGTTTGTGCCTATTTAAATATGTTTCTGACAGTGACTTCATTTTAGTCTTCACAATTTTTTTTAATATATATTTCATTTTATTCTTTACTCTTTTGAAGCCTCTTCTTTTTCTTTTTCTTTTATTTATTTATTTATTTATTTTTATTTTTGCTGAATGTACACCCAGTTCTTCTATTTGTCCACTATCATTAGGAGAAGGCGAAATTCTGTTGAGTATTGACTTTATGAAAGATGAAAGTGGGAATTGAAATTCAGGCCGGGATTCCATTAATGTAGAGTGTTTTGTGAGACATTTTGAAAACTTGTTTTCCCTTGCTGACCCACATATCTCTAATGATATCGATGAGTTAATCCCCAACTCATTTGATCAAATGGAGATTGATATGTTGACTGCTCATCCAACCCTGGAGGAAATTAAAAAAGGTTGTTTTCAGTTTTGGTTCGACCAAATAAGCTCCTGGACCAGATGGAATGTTTGTCATTTTTCTACAAATATTATTAGCTTATCATTTGGGGGAATGTGATAAATTCTGACCACTGACTAGTGTTTTTGAGAGGAGATTCATACTCAGAGATTAATTAGTCATACAATTATCACTCTCACCCCAAAGAGCAACATGGCTGCTAATGTACACCAACTTATTTAATTTCATTGTTATTTTTGTCAGCACTTGGCTAAGAGAAAGGGAAATGTTTCTATTTATTAAATGTGAATTTTGAAGATCTAACCGTTGAATTGCAAATTCTTATTATATCCCCATGTTTGCAAATTTTTTTAAAATATCAAAGATCAATAGTTAAGTTATTAATCAAATGTTTAAATTTCAAGTTTTTGAGGTTTAAAATTATCATAAAAAATAAATTTACTGATTGAATAGTAAATAATATCCGATATGAATAAAATTTAAAAGGTATGTTAAGGACATAAAGAAAATGCATTCCAACGGTTAGATTTTCAAAATTCACATTCAATAAAAAAAGAAAAAAAAAAGAGGAGTTTGAAGGATTTCTCTCTCCACACAAGTTTTGAGAGAAACTTTATCCAAGAAAAATTAGTTACATGACTCACAATCACATAATGGTTATGTGTCACACAATTTTTATAATAATAAAAAAAAACCATTAAAGGACGTAAAAATGAACAAGTAAGTGTTATAAGCTGTGCAAATAGTCACTTCAATTTCTCACTTTTATTTTCTCAAAAAAAAAAAAAAAAAAAATTCTCACCTTTAAATAAAAACTAGTTAGTAACTCATGCAATGTACAAGAAAGTTTAATTACAAAATATAATTTCTTTTTCTTTTTCATTTTTTATTTTCTATATTTTATTTTTGTCTAAATATGAAATTTGATAATCATGGTAGTTATTAATATTTATTTATTTATTTTTTAAATAGAAACTTTGATATTTATGGTAGTTATAACTTATAATAGTCTTTTATTTTAATTGTCACAAGATTTTTAAATTTTTTTTTTTTTTGGAGAAAGAACACTGTTTTCTACCATGTCTTGGAAGCTCGAGAATTGTGGACTTGAATTATAATTTCACGTGCTTTCCTGGGACTAAACCTGGATAAACATGTGCATGACCACAACGCATGGAGCACATCTTCGGTTGCGCCGTTGCAATGTTTGCAGCGATCATCTACCAGAACCATTCGGTGCCTGAGATTGTGCTTGGTGGTATTGAATTCTTAATGGCCTTCCACAAAAAGTTTCGGACCTTTGTCACAAGATTTTAATGGAGAGTTTAATATAGAATCGAATTTAATTTCAATTAATAATTTATATATATATATATATATATAATGACTTCAAAACTTTTTTCATAAAATATTGTGAAATTTTAATGGAGAGTTTAAATATATAAAATATAATTGAGACTCAATTAAAAAATATATATTAAAATAATTACGTATAAAATTGTAACACTTTCAAAGCATATATCTTCAATTTTATATATATTATAGATTATAGATAATAAAATGAAATATGAATATAAAAATTACCTCCATCCCAAGATATGGACCTATTGTCCCTAATCTCTCAATTTCTTTTTCTTCATCTTTTGTCTCTCTTCTTTCTCTCATCACTTTTTTCAATCTTTCTCCTTACCTTACCTAATAAATCCTACCTTACTCTTTGTGACCCACAACATGTGGGGTTTTAGTGGTGATGAAAACTTAGGGTTTGAAGCAGGTGACAACTTAGAGTGGCTAGGTGCTCGGTATTGAGTCCATTGACCAGGTTTTGGTGGTTTTTTCTTTTTTGGGAAGGGAGTGTTGGTGAAATTTTATGGTCGGTTTATAATAATGGAAACTAGAGTGTCATGCACAGCAAGAACACAAGGGAATAACCAAATAAACAAATCTATGAGCATTACCAAAAATAGTTATAAAGAAAAAGAAGAAGAAGAAGGTAAATTTGGATTAGTAAAGTGACTACGTGACTAGTTTAATACATTGACTTAGAACTTTGAGAAGTTTTGTTTTGTAACTTTTGTTTGCTATTATTTATTCCATCAAGACCTTTTTTTATCCGTGGGTTAAATGAACTTGTTTTTACTTCCCGCGGTTTTACATGGGTACAAAGTTGAATAAATTATAAATGCACAAATGGTACAAATGTGTGTACCATTCCGAAGTTCGTCAAGAATTACAGACTTTATGGTTGAACTGTTGGTATGATATATAGTAGTTTTTATAACACTGAAACTAACACCCTGATCTTCTAATTTGAAATTAGAAGCTTATAAATTTTCAAAATACCTAATTGATACTTTTTTCTACATTTCTGTCTCATTTTGTTGAGAAAAAAAAATTTTTTTTGATCAATTTGGGTATTTCTCAAAAGTTTAGGGGGTTGATTTGATTTTGATCTAAAGTTTAGGGAGTGTTTTTACATTTACCTAGATCTGTCAAAACTAGACTCAGATCTGTTAACTGGCCTGAACCTAGGAAAAATATGGGTATATGAGTTTTTTGGACATGTGAATTACTTTTTGCTTTTTTTATGCTCTTTTTTCCCCCTCGCTTTTTTTAGAAACTCAATTTACTACACTTCTTATTCTCTTCTTCAGCTTCTCTCCCACACTCATATACGAGGCTAATTGGCTGGAGCTTCAGTCACCACCAAAGCTTTCTTCTCAATAGTCTCCTATACTTTGTCAGTCAATTCTTCTTTTGTCACCTACCGACCCACAGTCTAATCTAAGATCTCTCAATCTAGTGATGATAAATTTTTTCCATTATACTCTCAAAAGTCAAAATCCCCAATTTTTTATAAGCTTAGGTTGATCTAATGATTTATTGTTTATGTATATATTATTGTAATTAGAATTTAGTAAATTAGGGTTTGCGAATGTTGCAATTTTATGGATTTTGGACTTTTGGGCATTTAAATTATGGGTTTAAGAATGTTTCAATTTTAATTTTGCAATGGATTAGGGTATGAGAATGTTGCAATACGTAATGAATTAAGTAGTTATTTATTATTTAACTTGAACTGTGTAAATTTCAGATTTTATGTATTGATTGATATTTACTTTAGAGTATTTTTGTTTATTTGTTTTCTTGTTTGTATTGAAAGGAAGACATAAACAATGTAATTAAGTTTCTTACACACACACACACACTTTCATGTGGAAAAAAAGTAAGGGTCTTACAATGTCAACTCAACCCTTACAAGATCGAGTTGGGATCATAGGTTTGTTAACTTGTTTAAGACAACTTGTTTCTAACCCAAACCATATCAACCCAAACCCATTTGCCAATTCTTTATATCACTTTTTTTAAAAAAATAAAATAAAAATCTTGAGAAATAATATTCTAATTTATAGAAGTATTTATTTAAAAAATAATATATATATATATTTATATATATCTATCTTATGTTGCAATTGAAGTTTACACTTCGTTTGAAAGTTCATAAATTAATAATAAAGCATTTCTTTTGCACATAAAAGCTTTTATTGATATGTTTATCTAAAATACAATGAGATTGATATGAGGTTAATTTAAGGAGAGTGCAGCCCGGGGGGGTTAAATTACTCAAAAGTTGGTTGGAGACACTTTGAGATAGACTAGACAATGGACACATATAGCTCAACCCAAGTGTGCCTTTAGAACAATTGTTGGCTATTAACTTACTTACTCATGTACATTTTTTTGTATAAAGCCACAATTTTATAGAAATAATTGTACTACTTATAAAATTTATATAAAAAAAAAAAAAAAAAGCGCTAACACAAATGTAAACTAGGACAAAATGGGTTGCTAGCTAGACCTAATTTCAAGGTAGCTCATGGTTGTTTGCGACTAATTTTTTTTTTTTAGAAGAGTTTGCAACTAGTTATGCTTCATAGAGAAATTGAGAGAAACCGAAAAAAATTAACTAGAAATGCTAAA
The DNA here is from genome assembly GCA_030021035.2 of Notholithocarpus densiflorus. NCBI lineage: Eukaryota > Viridiplantae > Streptophyta > Magnoliopsida > Fagales > Fagaceae > Notholithocarpus > Notholithocarpus densiflorus. The sequence continues at coordinate 1,897,763 of JARYZH020000009.1, read as the reverse complement.
CATGCTTTAAGTTCTTTTTAGCTAGGCGCAAGATACAAATTTCATTACAGTGATGGTTGGTGTCAAAGCATGACCTGGTTATACAATAATTTGTTACTAACATTTTATACATGTACGACATATACATAAAATTTGGCTAAGAACTTTATAACTTAATTAACACTTCTTGATGATTCCAAATGAGATGTTCAAAATTCAAATCCCACCTCCCCCAATTATCAAATTATTATAAATACTTCTTTTTTTTTTTTTTTTTAATAAAAAGTTTGAATTTGAGATGGGCTTCCAAGAGTAGACCCACCCAACCCCAACGTTAAAAAAGTAACCCAAAAACTCATTATTTGCATTGTCCAGCCTAAAATGCCAAATTATTAGCCAAACTATGCCAAGCCCAACCCAAAAAGCACCACTCAGTACTTCGCCAGAGAGAGAGAGTTCAGAAACTTCTTACATTTACATGTACATCTCTCTCTCTTTCGCCAGAGCCAGACAGACAACCTGAACAAATCACGAAGCCACTGATCGGTGAGACCCTTTTCTTTTTCTCTTTTCTTTTTTTTGTTCCTTTTAATTTCGCTTCTTCTTTTTTTCCACTCACTTTGCTTTCGGTTTACACAAAATTTGTTGCACTTTTGTTTTGTGATCTGATGAATGTACGCGAAATTTTGGATGATTGATAATAGGGTATTGCTTAATTTCAACATTTCCGAGGATTTGTATTTTCTACATAAGCTTGTAAATCAAACATCATAGAATCTGGGTCTTATAAATATATATTTACTAATTTTTTTGTTATTGTCACCCATTAAGATTTGTTATGTTATACCAATAATTAAGAAAAATAAAAGTTAGATTTGATTTATTGTAAGAGTATATCATAGACACCAATTAGAAAAAATTTCGGGATTGTAATGAAAATTTGTACTTCTTTGAATGATGATCAGAATGCAGTGTTAATTTCTCATTCTGGGTGTTGATTCTTCTTTGTATTTCCATATGTTATTCTGGGTGTTGATGAATAAAGAAGTAATATTAAATTGGAGCGAGAAAGAATAGAGAGTCTGATGCTAGTGTGTGTGAATGGTGGGTTAGCTGAAATCGAAATAGTAGGGGTGTTAGTTTGAATTTGGCTTAAATTTTATTGAGCCTGATGTGAATGCTCTTTTACAACTTTCTCTAAATTTTGTGAAGCTTTGGCTTCGCCATTGCTAGAGCCGGGTAGACAACTCTCTTTGGTTTTTTTTGTAATTGTCAGAGATTTTGTAAATTGAAGCTTCAATGGCGACGAGATACTGGGTGGTCTCTCTTTCAGTTCAGAACTCTGCAACTTCTTTGTGGAACCGATTACAAGAGCAAATCTCCAAGCATTCATTTGACACTCCTCTCTATAGAGTACTCACTCATTCTCTCATTTCCTTGGAAGATCTGTTCCTCTTTGCTTCAATTTCATGTCATTATAGTCTTTCTTTCGTTTTTATATTTGATTTTTCCAGTTCAATGTTCCTAATCTACGTGTTGGCACCCTAGACTCACTTCTCTCTCTCAGCGACGATCTCCAAAAGGTAATTCCTCCAACATCTGAGTCCAATTTTGAAGGTCTTTTTTCCTGATTCACAGAATGTGTTGCTTTTTTTTCTTTTTTCTTTTTGAATTTTGGATACAAATTTTGTAAATTTATTTTTATTTTTATCTTTATTTTGATTCACAGAATCTGTAATTTCTTGAACTTATTTCTGTGGCTATTTAATTGCAAATTTGGCTTTGATCTGAATCCAATTTCAAAAACTTTTTTATTCACAGAATGTCTTTCTTTTAATTTTAAGTGCAAATTTTGTAGTTTTGTCTTCTTTTTTTTTATCAATATTTTATGAATTATTAAGATTCATGGAATCTGAAATTTCTTCAACTTTGTCTGTGGCAATTCGATTGCAAATTTGAAATTGATCTGTTATTTCTGTGATTTTTGTTGTTATTATTATTATTATTAAATTGGAGTTTTACTGTGGAATTTTGTAGTCAAACAGCTTTGTGGAAGGAGTGTCACACAAGATCAGGCGTCAAATCGAGGAATTAGAGAGGGTATCGGGTGTGGAGAGCAATGCTCTCACTGTTGACGGAGTACCAGTTGATTCGTACCTCACTAGGTGAATCACAATTCTGTAAAATCAATAAAGATATTTTGACTTAGGATTTTGGTTTTTTCTGTTATTGTGAGGGATCTGGGTGTTATTAACTGAGAATTTTTGTTTTGGTTTTGTAATGGAAAAGGTTTGTTTGGGACGAAGCCAAGTACCCGACTATGTCACCCTTGAGGGAGACTGTGGATAGTATTCATAGTCAAGTGTCAAAGATTGAGGATGATCTCAAGGTAATAATTAATTTCGTCTTGATTTAATATGTTGGTTATCTATTATTTGAAGGCAGATACAAGGAACCATTGCTTGTTAGTAAACCAAGCCTTGACAACTCTGTATAGTTAAGATTCTTGGAGATCAGCTGAGAGAGATTATATAGAATAAGTTTCTTTACAATGACCTATGTGATTTGGTTAGGTGTTTATAGTAAATCAGCTGTTCACTGCACTTGACTACAATGTGTTTTGTTTTCTGTTTAGCTTATGACATATGATATCTGTGGATTGTGGATGTCTTAAGTGTGGGGTTATCTTCCTTAGCTGGATGAATTGCTTGGGAGAATGCCAAAAATAGGAAGGATGAGCATCTGTGTACAAAGCATAGAGAATTACAATTGTAAAGCCAGGATATTTCAGAGAATGATGGGTATGGTGAACTCCTGTGGCTCATATTAAGATACAAAACCCTTCCAAGAACTCTTCTTAGTGTATAGGGTCTTTTTTTTTTTTTTTTTAATTGGTGAGTTACACGCACATCTAGTGGGTCTTGGAGCACAGTTCAGCTTCCATTCTATTCTTCTGAGGGAAGGATGTGTCATTTGAGCTAGAGCTCATTGAGTCATTGGCTTTAGTGTGTCAGATCTTTTGTACATGGTTATGAAACTTGAGTGTTTGTTTCACCTTCTTTCTTTAGGCTATATAGCACAGTCATGCACTGAACTAGGCAACTGATTAGTTTTGGCACAGACTCTATCATACTAGGAGGTAACAAAAAAGGAGCATAGAATGTTGATTCCCTGACACCTTGTGATAAGTAGAGTGTAGTAAATTGCTGCATGAGTGTTTATGATTTTTTATTTTGATGGAAATAACAACAATTGATACCATGAGAGCAGTTGTTTACTTGGCTGTCCTCATATTTTCTAGGTGTGTATTCATTTCTACTTTAATACGACTGGCTACCACCTTACAAACTTTAGTTTTCTCCCAGTCATTTATCATGTAGGTTTTTTTCCTCCACTTGGATTGATTAGATCTGTTATGTTTCTTGACTGAAGAAGTAAACCTCATAATTAAGCCAAAGCTCTTTAGTTTTTTAGATTGACTTATAAATAAATAAATAAATCTTTATTTTTTAGATGAATATATATGGGTCTTAAAGCTTTGTCTCTTATATTAGGTTCGTGTTGCTGAATACAACAATGTGCGTAGTCAGCTTAATGCTATAAACCGAAAGCAAAGTGGAAGGTACACGTTTTTCTTCTTTCTTTCTTTCTTTCTCTTTTTCTCTTTTTTTTTTTGTTGGGGGGGAGGGGGGGGGGTGTTTGTTTAAAGTCTAATTGCACGTATATGTGAAATAGTTGATTGTGGTTTCTGATCAGACCTAGCTTTCTGCATTTTTCAGCCTGGCTGTACGGGATCTCTCAAATCTAGTGAAACCAGAGGATATAATTACCTCAGAACATCTAGTGACTCTCCTTGCAGTTGTTCCCAAGTATTCACAGAAAGACTGGTTAGCCAGCTATGAGACTTTGACTAGCTATGTGGTATGGATTATTATTTCTGGTTATATATTCTAGTTCCTGTTGGTTCGGCCTTGTTGATATTGTGGTAGAGTTGTGATTTAGTAGGCTACATTACTTACAATTTGATATGGGTTCACTTTAATTGATCAACTTATCCATCATGCCCCTTAAATCTGTGGAACAGTTGTGCTACCTTTCTGACAATATGATATGGGTCACTTCAATTGATCCAACTTACCTATCATACCTGTTTGGCAAAAAACAAAAAAACTTTACCTGTGCAATAGTTGTAATCACATTGTTTTATTTTTAGTTTATCATGATCTTACCTCAAGTCTGATTAATCTTGCTATGGGCTTTCAGGTCCCCAGGTCATCCAAGAAGTTGTTTGAGGATAATGAATATGCTCTTTATACTGTGACACTCTTTGGACGTGTTGCAGACAATTTTAGAACAGCTGCACGTGAAAAAGGTTTTCAGGTGAGTATGTTGTACAAGTGGCATGATCCAGGGATGTTACAACAGTGAATCTCCATCATGTCATTTAAAATTTATATCCTGGCATGCTCATTTGTACTGTCTGCAAAGCAGAAATGCATAAAGAATTTGCTGCACTTATGCTAATTTCAGCATTTGACTAGGTGGAACATATCTAATTAGTGGCTTGTTATTTTAATATGTGATTCAGATTCGTGATTTTGAACATAGTCCAGAAGCGCAAGAGAGTCGGAAGCAGGAGTTAGAAAAGTTAGTTGAAGATCAGGGAAGTTTGAGAAGTTCTCTTTTGCAGTGGTGCTATAACAGTTATGGGGAGGTATTTTTCTTTTTTGTTTTTTTTATTATCTATAAGATGCATCTGACTTATGTGTGCACCACTGTAGCCTATTGGCCTATATGTGGTCCCATTTTTGCTCAGAATCTTTCAAATTGCCGTTTTGAACTACAATATTTTAGTTTTACTGTTTGATCTATTATTATTACTATTATTGGTATACATTGTTGTTATACTTGTTCTCATTGATGTTGTCTTGCCCTTTGCAATAGGTTTCATAATTTTCTTTTATACTGAATAGGTTTCCTGCCTGTAGGTTTTTAGCGCCTGGATGCACTTTTGTGCTGTGCGCGTTTTCACAGAGAGCATTTTGAGATATGGTCTGCCACCATCTTTTTTGGTATGTAGACTCTTATGTTCGTTTGTGGTTTTCCAACCAAGAATTTGCCTTTTTTGACAGAGCATGGGTTGTTGAAATGATTTCAGGCATGCGTTTTAGCTCCGTCGGTAAAAAGTGAGAAGAAAGTGCGCTCAATCCTTGAAGGGTTGTGTGACACTGCAAACAGGCAAGTCCATAAGCCTTTGTGTATGTCTTATGATATGGAATGAGTATACCTCAATAATTACAGTTAAGAATAAGAGGGTCAAGGTTGACATGATCTTAACTACCTAGGCCATATGTACTCAGTGTAGATGCAGATGAACTTAAGATCCATTATTTAGTTAACTAATGAGACCATGTTATTTGAGATTGTTACCTGATTCAGTGGTCATGGGAGGGTATATTACTCTGTATGGTGAAGAAAAATATGAAGGTTGTCAAGAGGTTTAAAATTCATTGCTTCAGTAACTGTTTGATGATAAAGCTAAACTCTAAACTAATTTCTAAACTTTTATAGGAACTTCTGACACTTGAATTCTTTAGGCCTTTTTAAGTTCAAAAAATTGGGAGCACATCTTGCAGTTCAATTATGATGTGTATTGTTTTGTTTGCTCACCTATGCAATAATACATAGGATGATACTAATTGCAATGTTGTATTTCTGGAAAGTTTTTGTACATTTGTATATCTTAGTGGTTTTGTAATCTGATCTATGTTTCCTCATTTTGTTTTTCCTCTGATGTTTGGATGCAGCACATATTGGAAAACTGAAGATGAAGTCGGAGGAGGGGTGGCTGGTCTGGCAGGTGATGCTGATTCCCATCCATATGTCTCCTTCACAATCAATCTTGTGTGATCAGTGCTGACTCTGAGTTCATTATCTGTTTCGAAGTCATAGTCAAAGGATTTTTCTAGACATCAATAATAATGGAAGTGTTCAGTGGTAATGTATATTAAATTTAGTTGCCTAATTCTTTGTGTTCAATTATAGTTTCAGCTTTGGGAGTTCCAGTGAGTCTGATGGTAAGCGGGTGGAATCTGTGAGAAAGGTTTGCTCTGTAGAAATTTGTATTACAAGATTTATATTATGAGATTGCAGGATCTGCATTTACAAAGTTGGACAGTAATGCTCTTGGTGTATTTTATAATAATGTTATATTAATAATTTAAAAATGCAATACATTTTGTTTTTAATGTACCACATTCACTTGCCTTTGAAATGTGATGCTCTCAGAACTAGTCTAGATAGGTGATTACCGATTACAACCCTTGAATGTTTAACTGTTTGGTGTGGAGTACCGACCAGTGGGCACTGGTAGAGAAATTGGATGATGAAAATGCATGCTGGAGCTTGGCAAGGATGATGAAGACTTGGACAGTGAGTCAGTGACATGTTTGGATTTGGGTTTGGAAGAGCAGTGTGGATGTAGGTAGAGCTGGAATAAGTAGAAATGGCTTAAGGGATCCGAGAGCCTGATTATTACTCCTCAGCCTTGGACTATGGCTTGTAGAGGCACTATGGCCCGTGTCGGTGGCTCTGCTGGCCATTACACTAGATAATTTTTTCCTTTTTCTATTTCAAGGTAACTTGCACACATTAGAGGGATGGAATTAGAGGTGGAATGTCATTTGGGGTAGAGCTTATTGGTATGTAGCCTGATCTCTATTTGGGCTATGGATCATTGGTATATGGCTTGATCTTTAAGATTATGACAACTCATCATCTAATTATATATATATATATATGTATTTAAAGATAATTATAATATGTTGCTAACCCCACAATCCCACAGCTCAAACCTTTTCCCTACTACACCCTAGGTACTTTGTGCAAAGGAGGTGTTGATTCAACTATAAGGCCCTTGGCAAATTATTCTATGAAATAATTTGGTTGTAACTTGTAATACATTTATTGAGAAATTACTTAGAAGGCAATATTGGGTCAATGATATGTAGTATATACTGTATAGTATATATTAATTCTTCTTTTACCATCCATCAATTTTTCCCTTATTTTCTTCTTCGGCCAATTTGGTGGTTCTTTGTTCTGGTGGTGATCTCTCTCTCTCTCTCAATTTGCGTGTTTGATTACTAAGGGAGTTCAAGAAAAATAGGATAATATGAATCTGAATAGATTTCAAATATCAGAAGGCATTAGTATTGAAATTGGATCGAGCAGCGGAGCAGGTAAAATCGCAAGTATGCCTTCAGGTAAAGTTGGATTGAGCAGGTATAACCGTTGCTCTATGATTCATAATAGGTTCAATGACTGAAAATATGTCATTAAACCTTATATTCATCGGGTTGGATTGAATGGTTCTTTGAGCCCTCCTAAGCCCAACCCACTCTAAAAATTGTATTAGGCAATAAATTGGGCAATTTATCCAGTCCAAATATTTCAGCTGGACTTCTAATTTCTAAATCCCCATTCAGACCGCTCTAAGATGGAATTTCTTACTACGTTTTTCATACCAAATATTACTAATATGCTATGGGAAAATTTAATGGATGTACTAAGAGCATTAATTTAGGAAATATTTTTTTAAAATTTTATATCCATTTGTATCTATTTTAAAAATAATAATAATAATACAATATACTCCAAGTATTTCTCTTATGAATTATATATAAATATGTCAAAAAAATAAATGTGCAATGAAAGATGCTTGTTTGATTGATTACGAGTTGCATGTGTTATCTCTCTCTCTCTCTCTCTCTCTCTCTCTCTCTCACATATTAAAATATGAAAATAAAAACTTATACCATAAGTAACATATCCTAACTTGTGGGACCTTTAGGAAGCTGCATGCATAAGAGAATAATTGTAAAGGATAGGCATATATGTATGTGGAGCTATCATCGGCTAACCGGCCTAGCTAGGGCCATTTTGCGTGTCAAAGTACTCATCACCTAATCAAACATATTAGATATATAGATAAGGAACCTCTTTTTGCATGAGTTGGCATGATTAGTTTTTGTGTTTTTCTTCTTATCTCTTAAATATGCAAATGATAATATATGTTGATACCATAAGTAACAGTGACAGACTCTTGTTTTGTTTCAATGTCCTGACCTTTGTGATATCTCAGCCTCAATATAAGTAGCTGATGTGTCATATATTCCATTGAAAAGGATGAGTGGTTAATGTTAGTTAAAACTTAAAGAACACTAAGACTGTCATATCCAATCTGCATATACAAAGTTTTGGCTTGATGTTAATTTGCCTCTAAACCCCATCAATACACAATCTCCAGATTTTAATGAGGATGTTGCATGAAGAAATATTGAGTTGTTGAACTTATATATGTTAGAATAAGAACCCAAGCTTTCCAATTTTACTGCCACATAAGTCTTAAGAATTTAATTCCAGCAAAAAATTTGTTTTTGTTTTTGTTTTCTCTAGAGAGGTTGAAAAATCAATGACAGCTACTTTCTTTTTAGAAAATAATAGATGACCTTTAACCCATTAATTTTCACTCACAGGACTTAAAAGTGTCAATTGAAATATGAAAGTCTTGGCACAAAAACGTTGAAGCTTAAGCAAGGAAAATATAAAGTACTATTACATTAAAAAAAAAAATGATGACAACTGATACTAGACCGTTGCCTCAGCATTTAAGACCTCGTGTCAATCTTAAGCAATCTTCTTTCTTATTAATTAGTAGTATTAAAAAAGAGAGTCAACACACATGGAGATCTGAGTCATCTTGGATAAGGTGGTACGTAGATACATTGGATTGATGCACCTTATGATATTGTTGAACTGTTTAAAGTCTTCAAGGTTTAACCCTGGTAAAATGTCTTTAAGGTCATAGCAACGATCACTTGACCTCGTACGTATACAGAGAATCAAGTCACTAAAATTATAAGTTAGAAAAGTAAGGTAGAAACGTTTTTTTTGAGAAGCAGGTGGAAACGTTTGAATTGATTGATTGATAAATTTTGCATTAAATCAATGTGTTAGGTTAACGAGTGCTTTCAGAACATTTGTTAATAAATTATTTTATGAAAGTTTTGAAATCATTATACGAGAAATATAAAAAGCCGTTAAAAAAATTAATTACTATTTTTCTTTTCTTATACAAAGTTTTTTAAAATATTTCTTAAACTAATATCCTTGGGACATTCGTTAACTTTTCTCATAGGTTTAAGAAATGTTTTTAGAAACATTTTATGAAAAAGGAAAAAAGCAACTGATTTTTTAAATAGTTTTTTATATATTTCTCATAAAATGGTATTAAAATTTTTCTAAAATGGTCCATTAATAAATTTCCTATTGGCACCCGTTAACAGATCATTCTTAATTACATCAAGCCTACTAATGAAGATATCAAGTACAATTCGAACCTTGAACATCCATCATTTGATCTAAAGATTATTGGCTTTCTAATAACTAAGACTTTAATTTAGTAAATGGGGTACCAAAACTGATAAAAACATGAAATAAGTTAATTTTTTTTTTGGGGTAGCTACAAACCGATCTAACTTTTGAGAGACGAGGAATGCAAGCTACTCATGTCTGCATGAGTCAGGGGGTTGAACTTGAACCCATTGTCCCTGGCAGTTGGTATATATGACCCAATTGCAACAAAATTTATGACATGGGTCTGGTCCCATTGACCCAATAGCCAACCACCCATGTACATGTTGGGTTGGATAGGGAGGTTTAATAATTTTGAGCCTATACAGCTTCTCCTATAAGAGAAAATAATGCATTTCGGTTGAGAAAGAGGTAGGTGAGGACTCCTGCAATAATAAACATGGAGTTTATTTTGTCAATGTGAGCCTAATACTAGTTGTAGACTTCTTGAGAAATGTGATGTTGGTGGTAGTGGGTGAACAAAAATGAAATATTTGCTATAGTTTCAATGCCAAGCAAAGCATGCGGACCTGCATTGGATATTGAAAGATCTAGGACATTTAGCCGACAAAAAAATTAAATGCAACAGGCCTCGAAGTTCAACAATGAAAATATAATTTTGTTGAAACTTCAATTAGCAAACCTAATACTAACTAAAATAATAGTAGTCGATGTCAATATATATTTATGTAATTCACTAAGCCATAACTAAACAAGGATAGAGACCTTCAGGTTAACAAAGAAGTTAAATGTTTGTTAAGACTTCAATTTAGCTAACCTAAATCTAATCACTAAAATAACAGTAGTCAAGTCAAATAATAATTATATCATTCTATATGGATAATTTTGTTACCAGGTTATGGCTAAAATATTATACTTAATACTCTGGCTCCACTCCCATAAAATCTTTAGATATATGTTAATCTTGGACTACCCAATTTTAAAAAATATAAAAATAAATTTGGATTAGTGTGACTAGTGGTCTAATCCAACCAGGCAGAAAGGGACAAGGGTAAGTGCATTGGTTCTCACTAAAGAGATGTGGACATGTTAGCTGAGGTTACATCTTAATGGATTAAGTTTGTTAGAAGCTTAATTAGCACTATAAAATTAAGATAAACTACTCATTATTTTTAATTTGAATAGAAGATTCTCAAAAACATTAATTCAAGTTAACAAATACCTAAAACTTAGATGGTCGTTAATATTAATATATCATTTATGTCAAGATAGATTAGGACATGTACCACTTGCTTGTCATGAAACTCTTTAACATTGAAAATATGATCTCATTCGGTTCTTGAATCTTGTTCAAAGCTCAAAAACTATTTTGATATATGGTCACACTTAGTTTTTATTTTTGTTATTTGAAGTAGAAAATCAAGATAATAAAAAATAAAAATAACAAAAAATTAAGTGATATAGACTATAGAGCATGGATGAGTCAAAAAGAGAGAAAGCAACATTCACATTATAAATGGATAGCTATGGTTAACCAACTTAATTAGCTTGTATCTTTCTCAAAACAAAAAACAAAAAAAAAAACTTAATTAGCTTGTAATTGATTGATGGTGTTGATGATATAAATTGAGCTTTGAGCCTCAACTATATGCATTATGCCATATACTGTAATACCATCATATATGGATGTATTCATGATAGTATTCAAGCAAACTAAACCAACATATATACTTGAAAATTTTCTAAGACATTGCGTGGAAACTGCAAAGCCTAGATAAGAAGAGAGAGATAATATTAAAGCTTGTCTTTGGATCAGATAGAATTATGATCCCTCTTGTCCCTCTCATTGGATATATTAATCCGTCACCTTTTTGTCAACATGAGTTCGTTTTTCAACTTTCCACCAATTTCTTTTATTTTTTAGGCTTCTGCCTTTGAATTTTTGAAGAGAGAGAAGAAAAGGAAAAAGCGGGGGATTATCATTAATTTTTTTATATTAATAATGAAACAATTATTATTATTATTATTTTTATCGGAGAAACAATTATTATTGATCAATTATGATTGATCCATTAATTTGTTTCCCGGCCAGCTGCTCAATTCCTTCATTCAAAATTTTAATCCTAATTAAAAATTCTAGAAAACAAATATGGAGGAGGGAGTCGGTGGATTTAAAATTAAATTGAACTTGAAAATGAATAACAGACAAAAAGATTTTATGCTATTTTGTGCAATTTAATTAGTTCATAAGATCTAGAAAACCATATTCTCTAAATTAAGAACAAATTTAAAAACCATATATATAACTGATTGAAAGTTGGGTGGATATATGATTGATTGTTTTTAAGATCACAATGCATTAAGGGGCACAAAACTCTTCAATATTTTCATAAAAACTAGATTGACAAGTTATGATTGGAGTAACATCACTTTCATATGATCGCATCAATAATATATTTTATTAATATGAATCACAACATACCACCTCAATTATGAAATGTTTTGTCCTAAACTCATTATTGCTCTTAAGCAAGGCTGTTAGGTTAGGTGTATAATGCATTGAACCTTTGCTTGAGCAAGTAGCTTGCAAATTGCAACTGTATGAACACTTCTAATATACGAGTAATTGATTTTGGATATAATCCCAAGTCTTTCATCACTTGGGGCCTCATCCAATCAAAGAAATTGGGATATTGGTTGCAAATCAAGTGACTATGTGTGTAAAAACGTGGCACACTCATCCACATAACAAGAAAGACCAAACAAAACAGTCATCAACCTTTGCCTTATCATGAAAAGATTCTATTGATCTCTCGGATGTGTCATTCATATCAATAGCTATGTTGCATGCATGAAATGAAAGCAATTGAAGATTGCCTTGTTAGAATTTGTGATAAAGAGAAAAACATAGAGTGAGGGAGATAAGAAAGTGGGTTCCATAGACCAAGCTGATGTGCCATTCTCATCATCTTCATAGCCAAAAAAAATTGCATTTATCAAGCAAAGTATCATCTTAAGAGATCTGATAAGCTTAGCTTTATGCTTTTCCAAAAGGCAATTGAATTCTGCCACATATCGAATTGTCAAGGGGGTTAGATAGAATGTACTCAGTATTAGTAGGCTTAGTGACAGGTTCTTTTCAAGCATAAAAATAAATACCTAAAAAAAAAAAAGGAGGGGTTGTTGGTTTGGGCTGCGGAATGGATGAAGCGTGGGGTTCTCAACTTTCTTGACATGATGGGCCCCAAACCAAGAAGTGAAATATGGATTGAGAGTCTAGCGACACTGTCATTATTACTCCCCCCTTCATTTTTTATGGTTAAAACTAGTGACATTGTCGTTATTACACATATTCTATACACACTCTTTTAAAATTGTGTTTTGATCAAACTCATGATTTTAGTTAGAATTGTGAAATTATAAAATTATGTTTTCAAAACACGATTTCAAATGTGTATATAAAATACGTGCAATAATAAGTGTGTGATAATTACTATTCTATTATCATCAGGTTTTGTTCACAAAAAGGGATAAATTTTAGAAAAAGAGGGAAAAAAGAAGAAGAAGAATAACATTAAATTTAACCCAAAAAAAAAAAAAAAAAAAAGAGGAAACAGAATTATTTAATTTCTCCTAAATCATTGAAGAGTACAAGCTTAATAGCAAATAATTAGGATAGAGTTCATCACAATCTATGTCTAATAATAGTTAAGAGGTTTATCTATCCAACTAAAATAAAAAGTTCAATGGAAAAGAAGAATAGCAGCATGTTTTTTTAACTTGGAAAATCAGTAAATAAAAAAATAGTCCATGTTAACTTGTACGGCTTAGTTTACTTTTGACTACTAACATGGGTATTCTTGTCTTTATAATTAAATTATTACTTGATCATGGAACTTGACGAGGAAACTTTTTTTATTTTGAGAAAAGACGTGGGGAACTAAATTTCTTTATAGAAGGGTCACTAAACTATGAAAAAAGAGATTAGGGACCCTCGTTATATTCTTTTGTTAAGTAAAATACACTGCATGACAAAGATTCAAAGAGACATGGCACTATTTTTGGGAATAAAAATCTATAGCGTTTCTCACATTTTATTAGTGGGGGACTGCCAAAGATTTTGATTTTGATTTAAAGATGAAACGAAAGAAGAAGATTGTCCAAATAAGGACAAACATCAGACACACATACATACTTTTTTCACACCTTCTAATATAGACTTCTATTTTTTCTATTTTTTTTTTTTTCACTCCTCCCTTTGTTAAAATTAGAACTAAATTACGCAGTCTGATGTTCATAATTTCAGTACAATTTATTATTATTATTTTTAATGTCAAACTAGTAAACTACCACAAGGCAAAGCACTATTAAATAGAAGAAAGTAAATTACCCTACTTAAGATTTCCATTCCAGATAATAATTAGTAATAAGCAAAAAAATAATTTAATAAATCAAATATATAGAATTAATGCATGACTAAAATATTGTTGATATCCACACACAAAAAAAGAAGAAGAGATTTATGTTTTATTTATCGAATCAAGGAATTTTTTTTTTTTTTTTTTTTTTGAGAGGGATAATCAAGGAATGTTAAGTGGTAGAAGTATGGTACAAAAAGGTTAAATTAATTCCAGATCGTTGGGGTAACTGGGTAAGCAAGGTTTATTCGATTATTACTTTTTGTGCCTACAAATTAGGCAAAGTATCGTTCACTAAAGCTCCTTCTCTTTCATTCTGAGGAAAAGAAAAACATTTTTAAAAGCAAATAGCTAGGGATTCTTTTCACAATCTAATTATGTAGCCGCCTGAGCATAAAACTAAGATGCAGATGAATTATTTAATAATTTTAATTGATCTTTTTTAAATCCATGAGATATTTGAGTCATCTTGTGTGATATTATGATTGTTATCATCGTCTTCTTTGTAACTAATTGAGTTACAAAGCTAGTAATTCTAATTGAACCCTAAATGTTTTCATTGGAAAAACCAAAAAGTTTTATTCAATTGAGCTACAAAGCTCTTTATTACAAGACTAAAATTTGGGTTAATGTTTTATGTCAACATAAAATAATATATTAAAAAAATCACAAGTTACCTATAAGAGAGAGAGAGAGAGAGAGAGAGAGAGAGAGAAAAGCATTAGTCACTCATAGTGCTTATATATCGGAAAGGATATATGAAGCCCATAATGCTTACAAAGTACCAATACTTCTTATATTTGCTGTTTTGATGATAGTAACGGTGAAAAAGTCGGCTTGAAAGCCTTGTATGCCTATTTTCTTTGTTCCCTACTTTGTTTTTCTTTATTTGGGTCTATATCATCTGATCCCATCATGAAATTGGATGCGGACAAATTTTATCTGTAGGAAATGCTAAAAATATAGTAAAAATTAGGACCTATTAATATAAAAACATAAATTTTAAATAAAAATTAATTCAAACATTTATTTATTAAATTACTATTATGATTCAGTTATATTTATTGTCAATTTATCACGCTTATTTTATAAACTTTCATTGTAAAATTGATAATAATTTTTTCTTTATACAATTACCTTTTTAGATTTTTTTTTTTTTCTCTTTCTCTTCTTCTTTTTCTTTATTTTTAATTTTATTTTTTAAGGTGGACATTGACGACATAACGAGTTAACAACTACCATCATATCCTAAAAAAAATAAAAAATAAAAAAAAAACAAAAAAAAAACTATCATCATAGTATCATACTAATGGGTACAGACGTTATAGGTCAACTAGTGAGATTTGAGTTTTCGTGGAAGAAGCATGCTTGGGCGGTTGAGGGGAAGCTCTTGTCTCCTGATAAGAGCAAATAAAGTAATTACGCTTTCTTAATGACCATAAATTTTAAAGTAGGAAAATTTTGGACACATATTTGCCTAATTTGATCCATTGAAGTTTGACAACTGCACAAAGTACAGCAATTCCTGTTAATATCTTTTTTTGATATGGAGATAGTGGAAAAAGGAGGTGGTGGAGTTGGAATCATATTACTTGAATTTTATGTTTCATTTGTTTTGGAGTAAAATTACATTAAAAAATTTTTTAGAAATTTTTTTTCATTTTATAGTAATTGGTTTGTGTACATAAAAATGCTGTGAAAAATTATTTTTCAATGTTTGTTTTGCCCTAAAAAAAAAAAAAACTATTTCTCAAAACCCACTGAATGCAAGCACAGCCACACACTACCACTAAACTACCACCAACTTAGAAAGAAAACAAAATTCCACTCTCAACAGTCAAAACACACACACAAATACATGTATAACAAGATAAGGTTTCTCTAATCTAATTTGGAGAGAAACTCTTTAAACTCTTCATATATTTTTTTATTGAATGTGAATTTTAAAAATTTAATTGTTCGATTGTATGTTCTTTATATTCTTAACATGTATGTAAAATTTCATTTAAATCAAATGTTATTTACTATTTGATCAATAAACTAATTTTTTATGCTTAATTTTTTACTACAAAAACTTGAAATTTAAACATGTTACAATTTGTATGAATAAAGAGTGCATGGTATAACACACAGCATACGGAAAAAATACTCACAACCTTCATAATTTTACCGCAAGTACAAACGACAACTAAGGCTCCCTCTCACAAAATACTCAAATATGGATTTTACCTTAGTTTAAACCAGCCACGAAGGCTTACAAAACATACACAAATATCATTAATCCCACATAGCCCAATATGTTTTCCCTTTTACCCATGCTGTTGACACCCCAACAGTTAAGGAAAACACGTTTTCTCTCTCACAAAACTCTCCCTTACCATCTAAACGCATCCTTTTCTACGTGTTGTTGTCTTCCTCAATAACTTTTAATCATGTAGGAAATAATTATCATGGAAGTTACTTTGCCAAGCAACTTCCCTGGACTTGTTACCCAATTTGAACAGCTCTTTGAGACCAACTATTTGCTGTCTTGGAGGTCTTCTATGCTGCTAACACATCTCTAACCATATTTAAATGTCAACTACTTGGATAACTGCACTGCAACATCTGGATGTTGTCACTTGCCCTGCACATTTGCACAACTTTTGCATATGCTCTAACCCATCACAAGTCATAGCCAACCTGATGCAGGTTGTAACCTGCTGGGTTGGCTAAATCAAAGATTTGACCAAAGAAAAAAAATGATAGTTTTAGGATGCCACTTAACTAGAGGTAGCAAACACCACTCAATGCTACTAATCGCGAATGCCACTTAACACAACAAAGCCACACGCTTGATTATTAGAAGGAGTCACTCAACTCCAAAGCAATAAAACCCGCAAATAATTTTTTGAATCAAATACACTCTTCTTTGTTTCTAATTTGTCATTGATATTTATAGGTGATTACATTGTATAAGAGATACATGCATGCATACAAATAATGGTTAGAAAAAGATCATCGTCAATGCGGAATCTCTGGTGACCGGACCACCAATACCAAGAGTCTTCGGTTACCGAACCTCCAACATCGGTAGCAATGTGGCATCTTTGGTCACCAGACTGCCGACACCAGTCGCCAGTGTGGTGTCTCCAGCCATTGAACTATCGGCACCGATCACTAGTGAGGCTTCTCCTGCCACCAAACCACTAACACCAGTCGCTAGAGTGGAGTCTTTGAACACTAGACCACCGACACAGGTCGCGGGAGTGTAGTCTCTAGACACTGGACCGCCGACACTAGTCTCGAAGCAGAGTCACCGAACACCGAACTAATGGCACTAGTCGCCAAAGCAAAGTCTTCGGTCACCAGTTGCCAAAGCGGAGTCTCTAGCCACAAGTCACCTGATCTGTGTCTCCAACCACCAGACCACTGACCTAGCAGCCAAATGAGAAAGGGAAAGCCGTTGTGTGTTTTTAGAAAATGTTTTACTAAATTTTCAAAGGTAAAACATTTTATAAAGGATTTTACAGTTAATGGAAAATATTTTACAAGTTTGACTATATTCTACCTATAACAAATACCTAAAAATAGAAAAATATTTTACTTCTAAACAAACATAATGTATATATATGTATATTTCATTTTCTGTTTTTCCGTTGGGATTTTTCAAAATTCCCAACAGTAACTTGTTATTGAATTCATATTTTGAAAATCCAACCATTGGATTACATGTTCTATATGTTCTTAATATGCATGCCAAGTTTCATGCCAATCGGATGTAATTTACCATTTGATCCATAAACTCATCTTTTATGCATTATTTTAAACTTGAATTTAAATAATTGATTGATGACATAAGTATTGATCTTTGATCATCTTTAAATTTTGTAAGCACAGAGAATTACAATTATGATGTGATCCAGTAGTAGATTTATCAAAATTTACATCTAATTAAAAAAATATTAGGTGGTATAATATTACTTAAACCCAACCACACACACACACACACACATATATATATACGATCTCTCTTTTACTCCATTGATTAAATTACAGTATTTCTAATTAAGAAGTTGAAAGCTCAATTAGTGTGAAAACACTAATGCTTGTTTAGACCACCAATTTTAAAATTACGGCTTAATTGCTTTTACTCTAACTTATTTAAGTGCGGAACAAGAGTAAATGATACGTAATTACCGAAACTACTTTAGTGCATGAGCAAGCAATAAACAATAAATGTAAAGCACAAAGAGTAAGGGAAGAGAGATGCAAACACAAGATAACACAATGATGTGTTATCAAAGAGGAAATCGAAGAACTCGACGAAAAACCTCTCCGCGATCCTTCAAGTCGAAATCGATCTACTAGTGAATAAGTTGGAGTACACGAATATCAAAAAGACCCTCCAAGCCTAATCTACCCAATGTACTTGAGTCCTCCAAGCTCCAGCTACCAACGGATTTCTTGGAGTCTTGTCTTCACTAGTTATCTAGATCCCGCAATACCGTCTAATTGCATTCGCCAAGCCTCACCAGCTTTTTTTGGCAAATTCCAAATGCTTTCCAAGCTCCAAAACACTTTCTACACTCTTAATAGATGTGAGTTGTGTTTGGGTACAAATCTCTTCTCAAAATATAACAATGGGAGAGGAAAAGGAGAAGAGACTGTGAGAGACCGCAAACTGGAGGCCTCTCAAAAAAGAGAGATTTTTTAGAGTGCTTTTCAGGGCACTTCTCTTTTTGGATAAGTGATGTAGAGTTGCCACTTATTTTTTTTTATACAAAAAATAAGAAAAACTAAATACAAAATACATGACTGAATTGTTCCATTTCATTGATTGAGTAAAAAAATACATGTTTGATAAATTGAAAATTACATGACTTTGGGTCCTAGTTATAAACTACCAAAAATATATGCCTTTTTGTCCTAGTTACAATCTACCAAAAATAAATAAAGAACAAAGATAAAGCCTAGGTCTACCTATCCAAAGATTCTAAATTTGGAGGCTAGGTTACGGAATGGGAAGGTGTTAGGCACCCATTCCGCCCAGACAGAGTCTAGTCTTCTAGACTCTTGTGACCAATGTACCTCTTTTATGCATGCTATGAATGACATGTTGTACATATGAACAAAACTAAATCACACAAGTTTATTTATGAATGGATCCTCTTATTTGTTAAAAAAAAATTCAGATCTGTGTTGTGAGTAAAAAATTAAATTTGGTTTAGAAAAATCAGATTTGTTTTTGTTGTGTAAAAAAATGTTTTTTTGGAGAGAAAATTCAGATCTGTTTTTTTATTTAATTAAAACAAAGTCTTTTAATTTGAAAAAATATCAGATCTGTTTTTGAGAACTTAGAAAAAATGGTTTTTGATTTGTAAATAATCAGATATGTTTTGTGATAATAAAAAAAAAATTTAGATTTGTGTATTTTAAAAAAATCAGATCTGTTTTTATATGTGTAAAAAAAAAAATGAAAAAGATTTCTTGAGAAGAGGATTTCATTCATGAAATAAATTTATGCTATGTGTACTAAATAAAACAAACACAACAAATACAACCATTCATAATCCTTTTTTATTTCAAAATCTGCTATGTTAAAAAAAAATCAGATCTGCATCTAATGAAAACGTAGATCAGTTTTTAATTTGAAAAAAATGTGCAAATTTGCATCTAATGAAGATGCAGATCAGTTTTTAACTTGAGGAAAATTCGAATCTACATCTAAGGAAGATGTAGATACGTTTTTTATTTAAGAAAAATTCAGATTTGCATCTAAGGAAGATGCAGATCCATTTTTAGTTGAAAAAAAAAAGAATTGATAACATGCAGATTTTGAAACTAAGCAAGAGATCATATCAATAATAAAGAGAATCAACATGTTTCAACAAAACAAGTTAACAATTCATGATATGAATATTTGACACAACTACACTAAAATAAATAAACATGCATCATCACAATAAGAGCAATATAAGAAAAAAGGGTTAATAAGAAACAACCTCTTGCATGGAGCACTCTTCTTCTTGAGAGGATATTTTAGGGTTCAAAAAAATTTATGCAATTATCTTTAAAACCTAAAAACCCTAGCTTGAGAGAATATCAGAATGGGGATCAGAAATATGAGAAATTTAGGAGTATGAGAAAGTGTCTCTCTGAGAACTTAAAAAAGAGTCTGTTGAATTTTGAGATCCAGTCTCTATTTATAGAGGCTGGAATGCTTAAAAAATAAGCAACGACGAGTAGAATGCGAATCGGGATGCGTCTTTCTGCGAAAAAGTCGAAAAGGATGTGCCTTATCGTCACCAGAAGAACGTTGGGCCAAAGCCCTTAAGGGTGCCATTCGGCACTTTGAAAGTGCCGATCGGCACTCCAAAAGTGTCGAATGGTACTCTTGGATGCCAATCGAACTTTCGTTTTTAGGTGCATTTTGGACTCATTTTTTAGGTTTTCTTGAGCGTGGCCTTGCACTTAGACATGTTTTCAATTCGTATTTTAAGATTTTTATCTCTTTTCTGGATAATTCAGGTCTTTTTAGCAACAATTATCTTCTAGATAATTATTCTAAAATAAATCTTGATAAAATTCAGATTATCCACAATTTTATTGTTATCCAATTATCCCATTTATTCACACCAATCCTATTTTAGACACTAATTATCAATCAATCACAAAATCATTTAATTAATTTTAATTGTTTAACCAATCATTTAAACTAATCATGCGTGGTCGACTCTACTTAGACACAATGCATGCTGACCGTGCAAACTTGATCATGCAATATCTTTCGATCTGACGGTCCGATTTGGAAACCGAACATACTGTCGCGACCGTTAGAATCTCAACATCATTTTTATGATATGCAATGAATAAATTAATGCATGTAATGCAATCATGATTTTTGGGGTACATGGATGGTCATTCCAGTCATCTTCCTTGATTAAATCATAGGTGCAAAATTGAGTGTCTACAGAGACTACTAAGGAATTCTCACTCAAGGATGAGTAGCTCTCTCTAAGATGGTGGGTGTGTTGTAGAAACCTCTCTAGGGTTTTCTTTTGAATAGTCTCCTTACAATTTTGTGGGTAAAAAGGGTACATATAGTATGGGTGAAGGGTATAAAAGTCACACTTAAAATCCTAGCAGTCAGTGCATTTCGTGGGTCATCTCGCAAGTTGGCCAAGTCACGAGATGTGTCGCAAAACTCACTAACTCTTCAGCTTCTAGCATATGCTCCTCATGTGACCTTAATGCACCCTTGATGCACACACCTTATCACTTGACATGTTTTGCATATATTCATGCTAGTTAAGCCTTTTTAGACCTTTTAGTACATATAACATGTTCATGTGTTTTTGTTATGATCTTTTGATCCTATTTTAGGGGTTTTTTTTTTTTTTTTTTTTTTGCTTGTTTTTGGACTAACTTGTATTTAATCAAGTTTGTTACCATTTTTGTGTATGGTTTGTGCTTGTGTGGCTATTTTGTAGATGCCTCATTGATCTTCACGCGGTAAAGAACCTTTGATTGATCTCACATCATCTCCGATATCAAAGAGGACCCGCCAATCGTCGGCGAACTTTGATAACAAGAGATTCAAGACTCTTCTGGACTCTCAATCCTTCAACAACAATTTCAAGAATGCCCCTACGGTGGTGGAAAGGATTGTGAGGTTTGACACATTGGGATCAATTTTTATCCCTAAAATCTTTGCTGACAAAGATTGGCCTAGCTTGTTTGGTGGCTTTGAAGATCCTATTGAAGAGTTGGTCAAAGAATTCTACTCCAACGCATGGTTCACTAGAGCTGAACTGAAATGTTGGGTTTGTGGAAAAGACTTTGTCATCACTCCGGACTATCTAGCAAAGATCCTTCACATAAATCGTCCGGCAAATATGGATACATCCCCTTATGATGACAGATTGGCTCTCGTTGTCGAAATTCTAGAAACTTTAGGAGCCCACCACGAAGTCTCCTCCATGGGTACATCAATTGGCACTTCAAGATTCGAGCTGGAAATGAAGACTCTCACCTTGATTATGCATTCAAACTTGTACCCTTTGACCAACACAGGTTTCATTAGCCTTGGAAGAGCAAAATTCCTATGTGATCTCATTAATGGAGTTCAAATCGACATTTGTGCTCACATCTTTCAAATTTTGGGAAGAATTGCGGGGCGATCAGCTGCAAGGACTTGTCTACCTTTCTGTAGCCTCATTATGAATATCATGACTCTCAAGGGCATCCATCTTCCTAAAGATGGAACGGTTTTGTCTCGTTAAGGTCCAATTTCCTTGTATTCACTCCAAAGCAGCAAGGTTCATTCCTCTGTTGAAAGGGCAAAGAAGAGCCCCTCCAAACCTCCTAAGAGTGGATCCTCCTCTTATGCCTCTCTCATTAGGAAAAGCTCAACTGCTCCTAGTGTCTCCAAACTTCCTGAGACATCTTCTCCTCACACTCCGAAACCTCAACCTTCCAGCACTCACTCTCAGCTTGGATCATCTATCCCTCACGTGGATAGAATGATGACTTTGATGGAGGGTTTACATGAACGCATTTCTGGATTTGCAAATGTCATGTATTCTCACAATAATCATGTTCAACTTTGCTTGGCCACCATTGAGACATAGTTGGATGAGATTCAGCGCAAGCTCGAGGCCGACCTTTAGCTATTCATGCCAAAAAGGGGGAGAAAACTTATTGTGTATATTGTGAATATATCATAGAGTAAGGGAAAGAGCATCACAGAGCAAGGGGGAGTGCATAAAGAAAGGGGAAGCACAGTGAGTTCAAAAGAAGAAAGCTAACATACAACCACACAACTTAAAAGTTCTAACATATGTTTTTACACTATTCGTGCTTTCAGAAGGCCTTCAAATTCAACAATTTTAATGGCTCGGAAGTTGTGCATTCTGATGGAAACAGGTAT
Organism: Notholithocarpus densiflorus; assembly: GCA_030021035.2. Lineage (NCBI taxonomy): Eukaryota > Viridiplantae > Streptophyta > Magnoliopsida > Fagales > Fagaceae > Notholithocarpus > Notholithocarpus densiflorus. The sequence continues at coordinate 1,875,080 of JARYZH020000009.1, read as the reverse complement.
ATAATAGAAGATGTGGACTGCTCGGTGCTTTCAATATGCATAATGGAGTTCTAGAATGACTTCATGCAATAGAAAAACATCCCCTTTTGTCGCACAGACATTGGGACACACACACACAATGATTATCATATAGTTTTTACTTAAATGAAGTACAGGAATTCAATCTTACTATAATGTAAAGGTTCGTTAATTAAGTTGCTAGAGGGAGATTTCGTGGGTAGGTACTAGGTCACCTAATCATAAGTTTCTTTAACAACCCCCGTGATTGATACATTTATTTCTTCTACTACTCTCGTGGATATTTGTTGATTATTATTTTTTTGCTGGTAGATTTTTGTTGATTAATACACTAATACAGCCCCTCAAAAAAAAAAAATACACTAATACATCAACAATAATATTGATGATAATAATTCTTACAAAATAAATGGCTTGCTTTTCAAGCTATGATTAATTAGTAAAGCTGTTGCTTTATATTAGTTTTAAGAGGCATTATTGGGGTTAGCTTTCACATCAATTTAATCTAGCTCGGTGGATATTTTCACTCAAGTCAAGAGTATATTACAAGCAAACGAGTAAAGCTTTTGTACCAATTCTTCCTAGCTGAGAACGTATTCATGATTAATACTAACGAGTATTTTTAATGATTCATATGTTTGGAATTTGAATAAATTAAAACATAGTGACATTCAACTTACAACACCAAATTAAACATCTATAATCTTGTCTGAAACTTGTGTCTTATCAAAAGGGTGTATATATTCACAAAAAAATTTTATAAGAATCAAAAGGGTATATTGTATGCGTAGCCTGCAATTTTAGAAAAATGGGTAATGATTTTTCACGCACTATAGTCATCACTATAATTGGTGTTCTTTTATTTGTTTGTTCTGAAAAAAAAAAAAAAAAAAAAAAAAATTTGTACCCAACCCAACTACCATGCAGTGAGGTTTTGAATATTTTCTCTGATTTGAAACTAATAATCTCGTGGATTATCAAATGGCCAATGGGAGATTGCCACGTGAGCAGAGAGAGAGGGTATGTCCAAAGGAGAGGTTGGGTGGACAGGAAGCAGGATAACGCTTGGAGTCAAAGTAAATACGTCACATCGTATACTATAAGTTATAAGATGCGGCAACTTGTGTGCTTTGCCTGTTTCTGTAGCTTATCCACAGCAACAACAAAAAATTTTGGGTTAGTTTATTTTTATATATTTTAAAAAATAAATAAAAAATAAATATTTTTGGCAACAAATGATATTTAAAAAAATTGTACCTAGCTAACTTATACTAAAACAAATATCTCAAATTATAAAAAAACAAATCCAAAAAAACACTCACATTAAATTCATTTTTTCTTTTTTTGCCCCCCTTTAGTTTTATCAGAAATGTTTTGACATTATTTGCACAAAGCCACAAACCCAGCTCTAAATATATTCCTCTCTCTCTCTCTCTCTCTTAAAATTGTCTGATTGATGGCAAGGATTGAATCATCTAGAAGAACCCCTGCGCATATAAAGGTAAGATTTCATCATGAACAAATTGGATTTTTTTTTTTCTTGTAGTGTCCAGAAAGTGAGAACGAGTTTGCTTTTGGAATAGAGGCTAGTGGAAAAAAAATCATGAGAAACAAGAAAAAATAAAAAAGAGGATTTTTTTTTTATGGGAAGAGGAATATATATATTTTTTTTTTTGTGCATCTTAATATCCAAAATATATAATCTTATTTTCAACTTAGAATTTAGCCTAATGACAATAAATCTATTTTTTCATAAAATAAAATATTCTTATACCTCAATTGATACTTTTTAATATTTTTAACTATTTACCTATTTATTGTTGTAACTATTGAATTATAAAAAAAGAATGCTATACTAAGGCACTAAAGAATGAATAGTTAATCATCATATTACACATGTTATTCTTGATTGAAATGAACTATATCAATAATCATACAGCCATAATCTTTTTCACAACTGTTGAAGTGACAAATAGTAAATAGTAGGCGATAAAGTAATATTAGTGGTGGATTCAAATAAAAAAAATAACAACTTGATAATTCAATAATTGTAAAATTTGTTATGAAAATATTGTGCATGCATATGTAACATTGTGAACTATTTAGGTTGTGATTGGCATTGGCTGAAAAAGTCAATTTTTTTTACTATTTAGAGTCCATTTGGAATCTGCTTATTTTGCTGAAACTGAAAATTTTTTGCTGAAAGTACTGTAGATAAAGGTAAACGTTAACTGAAATAGTACAGTAAGACCCATGAATAGTACCAAAAAGTGTAGTGGGACCCATGAATAGTAGTAAAAATAAGCTGAATAGTAAAATAAGTTAACAAAAATAATCATTGCCAAACGAACACTTAGCTTATTTTTATTACTATTTAACTTATTTTTGCTATAATTCATGAGTCTCATTTCTATTGTACTATTTCAGTTAGCCTTTAGCTTTATCTACAGTACTTTCAGCAAAAAAATTTCAATTTCAGTTAAATAAACTATTCACAAACAAATTCTTAGTACGCGTTTGGCTCCAAATTAAAAAGCCAGCTTATTTTACTATTTAGCTTATTTTTGCTACTATTCATAGCCTCACTGTACTTTTTGGTATTATTTATGAGTTTCACTCTACTATTTCAGTTAACTTTTATCTTTATTTACAATATTTTCAATAAAAAGTTTTTAATTTTAACAAAATAAACAGATCCCAAACAGACCCTTAAAATTGCAATTAACAAAGCATGCTGATTATTTTTAGAAATATATTTTTAAATAATTAACAAGCATACAAAGGACCAGTTAGAGGTTAGAAATATATATTTTTAAATGATTCCTTAACGTGACAATTTTTTAATGAAATAATATCATTTCTCACGTCAAATATCAAGGACACCACTCTTTGTTTCTCAAAAAAAAAAAAAAAAAAAAAAAAAAAAAAAAAAGACACCACTAAAGAAAATTTATTGGGATTGAGGGAATCTTTCTGTAAATAAAAAATAGGAACAAATTGCTCCTCAATTTGGCCACTTCTCAGTTTCTCAGACATTTGTCTTAAATGCTAATCTGTTTTTTTTTTTTTTTAACCACTTATTACATTTCCCAAAGCAAAAGCTTAAAAGAATACTTAGGGTGAGCCTAAGAGCTAAGTTCCGTGTCAGATGAGGTGAGGCCCCCAAAAGGCAGAAAAAACTGGGCCCCATATATTCACATTCTCAAATATTTATTATAAAAGCAATTGTGGAGCTTCTTATTCTTTCATCAACACACAACACCAAAAATCTCACCCATCCATTCTTCCATGCACTTACTATTATTACCTGCCAACTTATTATTAGCTTTCTTTTCATTCTTTAAAAGAATAAAAGTAGAAAGTGTTACAAAGCCCAAAAAACCAAACTCTCTCTCTCTCTCTCCCTCTGTAAGGATTTAAAACAATTTATTGTGTGTGAGGTAGCTACAAACACAAACCAAAGGCCATTTTTACTTTGAGAGACCAAATTGCTTGTTAATATGAGTTTCAGAATTCTAGTGTGCAACATGTTATGGCCAAACATGTTCATCATGTTAGTGCTACTTTTTAGCACTTTGGTTTGTTCAGCTACAGCCTCTGTGAGTTATGATCACAGAGCCATCATAGTAGGTGGGCAGAGAAGGATTTTAATTTCTGGGTCAATTCACTATCCAAGAAGCACTCCCGAGGTACTGTTTTTATCATCATACATGCCAATGTGGTTCACGGGTTCTTGTTGTTTCTTGTTTGTACTGTTTTTTCTTGTGTTTCTTGTTGATGGGGTTTATGTGGGGTTTTGGTAATTTGCAGATTCTTTAGCTCAAAGTTTTTGACTTTTTGTGGGTTTCTATTTGTGGTTGCAGATGTGGCCTGATCTTATACAGAAGGCCAAAGATGGAGGCTTGGATGTTATTCAGACATATGTGTTTTGGAATGGACATGAGCCGTCTCCTGGAAAAGTACTTCTTCTAATGCATTTTAATTTGTTTCTGATTGTAAATATTGTTCTCTTTTATAGGTTGAGAAAATACTCACTGGCATTTCCTTGTTTTGAAATTTTCAGTATTATTTTGAGGATAGGTATGATTTGGTTAAGTTCATCAAGCTGGTACAACAAGCAGGCCTATATGTCCATCTCAGAATTGGGCCCTATGTTTGTGCTGAATGGAACTTTGGGTAATAATGTCGATAATATCTATGCAATTTTAACTAAGAGTTTCAATCCCAAGAAAATTTCTACCACGCAAAAAAAAAAAAACAAGAAATTGAAATTCTGTTGTATTTCATATGTTCTATTTTTGCTCTGTTTCTGATGCAGGGGATTTCCTGTTTGGCTGAAATATGTTCCAGGCATTGCTTTTAGAACAGACAATGAACCTTTCAAGGTTGGAACTTTGAATTCCTCACTGTGAAATTTTATTCTTTTTAACTTTTTTAACATATTCTCTGAATTATTAATCGTTTTCTTCTTGTTTTCTCTAAATCCAAGGGGGCAATGCAAAAATTCACCGAGAAGATTGTAAGTATGATGAAAGCAGAAAAATTGTTTGAAACTCAAGGAGGCCCAATCATTCTGTCTCAGGTAGAAAAATTTGACTGAATTATTCTTTGCCACTCTTCTAGAAGTGGGTTTGAAATTGTGTTTTTAAATATGGACTTTAGTTTTCTCAGACACTGGCCGGTCAATCTTGTTAATATCTTAATTAATTTTTGAATTAAATGTTGACAGATTGAAAATGAATTTGGACCAGTGGAATGGGAAATTGGTGCCCCTGGTAAAGCTTATACCAAGTGGGCAGCACAAATGGCTGTTGCTCTTGACACTGGTGTCCCATGGGTTATGTGCAAGCAAGAGGATGCCCCTGACCCTGTTGTAAGTGTTATTCTGTCTCATATTTTCAACGTTTTCTTTTTTCTTGCTTTATATTTGTCATTTTCGAAACAGCGTTCTAGGTGACTTTCATTTATTAGTGTCACAACTTTATTGGTGGGGTTTCTAACAGTAGGTTATGTATAAAGGTTGTGGCTTTAACTGATAGAGATTTGTTGGCCATACTTTTCCTTTTCCTGCACAACTATTTGGGGTCCTATGATCTATACATCTCTACAGTTTTGTCTTTTCTTCCATTTCTCTAGGATTTGGGTTTTGAGTTTTGTAATGAATTCAATGATGAGCATGTCTCCTTTTCAATTCATCAAATTTTTTCCTGTTGTCCCGTGAGAGTTTAAGTTAAAAACATTTACTTATTCTAGAGGAGGGAATATACAGTTTAAAAGGCCATGTATTTGGGGGTTAATTTTTTAAGTAATTGGACTTTTTATTATCAACACTTGACCAATTATTTTCAGTTTTCAAAGCTTCCTGTGATATCTCTCTCTCTCTCTCTCTCTCTCTCTCACACCCAAATCTATATTTGTTTATGATGGGATAGATTGATACCTGCAACGGTTTCTACTGTGAAAACTTCAAGCCAAACAAGGACTATAAACCAAAAATGTGGACAGAAAACTGGACTGGTTGGTAAGTCAGACATATTGCTTGTGTAGGCCAAAAATTTATTGCTTTTCTTTACATGAATTTTATTATTCTATACCTTATCCTGTAAGTATCTGAGACTGCAATTACGTTGTGTTTTTATCCAAAAAAAAAAGGTTTTCAGATATAATTTTCCTCTCATATCTTTTGTATCCCCAGGTACACAGAATTTGGTGGTGCAGTTCCTTATAGACCAGCAGAAGACTTGGCATTTTCAGTTGCAAGGTTCATTCAGAACGGTGGTTCTTTCATGAATTATTATATGGTACACAATCTTTCATTCTGTTTGCACTTTAATCTAATTTACCTGGTGTATGACCACCTAGAGTAAATATAATCTTATTTATTTTAACTTTTTTGCAGTACCATGGAGGAACTAATTTTGGTCGGACAGCTGGTGGTCCCTTCATTGCAACCAGCTATGATTATGATGCTCCTCTTGATGAATTTGGTATGCATTTAGGATAAGGTTGCTAGAGTAGGTTGTGCTAAAGTTGTTTGCCTGCCTCATTAATATTTTTTCAAGTGTAACACCTAATATAAAAAGAATACATGTGACCGACCTTAACTAATCTGTCGAGTATCCATAGCCGACACCAAATATTTGGGAACAAGGCTTTGTTGTTGTAACACCTAATATCATATTGGAGGAAGTTGACTAATATTTGCTCTATTTACTTGAAATCAAATATGTCACAATAGTCTCAACAAGTTTCTGTTCCATACCAGGACTACCAAGGGAACCAAAATGGGGACATTTGAGAGACCTGCATAAAGCCATCAAATTATGTGAATCAGCTTTAGTTTCAACAGATCCCACTGTGACAAAACTAGGAAATAATCAAGAGGTAAGGTTTTTCAATTAGCCAAACGAAACTATGTATTAACTATCTTCTTTTTTTCCAGTATTTTTCTCATCTTCGTGTCATATCTTAGGCTCATGTATTCAAGTCAAAGTCTGGTGCTTGTGCTGCCTTTCTTGCAAATTATGACACATCATCATCTGCAAAGGTGTCCTTTGGAAATGCACAATATGACCTGCCACCTTGGTCCATCAGCATTCTTCCTGACTGCAAAACTGCAGTTTTCAACACTGCAAGGGTAAGAGAACACTTTACAGAATGTATATGTACGTAAATGGAAAGATTTAATCTAAAAGTCTTTACAGAATTTTTTAACAAAATTTTTAAGTGTAAATTTTATTTTGGAATGCCAAGTTGAGCTCTGCTTTATATTATATTTCTGTTTGAAGATTCCCAATGATGAATTTTAATATCTGATTGTAAATGGAAATTCTATACAGATTGGTGCCCAAAGCTCACAGAGGAAGATGACGCCTGTAAATAGTGCACTTTCGTGGCAGTCATACAATGAAGAAACTGCCTCTGCTGATGACGATGATGCAACTGTGATGGATGGGCTCTGGGAACAAGTAAATGTAACAAGAGATGCTACAGATTATTTGTGGTACATGACAGAGTAAGTAATTTATAACCAATCACTGCATTGCCTTCTTTGAGGTATTGGAGGAAAAAAAATTCTTGCAATCATGTTAGAACTCATATATTTATAAATCTTCTGTTGCTCAGTGTCAAGATAGATTCTGATGAAGGATTTATCAAGAATGGACAATCTCCACTTCTCACTATATTTTCAGCTGGCCATGCTTTGCATGTTTTCATCAATGGACAACTATCAGGTAATTATGGTTCAAGGAAATTTACGCCCAGTACTGCTGGTTGAACTTTGATTTGATTAATTCACCAGCTTCTTGTTCCTAATGCAGGATCTGCATATGGGGGACTCGAAAATCCTAAGTTAACTTTTAGTAACAATGTGAATCTGAGGGTTGGCATTAACAAGATTTCTTTATTAAGTGTTGCTGTGGGTCTTCCGGTTAGTTCTCTCACAAGGATTCATGTTCTTTACAACAATATTAACAATAGAAAGATGTGACGTTTATGATCTTTACCTTGTCTTGTTGATATGTATCAGAATGTTGGCGTGCATTTTGAGACATGGAATGCTGGGGTTTTAGGCCCAGTCACATTGAAGGGTCTCAATGAGGGGACAAGAGATTTGTCGAAGGAGAAATGGTCTTACAAGGTATTTATCAAAAAGAGAAATGGTCTTACAAGGTTTTTGTCTATATGATTTATGTTCCACTCTCTATCATTGCCCCCATTAGACTTAAAGAGCCTAATCAAATCTTGATAAGAATTTTTTATTTATTAAAAGTAAATATTAAAACAAACTAGCATTCTGAAAAGGCAGGATTCTTAAGAAGAAAATAAGCTTGTCTTTATCAATTAAGGATTTGTTAAATAAATATAAAAATTTAAACTATGCTCTATGTGAGTAACAATAGCAATTTATAACATAAATTACAAATTGGGATATCTAGGCATGGTTAAAAGGTTTTACATTTTTTCAATGAGAAATTTGTCCCTATGATAGTCAGTAGATAGTCACAAGAAGCTAAATGACTTATTTTGTATGTTCACTGAGCAGGTTGGTCTGAAAGGCGAAGCTTTAAGCCTTCATACTGTTAGTGGGAGTTCCTCTGTTGAATGGGTGGAAGGATCATTATTGGCTACAAAACAACCCTTGACATGGTACAAGGTTAGAACAATTTCAATACTCAGTTAACACATTCCTTCCAATAAACTGATTTGAGATTTGAGAAAAGCAAGTTTGCCAAACTTAAATTGATGTTGTGATATCTCTCCAGAGTACTTTTAGTGCACCAGGAGGCAATGACCCATTGGCTTTGGATATGAATAGCATGGGAAAAGGTCAAATATGGATAAATGGTCAGAGCATCGGACGCCACTGGCCTGCATATATTGCACATGGTAATTGTGGCAGTTGTAATTATGCTGGAACTTATGATGATAAGAAATGCAGAGCTAATTGTGGAGAGCCCTCCCAAAGATGGTGAGGAAAGATCTACTTAATTTTTTTTTTATTATATATTCATGCACTTTAGATATCTGTGATAAAGCTGTTATTTTTCAGGTACCATGTTCCACGCTCATGGCTGAATCCAAGCGGGAATCTATTGGTTGTGTTTGAAGAATTTGGTGGTGACCCAACTGGGATTTCATTGGTAAAAAGAACAACAGGAAGTGTCTGTGCTGATATCTATGAAGGGCAGCCAACACTGAAGAACTGGGGCATGCTAACCTCTGGCCAAATCAATAGACCAAAAGCCCATCTATGGTGCCCACCTGGGCAGAAAATCTCTCAAATAAAGTTTGCTAGTTATGGCCTGCCTCAGGGAACATGTGGAAGCTTTAAAGAAGGGAGCTGTCATGCGCACAAGTCCTATAATGCTCCACAAAGGGTATCTGATCAAATTTAATTATTATTATTTCTTTTTTATTTCTAAGATATGTATAAATTTCCAAGACTTTTTAATCAATCATTTGTGACAAGCCCTTTGGAAGCTTATAGTTTTGCTTCATCTTAGAGCAGTGGTCACTGAAAGAACATGGGTACTCACTGTTTCATTGCTAGGCCTCAAGTCTTCCTGTTATTTGTTGAATTATTCCTTTGATTGATTCTAGATAATTCGAGTCCCACTACAGAATCTGTATTGCTAGTGAACTTCTCTTATTATGCTTTTTTCCCAACTAACCTGGATTGTATCTTGCAGAATTGTATTGGAAAGGAATCTTGTTTAGTAACTGTAGCTCCCGAAGTCTTTGGGGGGGATCCATGTCCGGGAAACACGAAGAAGTTTTCACTTGAGGCCGTCTGCAGCTAAACATAGCAGCTTCCATTCCATTAAGTACAGAATAAATGATGAGCTAGTTGTTCATCTTCAGTACATAGACATCTATACAAACCAGATTGTCAAGGCAACTGGTTTTACTTTGCGCGAGGACATATGCATGGAGCCACACCACATGCCACCTGGCCAAACCAAATGTAGATAGAGAAGATGATTCTAAACATGCATCAAAGATGCTTTAGCTCTTATGTGCATAGGCAAGCTGTGATTTGTCAAGTATAGGTTTCATACGCTATACATAGGGTTTATTACAACACAAGAATCTCTACACAAGTATGAGGGCAAGCGCTTTAACCTGCTTGCTTGTATGGTACGTAACATTGTAACATTGTAGGAGAAAGCAATTCGGTTCTTGTAACAATAAATTGGCAAGTAATAAATAAATAAATAAATAAATAAACCCTTGCATTTTGATTTGTTTTTTTTCTACCATTGAACTAAAAGAACAATATCTTCTTCCTCGTTATACTTGAAAGTTGACCCACACTTTGCTACCTAATTAGATAATCTTTTATATCACATACATGCAATAATTTAATAATAAGCAATCACTATCGAGCAACATGTGGCAATTTCAAACTATTAATTTGAGCTTTAGGCTGCTTTCTGACAAGGAAATTTCTTTTTGGAATTATGTAATGCGGACTCCTATTCCAGAGGTTGATTATTTGTCAGTCCAACCAAAAAAGACTTATACTCTGGTAAATATTTGGAGTATTACTAATGCAGTGTGGGAGCTTCTTGAGTTGCGGAAAGGAAGCAGTGGTGTCAGCCGTCTTTATAAATACTCATTATGAAACAGAATATACAATAATTATCTTACACCTTAGGGGTATTCATAGAACAAACAGAATAATACATTTTTATACCACCTTATCATTTCCCTACATGAGACAAAAATGGTTAGGAACAACTTCTGAACAGGGGGCCTATTCCTTTACAAAAGTGAAGATAATTTATTATTCAAGCTATTAATTACATCATCTAGATCTTTGTTAACCTGTGATACTTCTTGCCCTTGATTCCTCCACTTCACCAGTCTACTGCTGAGATCCATTAGCATCAGGACTCCATCTTCATCAATTCTGAAATGAATTAGCCTCTTGATACAATTAATCAAGTACTTGCACACCCTTACCTTCGCCCGGAAAATAAATTGCAGTCCACTCTCTTCAGTTTCAAACATCAAGTTAGACATGCTCTCAACAGTATCTGTTAAACTGAAGACAAGACAGGCACCTGCTACAGCCTCCCTTTTATTAAAATTTTCAGTCCATCTAACTGATTCTTCTGACCCTACAGAACTCCGCTTGACATGATTCAATGTAGTGCTCTGGCTTTCTATTGACTGCAGTATTCTACCAGTTGCAGCAAAATGTAGCAGCGTGTGACATCCCTCTTCATCTATATTATTAGGGCACCCTATCAAGACGCCTAATGGGATTCTTCTGAACAACACACTTTGCTGCAAGTTAAGACCATAGGATGTTTTTTCCTCACATGACGAATAGGTGTTGACAGTTTTATCCTGATACCACACGCATATGTCTTGGAATTCTTTCAGCCAGAGTCCAATGGTTTGACAACAATGCTCTGTTGTGCGAGTGTAATCCTTGTTGTCACGAGATTTGAGTTTCTTCAGTTTCTTACCAAAACCAGCTGCTTCTTTGTCATGTGAAACTGAACCAAATTGTTTGGGCCTCCAGGACTCTGATATTTTAGTTAAAGAATCAACAAGCAAATCCTGATGAGATTTACTAATGGGGCTCAGAATCCATGCAATGTACCTTGCTCCAGCAGCAGAATAAGGTGGTTCCATGTCATGTCTTTGTCCAAGTTTGGCTGTCCCCAGTGTGAATTTCGTATGAAAATTGTCTGGAAGAGCTTCCTCAGTGAAGAGCAAAACAGAGGCAAAATAGAACCAATCTGGGAAGTTGATTGCCAGAGCCCTGCTATGCAACATTTAAAGATGAGTCTTGGAATTTGGATCAAGATGCTGTAAGAGCCCTATTGCATTCATTTGGACCTATGGGGTAGGAATTTACCAAGAAGATTTGTGATCAATTGTTGAAATCTTCATTGCAGCTGGCTTGGTTGTAGAATCAAAATGTTTTCTTGCACGAGAAACTGGTTCATTTACAGACGAAGTTAAATGCAGAAAGGTTTCAGATGAGATTGGTCCAGCCAAGGTCCTCAATAAGTGGTGATGGTTGTAGGGAAGATATGCATTAGAAAAAGGCAGCTTTAATCCCAATTCCACTGATATGCCCCACCATGTTGGTCTGGAGATTAAATCTAGTATTATTGAGACCAACTGAGTTAGAAACTCTTGTACAGAGGCCAGACCCCTGTTGTACAAGTAAATTAGAAAACTGGATTAGATAAGCTGGCTAATTTGAGTATTTTATACTTATATGACACAATTTTAAAATAAGTATTAAATGTCATTATTAGATTTATCTGTAATAATTTAACTTAGATGGTAAATTCTGAAATCCAAACGACGTAATCTCAAAATGTTCACATACATTAACACTAGGATTTTGTTCCCAAAATAAAGCCCTCATTTAACACGTGCTACATCTACAAAACTATCAACATTTATTAAAGTTTATATAAAAGGTTAATTGACACAAATTTATTTGAAAACATAAATGAACACAGCAGTGAAACTCCAAATAATCTAGTCACAGGACAAGGTGTTATTGACACAAACAGAAAGTCTGATTATAATTTATAGCTTGGAAAAAGTAATCTACGCATCAAAGACATCATTATGAGTCAGTCATGGAAATGATTATGAGAAAGTAAGATGCACAACACATTTAGAAACAACATAACCTAAAACTTCAATCCCTTCAAGGATGATAGAGGGAACAACCAACAATGCAAATAGCTAAAGTATTCATGGGATCAAGAAACATGTACTCACGTCACTAGAAGCCAGTTATGTAACAAAGCTCTGGTCTCAATAAACATAGTGGGAGAAAGTACCAAGCAAACAATTGTAGAGCGCCAGTCCATCCTCTCATGAAATTCTTCATTTAAACAAATGAAAGGCCTCTCCATAGTGTCTTGTAAAATCTTCAAAACATCATGCTTTAGAGTTAAAGGGTCAAGATACCAGGACAACAACCTGAAAAGGGATAACATATAAATGACAAATTTACAAACTCACAAATATTGATAATGTAGAACAGTGTTACAATCTTAAAATTGTCATTGAAACAATAAGGGCCCGTTTGGATTGAGGGGGGAGGGAGGGGGAGTGGAGGGGAGTAGAGTAGAGTTGGCTGCAAATAAACTAATTGGGGGCCAACTCTACTTTACTCTACTCCCCCTCCCTCTCCCTCAATCCAAACGGACCATAAGGTTTCATGCAAATAATATGGCCTTTTTTTTTTCTTTAATATGGACGAGAATACTTTACTTAAGTTGAAAGAATAATGGTAAAACTCAACATAACCCAAAAAGTAAAAGAGGAATGATAGCAGTATAAGGTGGAAAAATTAGATAGGTAAGTGAAGCATTTTGTGGGGGGGATTGTTAAGTAAACTCTGTTCAAAGCAAACCTGAAAGGTATTTCATGGTTCTTAAGGGAGAACTCTCTGGGCAAATGGCAAAGCAGCTGTGAAACTGCTGTGCTTATTCTATCAATTGATTTTGCATTAAGAACAGGAGTTGATGGCAACAAATGTTGATAACAAGATGCAGAAACCACTACTCTTACAACAGCACATGCTAACATTTGAGAAAGCATCCCTGCAGTACATGAAAAATGTGTTCACAAACTCAATGAAAATGACCAAAATTGTTCAATAAATAACATAATTCAAAAGACAAAAATACAATTCCTGGTAAAATTTACACAAATGGTAAGTTCTAATTCATAGTCTCTACTCATATCACTACTAAAACTTTGTACATCATATCACAAAATCTATCACATTTTTAACAATGAACTAAAAGGGCTTAGAAATAAAATTCTCAAACCAAGACCTATCCTACATTTATAAAAAATCATAAAGATGAGGAACTCATTTGGAATCCAATAGCAAAATACGGGTTTTCAAAATTTAACAACTTTTCCAATCACAAAATCTATTACACTTTTAACAATGAACTAAAAGGACTTAAGACATATAATTCTCAAAACCAAGACCCATCCTACATATCAAGAAAATATGAAAAACTCAATTTACAATCCAACACCAAAACCCGGGTTTTCAAAAGCTCAACCTTTTACAAATTTAACTAACTTACACAAACATCATTAACTACAAGATTTCAAAATGGCATAGACAAGTATTCAACCCTACCATGTCCCTCCAATTTTCCGACAACATCAGCACACGCTTCCACCATTTCTGCACAATCTCGATGCGAAATCGAGCTACCGACCTGAAAAACCTCGTTTTTTTGAAACCAGAAAACCCGGCAAGCAATTGAAGATGACAAGACAGTAACAATAGTGTTGACCAAATACTGGAGCACCGAATTGAAGACCTAAACAACAAAAAATCACACCAATTAGACATAAAAGAAGCTAACTTTACCACATTTCCTACCTACCAAAAAAAAAAACCTAACCCTAGAAGCTCTGATTTCAGCTTACCTGTGGTGCTTTGAAGCACATTAGGGACAGCGCGGTGTCCAAAACCCTAACCCTAGAATCTTCGTTGCTGAGGTTCAGGGATTGGTTTAGCTTTGAAATTGAGATGCTAAGAGCCTCTTCTTCTTCGTGGTCTTGATTTAGGGTTTTGAGGTGCGAAGCGAGCTTCGCGAAGAGATCGGTGAGCTCTGGTACTGTGGTCATTGGCGCAGAGAATCGGAGGCGACGAATTCTGGGTTCGCGCCAAAATTTGCATCCTTTAAAGCTGTTGCTTAGAGTCTATGGACCCTAGCGAAGCCCATTAACGTCATAAGCCCATAAATAAAAATACTCTAATCAGCTCGGTTATGGGTTGAATAAGATATATGGGCTTAAATCCCAACCTACACAACAAACTGATTGGTGTCTTAGTCTGATAATAAATTCAGGAGCAGATGTCATAGGATAAAATTCTCAAAAAAAAAAAAAAAAACCTCTAAAGATAGTAATGTAAGAAGATGGAATTCTAAGAGTATAGACTATTTCACAAATTTTTGTTACAGTTCTGACATGGTAGGCTATGAATGTCTATCAATTACTATGGATCTACCATTTTTTTCATCACTACTCACACTCTGTCACATTATAGTTGGGTAAAGAAGTTCAAGTTGTGAAATAGTTTGTGGTACTATAATTTTTTTCCCATATATATGAGCTGATTTAATGCTTGGGATATTGTTAGAACAAACTAAGTATAATCTGTGTAATCCTATTTTTCTATCTAAAATCTCATAATCTTGTTTCTCAAAAAAAAATAATAATAATAATAATAATTTTGATTAGTTGATGATATGCACAAGAAAACGTGTAGTTTAAGTAAATTGGGTACGTAGCAACCCAATCTTTTATTTATATTATTCTCTTTCTGGATAAGGGTATTATTCATATGGCCTAAAAAAGGGAGATATATATATATATATATTTATATATATATGATTAATATCTCACCAATAGCATGCCTTCTAGATTTGTTATCTGGTCAAATTAATAACGTGTATCTAATGAATTGAAACACTATCCACTTTTGGAAGAAGAAAATTTCATAAAATTTCAAGGCCATCGATATCAAGACCTCTCTATTTTAAATAGGGGATTACCGATAAGACAGGAATATATATATAGTTACTAAAGTTCTGTATTTGTACGTATCAAAAAAGAAAAAGCTGTGTGTTTGTATAACAATAATAGTATGACATCAACACTAGAAGTAATACTAGTACTAGAGATAATGATAGTATGACATCAATACTTGAAGTAATAGTAATACTAGAGAAGTAGAGATAATGATAACAATGATACATATAACAATTGGAAAAAAAAAACTTATAACATGATAATATTATGAGTTGGCTTCAAGTTATATTTTGTATAACTTTAAGTAATGTTACATCACTCAATATTTTTTAATTGGATGTGAATTTTGACAAATCCATCGTTCAATTATATTATCTTCATATATTCTCTATATTTGCAAAATTTCAAGGTGATAAAGATTAATAGATATGTTATCAATTAATTGTTTAAATTCAAGTTTTTGTAATTTAAAATAATGCATAAAAGATGAGTTTATGGATCGAATCGTAAATAACATATAATTGACATGAATGTTAAGAACATATAGAACACGTAATTCAATTGTAGGATTTTCAAAATATGAATTCTACAACAAGTTATTAGATGGTATAACAATTCAGGGGCGGATCTAGGATTTCAAACTAGAGGGGCCGAAGTATAAGAAGAAGAAAAAAATCCAAATAGGTATCCATATAGTACTAACAAACTATAAACCAATATCAATACACAAAATCATTGTTCCTTAATACATTAAGGTTGCATTTGTTTCGGCTGAAAATGGATTTGGGAAAACAATTTACACCCTACCGTGTGTTTAGTTGCACATGGAAAATTTGGTCAAACGGAAAATCATTTCCATTGATTGTAAAATGAGCTTGGCTGAAGTGTTAAATAGATTACAGATCTATTTTACCTTCAAACCATTTCCAAAAAAAAAAAAAAAAAAAAAAAGAACCGAACCAAGAGAAAGAGAGAGTGAGAGAGAGCCGCCCACCGTCAGAGAGAGAGAGGCCGGTCACCTGAACTTGAGATCGACTCCACCACCATCTGGGCCGTGCCTCTCACTGCCGATCAAGCAAAGATCGACTCCACCACTCACAGAAATTACACACTTGAAGATCTCAGCCCACCCCTCCCTCATCACCGATCCACAAACACCCAAGACCCACCTCTTCGATCACCAACCATGCACCGACGAGTACAGGTTGAGCTCCGATCTTAACAACCGACCACAGGCCGTGCTTCACCAAGCTCTCCAACGCACTGGCCGATCTGGCCGCCACCGACCACCAGCCCACTCCACTCCACCCCTAAACCCACCCGATCTGGCCGCTGCCACCTCCATCCACTCCGATCCTCTCTTTCCCGATCTATCTGTCTTTCCCTCAATCTCTCACTCTTTCTTCCTCATCTCATCGAGTTTGTGAATAAAAAATGTTTTTATTTTGATTTTTGGCTGTGTTAAGTGTATATTTTGAAATTTTCTATTATAAAATTTGTTTGGGAGCTGAGAAAATGGCTGAGAAAATGTGAAAAATTTGTAGAAAAATAGCATTTTCAAAATGTTACCAAACACCGGAAATTGTTTTCTAGACTATTTTCCATTGCAGAACCAAACACCCGGATTTCATTTTCTTTACGGGAATTCACTTTCCCTTGCATTCATTTTACACTCAGAATTCGATTTACATTGAACCAAACGCAACCTAAGATGTAATCATTTACCGACAAAAACATAAAAATACAAAATAATATTGTTTCTTAAGAACATCAACTGTTGCAAAAAAAATATATATTTTCACAAACCAAAACTTACTTCTGCTACTTTAATATTGCATTTTAAATGTCTCGTAAAGTAGTGTTTTTGGTATTTGGAGTTCTAAATACTAAATATTTACCATTTAGAACACCTAATGAGCTTACGACGGTTTGGAATTGCATTCCTAAGATTTTTCTGTTTAAATGGTGGCTAATAATAATAATAATAATAAAAAGAAGAAAGGGTAAAATTTTAAAATTAAGCTTGTTACGTGGAAGACTTGATTAAGAAATGGTGCATGAACTAGTAAAGTTCAACTCTTATTGAGATTTGTATATTGAAATGGTGAAGCAATATATCTTCAAAGTCTGCTTATTTTGGTAATTTTTAGGTTTCGGGGGTATTTCGGACATTTTTTAGGTTTTGGGGATATTTTGGTCATTTGATAGGTTTTTGGGGTATTTTGGTCATTTTTTTAAGTTTCGGAGGGTATTTTAGTCATTTTTTAGGTTTCAGGGTATTTCAGTCATTTTTTAAGTTTAGGGGGGTATTTTGGCAATTTTATAGGTTTCGGAGGTATTTCGGTCATTTTTTAGGTTACGGGGTAATTTGGTAATTTTTTCAAGTTTCGGGGGTATTTTAGTCATTTTCTTGGTTTCGGAGGTATTTCGGTCATCTTTTAGGTTTTGGGGGTATTTTTGGTAATTTTAAGGTTTCGGAGGTATTTTGGTCATTTTTTAGGTTTAGGGGGTATTTTGGTCATTTTTAGGTTTTTGGGGTATTTTGGTATTTTTATTTGTTTTTGGGATATTTTGGACATTTTAGAGGTTTCAGGAGGTATTTTGCTAATTTTAGAGATTTTGGAAGTATTTTGGTCATTTTAGTGGTTTTTAAGCATATTTGGTGATTTTAGAGATATCGGGGGTATTTTGGTCATTTTAGAGGTTTTATGGGTATTTTGCTCATTTTAGAGATTTTGGGGATATTTTGATCATTTTAGTAGTAATTTTAGAAATATCGGGGGTATTTTGATTATTTTAGAGGTTTTATGGATATTTTGCTCATTTTAGAGATTTTGGGGATAATTTTGGATGTCTAAGGGTATATTTGTGATTTTGGAAGTGTAGGGGCATTTGTGTCATTTTAGGTATTTAAAGGTATTTTGTTAATTTTGGAGATCATGATGGTATTCAAGTAGTTTTAAAGGTATTTTGGTCATATTGGGTTAAATGGGTGGGTTACTAATTAAATGGGTTGGGTTGGTAATGAATAATTAATTTATATATAAATGAGTCATAAATAGATAAATGGGTAATTACACACCCAACCCATTTATGACCCAACCTGCTCATTTGCCACCCGTAATGTGATACAATAATGGTTTGTACTTTTCACAGTTAAAAATGTACCAAATTTTCTTGTAAGAAATAAAAACAGGTATATAGTTCTATGGTTATATGAAACATAGGCAAGAAATTATATATGCTTTTAAATTCTATTTGAGATTTTTAGAACAATGCTGATCAACTAGAAGAATTGTATCCGTATAGATGAATTACATGCATGTTTTTTGTGTAAACCGGATGATATAGCAACCACATTAGTTTTTAATTACCTGAATCCAAAACTAAGCTATTTACAAATCTATAAGTCTAATGACACAATAATTTTTATTACACTTTTCATAATTGCTAATGTGATAAATTGTGATTTATACATAATAAAAAAATATCAGTGGTAATTTCAATACTAATCAACTAAACAAGCTGTGAAATTTAATACCCGTTTGGATTCAGCTTATCAGCGTCCAATGTCTGCGTTTTTTTTTTTAAGCGCGTTTTTCTGGCTCTGGGCACTGTTCAATGGATCCCGTGCACTGTTCCTGGGACCTACAAACCTCTCTTTTCAACAAAACTTTTATTAAAAATGAGTCTCACGGCACTATTCACACATTTAAAAATTATTTTGTTACAGTATTTTTAATTTTCAGTTTTCAATAAAATAAGTGGTATCCAAACACACCTTCAATATTGTCTTTGGTATTGTTATTTACAAATTAATATACAATTTTTCCACATATGCAAAACAATTTGTCATGAAGGACATTACAGCATAGTGACGGAGAAATGATGTATGAAGATATTTATTGATATTTTTGCACATAGTTTGTGAACATAATTTATCTTCGTTTTTGAATGAAGTTTCCATTTTACCCCAAAAAAAAAAAAAAAATCTTCGTTTCTCTTTTTTTTGATAAACAATCTTCGTTTATCTTGTCAAATCACAGTTGTCAAATCTGTATTTACATTTCCAAGTTAACAACAAAACAAGCTTGAAAATGCAGTACACACAAATAGCTATCATCATTTAATGTGAAATAGATAATGTCAAGTGCCCATATTTTGTAATTTTGTGAGAGTGTTTCAAAATTTAGGAGTAAATACACTTTTAGTCTCTATATTTTTGTATTTTTTTTATTTTGGTTCTTACATTTTATTTTTACTATTTTTAGTCCCTAAACCAATTAACGCCAGACATTTAAGTCATTTTCGTCACTCAATTAACAGCAAAAGTTAACGTGGCTGACGGTGAAATAAAAAAATAATATAATCACACATTAATTAATTAAATTAAAAACAAACATTAAAATAAATTAATTAATTAATTTATCAATTTAAAAAAAAACAACAGCAAAATTAAAATTCAAAAAATACATAAATTTATATATGAGTTCATCTTTAACAATAACATAATGAACACAAACCCAGATTTAAATATAACAACACACACCCAAATTTTCTAGTATTTTCTTGCCATTTCTTGTCAACCAAACACAAAAACATAAACACAAAAACACACACAAACCGTGGCAACCAATGGACTCGAGGTAATGAAGAACTCCATCCTTAAACTTAGATTGGTTTTAAGGAAAATTAAGATACTCTTATACATTTTCTTGGCAACTAAACAAATTTTTCAGTTTCACAAAAAAAAAAAATTAATAATAATTCCAAATCTGACAACCAACCAAATTTTTTATGTCAATCCTAAGATCTAAACATTTTTCACAAACCCAACAAATTCTCTATCACAAACCCAAAAACTTCCTTTCACAAACCCATATTATCCCTTTTCAAATTTATCAAAAATCCAAAACAAATACAGCAAACTCAACCCAGATAAAGAGAGAGAGATGAGAAAGTGAGGAGGGAAAAGGGTTTCCGATCTAACTGGAAACCCATACGATGGCGCCAGCGCCGACGACCTACCACCTCACCATGGTCCTCAACCTCACCCTCACACTCACGCCCAGTCTCACCACCAACACTAGCAAATGATTCTCGGCGATAACAGTGGCGGGGATGAGGACCATGAAGTCGAAGTCGAAGTCAAGGCGAGTTGAGATGTGGGTCCAAGACGAGAGCTGAGACGTGGGTTCAAGCCGAAGTCGAACAAGCACTTGTGGGAGTAGATTTCGTCGGAGATGAGAGAAGTGGAGGAACTTGCTTAAAGAGTTCAAGAAGGTTAAGCACCAAGATAGAGGGAGAAAGAAGAAAATGAGGAAGAAAGAAAGAAGACAAAAGAAAGAAAGGGAGGCGGAGAAACTGAGAGAAAGATCTGGGGAAGAAGAAGAAAAAGAAACTAGGCACAAACATTACAGATCTAAGTTCCACCATTTTTTTGTTTTTAATTATGTTTTTTTGTTTTTTTATAATTTTTAAAATTGATAAATTTATTTTTTAAGGTTAGATGCTGATGTGGAAGCTGACGTGGATGTTGATATAGCATTTTTAATATTATTTTAATGGACATGTCAGCATTTACTATGCTAATAGTGCACTCCGTTTGACACGTCAACTTTTACCGTTGGTTTAGTAACGGAAAGGACCTAAATGTCAAGCGTTAATTGGTTTAGGGACTAAAGGTAGTAAAAATAAAATGTAGGAACCAAAATGGAAAAAGTGCAAAATGTAGAGACTAAAAGTGCATTTACATAGACCATGCTCATAGTGGAACACAGTGCAAATACTATGGTAACATATGAAACTGGATCTGGAAGAAAGGAAACCTTGCTTGCCTTCTTAAGAGAGTGTTTGATACATGCACTTAAAAATATGTGTTTTGTTATTTAAAAACATGTGTGTAAATACATTTGGGTGAAAAAGTGTGTGAAATACATGTAATGTTGTTTAAAAACTGAAAACATGTGTTTGAATGGGTGTACCAAACGGGACCTAAAGGACTGGTGAAAAGTGAAAAGATTATTTGAGCAGAAAAGGAAAAGGAAAAACTAGGCTATTTTACAAGTAGGGTCCGCATAACGGATGCATCCATTTGTCAATGTTGAATTTTATACCGCAGTTGATTGACTTTTTATTATGATTGAGCCATTTTTAATTTAGAAGATATTTATTTATTTATTAGTTTTTGTTACTTCTCAATGCAAGTAAACCCGTTTGAAGCTAGATCCTTAATAAGTGTATAATGACTCCTGTTAACAAAAACCTTACTAGCATTCAATAATTTGTACAATTTTTTCGGGTCTGCCTAACAATTTTTGTCACCAAAGATTGTATAGTATCAAAATTGCTATTATTTGTCAACATAGTTTTGTCCAATACTTTTTTTTTTTTTTTTTTTTGATCCACCAGTTTTGTCCAATTCTTGATTGTGAAATTAATGGTACGTACTCTGTACAAATTTTTTTTTCAAATTAATGATAGAGATGATGAGATTAAGTGTGTGTTTGGCAAAAATTAAAAAGTCAATTTATTTTTACTATTTAGCTTATTTTTGCTATTATTCATGGGTCTCACTGTATTTTTTTTATACTATTCATAAATCACATTATACTATTTCATCTAACTTTTATCTTTATCTACAGTACTTTCAGTAAAAAAATTTCAATTTTAGCAAAATAAGCAGATTCTAAACAGATTTAAAAGTGAAATAGATAATGCGATTAAATGACAAGTGCAGATTTGTTTATTTTTGTAATTTATTTTTGGTGGCGGTTTCCAAAATTCATGTAGTCACTTTCACCCATTGTACGTTTAGCTAGCTAATAGAGTGCGGACCATTGTACTAATGGCAGGGAAAGTCGTAGGGCAACTTTTTTTGCCCTGAGCAGCAAGGAAAAACTTGTTCGGTTCATACAGGAATGGTGACAAGATTGTATACCACACATAATGCAATATTGGCGTTCCTTTCTTTGCTTTCTATTTGGTGGATATATATGTTTTTAGGGCAAAATGGGCAAATGCCCCTTTCACACAAAAAATCTAACATTTTGTCATCTTTCCCAAATTAATTAGAAAAATGCCCCATCTTTTGTAACTCAATAATATCAAAGTCGAGTTTTACTAAAGAACTCGATAATAGTATGATCGAGTTTGTCTGACTGTTGTGCCACGTTGGCGAAGCAGACGTGGCTTTTTTCCAATAAAAAAAATGCTCGTGTGAACATACATAACTCAGTAATTAAGAAATCGAGTTTTTGTTAACCATTTGAATCCCTAACGTCTCACAACGCGTATTCACAACGCCTATTCACTCTCTACTCTCTCCCTGTACACTCCCTTGCCCTCTGCCATCCCTCTCCCTCGCTCTCTGATCTGTGATCAGTCTTCCCCACTCTCCATCAGTCTCACTCTCCCTATCCAGTCTCCCTCACCTTCTTCGATCAGTCGTCGTTGCTTCCGTCGAACCTTCACCGTACCCGCCGCCGTTGATTATAGGTACGTTGCTCTGCTCTGATATCTTTTCTAATTTTGGGTAATATTAGGTTGTGTTTTATGTGGAATTTTGATTATTTTGTTGAAACTTTCTAAAAAGTAGTAAATTTACTAAGCAAGATGAGAATTTTGTTGTCTTTTATACGCTGCAATGATGATGATCTAAAGTATTTCTTGCTATATGGTTATGTTTGTGTTATTTTCTCATTAATGAGAATTTTGTTGTCTTTTACATGCTGCAATGGTTATTTTCTCATTAATGAGTTTAAATGTGCTTGGGGTTTTGATGGGGGGTTTTGGCAAGTCGATTGGTGGTGTTGTGGTGATATCTCTGGGTTTGTGTAAATACATAAGCCATGATGTATAACACCAAAGGCTATTGTGGTTTTGTAATGCGTTGGATTATTGTGGTTTATATATACCCTACATTAAATATTGTAACATATAGTTCAATGTAGCCGAACTATGTTAATAGATTCTGTTATTTCTTTTTTTGATACAAGATAGAATTTCTACTTTAGCCTAATTTAAGTGTATATGTGTGTGAAACTCCCTCCTGGAGACTTGAACCCCGGCCCTTGCCCTCCACACCCCACAAGCACTTATACTTGTGGAGTGACCATCGCACCAAGGGTGTGCGATGGTGTAGATTTTGTTATTTTTACTTTTTCTTTTTTTGTGTTTTATTTAATTCTTTCTATTTTAACATTATAAATTTAAAATGTTAGGATCTACATAGGTATTGCTTTGAGCTTTTCTTGATCTTTTCTATAGTGATCATTCTGTAAATTGCATTGCAATTATTGTGAGTGTGAAACCTTTAGAGGTTGGTTTAGATTCCCTGATATTGCCTTTAAAAGGGTGGTCTTCCCACAACCCGGGGGACCAAGAAATGATACACATAGTTGTCCAGAAAGTCATATATCAGTGGAAAATTCTATATGTCCGTTTAGTATCACATAGTTGTCCAGAAGCTTATTAGCTAAATATGAGATAAAAAATATAGTTTTTGTTAGCTTTTATGGTTAAAGTTTAACAAAAAAAAAAAAAAAAAGTTAGCTTTTTAAATTTAAAAAAAAAGTTTTGTTACATTCAAAATCAAAAACAAAAAGATTTTTTGCCAAATGGTGTGCAATAACACAGACAGAACAGGCTACGCCTAACACCAAGACAGGCTATAACATGAGCATAACTCGATATTTAATTAGTCGGTTATAAAACTCGATTACAATGAAATCGAGTTATTCACAAATTAAAAAATAACAAAATGCCACGCTGGCAACGTGGCAAAAATCTCCGCCAAACTCGATTATGAAATGACTGAGTTATTCATGTAACTCGACTTTGATATTATCGAGTTACAAAAGAGGAACATTTCCCTAATTAGTTTGGGAAATGGGACAAAATGCTGGATTTTTTGTATGAAATGGACATTTGCCCATTTTGGCCTATGTTTTTACCTGTAGAAATTCTTTAGGGCTAGGCTTTTAATCAACGTACGTACACACCATAGGTATATTCCTGTAGCATTATGTGTGTCCCATATGTCTATTTGTAGTTGTAAACTGCACTAACACAAGCATGGGAAATTTCAAGTATAGGGGTCCAATACATATAGAGCTTAGCTATAATGCAATTTTAGGATATAGTGGCTATTCTTCTGCAGAATCTAACTCATTTTTACAACCCCACATGCATTTAAGACTTTAATGACCTGTTTGGAAGTTTAAAAAAGGAGGGGGAGTAGAGTAAAGGGAGGAAGAGTAATTCAATTATCTTATTTGGAAGTTTTTTAAGGAAGTAGAGGGAGGGGTTTGGAGGGATTTGGAGAGGTTTCAACTGCCTCTAACCCCTCATTTTTAATTCCGTCAAATTGGAGAGATTTGGAGGGAGAGTTGAGTAGATAAATTATTAACCAAATGAATTTCCCAATTTACCATTTCTAAATTAACAAATTTACAAACTGATTATATAAATAAACTTTGTTTGTTTCCTGAGAAAATTTAACACTACAAATGACAAATCTTCCCAGTGCTTTCTTACAAACCAAACACAATTTCTACTAAATTGAGTATCTTTACAGTTTCTATCCAATATTTTCTTAGCAATCAAACAGAAAAGAGAAACCCAAAACCGAATACTAAACAAAGTCTCTAATTGCATAGATCCAAAGATCCAATACCCAAATCCATAAACTAACAGAGCAACGATCACAAAACACAAAATTAGTCACACCCAGTTTCCCACATATTCTCGGCATCCAAACACCCCCACGAAATCGAACCCAAATGAAGCTCAAATATCTATTCCAAACAAAATCACCAGAAAGAAGGAAAGGCGTACCAATGTTGCATTCGGTGCCGATAGCGAGGACGGTAGCGAGGAACTTGGTGTTGAAGCCACGCTTCTTGAGCTTCACCTGAGTGAAATGCTCGACGGAGTGAGTGTTTGTGAGGATTCTCCTCCCGGCGATGACGAAGCCACTGCTACTTGAGCTGTACTGCCTCTTTCGTTGCCACGGCAGCGAAAAGTTCAGCTCCGTGTGCACGCAGAAAACCTTCACCACCGCGTCCATGGCCGGAACCACCCTGGCTCCCAGTCCATCCCCTTCTCCGACCACCACGCCGACAAACTCTCCGCCGTTCTCCCACACCCTCGACAGTGCCCTCCTCTGCAGCGGCTAATCCATAACTAACAGAGCAACGGTCTCTATCTCTCTCTCTTGGTCTTTGTTTGGTTGCTCAGAAAATTTTGAATTCTAATTTTACTTTTTGGATGTCATATGATAGACTGAGGTGGAGCTAGCTTTTTGTTTGGTTAGTGAGAAATGCAAGGAAACTGTAGAAATTTATGAAGGATTTTTATTTTTATTATAATTTTTTTTGAGGTAATAAAATTATTTTATAATAGTTAATAGTAGTTTTATACTTTTATTAATGGTATTTGATGGAATGAAAATGTTGATTAAATAATTATTTAATCTAACAAATTAATCATAGACCAATGTTGCAAGTCCATTTTCAAATAGGGTAAATTTGTCTATTTAAATCATTTCTTTTCCTTTCCATCCTAATTTTTAAAACATCCAAATAAGAGTAAATGCTAATTACTCATTTCTCCCTTACTAATTTTAAAAACATCCAAACAAGGTAGAGTATAACCATTTATCTTTACTCTCCTCCCCACTACTCCCTTCTACTCTCCTCCCTCTCTGAACTTCCAAACAGGCCATAAGTTGGGTGTATATCATTATCATATGAATGGTAGGATTACAATCCTTGTAGTAAAATGAAAAAAAAAAAAAAAAAAAAAATCACTTTCGTTTTCACTCATTATATATGCGTTACATGAAAGATGAATGATTTTTGTCAGAGATAAATAATGTTGCTGTGTAGTACTGGTGGAATCACATATACGTAAAATGGCTCTCTGAAAAGTTTCAGAAACTCTTTAAATACATACATATATATATTTATATATATATTTATATGATTGCTTATTGCCACGTTATTGAGATATTAAATACGCAACTCCCATTTGGATAGAAATTTTTTATTACATAAATCAAACTATTATTGCTTTTAAAATGTATAGTATTTTCTTTTTTTTAAAAAAAAAATTATTGGCCAGCTTTCTTTTTTTTTTTTGAAAAAAAAGGGAAAGAAAAAAAGAAAGTCAATAATTTGTCATTCTTATAATTTATGCTACTCTACTATTGGGCTGACTGGAATTTTTTATTTTTTATTTTAAAATTTTGTTTTTGTTAAGTTTTTGAGTTGGGTAGTTGCTAGTTGGGATAGACTAATTAAAAGAGATGGAGTCTAAGTTTTTGGAAGAGTGAGGCACAACTCTAGAAAAAAAATATATATATATATAATGATTAAATTTTTTTTTTCTTTGGGCTAGGGGGGCCCAAATATTTTTCTCATTTTTTTTCTTTGGGCCAAGGGGACCCAGCCCCTCTAGCCCCCCCTGTGGATCTGTCCATGTGTAACATTGCTTAGAGTTATACTTAAACTTACACCGGCCAGGTAAAACTTAAACCCAACCCTAATATTATATCACATATGTAACATATATAACAATACTAATATATCCAACTCAGTTGTTCTAGTTCTTTTAATCAATTACGTTACTCTCATATTAAGAGAGAAGGTAATAAGTTTACTCATAATCTTGCTTGATATGTTTTAAATATCTCTGACTTTGTTGTGTGGATAAAAAATGTTCTACTACTGGTTCATTTGTACTTTAGACTGATTTAGCCAATTCTATTTAATAAAAGCTAAGCGGTCTTCTTCCTCCAAAATATATATATATATATATATTTATATTAATTAAATTGAAGTCAACCCTATTGACTCTCATCAATGGGAAATTTTATTTATTTTTTGTCATTTTATTCTATTTCGTATTGTATTTTATATCACCTTGTTCTTCATTAATTTTACATTTTAAGCAAAAAAGCATGAGCCAATTTGGCTCAAGGGTGGGGCAAGGCCATGCGGCTAACTTCTTAGGCCATGGCATGCTTGCGTGCACAAGCATAAGATTCTTTATGTTATATTAAAGTAATAGTTTGTATTTTATATTAATAACCAATGATTTCCTTTCAATATATATCCAATGATTAATTGCCTATCTTTTTCTGTGATGTTAACATATTCTCTCTATCCTCCGCAAGAATGCCTATGAGGCTATGACTGATCACACGGTGGCTTCACAATCACGCGTTTTATAAGTTTTGCATTAATTAACTATATCCCTACCAATATCCTAAGGTTTATTTTGTCTTTGTGTTTTAAGGGGTGTGCAAAAATTTTAATAAATGATATGAATATGTTCATACATCAAACATTAAAAAAATAAAAATAAAAATAAAAATAATAAACAGAATATATATTGCAATTAATTAATAGGACCGACTGAACAATAGATGCAATTGATGCAATCGCCTAAGGCCCCCAAATTAAAAAAAGGCCTCCACTTGTTAAAAAAAATATATATATAATACTTATCTATATATTTTAATTAAAAAAAAATTTAAGTACTTTTATTAGTCAATAAAATGTATTAAAAATGTCACATTATATCTTAAAATGCAGAATACTGCACAATAACAGTGCACACAACTTGATAGGACAAGACTGTACAATACTATGTGCACTGTGCAGTCTTGTCCACAAGCCCCAACATGTCACAAGGCCTAAACTAAGCTGGCTCCACATGGCCCATACTAATTAATGAGTTATCACATTTTTTTTTTTAATACAAACTCTTACTTTATCAATTATTATAAATTATCACACCAATTAATAATTTGATGTATATTATATCAACTCATTTGTATTATAGTGATATTAATTTATTGAACCATGTAATAAATTAATTTTTATTTGTGCAGATTTAGACTTTAAAGTTTAAAAAATAATCCACTTAAAATTTTCGCCTAAGGCTACCAAAATTGTTGAGCCAGCCCTGTTAATTAATTAACTTAAATAAGATCCGGGCCAATTAGATATTAGCTAGCATCAAAAGAGAAGAAAAGGAATAATACATGCATGCTTCAAGTGTGGATGGCTTAGAACAACTTTCTTTCCATTCGGTGCAGTTTATTTTGATGGAGTGGAAATAAGTTGTAATATATATATAAATATATATATTTATTTATTTATTTATTTATTTATAATTCGATAGTTACAATAGAAAATGAAGGATTTGAATTATGAATATTTTTGTTGAAAACACTAAGATGTGTCAACTAATTGAACTACAAAACTCTTAATAAAAATAAGTTATAATTGAGGAAATGTAAAGTTAAAAAAATACCAAAAAGAATAATTTGGATTAATTTCATTTTCAGGCAATATCAAATGAAGCCTTAGGAGTTTTTAGAGTTTGTTAAAAGAAAAAGACACCATATGTTTGGTGTACATACATAGTGTGTGTTTGACAAAAAATAAAAAACCAGCTTATTTTACTATTCAACTTATTTTTGCTACTATTTATGGGTCTCACTACACTTTTTGGTACTATTCATGGGTCTCACTGTACTATTTCAGCTAACTTTTACTTTTATTTACAATACTTTCAGCAAAAAGTTTTCAGTTTCAGCAAAATAAGCGGATCCCAAACAGACCCATAGTAACATATACTGTCTTTGTAGCCAAGTTTTTCGATTCATTTTGTGTGGGATGGAGGATTTTTTTTTTTGAGGTGGAGAAAGAACCTTTGAATGGGCAAATCTTTAAGTCTTGGCTTAAAAATAGGGAAAAGTGACTTAAAAAAAACGCTATAGGATAGAATTTCCTACAAATAATTGGGTGCAAGGTAAGAAAATTATCCATATATATCTTTAGCTTTTAATTAGATCTCACACACATATAGAAAGATCTGCCAACATTAATCCTCCAATTGGATTGAAAAAGAAGAATAAAAATAAATTTTTTTTATCCAACTGCCTATTTTCTCTCATAATTTGTTACTTCAATCAGTTTACTTAGTTTATGTACTAACTTTTTAAAATTTCACCTTTTTTTTAAAATCTAAAATAAGCTATGTAAAAACAAACCTAAATTCGCTCACGCATCCTTATCACCCATTGTCATTACTCGTTATAAATACACAGCTCGCTCTCTCTCTTTCCAATACACAAATATTAATACGTACACAAATAGAACAAGACTATTATTTTCCTAGCTATATATATCTCTGCTTTTGTTGTGGTTTCTATACCAATATAAACAAAAACTTAAGGCTGTCAGAGGATGATGATGGATTCAAAAGTTATGGCGTCACAAACATTGAGAACCAACGTGCTTTTTCTACTAATAATTTTCTCATATGTTTTGGCCGTCAAAGCCACAGTCTCTTACGACAACAAAGCAATCCTCATCGATGGAAAAAGAAGAATTCTCATTTCAGGCTCTATTCACTACCCAAGAAGCACTCCTGAGGTACCAATATATACCAATATATGCAAATTTCTTCTTCTTCTTCTTCTTCTTTTATATTGCATTGGTTATATATATCAATATGTGTGTGTTTATATATTCATATGTATGTATATGTGTATATATTATACCCTTAAAAAGATATTGATATATGGTTTTCTTTGTGGTTACAGATGTGGCCTGATCTAATTCAGAAAGCTAAAGATGGAGGCTTGGATGTTATCCAGACCTATGTTTTCTGGAATGGACATGAGCCTTCTCGTGGACAAGTATAAATCAAGAGCATATGTTTAATAACTTTATCTATTTTTTATATCAAATAAAGGAAAAAAAGTTAATGGATGCGCATAGATTTAGAAAAATCTTTTAGAAATTTTTTTTAAGAAAATAAAAATTAACTTATCGACAGCTTTCTATATTTTCAATAAAAGTGGTATTCAAGCTTTTTTGAAATAGTCCATTAAAAAATGCCTTAAAGAGCATTAATTAGAGCTTTAAATAAAAGTTAACGTCTTTCTTAATATATATTTTTGTTTCTATGTTTTCCAGTACAATTTTCAGGGAAGGTATGATCTAGTTGGCTTCATAAAACAAGTCCAGAGTGCAGGCCTTTATGTGCATCTTCGCATTGGTCCTTACGTATGTGCTGAATGGAATTTGGGGTAAGAGACATAACAGTAGTTACATATATAATTATATGACACATAGCTACAAAAAATTAAAAGCATAGAATAAAATTTTGTGACAAGTCTTTAATTAGTTTATTATTCATTCTTATTCTGACCAACCTGTTTTTAAATGTTTAGGGGCTTTCCTACTTGGTTGAAGTACATTCCTGGAATTTCATTTAGAACCGACAATGCCCCATTCAAGGTTAGTTTTTTTTTTTGTTTTTTTAACCGAATGATTTATGTAGGTTAAAATTAAAATCGGGACATAACATTGATATCATATTACAAAAAGAATTTGTACTTTAGGTGTTGTTCTTTAAGTTTTTTTTTTTTTTTTAATTTAATATTTAAGTATTGTTCCTAAGTTCTGCCGTTACAAAAATATTATAATATGTAAATTGTAATAAATAATATAGTAATTGAAATTTTCATTTTACTAAAGTTTGGAACATTACTTCTAATAATGTATCAGAGTCCAAACTTGTTTGATATCTGTAATAAACAGTCAACTAACTATGATTTTAATTTACTCAAAAAAAAACTATGATTTTAATTTATTTTGTGTATGATATTCTAAATTGTAGGCGGAAATGCAAAGGTTCACAAAGAAGATTGTCAATATGATGAAGGCAGAAAAATTGTTTGAACCTCAAGGCGGCCCCATAATTCTAAGCCAGGTATGATATTAATAATTATTTTGTGTGAACAATAATAACAAATATATCCAGCTTTGTCTGTAGTATTGAATCTATTGGTTGTGAACGAATTTTAGACGTAGAAGAGAGAAAAAATATATTCGATCGGTAGACTACCAATCTTATTATCATATAATTATTGCTACGTTAGGCCAGTTTTATAATGTAGCCACCTGCTTTTCATGATTGTGTATATGATATTATGATGCCCTCTCGTGCACATAATCCTTACGAAACCTCATCAAAATTATTGTTTTTAATTACGAAGATTGAAAAAGATTGATTTTGAAGGGGAAAAGTACAGTCAAGTTTCAATCCTTTTAGTCAACTATTTTATTTTTATATATACATATATATATATATACACACACATGTATGTATGTATGTATGTGTATGTATATTTGTGCATATATGTATATCAAGATAGATAGTGCTCCTTTTAGAGCATTCACATCAGTCCGTATATAATAGAAAAATGTGTAAAATTTACACAGTTATGTCAAAAAATTACTCACATCAATCTGTGTAAATTTACACTGACACTATTTATTTTATATTTAATTATTTATTCTTTCTTTATAAATCTCGAGAATGAAGGAAGAAAGTGAATGGTAATTGTTGTGTGTAAAGAAAAAGAAACAATTAAATTTTTTTAAAAAAATTAATATTTTAATGAAATGTAGTGTAAAATAGATAATCTGATGTAGAGTTTTTTGAAAAATAAGTATATAAAATAGAAAAAATAAGTTCTTATACTAAAATAAATAGAAATTTTTATACGAATCGATGCGAATGCTCTAACAATTTTTTAGAAACTTGTAAATTGTTTCACTAAATCAGATTTTCTTTTTCTTTGGAAGTGGTTCATTAATGGTTTTTATTTATTTATTTTTATTTTATAATGGTACAAAGCTTTTCTAATAAACCTTATCCACTACATTTTTATGGCAGATAGAGAATGAGTATGAACTAGTGGAATATCAAATTGGTCGTCCTGGAGTAGATTATACGAATTGGGCTGCAGGAATGGCTGTGGGTTTAGGCACTGGAGTCCCTTGGGTCATGTGCAAGCAAGCGGATGCACCTGATCCAGTCGTAAGAATTTCTTATAAGAATCTTCTCTATTTAAAATTAATTCATTTCATGATTCAATTACCGTAAATTACAAATTTAAAAATGTATCTAATGTCGTATCATTAAAATTTTTAAATAAGGTGTCACGTCTAGCCCACATTAGCAAAATAAGGAAATTATGGTTTTCTCTATTAAGCCCTTTTTTTTTTGTATTGGTATTACAGATAAACGCCTGCAATGGTTTCTATTGTGAAAATTTCTTGCCAAATAAAAACTACAAACCCAAAATGTGGACAGAAGTTTGGACTGGTTGGTAAGTCACACTAACAAAGATGTCTCCAATATGGTTCAATTATTTTCTTTAATTATTAATTTATTATGTCATTGGTTTCCAACCTATCTAGAAATTATAATGACATTAATTAGTCATTAAAGTCCTTTGTAAATATAATTTTTCATCTAGGTTTTCAAGCTTTGGTGATCCAGTTCCATATAGACCGGTAGAAGACTTGGCATATGCAGTGACAAGGTTCATACAAAATAATGGTTCATTTTTTAATTATTATATGGTAAGTCAATCCTTCCAAATATTTCTGATTATAATTTAATTTAATGTGATTTGAATTTCTCTCCAAAAAAAAAAGTGTGATTTGAATTAAATGAAATCATGCTTTAATTTTTTTTGCCCTTTTTTATTATAGTATCATGGAGGAACAAACTTCGGCAGGACTTCTGGGGGTCCTTTTATTGCAACTAGTTATGATTATGATGCTCCAATTGATGAATATGGTGAGTGTTCAGGAACAGTAATCTACAGCATTGGAGTACACCTGCAGAATTTTTTTGTGCTATATTTTAAGTTGATCATCTAAAATATGTCATGGCAGGTCTACCTAGGGAACCAAAATTTACACATTTGAGAAATTTGCATAGAGCCATCAAGCTAGCTGAACCAGCTCTAGTCTCCAACAATCCCATTGTGGCATCACTAGGGAAGAATCAAGAGGTTTTCTTCTATATTAGCTACCCTGAATATAAAACACTTTTTGTGCTATCTTGTGTTTGTAAAGCAAGGAGTTTTGTCACAGTTAATGTTCTGATTTCTAGTTCTTAAAACTAACTCGAGTTATCAATTCTATTCATTGAAAGGCTCATGTTTTCAAGTCAAAATCTGGGGTTTGCGCCGCATTCCTATCAAACTATGACCCAACATATTCGGTAAAAGTGAGGTTTGGAAATGGTCAATATGATCTGCCACCTTGGTCTGTCAGCATTCTTCCTGACTGCACAACTGAAAGTTTTAACACTGCAAAGGTAAGCAAATGAGAAAACTTCAAGTTATGTGGAGACAATCTTTTCTGGAACATTAGTAACTAATAATGATCATCTATAGTTTTGCAACTTGTGACTCAATGCCTTCCACATTGCAAAATACAAATTCTAGCTTTTGTCCTTAGATTATCTTCTTATAGTATTTAATTTCCTAAGTACACTCCTTCACATCAGATCAAATTTTGTATTCAGGTTAATATCAATGGCTTGCATTTGAAAATGGTGGCTTCGGGTGGTGCATTCAGGTGGCAGTCATACACGGAGAGAATTGCCACTGCTAATGATAAGAATGCATTCACAGCAAATGGGTTAAAGGAGCAAATAAGTGTCACCTGGGACACCACAGACTATTTGTGGTACATGACAGAGTGAGTACTGTAGTTACCTACTAATCATGGTGCTCTTTGAAATTTTGATCAGAATACATTTTGAGAGTTGTTAAACTATCAAATTGTAGTTATTGCTTATCACTTTTGGATCTTCTTTTGCTGCAACAGTGTCACCATAGGAGCCAATGAAGGATTTCTAAAGACAGGAAACCTTCCTATCCTCACTGTTAAATCAGCCGGCCATGCTTTGCAAGTTTTTGTCAATGGTCAATCAATTGGTATACATCCTGGCAACACAAGCAAAGCTTTTGGCAAATAAAGCTGAGTGTACCTGAGTTTAACCTACTCATCATCATCCTTTAACTTATGGGTTTTTATACTCTTTGACAGGAACTGCATATGGGAGTAATGCAGATCCAAGACTAACATTTAGTAGCAAGGTGAACCTGAAAGCCGGTATCAACAAGATTGCTTTGTTAAGTGCAGGTGTTGGTCTCGCGGTCAGTATTTGCATTCCTGATAAGTCTACTTCTTTATTCTTGATGCCAAGAAACCTCACTGTCGTACTTTTCTGGTCTCTATATTTGATTAATTTCAGAATATTGGCCTGCATTTTGATCAATGGAATGTCGGGGTTCTTGGCCCAGTCACCTTGGGCGGTCTCAATACAGGAACATGGGACATGTCTCAATGGACATGGTCCTACAAGGTTAGTTTCCTCAATCCTGCTGTACTGTTCTCAAACATCACACTTAAAAATCTGGAATTCAAAGTTACAAGAAGTGTGAATTGTTCACAACCCATGTAGTAAATAAGAACATAAATTCAAAAGAGAATCAGATCACTGTTTTTTTTTAGTAAGTAAATGAGAATCAGATCATTGTTGAGCCATAAAGAAAAGAAGAGCACTCGATGGTAACTTTTAGAATGATTTAGATAATAAATTTTTCTGAAGCAAACATGCTAAGATGAAAGCAATACACAATGTCATTCAACAAACAACTATAACAGATTATAAATCCACACAATTAGTACATGAAATCATATTATGTATGATTAATGATGTTGCGATAATTGTTAACAAAAACAAATAAGTAGAAGAATTAGGACAATGATAGGCAGCAAGTCATGCTAAGTACTCACCGGTGTGCTTGGTTTTGAGCAGAAAGGTCTAGCAGGTGAAACTTTAAATCTTTATTCATTTCAAGGAAGCTCCTCTGTCAAGTGGGCGGGCGGATCTTCATTGACCATCAAATACCCTCTGACTTGGTATAAGGTGAGAACCATCCAACTTATGCCCTTTCCAATTCTCTTCAAGAATTTTTTGGGACAAAAATATGCATACTTCTTTTAAAGAAATCTTGACTTGATGGTGGGAATTTGCAGACTACTTTTGATGCACCAGGAGGAACTGAGCCATTGGCTCTAGATATGAGTAGCATGGGAAAAGGTGAGATATGGATAAATGGCCAAAGCATTGGGCGCCACTTTGCTGCAAGTAAAGCATCTGGTTCCTGTGGCACATGCAGTTACACAGGCATATTTAAGGAAAACAAATGCCTAAGTGGTTGTGGAATGCCAACCCAAAAATGGTGAGACTAATTTTAATTTGTTTCAATATCATCCATTATTGCTTCCACATCTTAAATTTGAAAATGATTCTAATGAGGCTACTAATTCCAGGTACCATGTTCCGCGCTCATGGCTGAACCCCAGTGGGAACCTACTGGTTGTGTTTGAAGAATGGGGTGGTGACCCAAGGGGGATTTCTTTGGTCAAAAGAACAAAATAAACTAAGTGTTGTGGAAAGACCATTGTCTGGGTGCTGTAAAGAAGAAGAGATGATTTTTTTTTCTTTTTCACATACATACCACATGTATAGATGCACATAAAGGCTGTACTCAGAAAATTCAAAGTGCAAGCTTTCTGATGCAGCAGAATAAACGGATAACACAATGTAAGTTATATGGTGCGAAATTATATTCCTATAGCAATCTTGAACCATGTCTTGGCGTTGTTTGGAGCATTTGCTAGACCGTAGAGCCGATCTTATGATTGCTGTATATTTAGCACAAGGTTTTCCAAGCTATCGTTTACATATTACATGTATCTAAAAACTAAGTGAAAAAGGTACAACAATTGCATAAACAAGCTAAGTGACATTCAAGAACATTAAAAAGCTTCTAATGGCAGTTTCTCTCCATAGCTTTGCCCCAAAATATGACTTAGAAAGGTATAACGCTAACAATTTAAACAAATAAGTGGCAACATATCTTGTTTTCCAGTGAAAAGTGAAAATAACAAAGGTGTTTGACTCATACAACTTGGTTAAGCAGATACAAAATCTAAAAAAACAACCCCAAGTACCCCCCTTAAGAAATGCAAATATCCATATAACCTGCCAATTTTTGAAGGTTCTTATAGTTTAGTTCGATCCAAAACTTGAGATAGAGGGTGTAATCCGAAAAAAGATTCATAAGTGGTTGTTAATGGAGTCAATTCTTTCTTGATTTGCTTCATTATTGTAACTGTATTTATTAATAACTTTTTTTGTTAATTCAAGAAGTTAGCCATACACTTTCACACATTTCTAGCGATTCTGCATTGCTTATATTGACCCCAAAAAAGAAATGGTAGGTATAGCTAAACCCAAAACTCCTGGCGGATGACCATAAACCCAAGGAAAGGAAAGAATTAGCCGTATGCTTTGGAAGAAGCCTATACAGTTTGGGAAGAGGCTTTGACTGCTACACCTTAATTGTTGTTTGAACAATTAAAAGTTAAATAAATAAAAATGCGCAATTTGAGGGGCTCAAAACTTTCCATATATATAGAAATAGGAACAGATATTTATTCCTTTTTTTTGTAAGGCAAAAGGTATGTATAGGAGACTAAGAGACGGAAAATTATTGTGTACTCTCGAAATACCATAAATGTGGGCTCCCTCCTCTCACATGAATGGTGGGTCCCACTAATTAAATTCATGGTGGGACTCACCATTCATGTGAGAGGAGGGAGTACGCATTTATGGTACTCCGGAAGTATCTAATAATTTTCCCTAAGAGACTAACAACCTTCTCTAGAAGTTAATACATACACACAAATACATGACTTTTTTGCATGACATATGGTAATCCAATCTATGAGTTATTACAGGTGTGTTGGATATCGCTTATTTTACTGAAACTGAAAAATTATTGCTGAAAGTACAGTAGATAAAGGTAAAAGTTAGTTGAAATAGTACAGTAAGGCTCATAAATAGTGCCAAAAAGTGCAGTGGGACCCATAAATAGTAGCAAAAATAAGCTGAATAGTGAAATAATTTTAATTTTTCATTTCAATCCAAACGCATACTACTAATTCAACTTTCCTAGTACTGCAAATTGTGCATCCCCAATATACCTCCCCCCCAAAAAAAAACCCAAGAAAAAATAAGAGTAATCTAGCTACCTCTTTTTTTTTTAGAGTAATCTAGCTACCTTGAACTCATTCATTGGAGTAAAAAGAAAATGCCTTAGCCAGTGCAGAATGGAATATTAGAAATTATGATGGACCTTTTATTATTAAAATTAGGCCTAAGTGCAAAAACACTCTTGGGGTTTGGGTCAGTTGCAAAATCAACCCCTAGAGTTTTAATTCTTCCTTATAACTCCTTAGTCCTTAAGGTTTCTATGTCCTTCTAATTGACCCATGTGACTAACTTTTGCTAACTTCTTTGGATGGAAAAATGACCTAACCATCACATAAGCAATGACATGAATAAGTTGGTGAGTCTTCTTAATGTGGTCACATGATGATCACTAGATTTTACCGTCCAAAGAAGCTAATAAAAGCTAGTCCCAACGGTTAATTTGGCGCATATAAATACATGAGGGAGTTATAAGGAAGAATTGAAACTCCAAAGATGTTTTTGCACCTAGTCCAAACCCCAAAGGGTGTTTTGCATTTTGCCGTTAATATTATTATTAAAGTTACATTACATATGCTTGACGTTGGCATGGATCAATATGACTATATCTGTCATGGGTTAAGAGCAATGCCATTGTTGAACGCCATTTTTTTTCACTTGCTTTAATAAATCAAGGGTTAATTCAAAAGACACTGAAAAGGTTTTTTTTTTTTTTTTTGGAAAGGGTAAGACTTCCGTCAATTGCAATGGATCATTGGACGAGACATAATTTTAATACATGGTTATTTTTGGACATGTGTTGTGTCATTTTGTCCATTAGTGACGGAGCCAGGACTTGGAGTTAGGGGGTGGCTCTACTACTGGTTACGTGCGGTGACTCCAGCCTCTAACTTCGCTGCTTAGACGTTGAGGATTTTTTTTTTTTTTTCTGATGCGTGTGTTTGCAACTAGGTAAGGACAAAATTATTTTGCTAAAATTTTTTTAAAGAGACGGGTTGTTTGTTTTGGGTAAAATTTGTTCACTGGACTTAATTTTTTTTGTTTTGCTATAGATAATTTTTGTTGTTGCGCTAATGTTTTTGGACTTGTATATTTTGTTTTAGATTTTTAGATCTATAAGTTTTTTATGGCCTTTAAAAAGAGAAAAATGTTAAGGATACAAACTTGTTTTATAAATTAATTATGTGATGAATGGTATTGGTAAGTAAAAAAATGATATAAATAACGAGCTCAGATACAAACTAATAAGAATTCGCTATCTCAACACTTTGTAAAAATATTGTAAAAAAGTTTGTGACTATAGTATTACTTTTAAAAGAATCAATGATATTGTTAGGGATGAAAAGTGTAATTTTATAAAATAAAATTGCTAAAATTAATACCCATATATACACTAAAAAAAAAAAAAGGGGCAAAGTCCAAGCTTAGCTCTGTCCCTGCTGTCCATGCCTCATTCCCTTCTTGGGATAGGAGAAACCCATATAATGCAGAATTGGAGCAAGTCCAAGCAAGATGGGTTGGGGGTACTTGCTATTTTAATAAGGTGGCTTTGATATTAGAAAGTAAAGATAAAAAACAAAAAAACAAAAGATTAAATCATACATATAAAAAATTAAGTATATATTAAATAAAAATGTATATACACACATTCAAAGCGAGATCAGATGGGGTAAGCATAATCCATCCCCCTATCATTTCTTTAAATCGGGAAAAACTTATGTGGAATAGGTAAGATATGATGAATCAAACAGGATGGAGAGTTTTTGTTATCCTCACAAACGCCATTTGTTGTTTCAAACTTTCAAGAGCAATTATAACACCTTAAGTCTAAAAAAAAAAAATTTTAAAAAAAAATTACACGCTTTATCTAATGGTTTTTGTAACTTGCAGGCTTGCAGCAAGTAAAATGTTACCACCAAATTTAAATGATAAGATGTATTTTTAATATGAAAAGTTAAAAAAATTATATGAAAAAAGTTTTTTTTTTTTTTTTTTGAGAAATATTATATGAAAAAATTTAATTATATGAAATGGCTTAATTTTTTTTAAAGGATGACTTGATTTTATTAGTTCGGAGTATAGACTAACTAATTATGTTTCCTGCATTGAAAATGATCTTGGACATCTCAATAAGGTTCCAATTTCCTCCTCTTTTTTTTTTTTTTTTTTTTTTAGAGTAGATAGTGGAGAAGGGAGAGGGGACATCTCAATGATTTTATTCCTATAGCTTTTCATGATCAGGGCAATGGTTTTTTTTTTTTTTTTTTTTGAAGGTTTTTAGTTTTTAGTTTTTTTTTTGGATAATCCGATAATTGTAGGAGAAACCGAAAAAGAATTTGAATCCTAAATGTTTAAGGTGAAAATGTCAGAAAGTATTAGTTGAGCTAGGCCATTGACCATTTGGCAATGTTAATCGCATTGGATTTGGAAACAGAGGCAGTGTCAAATGTCAATGACCCTAATCCTAGTATTCTGCTCCAATGTTTCTTTGACATAAGAAACTGATGTACCTCCTTAATCCGGGCTTTTCTGAAAGTGAGAAACGTACAGGCCCATTTGGCCCTTTTCCAATATGGGCTTTTTTCATTCTATTGGTTATGGGCTTAAGATCTTGCTCTGAACTACTGACTTCATCACTTACCAGCGAATAGAACAAATTTGGGCTCACGTTGGGCCGATTCTTATGGGGTTGAGGATTTATTCAACCCGAAGCAATTCATTCAAATCATTAAGTTTAGCCGGCAAGGTTCCATTTCCAACATAGGAAAATCCTTCACATGTGATTAATGAAACCTAATAACATAATATAATAATAAATAAAAAACAAAGTTTGGCTACAAACTTGGTTGTAGCCGATAGTTACAACTCCACAAAATATCTTTTTATGAAATGTGAATTTTGACAAATTCACCATTGAATTACATTTTCTTCTTATATCCTCCGTATTTGCAAAATTTTCAAAAAATCAAAGATCAATAACTATGTCATCAATCAACTATTTATATTTTAAATTTTTGTAATCTAAAATTATGCATAAAAAACACATTTACAAATCAAATAATAAATAATATCAGATTGATATGAAATTTGACATATGTGTTAAAAACATACAATCCAACTATTAGATTATCAAAATATGCAGTTATGCTAATTTTTTTATCGAGAGTTGTAGCCATTGACTAAAACAAAGTTTGTATAAATAAATATCTTAGTTATTATTTGTTTAGAATAATGTTAAAGGTACTACTAATTTTACTACAAAATTTAACAAATTGACATGACTAAAAATATGAGTGGTGCCAAATCAACAACATAATAAATAAACATCCTATTTACTATTTTTTGTGTATTTTAAAAGTTAAACATCAACTTTTTAAGGTAATGTAATAAAATTTGTAGTACTTGTAGCATGACTCTTTGTTTTATATTGTAAAGTTAACACATCAATTTCTAAAATTTAACTAGTAAATTTTGTAGTATTTAGCATCATCTTTCTACAAAACCTAGAATATATCTATATTAGCCTATGTATCAAATAGCAGGATTTAGGTCTTGTGGATTTTTGATTTGGGTGCTTAAATCAAAATATCTTATTTGGATAGTTTAAAAGTTCAAAGATTTCCTCTCAAAAAAAAAAAAAAAAAAGTTCAAAGATTTACATTGCACCAAATACGCAAGGGATTTGGTTGAATTTGAGTTATAATATGTTCAATGGACATTTCAAAAAAAATTATGTATAATAGTAATTATTAATTGTAGGGGCAATTTGATATATCCAATAAAACAATTAATTATTAACTTGACTAAAATCACCTCCCCCTTCTTTTTCCCGATCAATGCAATCCCAACTATTAGATTTTAGTGTCTATTTGGGAATAGTTAATCTTTTTTTTTTCCTCTGAAAGTACTATAGATTAAAGGTAAAAGTTAAATAAAATAAGTAGGTAACTCACGTAGGACCCAAAAATAATATGAAAAATAAACAATAAATTGATTTATAACTTAGAAGTGCATCCCAAATAGGCACTAATGAAAATGAGCTGATAGTAGGATTTTATGGTTGAAATTTTTTATATAAAAATCATATAAGAAATGTGAACAACGTTGATGGTCCGAATAAAGACAATTAGTATCAAAAGATTGGGTAAGCACCATATCCACTTATGTTTGTCCCTTCATCCTTGATTTGGAATTTGTTCTTAGTGAGATTTGCTCATATGATGCTGGCACTATATTCCTCTAAAATATGTATGTTATTATTGGAATAAGCATTTCACAGTTTCAAGGGGGATATGTAAAGGCAAATTTTTTGAGGGCTTAACTTTTAAACCAACAATTAGTATATCACATCGAATTTGAACATTTTCTTAAAAGCAATATAGTATGAAAATCCAAATCTAAAATTTTCAATTTCTCCATAGTGGGAATACAATATTGAAAACATGTGTACGAGATATATAACTGAAATCATATTTTCAAAACACGATTTCAATTGGGTGTGTATGACAATAAATAACTCAACGTGTGCAACAATAATTAGCAATCAAAAAGGAAGAAATTGCTCATATGATGATGGCACCATATTCAATGGCGGCTCTAGGAATTTTTTTTAGGGTGGTCACTAAGAAATTTAAATTACCACAATATTTTTCTTGGTACCATTTTTTAAAGAAAAATGAAATTAGAAATTATTTTTATTGAATAGGTTGAACGAGCTACAAATTTTATCTTTTTGTTTTATAATAGGCTTTTTGTTGAATAATTTTTTCACTTCTTGTTGTTTGGTCTTGTCTTGTTTTTGTTTGGTTTATGTTTGTTGTTATTTGAGCTAATATTTATTGTTGTTATTTAAGCTTTAAAAAAAATAGGGATTAAGAATTATGTTTGGAGGCAGAATTAATTTTGGAGTAATGCTACATCTACAACATTTTTACAATAAATCTTATGCAAAAAGCTGTTATTAGTGGGTAAAAAAATAATATTAGTATTTGGCCCAAATTAGAATTAATAACAGCTTACTACATTAGATTTGTTGTAAAATTATTGTGAAAATGTTGTGAATATAGTAGCACTACTCTTGAACCCAAATATATATATATATATATATATAAATATATATATTTATATCTAAAAAGGTAAAAGCTGAGACACAGAGTTTAATATTGCTATACTTCTATTGAGCCACCTTATTAGCCACGTCATACTTTTAAAAAAATTCCTTTATGATTTTTCTATTTTATTTTATTTAAATAATTAAATATAGTTCATGGACAAACCTGTTAATGCACTCCATTACTATTCAACATGTTACTATTCATTTGTTTTAAATGCAAATATTTGACTATTCAGCTGCCTATATTGATTTCAACTTTTCATTTTCTTCTTTCTAATTTTAAGTAATTGTTTTTGGATACTAATTTCAAGTAATTGTTGAAATTGAATAATTTTTTATTTTTTTAGTGGATATATATACATGTTTGACTATTCATTACAAATATTACTATTAATTAGATGCAAATGTTTGACTATATTCAGCTACCCAAATTGATTTTAACTTTTCGTTTTCTTCTTTCTAATTTCAAGTAATTGTTAAAATTGAATATTTAAACTTTTTCATCTTCCTATTCTAAAAAAAAAAAACTCTTCTTCTCTTCCTCCAACCTTTCCCCTCCCTCTTTGCCTTTTTATCTCCTTACTACTATTTATTTTACTGTTAAACTTTCTTCATCATTTCCTCTTTCTTATATTTTAACTCTTCTTCTCCCCACTTATTTTGTATAAATTTGATAGCATTTATTCCATCTAATTCATATTTTTTCCACACAAAAACTATGAGTACTCTCTCTCTCTCTCTCCTTCCCTACTTTTTGATGTTTGTTTTTTCTTATAACTCTAATTTAGGTTGATGATTTTTTTATTTAATTTTTTTGTGTTGTATTTTTTAAATTTCCCATCACAAATCACTTTTATAGCTTTGGTTGAATTTTGGTTTGGGTTAATACGTAGTTTTTTTTAAAAAAAATAGAAATTTCAGTTTATATCAAAACAAAATATACATGGCTATGAATTTGAATGTGCCTACCAATGGACTTCCACTGAACAGAGATGTATTCACAATGTTTTTAGCTTTATATACTTCTTTGGTAATGTGAATTTGAGAAAGAGAAAAGGGTAGCCAAAGGATGTATGGTCTTCCATAATCCCCT
The DNA here is from genome assembly GCA_030021035.2 of Notholithocarpus densiflorus. Taxonomy (NCBI): domain Eukaryota; kingdom Viridiplantae; phylum Streptophyta; class Magnoliopsida; order Fagales; family Fagaceae; genus Notholithocarpus; species Notholithocarpus densiflorus. The sequence goes on along the minus strand of JARYZH020000009.1, from coordinate 1,831,842 downwards.
ATGTCTTGAAGAAATTGGAGGGTCTATTAGTCTCCCTTTTACTGGAATTTTGTATAGAAAGTCTTTTCCTATAAGTTCCTTGACTTTTTGCTATTTTATAATGAAAAGGAACTGAAAGTTTTCCTTTGCCTGACTAAACAGCTAGAGATAGATATACAAATACTTTTGGAGAAGGCTGATATGGTTCTTAAAAAGTACAAGATGCATATGGTTGTGGCAAATGAGCTTTTAACTCACAAAGACAAGGTTGTAGTTGTTACAAACAATGAAAAGATATTAGTTCGCTGTTACAAGACTCAAGATGGCGATGTTGTGGAGAATCCCCTGATTAGACTTATTGTGGAGAGACATTCAGCTTATGTTAAGAAGCCGGATCTATGATACCTAAGCCTAAAATATCATCAAATGTTTGATATCTGGTAGGCTGAATTGCCTTTGGGAAAAAAAATGAAAAAGAAATAAAAAGCATATTTTGATTTCAATCAAAGTGCTTATAAAATAACCTCAGGGGGGGGGGGTATTTAATAAACATTGTAATTGCTCTATAGTCTATACTGTGACAAAAAGTGAATAAAGTTGTTTTATTTGTAGCGTATCAAAAAAGTAAAAAAATATTCAATGAAGTAATTTTGTATTGTCGCATCCTATGTGTTTGGTAAAATTTCTTTTAAAAATTTTATGTGTTTTTCTCAAATCTATTTGTTATTTTTATTTTGGTCATTTTGTTACAAATAATTAGCATCTCCACCATCAACTTTTTAGTTAATTTAAACTTTCTTGGTAAGCTTTTACTTTGCTTAGTTGATTATCTTTACTGAAAATGCCAAAAAGTGAATAAGATAAAATAATAATTTACTCTAGAACATCGTTATGTTATTAATGTTTTTATATATAGATACTTAAGGAACTTTTTCTTTTTGCATTTTATTTTATATTTCCACTTTATGATATATGATTTATTGATAATGATCTATTTCCTAGTTATCTTTATTTACTTTTTCACTTTGTTTCAATTGTGAGGAAGAAAGAGATCGATGCGGATCTATGTTTTGGAGAATACCAATAAGAATTGAATCGCATACATCTGTATAGTAATAAACAAAGTATACATAGTTATAACTTGGTCTAATAGTTCTCATACTATCAATTTTTAAAAAAGAAAAAGAAAAAGAAAAAATATATATATATATAAATAAATATCTCACTATATATAATACCTAACTACAAAATATATTTTGTTACACTACAAAAAAACTTCTAATTTAAAACATAATTTCAAATAACACATATTGAATTTTTAAAAATATATCATCTAATATATTAATTCAATAATTATCCAATAAAAAATAATCATATTAAATTTTCCCACACATCGCGCAGGTTTGCAATTAGTTTTTGTAATTCTCAAGTCAAGGTGTTCAAAATTTTTATTAGGGTAGTCACAATAGGTTAGTTTAGCATATAATATTTTTTTGGCAAATATATATATACATTTTTTTCAAGTCATGGTGGTCCTGTGACCAATCTGGCTTGCATGTAGAGCCGCCATTGACCATATTCCACTAAAATATGTATGTTAATATTGGAATAAGCATTTCACAGTTTCAAATGAGGCATGTAAAGGAGAATTTTTAAAGGGCCAAACTTTTCAACCAACAATTAGTATATCACATCGATTTTGAACATTTACTTAAAAGCAGTATAGTGCAAAAATCCAAATCTAAATTTTCCAATTTCTTCATGGTGGGAATACAATATTGAAAAGGAATGGTAATAGTTACACACTGTGTGTACGAGATATATAATTAAAATTATGTTTTCAAAACACGATTTCAATTAGAGTGTGTATGACAGTGAATAACTCAACGTGTGCAACAATAATTAGTGATCGAAAAGGAAGAAATTTGCTCCACTTTCAACTTCCACACTTCACCAAGCTTTTCCAATTTCCCCTTTTTTTGAGGGGCCTTGGGTCATTTCCTTTATGCTTGTTTAAAACATGTTACTCAAACTACTCATTCTAATGAGTGACTAATCTTATAGAATTGTTAATGAGCCTGGGGTACATTGGGGTACATTGGCATCTGGGCAAGATAACCCTTACTATTTACTAGACATCAATGCCTTAACCTTCATATTATCATGCACTACTATTAGAGCATTCCCATCCGAAAAGTCTATCATATTCTATTTTACTATCTCAAAAAGCTACTTTATCAATTATATCATACCATTTTATAATACACCCAACATTCCAATTTTTATTTTACAATACAACACATTAAAATAATATATTTACACAATAAAATAATATATTTCAAAACATAAATAAAAGCTAGAAATTAGACACGGAGAGAGAGACAGAGATTGAGACATGAGACAGAGAGTGGGAGAAGAGAGGAATGAATAAAAAAATATTATTTCTTTTTACAATTGTGCTAAAGTACCATCACAAATTTGTAATAGTACTGTAGCACAATTCTAAATTTTTTTAAGATACATGACCGGATATTGGCTTGTTTTTTTACTTTGATGCTAAAATTCTTCAACATATACCATTTACCTTGCCCAATTCGAATGCACTAATAAATGATACTATGGGACAAGCACTTTCGGAGAGGCTTGAAGCATCTCTCTTCACTGATTTCACTGATACTGCTTCTGGCCAGATCTCAGATAGGTGAATATTGACCAATACTACTCTTTTATTTTTGCTGAAAAATATATTAAAAAAATGGTACTAGTACTAACTTGTTAGTTATTACCTACAGGTTACTTTTACAGTTGCCTGAAATCCCTCTTGCCAACATAGCATCAAAGTTCAAATCATAATTTTGTTCTCTACTGATAGTTTCCCAACCGGCTTGACATTATTGGACCATTCATGAACAGTACAAATCCTAAAAGATAGTGTTTTTGAATTGTAGTGAAGGACATATCTATGACTATGAAACATGGCTCCTTTGCTTCAACAAGTAGAGCTTTGTAGGTAAAAGATAGTATCAATTAGGACCATAATTTTCAATGATCAGTTTGTGAGTATTTGGGAGTTGGGAACCATCCAATGACCCTAGAACCCTATGACTAGAGCTCTAGATTCCCTTACACAAATTTTTAGACATGCTAGTTGCTCTTTTGGTTAAAGGGTCTCCTCCTCCTATCATTACAACAAGGCCTTTTTAAAGCAAATGGTTAAGATACCAAAATGATAACCTACTTAAATCAGTTATCTTCACTATGGACATCATTGGCTCTCTAAGGATAGGAAAGTTATTCTGATTTTGAAAGAATAAGTCAGGCAGGCAGCTCCTAAAGCATCATTAGACTTTTAAATCTAAGATTTTCCAAAAGCAAAACATGGGTCATTAGATTATAGTAGTTTGACACGTGGTAAAGAAAAAGAAATGGTGTCCAATGGTGAAAGGTGATGTAATTTTATTATATAAAAAAAGCAAAGGGTTAAATCAACTGATTTAAGCACCTTGTTACTACTATCTATAATCAGATAACTTTTTTTTTCAAAGCTTTCAAGAGATTATCTACAACCTAATTATTCTTTGATTGACCTCATTATACGATGAATTTAAACCCATGATCCAAGTTTCACTCTTTTGGATCATGTTAAAACTTTATTCAATCCCAAGAAATGAATAACATATACTTTAGTCACCCTCAACTGGAAATAATAGGTCCAAATTTGTGAGTATGAAATGAAGCCAACAACATGTAAGTTACTTACAACATTAGGAAGTGAGATGTAACATCCTGCATTATCAACCGCCCAATTTGCACGTGTCGTCAATTCAATATTTTTTCCAAATCCAAAGAACTTTGTAGCTTAATGGTCAAAATATATTTAAAATGGATTTTTATTAACTTATTTAAAAGTAATTCTATTCTAATTTCATCTTTACCTTTCTTTTTTTTTATCTTTTTTTTTTTTATCCTAAGCTAAAGTTAAAAACAAACAAATAAATCACATCATTACTCAAAGTGAATTATGATTATGGTTTATTGAGTGGGAACCCCAAAAGTTTAAATGGCTTAAGTAATTAGAGGCTAGAGAATTAATCAACTCAAACTCAACATGCACTATTGTTGATAAAGGAGTTGTTAATGATGATTAGAGGAAAAAGAAGGGAAAAGGGTAAGTGTAATAACAAGGTTAAATTAGCCATTAACTGAGGTGTGGGTGGGGAATTCAGATTCTCATTTGTTTGTTTATGAATTAGACAAGGACTTGTTGACAGAGTGGTCTGTGATATGCACAATCATCGAAGGGTTATTGAAGCCCACAGGAGGCAAAAAGGGTCAGCAGGTGGGGCATTCCAGTTTTTTTGGGGGAGAGCCTAGCAAATCTTACAATAATAGAGTCACTATGAAACATGAACAGATCATGATTTGACCATACAGTGTTCACAATCAAATATGCCCAGAAAATCAATCCGAGGCAAAAAGCTCATCAGATTTCAAGGGTCACTTGGGAAAAACCTACCAGTGCCTTAAATCATGTGATTTGTTGTTGCTTGTTTGGTATGGAAATGGAAGGAAAAAATAAATGTTACAAAGATGAGGTCATAGCATGCCACATGTCATTCCTCCTCTGTGAAATTTTTTTCTGATGTGTAAAACTCTTTAAACAATAGCTTTCTTTCCCATCAACTTTGTGTGCAAAATAAGTGAATGACTGAAGTCGGTATCATAACATTTTTTAACAATGTTTGGAAAATCTGACAAAGAAATTTATCAAGGCATGTGGACCTGCATGATGGTCAAGCATTGCAATTGATTACATTCAAAATAAAGCAAATTAAAAGGATGGGATTGGGATTAGCATGTTATTAGTGTTACTGATATGAAGGGAATCTATGCTATTTATGTAACAGTCGATTTCTCTATATCTAGCTAGGATTAGCTTTGTAGAGATATTAGATAGTACCATGTCAAGTGGGTAGGCTACTGGTGCTGTCTACTAAGAGCTAACTGTCTTGAGTGAATGTCTGGCAGTCTGGATTATAACATGTTATGAATGGAATGGGACCTAACATTGTAATGGGTACAAAAGATCAGAGCAATCAGATCACCATAAGCATCTCTAACTCTGTCTCGTTGTTAAGGACACTTTGGTCACTGCCCTGACTGGCTCCTATTGGCCAATAGGGCAGGAGGTGTAGTGTAGATGGGACATATAAAGATCGATGGCTCTATCCCATTTTCATGTGATGAAGATACATTTCAGCCAGCTCATTGTTTTGTCACAACTTTCTGTGTTATTTTAGGGCTACAATTAATTCTACATCCATTTTCAGCTTTTCACAACTATCTTAAAGATGGTGACTAAATACGTATCAATTTTATATGAACTCACTGCTTATTTATTGTAAAAATGTGTATGGAATTGGTTGCATTCCTAAAAATTTTCCAAGTTGTCACATGTCTGTTAACTCAAACAGAGGAATGCCCTGGAATTTCCTCAAAAGGGTGTCAAGGGCTTGTTTGGATTTATGAACACAATGTCATGGGCAGTGAAACAATCCTCGGGTCAAGAAAGGAATTGATGAAGTCAGTCCAAGCTGGAAAGAGCCGGGTTTATAGGATCCTGTCCACTGAACAAACCAAAACGAGCGCACACACATAAATACACACCACACACTTGGTGAGGAGAGAGAGACGGGGCATCCAAAGCTTTTTTTGCTTCGTTACTTTTAAATATTCAATGTCAAACACAATCTCAGTTGGTTTGCTTTGAAGATAATGAGATCAAATGAAAAGCAAAACCACACTCCCAAACAAAGAGAAAGCAACAGAAAAATGAAAGAAAGTTCTTTAATTCTTGCAGTACATCTAAATATGTTCCCTCCTCTCTCCCTCTCTCTCTTTCACCCCTCATAATATCTTTTCCTTTCCTCCCACACTGACTCACTAAAGAAAGAGAAAGATGCTTTAGTTGAAAATGAGAATGATATCATAGAAACAAATGTTCATTAAAAATTAAAAAGTACTAATTAGTGTCTTAGACTCCAATACATTGATAATGTTGAAGAAGCCTAATGGCTTCCCTAAGACCACTAAAGTAAGCTCCATGAGTTGTAGAATAGTGGGTTCTGTGTGTTGCTTCCCCTGCAAACAGAATTTGAAGTGGAGGGGAACCAGCAGACTTACAAGTACTAAGTTTTGGCAATGGCTCAGCCATTTTATCCAAATCATCACCACTTGACCCAACCGCAACATAACTGTAAGACCCCAAAAATAAAGGATCAGTAGCCCATTTGCTCTTCAATATCTTTGTGACCTTCACTTCACTTCCATGAGAGTTCCCCACTTTATTGGCAGTCCCATTGCACAACTCATGGGAGTTAGAGTTCACTAGCTTGTGGGGTTGTGGTAGAAAGCTAGAGATTGTTGTTGAAACCCCATTAATTATCTCTTCATCTTGAAGTGATTCAAGCTCTAATGCTTCTTTCCCTGCAAACCAAGATAGCAGGACACTTGAATTGCTATAAATTGGACACAGAGAAGCTGTCCTCCTCATCCACCATGGTATTTTCTTATGCCTGAATTCTGAGTCTGGTCGATGGAAAACCATTTGGAGATATGGGAAGTTGTTGCAATCATTGCCTTCCACTTGCAGAAACAACTTATTGACAACACCATAACCAAGCCTTGAGATTGCCTCTGACTTAAATGAAGGCAGGGGAGGATTGAACATACCTGAATCTTCACGAATTCCAGCTTTAAGTACACCCAAAGAAACCGTTACAATAACATGATCAGCCAACATATTTGACCCATCACAGAAATGTAGCTTCACAGGCCTAGTAGCAGTAGCACTTCCATTTTCCATGCCTGATACTTCATCACCTTCAGGCTGCCATTCAATTCTTGTGACCTTTCGGCCTAATTGGACTAAACCAGGTGGTAGAACAGAAGCTAGTGATTCAATTATGCTCAAGTAGCCTTTAGCAATGGTGATTTCGTCACCAGGAAACATACGGTACTCACTTTCTGCACTATAATCTAGAGTTAAAAGATCACCAGCTGAAGTATAAGTCCTCTGGGTATTCTCATGCATTGCAAAGATTCCATCTTGTAGCAACTTTCTGCTCCAGTTACCATACCCTTTGAGCTCTTCTTGGTCTTTCTTAGAAACCCAATAAGCATCAAGGCCTTGTCTTAGAAAAGAACCGACACTGAGCTTTTCTTGACCACCATTGCTTGTAGAAGAAACTTTTAAAGCCTTAGCTGCAAGCTTAGTATAGTAGTCAATTTCTTCACAGCCTGCAGCACTGTCTCCAACCAGCTTGCCTTGAGCATAAGCCATCAGCTTCTTGAAGAGGGTAGTCACAGGGTCGACTACAGATGGATTAAGTTGAAACCCTCCTTCAGCAATGGTGGTAGGCTGACTTGGCTCTTCAGAGACCCCATCCATGCACTCCCATGGCTGGTCAGACTCTAGTGCATGGATTTCTTGAGCAATTTTGTGAACTGGGCTGCCTCCAATGCCATGGATCCAAGTTGCACCCATCTCAATACGGTCACCACCAAACTCAGAAGTGTTAATTCTGCCACCAATTCTTGTCCCACCTTCCACAACACACAGCTCAAACGAGTCCTTAAAGCCAGTGGCAGTGTAGAGCTTGTTGGCAGCAGTAAGGCCAGCCATTCCTGCTCCAATTATCACAATGCTTGGTTTCTTGATCACCATTGTTGCTTGCTTTGGTTGTTTTACTAGCACAGACTAAAAACAAAGGAGATATATGACAACAACAAAAACAACAACAATAAAAAGAGAGAAAGAAATGAACTGTGAGGTGAGATTTGAGTTACTGATGAGAAATTTATAAGGGTTTTAGGCTATGTGGCTTATTATGGCTTCTTGGGACTCTTTTATTTTTAACATTTTTTAATTTGTCTAATAAAGACAGGGCTCCACTTTTTCTTGAGCTCTACCATTGATATAGGCTTATATTATACTACCCCAAAAGACCATTCTCTCTTTAAATGCTTTCATAGTGATAGTCTCTCTCAACTCCATAGACCATAGCCATTTATATACACAAAATATCACAATTCACAAACTTATTTAGCCCTTCAATTATTAACTTCAATAAAGCCCCTTGTGAAAAAAAATCTCAAGCTAAATAGTTACCCAAAGGCAAAAAGTAGATATTGTGATGGCAAGAAAATTAAAAGGTTGATAGTGCCTTTCAACAACCTCGCATGTAAATTGGGTTAGGGACGGCCCACCAACTAAACAAGTCAATGGTCCTGATCAATAGATGGGCCGTCGTTGGGTGGGTCATAACGAGGTGATAATACATAGCTTACAATCATAATATTTCTCCAAAATTTGAAAACAGATGGACTAGTCCTCAACCAAGAAAAAAAATAGTGGATGGACTTTGTAATTTGTATACTTTGATTTGTCATCATTGCTTAATGGGCCATGAACACTACTACTCCAAAAAGGTTAATATGTAGTTTTCTTTTTCTTTTTCTTTTTCAATTTTAACCGTGTTAATGTCCTGTTCAATTTCAACAATGTGAGAATGTTGTTTTCCGTTTAGCCACAACTTATTTCTGATAACTTATTTGTATAGTCCTTATCAAAAGATATAGCGTTAATAACTTTTATGTTAAATGTGACAAAAAAAAAACTAAATGCTAGCTTATTTTCAAAAAATCTAAAAGTTAGATCATTTGATGCAAAACTAAGATAACTAAGTAAAATCCAAATGCACTCAAATTATTAATGCATTTGAATTGGGATTTTCTCGTTAGCTTATTAGCCTATATAAAGCTTTTTAAAGTCTTCCTTTTTATTTTTTTAAGCACAACTGTACTTTTATCAACTTTAAACAAATAAATCTTTTAACAAACACACGTGAAATTGTTAGGATTTTGGATTCAAGTACGTTTACGCATAATGTTCATTAAATTTTAGAGTTATAGGATACATTTAAAATTGATTACTCCTTAAAGTGAATTGTACAATTGTACTTTTTTAAAGCCTTATTTTTTTGAAAAATTCTAGTGCTACACCCAATTACACGTGTGGCACATGGACCTACTATCACCCTTCCACTAACCACAACTCACCACATGAGCGAGTTGTGAGCAAAGTTGTGTAATTGGGTGTGACACCAGAATTAGTCTTTTTTTTTTTTTTCAAGTATTGTACTTTAGCCAATTTTTAACAAATAAGTAGCAAATGCACGCAAATTGTTGTAAGTTTAGGTTCTAGAAAGTATACACATGAATGTTCATTAAATTTTGGAGTCATACGGCTTATTTTGGAATTAATCACTTCCTAGAGTGAACAGTTCAAAGTTCATGCACCTGTAAGAGGAAATGATCTTGTGGCAAACTTTGGAGGGTAGTGTAGGTGTCTAATAGTGAATGAAATTTCTAAAAGAAGTATGTATATACGCATGGAAGTTCATTAGATTTGGAGTCGTACGGCGCAGTTGGAACTTATCACTTATCAGTGCTCACTGAACTTCCTAGAGTATAGTTCAAACTTCAAAGTTCATACAATTACAATTAGTATAGGAGGCAAAAGTTTGAATTTTTCCAAAATCTACTATTTTACTTCTCTTTTCAACCTCTTTGAAAGGCTCACTTTCATATATTAATCTTGGAGAATGGGTGTAACCTACAGTTACTAATCAGCTAACAAGTAATGGACAAAAGATTGTCTTTGATTTACCTTTCATTAAAGAAGATTTATAGTGATAGATGTTTGCCTTTCCATTGTGTTGTCTAATTGGGTGATAGATAAACCTTGTTGAGAAGTGACCCGTGAAATAATAGAGCTTACTTTATACACGTACAGTAGATTTCTTTCATTTGAAGAAGTTGCTTTCAAGTTCCAACTGCATCTTCTTCTACATTCTATGGTCCAAACAATTTACTTGGTATACTAATCCCCACATAATAAAAAAGCATTTCCCTTCAAAATCTAGTAATCATTAGGCTTATTAGGTCTACTCGATGTCCCTCAATCAAATATTTTTAGGCCATTGGATATTGTGGTCAACGGCTTGGATGATCTGTGTGAATGATGTGAGATAAAGGTAAAATATGAAATCTGGTGGCGATAAGCACCCATGATAGTGTTGATTACCGTGACCCATCCGTATCAATATTTTAAACAATCTCATGCATATGTTAATCAATCTCTTTACCAAAAGATTTAATGTTCAATAATTTATGAGGCCCCAAACTTCCCCTCTAAATCTTCATTAAAGGAAGTGCAGATATGAGTGTATCATAGCTTGATCAAAAAGTAAAAGAAGCTGGCATTAAACAAATTTGGACGTTATAGTATGATTCTTCTTTACAACGTCTGTGGTTGACACTCAGATCATTTTTTACTTTTGAGATAGGGACCTCCTATAAAACAGTGAAACCAAAATCAGTGCATCAGCACCTAGTATTGTCCCATCATTATTTGGCAAGCAATCCTTGACAAAACATTGCTAGAACTATCAATTTTCAACCAACTTATTTGCTTAAGACCACTTTCTTCTGTACATAAGTTACTAAAAACATAAGCGTGGTAGGTGGAAAAGTGCAAAGTTTTGAGGCATCAATATAAAATCTAAGAAGTTGGTTTATTGGTTCTTAATGCTTCACATGAGATCCCATGAGGTCTAAGGTTAAAAACTCTTAAATAGAATTTTGAAGCCATCTGCCATCCCCAAGGAATTTGTGGTGCATTGGTCAATACAATTGTGGTTGAAAGACACTAGATTACGTTGAAAGATTAATCATTTGACGCTCTATAATTTTAAGAGAAACTTAGACACTATTTTATTAGTCAATACAGCCATGTATTTGAACAATGGACAAAGCCAAGGTGATTCTAAAGCTCTAGCATGCAGGGGTGCAGTGAAATTTGCTGCAAAAATCAGGCGTATGGAAATCACTGTGGAGGGTGATTCTGAAGTGGTAATCAACCAAATTCAAAGCACCAATCCAAGCTTGGCATCCTTCGGATTTCTCCCATGTAAAACGAACTGGCAATTTTGTTTTCCATGCTTTGGCTAGAAAGGTTAGGGTAAGTGATGAGCTCCAAGTATGGTTAGAAGACATATACCTTCGGATATTGCTCCTATTGTAATTAATGACATATCATAGTTTCTAAGTAATGAAATTTTGACCTGATTCTTTAAATAAATAACATGTACTTACTTAGAAAATTCAATATAATTAACCTAATGACTAATGTATTACACATAAGTTTTGCTCTAATTTTAAATATCTATCACTGTTATGCTTCATTAATTAGCCATGATTATATAATAATCAGGTCAGGTGATGCATCATTATCAAAGCTTGATCAAGGCAAGTCAAAACCCTTTAGTACCCAATATTGCTCCACATTGTCTCTCGTGACCAAAATTATCTTGAGCACTGAAGCTTGGATCCAATGGTCTCCATAGGATCACGTGCATTTGGAGGACTAGTTGCAGAAATACCAAGAGAAATTAAATAAATAAAAAAAAAAAAAAACCAAAGATAATGTTATCTCATTGGTGTAAAATTTATAGGTTTTTTTTGTCTTCTCTTTAATGAGTTAAAAAATTGATGGGGAATTCTCTTCTATCAATGAACTGGATGACCAATCACTCAAATTAGTTTAATTTACATGGTGAAAAAATAGTGGAATTTTTTTTTCACTGTTTAGAATTTATTTTAACTTTTTTTGAGAGTAAGAGATTAATGATTGACACCCATATTTCACTTTTTTTTTTTTTTTTTTTTTTTTATAGGGGCCGGACTGATATGATTGGGATAGGTACAAAAGTAATGTTAGGTTGGAGTATCATTGCCTAATTGTTGTTGGGTTTCACTTTTCTTTATATGCCTTACCTCATCATTTGCTTTTACATATGGTTGTGAAAACCCACAAAATGACATACAATGCACATTTTCTCATGCTTCCTCACTCTAGGGTTTTGACTGCCCAAATTGGTAAGAAATAATTTCATGGTTTTTATCACATATGTGGGAGATGAAACCATAGATTAGGTTTGTCGAGCCCCAACTTTGTGTTATTGTATTTGTACTTGGGATTAGCATGTTGAAAATATTTTATGAGGATGCACAAAATTTTTATCGAAAAAAAAGTTTAATTTGAAAAATCGATAACAAAACATAAACTTAAATCAAAGTTTAAGAATAATCTAAGCTATTAAATCATCCACTTTTGTTGTCCTTGAAACTTGATTTTTGTCACTTGAAAAAAAGATTAAGTGGTTCTTTGATCGAACAAACTCCCATGATTAAACTATAATATTTACCTTTGTCTTGGGCGTACTTCCACATACAAAAGATTCAAGAACAACCTCTCATAAAAAGATTTTCCCTTCAAGATAAAGAGAGAATTATATTGGGTTACACGTGTAAGTGAAGTCTCACATTGAATAATGATAAAAAGAATGAGTAATTAATATAACATAACTGAGCACATACTCATTGGGTTTAGGCCTTTTGGGTTAAAGTGTGTCTCTATATGTTATATTAATTACTCAAGGAGCTCTCCAAAGTGTTTATTTCCCCCAACAAATTAACAATTTGTTCTTACTAGACAAAGATGAGCAAACTGTGTGAGAGAGAAGATCAAAGGTCGAGTGAAACTATTCTTGTCTATTCATGTAAAAAGAAAGCTGACGAGTTATGTTGGTTTGGTGGGCTTTAAGTAAGCCACTAACTTAGTCAAAAATATTAGGCGAAAACACCATTTTGGTCCTTACATTTTAGGGTCATAGTCAATTTAGTCCCTACATTTTTGTAGCAATCAATATGCTTCATGTTATTTTCAACTTGCAGTCAATTTGGTCCCTATTATTAAATCACTAACGAAAAATGTCTATGTGACAAACAACGTGCACTGTTGGCACACTTTAAGCTTACGTGGCAATTAAAATAATAATATTACATGCCACATTAGGAAAAAATTTAATTTATCAGTTTTAATGAAACAAAAAAAAAATTAAGATCTGGGAAGAACGTGAACCCAGAAAAAATCCAACCCAAGTCCACTTCTAGCATATTCGTTAAGCAAATCCAAAAATAAGATCAAACAAATATCAAATGGTTAACCTCACGAAGATTTGGCTTTGTGGTTTCAACTTCACAAACATTCACAGTGGGATTGACATAAGTGGGTTAATACAATTTGTATTTTATTGAGCACTTGGCAGTTGGCACTTGGTTAAGAAGCAAAGGATTAGAAAGAAGAGATGAGATTTTTCTGTATTGCTCAAGCACACAAATCTCTCAGTTGTTCAAAGAGCCAAGAACAAAAGAAATGAGAGAAAGGTTTTTCAACCTACATGGGTTCTCTCTATTTTGCTATCACTGTACTGTCAACTGTGTGTTTTTCGTTTTGGCTAAGGTGCTGCAAAGAAGAAAACTATCTCAGTGCTCTATTGTTAACCATTTTTTATATTTGTTTGGTTTTATTTTGGATTTGCTTAAAGAATATGCTGGAAGTGGATTTTGGTTGGATTTTTCTGGGTACACGTTCTTCCTAGATCTGAATTTCTTTTCTGTTTCTTTAAAACTGATAAATTAAATTTTTTCCAGATAATATGGCATGTAATATTATTATTTTAGTTGTCACTAAGCTTAAAGTGTGCAAATAGTGCACACTGTTTGTCACGTATGCATTTTCCATTAATGAGTTAACTGTAGAGACCAAATTGACTGCAAACTAAAAATAATATGGACCAAATTAATTGCTGCGAAAATGTATGGACTAAATTGATTGTGACCCTAAAATGTAAGGACCAAAATGGTATTTTTGCCAAAATATTATAAATAACTTATTAACTTACACAGTAAGCTAAAGACAAAAACGGTTATAAAAACCCGAAAATGCTGGGCCTTACAATAAAGCCGAATAACCCCCCACGTCAAAGTGACGCAGGGCGTACATGTGTAATACAGATAAGGCCTAAACCCAAACTAAGCCCCCACATCTAAAAATACCAAGGAAAATCCACAATAATATATAAACTCATATGAAAATGTCAAAGTGTTTAGAACACATACACTAACATAGAATTCTCTATATGTTTTGAAATTGATTTGTAAAGTACTAAACATTTATCATTAAATGAATTTTTTCCATTTCAATTGTAAAGGGAAATTTGTGGGTTATTTTTTTTATCACCATGTTGTCACTAGAATGGAGAATTAGGTTTGTGTGTGTTTGCAGAACTATTGTTAGTGATTTACACTTAATAATAATAATAAAGGTTAAAAATAAATTCAAAATTAGAAAAAAATCAATTAGAGATACAAAATTTAGAATGAAACCAATGGGATGCCTCTTGGAGAGATGGAAAAGCTACTTATGCCAGGATAGGAAAGAACATGACTTGTTCAGCATTAGTAGTTGAAGCTTTGGCACCTTATGGTGTGTTTGAATACCGCTTATTTTGCTAAAAACTGAAAACACTATAGCAAAATAATTTTTAAATGTGTGAATAGTATTGTGGGACCTAGTTTTAAAGTTTTTTTTAATAAAGTACTTGTGGGTCCCGTGAACAGTGCATGGGACCCACTGGAAAAGCAAAAAAATGCTCTTCTCTTCCTGCACGAGGCCCACAGTGCACGTTCTCAATAAAAAAAAAAAAAAAAAAAAAACGCCAAAACGCAGATGCTACCTTTATCATCAATATCCAAATGAGTACTAAAAAGGGCAATAGAATATTTTACTTGTCAAAAGTTGTAAAGTAATTGATAATGTTATAGCCATGGTTATGGATGTATGTGATGAACTCAGAGTTTAGGTTTCCATGGGTTCAAATACAGGGGAATGGGATAGCTCACACTCTTGTTGAATGAGGTGCTTATCATTCTTTTACTGATTCTGTATCTTCCATGATGCTCCCACATCATGTCACTAATTATTGGTGCTCTCAGAGACGGGGCCCACTGGAAAAGCAAAAAAAAAACGCTCTTCTCTTCCTGCACGATGCCCACAGTGCACGTTCTCAAAAAAAAAAAAAAAACGCCAAAACACAAACGCTGCCTTTATCATTAGTATCCAAACGGGTACTAAAAAGGGCAATAGAATATTTTACTTGTCAAAAGTTGTAAAGTAATTGATAATGTTATAGCCATGGTTGTGGATGTATGTGATGAACTCAGAGTTTAGGTTTCCATGGGTTCAAATACAGGGGAATGGGATAGCTCACACTCTTGTTGAATGGGGTGCTTATCATTCTTTTACTGGTTCTGTATCTTCCATGATGCTCCCACATCATGTCACTAATTATTGGTGCTCTCAGAGATGCTTTATTAAGTATGATTGTTACTTGTTATGGCGTTTTGTTGTGTTGGTTTTCTCATGTTTGTCTTTTTTTCTTTTCTGTTGTGGTTGCTTTCCTAGGTAGTTTGGTGTATTCTAGTTTTGATAAATGTTTGTTTGGAGTTTTCTTTGGTGTATTCTTATTGTTGCTCTACTGTTTCTTTGGGTTTTCTTCAATGAAAGGTTTTTGTTTAAGAGCAAAAAAAATTTGCCACCTCGATTTTACTACCACATAAGTCTGTCGGATATTTTGCACAAGTCCCTTTCTAACATTTGTAGTTGTTCATATCATTCCACTCAGTTTTCTCAAATAACTCTAACAACTACAATAATGATTTTTTTTCCTAGAATCAAATTACAACAATGGATTTTAATCATTTGATACAAATTATATGTCATGCATACAAATTAGTTTTCTCATAAATAACTCTAAAAACTACAACAAATTTTTTTTTTTTTTTTAAGAATCAAACTACAACAATGAATTTGATACATATAAACACACATAAGATGTAATTATATGTCATGCATACAAATTATTATATAATTAAGATGAAAATTACATAATTATAGATATACACATTTATAGGCCCTTAGCAATTTTTATAAGAGCTTGTGAACAAAAGTTTTCTTACATGGTATCAATGTATGAAATAAAATTAAAAAAAAAAAAAAAAAAAACTTTACCGTAAACTAAAAATTTCTTACCTCTTACATTGCTTTTCATTCGAGAGCTTGTAGAGATGTCTACCATTGACGACCTCTAAGGCTTTGAATTTGAATCTTCTTAAATTTGTTAGTGATAATATTAAAAATTTTATAAAATTCAAAAGTTATTCAAAATTAAAATAAAATCATTTGGACATACAAAAATAAAAATAATTATTTTTCCAAAATTGTTCAAATATGCACCATTGTATTATTTGTAAATCATTTGATATACATATATTGATAATGTATTGTTGTGTTTAGGTATTGTGATAGAATACAGATCACTTGGGGCATCTTCAATAGTCTCTTAAAATTTTCACTTAAATTGAATGGAAAATTTTATAAAAAAAAACATCTTTTTTATTTTACCTATCCAGTTCTTAAACACATCTCCAACAATCTCTCCATTTTTTGTTAAATTTTACTAAAATAATATATTTTTTAATTTTTCTACCTGTGTCCTTTTTATCTGCTGCTTTCTATCCATATGAGAGAGAGAGAGAGACCCTCCACCGCTCTCGTCCTTGCCCCTTTGCCACCACTCTTATGCTCCTATCTCCCCCGTCGCATCGTTGTTCTCGTCCTTCTACTTCTCCACATCTGCCAAGTAGAGAGAGAGAGAGAGAGAGAGAGAGAATCTTTTATTCCCTTAAATCCTTTACATAGCTACAATTGCTCTCCCTACAAAGACAGTTGTTGTAACTCTAAAAAAAATTCAGCTAAATGAAGGGTGTTGGCTTTGTGGAGCCTAGTTGTGTTTAATCTGAATTATGACCCAACTCGAAATAATATTGTTATGGTTTTTAATAGAAAATTTTCTGAGAATTAGTCCATGGAATACTGTGTGCAAAATATATATAAAAACTATTGTTTTGGAGATTAGGGTTTTATGTTGTTTCTGAGAGAGAAAACTGTACTACCGCATCTTGTATTTTTTCCTGAGAATAGTGAAATCTCTGCAACACCATAGACGTAGGCAAATTGTCAAATCATGTAAATATTGTCTTGTGTGATTATTTTTCTTTGGCGTATATTTTTTTTCTCTATTTTTGTATCTCACAGATTTAGAAATTTCGTATATATTCCCTTCAAAGAGATTGTTGGAGTTTTGTTTTGTAGGTTTGTTCTCTAAAATGGAGAGAAAAAATGGCTTTGGGGCCTATTGGAGATGCTCTCTCCATAAATAAATTAAAACTCTTACACATTTTCAATTACCAAATCACTTTGATCCAAATAAATAACACAATTATAAAAAAAAAATTATAATTAATATTAAAATGCACCAACAACTATCCTTGCATAGTAAAATATTGTGAGCTATTCCATGACCCATAAGATGTCTACTGTAATTGCCAATTTATTATTTGTTGAAGAAATAATATCTATTAAATGTTTGTGCAAAAAATCAACAAAATCTTCTCCTACCCCAGTTACTAGTGAAAGTATTGGCCAAATAAAAACAAACCCAAGAAAAACAAAAAACAAAAAAGAAAATGCACAGCTAATATCCCTAAGACTATGAAAGAATCCAGCAAGCCATCACAATCTTTCATAAGGGTAACAGGCATGTGAGGTCTGAGATATGAATAGCTCCATTTCATTTTAACGTCTAAGTTATTCTTCCCAACCATTGATATTTTGGTGTCCAAATGCATCATTTCCCATTTTAGATAAGTATCATGCAGTCAGTACTCAGTAGATTCGACTCGACATGACAGAAATAAACCAACACCAGTTACATATTTTGAAGAGAAAAATGGAGAGACAGTGTCTATATTGTTTGGTCATGTTTAATTTACATAACTATTCCTGACATGACAAACCAATCCCTATGCTATGGAGTATGGACATTGGAGGCTTATTTGTTTGATTGGTTTCCAAATTATCTTTGTATTACAAGGCTTGAGCTTGCTTTATGCAACTTTGCATAGGGCCGAAAAACGTCAATGTCTTGCTTGCATTCAGGGCAATCAGTCAAGCACCAGTATAGCAAGAGGTATCACATTGTTTTCGGCTGTTTAACGCAAAATTGTTATTATTACTATTATTATGCTAAGAGCCTAAGATAATGTTATCATTTTAATATGTGAAATTATGGGTTCCAGTTAGCTCAATTGGTAAAATCTTTGATAGTTGAATAAGAAATATTCCGAGATTCAACTTCCGCCTACACCAAAAACTGATTGGTGTTTTAATATGATGATAAAGAGATATCATCAAGAGTGAACGCCATAGGTTGAAATTCTCTAAACAAAAAATTTAATATGTGAAATTAAAATACAGCCCTTTATAAGTAAACAAAACAAGTTATATGATAGTTCAATAATAACCTCATCTTTTATAGCGTTTCTTGTCTTTGTTCAAACCTCATCTCTCTCTTCCCAACAGACACCCAAAATAAAAAAGTTAATTGAAATTTTTTAGGGTGTCATACAAATAAATATAACCTTTTTATCTTATTTGATTCATGTTAACATTATTTGCCCAAAGTGCTTCAACGGTATGGGGATCGAGGCATTCAGTAATTTTCTTTAATATTTCAAATGTAAAACAATTTATCCCATAAAATATGGGATTAGGTTGGTTTTGGTCTCCTTTTTTTTTTTTTTTTTTTTTTGAGAAACAAACACACACACAAGGAATTAGGTTGGTTTTGGTCTCTTAAATATTTGGTCGGTTCAACTTTTGTTCCTCATATATAAGGTTGATTTGATTTTAGTCCCTCAAATATAGGATGTCTCAACATTTATTCAATAAATTAAATTAAAAAAATATATTGAGATTATTATATTTTAAACATTTAATGGCTCAAGAATAAATAGACCTCAAATCGGAGTGAACAAAATACATTTTATCCAAAATTCTTTCCTCTCAATTGAATTCCCAACAAGCGAAGTTTTCATGTCATGCCACTGGCCCACAGTCAATTGGCAATCAAGTAACAACTATGATTTGCTTAGGTCCAATTATTGACCCATTGCTCTTAGCCTTGGAGGAAGTTCGAGATATAATAAAACACCATAAAAAAGCTCCAATTGAGGAGTTTATATAATAGTAATTATATAATTATAATTATATAATTTGCATCAATTATAATTTGGGATTACTAAAATTTTCAATCAGAAAAAAATCTAGGGGTGTGATGAGTATTATGTATTTGTAAGTGAAATAATTTTTTCACCACACCTCTAGGTTTTTTGTGATTGAAAAATTTAGTAATTCCAAATTATAATGGATACAAAGGCTCTTCTATTTTTTAGAATAAAGGTTAATAATTTACATCCATTATAATTTGGGATTACTAAATTTTCCAATCACAAAAAAACCTAGAGGTGTGGTGAAAAAATTATTTTACTTACAAATACATAATACTCATCACACCCCTAAGTTTTTTTCTGATTGAAAATTTTAGTAATCCCAAATTATAATTGATGCAAATTATTAATCTTTATCCTAAAAAATAGAAGAGCAAGCGCGTGCTCAGAGACTAATTTGGTAAAGATTATAATTTGAGATTACTACATTTTTCAATCACAAAATACCTGGGGGTGTGATAAAAAAATAATTTCTTGATTAGGCACTTATTATTTTCTATTTTGTTAAAAAAAAAAATCCATTTATTATAATTCAGGGTTTGTTATATTTTCAAATAACAAAATATAAACACATTTGAAAACATAGAAATCTATTCACATCCCTAGATCTTTTTGTAATTAGAAAAAAATGCACCAATCCTAAATTATGATAAATAGAAAGTTTTGTCCTTTAGGGGGGAAAAAACGTCTCTAAGCATGTCCGGGGCTAGTTTCTTCTAATGTGAAAATTGTCAATTGCTTTGATTTTTCTATATCATTAGAAAATTAGTTTTAAAAATATTACTCAATTTAAATGCTTCTTGAACTAATGCTTTTATCAACTAACATAAATGCACTGTAATGTAAATATTAGTCTTTTCACGCATGCTCAAATATTTTTCTATTTTTTTTAAATTTCAATACTTTCTTTTCCTAATATTTTTTTTCTTTTGCCATTAACATATAAATTGTAATGATAATGATAAGATACAAATAGAACAAATTTTGTGAATAGATTCATCTCTAACTACCTTTACTTGATTTATAAAGCAAAACTTAATTAATTCACCACAAATTAGTGCATCATTAATCTAAACATCTTACATGAATATATAATGTAAATATCTTGAATCCAATACTAAAATATTTGTAATTTTTTTAAATTACTTTAAAGCCTACAAAGCATTTACTATTCAAGCAAAAAAAACTTTGTATGAGTGTCATGATTAATATGATACAAAATTAAGACTCAACTTCAACTAAAATATTCTTAAAAATCATTATAAAAGAAGTTTTAGAAAGCAATAATTCAACTCTTGTTCTTGAGTTTGGTCCAATGGAGATTCTTACATTCTATTTGAAAAACAAAATTTAGCAGTTATTTCTTTATTATATAATTTGGACAGAATAGAGAAATAGAGCGATAATATTCTTACATTGTGTAACTCATCCAAAATATAAAAAAGCCTGAATACAATTTATGTTCCTTATAATTAGAATATAGAATCTATAGATAACAAATCCAGAAAAAGGGGTTTTCGTATAGCCTAATCCATTATAAGCCTGTTTGAATAAGCTGTTTGAAAAAAGGCGTTTTTTAATAATAGCGGTTTCAAAAAGTGTGTTTTTAAAACACGGTTTTTAAAATCCCAATTAAGCGTTTGGTAAAATATGTAGAAAACTGTTGTTTCTTTTTTTTTTTTCTTTTTTTTTTTTTTTGAGAAACAAGTGTTGTTTCTATTCATTCAACATTTAGATAATAGGTGCAATTACTATAATGGGCTTATCGTAAATTGCAGCCTATTAGCCTCTCTATGGCTGTAGCATAAGTCTCACCGTTTCGATGTAATGGTTGTTGATCTTTTATTGAAAGTTTGGCAGACTATTCGTAAAATAATAAAAAAGAGCCCTTAACATTTACCATTATTCCTGCATGTTATCCATATGCCAACTCCAATTCCAGCATAACATGGATTTGTTTACCTGGCGTTAAATTAGAGTGCCACCTCATTGAACCAAAACCAAAACGAAAATGATAGAAAAGAAAAACTAAAAATATGAAACCTGCCCCATAAAAAGTGGGATAGATGCGTAACTCGAATCATCTATATGGGTGCACGGCTAAACAAGGGAGTGATACAATAGCAGGGGCAGAGGTGATAGAGGATAGAGGAGATTCATGAGAAGGGAGGGTATGTATTTGAGGGTATATTCGGTATTTTGAACCCAAAACAAGTGAAATAGGAGAACTTGATATCAGTTTAAATTTGTGTTTTGAAAAAAGTTGACCGATACTGTGAATTGATAACGTGCTTTTTTGGCATTTTGTAAAAATGCATTTCCTTATAAATTGCCTAGCCAAACAATTTATAATCAGCGTTTTCATTAAAAAAACGCGCGTTTACCCAACCAAACCACCCAACCAAACGGGCTCTATGTATGTTGCGGGTTCTTTAGACAGTGGCTTCAAATTTGGGAAGAAATAGACCATGCCATTCCTTATTTGGATAGAATTGATCACTTGACTTAGCATCCACTCCAAGTGTGTTGTATTTGGCAGCTTTAATCCATTGTTTATGGGCCTAATCAAGGAACTCAAAATTAAGTTTTTCTCTTGTTGAAAATAGTATAACAAAGTAGCACAAAGGAAAATGTGGGTGTGTAAAAGATTTGTTAAATTTCTTTTGAAAATTTGAAATTTACAAAAAAAAAAAAAAAATTGTTCATGGACATCTTGATTTTTTGGAGCCATAATTTGCTAATAAAATTGTATAAGAAATTCTAAAATAAAAAATAAAAAATAAAAAAAGGAAATAGGAAAAAAAAACTCAAAGAATAAGGTATAGATATAGACATGAATATCAATCCACCTGAATTGATCATCCTTACTTAACTGAGTGCAAAGACATTGATCCATTACCAGAAGACCTCATCCATGCAAATTTTCTACAAAATACACAAAACCAACATACAAAATCAACATGCCATAATTTGCTGATAGAATTATATAAGAAATTGTAAAATCTAAAAAAAAAAAAAAAAGATTTGGCCGCAATAAGGCAGTAAAAAAAAAACCAAAAATTTAAAAAGAACATGAGAGAGAGAGAGAGATGCCTAGCATATAAATGAGATACACCAACAATTGTATCAAATTTTTGCCGATAAATTCCCACCTACACACCACCAAATTGAAACAAATAAATAAATCACAACCTATGAAAATCACAACACATAAAAACTAAAATGTCAATAATAGAATACATAAGGAAAGATGCCAATCTTTTATTTTTTTGGTTTGATACCAGACCTCTAGGGCTCTTAATGTATCAAAGACTGTTTTTTTTTTTTTTTTTTTTTTTTTTAATTTAAATTTGAATTTGCTTAAAAGATGGGACGTGAGGATAAGAATAGACAAAGTCAAATAAAATTGTAACTGCTAGACTCCTAACTGTTTGATGATAATGGAGAGTTAAATTGTAACTGCTAGACTCCTAAACTTGTACGTGGGTGAAAGAGTGGGTGAATTTTCTTTTTTCTTTCTTTTTTTTTTTTTTTTTTTTTTTTTTGAGAAGAGAGTGGATGAATTTTCAGTTGAGTGTTTTTTTATTGTTCAAAAGATAATTGTTTTGATAATTGTATTGAATTGAGATAAGAATTGTGGTAACATTTACTTTTATATATTTTTTTTATAAAAATAATTGAAGTATTTGAATTTTAATAGATAACAAATACATATAAGAATCAATCATTTGAATATAAATGGGTGGTAAGAATAACAATTTGTTTTTTCTTTTATGCGTGAAGGGTTTTCTTTTTTCTTTTGTACTGATTTGATTTTGGAGTAACTGATACATTTTGAATGAGAAGTTAATTTTTTTTTTTAAGGATATTGGGAAACAAAGTAGCGTATAATGTGTAGTAAGAATGTTTCAAGTTGTTCCTTCTCAAAAAAGCGTGTAATACCCTCAAAAATAAATAAAAAAAGTAGCGTAAATTCCTATTAAAAACAAAAAACAAAAAAAGAGTTTGTGTTAGTTTTAAATTGAGAAACAAATTAAATAGTGTAACGTAAATTCCTAAAAAACAAACACCAAACCAAGTAGCAGGCGTGCATGTTATTAAAGATAATAGTGGTCAAAGAGTTTGTGTTTGATTTAAATTGGGAAACCAAGCAACACAATCTTCGTTCATAAAAGAAACAACACAATCCATTAAAGCAATTCCCCACATTTTTAAGTCTAAACATAAACTTTTACGCAGTACATCAACTTTACCAAACACAAAAAGAAGTTTTGAATCCCTAATCACATTCACCCACAGCCCACAGGTAAGTACTTGGCAGCCATGGCAGGTAAGAACTCAAAAAAAGTCAATGATAAACAGAAGAAAAGAAAGAGGAACTTACAAAAGATAGAACCTAAAAAGCTGTTGGAGTCTCAAATCTAAAAGTAGAAGAAGAAAGAAGAGAATGTAGAGCTAAACTGAATGTCTTCAATCTGAAGAAGAATGAGAGAAACTAGCAAAGTGTACGTGAGTTTATGGATCTTAAAATATAAGAGTTTTAATTTACATATTTATCCCTGTTAATTGAAAACTTGTAAGTGGGTATAATGAGGGTATTTTAGGCATTAAAAATGAGGAATTCAAACAGGAGAAACCCCTTAAATAATAGTATAGATAAATGGATACCACTAAACCTATTCATTTGAGCCCTCTTACTTATTAGTTAGATAAAAATGTTACATACAGTATATAATAAGTAATAGATGATACTATGTATTACATAGAAATATAATAAATTCAAATTGAGTTTTTTTTTTTTTTTTTTTTTTTCTATATTTAGATACATGAGAACATAATTGACACGGCAAATAAAATATAGTTGGAAGGACATTTGGCATGAAAATTAGAGTAAATTTAAAATATAAAAACACTTGGCATCAAATAATAAGACAATTACAATGACACTTGACACAAATTTGAAGTGCAATTAGAATCTAATTTGAATTATTGATGGAACTTTCTCTCAGCTTCCACTTTAATATAATATATATGATAAGATGTGGGTCTCACTCACGTGAATATTTCAATAGATAAAAATCAAAACATAATGATTTTAATCATCAGTTGATTTTAAGGTATTGATTCTCACTCACTTGTTTCTATATACCATCCATACACATTGCAACTTTCACATTTTAAATGTAGACATCCTTAAAATTTAAAAGACATCATGCATAAAATTATGAATGTTGTGTGTACAGAGTGATATGTACATGTACGAACATTTTCAAAGTAATTCACTAAGCATTACATGTTCAAACCCTCACCTTAAACTCAAAAACAAAATAACCCACATTATCACTTTAATTTATCCTCTGAAGGACTTATTCATGGAATTTTAAAATTTTACCATTTGCTTTAATTTTTGTTCAATCATTGAGTCGCCAAAAGCTTTGCAGCTTAACGAGTTAGCATCTCTTAATGTTTTTAACAGAAACATTTAAAATTCAAATCATTATTTCCCTGCTACAATTATTAAATTATAAAATTAAAATAAAATAAAATAAAATATTTTAAAAAATCAATCATTGAAGTCTCTGCATTTTCTTAAAATTTTAAAACTAGTTTGAGGTAAATAGATGTTATTCTTTGGGTGAGTTCCAGTTAGATCAATTAATTAAATCTTTGATGGTTGAATAAGATATTTGAATTTCAAACTCCGCCAACACCAAAAATCAATTAGTGTCTTGGTCTGATTCTCAAAAAAAAATAATAATATTTTGGTCTGATAATAGAAAGCTATTAGGAGCGAACGTAATAAATTAAAACTTTCTTTAAAAAAAAATTATTCTTTGGTCCGGATAAAGAATTTTGGAAAAACGCGTGGTTGTCGTGAAAGACAGCCCATTTGAGGGGGAATGCACCTTGGTGGATGACCCAGGATTCTTTCTTTTGAAAGATAGCCCAAGGCCTGTATGGGTCTGGACTTTGGGGTAGTGTGAAGCTGATGAGGTCCAAGGGTGGTGGGTTGTGAACCGAGAAACCAAGGAAGACAGGATTTTTTTTTTTTTTTTTGGTGAAATGGAAAAACAGAAATTTGAGCACCCATATTATGATATCATATATCATAATAATGTGTTTTCAAGTATCATGCCAAAAACATTTTAAATAAACGATTCTTAATATAAAAAAGAAAAATTATCATGACTAAACATTTGAAATAAATTGATCATAATAGGTATCATCCTATACCACATGGATTTTAAAAATTAAAAAAAAAACAAAAACAAACAAACAAACAAACAAAAATGCCAAGAGTTTTGTAACTCAACTAATAACTTCTAGTGTTGCCGACATAGACGTTCAGGTTTCAAATACCCCCTCTTCTAACTATCGAATAATAAAGAGTAGGAGAAAGGGTAAAAATATGATAGATCATTATTATATAAACATTCCATTATAGAATTAACTTCATCTAAGCATTGGATCATTAGTTCACCTATACAATCAACTAGTCGCTAACTTGTGCAATGCACGGATTAGTTGAACAAAAATTTTAAATTTTAAATTTGCCTAAAGTTATGATCATTTGAGAAAATAAGTTACAATTTAAGAGGGAAAAAAAATACTAACACCAACAATGTTAGGCATGCCATGTCTATTATCAACGGCATCCTTTCTTTAATGAAAATTAAGGTCTCAATCATTTTTTAATATAATATAATTCCTCCCATTGCTCAATTTTTTTGCAAAATCCTGAGTTTTTTCTTGCCATATAAAATGCAACCAAAAAACCCAAAAATAAGAAAATAAAAACTATAGAAGTTTTTACATAGAAAACAGTAATTAATTATACTCAGAAATGGCATTGACACTTAGAAAGAGTCATTAATCTAGAGCAATAGGTTTTGGGATTTTTTTTTTTTTTTTTTTTTTTTTTTGAGAATAGGAAAAGCTAATTTTGTTTTATAGGCAATAGTTATAATATTTTAACACATAGAAGAACAATAACAAAAAGGCGTATTAGATGAATAAATTGACTTCGTTAGAGAATGAAGACAAATAAATGCAGTGGAAAGAATAAATTTCAGAATATATGAATGTAAAAAGAAGAAGGAAGTACCAGTTGAAAGGCCATAGAGTTTTAATCTTGATAGAAGATGACCAATCTAGGAAGCACTTGGAATGCTCCTATCATCTGCATAGCCTCAGCTGCCACCTTCTTGCCTCTCGTCTACTTATGATTCCAACTTTTATTCTTGGCGAGAGAAAGGGGCTCTTGCCTTTAGGTAATGTAATTGAGAAAAATGCCACAAGAAACATATCAACACCCTTTTTGGTTCTTAAATAATAAAAATTTAAAGAACAGATTTATGAGGTTAACGCATAACCTAAACTTATTCATCAAGATTCAAGACCTAGCAATGTAAAAAACAATTTAAAAAATAGAGTAAAAATGCAAAAATGGTCATATATATGAAAAATAATTTTTTTTAAATAACAGTAATTTATAATTCTTAAATCACATTAATTCAAACGGTAAGGCAAAATATATGACTACATAATAGAAAAAATATAAGAGAAAAATAGGTTACCTCAAAAGAATAATGCATGACTATAGCAATTGAAATTTGTCAAGACAATTTCATATATTGCAAAACATAAACCAAGAATTTAGATGTTAAAACTTCTAAAAAGCCAAAAGAAAGAGTAAAGAATCAGAAGATTCAGTGCCTAGAAATTATTTTTAAAAAAAAAAAAAAAAAAAAAAACATATGACTTCATAATAGAAACAAAAATATAAGGGAAAGATGGGTTATTATCCATGGCTAGCAGTTGAAAGCAGAAAGATAGTTTCAAATATTGCAAAAATTGAATCAAAAAAATTAAGTTGTTAAACTTCTTAAAGGCTTAAAAAATTGAAGAATCAGCAAAAAAAACATGACTACATAATAGAAAAAATATAAAAGAAAGATAGGTTACCTCAAAAGAATAATCCATGATTATAGCAATTGAAATTTGTCAAGACAATTTCATATATTGCAAAATATGAACTCAAAATTTAGATGTTAAAACTTCTAAAAAGCCAAAAGAAAGAGTAAAGAACCAGAAGATTCAATGCCTAAAAATTATTTGAAACAAAACAAAAAAATAAAAACATATGACTACATAACAGAAAAAATTAACAATTCTTATCAACAAAAACTCAATAAAACTATAGTTAAAAAACCCTAATAGCAATCTAGTGACTGGAGAATTAGAGAAGGAGAGAAGGAAGAGTAAAAAAAAAAAGAAAACCGAATGAGAGAGGAGTTGTTTGCGTAAAGAACATAGTAAAAATATAATTAAAAAACCCTAATAGTGATGTAGTGACTGGAGAATTAGAGAAGGAGAGAAGGAAGAGTCCAATACAAAATAAAAAACTGTATGAGAGATTAGGTGTTTGCGTTTGAATACATCTTAAAAGTTCTAAATCAAATTAAAATATATAAATAAAAAATGCTGACGTGGAAAATTATGAAAATGTCAACCAAAAGTCAAAGGCTTCGGTTTTATATATATATAGATTAACTGGAACCTAGGGCATTACAAGTTTAACCCAAAAAAAAAAAGAAAAAAAAAGAAGAGAATATTGGTGAAAGAAATTCAAATTTCAGAAATTCACACACCAAGACATATGCAGTAACTGTCATCATTCAGACTTTCACCCCTTTTTCTTTTAGTGGATCTTTGTGATGGGTGTCATTGTTCTTTTTTTCTGTTTTCTTTTTTAAATTCTACCATCGCTCCAACCATTGAGATTGGGATGGCAATACTGGACTGGACACTCACATCACTGTCTCACACCAAGGCAATAAAGAAAGGTTGCAATAGCAGCTCATACTGCTAACTAGACCTAGTAAAAATGAATGCGAACTTGTTAACCCGTTTGAATTATAATGAAAAACAGGCTATGGATAAAAAGAATAGCAGTGGGTTTTAGTATAATAAGCTAATCCAAAAGCACACTTAGTTTATAGGTGATTTAATTTAATTTCATATTTCGTGCATAACATGTATATGTGCCTTCTTTTTTCTTCTATGGAATTTTTAGACTAGGAGACTATTAGAATTAATGTATTATTAAACTTTTATCTTTGGTTTTTTTTTTTTTTTTGGTTCTTTTATTTGTTTTTGAAAGAAACACAAAAAGAATAAAAAAAAGTTATAAAGATGTTTTAAGTTTTCTTTTTTTAACTTGAAATTTGGGCTATTTTGAGTTAACCAACTATCCAATGACCGGGTAAGGATCAAAGGAATAACAACCCGTGTTTGTCCAATAAGTTTCTGACCCAAACCCAACCAAGTCAAATCCAAATCCAAACAACTGAGCCATTTGCCAAGTCAAAATTGCTAACCATAAAGGCAACAAAAATTTGTTGTTGAGGAAGATCAACCGTAAAAATCAGCATAAATGCAGCTTTAAGCCCAATTTATTCTTCCATTGCTGTTGTGGCTACTGGCTAGAGACTAGAGAGAGGAGTTGGTATTTGCTTGCTCCATGAAGGTAAACACCAACCTCTCTCTCCAAGCAGAAGCTGAAGCTTTGAAATGGGCTATAAAACTATCTGCCAACTTGGTCTTTGATTTCATTTTCATTAAGAGCGACTCTAAAGTTGCTGTCGAGTATCTTTCAAAGCAAGAGCTCGAAATCCCTTGGAGAATACATAATATATGTTCTAACATGTCTCTTTTGCTCTCCTAATTTACAAAAATTTCTGTAAAATGGGTCCCTAAGAATTCTAATGATGCAACCCACACCTTGGCCAAATGGTCTCCCAAGCATAATGTATTTGGTTCTTTTGATCAAATGTTGAAATCTCCTTTATCGTACTTTTCTTCATTGTTTGTGCAACAATTATATGAGTACCATATTTAATTGCCCCGTTAGACCCAATGTATGTGTGAAAATTTGCCACATCATTTAGAAAGAGATACGTTATTATTCCATTACACACAGGCAATAAAACTCAAGGAAGTTGATGGTGGGATTAATATCTCTTTTTCTTTTTTTTTAATTTTAGGAACCAACAGTGCTCATTTGAAATTTCAATGACCAAAAGAGTTCACAAAGTAAACTTAAAGATCCAATAATGTATTTTGGCCTATTTAAACTATATCAATTAATGTAATTACAAGAATGATAAAGATTCTGTTTGTAAAACTCTTATATAAACTCATCTATGTAAGTTTATAAAATTACAAAACCGTGAATGTAGGCCTCTTAAAAATATTGTCATGTTTTTCTCATTGTTTTGGGTCTTTTGATGATGTGACGTGTGTCTATTCTGGCTTGGCTCTTTTGTTAACCCGGGTTTAGTTTGAGGGGTTTGGCTTATCTGCAGTACTTTTTTAAGGGGAATTTTCTTTTGTTTTAATGAGAGACTGCCACATCACCAACTAAATAAATAAAATATGGGGATTAAAACTCACTACCACTTGCCATTGTATATTTAAAACAAAAGAATATATCCTATTAAAAATGTACTAGAGGTAAGCCAAACCCTAGTTTGGGAAGCAGAATCTGCCACTCACGTCTACACAAATGATGAAGACTAGCTGTTTGTCTTGAGATTAGGTGGGACTTAGCAAATCTGC
The DNA here is from genome assembly GCA_030021035.2 of Notholithocarpus densiflorus. Taxonomy (NCBI): domain Eukaryota; kingdom Viridiplantae; phylum Streptophyta; class Magnoliopsida; order Fagales; family Fagaceae; genus Notholithocarpus; species Notholithocarpus densiflorus. The sequence continues at coordinate 1,802,088 of JARYZH020000009.1, read as the reverse complement.
CAAAAGAGGGGGGAACACAGCTTTTGAAATCATACTTTAGCAGCTGAAAGGAAAGGTAATTTAAGAGTAATATGATGAAGGAGAAAGAGACACTCATGTTTGTGCACTCAAATAATGCTCATAAAGAAGTGTTTCCTATCTACTAAATGTACTGAAAAATCTAGTAAAGTTTAATGATGTATATGTGTATATTGGCTTCATTGTTGTGTTTTTCTCTCATTAAAAGATTTGATAAATGAGAAGGAAACCTACAGTGTTTTCTGGATATTAGCACTCAGTAGCATTGAGTAGTGAACACTCTAAAAAGGGTAGACTGGTTTTTGTTTTGGATCTCGTCACAGCCGAAACCCTTTTGCTAACTGGTGCTAGACCTTATTGGCCCAGTCTGGTCAGTTTTTGCTATTTAGAGACTTTATAGGCTAAATTAGTGGGCCCAGATTTAGCTAATTTCATAGGGTGGTTTTGTCAGCTGCATGGGTCAACATTAACAGGTTGTGCAGTTGTGGGTTTAAGTTAATGATGCATCATGTTTATGGACTGGGGCTTATTTTAATTTGTTGCCCTAAAATGCCCTTAACACTTTTTGTTTTCTTTACAGATGGGTGGGGATGTTACTCCCGGTTCTTCTATGCGCACACGTTGAAACAACTCTCACTTTTTGTTAATGTGTGATTGGATTGTAGAGCTTATACATAGCCAACCGTTAGTACTTAGTGAGAACACTCGGATCTGATGATGCCGAAAAAGTCACCAGTGATCCACACGATACTTGCACACTCAAAATAGCACCTGCACAATAAAAAGGGAAGACCTAACAGAGAGTATCGGTGTGGTGCCGGCCAAATACCCTTCGAAAGTTAAGTTAGAACTTCTCACAACTCTAGAGTGCTAGAGAGGGGTAAATTATGCGTACCTTGGGTAATGAGGGTATTGGGGCTTTTATAGTAGTATAAGGTTAACATCTCTTCCTTGAGTTAGAAGTCTTTTCCTTATAGGAATCCTTATAAGCGTATATTGCGGGATTCTTTCCTTGTAGGAGACTAACACTAAGCATGGGGCACAAGACACTTCCTTATATACTCACGCGTGGTGGCCAAGTCAAGAATATGACAGAACCACCGGCTTTAATGTCGTCCGCTTTCCATCCTCCATATATTGAATCCGTCAGCTTAATGCCATAGGCTTCCTACTGCCTTGCTGATGGACATAAACAAAGCCGACGGGTTGGTTTTAGACGTCACTTTATGCCTTCCCTTTGGTAATCATATTTTTACAATTTTATCATTATCAACTGCCCCCTACTCCATATTCTCGTCAGCTTAAACCGACGGGTTATGGAGTAATACTTTCATTGCTAATTTTTCACCTGACAAAGAGAGAGGGAAGATCATTTATGGGCGACTCCTCGAGCGGCCATCATTAAATGCTCGGACACGTGGCGCGTTCTGGTTGGTTCCGTTTCTGAACGAGAGCGTTGCTTCGTCTTCCGTGCATTCTCCCTCTTATATATAATCTGCCTCTCCACTTCATTTCTCCTATTTGATCCTTGCTGACCTCTTGAGAGAAGACCCGTCGCCTTTACTCCGTCAACTTTTTACTTTGTCGTTTGTGCTGCTACCGTCGTTTTCGAAACCGTCCCCTGCTTAAGAGACTTGTAAGTTTTCTCTCCTTTTCTCTTATTCGTATGTGTTTTATTTTGATTGATTAACTCCATAGTGAAGCCATCATCTTAGGTTCTTAGAATGAATCCGTCACTTGTAGGTAGTCAGATGTCAAGTGACGCGTCGAGTGATTAGTCGTCAGTCCGCGATGGAGCGGGTTACGACGAAGTATCAGGTCAGTAGTCCGAGGGCTTCTCCTGGTCGTTAGGGAGAGAAACGTCAGTCCAATCTCCTAATGAGGAAGTTGGCAATTATGGAGAGGGAGGTGAGGGGGAAATAGTGAATGAGGAGGGAGAGGAGGAAATAGTGAGTGAGGAGGGAGAGGAGGAGAGGAATAGTGACAGAGATGAAGGTGACGAGGAATCCTGTGAGGGAACTTCAGGAAGTCCTGGAGGCAACCGCCCATTCATCCTTCCCGAGGATTGGTCCGTCAATAAATTTCTGCCAAAGATGAGTGACAGGGTTTTTAAAGAGCTGCGTACCCATTATCAAATCCCAGACCACATCCCCATCCGTCTTCCTAGAAAAAACGAAAAGTGCTATACAGGGAGGACTGCAGACGTCCGCATGTACGACGCTATGTTTGCTGCAGGGCTTAGACTGCCACTGACGGCTTTGCATCATCAGTTGACTGATTTCCTGGGTTGTCCGTCAGCCAGATCTCTCCGAATGCCTGGAGGATCTTTATAGGTGCTGAGATCTTATAGGGTCGCTTGAGTGGAGGGAACCATCAGCTTTCTTTAGACGAATTCTTTTATTGCTACGGACCTTAGCATAAAGTATCCTCTAAGGGGACATATCATTTTGCTGCCCGGGAGAAAGGCTTGAGACTAGTGTCTGATATGCCAGACTCTAATAGGAACAAGAAAAGTAGATTTTTCTTTGTTGAAGGGACGAATTGGGTGTGTCGTCAAGAGGAGTGGGGGACGATACCCCGTGGTTATTTTGACAACACTTGGGCTTTTGTAAGAGATTTAGGTTAATCCCGTCTCCTCGTTTTCCTTAGTTTGCTTTGTTCGAATGCTTCTAACACCGTCTATTCCCCTTTGTTTCAGCTAGCACTCGTCCTCAAATATCTGACGAGCAAGAGGAATTCATCCGTTAAGTTCTTGACATCCCTTTTGAGCAACGAAAGTGTAGGAACCTAATCACCCTCGACATTCTTCATTCATACTATGGGGGCCCGAAACCGACGCCTGAAGCTCGCAAATTGGACAAATACTCCCATCGCTGTGAGTAAATTTCCTATTGTCCTTGTCAATCTTGTTCTTACTGTCTGCTTTCTTGACGCATGTTTGTTGTCTTTCGCAAAAATGGAGGCTGCTAGGCAAAGGGTGAGGGCTGCTGCCGCCCATAAGAAAGAAGAGGAAAAGAAGGCTAAGGGAGAGTTAGTGTCTTCGTCAGCTCCCAAGGCCGTCACTAAATGTTCGACCAAGAGGAAGCCTAACGGGAAGGACGATCGTCCATTTAAAAAGGTAACCGTCACTTCTGGAGATATGCCCCTAAAGAAGTCGCCTCTCAAGTCAAGTCGTGGTGTAGGGAAGGGGATGATGACTTCTTCTGGTCCCGTCACTGAGGGACCCCGTTGCTTGCTTACCCACAAAGACTATGCTGTCGAGGAAGTAGAGTCTTTGATAAAGCCAACGGATATAGATCCATGTGCTCAACTACGGACGGAGGATTTGGGGGCGTCAGCCCTTTTTGATTTAACGCGGGTAGGCTTTCTTCCTTGGTTAACTTTTATCTTATCTTTTTCTTGTTTATTGATTGACGTCCGTATCCTTTTCAGGCATTGGTACGTGTTAAGGCACTTCAAGATCGGTGTATTGCCAAGGAGGACGTCGTCATTCGGGTTAGGAAGCACAACACCAATTTGTTGGATCAGCAGACTCAATATAAGGAAGGCCTTTGTGATTTGAACCGTGAGTTGAGGACGAATGGGGAGAAGTTAGAAGAGGCAGAGCGTCAGAAGGAGAAACTTCAGGAAGAGGTGACGGCTTTGCACAAACAGGTGAAGACGGTAAGGGCTAACGCTGTCCAAAAATTTAAGACGTCGCAATCATTCATTGACTCTTGTGCCGACTATTATGGCACTAGGTTCGAAGATTGCTTCAAAGTTACATCAGCTTTCCCAGAGTTGGACCTATCTGGGATCACAATGGATGATCCTGAGCCGACGACGCCTGTTGGTGACGTCGTTGTTGATGAAGGTGACAGCTCCCCTAAATCCAATCTTCCTCCCAAGGATGATGACACCGTCGTTCTAGCCCAACTTGCTGCCAATCCTCCTCATGTTTTTGCTTCCAACCCTCCAGTTGTACCTGTAAATGTTGAAAATCCTCATTCTCGGAAAAAAGACGACGTGAACACTACTGATGCTCCTGCTGCTTGATTTTGCTTTCTGTGTATTTTATTTATTTTGCAAACAATGTTTAAATGCCCCTTTGCTTTTGGGCTCGTATTTGTAAACAGTTTACCCTATTATATGGCATATTACTTTCGTCGTCTTTCGTCTTTTATTTGTTGATGCGTTGTGTTGGATGCCTAGAATGAATTCGTCGGCCTATAGTCCCGTCTGTCTTGGCGAACTCGTCAACTTTATGGACTAATGATGGACTTGTTTATTTTAAGGGTATGATGAGTCTGTCAGCTTTATAGCTTCGTTCATGTTATGGACTTTGTTATTTTTATGATCTCATCCATTTGATGAGCTCATCAGCTTTATGGTCTCGTCCACGTTATGGACTTGTCATTTTTATAATCTCATCCATTTGATGAGACCGTCAGTTTTATGGCCTCGTCCACGTTATGGACTTGTCATTTTTATAATCTTATCCATTTGAAGAGACCGTCAGCTTTATAGCCTCGTCCATGTTATGGACTTGACGAATTCGTCGTTTTTACAATTTCATCTATTTGATGAGCCCGTCAACTTTGTGGACTCGTCCACATTATGGACTTGACGAACTCGTCGTTTTTACAATTTCATCTACTTGATGAGCCTGTCAGCTTTGTGGACTAAAATTTTTTCATCCCTTTGGGATAAATTGATGTTTTGTGGTTTTGAACAATGAAGTCATCCCCTTCTTATGGATTTGTCCTATATTTGGACTTGGTTCTTGCCCATTCAAGAGACTTTAACAATGCTTCAGCCTCTTGGGATGGGTCCGTCCACCTTATGGATTTAGAGTCGTCCACTTTTTTATGAACTTAAGGTCGTTCACTTTATGGACTTAGAATCGTCCACCTTTTGTGAACTTAAAATCGTCCACTTTCGTGAACTTAAAGTCGCCCACCTTTTGTGGACTGAAAGTCGTCCATCTTTTGTGGACTTAGGGTCGTCCACTTCATGACTTAGAATCGTCCATCTTTTGTGAACTTAAAATCGTCCACTTTTTGTGGACTTAGGGTCGTCCACTTTTTGTGAACTATAAATTTGTAAATAGAAACTTCAGTCATTTTTGAATAAACTCCTCTTATTGCCATGCATTCGTCGAAAAAGTAGTTATTAAAAAGAAAAAGTTCTGCCCTTTGGGCTTAAAAGGAAAAAAGAAGAAGGTATTATCGTAAAAACTAAAGTAAATGATAAAATTGAGGAGTATAACTAAAATTCGCTACGGTGAACTGTAAATAAAAAAGGGGCGTCGTTCTCCATGTTGTCATCTCTATTGGTAGTACTTTCGTAAGTGCCCGGTGTTCCATGGATGTGGCAGCCTCCGTCTGTTTAACGTCTCCAGGTGGTAAGTGCCCTTCCTCTGCCATGTCATGATTCGGTAAGGTCCTTCCCAAATAGGGCTAAGCTTCCCTTGGGTAGGGTCTCTTGCTACGCCCATCACTTTCCTTCGAACAAGATCTCCAACCCAGAAGTCTCTGTGTCGGACCCGGGAATTGTAGTGCTTAACCATGCGGTCCTGATATCATTCGAGCCTTTGCTTTGCTGTCGCCCTGACCTCATCTACTAGATCAAGATGTAGGCATATGGCCTCGTCGTTCTTGCTCTCGTCATGGTTGTGCACCCTATAGCTTGTGAGTCCGACCTCGGCTGGGATGACTGCCTCGCTCCCGTATGTTAGCCGAAATGGTGTCTCTCCTGTGAGCGTCCTTGCCGTTGTCCTGTATGCCCATAGTATGCTTGGCAACTCTTTAGGTCATATACCCTTTGCTCCCTCAAACCGAGTCTTGATAATCTTAAGCAAGGATCGGTTCGTAACTTCGACCTGTCCGTTAACCTGAGGGTGGGCGGAGAAGGAGTAGTGGTTTCTTATCCCTAACTACGAGCAAAAGTCCCGGAAGGAGTCGTTGTCGAATTGCTTCCCGTTATCTGAGACTAAGACTCTAGGGATGCCAAACCTGCATACGATGCATCTCCAGACGAAACTCCACATGTTCTTTTCCGTAATGGTGGCTAAGGTTTCAGTTTCCACCCATTTTGTAAAGTAGTCAATGCCCACTACCAAGAACTTCAGCTGCCGCACTGCTGTAAGGAAGGGTCCCACGACGTCTAATCCCCACTGGGCAAACGGCCATGGGGCCGTCATCGGGGTTAACACTTCGGTTGGTTGTCTAATAATATTGCTGAACCTTTGGCACTTGTCGCAGGTCTTGACATAAGCTTCAGCGTCCTTCTGCATGGTGGGCCAATAGTACCCTGCTTGCACTAGCTTGTGTACTAATGATCTTAACCTCGAATGGTTTTCGCAAATCCCAGTGTGTACCTCTCTTATGACGTAGTCCGCCTCTTCAGTACCTAAGCACCTCAGATATGGACGGGAGAAGCCTCTTTTATACAGGACATCTTTTATTAAGACGAATCTCGCTGCCCGGACCTTCAGCTTTCTTGCGGCCTCTTTCTCGTCTGGCAAGACGCCATTCTTCAAGTATAAAGCTAACAGTGTGGTCCAGTTACTTTCAGAACCTATCTCCTGCATGTCGTCGAAATCTATTAGTGGAGAAAGCTGAACAAAAGAGAGTACATTACCAAGGGTGATCATATGTTCTGCTGAAGCGACTTTGGCAAGACGGTCGACTTGCTCGTTCTCTCCTCTAAGGATTTGGATGATTTTGGCCTTTAGGTCGTCTACTCTTCTTCTTACTTGATCCAGATACCTCTTCATCCTTTCGCCCTTGCACTCATAGTCTCCATTCACTTGGTTAGTAACGACCTGAAAGTCACAGTAAATGACTACGCTCGCGGCTCCCGTTGCTTTGGCGAGATCGAGACCTGTTACTAGTGCTTCGTATTCCGCTTCATTGTTGGTGGTGGGGAAGTCAAGACAGACCATACATTCAACCGTGTCTCCTTCGGGTGACAGTAGTACGACGCCTACCCCCCCCGGCCTGCCTATTAGATGATCCGTCTGTATGTATGCTCCACTGAGGAGATTCTTTTGCCCCCTTGTCCTCGTCGTTTGTGAACTCTGCTATAAAGTCCGCGACGACCTGTCATTTGATGGCGGTACTGGATGTCAAACTCGCTCAATTCAATGGCCCATAGCACTAATCGACTAGCAGTTTCAGGGTTGCTCATCGCCCGTCGTAAGGGCTTGTTAGTCAGGATGATCACCGTGTGGGCTTGAAAGTACGGTTTGAGTTTGCGAGCTGCCGTAACTAATGCAAAGGCGAGTTTCTCCATGGGTGAGTATCTTTCTTCGGCACCGCGAAGCGCCCGACTGGCGTAATACACAGGCTTCTACACTCTTTCTTCTTCTCTGACCAAGGCAGCGCTGACGGCAGCAGAGGAGATGGCCAGATAGAGAAAAAGCTCTTCTCCTGGCTGCGATGGACTTAGCAGTGGAGGGGAAGAGAGATAAGCTTTTAACTCCTCGAAAGCCTGCTGACACTTGGCAGTCCACTCTAAAGATTTCTTCAGTGTGCAGAAGAAAGGTAAACACTTGTCCGTTGCCCTCGATGCGAATCTATTCAGTGCTGCTATTTTGTCTTTGAGGCTTTGTACTTCCTTTACATTTCTTGCAGTTGCAGGTGCCATCTCCATTATGGCCCGGATCTTGTTCGGGTTGGCCTCGATGCCCCTTTGAGACACCATGAATCCTAGGAATTTTCCTGCCGTCACTCCGAAGGTGTACTTTCCTGGATTAAGCTTCATGTTGTAAGAGCAAAGGATGTTGAATGTTTCCCTGAGTTCTTCCAAGTGACCTTCCTCCCTTCGGCTTTTTACTAGCATGTCATCAACGTAGACTTGGACATTTCTCCCGATTTACTATGCGAACATCTTGTTCATAAGCCTCTGATACGTTGCGCCCGCGTTTTTTAGGCCAAATGGCATCACTTTATAACAAAATAGGCCTTGGCTAGTCATGAACGAAGTTTTCTCCTGATCGTCTTCGTGCATTCAGATTTTGTTGTAACCCGAAAAGGCGTCCATAAAGCTTAATAGCTAATGCTGAGCCGTAGAGTCTACTAGAATGTCGATCTGCGGGAGGGGATAGCTGTCTTTGGGGCATGCTTTGTTTAGATTGGTGAAGTCCACGCACATCCTCCACTTTCCGCTAGCTTTTTTAACCATTACTACGTTTGCTAGCCAGTCGGGGTAGTAAACCTCCCTAATGAAGCTTGCCTCCTGTAGTTTGCGAACCTCCTCCGCTATGGCCTGATCTCGCTCTAGGGCGAATACCCACTTCTTCTGTCGGATGGGCCGAATGGAGGGCGACACTTTTAGCCTATGTACCATGACCGAAGGGTCTATCCCTGGCATGTCTTCGTGGCTCCAGGCGAATACGTCTCGATTATTTTTGAGGAAAGTTGTGATCGCTTGGCGGACCGCGGGATTAGCGAGGGTTCCAATTTTCGTTGTTTGGTCAAGTTTGGAATCACCAAGAAGTATCCGGTGTTCTTCTATGTTCATGGCTTGGAGGTGGTCATCCATTTCCATCATAGCCACGTAGCATTCACGTGCGGCCACCTGATTTCCACGTAGCTCTCCCACTCCGTAGTTGGTAGGAAACTTGATCATTAAGTGGTAAGTTGAGGTTACAGCCTTCCACGAATTGAGGGTGGGTCGTCCGATGATAGCATGGTATGTGGATGAACAGTCGATCACTAGGAATGTTATGTCCTTGGTGATCTGCTGAGGGTAGTCGCCTACCTTTACAGATAACGTGACCGCGCCCAAGGGGAACACCCTTGTTCCTTCAAAACCGACAATCGGGGCGTTCGTCGAAATCAATCGTTCCTTGTCAATTCTCATCTGCTGGAACGCTGGGTAGTATAAGACATCTGCCGAGCTGCCATTGTCGACCAACACCCGGTGTATGTTGTAGTCTCCTACTTGTATGCTGACGACAAGCACATCGTCGTGCGGGTGATGAAGACGTCACGCATCTTCTTCCGAGAACCTCATAATAAGGCCTTCTCTCCGTGCTATCTTTGGTACGGAGCCCGTCAGTTGAACATTCTGGACCATCCTAAGGTAAGTTTTGCGGGCCTTTTTGGACGACCTAGTAGTAACTGTTCCCCCTACGATCATCCTTATGTCCCCTATGGGGGGTCTTGGACGTTTATTATCTCGTCGGGGGTGCTGCTGTTGAGGGGGTGGATCTGCTCTCTCCTTGTTGACGAACTTCTGCAATTTCCCTTGTCTGATAAGGGCCTCAATCTGTTGCTTTAAGTCGTAGCAATCGGCTGTGTCATGACCGTGGTCACGGTGGAAGCGGCAATATTTGTCTCTAGGTCGCTTGTTGGGGTCTCCCTTCAGCTTTCCGGGGAATGTCAGAGCCCCATCGTCCTTGATTTGCATTAGGACTTGATCTATCAGGGTGGTCAATGGAGTGAAGCTTGTGAACCTTCCTCCCAGGGGCTTAGAGCGCCTTTCATCCCTTCGGTCTCCCATTCTTGCCTTCTTCCGCCCTTGGTCTTGTCGTGTGTCTTCCTGTCTCTCCCTTTTCCTGGGCTTTTCCTCCCAAGCCAACAGTGCGTCTTCAGCATTCATGTACTTGGTGGCTCTGTAGAGTACTTCCGACATGGTCTTTGGGTCGTTCTTGTACAAGGAGAACAAAAACTTACCCTTCCGCAACCCATTCGTGAAGGCTGCTACAAGTATTTTGTCATTGGCTTCATCGATCAAGAGTGCTTCCTTATTGAAGCGGGTTATGTAAGATCTCAGCGTCTCATTCTCTCGCTGCCTGATGCTCATCAAGCATGCCGTGGACTTCTTATATCTATGTCTCCCGATGAAGTGTGCAGTAAATTGAGCACTTAACTCATTGAAAGTGCTGATGGAGTTGGGTGTCAATCGGCTGAACCACACCTTTGTGGGACCCTTCAGCATTGTAGGGAAGGCTCTACACATGATTTCATTTGCAGCATGCGAAACTTTTGCGGTAGGGGGAAGGAATTGACGGAGGCAGTGAATGGTGAGTCGGTTCGGTTAATAAGATTATCAAGATCACTGGACACTCGTCCCTTAAAGGCGTTCATCATAACTTCCATTTGTTCCTTTATTGCCTGTATCTCCACGACAACAAGTGGAGAAGTCATATCCGTGAGGGATGGGAGGCTCATATTTTGTCGCTCCAGTCTGCTTGGGGCGTTACTCCCCTCTGGTCCTTCTCGGTCTCGTCGCTCAGCACTGGTACCTTCTTGGTCTTCTTCCTGGTTGCCGTGTCCCGCATTCCTTTGGTGTAACTGCTCTTCCAAAATCATTGTTTTGCTTAGTGAGGCGTTCCACGGCTGCAGTGAGAGTCTCTCTGAACGTCGTTGGTGGTTGCCATCGAGCGAGTAAGTACCATGCAACTCTTTGTCCGGGAAGCGATAGTATGGCTTACAAGTCGTAAAAATAAGCGTTTCCCACAGACGGCGCCAATTAATGATGCCGAAAAAGTCACCAGTGAGCCACACGATACTTGCACACTCAAAATAGCACCTGCACAATAAAAAGGGAAGACCTAATAGAGAGCATTGGTGTGGTGCCGGCCAAATACCCTCCGAAGGTCAAGTTAGAACTTCTCACAACTCTAGAGTGCTAAAGTGGGGTAAATTATGCGTACTTTGGGTAATGAGGGTATTGAGACTTTTATAGTAGTAGAAGGTTAACATCTCTTCCTTGAGTTAGAAGTTTTTTCCTTACAAGAATCCTTATAAGCGTATATTGCGGGATTCTTTCCTTGTAGGAGACTAACACTAAGCGTGAGGCACAAGACACTTCCTTATATACTCACGCGTGGTGGCCAAGTCAAGAATATGACAGAACCGTCGGCTTTAATGTCGTCCGTTTTCCATCCTCCATATATTGAATTTGTCAGCTTAATGCCATAGGCTTCCTACTACCTTGCTGATGGACATAAACAAAGCTGACGGGTTGGTTTTGGATGTCACTTTATGCCTTCCCTTTGGTAATTATATTTTTACAATTTTATCCTTATCAGGATCAATGCTTGCATAATAGAAAAAAGTACCACATTTTAGCCAACCAATCTAAAATTCACCCACATTTGAGTATGCAAAGTTGTGTAAAAATACATTGTTACTACAGTAACATAGGGCATGTTTGGTATCAATGTTCAAATAACAGTTTTCAGTGTTTAAATACTAAAAACTGTAAAGCTAAAAAAAAAACATGTTTGCTTGGAGTGTTTATTTAAGAGTGTTTAAGTCACAATTCTCCATTTAAGGTATTTAAATACTATATTTAAAAAACACTCAGGGCCTATTTGGTTAGAGTTTTTGAGAGTCATTATTTAAAATGATGTAAAAACTGTAATTTAAAAAGCATTATGAAAACACATGTTTATAGCATTCATAAAACAAAAAACATGTTTAGTAGCATGTTTTAAATAACATGTTTTGATGCGTTAAAAATCATAATTATATGTTTCGCTTGTGTTTGTTTTATTTTTAAAGTTGCCGACACAGGTACGGATTTAATATTTTTTATTGAAAGATTGATTTAAAAAGCTGACAAATGGCCCATATATTACCGTTGGCCATTCCTTCTATTTTTTTATTTGCTGAACTTCTTTTTCCCTTTTCTTTTCCTGAAGCTCCTCAGCCCTTCATTTCCTTCAAAAACCAAACCCACGGCTTGCGTTCGTCCTCTCCATAAAACCAATCGAAGTTCAACTCAAGTTTTTCTTTCCTTTGAAACTCAACTCTACTGTCAGCAGTCCAAGACCCAGAAACGAAGAGGGATTTGCTCGCCGTCAAAGCAAGGGGAAAAACACAACGGCTTCAACAGAGGCTACCTTCGGATCTCTCAATTCTTAATCCAGGTTTGAAGAACACTTTGACCTTGGTTGTTAATAAGGAGAGAGAGCTATTCCTAGAGTGAGGTGTTAGGGTTTGGGTTGTAAGGGTAGGATTTATGAGGTTTCAAGTGGGCGTTGGGTAGGAGTTAAGAGGGGCTTTGATGGGTCGGTGGGTAATGATGTGAATGGGTCAGATTAGAGAGAGAGAGAGGGTAGAGAGGAGCTTCGGCTTAAAGAGGAAGATGATAGGGAGATTCGGCGTGAAGATGGGGAGGAGAGAGAGAGAGAGTAAAAACAGAGAGGACAGATGGCATGGGCAAAATTTCTGACCGTTGAGGTGTGGTCATGTCACAGTGGGACCCACAAATTTCTAACTATTAACGATTGTGCCACTAAATAACAGTTTTTGCATCTTGAACTGGTATGAGGTGTTTTCTAAAATCAATGTTGAACACCATATTTTGAATAACATAACTGAAACACTCTTAAAAAAATTCAGCAACCAAACATGTTTTTGTTTTTTTTGGGAACAATATTCTGAAAACTGTTGTTTATAAGCGGCCAAAATTGGGAATTAAGCCCATTTTTTTAACTATATAGTTAGTAGGCACGATTCTGAAACTATATTTTTTACTAATATCTGAAGTCTAAAAGACTCGATTTAGGGCTTACAAATCGAGTCTCATAGACTCGGTTTCCATGGTCTGATCACGTCTAATGTGGCGTTTTTTCACGTGGCGCACACATGGAAATCGAGTCTTAGAGACTCGATTTATAAACCCTTTACAAAACAAATATAATGGCACACCCTTTACAATTTACACCTTCTCATCAGAGAAGAAAGAGAGGAAGAAAAAAAAACCCAGAAACAAATCGGAGTGGGTGGCTTCAGCTCAGCGTGGGCCGTGTGTGGTCGTGGGGCGTGGGTGGCCGTCGGTGCTCGTGGCTAGCCGTGGGTCGGGTCAGATCGCCGTGGGTTGTGGGTCGTGGGTCAAATCGCCGTGGGTCGTGGGTCAGACCGGCCTCTCCTCCGCCTTGCCGCCACCTCATCGGGCTGTAGATTATGCAAACAAAACCCAGAAATCACCGGCCTCTCCTCCACATGCATTGCCACTCGATCAGCCTTATTTTTCACCCTTCGTCATCACCAACAACGGTGGGATTGATTGGTTTTCTGGGTTTTATTTTTCTGGATTTCTAGGTTTTATTTTTCTGGTTTTCTGGGTTTCATTTTTCTGCGTTTTCTAGGTTTTAATTTTCTGGTTTCTGGGTTTCATTTTTCTGGTTTTCTGGGTTTTATTTTGTGGGTTGATTGGGTGAGATTGAATGTGATGGTGGTTGGGTTGTGGTAGTCCAGTGGTGGTTGGGTTGTGTTGTTTTAGCCCTGAATCTCTCTGAGATTTCTTAAATTTTTTTTTTGGTATTTCTAGGAAGACTTGAGACTTGAAACTTATAATTTTTTTGGTTTATAAATCGAGTCTTAGAGACTCGATTTTCATGTGTGCGCCACGTGAAAAAAGTGACAACTCAGACCCGATCAGAACATGAAAACTGACCCTCAAAGACTCAATTTATAGCCCAAAAATCAAGCCTCTTAGCCTCGAGATGCTAGTAAAAAATATAGTTTGAAAATAGTGACTACTAATTACATTGTTTGAAAACTAATGTTAATTCCCAATTTTGGCCTTTATAAGCCACTACCAAATAGGCTCTCAATTTTTGAGTTACAAACTTACAATGTTGAATGGCATTATTGTAATTAGCTAGAAAACTATGGGACCCACTGATATTGACAACACATAAACAACTCTCTCTCTCTCTCTCTCTCTCTCCTTAGCCCTTGGTCTCGACTGTTTGAATCAATGGCCACAGGAACGGCGGCATATATTGACTAGCGGGGCAATGCCCCTCAATTTTTTATTAATATATATACATACTAATTTTAACAATTTTGTTCAATAAAATTACATTTTGCCCACTTTAATAATATCATTGATTATTTTTAAAGTAATGTTACAGACACAAACTTATCTACAACATTTTTACAAACAGTTGAGATACAAAGTCTTATTGGTTCACATTTGAGCCCACCACTTACATCACTTTTTTACTTGTCAATAACCACTCACATATTAGCAATTTGTAAAAAGAATTTGTAGTTCTAACATTTTCCTCATTTAAAGACCATTAAAAAATTTATAGATCTAAAATCGAAAACAAAATATACAAGCCCAAAAAATTTAGCACAATAACAAAAATTACCAATAGTAAAGTTAAAAATAATTAAGCATAATTAACCAATTTTACTCAAAATAAACAACCAGCCCTTTAAAAAGTTTTAAACAAAATAATTGTGTTTTTACCTAGCAAAAAGCGCACACATCAAAAACTAATATATATATATATAAATATATATATTTATATATATATCAACAACTAAGAAGCAGCAAAGCCAACGATCAGAGCACCCCCTAACTTCAAGTACTGACTCCGTCCCTAAATGACCGTCGCTGTGAAACTCAGAAGCAAAGGAATGGGTTCATTGCACTAACCAAAATCAAACTACCTAATTAAGTTTGAAGTACTAGTCAACTAATTGGCCTTCACAGAATTTAGGGGTGTTTTGGTTTGGGTTTGCACACAAGGACCAAAGTCTTCCTTTTATTTTTTATTTTTTTGTGTTTGGATGGCCAGTGATGCTTCAATAGCAATTTGGCATTGATTTAGTTGGGTTTGCACGGACTAAGTGGGTTGTTCAAGCTTGGACTTGCAGGGAGGGAGATGGGAAATCATGGGATGAAGAAGAAGAGAGAGTGGAATGACATGGTGGGAGATTCTCTTTCTTTGAATAATAATAGTTATTTTATTCATCATGTCAGAAAAGTTACGCCTAAAAAAAAAAAAACATATACACGTACCAATAATGATGATTTTTCACTTTTAAAAATATGTTATTAGAAACATTGTACCAAACACATTTTTTATATTATGAGTATTTTAAATACGTGTTTTCACAACACTTTTTAAACCACAGTTTTCATATAATTTTGAACAATAATACTTCAATACTACTACCAAACAGGCCCAAAGTAAATATACACTAGCACTTTTCATTTTCTATTTAGTTTTTTTTATTCTTTCTTTACGTATTTTGAGGATAAAAAAAAAAATAGATGATGGTTGTTGTGTACTGATGAAGTGCAAATCGTCAGTCTTGTAGGTTCATCCAGATGGAGCCGTATCTTCGTCGATGACACTGTAAAAATGGTAAGTTAGCTCCCTTAAGGTGGACATCGGTGTGGTGCCTGCCACAACGTCTCCGATACCAAAGTCAGTATAAGAGAACTTTTAGGAAATAACAAAGTATCAGAATAACTAGTAATGCTTTGAGGTGTGTCTGTGTCCCTTGTGTTGGTGCTGTGAGGGCTTTATATATGTTTCCACAGCCCCTAGCCGTTGTGGTTGTTAATGTGGCTTTAATGTCTCTTTTGGTAACGTCTCATGCTCAATAATGTGTGCCTTAATGAGGCATTCAACGGTCTGTACAGCTGGTCTTGTAACTGCTCGGGACATTATTGGCTGCATTGAATGGCTTTGTTACTTTCGTCAGTGATATGGACATGTGGTTAGTTCGTCTTAGAGGACAGCCTCGTTGGTCTCGATGGGATCGTTCAGGTAGGTTTAGTTCGTCAGTCCCTTCAACGAGTATATTTGATGAGATCGTCCAAGAAAGGTGAGTTCGTCAGTCCCATCATGTACGAAGAAAGATAAACAATTAAAAAAATTAAGAAAAATTGGTATTTTAATAAAATTTAGTATAAAATAGATAATCTAAAATATGAGGTATTTTGAAAAGTGGGTATGTAGAAATTGGAAAAAAGTAGGTTTTTATGTTAAAATATACATGAATTTTTGCACAAACTAATGTGAATGTTTTGATAAATAATCCAATTAGCACTTGCCATGTGCTTAAGAGCATTCGCATTGTGCAAAATTTTCTGTCTATTTTAACATAAAAACTTACTTTTTTTATTTTACATACTTATTTTTTTTAAATACTCCACATCAGATTATCTATTTTTCACTACATTTTATTAAAATATTATTATTTTTTAATTATTTCTCTTTCTTCACACACAACAAACACCGTTCACTCTTTTCTTTCATCATCGAAATACGTAAAGAAAAAAATAAAAAAATAAAATGAAAAATTAATAGTGTATGTACATTTACACAATTATATACTAGTTAATGTGAGTTATTTTTAGGAAAAGTTATATAAATTTTACATATTTTTCTATTATACACCCATTAATGGAATTGCTCTAAATGTGTGTAAAATTTGTTGTCTTATTAATTCTTCTTATCTATGGGAATATTTAAAGTCTCTTATCATATAATTACAAGCTCATTGGCTCGTTGCTTATTAATATTTCTTTGTTTTTTTAGCCAAAAAAGAAAAAAAGAAAAATAAGTACAGTACTTAGGTATTGTTCCTTAAGTTCACTTTTTAAAATTTTATTATGTAAATTTTTTCTTATGAAATAAAATTATATTTTTTAATTAAATACTCACGTAGCTAAATTTTAATAAGCATAAAGAACTATACTTAAGTTACGGGTACGTTAGTACTTTTTCCTTACCGAAATATCTTCGTACGTAAAAGCCGAGACACATATGGTAAACGGTAAACCAAATCATAATAGAGGCCCAGAGGTCATGATTCACGAACATGGAACGACACAACCATAATGGCCTTTGCTGAAATAATTTTTTTTATTCTTGTCAGTTTTTGGGGTTTGCTTCGAGGCCATTTTGACACCAAACCCTTCCCACAGAGAATAATGTTAAAAAATCTCAGCTATACAGAAAAGTTTACAACTTAAAACATTATTGGCCGACGTGCTCAGTAAAATGACGTGCTTGATAAAGATAAAATAGTAAGTTTATATTTTTATTTTTTATAATTCGTCACGTGATGAGTTATAATAAAAATTATAAATATTTTTTAATGTTTCGAGTATTACTAGAGCAATGTTAAAATCACAAAAATAGCACAATTTTTTCAACAATCCACCTATATAGCTAATTGTGAGTAACAGACAAAAACATTATTAATAAAAAAAAATAAAAAAAAAGTAGATCCACAACTCTATACGTAAGCTACCAAAAAAAATTGTATAATTTGTTGTGTAATTATCACTTTTCCTTCCATAAATAAAAAAGGCATTCCTTCTTATCCAGTGCTCTCTCTGAAAAATTAAAAAGTTGGGTAGTTGATGAAATTGTACGTGTGACCATGTGGAGGGTACACTAGGGGATTCCACGAGGATCACGATGGCCGAGTTACTGGATGTTTCTATAGGGTAGGTGTGTGTGTGTACCCTCTCGTCCGTTCCAATTCCATGCTCTGAAGTAACTACTACTGCTCATTTATCTTTGTCAGCCACAATTCACATGCATATCATATCACTTTTCAAAGAATCACCAACATATCCTCCTTTTGTGTAATTGAATTCTTTTTTTTTTTTTGCTGAATCTTTTGTGTAATTGAATTCACTACCAAACTGACTTTATGATTCGGACGGGACATTCACCAAAATAAATAATAATAATATTGCATTAAAGAAATATTATTATTTCAAACATGTCATTAGCCTTCCTTTCTACCGAAAAGAAATTTTGTTTAAAAAAATTGTCATTCTTATCGTTTAAAAATAAAAGAACTTTGAATTTCATCCAAAAATAAATAAATAAATAACTTTGAATTATGAATGAGTAACATTGAACATTTTCCGCATAAAATAAGAAAGGGCAAATTGTTGACCCCCACCTCCAAAAAAAAGTTATTTATGATGAATTAAATACCACCTTTTTAATTTTGTCAATTTGAAGCCTAAACTTTACAAATCATGGCAATCCAATTCTATTTTCTTAAATATCATTTCTATTGTTCCTTATTTATGCTTAAAGCTTTTACCTTTTAATAGTGTTGTTATCTGTCTATCATGTTATGCACTCACTCTCTCACTGTTTCTTTCTCTAATTTGGAGAAATTATGGAGATAAAGTTTGACGTGTTAGGTTAGCTCAACCTTAGACGATGACTAACATGGAAACTAGGCTAGGACCAATACAGTGTTAGCTTAAAGAATGATTCATACATTATGGAGAAAAACTCATGGTGAGATCAAATCCTAAGAATTTCGACATAATTCTATCTCCAATACAAAAGAAAGGGTCATTTGCAATTGCAAGCCCTAGGAGGTACGAAATATATTCTCTTAATTCTCATATACGATTCTTTAACTCGATCTCTTATTTGTTATTGACTTGATCATTGAAGAGTCGTCCTCTGTTGTTAGCACTCTGGCAAGTCTTTGGTATTTGTTGCTGGTGCTCATGAATTGAGTTCTTACCCCTAATCAAACAGCATCATTAGAAGACAATCGTATTTAGCTAAATGATGTCATTTGAATGTAATAGTTCGGTTCCTATCAAAATTTTACTCCTACCACAAAGATTGTTTATTTAATGGTTTTAACAAAAATAAACATGAGTGTATGGGGCTTACAAAGTTTGAGGTTTAATATAATAAAATTTAAAAAGTATGGGTTTAATTTGTCACAAGAAAGAAACTTAATTGGGGTTTTTTATTTTTACTTTCCCTAATGACAATTTTAGTCTCTTATATTAATGATTTCTTTTGCATGCGTTTAAACATAAATTAAAGTAAAAATATACTTTATAGAAAAATGAAATTCTAAAATATTATACCTAAATTGACAATAAAATAAAAGTTACCATGACTTTTGAATGAAGTTGTAGTGTGACTTTGTGTTAGAATCCCTTTCTCTCTTCCTTGTGTGTGTTTATTTCTAAAAAAAAAAAAAAATTGACATTTTAAATTAAAACATCCATATTCCACTTTGATATGTAATTTAGAAAAGGACAAGTATAAAAATTGTTCTAACAAAAGCAAGTTCAGGAAATGAGTTCTTTTGGTTTACAACTACCACTCTCTCTCTCTTCCCCTTGACTGCATGGACAAATAAAATGAAATCTTAACTGGGAGAGAGAATGCTAGGTTTTGTTTGACATTAATGCATGAAACTCGAGGTTCCTAACTATTTTATTATTGAACTTAATAATTGACACTTTAATTAAATTTATTGTTGAACTTCAATTAAATAACGAAGGATAAGTCATAAAAATAAAGTGGCAATTAAGAACCTACTAGTCACTTTCTTCCTTGGAAAGTACGTGCTGATGAGAGTGAATTAATCAAATAATTAATATTAATTAATGAAAAGATGAAACAAATTAAAGCTGCAATGCAAAATGGAAACAAGTCTGTATACTGTATTTAATAGGTACTATTCTGATTTCTTAGTTGCACCAGTAAGCAAAAAGCCAAAAACATGGAAACCAAAAAAAGTGATGAGAAATTCTCTTCCCACTACTTGCACACGCAATTTCCCAGAAAAGACAATTACCTTACCTTCCCTTTCTGCTCTTTCTTTCTTTCTTCTCATCTTCTTCATTTTTTTTTTTTTGGTTTTTCAAATGCTGTATTTACAGTGTTAAAAAAAAACACACACACACACAAAACCCACCATTGTTATCATAAACCCTAAACTTTTAAACTGTCCATTAATATTCACTATTCACAGCTCATAACTCAAAAAAGTCCTCACCCAGAAACCTTGCAAGCACCTGATCATCCCAACCAAAATCATCACAGCCGTCGATTGCTCTTACTACTTCCCCACCTGAAGCCACCGAGCCTTCACGCGCCACCCCGTCGCTTGGTCCACACGCGCCGTCGTGTTCCTCCGCTTTGAACCCGAACACGTTACTACCAATGCCGACGAGGCCTCTGGTGTCCACGCTGGCCATGACCGACGAGTCCAGGTCGGAGAACGACGACCCGCAGCTCTCCTCGTTGCCGTTTATGGTGATGTACGAAAATGGCGCCGAGTACATGTCGTCGATGAACCTCACCTTGGCCATAGTGTTGTTGTTGTTGTTGTCGCTCTTCTTCTCCGCGTTGTCCAAGAGCTCCATGAGCTGCGACACCGTGTCCTCGTCCTCCGAAAGCCAAGCCAGAATGTCCTCCTCCTCCTCCTCATGGCGTGTCCTTTTCACGTCGGACGTGTCCTCCGGAGCCGTGTCGCCGTACCCGTGTCGCTTTCGCGTGTCCTCCATCTGCAATAGCAAAGAAGAAGGCTACTGAACTTGACTAGTGAGAGAGTGCGCGAGAGAGCCTGTCTTACTCTTATTTATATATGTAGAGTTTGGAAAGAGAGGGACTATTTTGTTCTTGTGTGTGTTGATATCGTACGATTTGTTTGCTTCTTCAGGATTTTTTTAATGCTACAGCGGCATGGAAAACAACGCTGGGTCCCGGCTTTTTCGGTGGGTCCCCAGCTAAAGTTTTATCTCTCATGTTCCAGTAATACTACCGTAACATTTCACACCATTTTTGTCCTAACTTGTGATGTCGCTTCGCTAATTGTGATTAGTGGAGATGTCGTAAGTTGTAATTAGTAGAGAAAAAATGATAGATTTATACTGTTTACATTTCTATCATTTATAAGTTGTGTAAAATATCATAATACTAGCATTGCTAGTGATGTCGCTTCGCTAATTGTAATTAGTAGAGATGTCGCTAGTTGTGATTAGTAGAGAAATACGATAGGTTTATACTGTTTACATTTCCATCATTTACAAGTGGTGTAAAATATCATAATAATAGCATTGCTAGTCAAATTCAATCCCTTTGATTTTTCTTTTTTTGGGAGAATCGGAGGGGTGACAAGTGGAGATTGAGGGTTAGGAGGATGACGTGAAAGCTGAGTTGGGGGTTGTCTAGTGAGAGAAAAGGCGGGAATTTGGAGAGTAACAAACTTCTCTCTGACGGCAAAGCCAAAAGGGTTAATGGGAATGGAAATGAAATTTGTCTGAAATTTCATGTGTCACACTGTCAGTACGACCGTTTTGGGATATAAACCAAATACCTCGAGAATCGGCCTTTGAAAAGAATTTAATTACATTTATGCCCCTTCCTTGTACTGTTATTTACTTCAAAAATTCTAGGACAACCTTTTTAACCTCACAACTTTTGCCATTGTAGTAAAAGGTAATGAGTCTATATGAATGTGATAATTGCAAAAATTATGTGATATAGTAACTATTAGAGCCGGTTTGATAATGTTATTCTAGTGACATTATTTGTATTTTTTGAAAATATATTTGAGTAAAAGAGTTTGTGAAAATACATGTAATATTGTTTAAAAATTGAAAGTTGTTGTTTAAGTGCATGTACCAAACACCCCTAATTACTGTACTTATTAGTAACTACTTTAGAGAAGAACTATGTTAGGGACACAACTTTTGACATAATTTTGTGCCACAACTCGCTACATGGCAAGTTGTGATTGGTAAGGGTGTGTCTCCACATGGCCCACATATTCTTACCAATCACAACTCACCATGTGACGAGTTGTACCAAAAGTTGTATTCCTAACATAATTTGAAGAGAAATGACATAAAAAGACCCAAAATTTATATAATCTTGAGTTTAATGTTTTTAATTCTTTTATTTTGAAATCTTTTTTATATTTTCGTATTCTCAATAGAAATGGAATAGACAAAAGTGGTAAATTTTATATATATATATATATATATATTGGTTAAACAGTTGAATTTATAGAAACACAACAAAACAACAATTACAAACTGGCCACAGAAGCCAAAGTAGTGGCAACACACCTATAATAATACAGCTCATTCACATCTACATCAAGTAAAACATTCAAAACTTCAAAGGGAGAGACATCAAAAACAGCAAAATTTTCCGTCATGCAGGTCCGAGTGGGGGCATGTGTTTAGAAAGGCGAATAAATGCACTGATTTTCTGGCCAAGAGGGCCTTTTCAATCAGGGGGGTTTTAATCTATATATCAATTTAATAAAATAAACAAGGAGAGTAAAGACAAACTGACAAAGAGTTCTATTTAGATAACAAAAAGTTTTACTTAAGAGTGAGAAGGTACTTACCAAAAAAGCAGAGTTGGTTACATGACGAAAATTGAAACATGATATTATCAATGATTTTTCTTTTTTCTCTACTCCAATATATTATTGTCAAGAATAACGGAGAATTGAAGCACATATTATCAATGATTTTTCATTTTTCTCTTCTCTAATATTGTCAAGAATAACGGAGAATTGAAAACGGTTTCATGAATTTCTATAATCTAATTGGAAAAATAAAAATTAAAAGCTTAGGACATAATCCGAAACATGGTGTAAACTCTAGTCCTCCTTGTAATTTTAACGCAAATTGAATAAAAATTCTCCATATCAACTTTAGTGTTCCATTAAGTGCTATATACCGTGTGCAGAGATAGAACTTTTTAAGTGATTACAAATTGTTAGGTCATACCACTAAGGCCGTGTAATACGATCAAAACATACAATTACAAGGTGTAGTAGGACTACTGTTGTTATTGAATAAAAATTAAAAAGAGTGTCCAAGAGCCAATCACAGGCATACATATATTGATATTTTAAAGTAACACAATCAATCTAATTAAAGATTATCATATGTTGTTTAAAAAGTATGAAAAATCAAAAGGAAATGCTAACGGATGCCCTTAGGGCAATTGTTAACAATCCATTTAAAGAAAGTTTTTATAGGAAAAGAAAAAAAAAAGTATTTAATGTTTTGACAGCTTTTTTCATTTCTCATAAAAGTGGTGTCAAAACTTTCCTAAAATAAATTGTTAATCATTACCCTAAAGGCACCCGTTAGCATGACCCAAAATGAAATAAGGTCACGCGTCCGTTGGAAAACAATGCTTATAGTCCCTTTATTTAAATTATGACATATGTATTTCTAAAACACTCTCGAAAAATAATGCATATAATCTCTCTATTTAAATTAAGATATATGTATTTTTAAAACACTCTCGGACAATACATAGTGTTTTATTCTCTCATATCCGTAATGAATTCCACCACGAATTTAATTAGATGGTTTCATCGTAAATGTGAGAATCTAAAAAAATTGGTAGCAGCCTCTAATAATAATATCTTGGTTGGTTGGATGCGCTTGGTCATTAAATAGGGCGTGTTGAAAGTGTGATGCGTTGACAAACTTGCCTACTACGGAATTATGAGTATTGAGCAAGTCGGTACTTTTGGCATGTTCCTCATGTCTTCCTTTATTTTTCGCTGAATCTTCATGTCTTTGAAATGTATGCTAGACTGCTATATTATACTTATCTTCTTTTTTAAGTATGTGTTCTTTATTCTTTTTTCTTTTGAGAAACAAGTGTCTGTTCTTAATTGGTAAACTTAACATTTAAATTTTTTTTCCCCATTTGTTAAGGCGAGTCATTTGGTACAGTTACATCTACCCTTTCCCAATTTAATAATCTTTTTGGATTCATCTCTCTCTTCACACGAAGTAGGAACCCACTTATTTTATGAAGACTTTTTTTTTTTTTTTTTTTAACAAGTGTTGTTTTAACTTTCATAATCATGGTGGGTCAACTGGATTATGACGTTTTAAAGTTTTTAGAGTAATTGCCATGTGGAATTCTTTTAAAAAAATTCATCTATTTTTTGTAAGGAAAAAGAATTCTCTAGAAATTAATGGTCTGTTTAGATTGAAGGGAGAAAGGGGGAGTAGAGTAGATTTAGCACAAAATTAGCTTATTTTTAATCAACACTACTCTACTCCCCTCCACTTCTCCTCCTTCCTCCCTCCATTCAAACATGTCATAACAGAACTTCAAGGAAACTTAGAGAGAATAGAAAGCTCTAACTGAAATTCTATTATTGATTGTGTAGAAGATGTATACATAAATAACCACTCTGCCTTTATATTCAAAACAGTAGAAGCAAAAAGAAGCGGGAAAACAGGGATTCCCTAACTAATTTCCTAACTAATTACACTGTGTAATGGCTTGAAGCTTTGACCAATGGGTGATTGACATCTAGCTCTTCGTATAACTGAATCTTCCCTGCTTCTTCGCACGTGTGACGATGTGAGCTGTGTGGGCTGCGTGTCTTCATAAAACTAAACGCTGCTGTTTCCTTCACTGCCTTATTTCTAACTGCAAAGCTACTAGGTGTCGTTTTCTTCTCATCTTGTTCAGCCTCCCTGTCGTTTAAACACTGAGTGCTCTGCTGCTGTGTTACTTCAACAATTTTGAAATGCATAAATTAAAATTTTCCATGTCATGATAAAAATAAGAGAAGTGTTATGTCAACAACATTTTCACAACAAATTATAGGTAATAAATTGGTATTCCTTCTAATTTGAACCTAATACTAAATTACTTTTTAAAAAATTTATTGTGAAAATGTTGTGGATATAACATTTCTTTAAAGATAAAATACCTCAATAATTTTTTTTTTTCATAAAACTTTGAAATTTTAACACCAGAATAATACAATTCTCAAAATTTTCAATTACAAATTGTAAATTTTGCAATTTGTATCCTATTACAGATGTAAAATTTCAAAAAGCACAAAAAAGGTAAAGGATATCCATCACATAGATTTTAATGAAGTTTCGAGTGAGAATGGGCATTCTCCATGAAGCCAAAAGGATTGCGTTCAGCCCAACAAATCCTTTAAGGACAAGTTGGTAGGAGAAACCCCAGGAGCCTATGCTCAAGCTTTTGACTTCTCCGATCAAATGGAAGATGATGCCGACTCAGACGATGAGGTTGCTGGTCTACGCGAGGGTCTGGCGGCAGTTAAACTTACGAAGGAAACAAAGATTCGTATTAGAGGTCCATGGTCGAAGGCATTGATTGTCAAGCTATATGGGAGGAAAATAGGATTCAACTTCATACAAAGCAAGCTCATGCAACTGTGGAAACCCAATGGAAGGTTGGACTGTGTGGATTTAGGAAATGACTTCTTCCTAACCAGGTTTTTAGCAAAAAAGGACATGGAGGTGGTGCTAAGAGGGGGCCCATGGTTTATAGGAGAGCATTTCCTATCCGACCGTGGGAGCCATTTTTCAAACCAGCAATGGCAAATGTCTCAGCTATTGCGATATGGGTGAGGTTGTATGATTTACCCTTAGAGCTTTACGAGGCAGAAGTTCTGAAACAAATAGGGGAAGCCATTGGAAAGGTGCTGAACCCCTGTTGGGTGAGGATAAGTTTGAAGGAAGACCAGTTAGTATCTCGAGGTCTCTCCTATTCAAAGACTATCTGGATAAATGTAATATGGTAGACCTGGGTTTCTCCGGACCCAGATACACATGGGCAAACAGGAGGGACTTGAACAATCTCATTCAAGAGAGAATTGATCGATTTTTCACGGACTCAAGTTGGTGCCTATTGTACCCAGAGGCTAGAGTAACACATCTAACTCGATGCCACTCTGATCATTGTCTGGTACTTATGGAGGCAGTTCCTAGACGAGTCACTCATCTCAATAGACCCTTCAAGTTTCAGAGTTTCTAGTTATCTGATCCTTCCTTTCCTGGGGTTGTGACGAGGGCCTAGAGTCATACTAGAAACCTCTCGGCATCAATTGAAAAATTCACAAGCGAAGCAATGCAGTGGAGCAAAAACCAGTTTGGAAACATTTTTGAGAAAAAGAGGAGGTTAATGGCGCGACTTAATGGAATAAAAGGGCTGTAACATCTAATCCAACCTCCTCCCTGATTGTATTGGAGAACCAGTTGCACAAGGACCTTGAGATAGTTCTTGACCAAGAAGCGGAATCGTGGACCTTAAAGTCTAGAGTTAACTGGATGGTATTGGGAGACCGACATACCTCCTTCTACCATGTTTTCACTCTTGCTAGAAGAAAAAGGAACATGATTACAGCAATAAAAAATGAGGTTGGGGATTGGATCACGGAGGAAAAGGAGGTCATGAACCACTTCAGAGAGAGGTTTATTAAGTTATACTCCACCTCCCAAGTGAAGGCTAAATGGAACAATGATAAGTGGACCTGTTGGCAGATTAGGCTCACGGAGGAAGAGAAAAATAGCCTTGACAGGTCGGTGTCTGACGAAGAGATTACCACTGCCTTATGGTCTTATAAAATGTACTCCCCCCTATATCGAGGGTTTTACATGGAGTCGCCACTTATTTAATTTAAATGGAAAAATAAGAAAACATTCAATATAAAAAATACTTCTGTTGTATTAATATATATGACAATTTACATCAATTTTGTAACAAAAATTTACAATGTTTTTTTGTCCTTGATATAATCTAAGAAAAGTAAATTACATTGCTTTATTTCCTAGTTACATTCTAAAAATGTAAAATTACATATACAATAGCATAGTCTAGAACCCTTGATCTGGGTTCGGAGGCTAATTTACGAGATGGGAAATGATTAAACACCCATCTCGCCCGATAAAACCGGTCTCCTAGGTTAAGGTGGCCAATATCATGTCATGTCAAACAAATACAAACAATATGTCATATAAACATGTTAATTTGCAGGAATTGTAAACAAATATGTGTTAGGGGAATTAGACATAAAAAGAAACAAAAAGTGAAACTTGTTAGATAACAATTTTAATGTAAAGAAAGCATGAAGGTAATGGGATGTTCATCCAAGAAATCAATGTAAACAAAGAATTCCTAGCCTAGACATGTTCATCTAAGCATGTGAAGAAAAAAACAAAGTTATCATGTTATTTGTCATCAACATAATTGCAAAGAGAAACAAATAAAAATAAAACATTTGAGCATATTTGATCATCCAAGCAATTATGACAAGAAGTAAAGGAAAATCCCTAGACATGTTTATCTAGAGAAAATCAAAATACTTTGACATGTTTGTTCAAGCATTTAAAAAAGTAAAACAACTACCTAGACATGTTCATCTAAGTATTGAAGAGAAAGTTGTGTTTTAGCCTAGAAGTGCTCATCTAAGCATTCAAGAGAAAATTGTGTATTAGCCTAGAAGTGTTCATCTAAGCATGTAAAAGGAATATCAATGAGACATATATGCATGTTCATCCAAACATATCATGAAAGAAACAAATAACAACTTGTTAAGCATTTATTCAAGCATGTGTAGAAAGTTAAGAACATAATGAACTACTTACCAGCATAGAGCATAAATTAAAAAGGGGAAGTGATCACTTAAAGGGCTAGGGAGAAAGTAATGAAGTACTAAACTACAACCAAAGTAGGAACAATGGTTGCATAACAGCTTTTCTTTTCTGTTTTCTCACTAGCTCTCCAGAGGGAATTCGGGATCCAGAAAATGGAAGAGGTCTTCTCTATTTATAGGGGAAGGGATGGCTTAGCTTTAAAGCTAAGTTATTAGCTTTCTTCTGAAGCTAAGGGAGGAGATAACCTGTTTAAATTAGCTGGAACGGATTTGGTGTTGATCCCCATTTGAATTTTGAAAGGAAGTTGAAGATGATGCTGCACCTGCTTCGTATTTTGGCTCTAACTTTCTGCTCAAAATTCAAATTGATTCAAGATTAGTGTTTCCTAAATGGAAATTCAATTATCTACAACTTTTTCAGAAATAGTGAAAACCAAATTTCAACGTTTTCCAGACCAAAAATGTGTTTCAAATTGCTGCTGAAAGTAGTAACGTTTTTTTAGCATTTTTGAAATTTTTCACAGGATGCATCTGTTTCTCTATCCAATTTATTTTTCAAAAAAAAAAAAAACTTTCTTCTGAAGCTAAGGGAAGGGATAAGCCTATTAGATAAGCTTGAACAGATTTGATGTTGATCCCCATTTGAAATTTTGAGAGAAAATTGAAGATGATGCTGAATTTGTATTATCTTCTGCACCTGTTTCGTATTTTGGCCATAACTTGCTGCTCAAAATTTCAATTGATTCGGGATTGATGTTTTTTGAAAGGAAATTCAATTCTCTACAACTTTTATAGAAATAGAGAAAACCAAATTTTAAAGTTTTCTAGGCCAAAAATGTGATTCACGTTGCTGCTGAAGATAATGACGTTTTTTGAGCATTTTTCTGTTTTTTTGAATTTTTCATGGATCATATCTCCAAATTTTTTTTCAAAATAGCAGATAAGATGCCATAAAGAAAAACATTTTTTATTATTTCTTTAAAAAAAATAAAAAAAAATGAAATCAAATCAAAAATCACACTTAATTAATTTTAAATTAATTCTTGTGAGAACCAATCAAAATTAAGTGTTTAAAATATGACATGATCAGGCCCATCGTATAGGCGAGCCATGATCATTGAAAATTATTTGTATGATAAATTTTAAGCAGGTGGTCCGATCAAAACCCATGACATACCATTATGATCATTAGAACATCAAGATTTGTTTTGTATCACAAATCTAAAGATCTACCGGTTGGTTAAATGTAAGTTGTAAAATTGGGTATTAAGCAAACCCAGAAAATTGTGTAACAATTAGAGAAGTACTGGATGATTTTTGTAGCCAATCGGGGCAAACCATTAGTGAGGCCAAATCCGGGGTCTTTTTCCCTCCCAATTTGGAAAAAGACCACAGAGATGCCTTCTGTGATATTCTCGGATTTCAGTCAACACCCAACTTGGGTTAGTACCTTGGTTTTCCCATGAAACACTGTGGAGCTCCCAACCAAGACTTTAATTTTGTGCTTGAAAAGGTCAAGAAGAAACTTGCTGGTTGGAAAGCAAATCTTCTTTCCATGGTTGGACGATCTGTTTTAATACAAGCTTCTACTTCAGTTATTCCAACATATGTGATGCAAAATAACTTACTACCAGGGAGGATCTTGGATGGCATTGATCGGGTGAATAGGAATTTTCTTTGAAATTCCACTAATACCAAACAGAGTATGTATTGGGTTGGGTGGAGAAAGGTTACTACCCCTAAGGATGTAGGGGGCTTGGGCTTACAAACCGCCAAGGGAAGGAACACGGCACTACTTGCTAAGCTGAACTGGAGATTCCATACGGAGGGTGAGTCCCAATGGGCTAAAGTTCTGAGATTGAAGTATTGCACACATCAGAGGTTAAATTCCAGAAATGAAGCTGTGCGTGCCTCAGAGGGGAGGTAGGCCCAACCTCAACTGGGCTCACAACTTATTTGTAATATGGGTTTAGGATTTCCTACGTTGGGTCGTTCTTGGCACAGAGACTCTACCAAGCTGTTTTCTTTCTCTCCTTCCCTCTCCCCCCACCCAAAAGTCCCTCACTCCATACCCAACTTCTCGTATTTATAGCCTTAGATAAGTGGAAGGATCATGATTACTGTCACAGCTAGTGCAATTGGGGGTCCAATATCGTTAATTGTAAGTGGGTTTAGGAGAGAGTGGTTTTGGAAATGGCTCTCACTTCAGGAGATATGCTCGGCAGCGACATTCCCAAGGCACCGCCGGGCACGTGAGTAGGTGGTGGCGAGACTGAACGACTGTAACTATGCTCGGTGACTACCTGCCGATCAAAGTCATATGGTATGGTCAAAAGTGGACTGGCAACAGCCGCCCGTCCGTTAGGCTTTCTTGGATGACTCTGAGCATGGGCTCGTAGCTTTCACCGGTGTGGGTTAGGATTCTGGGCCGGGTGAAAGTCGAGCCCTTGGGCCATACCTTTAACCTATGTCCTAAGGTCCAAATGGGCTTGGGTACCAGGGGGCCGTACATTAGCCCTCCCTTCATTCATGCTCGGCCCTCGGAACGAATCAAGGAACTTATGAAGCAGCGGTTACCCGAACAACTCAACGGGCATATTTTGGGACGGTTTCAGTGATCCATTAATACATTTCTCAAAAGGCGCGTTGCGTCTGACCTCCCGTTTCGACTGCCATCATTGCCTGTCGATTCATGTGTTAGTTATCTTTGGTATTCGTAAGGTTCTATTGTCCCATCATTGCTAATTAATCTTCATTATTTGTCCATTAATCGATGCTTGTCCTTCCCTGGCCTCTATAAATAGCCCGTTTTCACCCTCATTCTCACTTTTTCACTCTCCTTTCCTTGAAATTTCTCTCTACCGAGCATTTCCCTGCGCCATTGTCCGTCAACCCAGAATTCTCTCCTCCCTTAAAGCCAAAAGTAAGTTTACTTGCCCTTTCCCTTATTTTAATTTCATTTCTCCGAGTTCTCTTCTAGCTCTAATCCCCTAGCATGGGTTATGCTCATCTTTTGAACGCTGGGTCTTCCTTAGCCGCCTTTAGGCAAAACTACAATGTCCCCGATGACGTGGAGGTGGCGTATTGCCATGAAAGTGAAATCGTCCTTCACAGAGGGGCGGGCACCACCTTTTTCCCATTGATGTCTATTCTAGAGGGTGGGGTTAGGTTTCCCATAGATCCTTTCCTTCTCATTACCCTTAGATACTACGGGTTGAGTCCCGACCAACTCCCCCCCAATTTTTACCGGGTAGTGAGTTGCGTGAGTAGGTTAAACCAAACGTTTGGTCTACAACTAGACCAGCACGACATAAACCACATGTACAGTTTATGTGGAAAAAAGAAATTTAATTACTATTTAAAGGTTAGGGATATGAGGGTACGGCTGATTTCATGCCTGCCGGACTCTAATAGAAATTCTACCGGGGAGTACGTCGGGTGCACAGCAAATGGTTTGTCGGTGATGTCCCTCCCCCACCCTCACGGCGTTAAGTGGGTTCGTTTCGATCCATAATTTGTGCTTCTCCTTTTATAATTGTTTTATTTGCCCGAATATTAACTCGTTTCTTTCTTCTTTGCAGACGGTTCAGTGTTTACCCAAGACATCAGAACTGTTCATGTACGGGACCTAAATTTCGTTCTTAGGTCCTAGATTTTTGTTCATTTGGACGGGCAGCTCTGAGCGTCTCACCTCATACTTGGTGTAGACCCTATGTATTGTACTTGGCAGTCGTTTAGCCAAGCTCTCTTAGTGGATAGCCCCCTGCTCTCTTATATAGATGTTCGGCACGCGAACTTCCTTCCACCAAAGTTTACGGTTGGTGAAGCTCGGGATATTAGCCGGCGTTATACATGTTCGGATGAGCTAGCTCCCATAAGAGACGAATCGGCCGAAATAGCGTCTCGCCGCCTCCGGGAACTCGCCCACGAAGCCATTCAGCCAAAGGAGCCTGTCGAACCTGACGCTCCTGTTCAAGAACCCGAATACGCGGCCGCAGAATCCAGCAATTCTTCCAGAACACATCCTGCCCAGGGTGAAGAAATGGTGACCCGCAATACTTTGTTAGTTAGCCGATTTATTCCTGGTGCTCGCTCGGCCGCACATCAGTAGCCCCCTCAAGGGCGCGGCCCACCCCCACCTGCTTCTCCCCCTGCATGGGCTCGCAAAAGACCACGGACTGTAGAGCAGACGTCCGCTAGTCCGGGCAGTGCTCAAACCCGAACTCCCCTTCAACCATCAAGGGGTGTGATTATTCAGGAGCCCCCGGCCTCGGTCAGAACACACGTGGCGTCCTCCTCTCGATCAGTACCGACGTGGCAGCCTAGTTTTGAGCTGGATGACATGCCGCTCCCTGCCGATGCCAGTGTTCGGGTATGGGAAAGGGGAGAAGGAGGCCACATTGCCCAGAGCTCAGCTCACGGTCTCCGTCTTCCCGAAGACGTAAGCGCTTTTGCAGACGGGATAGATGATTCCATGGGGAGGATGCTTCAGTGGCATACGATAGTGGTAACCTCTCCTTCCTTGTATTTTCCTCGTTCATATGCTTTCCTTATTTTCGTATATAGTTTTCCATATTGCCGTGCATGTTTTTGTTGTTTAACCAGGCTGCTCAACTGACTCACATCTTGAACGAGCGGTTGAAAGACCTTTCCGAGGAGGCGGTTCGGGAAAAGACTGGTAGGGACGCTGTCGTCAAAACAGCTAAAGAAAAAACAAGGGCCGCCGACGCAGCCGATAAGAGAGCAGCCGCCGAAGAAAAGGCTCGGGCGCTGTTGGAAAAAAGGTTGGAGGAGCTGGTAACAAAACGAGATGAAGCGGATTTGAAGCTGGCTGAAGCGGCGAGCCTGAACGTTGCCCTAACCGAGAAGGCGGCTGATCTGCAGGCCGCTTTGGAGGCTTATGAAAATAAATGGTACAACGAGGGATTTGCCGACGCCGAGGAGGGCGTGGAACCGGTTGTCAAAGAGGCTCGGCGATTATCTTTCCAAGAAGGTTGGATGGCTGCCCTGCATGCTTCAGGAGTGCCCAAAGAGTCCCACTTAAGGGACCCCAGCCCGATTCCTTTCCCAGACTCCCTCCCAACTGCGCATAACCCCGCAGGACCATTTGATGAGGAGGAGACGGACAGTCTGAGGGAACTGGTGGAGCAAATTGATGCCCACGTGGAGGTGATTGGGACGGAAGCTACCAGCAACCCTCTTGCTAACAACCAACTAGGTGAAGTTACTCAGTACCATCCCCCTATCTCAGAGCATCAGCCTTCCGAGATGCCGACCGAGACGCAGCCTGTGAACCTTACTGTTTGATTGCCGAGTTTATTTTTTGTTGCCGAGTTTATTTGCCTATGTCACTGGGATGTGGTGACTGAACAATTATTTAATTTCCTGGTTTAACTTTTATGTCGTCAAGTTTTGAGGACAAGACAATTTGCTCTTTCATGCTCGGTTTATTTGCCTTGACTGTTTTTATAACTGTCGAATATTATGCTTACCTCTTTGTTTTATATTCCCATTTTTTGTTTCCGCGCATGTGTTTTAGCATTAGATTTCCATCCGCTCAATAGTATTGATCGTTTCTGCATTCGCCGGACTATGGGAATCGGGCCGAGAGTCAGATTTCTGTTTTTAAGAATAATTTTCCCATGCTCGGCGAAGCGGTATAACCTAGAATCAGGAGTCTGTCTAAAGATTAAGATGTCCCCCTGCTCGGTGATAGGGATCGAACCGAGAATCAGGCTCCCGTCCTTAGTGAGAAATCTTTAGATTAAGGTTTCCACCTGCTCGGTGATAGGGATCGAACCGAGAAGCAGGCTTCCGTCCTTAATGAGAAATCTTTAGATTAAGGTTTCCACTTGCTCGGTGATAGGGATCGAACCGAGAAGCAGGCTTTCGTCCTTAGTGAGAAATCTTTAGATTAAGGTTTCCACCTGCTCGGTGATAGGGATCGAACCGAGAAGCAGGCTTTCGTCCTTAGTGAAAAATCTTTAGATTAAGGTTTCCACCTGCTCGGTGATAGGGATCGAACCGAGAAGCAGGCTTCCGTCCTTGACAAGAGATCTTTAGATTGAGGTTTCTGCCTGCTCGGTGATTGAGATCGAACCGAGAAGCAGGCTTGCCACCGACTCAGATAGAATTAGGGAAGTTGAATACGACAATATGAACGAGACACAATAATACATGATTAAACATTTCAACGTTATATTTGACCTGCGCCTTAGTTTACAATCGATTAGTGATAAAACTTTTTTAAATTGTAGACGTTCCACGGTCGAGGGAATGGTCTCTCGTCTAAGCCTTCCAGGTAATACGACCCTGCGCCCGCTATAGCAGTGACTCTATAAGGTCCCTCCCAGGTAGGGGCCAGCTTCCCGGCATTCGTGTCTCACATATTCCCCACTGCTTTCCGTAATACCAAGTCCCCAGTGCTGAACTCTCTCGCCTTTATATCTCGGTTGTAACGCCGCGCAATACTTTGCTGATACTCGGCTAGCCGTATATTCACCGCTTCCCGGAACTCATCTAACAGATCTAAATGCTCCGTCATCATCGAACTGTTTAGTGCCGGATTGAATCCGCCCAGCCGTGTATTGCACAGGTTTATCTCAGCTGGTATCACAGCCTCTGCTCCGTACGTCATGGAAAATGGGGTTTCTCCCATGGAACGCTTGGGCGTTGTCCGGTAAGCCCACAACACATTATGCAGTTCTTTGGCCCACCTGCCTTTCGCATCGTCCAACCTTTTTTTTCAGCCCATTCAAAATTGTTTTATTAACAGTTTCAGCTTGCCCATTGCTCTGAGGATAGGCTGGGGTAGAGTATCTGTTCTTGATACCGAGATTGCAGCAAAATTCGCGGAAGGCCTTGCTATCAAACTGCATACCATTGTCCGAAATAAAAGAGTCCGGCACTTCAAACCTAGTAACTATATTCTTCCATACGAACTTTTTGACGTCTACATCTCGAATGTTAGCTAAGGCTTCTACCTCTGCCCATTTAATGAAGTAATCTACTGCTACCAAAACAAACTGTATGTTGCTCATTGCTCGGGGAAATGGACCCAAAATATCCAGTCCCCATTGCTCAAAAGGCCAAGGGCTGCTGACTGGATTCAGGTGTCCTGCTGGCTGGTGTATCATAGAGGCGTGCTTTTGGCACCGCTCACACTTTCGCACATATTCGGCAGCATCTTTTTACATCTTCGGCCACCAAAATCCCTGTGTCATTGCTCGGTGAGTTAACGAACGTCCCCCCACGTGGCCGCCACACACACCTTCATGTAGTTCGGCTAGCAGTTTGTTTGCTTTTTCGGGATGTAGGCATAAGAGATACGGCCCCCCAAAGGATCTCCGATAGAGCTTCCCCTCTGCCAACAACCAATATCGAGGGGCTGCCCGCCGAACTTTTCTGGCCTCCTTCTCATTATCCGGGAGACGATCTTCGGTTAAGAAGTCCACAATCGAGTCCATCCAACACGGCTCAATCCTTGAAATTGCTATAACACTGACTTCGGCGATGTTGGCGTTGGTTTTGGCACTAATACTCGGTTCCGTTATAAGTTCTACCTTGATCATTTGAGGAACGCCATCAGTTATTGCAGAGGCCAACGTAGCCAAAGAGTCGGCATGTCTGTTCTGCCCTCGGGTAATCTGGACCACTTTCGCCATAGAAAACTTGCCCATGACCCGTTTCACCACCCGTAGGTACTCTTTCATCCGTGGATCGCGAGCCTTGAAACTACCCTGCACCTGGTTAACCACTAGCCGCGAATCCGAGTAAGCCTCCACTTCTCGAGCACCCATACCTAAGACGACATTTAACCCGGCAAGCAAAACCTCATACTCTGCCTCGTTATTGGAGGCCTTAAACCCCAATCTGAATGAGTGTTCCAACCGTATTCTTTCTGGAGTGATAATCACAATCCCAGCACCAGCACCAGCCCCCATGGCGCTCGAGGCTCCGTCCACAAACATTCTCCATGAGAGGCACTCTATGTGGCAAACCATCTCCCCTTCAGTTCTGGGAGAAAATTCAGCTACGAAATCTGCCAACACCTGCGCTTTCACCGAATTCCTTGGCTTATACCTTATGTCGAAGGCCCCGAGCCGGGTCCCCCATTTAGCAATCCGCCCTATGAAGTAGGGATTTCAATGGGACGAGGAGTGTGAAAGAGCTTTCCAGGATCTGAAAGAGTATCTGACGCAGGCACCCATGTTGACAGCCTCGAACCCCGGGGAGGACTTATTCATGTATCTATCAGTTTTCGATCACGCCGTAAGTGCCGTGCTCTTGAGAGATAAAGGAGTCCAGCATCCTGTGTATTATATCAGCAAAACCCTGGTCGATGCCGAGACTAGATACCTGCCTTTGGAAAAGTTGATATTAGCCCTAGTTCACGCCACAAGGAAGTTGCCCCACTATTTTCAAGCTCATACCGTATATGTATTGACAGGATATCCTCTGCAATCGTTGGTAAAATGGCCGGCAACGATCGGCGAATTTAGAAATAAACCGATTAAGGGCGGCTAACATTCCGGTCAACACTTGCACCTCTTTGGGGTTGCTCGGAGGTTTCAGGCGCTTTACGTCTTCAATTTGTTCGGGGTTGACTTCAATTCCTCGGCCAGTTATTAAATATCCTAGAAACTTACCGGCATTTACCCCGAAAGCGCATTTCTCGGCATTAAGACGTAACTTGTGCTGCCGTAGTACTTCGAACACCCCCTGGAG
This sequence comes from Notholithocarpus densiflorus, assembly GCA_030021035.2. Taxonomy (NCBI): domain Eukaryota; kingdom Viridiplantae; phylum Streptophyta; class Magnoliopsida; order Fagales; family Fagaceae; genus Notholithocarpus; species Notholithocarpus densiflorus. Next base: position 1,766,389 of record JARYZH020000009.1, on the reverse strand, counting down.
GTCTTCAATATGCCGACTTTCCTGTTTACTTTTTACTACCATGTCGTTAATGTACACTTCAACCGTGCGCCCAATATTATCTCGAAACATTCTCATCATCATTCGCTGATAGGTGGCACCGGCATTCTTTAAGCCAAAGGGCATAACGGTGTAGTGGTAGTTGGCATCTGGAGCAATGAATGCGGTCTTTTCCCGATCCTCGGGTGCTAGTGCAATCTGATGGTACCCTTGAAAGGCGTCAAGGAAGCTCATCCTCAGGTGACCATACGTAGAATCCACCAATTGATCAATCTTCGGCATTGGGAGCGGGTGTTTTGGACATGCTCGGTTTAAATCCGTGAAATCTACACATACTCTCCACTTGCCGCTCTTCTTCTTTACTACGACGGTATTTGCCAACCACTCCGGGAAATAAATCTCCCTTATTGCCCCAGCCTCCTTCAGCTTCTGACCTTCTAACTTTACCGCTTCGACGTGCTCCCTGGCTGATCTCCTCGGTCTCTGCTTCTTAGGGGGAAACGATGGGTCTACGTTGAGTCTATGGGTGATGAATTTGGGGTCGACCCCGGGTACTTCATACAGAGACCATGCAAACACATCCACATTCTGTACAAGTAACAACAGCGTCTCTACTTTATCCTGCCCCCCCATACTCACTCCCACTTGAATGTACCTACCGATGTCTGGCAATATTTTGACTTTGATAAACTCCTTGGGACAACCAGCCCCCATTTTCCCTTGGGGCTCCTGTAATTGCTATAACGATGCATCCTCTGTGATATGTTCAACTTGTTTGTCCTTCCAGCTGACCGCAGTGACCAGGCATTGTCTGGCAACTTTCTGACTTCCTCGGACTACTGCCACGCCCTGTTCGGTAGGAAACTTGATCTTCACATGTAATGTGGACGGTACAGCTCCCATGACGTGGATCCACGGCCTTCCCAAGATTGCCGTGTATGGGGAAAATGAACTGACTACGATGAAGGTTACCATCACCTCTTTTCCTTCCATATTAACGGGGAGGGAAATCTGACCCTTGGGAATCACAACCCTTCCGTCGAACGAGACGAGCGGCATGTCATACTTCGTTAGATCCTGGTTCTTCAACCCGAATCCCTTGAACAAGTCCGGGTACATCACGTCGGCCCCCCTTCCCTGGTCTATCATCACCCTTTTTACCAGGAAGCCACTTATCCGTGCTATGACTACCAATGCGTCGTCATGTGGCTAAATCGTTCCTTCCAAGTCATCTTCATTAAAAGCGAGTCTCTCGAGCAAGTTTCGCCCTTTTCTCGGGTGGTGTCCTGTCCGGGGAACTTTTTGCTGTCACAATAGTCAATACCCCTTTTTTGGTCACGGGCGTGCCCCTCGGGGCGGTGTGGATTACTTCAATCACTCCCAAGGGTGGGGGTAGAGGGATTCTTCCCTGCTGAGCGCCGTGCCCGGCACCCCGATTTTCGGAGTCCGCTACAAATTCCTTCAAGTGACCTGCCTTCACCAACTGTTCTAAATGGTCTCTCAACACCCGAAATTGCTCGATTGTATGCCCCTTATCTTTGTGATAGGTGCAGTAGAGGTTCTGGTTTCTTCGAGAGGGATCGCCCCCCATCTTGTTCAGCCACCTGAAGTAAGGCTCGCTCTTGATTCGATCTATAATTCTATGCACGGGCTCTTTAAATGTCACATTTACCTCGCCCAGCTGCCATTCCGGCTCTTGCACCCTCAAATCCTTTCGATGCCTTGGCTGGAAACCACTTTGCCGAGGACGATTCATCAACGGTGTCTTGCCTTTACTTTGCATCCTATCATCGTCCAAGCGCTTGTACTCCTCAATACGTCTCATGAACTGTCTCATATCCTCAGGAGGTTTCTTCGTTAATGACTCCCGTAATTCGGAATCCTCAGGCAGCCCCATCCTGAAGGTGCTTGCTCTAATTTTCTCATTCCCCCCACCGATTTCGTTATAAAGTTCCCAGTACCGACTGGCGTAATTGCGAAGGGTTTCCCCAACCCTCATCTTCATAGACAGTAGAGCATCCACTGGTTGTGGCACCCGACTGCAAGTCATGAACCGAACGCCGAATTCCTAGATTAGCTCGGCGAAAGTGTGGATGGAGCCCTTCCTCAACCCATTAAACCATCTCAGAGCGGTCGGTCCGAGGCTTGAGGGAAACACCTTGCACATCAATGCATCATTGTGTGAATGCAAAGACATCATATGGATGTAATGGCTGACGTGCTCCACCGAATCCGTTTTCCCGTCATAAGTATTGAAGGGTGGGCGTGTGAATCGGCTCGGCAATAGGGAGCATTCAATATCGTCCAAGAAAGGCAAAAGAGCAGCTCTTCGTAAAGCCCGACTCATTGCATCCATGGCGGCATTACGGGGTCACCGCTCTTCGAGGGAGTCTGAACCCCGGTCTGCATACTCCCGTGAACGCGAACGATCCCGTTGACGGCGGGATTCCTGTGAATGTGAGCGTTCCCGGTGACGACGGGATTCTTGTGAATGTGAGCGTTCCCGCCGTCGACGGGAGCCGGATTGATCGGACCCCGCTTCGTGAGGGTTTTCCCCCGTAGCAGATCTTCTATCTCAGTCTCCTCGGTCCCTTCTCTGGTGTCTACCCCCTGCTTGCAACTCTAGATCTCTCACCAACCTGCGTAATCGTTCGAGCTCCTCATCTCTGTCGTCAAATTGTTGGCGCCCCGAGGCCTCTGATGTCGTCCGTTGCGTCTGGTATGATCCCTCCCTGAGACCCGAACGCTCTTCCTCATGCTCGCGATCCCTATCTTCACGTCCCTTTTGCCTCCGCTCTCGCCAGGAAGATCCCCGAGAAGCCCCCTCAGAACCACATGCAGCGTAGCCCTCCGAACGTCTATCAGACATTCTTTCGAGATTGAGTCTTTGTAGAACCACGGAGTTGTAGGAGATTCTCACAGACGGCGCCAATTGTGCGTGCCTCAGAGGGGAGGTAGGCCCAACCTCAACTGGGCTCACAACTTATTTGTAATATGGGTTTAGGATTTCTTACGTTGGGTCGTTCTTGGCACAGAGACTCTACCAAGCTGTTTTCTTTCTTTCCTTCCCTCTCCCCCCCCCCCAAAAGTCCCTCATTCCATACCCAACTTCTCGTATTTATAGTTTTAGATAAGTAGAAGGATCATGATTACTGTCACAGCTAGTGCAATTGGTGGTCTAATATCATTAATTATAAGTGGGTTTAGGTGAGAGTGGCTTTGGAAATGGCTCCCACTTCAGGAGATATGCTCGGCAGCGACATTCCCAAGGCACCATCGGGCACGTGAGTAGGTGGTGACGAGACTGAACAACTGTAACTATGCTCGGTGACGACCTGCCGATCAAAGTCATATGGTATGGTCAAAAGTGGACTGGCATCAGCCGCCCGTCCATTAGGCTTTTTTGGATGACTCCGAGCATGGGCTCGTAGCTTTCACGGGTGTGGGTTGGGATTCTAGGCCGGGTGAAAGTCGAGGCCTTGGGCCATACCTTTAACCTATGTCCTGAGGCCCAAATGGGCTTGGGTACCAGGAGGCCGTACAGAAGCCAACCTCCCTTGTTCTCGTACTTGGAAGAGCATGAAGAAAGGAGAAGAAATTTTCAGGAAAGGAATTAAATGGATTCCTGGGTATGAAAGCAGCCTTAGTTTTTGGCATGATAGTTGGTCAAACTTGGGTATCCTAAGAAACATCATCCAAGGCTCTCTTTCTGCTGAATCCTCCAATCTTAGAATGAAGGATGTTGCAGACTTGGGAGGTTGGAACTGGGAGCGGCTCCATATAGAACTCCCTAAGGAAGTCAAAAAGGAATTACAAGCCACCCCCATATCGTATGTCAGGAGGAACGAAGACAGATTGGCTTGGAAGCCTTCCCCGAGAGGCTCCTTTGATCTCAAGAGTGCGTACCTCATTGCCATTGATCCTCTGCCTGACCCAGGATTCCAAGGAAGGTGGATATGGAAGTTGGACACCTTGCCCAGGATTCAAATATTCTTATGGAAATGCATGCATCAGAGCATAGGTGTCAAGGAGTGTTTACAAGCGAGGGGGATGTTAGAAGATACTGCTTGCCCTCGCTGCCTTAACAGACTTGAATCCATAATGCATGCACTTCGGGACTGCCATATGGTCAAGAAAATCTGGCATCAATTGGGTGTGCACCATTCAGATAATACTTTTTTCTCTTCCAACCTTCAGGAATGGCTATCTGCTAATTGCTCCTCCGAAAACAAACGTGTTGCAGGCCAAGCCCCATGGAATCAAGTATTTATGTTTGCAGTATGGTTGATTTGGAAAGGTAGAAATCTATTAGTATTTAAGAACAAGTGGCTGATTCCGAAAATTAATGTTGACATTGCCTATAAAGCAGTGGAGTACACTCACTGTGCTGGCAAACCGTTGATGTCCAAACACAGGATCACGAAGCAAATCAGGTGGGAAAAACCGAGCAATGGCTGGAGGAAATTAAATGTAGATGGAGCGTCCATGGGGAACCCAGGTCAGGCTGGAGGTGGCGGTCTCTTAAGAGATGAGTATGGGAATTTGATTGGGGGATTTGCTAGAAGAACAGGCATAGCCAATAGCTTCACCGCTGAACTAGGGGCTCTCCGAGATGGGCTTCTGTTATGTCAGCAGTTTAATGTTCAGGCAATCATTATAGAACTAGATGCAAAAACTATTGTTGATGCCTTTAACCACCAAGCCAAATTTAATACTGTAGTGTCTTCTATTATGAAGGATTGCAGACACTTGGTTACTCAGATCCCCCATACAAGCATAAGACATGTCTTCAGGGAAGCCAACAGGAGTGCAAACCGGCTAGCCAACTTGGGTCTTAATTTAGATTCTGATTTTATTTTGTTTTCCAGTCTGCCTGTGGACTTATTTTCTTGTTTGGAGGCTGATAGCCGTGGATTGTTTTGCAACAGGTCTTGCGTTGAACTTAGGGATGTGCATGGATCGGGTTGAGGGGATTTTTTGACCCAACTCACCATAGTGGGTCAAAAAAAATTCAACCCAACCCAACCCATCACATAAATTCAACCCAACTCAACCCAACTCACATGGGTCGGGTTGAATCCATGAGTTTGACAAATTTATTTATTTATTATTATTAAATTGAGTAGAAAAAAATATAAATATTAATATATTAAAAAAACCCAAAAATTAGTATCAATGTAATTCCTTAAAGGCAAACACTAATGACTAAACAACAATAGTAATTTATTAGGATTTGTGTGAACTAATTGGCTTTTATATAGGATAGGAAAAACTGTTTATTTTAAAAAATTTATTAATTATATAATCTATTTTATATATATTAAATTAGTATTAGTAGGAGGAACCGAGAAAGTGCTGCTCTATAGTTAGTTTTTTTAAAAAAAATTATTAAATATATAATATATATATATAAGTGCCCTACAGCTGGTTTTAAAAAAAAATTATTAAATATGGGTGGTTCGGTGGGTTGGGTCGGGTTTGGCGGGTTTGTAATTTTTTGACCCAAACCCGACTCACTATAAATAAAAAATTTGTAACCCAACCCAATTCACTAAATCTTAAAAACCAACCTAACCCGACAGGTCGGGTTGAATCGGGTCGAATTTAACGGATCGGTGAGTTTTTTACACACCCCTAATTGAACCTGTTTTTGCTTTCTAATTCTTAATGAAATTTTCTTTTTACCAAAAAGAAAAAGAAAAAAAAAAGAGAGGTACAGTTGTCCTTATGCAGAAAGGGTGGCAAATCTGTCTTCCCAGGGATTATTTTAATGTACGGATAGAGGAGGTGGAGGTGAGAAGACTGTGCGTGACAACTGATAACTGACAACTGACAACTGACAACTGACAGTGTACTGTTTGCCATTGAAGGCACGTTGTTCATGGAACAAATTTTTTTGTATTTATACAATTTTGGCATCGTGTGCAATAATAGCCTCTCTTTTTTGTCTCTTTCATATAATGTAAGTGGTGTAAAGCCATACACAAGTGGAGTGAATTCTTTTCACAAAATTTCTTCACAAATCAACAAGGCATGGGCATGTAAATGTAACTTAATCTAGTATTGGGATGTCCTTTAATTGGGTTAATAGAGAAGCTAACAACGATACTCATGTATTAGCCAAATAGTCTGTTATAGCAATTCTGTCTTTGATAAAGTCTTTTTATTGAGCAAAAAATATATAATAATAATAATAATAATAATAATTTACAAGAAGTTAGTGTCTCTTTGTGCACAACTTTTGCTTTTAACTCTTTTTTGTTTAGTTTTTTAAAATCTGATTTTTTTTTTTCATTTTTTTTCAAAGTATAAATATATTTTAGTCCACTTACAGCACCAAAAAAAAAAAAAAAAAAAAAACTAAATAAATTGATGTCAAACACAAAATATTATTTATCATGACTTTTTTTACTACAATTTTATCATAATTTTGATGTGACAAAATATGAGTAATTAGCCATCATTTTTTCATTAACTCACAATTTTTTTGAGCAGTCACACTCACAACTAAAACATTATAGTTGTGACGAAAAAAGGGTTCTGTACTAGATTCTGTATTGCTGCATAACCTGATATGATAGTCGAGCCTCACACATGTGATGGGTTTACTAGTATTCCACATGGGAGATTCCATTTCACACATTACACATAGAACCAACCATTTCTCGACATAGGGTATGGTCCACAGCCCATCTCGAACAAAGAGGAAAAAAGAAGAAGGGAATGGCCCATATCCCATTTGCAAAAACCGACCCAACAAATCAAGTTCATGTCTAGCTAGTTATGTGGAATCTCAGAGAGATGTGACACCCTAGTCCCTATAGTTAAACAAGCTAGGTTTGATCTATACATATCTCCCATGACACAATAATTACCTTAGTCATGATTAGGGTTGAGTGAGTTTACCCATCACTAGGAGTGGCAATTTTTATCCATATCCATGAACCCGCCCATTACCCACCTTATTTGGATAAGTCTTAACCCAATCCATTTGAATATTTGGGTTAAATGGATAAAGACTCATTTGGTTATTTAATTAGATGGGTCTAAATGGATAAATCCACTAATACCCACTAAACCCATCTAAAATTTAAAATTAAATAAACCCACTAATACTCATTAAACCCTTCTAAAATCTAAAACTTAAATAAACAGTATGACCTCAGTCTCACTCTTCCTCAGATTTTCTCAGAAACCAAACACTTTCCCCAACACTTTAACCTCTAGATTTCTAAGCCCAAACACTTGCCCTCAGATTTGAAGAAGAAGAAGAACCCTAACACGCCATTGACTTGGGTATCAGTATTGAAAGGGATCACCCCCTTGGCCAAATCTTCAAGCAAGTAAAACACGTCGTGAATGACCTCCAACCCGTTGAGATCGAGCGTGGCATTCACGTATGACGAAGCTCTGGATTGCGTCTTCAAATTGTTCTCCCTCAACCTCATCAAGGCTGAGATCAAGCGCCCCGATCCCAACTCTAATTCCTATTCCAATTCCAATATTGTTTACAAGATTGTCGATTTGGTGTGTAAGTCTGGGGGGCTCGGAGAGGAACAAATCGAGCTCGGCGTTCTTCGGGTTCTTCTCTTCGCGATTCGATCTCCCACCGTGTTGATCCGTGGTGATTGTTTGCTTCACGTAGTGCGGACTTGCTACAATGTCTATCTCGGTGGATTGAATCGTACCGATCAGATCTGTGCCAAGTCTATTCTCGCTCAGATTTTTGAGCTTTTTTTTTTTGTTTTTTGAAGTTGACAACTTTAACTTTTTCTCTTTCTTTCTCTGATGGTCTGTTTGGTTGCCGAGTAAAACAGAGGGAATAGAAGGGAAAGAGGAAATGAAAGGAATTTTATGACTTTCGTCTGGAGCATTACGATAATATTGCTTAAGACTCTATTTCGTTGCCAAGAGAAAAAAAACAGAGAAGAAAAAAGTCATTTTTTTTCTCTCTCTGTGGCTTTGTTTGGCTGCTGAGAAATGAATTTTGTGAAGGGAAAATGAAAGGAAAGAACAGAAAAAGTGATTTTTGAACTTTTTAATTTTTGTTTTTAAAGTTTTTAACAAGTTATTTATTTATTTGGATCATATTGGGTTAAGTGGGCGGGTTACCAATTAAATAGGTTGGGCGTTTAATGGATAATTAATTTATATATAAACGGGTCATAAATAGATAAATGGGTAATTACACACTCAACCCATTTATGACCCAACCCGCCCATTTGCCACCCCTACCCATCACAAGTGCAATATCTTTAGGGTTGTCCAAACAACCCGCAGATCCGACCCACCCAGCCAAACCGACCGGACCCGAACCGTTCGCCGTCCGATCCGACTCTTCCAGCAGTCGGCGGCGGGTCCTTACTTTCTAAAACCGATTCCGGCGGATCGGGTGCGGGTCTCTTCCTCCAATACCTGAGCCACCCGACCCAACCGCCATATAAATGGGTTTAAAGATCTGAAGCTTGTTAACCAGTCTCATTCCAGTCCTTACTTTCCAAAATCATCCTTTCACTCTCAGTTCTTACCCTTCGCCGATCCAACTGCCGATGTTTACCCTTCATCGATCCTGTTCGTCGTCGATCTCTGCCTCTCCATCGTCGATCTCTGCCTCTTCATCGTTGATCTGTGCTCTTCGTCGTCGACCTTTGCTCTTCGTCCGCAACGTCCCAGCTCGTCTTCGCCTCCATCTCTCAGATTCAATCTTTCTATTTCATCTCTTAGGTTCGGTTATCTATGGATTTGTGGATCTGTTCTTTGGGTTTTTGTTATTTGGATTTGTGGATTTGTTCTTTGGGTTTGTAGATCTTTTCTTTGGGTTTGTAGATCTGTTGATTTTGTTCTTCAAGAATCAAACCACTGAAGTTTGATTTTTGTTCTGTTGATTTTGGTTCTTCAGTGTTTGTTACAATTTATTTTGGTCGAAATCAACTCCGACTGCCGCCCACCCGAGTCCGATCTGATTCGACCGGTGGCTTTTCGCGGTCGACGACGGGTCTGGAATTTCTCCACCCGATCTGATCGGGTCGGTTGCGGGTTGGGCACAAACCCGACCCGGACCGACCCGTGGACAGCCCTAAATATCTTCATTGTCACAACTTTTTTCATAACTATCGATATGTTTTATTATAATTTGTGTATAATAAAAATAGTATCAATTATAGACCCAGCTAAAAACGAGAGTACATATATATATCAAATCACCTTAGCCTAAATTTTTAGGGATTGATTAAAATTTATTGCTGAATTTCGTGATTTACATAGGACTAAATTGTGGACCAACTAGAATAAAGAATGACAGATAAAAATAAAAATAAAAAGAAGTGAAGACAACACATAGGCAATGACATTATGACAAGATTTCTAGGTACTTTTTTTTTTTTTTTGAGAAGATGATTTCTAGGTACCTTGTGGCATTAGACAGGGAGATCCTTTGTCCCCGTACCTATTTATTTTTTGTATGGAGTATTTGGGGCATCTTATTGAACAAAAGTGCGTGAATGGAAGTTGGACCCCTTTAAAGGCTTCAAAGGATAACATAGGTTTTCACACCTCCTTTTTGCGGATGATATCATCCTTTTCAGCAAAGCTGATGTGAGTGGATGTGAAGTTGTTTCTGAAGTGCTTGAAAAGTTTTGTAGAGAATCCGGCCAAAAGATTAGTCATGAGAAGTCGAGAATTTACTTCTCGTCTAATGTTAGTGAGGAGTTGAAGGAGGAAATAAGTGGAAGACTTGACATTAGTGAGACTAATAACATTGGGAAATACCTCGGATTCCCGCTTAAACACCGAGGGGTTCCTAGGAATCCCTACAACTTCATTGTGGAGAGGGTCATGAGTAAGCTCGCCGGATGGAAGGCCAAGTTCCTTTCCTTTGCTGGTCGGGCTGTTTTAATTAAATCAACCATGTCGGCCATCCCAAATTATATTATGCAAGGGGCAGCCCTCCCCATGCATGTGTGTGAGAAATTGGATAAAATCAATCGTGATTTTTTATGGGGGTCAACAAATGAAAGAAGGAGAATGCACATGGTGGGTTGGAACAAGATTGTAAAGTCCAAAGAAGAGGGAGGATTGGGTATACAAGAGGCGAGAGCGAAGAATATAGCATTGTTATCCAAGTTAAATTGGAGGATGTATCATGAACAAGATGCATTGTGGACAAAGGTAATTCTAAATAAATATTGTTCCCATTCGAGAGTTAGATCGAGGGACCCTGATAAACTTCCCTCATCCTCTAATTGGAAAGCCATTAGTTTGGGATTCCCTATCTTCAAAAAAGGGATCACTTGAGGAGTTGGAAATGGTTCCGGGGTTAGTGTGTGGATGGATAATTGGGTGAATGGTAACTCTTTATGAAGCATGATTGAAGGGCCTCTTAGACAAGAGGAGCAAAATCTGAGAATTTCTGACCTATGGTGATCAAGAATGGAATTGGGAGTTGCTCTCCTTTGACCTCCCTCAATCCATCAAAGAAAAGATTAAGGCAATACCTATCCAATTGCATGGAAATGTGAGAGATACGGTGTTGTGGAAGTTCTCCAAGAATGGAGAATTTACCACTAGTTCAGCTTACCGGCTGGCAATTCAAGGGGAGGAAGCTGTCACGCAATTTCATGGGCAATAGATTTGGAAATTGGACATATTGCCGAGGATCACAAATTTTCTTTGGTTATGCTTACATGGCAGTATTCCAGTTAGGAAAGTGTTAGCTGAAAGGGGTATAAATTGTGAAAAGGTATGCCCAATATGCAGAGAGCAGGATGAATCTATTAGTCATCTCTTCCGTGAGTGCAGATTTGCCCGTGATGTGTGGAGAAAACTGGTTGTTCCTCCATCTCATGTGAGTTCATTTACTGATAATTTTGAGGTTTGGCTGAAAAATAATTGTTTGAGCGAAGTGAGACATATAGGGTCCATCCCTTGGTGTTTTCTCTTTTTATTTGCTGTTTGGAACTTGTGGAAAAATAGAAATAGAGTTGTGTTTGAGAACTCTATTCCAAATCTCACTTTAGATAAGATTTGTCTTAGCCAAGCTAAAGAGTATTACTATTGTGTAAGCAAGGCCAAGCAAGTTATTTCCAAAGTTGTCATCCCTGTAAAATGGTTCAAGCCTTTACCGGGTTGGCATAAGCTTAACACAGATGGGGCCTCACTTGGGAATCCAGGTAAGGCAGGCGGTGGAGGTTTAATTAGAAATAACAAAGGGGAATGGATTATAGGGTTTTCAAGGGCCATTGGGTACACTACAAGTGTAATGGCTGAATTATGGGCTTTGAGAGATGGATTAACTCTTGCCAACCAGCTGGGGATTGGTTATTTGGAAGTTGAACTTGATGCCAAGGTTATTGTGGAGATGCTAAACAAGGCTGACAACTCTAACAAATTTTTTTCTCCTTTGATTCTTGACTGCAGATCTCTCATGGCAAATCTCACACAGGTTCAGGTAGCACATGTATTTAGAGAGGCGAATAAATGTGCTGATTTTTTGGCTAAAAAAGGATGTTGTATGAGGGAGGATTTTGTTATCTTTGATGCTTCCCCCTCGAATGAATTAAGTAGGCTTCTTGTATCTGATATAAATGGTCTGTACTGTTATAGGCAGGTTGCCAATACTTTGGCCTCTGTGGCTGCCATCTTGTAATCTTTTTGTTAAATATTATGCCTATTAACCAAAAAAAAAAAAAAAAAAAAAGATAATACTTGAGTGACACATATGGAAGCCAAAATAAAGCACTAAAAGTAATTGTTATGTCCTTTACATGAGGGAATAATTGGAGACTGACTACACTCAAACAAAAAGGGGCCATGGCATGAGGGAATAATTGTGAATGAGTGTATATTACAAACTAGTTGGAGATTGTTGGATATTTTGTATATCTAAATAGGTTTTAATTCAAATTTGATCTCACTTTGGTGGTGGAAGAATATTGTTTGATCTTACATTGGAAGTAAAAGAGTGTTATTATTTCTTTAAAAGAGATAGTATGTAGGAAACAAAAGAGAACAAAGTGAAAACTGCATTTGTTGTGGTTTCGTTAGATTTTTAGTAGGTTCATCGAAATTCAGTTGACCGAAAAGCTAACGAGAATTTAGCAAAACTTTCTTGTCCGGTGATTTTTAAGTATTCTCGTTAGAAGCTCGTTCAACTAAATTTTAGGCAAGATATGCATAATTGCCTTTTCTGCAAATTTTATCACCAAGAGCTAAACCAGTAGATATTTAAAATGATTGTGAATGAGGGGAGATTGTTTCTTACTGTTTTTTAATAGTAATAACATTTTATTGTGACTTTTCATGGATTAAATATATTATTTAAATTCTCGTTATTAAGGGAAGATTGATTTCTCTTATGAAATTAGGAAATTTCAAAAACATTAGAAATCCCACGAGTCTCTTGAAAATTACTACATGTAGTGGTGCGTTTGGCTCCAGCTTAAAAAGTCAGCTTATTTTACTATTCAGCTTATTTTTGCTACCTTTATTTACAGTATTTTCATCAAAAAATTTTCAATTTCAATAAAATTGATTGTATTTTGATTTTTGGGGGCAAATTTACAGTAATCCATTAACAACTCCTACGTAGAGTTAAAATTGTCCTAGGAGGCTAGAACATAGATTTTGAACCTGCTTTTGAGCCATTAAAGTTTTCTTTATTTCCTCATTAATCTTTTACTCTTTTTTTCTTTCATTGTGGTTGTGTTTGCCATTAGCTAAGAAAATCAACTTTTTTTACTATTCAGCTTATTTTTTTTACTATTCATAGGCCCTATTGCACTTTTTGATACTGTTCGTGGGTCCCACTGTACTATTTCAGCTATCTTTTATCTTTATCTATAATACTTTCAGCAAAAATATTTCAATTTCAGTTAAATAAACTGTTCCCAAACAGACTATGTGTATACCTTTCTCTTCAAGCACTGGATTGAACTTCCTCCCATCAACATAAGCCATTTGGTTCCCAAGTCCTTCACAAGGTCAAGTGGTCAACCTTCTTTGGAGATAGCTCTTCTTCTTCTTCTTTTTGTCATTCACAGCCTCCTCTTCCTGGGACCTATCTAGAGGTCAAGAACAGCTTAGCTCCCATCTCAGTATCATGATATAACACATAAAATAAAAGCAGTAAAAATTGATATGAAAGCTACCAATTGCTTGATATGAGAGTTACATTGCTGTGTTTTCTAGGAAACAAACACAATTGCTCTCAATCAATGGGAAGACCACGTGTATTATGGATATCCCATCTACTTCACATTAATTAACGTCGTCAAGTACTTACAAACCTATTAAAAAGAAAAAGAAAAAACAAAGACTTCCAAAAGTCAAGCAGAGGTTAAGATCACAATAAATTCGCCAAGTACTTCATCTTTATTGGCCAGATTTAAAGATAGAGTTGTTAGAGTTGTTTGTACCACTACAACAAAATATCACAATATGTTTGCAATAATTGAATTGTCAATCTATTATAAGTTAAATTAAAATTAAATAAAATAATAAAATATTTTCTCGGTATTCTACACAACTGGAAATAAGAGTCCAGTAAAAATATTATAAAATTTTGTTACGTGAAACTTTTTCACCAAATAATTCTCCCAAAGAAAAATTTATTCTGCAATTTTATTTAGAAGGCAAAAGTAGCATACAAGTATATGCATTATACAGGGAGAGAAAGAAGTGATTTCACTATAATTAAAAGGACTAACAACGTGATAGTGGAATTTGATTGATTTTTTTTTGTGAGTGGAATATTTGTAAAAGTATATGATTAAAAATGTCATATTTAAAAGTTTGATATTTAATGTGTCCTAAAGATAAAATTAGAGATTAAATTCTATAAGTATGTGGTGTAAAAGTAAAACCCAGGTTTTACACTCATCAATTCCAACATACCACATCATCATATCAAATATTAAAGAATACACATAACTATACACAATCAATTCTAATACCCATTTGAAAATCTTACTAAATTGAAAGTTTATTAAGATGTTATTAAGTGTAATACGATGTATTGAGTTTTAAGTAAAAAACTGATGTAACAAACTCTTATTGGACTGTGTAAGCAAGGATTTACACCATATCCTTACTAAATTTGGACTCATAAAATTATATGGAGTTTTTATTTTTAATGTACTTTTTCCTAAAAATTTTCATTTTGGGTAAGCATTCCTTTTAAATGAAAGCATAATTTTTGCTGTGTTATAATGCATTGAACGAGACACATAAATGATATATGATCATTTTTTTGACTGGATGCAAACCAAACTCTCTTGACTAAATATTTTAAAATATAATTGGGAAAAAAAAAAACAAAGAAAAGTAGAGAAAATTATAATGCTTTTTACTTTTTAGAGCATATTGTTATATATATATATATATATATATATATATTTTTTTTTTTTTATGAACGTGTTATATTATAAAATTGTACCTTTAGATTCACTTAAAAAAAAAAAAAAAAAAAAGTACCTTTAGAGGGTGATTATTTTATTACAACACGCATGACGCAACCATACAAGTTCATGAAGGAAAATGATCATACTTCACGTCTAAAGTTCAAAACCCACTTGTGTCTTGTCTTTTACATATTTACTTATACAGCAGCTTTCGAGAATCCGAGTCAGCTCTAACAAAGACATACTTTTTCATTTTATTTCAGAATCATGGAACATGCCAAGGCAATAATCTAAAAAAATCGGTTCATAACATTATTCTTTTTTTTTTTTCTTACCACTAAAAATCTGTCACGTCAACAAGTATCAAATTATTTGTAAAAGTTTTTGTGTTCTTAGACTTTCTCGTTCATAAATTTAAAAAATTATTTTCACAAAGAACCTGGCGATAAAAAAAAAATTTTGTTGATATTCTTTCCACATATATTTAGCATTTCTGTCCGCAAACATAAAAAATTTGGACCCTACTAATGTGGCAGATTGTTTGTGGAGGGTAAAAAAAATGATATTAGTAGTGAACCTAAATAAGAATCAGTGAAACCTTGTCAACTCAAAGTGTGAAAAAAGTGATCAAATTTTTTGTATGTAAAAGAACAACTTTTCTTTTCTTTATTTTTTTTATTTTTTTTAAATTCTATAGTTGGGAAATGTAGGTGTCTTTATTGAAAATGACAAAGAATTTCTGATCCAATTGGATATCTTTTTATTGAATGAATTTAGTAGTCTACGAATTCAGATACTTGTCTTGCTTTTTATATTTTGTCTTGCCAGAACACTTCTTTTCTTTTTTCCTTTTTTTTGAGAATTCTATAGTTGGGAAATGTAGGTGTCTTTATTGAAAATGACAAAGTTTGGCTACAATATGCCATTGGAAATCTTTTTATTGAATATGAATTTGGCAAATCCACTATTGGATAACATATTCTTTTTATATTCTTCATACTTGCAGAATTTCTAAATCAAAGATCAATAGCTATATCATTAATCAAAAATAAATTTATGAATCGAACAATAAGTAATATCTTATTGGAACAAAATTTAATATGCATGTTATTTGCTAAAACTGAAAACTTTTTGCTAAAAGTACTATAGATAAAGGTAAAAGTTGGTTGAAATAATATAGTGGGATCTATGAATAGTACCAAAAAGTGCAGTGTGACTCATGAATAGTAGCAAAAATAAGCTGAATAGTAAAATAAGTTGGCAAAATTAATCATGCTAAACAGACACTAAGTTTGTAACCAAAATTTGTCCTATTAAAAATACCATAAGATGTCAGTTGATTTACAATATATTTGTTTTTCACAAAAACACCATCTATCATATAACCTATTATGATAGTAAGTTGTGATTGGATTAATATAATTTTTACACATATCGGTCTATGACGCAATTTTTATCATTCACCAATCAAAAGAAATTACATTAATAATTGTGAAATTAGGAAATCTTTTGTCTATAGACTTATTGCATAAACTATGTTAATTTCTCTATAAAGCTTAACAACACTATTAGCAACAAAACACTTTTATTAAGTCACTAGTGTATCCAGATTCCAGGCAAAACAAACCCCATTTAAAAATTGACATGCATGATAGTTAGCACGCCAAGAATCACACGTTTGCACCTTTGGCATCATGGTCAAATACAGATTATTCCATGCAATTACGCAAATCCTCTTTCTCAACTGAACCAGATAAAAAAAAAAAATTTATATGTAGAGAGAAAAACACCAAAATACCAAATCGAGTCATACTTTTTTTTCCAATAATTAATTAAGCACCTAATTAATTGTTATGGACTGTAGTTAAAAGATCTGAGAATTCTTATCACTTCCACCTACTTTTCTTTCAGTCTAATACTATATGGTAATATGGACATGAACCATATGGTCGTTGATTTGTAACTTGGCTGGTCACTCTCTGAAATTAGTCGAAAATTTTGAACTTTTGTCACAACTTCATCATCATCTATAAGACCTCTTTAATCTTTAGGCTGAATCAGAACAAAAATGTGAAGTCAACAATAATGATTATCAGCCATTAACTTCATTGCAAGCAACGACCAGGCTCCAAACTAAGATACTTATTTTGTTTCTTCTTAAAAAAAACTAAGTAAGATACTTTTGTTTAGCAGCCGAGAGATGATATTATCATAAATTACGTAATTAGTGGGCATATTAATCCTTTAAGAAAATGGTAATAATCAATTTTATTTTAATGTATTATATACTTTCTGAATGATGAAACTAGAATATTATAACGCTTTGTTGTCAATACAGTAACTTCATATAAACAATTTTGAATCGTGAAAAAAAATATTGTTATTTCATTTTTTTATACTTATTTAAAAATTAGTTAAAATTTTATTAGAGTTCAATATAAATATGAAGAAAGATTATTTATCTCACTGTTTTTGTTGAGTATACCTAATCTTTTGTTTTGATTCTTTTCTCTAATTAATTCAATTCAAATCATTTGATATTTATTAAGAATGTAAGGAGTGGAAGAAATATATTCCAACAACTCTAATTTGAAAATATTTTTCTATGAGATGTTCATCCGAAAATAGATTTTAGTCATTTTATTAACAAATTAATATTGTTAATTGAGTGATAAATGAAGTACAAACTTAGGATGGGCAAAGAATTTAAACATATGTATATGTCTAATTTATAACTAACTTCCCTTTCTTTATAGGCATTCAAGTGATAGTCGTTTGTCGTGGAGTAAATTTATTAACTTTGAGAGACCAAATCTAATTTGCCCCAAATTTCAAGAGAAGAAAGAAAAGTATAATTTGTCCTTATAACATTAAAGTGATTTCCTTGAAATTAGTGGAAAATTACTTGTAAATTAGTGAAAGGAGCCACAATGTTGATTTTATTTTTTTAATTATAATTTGATAATTATAATGAGAGTGAGAAGGTAAATCTTGATGTTTCTGTTTGAAACACATAGAGACGTCAGTTAAGCTACTAAACTCTTAGCTTAAATTAAGGCAGATTTTAAGGCATATACAAAAGAGACATTATAGACATTGTAACATCAGGCAATCTCAATTAAGTTATGAATATGCAAGTAGTAACTTAAAACAAACATCAAACTGACACAAAATAATAAGTAACAATCCCAAATAACTTCATAATTACATCATTTTAATAAACCTAAAAGAAGCCAAATGACAGAATGACCCCCATGAAATTCAATCAAAGTCCAATGCAAGCCCAAGAGGTCAACTTTGTCATTTTACAAAGACACCCATGAACACAAGGGCTATTTTCACTTCTTCCCCTTCCTACCAATAACCAACCCTTCAATGCCTCAGCACTCCTCACTGACACAAATCACTCCTTGTGCTTGTAGTGCCATCAAGAGCTGAAATGACCATTATACTCTCAAACATTTCCAAAACAAAAATACGGAAGTAGAATTTGCTAGGGCACAACTTTACATTCCCACCTTCAATTCTAAAAATACATGAAAAAGCCTAAATTGAAAATTCCCACCCAATACAATAAATCTAAGAAAGGCACAAAATTTTTCACAAACTTCTTTTTATAAGGAGGTCTCTTAATCATTTCATAACAAAAATGCCGTAATATTCTTCCAAATTATGAGTTATGTTCCATAAGTTGTGAAAATTTTTGTGTTTTTAGAAAAACCCTGAATAAAAACCAAAATTTTAAAAATAATAAAAAGAAAAAAAAAAAAACGGAAATGTATAGGTGGGACATTAAAAAAATGATTACTTTCCTCTAGAACTTAGAAGAGAGTTGAGCCTTTGCAGACGTAACTGTTGCTTGAACCTATTGATGAAGTCATCAGCCTTAGCATCCACCTCTTCGTCGTACCCAAGCAACGCCGTCTCCCTCTTCTTTTCCAGCGTCGAATTCTCGCTCGCCGATTTCGTCATCTTCTCGCCCGGCTTTACCACAACACCACCAACCCTGTCGGACTTGCTCCTCCTCACCAAATGGTCATGACCCGGATCCGCAATTTCGTCTTCCGATTCGTCTGTGTCGGTTTCGGGTTCTGGAGTGGTCGAGTCGGACCGGTACAGAACCGATATAGACTTGAGCCGTTCGAGAAGGGAAGGAGTTCTGGCGATTTGGGTCGGAGGATCCGGGTTAACATGCTCTTCCGACTCGTCTGTGTCAGTTTCGGGTTCTGGAGTGGTCGAGTCGGACCATTTTAAGAACCGATATAGACTTGAGCCGTTCGAGAAGGGAAGGAGTTCTGGCGATTTGGGTCGGAGGATCCGGGTTGACATGCTCGGGTTCAGAGTGCTGGAGGGTCGGATATTCGGAGAGCACTGGTGGTTCTGGGTTGTTGGGTTGGTCGAACTTGAAGAGCGAAAAGTTGAAGGAGCTGACTCGTTCTAACACAGAGGGTGCTCGTACCAGTTGTTGATGTTGTTCTTGTTGGTGTGGTTTTCTGTGAGAGGTGAAACGGGAGATGAGAAAGATGGTGATGATGGTGAGGTTGACGAAAACGAAAAGCGAAGAGGGTGTGAACCAGCTCGCCATGAAAGCCCACATAGTGCTCATCGCTCACTTCTTCTCTGCTTTGCTTTGGCCTTGTTTTAACGCAGAGAGAAAGAGAGAGAGACAGAGAAAGATTATTTTGGCAGAGAGGAACAAGAAAAATTATGAGAGATCTTGGGGTTTTCTTTCAGCTAAAGGTAGAGCTATTTATGTTTATAGCACGGGGATATGTGAATAAACCATTTTTAAAAAAAAATTTATAAAAAAGTAAAAAAATAATTTACTGTATTGATAATTTTTTTAAATTTTTATTAAAATTTTTTCAAAATAGATAGTTAATATGCCCTAATTGAACCCTTTTTATATTTATTTATATAAATTTAGTACCCGTTTGGGTACTGATAAAAAGGCAACATCTTGCATTTGCCTTTTTTTTTTTTTTTTTTGGATGCACATTCTGTGGCTGTGGTGTGTCTCTTGTGGGTCCTGTGCATTGTTCACGGAACCCACAAACTTATTTTTTCAACAAAACTTTCATTAAAAACGGCTTCTACAGTACTATTTACACATTTAAAAATTATTTTGCTACAATATTTTAAATTTTCAGTAAAATAAGCGGTATCTAAATACATTTTAAAAGTAAAATTTTGTTCATTTTTATTACTGAATGGTATAATATTTATAATGTGACATGTGATGTTCATTCTTCTATTTAATAATGTTGTACGACAGATTGATAAAGCTCTCAGCAAAAAGATAAAGATAAAAATAAAAATGAGGACAGGTTGATAAAGCTATATACATTTATTATCAAATACAAGAAAGAGTGGGGTACTGTCTCTTGACTTAAACAGACGAAAGTCTTTGGTTTCCCCTAACAAAAAATGGGAATCAAAGTTTAACCTGTACAACAACATAAGGGACAGTGACGTTTTTTTATTTTGATAAGATTAACAAAGATATTTTAGAAAATTATATAAAAATTAAAAAGACAGCAAAATCTATACCCTGCTTTATATTAGGTCTTAAGTTTTTTATTATGTCAATTAAAAGTTTAAATTTATGAAACCGTTTCAATTTAAGGCATCGGTCCGATTCTGCGATTTATTTTTGTTCTTTTGAATTTGAGCAATAATACTGTAGACAAATAGAAAACTATTGATTAAACTTTATTTTTCATCTTTCTAAAACAAAAATAAAAAAATAAATTTAATCTATGACTTCTTTGCAAATCAATATTATAGAGTGTAGAAAGAAGCTATGTTCAAAGAGGGAAAGTTTTGCTTAAAGTAAGAAAATGGTTATTGCACAATTTAAATTGATTACCTATGTAAAACACAAAGTTTTATCAACATCTTCCCTTTTTCCCTATTTTATTACTTATACATAATAACATAAATGAATGGTGTAGATAAATAGGGACTTCAAATTGAAATTATTTCATAAGTTTAGAATTTTAACTAACAAAATATAAAATAATTTGAGACCTAATATGAAAATAAGGTATAAATTTTGAGTATTTTTATTTAACTTCCCCTATATTCTAAACCAAAAGGACAATCAAATTAGTTTGGAGAAAAAAATGCTTGTTTATATGTACTTTTAATCCTATGACATATTTTATAACTTAATAAAATTTAAAAACAATTTCTTAAGTGTTGTCCTTTAAATTTTTTAATTAAAAACAAATAGACACGTGGGGGGGTCAAAAACACTTAGAACAAGCTAAAGAGTCCTAGCCCTAGAGCTTCAATTTTCACAACTAATTTGTAAAAACAAGAGAGTAATCTACAATGGGAAGACTGAACAAATGTAATCAGGAATTAGACTGAACTCTATTGAATTTATTTACTTGAATACACTTAATTCTGTCGAGGTTTACAACACTTTTACGAGTAAAGACACTCTCAAGGCCTAAACTCTCGTTTCTCTCAAAATTTCCAATCCCCATTTCATGTAGGGGAAGGTCATCTTTATACTCTTAGTTCACCTCCCTTCCAAATAGTGGATTATAATGTTGGATGTCAGAATGTGCTTGTCCTATCATGTATTTTTCCCATTCTTGTTCATGTTGAAAGAAGACTTTTGGGGTGTATAGTACTATTTAGGTTAGTCATTCGCCATTTAATGCGGCATGTATTGGGGTAGGAACACATAATTAGTGCCAAAGTGACTATTACTTTGTGTTGTGTGACACCCTTTATGGATCTTTGGCTTGTTTTTTTGGGTAATACCTTCCTCTTCGATCATCTCATTGGTAGTCCTCAAGCGAGGCGTTACCTTGGCAATATGGTCTCACCAGCTTATCTCGGCAAAAGGATCCTAGTTTAGTATTTTGATTTCATGTTTGCTCTGTACTTTCTCTGCTGAAGTTAGGTCAGGGCCAACTCCTCGAATCGCTACTCTGACCCGACTTCTTTGGCCCATAACTTTCTTAAAGGAATCACCTCCTTAAACACCTTCTTCTTATTATTATTATTATTTTAGTAGATTATGTGATCACAATAAAATAAAATAATATACTAGTAATTAAATGTTAAAATTCATACCTTACTAATTTGGGATGACTCAACAACATTAAGCACCTTTTTTTTTTTTATAAACAATACTATTTAAGACACACACATGTATAGAGGAAGAAGGATGAAATAAGAGAATACACTCACACGCCAACACTAACGCCATCAACAAAAATAAATAAATGTTAAAGTTGACAAAGCATCTACAATGAAGGGTCATATTTATTTATTGAGGTTTACTCTCAAGTCTCAGCACGAGCTGTTAAGAAAGGTAAATATTAATGAATCATTGAATTGTCATATTTATTCTTATTCCTCGTGTTACTTTTTTTTTTTTTTGGATAACTTATTCCTCGTGTTACTGAATGATGCCAATCTCTAAGTATTATATTTATTGAATATATAATATATATCATTGAGTGGCCTATATTCTACATTTCTACAAGACTTTAGATACTTCTTCACCGGTTCACTTTTGCCTTTGGATTCTGGAATCATCAAAAGGTAACGCAGATAATTACAAAACGTGCGCACTCATGCCACGTGCGAAAGTTTGATTCGACCAAAATTTAGAGATAACGAATAAATGACTGCAAATAGTTGCACTGTTGTTGTCCATCATCAAAAGCTTAAAAGGAACAATTTAATTTGACTCCGAATCTGAATACAAATGTGGGGATATGGTGATTATAACAAAACAAAATAGTACTTGCTTATGGAGAGGTAAGACAACCTCTCAAGGATTTGAATATGGAGAGGTAAGAGTTGAGGAAAACCATAATGGATTGTGTAGAGAATTGTGGGTATGACAATCTTTAACTCTCAAGGGTTATGGTTAGGGTTTTCTCTTTAAAAAGCACTCCTCACAATATGTGGTTAATGATGGTATATATAATGTGGGTGAAGATATAGTGGAACAGATATGTCAAAATAGCAAAACAGAACGTTTTGCGAGTATCTCGCGGGAAGGCTTTACCCGCAAAATACTCGCGAAAACCAGCTATCATGACTCTTTGCATTTTTGTCATATGCTGAGCACATGGCTTCACTTCGCGAGAAGTCTTCTCGCTAGCTACTCGCGAAAACTCCTTTAATCTTCAATTTTGTCTTGAGTCTTCACACTCTCTCTCACACACAACTCATACAATGAAATCCCACATGAAATACAGGGTACATAAAATTGAACAAAATTACATTCAAATTTGGCACGGAATTAAAGCCAATACAAAATAATTGTAGATCACAACTTTACAGTATTCTAATCTCATTAGAAACTATATAACTTTAATTAGAATTTTAATCTCATTAAAAACCTCTAATTAAAATAAATTAAGGACTTTCAATCATACAACAATTCCAATCTCATTAGAATGTTTCTTAAAAGAGAGGTCCTAAACAAATTAGGACTAAGAATTCTATTTAACTAACATCTTTGATCTCATTAGGTCTTTTAGTTAGATAATAATTAATAAATGTCCTTAACTTTTAAGGACTATAAAAATTAATCACTTTATATAGAATCATGTGTAATCTCACCTTGCTTTTTATCAAAGTTTTAACACTTAGTAAAAAAAAGTGAAAATTCAAAATTCAATACCTTCAATCGGTCAAACATTTTTCTCAATCGATCGAAAATGTGAAGAAATTCATCACAAAGCCATTGCCTCGTTCGATTGATTCTCGATTCCTGTTTGATTGATCGAAAACAACATTTGATCGATCGTAAGGAATTCTTGATTGATCGAGACAATGAAGAATTTCATCATAGAGTTTCTGCCTGAATTGATCGGTTCTCGATTCCTCTTCGATCAATTGAAAAGGAACATTTGATCGATCGAAAGGATTCTCGATCAATCGAAACTTGCAAAACTGAATTTTTTTAGAAATTGTCAAGTAACCGTTTTTGACGTTTTTACTATTTTCCATCAAAAACACATTTGATTTTCTAAAAGAAGATTTATAGATCAAACATTAGGGGTTTCAAGATAAAGATCAAGAACCCTAAAATGCTAGGAACACTATAAATCATAAAATCCTAATGTCAAAGTTACATCACGCCTATATTAATATGTATAATCATGAACTGATATGAAAAACCAGAAGTTAGAAAACAATTGTTTATATATCGACACATGAATCTATACATATTCATATAATCTAAATATATAAAGTATGCGGATGATGTCAAAGCACGTAATTCCATAGGTATATCATAATCATAACAAGGATTCTAGTGCTTCAACTATTATATGATAAAACAAAGTAGTTATATCATATCCCAATAAACCTAGAATGTCATTAGCGATGTGCATCTGTAACTATGGCTTTAAAGAATCAAGTTCGTACCCATATATAAATTATATATATATATGTGTGTGTGTGTGTGTGCGCGCGCGCGAGACCAAAGCCATAGTATCCGTAACTACAATTAATATATCACATATATCAATCTCAGCACATAGGTTTATTGCACATAGTTCTAAAACAAAATTATGCAGAAAAATTACTGCAGAATTTTGAAACACCAAGAAAATAGTTTTTCTTTAATTCTAAAACTCAATCACATGTTATAGAAGCATGATATTGAAGACCGCTCTTATACCAATTGTTGAAAAATCTGGTTTTGCATCTCATACAAAACACACAGCGGAAGCAACAAACACGGATCTACTTCATTCATGAGAGATAACATGTAACCTTGAATTCTAGAACAAAGAATAGAAAGCGTACCTTGATGCAGTGAAATTCAAAACCAAGACTTGAGAATACCTCTAATCAACATCCCAATTCCACATTGTGCCCAAGAAGTGTGGTTTCTCAATTAGTTTACACGTATGTGTTTAAGGGAGAATAAGAGAGTGGCTTACACTCACATACACACCATTTCCATACATCTGAAAATTCTGTATGTTTCTTTCCTTATATATAAATGATTATCTAATTGGGTTAGCCTTTTAGGCCTACCCAATTGGGTCTTAGTTTGTGGCTTGAGATGGGACCAAAGGGAACAAATAAAACTGTAGCTCCAATGGGCCTTGGGCTTATCTGTCAACTCTTGACAAATCCAAAGTTACCATTAATTATATTTAATACCACTATATAAATATAATTTCACTCTAGGCCTTATTAATAAATTATATCCCAAGACTTTAATCATATCATTTGACACCTCCATGAAATATCCATAATGAACAAAGTCATAATGAACTGTCACTTTGTAAACAACTATTTTATCCTTGAGTATCCGGTTTAATCTTTTAGTTATTCATATTTATTGAAATCCGATTTCAATAAATATAAACTTTAGTAACTCCTTACTAAAGTGGGCGCCCTGAATAACCAGTTCACATTAAACTTATCTTAAAGAGATATTTCATGTCTCTATAAAAAGAGATTATAAATTCCATCTTGAGAATATGTGTTCCCTTAATACTACGTGTGGTTACCCAACATATTGAAGTTTTGACGATGAATATTAGATCTCACTCCTGATATATTAAAATAACCTACATTTCATGATCGGGTTCACTATCCTTTTAGGATTGAGAGTCTATCAAATTAGAAGTCGTGAGATTAATTATTCAGGTGACAGTTGTTGATTGAATAATTAATCTCACAGCGGTCCAGTTCAATATGTTTTAACATATAAGACACATCAACACATCAATTAGAAGTCTCAACTTCCATGATCAAGACAAACCATCTTAGTTGATGTGTTTATAGTCTTCACAGATAAAACACCCAATTTCATCACCGACTACGAACTACGTTTTAAGTTTACAAGGAACTTGTGATTTATATCTTCTATGACTAAATCACATACAATGCATCTCAAGGACTATGATAATGTCTTATTAGTTCATTTATAAATAGTCTCATATAATTAAATAATTTAATTATTTATGACATGTCAATAAATTGGATTTTAGGGCATAAACCCCAACACTACAAACTTTTTTACAACATTTTTACAGATTATTGAGGTAGCAAATTCTTACTGGTTTGCATCTAAGTTCATCACTTACATCACTTTTTTACTTACTAATAACCACTAATCACAACAAAAATTTGTAGATCTAGTATTTTCCTCCTTTTAAAGTCCATAAAAAAATTTATAGATCTAAAATCTAAAATATATATATATATATACACACACACACACAAGCCCAAAATATTAGCCCAACAACAAAAATTACCAATAGGCAATAGCAAAGCTAAAAAAAAATTTCTGAGACTAATCAACCAATTTTACAAAAAACAAACAACTTAGCCCTTTAAAAAACTTTAAACAAAATAATTTTATCTTTACCAACAAAAATACACACTCTACACATACATAAAATAAATAAAAAATAAAAAAAAAACTTTTGCCGGCTAATTAATAAAGCCGAAGCCACTACATATAGCTAATAATAAAACTGGCCCCCTAACTCCAAGTCTTGGCTCTGTCCCTGAATTTAATCATCTTTAAAAAATAAAACCTTTTTCCTTTGTCATATTGTTCATGACAACCATGTGGTTTGAATTTAATTATGAGACCTTAGGTACAGTTTTTTAAGTGTTAAAATTTATGTATAGTTTATTAGGTGTATCATAAGTTTCCCAAATAAATTCAATTATGTGATTACATTAACTGACGAGGTGATGAGTTACATGGTTAAATTTAGTTTTTTTTTTTTTTTTTTTTTTGTTGAGAAACTAGTTAAATTTAGTTATTATTAGGAAATATATCATTGTTTTTGTAGCATTAGTCAATACATAACCACACACAAACAATATATATATATATATATATATTGGAAATATAAGATAACACCTAAAAAATTGTACTTAAGTTTTTTTGTAACTTATTTAGGTAAGTTAATGAGTCATTTGATTAAAAGATAGTAAATAGATTTTTTTTTTTTTTAGATCATCATACTAAATAGTTATCCGAACCATCATATATTGTCTTTCAATTTAATTTGAATGAAAATCAATCAAGGTTAATTTTGATGGTGCAGTGTTAGGAAAGCAAGCGAAGTAGGCTTGGGGGTAGTTGTTCGAAACCATCAAGGGCTGGTTCTAACTTCTTTATCTAAAAAAGTCAAGCTTTCATCCTCAACTAATGATGTTGAAGCTATGACGATTGTAAGAGCTCTCTCCTTCACTTCTGAGCTTGGGCTTTCATCCATTATCCATGAGGAAGATTAAGAAATGGCCATGAAAATCTTGAGGAGTGAAGATAAGTCGTTTGCCTCCTCTAGTCACCTACTTTCTTTTGCAAAACATATTAGTGTGAATAGAAAATATTCCTCTACACCTTCATGACGTTCTTTTTGCCGATTATGGCGCTTTAATCAAAGTTCGAGGTATTTCATCTCACAAGAAAAAAATAAAATAAAATAAAATTTGAACAGCAACAAATAGTCACCTTTTTTATTAGTATTTGATGATAGGTGGAATCAGTAAGCTGAATGTTCTGACTTCAATGGGGCTACTGGTTGTAGTGAAGACCTGCAAAGATGAACACACTATCAAATGGGACTGGGGTGGACCGGCCAAACACCCTCCGATTACTAAGTTAGTTTTTCACAAGAATAGAGTTCCAACTTTTTAGAAGTAAAATCTCAGAATGCACACTTACCTTGATTTGATTCAGACCAGTCCTTATATAGAGAATCTTGGAGCGGTTATTGGCTTAGTAACTTCCCAAGATTCGTGGAAATCAGTGAGTCCAGACATAACTTCCTCAACGGCTATAGGAGTTACAACCGCTGGTGGAAGTTAAGTACTTATGAGGAATTTGTGGCGATGAATATGGGTTTGGTAACCACTCCAAGATTTTGTGGCTCGAATCCTTCACACACGTGAGTGAGTCTACACTTAAGGATTTCCCAAATGTTATGTGGTCGTCTATGTGCTTTGCCCATGGACGACTCTTTTGTTCATAGACGGTTTATTTGAATATTTGGCTCAAGGCTCATGGACGATCCATATGGACGAACATGAGATGTAATTTTCACTATCCCATCAGTATTATTTTTCAGTAGAAGATGGGATCACACTAAAATAAAATTAAATATAGTAATTAAATGTTAAAGATGACCAAGCATCTATAACGGTGGGAGGTATCTGGGGTTTACTCTCAACACGAGCATAATGTATTTTTATGTTAATAAATTCAGCTAAGAAAAGTAAATATTAATGAATTGTCATATGTATTCCTCGTGATATAGAATGATGCAAATCTGAGTGTATATATATATATATATATATTTATATCATTGACTCATTGTTCATCAAAAAAATATCATTGACTCATTGTTCTAGTTTTCGGCTCGGCTTCTGACTGGTCTAACCTAGACTTTAGGGTTTAGATACTTCATCGGTTCACTTTGCATCTGAAATCATCATGGTGACGCAGATAATTACAAAACGTGCGCACTCATGCCACGTGCAAAAGATTGATTTGACCAAAATTTAAAGATAAAAAGAATAAATAAAAGACTGCAAAATAGTTGCACTGTTGTCCACCATCAAAAGCCCAAAAGGTTTAATTTGATTCCGAATCTGAGAATGCAATGTGGGGGGGGGGATATTATTATGATGATTATAATAGTATACTTTTTTATCCATCATCATAAAAACAAAATAGCAGCTCACCAAGGAAAAAAAGAAAGTATAGCAGGTTATTTATTAGACTTTTATTCGATGTTTAAACACACTAACTTCCTTATTAAGAAAACACACAAACTTCTTTTCAAAGAAAAACACGCCAACTTTTTAACGATATTTCTCCTTTCACATTGAGTTTTGAGTTGCAAGATATATCCGGATATCCCTTTTTGACACAATCAAGTTGAGTTTTCTTTGTCATAGTTTTTCATTACTTTATTATTTCTAAGTAATGAACATTATTGGAGCCGACATAAAGAAAAGAAAAAAAAAATTGAGTAATTTCATATTTTCATGTTAAAGCTAGTGCCCATTATTTTCACATGAATAGGCTTTTGAATTAATCCAGTGGTTTAAGAAACTAAGAAAATAAGCAGTGATATAAATCTGTAAATATGCTTGACATCACTCACAATGATAGAGCTTTAAGAGGGAGTATGACTTCATGCAAATCTATTCAAAATATTAATCTATTGATAATAAAATGAGTGGGAATTTTTTTTTTAAAAGACTTGTTGCATTTATTAATTAAAAAGTTGTTGAGAGCAATTTTTCCCCCACAAATCAATTAAGGGCCTATACAAAGATACTTATAGATAAGTATCTAAGGTCCAACATCAACCAATAAAGAATATTCAATCCAACTTATTTTTGTATTCCTATTTGCTATGTGGACCAAACTCGCATGTAAAAGAAAGAACCTAACAAACTGGATAATTAGGAGATGTAAATTGGAGGGCAAAAGGGTTTTTTTTTTATTAGTATGAACTCACTAAACAATTTCTCATTGGATTTGAAACACTAATGAGACTAATGAACACATACTACATGTAATAAGCAACACAAAAATCACTCATGGAAGAAGTAGAACCAAATGCCTGCTAAATTGAAACATATAGCCTAAAACACACATTTCTCTTCCCAATAAAGAGAGTAAACCAGTTATGAGATTCCCATCCAAAAAAAAAACAGTTATGAATCCCCTAATTAAATTAGGCACATTGGGAAGGTAGTTTTCTTTTTAGAAAAGCAATTATGTGGCTCTTGGCCAACTGATTGAATAGAATTTTGAAAACAAAAACTTATAGCAGCATGGTGCTTTTGAGGCTTCATTGCTCAATGCAATCATACGCTAATAATATCCACCAAATACAAATTATCCTCTCATTTAACAAATTTTTTTGGACATCAAAAAATCTATAAAAGAGAAGAGGAACTGAACGTGATAAGGATCATACATTAGGAGACTTGGGAGTAATACAAAAAATTTCATTTTCCTTTAGGTGATCTTTTACACTTCCATAATAACCTTCAAACAAATCTAGCAGATGGCTCAAAATACTTCCATGAGTTTTTAAATTCAAAAAACATAAGCGATTATTTTCTCCTTCATTCCATTAATCCTAATTATCCTTATTTCAAGGCTAACACCGTGATTTATCTAAGTTTTGTGAGTTATTATCTTCGTTACATTTTGTCATTTTCCCTCTTGTACATCTCTAACGTGATAGGGAGTTAGATTCATTAATAGTTGTCGCCACCTCACATTTATCAATATGAATCCTTGACAATTGATTTATTGCACAACTTGTGACTTGTTTCAGCCAAAAGAGGAATATGAGTTGCTTACAACTAGGAGTGACAATTTTTATCCATATCTATGAACCCACCCATTACCCACCTAATTTGAATAAGTTTTAACCCAACTCATTTGTATGTTTGGGTTAAATGGGTAAAGACCCATTATGTTATTTAATTATATGGGTCTTAATGGATAAACCTACTAATACTCACTAAAACCCATCTAAAATTTAAATAAATAACATAAAATCTAAATTTCTAAAAAATGGCCAAAATACCCCCGAAATCCAAAAAATGACCAAAATACCCTCGAAACCTAAAAATTGACCAAAATACCCCCAAAACCCAAAAAATAACCAAAATACCCAAAACCCAAAAAATGACCAAAATACCCCCCGAAACCTAAAAATTACCAAAATACCCCCAAAGTCCAAAAATTGTTCCTAATTTATCTTAGTTGGGAGTCACAACTAAGATAAATTTTTATTTATCTTACTCTCCTAACATATTTTCACATGATATAATATTTGATGCATTTACTGGTATGAGTTTAGTGCTACATATATCAACTTGAGCATTCATAAATATATTCATTTAATATTGTCAAATATAATTTAGCATAATTTCTTCCCATCTATTTGTTCGTGCTTCAATGCTTAAAAAATTTACACATAAGAAAACTATTTTTTGCATTATAAATTAATTCGTTATTTCAATTACTTATTAGAAAACACATCAATCGGTATTGAGCATTGACTACAATCTATTGGCATGAATACTAGACTCGACTACTCATAAACCCTGAATTTAGCCGCTTTCCTGTCAAAACACTACGGATGTTGCAGTAAAAACAAAAAAAACAAATACAAAACAAAAACAAAACCATAAGTGACCTTAATGGGAAATTATTGTGTACTCTCGAAATACCATAAATATATACTCTCTCTTCTCACATGAATGGTGGGTCCCACTAATTAAATTCATGATAAAATTCACCATTTATATAAGAGAAGAGAATACATATTTATGATACTCCGAAAGTACCTAATAATTTTCTGACCTTAACAACAATCTACAGGCCATTGATTATAAATACGAACAGCCATTTGGCCAGCATTTAATGAGTAGTCGTGTAACGTTTTTTTTTGGTTATTTTCTGGCACCAACTGTCAATTTAATCAGTGTCCACACTTTTCCTATAAAAACAAAAAAACAAAATCAGTGTTCACACTTTGAATTTGAAGCTGAATTTCGCTTACCAGAACGTGCCAAAAGTGACGAAGACTAAGATTGACCAAGACTCAGACTATTTCTTACTTGGATGTAACGAAGTGTCGTCGACATGTTTTATTATTTTATTTTCGTCGGAAGCAACTTGTCAGTTTGAAAGCTATAAAGTGTTAGGTGTTATTTGATGGACCAGCTGTATAAGTTTGAATTGTTTCCTAGGACACAGTAAGACAATAACTGTATCTCAAGCTCAACGAGTCAATGCTACCGCTCAAATGGTATAACCGTATAAGTACATGATATACGGTATCTGAATTCTGAATCTCTTCGTTAAAACACTAGTAGAATGTGTCGATCAATTGAGATATTATGCTCTCGGCGACGAAACACTTTATTATCATACCAAAATTTTTAATTAACTTCTATTGTTTTACAACTTAAATAAATAAAGGAAAGGTGGAGAGGTTCATACTACATATTAATCTCCATTTACTGCTACTCACAAGTCACAACCGCAAAAATTAAAACTGGGTAAGGTTAAGGTAGGGGTAGGTTGCACTTACAAAAGAAACAAGTTTTGAATTGTATATTTGTTATCCGTTTGGATATAGTCCATGTTGGCGATTTGGTTTTTTTTTTTTTTTTTTGAAAAGTCAGTTTTCATGTGATTAAACACTATTTAGTGGGTCTAGTGCACTGTTCATGGGACCCACAAATTTTTTTCAACAAAACTTTCATTAAAAATGGGTCCCACTGCACTATTCACACATTTAAAAATTATTTTGTTATAGTGTTTTCAGTTTTCAATTTTCAGCAAAATAAGTGGTATCCAAACGGACTCTTATACTAGTTTACAGAAAAAGTAAAGGGTCATTTGGTAACATTGTTCTAGTAATATTGTTTACATTTTTTAAAAATACGTGTAAGTAAAAAAGTGTATAAAAATACGTGCAATATTATTTAAAAACTGAAAACATATTGTTAAACTATTATACCAAACAGGACCTAAAAGTTTCCAAGAATTTTTTACCTCAACATACACTTTCTTATATTTTAAACATTAATGCTGAGGTTTAAATCATCTCTCTTACTATAGAATTATCTTGATAAAAAAAAGTCATATACTGTCCAAAATATCATTACTCTGTTTTCCTAAAACTGTCACGGTCTTTTGACTCTTTTCATCGTTTCTCTAACCATTTTGACACATTTCTCTCCTCATTTGCATCTCTTGTCCCCACAACACCACACACATCAAAGTTAGGCATCTAAATTTCGAGAGAAAATAGTGTCAAAGTTCGGGATAGGATACCAACCCTGGGCCTAGGCCACTTAGGCCATGTTCTAGGGCCCCTACTAGAGAAAGTTTCCCAAATATGAAGATCATTAAGTGTTATTTTATCTAAATAACAAAAAGTGAATAGTATATATCTTTTTTCACTCTTAAGAAAATTCAAACAATTGGGCGGTGCAGGTGCTAGAGATGATACAAATTTTAACATATTTACTACATAGATTTTAGGTAAAATTACAAATTGTACCATTTAAATTTGACTAAAATTCATTTCAATCTTCAAATTTTGCTTTCGCTTAATTAAGTCCTTTAAGTTTCAATTTTATTCAATTTAGGTTTTTTGTCCAATTCTATTAAAAATTTGCCATTAAGTATGCAATTAACGAATAAAAAAATTGAAAAAAAAAATCCTGCATTAAAAACCTATAAAATATTTTTATTAATTTTATAGATTTTTTTCATGTAAAAAAAAATATTTTTTAAAGGAAAATTTTTAATGAAATTGAACATAAGACCTAAATTGAATAAATTTGAAATTTAGATGACTTAATTGAATGAAAGTAAAGTTAGAGAACTAAAATAAATTTAAGCCAAAGTTAGAGGGTAAAATTTGTAATTTAGCCTAGATTTTACAAATTGATGTATATCAATCACAAGAAGTGTTTCAGATACTTATTTATTATATTCTTGAAGTGCCACCAATCATTTATCGTCACATTGGTAGTAAAATTTATAGAAATTTTATCATTTTTCCGAAAAAAAAAAAATAGGACCAGTAGAAAGCTAGATCAATCACCATTAAGTAAATTAATCATATTAAAAAGTAAGAATAATGTATTAAAAATATATAATTTAGAACATTAACTAAAAATTATTTAAGTGATATTTAAATATAAAAAGCTCATTAAAGTTACTACCTTATGCCTCAAACTACATTGAGTTGGCCCTAGTTAGGGATAACATGTACTAATAAGAAAAGTGTGGAATCATATATTTTGAGAGAGAATGCATATGTCGAATGCACGAGATAAGAAAAAAAGTGATGATGAGTTTTGAGTCAAACCTTGTGTGGGTTTGATGCAGGGAAATCGTAGGTAATAGACATTAATTGTAATGGAATGCGATGAACATTACAGAAGTC
This sequence comes from Notholithocarpus densiflorus, assembly GCA_030021035.2. NCBI lineage: Eukaryota > Viridiplantae > Streptophyta > Magnoliopsida > Fagales > Fagaceae > Notholithocarpus > Notholithocarpus densiflorus. Next base: position 1,733,010 of record JARYZH020000009.1, on the reverse strand, counting down.
TCTTTTTAAGTTGGTGTTGGCTATTTTGAGGAAATGTGTCGCCTTGTTAAGCATTAGAATAAATGTGGGGTATGATTGATTAAGAGCAATGCTATAGACACAACAAAAATTTGTTATAATTTCACAACATTCCAAATTAACATGTCATGTCATAAAAAAAAATTAAATTGGAGATCGCAATGGATGCATGTATGAATCAGTATGCTAATTTAAAAATATTGTGAAATTATTATAACTTTTTGTTGTATTACACTTGATTCAATCTTAAGATGTTACAGAGAACAATGTAGACTTAATTTAATTTTGGGGTAACACTCCTCCATGTAGCCATTATAAAAATAACATCTTGAGTTGAAAATAAACCGGTAAGTCCGTAAGAGCCACTAGTGTAGCCTCAAGGCCCTCAACAAGCTGATGAATAATTTTCAGATGTACACCATGCCAAATAAAGGAAACGTTAACCTATATTTGTTGGCAAATATTTCAAAATTTTGTTTTTGTTGTTTGTTATTTGTTAATAAGTTAATGATTGGTGAATGCAAGAAATTAAATGTTGAGATAGATGTCTCTTGAAAAAGAGTGGTTAGAATTCTGAATTAACTTGAACAATTAAAAAGAACTGAAGTTCAATGATAATGGTATTTTTTTTTGTGGTGTGTTATATCTATGGTTTGAACTCTAATTCATTCTCTCCAATACATTGTAAATTAGACAAATATTTTTCTTAAAACCAATTTAAAATAAAGTTAAATGCAATTTAGTTGCTATTCACTTGTATTTTTAAAATTTTTTTTTATAATCACATGATTTATTTAAAAATCAGGTGATTTGTTTAGATGAATTATATACACAAATAATCAATTCAACTATTACGTGGAATACATTGAAGGAGATTTCTTTAATCCGATTTAGAGGAAAACTTTGGTAGCCCAAGAGATCAACAAAATTTATCTCTTCCACAAACAAATATGGGGATTTCACAACCAATACACAAGATTAGCAAAAAATTTCTCTTAATCATTCACCCCAAAAGTCCAAGGGTAATAAGGGGCCTGGGCCCGGCCCGGTATGGCCCATTTCCAAGCATTTCAGCCCACGACTCTTTCATCTTCAACTTCAAGCATCAGATTTCAGAGTTCACAGTTCAGACCCCTCTCTTTCTCTCTCGCGCAAGCACACATGGCTCCCCCAAGAATTCTGCTCTGTGGCGACGTTCTCGGCCGCCTCAACCAGCTCTTCAAGCGAGTCTCATCGGTCTCTCTCTCTCTCTCACTCTCTAAGCATTTACATATATCTAGGGTTTATTATTATCTTCCATTCATTTCTCAGTTCACTTTTTTCTCTCATCAGGTAAACAAAGCGGCTGGGCCATTCGATGCCCTAATTTGCGTTGGCCAGTTCTTTCCGGACTCGCCGGAGCAGCTCGGCGAGCTAACCGACTACATTGAAGGCCGCTCCCAAGTCCCTCTGCCCACTTACTTCATCGGCGACTACGGAATCGGCGCCTACGGAATCGGCGCCGCTAAACACCTCTTATCGGCTTCGAAGGACTCGGCGAACCTTGGCTTCAAGATGGACGGTCTCAAGGTTTGCCAAAACTTGTTCTGGTTAAAAGGCAGTGGCAAGTTCAATCTCCATGGTACTCTCCATATTTTCTTTAATGTGTATTTTTGCAATTATTACTATTCTTATTATAGTCATTTTAGTAGGTTACTTCAACTTCTTAAATATTTCAATGCCCACTGTACTAGGATTTACTTGTAGTGCAAGCAAACTAATCCTGAGACTAAATGTAGTAACCTAACTTGTAATGTAAGTAAAGAAATCATAGAAGAGTTTTGCTAACAAATGCCCTTAAAGTTAGGACATACCATGAGTAAACCATTTTAGATGAAACAGTAACTTTTTATTATAGCCTTTTCAATTTTTTATAAAAATATAGATGATTAATGTACGCCCTAGCCGAACCCATCATAGGATTGGTACAAAGTTTAGTCTACTCTATAATAAATTTTTGTTCAGGGTTTTATGTTCATGATGTAGGCCGTTAGATTAAACCACATTTATTTCACTTCCACTTTCCATTTCACTCTCTTCTCTCTCTCATTTATAATTCTAACAAGCTTTGCTGGGTTACAAATTCAATGTAGTAATTAAAAAAAAAAAAAATTTGTAGTTATATTTTAAAAGAAATATAAGAAAAAGGATATGGATAATGTGTAAATTAATTAATTTTTTGCTAGAAATGAAGTTATAGACAAAGGTTTCCTTGAAACTGCTTTGAAGGAATCTCCTCTAATCCAATACATCACCAATAGCGTGAATTTAAATTTTTACTCGCATGAGTCACCGAGTGATTTAAACAATTCACAATGCTATTACATAAGTCATGTGATTTATGATTTTGCTAGGTTTGATATATTAATAAAGTCTATCAGTCACCGTATCACCACACGGTACTGCAACTGTAATGTGGTCAAATTAATCCATATTTTAGCTTTTTTAGGCTAAATATATATATATATATTTTTTCAAAAGTGTTTTTAGCAGCCAAAAAGAATATATGGTAGTTATAGTTTAGAGGAAAAAAGAATATGGTATAACATGGAAAATTAATTTGTTTTGGTCAGAAATTTAGTTATTGCTTATGAGTTATGATCGAACTAGTCTGGTTAAAAAGGTGTTATATAGCATGACTTAGGATAGAAATGACAAGCTAATTGCTTTGTGGATTTTTGATAATCTTAATGAAGAAGATTGTCATTTGATGATATGTTTGACTTCCAATTATCAGGTTTTTTTTAACAGATAAATGGTGGCGATTTTGTATTAACTTTATTATTACCTGATTTACTTCACTCATTTATAGGGTTATCTGTGGCGTATTTATCTGGTAGGCATTTGTCGGATGGTCAACAATTTGGAACATACACTCAAGATGATGTGGATGCATTGCGAGCTATAGCCGAGGATCCTGGAATATTTGACTTGTTCCTAACATATCCTTCCCCTGCTATGAATGAGAACCATTCTATAGTTAATTATTTTATACGTAATGCCGAGTATTGTGCGCTGAATTTTTAATGTGTGGTCTGTTTAGTTGATTTCCTTAATCACTTACCACTAATGAATGGCCAAGCGGGGTCACAAACAGAACATCTACATCTGATCTTCCCCATGGGTTTTTGGATTCACCTGGAAGTGATTCTACCATAGCAGAGTTAGTAGCAGAGATTAAACCACGGTATGTGATGCTTGGGCATTATTGCATGATTGATCATTGTTCATAAATGTAGAATCAAAATTAGTTGTACTCCATTGCATAGATATTTCTCTTTGGTATGTGTTTCCCAACATGCTACACATTTTATTAGCTGCTTTCTGGGCTGCATTGGTTGTATTATAATTTTGTGTTTGTATCAAATAAAGTTATGTTGTTTTTATATTGAAGTTTGTCTTCTGTGGTAGCTATCACATTGCAGGTACTAAAGGTATATTCTACGCTCGTGAACCTTACTCCAATGTTGATGCTGTGCATGTGACTCGCTTCTTGGGTCTTGCTTCTGTTGCCAATAAAGAAAAGCAGGTATGATTTTCTCATCATAATTTTTGAAAGTGTTCATTAATTCTTTTGCCGCCGTAATCTTATTAATTTCAAACAGTTTCTGTTGAGTTTTTCCCACCATTTAAACTATCAATTTATTTATTTATTCACCTTTGTCAACATAAAGTCTTAATCGACTATCCATCATTGTTTCATTAATACTGAAGTTTTCAACTAAAACTACTTTGGAAAGAGATTGCATTGGACTTGTGTATGGACTAAGTATGATATGCTTCGCAGAGATGGCCGTCATGTAGCTAAGCACTTGACGACTCCTGAGGACAATTTTAACATCACTTGCATTTATATCTTACTTATGATTTCAAAGATACTGCACTTTAAGAATTACTTTACCATACTTTACTCTGAAAAATGTTGGTTGCAAACTTGGTCCACAGAAATTTATTCATGCGATTTCTCCTACTCCAGCATCTACCATGTCAGCTGTTGAGATTAGCACGAAGCCCCTAAATACTACCTTATCTCCATATACATATGCAGACCAAACTGTTTTCGCCAAAGAAGCGACAAAAAGGCCTAGTGATAGTGATGCTGACTCACAATATTGGAGATATGATGTCTCACAAAAACGGCAGAAATATGGAGCTGGAGATGGTGATAGGCTGTGTTTTAAATTTGTATCTTCTGGTTCTTGTCCACGGGGGGACAAATGCAACTTTCAACATGACGAGAATGCAAGGGAACAATCTCTGAGAGGTGTTTGTTTTGATTTTCTTAACAAAGGAAGATGTGAAAGGGGTCCAAATTGCAACTTTAAGCACAGCCTGCAGGATGAAGGTGAGAGTTATTCTCACAAGAAACGAGGATCTGAGAATGCTAGCAACAGGTTGGTCTTTTTGTTTTGTGAAGATGTTTGAGTCATTAGTTTTGTTATAAAACAAAAGTTGATTGGCTTGTTAAACACGCACACACATATTATGTGTAGTTAGAGATGTAAAATATGAAGATTGAGGGTTAAGTGAGAAGAACAATGAAGAGAAGAATAGAGAGAGACAGAAAAAAAGGTCATAATCAGTCAAGCCCACAACTTAGCATATATTTATATTAGGGTTTATAGCATGATTACAAAAATACCCTTATTAACATGCTAATATAAATAACTAACGAGACCTAACTCTAAAATGTGTTATATATATATATATATATATATAATATGTGTATGTTCTTTTGATGCCACAGTATTCATTCTTATAAAATGATCAGACTCTTGTATTAACTATCTATTTTGCAACTGAATTACAGGTCAAGGGAGTGCTGGTTTTGTTTGTCGAGCCCGAACATAGAGTCACATCTAATTGTCAGCATAGGAGAGTACTTTTACTGTGCACTGGCTAAAGGCCCGCTTGTTCAAGATCATATACTGATAATACCTGTTGAGCATTTACCCAATACTGTTTTGCTACCACCAGAAGCTGAAATTGAGCTTGGTAGGTTCCAGAATAGTCTCAAGAGTTATTATAAGAATCAAGGGAAATCAGTTGTTTTCTTTGAGTGGGTTTCAAAACGTAGTACTCATGCTAATCTTCAGGTAAAATATATATCTTTTGCAAGTTTCTTTATTAGATGCATAATGTGTTAAGACTTGGGAATTGCTGACAATCACCTACCCCTTCCAAATTTTTTCATGTATGACAAGCGTCACAAGCCACTCTTGTTGTTTCCACAACTGAAAGATTCTAGTTAGGCTGAACTGTAGAATATGAACTTTTTTTTAAAAATAATTTTTTCTCAGTTTTTTCTGGGGGTATTTTACTTATTCCACATGTTCTTTTTGTAGGCTATTCCTGTTCCATCATCCAGAGCAGCTGCTGTTCAAGATATATTTAATTTAGCTGCTGAAAAGTTGGGCTTTAAATTTGTGGCCTTGAGAAGTAAGTTTTAATGTTCAAGTGTTTTGTTGTGCCAATTGGCTTATGAATACTGCCCTGGATGCTTCAAATCCCCCATATGCCTGATTTTTCTGCCGCAACCTTGTTTGTGCTGCGCCCCAATATATTGTCTGCAGATGTTGTAAATGTTTAATTCTTGCTTTTGTGTGTGTAGACAGATATATAGATAGTCAGATATACAGAGAGGTAGATATGTCAAATTCCAAAAAATTGCGTTTTCTCATTTTCTGTCTACCCGCCCTATCAATTTTACCTTGCCCAACATGGCTGACTTGTATGTGCAAAGTTCTTGGCATTCACTGTATCGTAATTCTGTTGTTCTCTGATTGCAGAGAATGAGAATTCTGATGGAAGAAAAGTGTTGAGGACACAGTTTGATAAGAATTTTAGCTTCTTCTATGTTGAACTCCCTGATGGTACAATATTTTCACATTTGGTTGAGGAAAATGAGATATTTCCTGCTCAGTTTGGACGCGAGGTAAGCTGCCTGCTTTCTTTTATGTGTATTGGTTCAAAATATGCATAATTTTTATCCTCATATTTTCCTCAAAAGATAGAATTTTCCAATATTTGGAAATTGACTAATAAATTTCAGTATTTTATTTTTGATGTGGATGTCTGTGATTTTTCTGTGCACCTCATAATATTCCTGAGCCATACCATTAACTATCCAAGGGCTTTTTTACAACATCTATCTGGTTTTGGGGTTCTTTCTCATTTTCATTAGTTATATTAACATGAGACAACTAGGATTTGGTTTGTAGCCAACGGCAAACTTTCAATAAGCAAGTTGGATTTAGAGTGGTTTCTAGACACATATATGCACCAAATGAATCATATTTCACCTTTTGTGCTCTGACAGATCCTTTTTAGTCATGACAAAAATGGGGAGAAACCATGTTTGTCTTGAAGGAAAAAATCGTGAGCATTATGTTGTAAAATTTTGTTATGGCTATTATGGATTCCTAATTTGTTTTTGTTCTTGTCTGGTTTTGTTTTTTGTTTTGTGTGTTTTTTTTTTTTTTTTTTGGTCCAAGCTACTATACAGTCTGGATGTGGTTCTTGGCAAGAATTTATGTTTAAGAAATAATACTAGCATGGAATTGTGTAACTTTTTAGATGTAATGTCAGCTTCAGAATTATTATGTTGTATGACAAGATGCAATCAGATAAGGACGACTGTGTGTCTAATTCCTTACTTTTCACAAACAGCTGTCATTCCTTACATTGTTGGACATTTTGGGTAATGGTTTTTGTTTAAATGTGCTTGTTATGATTTTAGATTTTCTTTCTTAAATATTTTGGTTTAGTGATCTTAATGAGTGATTTGTTGTTGGCCTCCAATCCAGTGAAGTACAGAATTTTACAACATATCTGTTTTTTTTTTTTTTTTTTAAATCTTCTGATAAATGAAGAGCTAATGTATATTAACATAAATTTATTTTTACTAGAATTTTTTTGGTCAAAGTGTAAAACCCCTTCTCCCTCCCTTCTCTATCCAAAGTAACAAATCTATTCTCATGGACAATGGAATTGTCATAGGAAAATACTTCAAATTCTATAGCATGTGGTATATGTCACAGGTTCTGGCAGGCTTGCTGAACATGGCAGACAGGGCTGATTGGAGAAATTGTTCCCAAAGCAAAGAAGAGGAAACAAAGATGGCAGAAGATTTTAAGAATCAGTTTCAAGAATTTGATCCAAATAAGTGACTTTCCAGTAACAGAAGCCAGAACTGATATTTTGTCCGATGTAATTCTAGTGTACCTCTAGAGATTATACACCAGTTGTCAAGGATGCTAACCACCATAGAATATATGTTGACTTCCTAAATTTTAGATCACAAGAGGCCATAGATCAATGGGTGATATTGATTTGTCATTTCAACAGTGCTGAGGGTTTTTTTGTGGTATCCTAGGTGGAAAAACGCCAGCGTAGATGCACACACCAGGCAGTCTCCACTGCTCCCTATAAAGATTGCCAGCCAACTAACTTTCATGTCTTGCAACAAGTGGAATTGAGAGGTACCCTCCTTAACAGCAGATTTTGGAAACTGCTTTTCCTTAAAATATGTAATGTTTCAAGGTAAAGAAGAGATAAGACCAGTTGATGTAGCCCAAATATCTGTAGTGTGCTGGATGTTATTCATTGGGCTTTTAGTTCGAATTTGAAATTTGGAATTTGGATGTCTACCACATATTTACAAATGCTACCTTTTATCTAATGCCATCTGCAAATTACCAAGTAACTGCCATACTTTGCAACCTGGAAATTGCAATTATTATTATTTTTACATCAATGTTTCCATTGCCTGCATGTATCCAAACAGGTTCTGCCTTTGCTACTGGAGTATGTTCTACTCGGCCCTTTCTCACTTTGTAATCTGTGTAGACTTGTAGTTGACATTGATTTCACAACGAAGAGTTCCCCCTTTCTCCCTATTGGTCCATTCAATTTTTTTCAAATCTGTTGCCCTTACATGTTACATGTAGTTTAATTCATTTAGGGGACATAAAATAGTGTAGTTTTGATTAAAAGTTTTCTTCTTTGTTCGAAGCTGTTGCCCTTACATGTACTTGAATTCATTTAGAGGCTATAACATAGTGTAATATTGATTAAATGTTGTCTTCTTTGTTGCAACATGTTTTAACTTTGCCACTGTTCTGGTCTTTTTGACTTGTAGATGACCAATTTGCACTATTGCACCACGGGTCCAGGTTTGTCCAGGCCTTTGGGATCTAGCGAAAATGAGAGGGCCCAAGGGTCACCCTCGTAGGGTCCTGGAAATGATAAGGATAATATAATGTGTCTCGTGATAGGTTCCTTGAGACATAGTTTTGGTAGGAGCCAACCTAGCAACCATGAGGAAATTCATTTAAAAGATGTCTCTTTTTCAGCCTTAACAAAAGCAAACAAAGCAATTTAAGATTTATATTAAAAAAAAAAAAAAAAAAAAAAGAAGAAGAAGAAGGCAGATGGCAATGATTGAGTGGAAGTGGTAATTTGCATATTTGCACGTGGTTTGTGAAAGTGGTTGGAATGGTCCCATACTTACAGAAGGTTTCTTTCAGGAAAGATAGACCAGTGGTTTTTGTTGTTCTATTAATGAGCAGAGTGTTTGTTACACATACAGGGTTTTATAAGGATTACATTTTTCTAATTTTTGGCTAATTAATAAGGACCAAAGCTAGGAAAAGCTTATTATTTTCATAGGCGTGCCGACATCTTTGGATAGGGTTGCCAAAGAAAGTAACTAAAAAAAAAAAAAAAATTATATTGAGTTAGGAGCTCTTTTGATAATTCAGCCCATAAAAAAAGCTCTTTGTCAAAATAGGTAAGAATAAAAGGGAAGACTTTTTGTGAAGTAACTTAATTAGGTTCTCTAGAAGAAGAAAAAAAAGTTGCTGTCTTGTAAGCTTGAAACCTATAATAAGGTCTATGAGATGACCGGTCTTGTTTGGTTTTTGGTAAGAAATAATGTATTCAGCCTAAGAATACCTGACTAAATAAGTTTCAATAATAAAAGGAAGGAATAAATTGCAAGTGTTCCCCACAAGTCACAACGCAGACTCTTTTGTCTCATATTTTCATATGCTCAACAAAGTTTATCGAATGTGTGGGGTTGGTCCATGTGAGACAAAAATAAGATACTAAATCCAGCTCTTCAAACGGTCCCCCCATATATCTATATGGGGTGCTTATTTTGTTGCCTGCTTGTCTATATCTACATCTTGTTTTCTTCGTTGTCTGATTATATTAAGATGTAAGAATTCAATTCACGGATGGTCTTTCATTGCTGTAATGAACTTCAAAAAATTTGAAATGATACTTCATTGGGAAATAAATTACCTAATGTATTACTATCTGTCAAGTAATTCTCCTTATGGGTATTGAGTGAGTCCCAAAGAATTCCTTCCTTCATTGCTAAGACAAAAATGAATGTAGTGACTAGATGGCCATACGAATTATAGATTAGAAGCGTGAAGATTGGCCATACGAATTATAGAATCATAGATTAGAAGCGTGAAGATTGGCGTTGTAGGTCATGAAAATTGCATTATTTTGTCTAGGAATGAGCCAACATTGCTTATTACATGTTTAATACGAGAGATTATTAGGTCCAACATGAGAATTGCAGAAGTGGTCATTATGTTCCTTTTAATCAATAAAACGCTGCTATTGATGCAAATATGACATCACCTAATAGTTTTTTATTTTTAATTTTTGTGCTGATTAGGAATTTGACTTACACATTTGCATAAATAACATTATTTTCATTGGTTGGGAATATCGCTTCGGAATGAGCCAACATTGCTGATTTCATTTTTAATAGACATAGTGCATGTCACTGAATTTGGCCTTGAAACCATCATCTTTACGACAGTGCGCAAATTAAGCATTATGTAATCTAAATACTGTCATGTTGGTGGTGGAGCACGTTAAGCCATTAACACACCTGTGGCTTCTGCCTAGCTTGGTAATTAGCTGACTCATATCTACGTTATAAATTATATTCCTTTGCCCTCTTTTTTTTATAAGGAAATCATTATTTATTTAAAGGGTTAATTACACTTTCCCTACTTATGGTTGATCCGTTTTCATTTGGCCTACCCCAGATAAAAAACAGGGGCTGCATTACTAATGCTTTAGGGGGTTCATTTACCTAAAAAAAAATATATGTATAAAATATTATTTTATTAGTTTGATTTTCCTTTAAAAATACTTTTGCACACCCTGATTTAAATCTTGCATACTCCTAGTTAGTTCAACTGGTAAAATCTCTGATGATTGTATAAGAGATATGGGGTTCAATCCCTGTCTATACCAAAAACTGATTGGTGTCTTGGTCTGATGATAAATAGCTATCATAAAAAAAAAAATATAAATAAATAAACAACACAAATCAGTCCATCCCAAAACCAACCAATAACATAAATCACAAATCTCTCTCTCTCTCTCTCTCTCTTTCTCTCTCTCTCTTATGAATCTCTGTTCTATTTTTGACTATTGGTATCTCCGACTTTAAGAGTAAATAGTAAGTGTTTGTGAGTTTTATGTGTATCTATTTTTATTATAAATTTATATATTTATTTTTGTTATAATGTTATTTGTGTGAATGTGTGCGTGTATAATATAAGTATAATATAACTTTATATAATTTAATAATTAGAAAATATAAAGGGTTTGTTACATATGTGTGTGTTGTTATCATATTATAACAACATTTTGCTATAAAGTTAGTGATTAAAAAAATAGTAAAGTTAGTGACTCTTCAAACATTTGATTGGTTAAGTAGACACATAGTGTATTATTATTATTATTTTTAGAAACAAACACACATACACACACAAGAAAGAGAGAAAGAGGTTCTAATACATATGCACACCACAACTCCACTCAAAAGCCATGGTAACTTTTAAGAGAGGGTGGGGAATACATCGTGTATTATTTATATATGTATGGATGCGTGTGACTCTTTGGGTTAATAATTAATACAATGCACGTGGATTGAGTTTTGTCATTCAGTTTAAAATATTTTTATAAAAACAATAACAAATAGATAATGAGAATTGCATAAAAATACAAAATGTTATACATACTTTTACAAAATAAAATGGTTCACATTGACTATTATACAGCCACCCACCTCGTCACTTTAACTGTTAAAATTTTGAAGTTATTTACCTCTTAGGTGTTACGTGCATAGCATCTCACAGAAGGTAGATAAAACAAGCTGGGGGGTGTTGGACATAAATCCAAAAAGAATCCAGCAATAGTCCACGCTAAGTCTGCTTGCCATCAACTTCTTATTTTTAAGCTTATTTTTTATGTTCAGTATTTTAAGACCTCAATTTTTTCTTAATATAACCATATTTTGTCCAACTTTTTTTTTTTTTTTAGAGAGATATTTTGTCCAACTTTTAGTAAATAAAAGAAAATAATCCTCAACAAAAAGTTGCTTCCAAACGTAATGTTTGTTTCACTTGAAAATAATTTTTTTAGAGAAAAATATTTTTAGGTGAAAATATTTTATAAAAATAAGTGTTTCGTTGCGTGCCTAAAAAATGTTTTGAAAAACATTTTAATTGTTTGGTTGCATTATTAAAATTTGAAAATGCTCTAAAAAAAATTTCTAATACTTTCCCACATTTTCTCAACTCTCAAACAAATATATACTAAACAAAAAATTTTACATTCCAAACTAAAAATATAAATTAATAAAAGAGAGAGAGAGAGAAAGCCAAACGAAGGTTACGAAAAATAGATTTGTTGGGGTTGGTAGTGGTTGCAAAATGGAGATCAACATTGGGGTGATCGTGGTGGTTGTGTTGCGAAACAGAGGCACGATGGGTTAAGAGAGAGAGAGAGAGAGAGTCTTACTTGGGTGAGCAACGACGACTTGGTGTGGCAATGAGCAATATTGGTGTAATGGTTGGGAGGGTCCTTACAGTTTGATTTGGTCATGGGTGGTTGGGTTATCATCAAGGGGAAGGGGGAGTTCTCTTGCTTGAATGTGAAGGACTTTTAGGGCGTAAAATTTTAGGATTGCAAATCAGGGTGTAAAATATTTTACACTAAAATGCCTCTTATTTTATGGTCAACTTGAAAAATATATTCAGGCTGACCATCATTTTTGGTCACACTAGACATCGGCAATTGGGGAATATATTTTCTGAAAAAAATTTATAGGTGAAACAAACGCAACCTAAGATAATCGTCACACTTTTATGTTCCATAATCTAGTGAACAGGCTCCTACAATCAGTCACAAATTAATACAAAGGTCCCTGAAGAAAGGGAATGGGTAGTTGTTAAGTAGTGAAAACTGAAAACTAGAAAAGAGTCTACCTCCACTAAGTTATTTTAAAGTTGTGTTCCCATGTCCTAATATTCTCTTTTAGAATATAAACAAGTCATAGCAAAAAGCTACATCTAAACACATTCTAAGATAATTGTCACACTTTCACATTCTATAATATAGTGAACATGCTCTTATAATTGTTCACAAATACAAAGATCCCTGGTAGGAGGGGATGATTAGTAATTAAATAATGAAAAATTAGAAAAAAGTTTGCCTCCGATAAATTAATTTTATAGTCGTGTTTCCAAGTAAGGAGTAGACCTTTTTATGGCTTTTATTTTTATTTTTTTAGAATTTGGATGGGTGGGTGGGGGTTGTTCTATCATCCTCTAATACAATTTTTGATTTGGTGATTTTCATAACCACAAAATAGGTGCATTTCCTTGGTATTAGCATATATGCCTCCCTCCCTCCCTCCCTCCCCCCCAGTGAGTAATAAATGATGAGATTTTTAAAAAAAATATAATTTGATAGTTAAGGGAGGGGAGGTTTTTTTAGATAAAATTTCTACTCTAGCCTAATTTAAATGTATATGTGTGTGAAACTTCTTTCTGGAGACTTGAACATCGGTTCTTGCCGCTTACACCTTACAAGCACTTATACTTGTGAAGTGACTATCGTACCAAAGGTGTGCAGTGGTGGAAGGGGAGGTTTGAATATTGAATGTTTTTGTTGAAAAAATTAAAAAACACTAACTAATTAAATGACAAGGCTCTTGGTATAAATGATGTGATTTTGGCCATGAGAATAGTGGTAATATCCTAAGCTTAGTAAAATAAAATATGAAACTAGTCAAAATGTCTTGAGCTTTTGAAGTCCATGAAAAAAGTGAATATTTATCTACCCTGTAATGATTATTCATTTATGAGTTTTATTTTTTTATTTTTTAAGTTGGGAATTCATTTATGAGCTATGATTGAATTTCAATCCACAAAAGTAATAAGTAAATTGCTTCATGGGAGGAAAGGCTGATATTTAAGTTTTTAAGAGGGAGTTTCATATATATATATATATATATAGATTAGTTTAGAATAGAATTTCTATCTTGTAAATAAAAAAAGAAAGAAAATAATTTGCTTCCCAATATTATTAGAGAATGGTCAAAGTAGTCAATAACTTACTAAATGTTTTAGTTTGACCAAAAAAATAAAATATTTTAATACTGATTAATACTTATGCCATTTGTATACGTTTATTATTTACTTATATTGTTTATAAATATATAATTTAAAATCGACATATCTTATAATCTCATCCCAAATATGAGCATAATAATAATCATATTAAGGGTCTGTTTGGATATTGCTTATTACTGAAAACTAAAAACTGAAAACACTGTAACAAAATAATTTTTAAATGTGTGTATAGTGCCGTTGGACCCAGTTTTAAAGTTATTTTTTTGAAAAAAATACTTGTGGGTCCCGTGAACAGTGCACATGACCCACTGTTTAAACGCCAGATGCTGGTCGCAATCCAAACAATCACTAAGTCAATGTATTGGCTAAAATAATATGTTTAATAGTTTTATTATCATTACGCTCTGATTGTTTAGGCGATAATATTTTCTAGAAAATGAGTTGTTTGGGCAATAATATTTTCTAGAAAATGAGTTACTTTTCAAAAAGTATTTTCTATAAAATTATTTCATTTTTCTATGTTTAGTAACAATCTTAAATAAGTTGAAAAATAATCTCCTAACTTTCTTTATTTTGCTATGAGATAGAGTTATTTTCCAAAAAAATTTAGTAGAAAACAATCTCAAAAAATAAAGTTATACTTTTTCTGTTGACCATTTTCATTTGACTCATTTTTTCTGATACTACAAAATACTAGAAAACACGAAAAATTATATTCACACCAAATTTTCCATCAAAACAATTTTAAAAGTATTTATTATTATTTTTCTTGTAACAGTCAAAACATTAGTACAAATCAAAACATCTGGAAAAGTCTCCAATACAATTGGCCTAAACCACAATTTTAGTGCTATGTCCACAATATTTTAATTTTAAGTGACAAATTGTTACGAGTTTTTAATTTGAATCTACCATTTAAATTACTTTTTTGACCACCAGTAACAACAAATAACAACCTACTACTTGAGAGTTGTTATAAAAATATTGTGAAAATGTTGTGAATACAAATTGACTACATTAGATATTCCCAATAAAAATCCCATTAACTTTCAACAAGAATGATTTCTCTCTTTCTATAATAATTGCAGTTTTCAGTTAAAGGTTGCTGGGCAACAATTTATAGTTTTGGAGTGGGGAAAAAAGGTCTACCAATTACATAACTTAAAATCTATAAATTGTGGCATTTATTTATCTTTTTTGTAACTGTAGTTTTTAAGATATTTTTTTGATCAGAGGTTTTAAGGCTTTGTATAAGCTGTAGACAATTGTAGTCCATGACTTGGTGACCATTGTTGGTGACTAATATATATTTTAGGACCAAGAAGCAGATGTGGATGCTGATTGCTAAACCATAAATATTAGAGTATGCTTACGAATACCATACACCAAGGTATCTCATTAGTTTGCGTTAAAAATTGAAATGATCTAAATCTTGAAAGAAACAGTGGGTGATGTGTCATATTCAAGCTTTGACACAAGCCTCACTTCACCCTCAAAAAGTCACTATCTTTCAAATGGCCAACAGAAACAACTGACAACCAGGAAAGGAAATGAGTCAAGCAAAATCCCATTAAACTAAACAAAAAACCAAAAAAAAAAAAGTAGCCCAAAATAATAGTGTCAACTTTCAACCCCAAGTAAAAAAGTTGGTTCAATCCCCATTAACGTACCCACTTAAATTCAACCCTCCCATTAAAAAAATGACCAAGAATCTCTCTCTCTCTCTACCCACCTAACTTAATCTCTCTCTTAAAAGTGTTTGTGTCTGTTACTTAGCACTGTGACCTTGTGAGTGTTATGTTTGTACTTTTAAAGGGCGTTGTATATCTTTAATTTGTTTGCTTCTTCTGTGTCAGTTCTAATTGTGTTCGTTCATTAACTTATGTTTGTGTGGGCTGTTCTATCCCACATGGGAAACTCAAAGCTCTGCAAGTTCCAGAGCTTGAGTTCTGAGAAAACTATTGCTTGGGTTTCTTCCACCAAACCCACTTCTTTGTTTCCTTATAGGATGAATGCTACTCATTGCTTTGCTCTCACTATTTGTGGGTCATCTTTAATTTAATACCCCCTTTTTGTTCTTGCTTCAAGTTATTGATTCCTAGTATTGTAATTTGGTTCATTTCTTTTACTATTTTATTGGAGTTTTATTTTCTTCATCATCATTGAGAAGTTTGTGTTGGAGATTTTGAGATTTGGTGTTGTATGGGATGGGGGTGGTGATGCTAGCCATGCTACAGCTGATGAAACTCTGTGTCATTGGCTTTGCTTTGGCTGTCCAAGGATCTACAGGTAAATTTTTTTTTTTTTTTTTCAAAAGATTTTGTTTTTAGTTAAAAATTGATGTATATGATTAAAAACCCATGTGATAAAGTTAACAAATTTAACATGGATTTTGATTAATCAGTGCTTAAGCAACATCTTGTGATTCTGGTTAATGAAATTTCATGTTGTCAGTTTAGTTTATCTGATCAAAGATGTGGACAGTCTGAACATGTAGCTCAATGCTGCAGTTAAATCATGTTTTAATTTATTCATGAAGAGTAATAGGTTGAGATAAGCTGTTTTGGACATTGGTGTTTCATCGATCTGAACGTTTTATATTTTATTACCAACTTTTATCAAATTTACCTCACTGTAGTTTTATATCCAGAGTTTGCAGCAAGTAGTTTCAAGCTAGAGTTTTCCAGGAAATTCCAATAGCTAATATTCAACTAATCTGTTTTCTAAAATCCCGCCTAGTGTTGTGGTTAAGTGCTGTTTATTTAGCAACAATTATCCTAGCTCAGGCTTCATCTGGGGAATGCTGATCCATTGAGGATTTATCTGAGGAAATGCAACCCATATAGGAGCTGCTTATAATAAGTTAAGGCTAGCTCTCAGATCTCATCGAGAACTGTAAAAATTCCGGCAGTCAAGGCACGATTTTGACCGGTGGGGTATCTTCTCATGAGATTCACTTGTCTGCAGGCTAAATTGCTAAGTTCTTTGGAATATTTTCATGAGAGTGACAAAGATTATGATGACCCTAGATTCTCACAGTGAATATATTCAATAGAAGAAACAAGTATTGTTTGATAATTTTTCCCTTCTAATACCACACGGGATCATCAACACTTCAATCATGTAATCAAAATTCATAATCCTGCAAAGGCTCATGAGCGAGAAAAATGTCCCTTAATGTTACTGAAGATTTCATAAATAGAGCCCATAAGTCAGCCCTCTATTTGACATTTTTGAAACTTGCCAAAATAGTTTGAATTGTAAGTTTAATGCTAAAAATTTGTGTTCATCATTCTAATGAATAATGTACAAGGATTAACAATTTTTTGACCTGTTCATTGCTTGTTTGAGTTTCGTAATAATATCAATTGCCTTTTATTTCTCTCAGACTCCAATATATCCCCATCTCCAGCAAGTTTTTCTTTAGTTCCTCTGATAGAAGGAACACCTGGTCCTGCATATCATAGAAAGTCATGGAGAACAAGTGCACCAAGCTCATCATCACAGCCAAATGGTAATCCTTATGACCTAGCATTATAGAATGTTAATTATCTTGAGGCCATCTAAATAAGCTTCTAGTTTGGACAATCCAGGGTCAGATTCTCACCCTCCACTTGCATCACCGCCCCTTACATCTGCCCCATTGCCCGGAGGGATCCAAGGGCTTGTACCATCCTTGTCACCAAGCACTCCAACTGTATCGCCACCATATAGAACAGCTCCTCCACCTCTGACTATTCAAGGACATGTACCATCCATACCGCCAAGTCATAGAAAGTCATGGAGAACAAGTGCACCAAGCTCATCATCACAGCCAAATGGTAATCCTTATGACCTGGCATTATAGAATGTTAATTATCTTGAGGCCATCTAAATAAGCTTCTACTTTGGACAATCCAGGGTCAGATTCTCACCCTCCACCTGCATCACCGCCCCTTACATCTGCCCCATTGCCCGGAGGGATCCAAGGGCTTGTACCATCCTTGTCACCAAGCACTCCAACTGTGTCAAGCACTCCAACTGTATCGCCACCATATAGAACAGCTCCTCCACCTCTGACTATTCAAGGACATGTACCATCCAGACCGCCAAGTCCTTCGCCAGTTAAGAAGACTGCTGCATCAATGCCAGTTGCTGCTCCAGGTACTGAACTTATTAGGCTTTTGTTGTGCTGTATTCCCAGTTGAAATAGGTTCTGAATTAGCTGCTTTGTCTTAATGTAAAATTCCAGTAGCAACTCCTAGGAATTTGCCACAAAACTCACCAGTCAGCCACCCAGGTGTGCCAGGAACTTTGTCACCAAGCTCTCATCAAAGTAATGCACCAGATAATAAGGCTCCCATCCCAGAACCAATTACTCCAGGTATGTGACCAGTACTTCTCAGTTTTCACCCCTTTGCTAAATCTATGGTTGGAATGTTCTGAGTTGCTCCCCCCCCCCCCCCACCCCTTTTGATGAAATACAGTAACCGTTGCATCACCACCAAGGAAAGTGGGACAAAATCCCCCTGCAGTTCACCCAAATGTGCCAGAAATAACACCATCCGTATTACCTGGTGCACCTTATTACATTCATTTTTTCAAAATTAAAGTTTCCAATTAACTATCAGAGATTCAGAATGACCTGTTGAATTGACCTAACTGTTTCCTCTTTTTTTCATAATCCTGCAGTGCCAGTTGCATCACCGCCAAGTAAATTGCCACAAAATTCGCCGGTCATCCATCCTGTTATGCCTGGTGAATCCCCATCCGTATTACCAGGTGCAGCTTAATGAAAAAAATAAAGTAATTCAATGATTTCTTTATATCTAAATTTTGGGAGTTTATGTTCCTCCACCCAGTTTGCTTCAAGAACCTTTATCCTTTAAATAAAGGAGGTATTTTTTCCCTCTTCTTTTTTTTTTCCTCTTTTGGGAATTTATATTCTCTACAAGAAATGACACCTGTGTTTTTATGTCCTTTATTGCTGCATGCTTCAAGTTGAAACACTAAGGCTGTAAGTAATCCAAGGAAATATGGCATTGCCTTCTATTATCTCATGTTGCTATGTTGTCCATACATACGGTCAATAGAGATATGGTAATCATGACATATATCTATAATGTGGAAATAGTAGAATTTCTGTGACAAACCTGAAATTGTTGCGATAAGACTTCGATGGTTGAGTTGTATGTATAGCACAAGCTTAAAGAAATACCATACCGGCATTTTTTTTTTGGCACAATGTAATTTGGTTTGTTCTACTCAACAGTTACTCTTGATAAGGTTTCCTCTGGTATTATGGTACCCCATTTCTTTCAACCTCACCTCCCCCTATTTCATTATTTTCTCTTTTAGGTGTTTAAAATCTAGCCATTTCATTAAGATATTCATTAAGATGGAAAATATTTGCAATTAACCAGTTTATCCATTTGTTTTCCAATGGCTAGTTGCCATGGTAAAGGTCTGTATAGTCTGACTGATATTATATTTGTTTGGCCTCTGTGAAGTGCAGACCCTGATGTCTCACCTGCTTCTACTCCTCCTTCAAGCATTGGTTGGAAGAGGAATAGAATTCCGAAGGCTGCGCCTCCTCATGAAACACCCAAGCCATTAACCCCTGGGGACCATTCTCCTGCTCAAGGTTTACAGAAAACTACATATTTCAGCTAGTTTGGAAAAATAAATTATGTTTTATCAGATAGTAAAACTTTTCCTAATATTATTTGTTATTTCCTGCTGTAGCTCCTTCCACACACAAAGATATGAGTCATTCTGATTATTCTCCTGCACCATCTATTTTATCTCCTAAATCTCCATTAAATAAAGGGTATCATTCTCCTGAACCTGCACCTGCACCTCCACCTACAACCTCATTTTATAAGCATCACCATACAAGGAACAAAATCACCAGTCCTGCTCCTGCATCATCATATCCGGTTTCTCCTCCCACTACAAAACAGCAAGGTTTAATATTTTACCTTAGATATGTACAGAAAAAAATTATTTGATATATTTTGTTCTTTGAGATAAAATATATTGCATCACATTTTGTTTCATTATTATATGTAGGTCCGGTCGTCGCTCCAGCATTACCTCCAATAAGGGGACCAAAGCACTATGCTCCTTCTCCCCTGAAGCAAGGTACCATAATAGTGAATTTTTATTCCAACTAAAGACTCAGCAGTGAGCTATATGGCAGTTCCAATCAACTGCTGCATTCTCAGTTTTACAATCGGGATAAGATCCCCTCCCATTTAAATGCTCCAATTCCCTCCAATTTTTGTTAGATATGAGGCAAATGGCGTTATTTGATTTTATGTGGTTTACATGAGTTTTTTAAGACCATTGAATTGTTTAAATGCCATGTGTCTTACACCTAGATTAAAATTGGAGAAAATTTGAGGATTTAAATGGGATGGAATCCTTTCCCTTTCCAATCCCATTTCCCCTTTCAATTACTAATGAGCAAAGTTCAAGAGAAATAAGGTGATCATGACATATCTATGACACAGGAATTTAAAAAAAAAAATTGCTGTGACTACTCAAAATTGTTTCAAGAAGATTTTGATGGTTGAGTTGTTTGTACACTGTAATCTTAAAGATATAACACACCAGCGAATTCTTTCACAACTTGATTTTTTTTTGGTTCTACTCAAAAATTGTTTTTGATAAGGCTTTCTTTGGAATTATGGAATCCCATTTCCTTTCAACCTCACATGCCCCCATTTTATCATTTTCTGTTTTAGGTATTAGAAATCTGACCATTTCTCTAAGAGGGCCAATATATACATTTAACCACTTTAACCATTTGTTTTCTGATGATATAGTTGCCATGGTTGTTAAAGCTCTTTATCTGACTGATATTATATTTGGTTGGCCCCCATGAAGTGCAGACCCTGATGTCTCACCTGCATCAACTCCTCCTTCAATCCTAGGAGGAAAGAGGAATAGGATTCCGGAGGCTGCACCTCCACATGAAACATTCAAGCCATTACCCCCTGTGGACCATTCACCAGCTCAAGGTAAATGCATATTTCAGCTAGATTGGTAAAATATAATTGTTAATATTATTGGAAGATTCTTTTCCAACTTTGGCTCCTTCCACAGACAAAGCTATGAGGCATTCTGATTATGCTCCTGCACCATCTCTTTTATTTCCTAAATGTCCATTAGATAAAGGGTATCATTCTCCTGCATCTTCACCTTCAACCTCATTTTATAAGCATTATCATACAAGGAACAAAATCACCAGCCCTGCTCCTGCATCATCATATCTGGTTTCTCCTCCCACTTCGAAAGAGCAGGGTTTAATATTTTACCTTAGATATGTACATAAATACTTTATTTGATATATTATTATATTCTCTGACATTAAAGACGTCGTATGTTGTTGCTTCTATCATTACCTTAATTTTACTTACCAAAAAAAAAAAAGACATCACATGTTGCTTTTCATTTCATTATTATATGTAGGTCCGGCCATGTCTCCAGGTTTGCTTCCGACAAGTAGACGAACACACTATGTTCCTCCTCCCCTGATGCCAGGTAACATAATACTGAATGTTTATTCCAACTACTCAGCAGTGAGCTATAAGGTTGTCTCAACTTCTAATCCATTAATGCATGGTCAGTTTCCCGATCTCATGTCCCCCTTCCTTCACCAATGAGCAATGTTTCACCTGCTCCTTCTCCACCTCCTAAAGCTGCATCCAGCCATACCAAAAGTAAGGAAAACTCAAGATTCTTTATTCCTAATACGTTAAATATTATTGATTGAACTTTCTCAGTTCAGTTATAGTCAAGTCAATAGCTTACCTGATGGATTATGCTTGCAATCTCAAGTGCCCCTTCTTCCCCCTAATGTTTCGCCTTCTGGATCGAAGAGTCCAAAGATGCCAGTCCTGCCACCACTTAAAGCATTCCCACCTCCACCTCCTAATGAAGGTATGTATAAACTTAATTTTCTATAACTAATGGTTAATAGTGTCTCTGCACTTCTTTTGTTCCAATAATATTATTATTTTTAATAGAATGTAAAATATATGTTCTTCCATGTAGATTGTTCATCAACCATATGCACAGAACCCTATACGAATACTCCTCCTGGGTCACCCTGTGGCTGTGTCTGGCCCATGCAAGTTGGACTGCTCCTGAGTGTTGATCTGTATACCTTCTTCCCTTTGGTTTCAGAGCTGGCTAAAGAAACTGCTGCTGGGGTTTTTATGAAACAAAGTCAAGTTCGCATTATTGGAGCCAATGCTGATAGTCAGCAAACAGAGAAGACCATTGTCAATATTGACTTGGTACCCCTAGACGAAAAGTTTGATAGTACCACAGCCATGTTGACTTTTCAGAGATTTTGGCATAAACAAGTTGTTATAAAATCTTCCTACTTTGGAGACTATGAAGTACTATATGTCCGCTACCCTGGTATATAGTAACACTCAGGTTCTTTCCTCTCTCTCTCTGTGTAATAATTTTTAACTGGGAATTAATGTAGATTACTGCACCTGTAATTGTAGGTTTGCCCCCATCTCCACCTTTACCTTCAGGCATTACCATAATAGATGGTGGTCCGTATTCTGGTGCTAGCAATGCAAGGGCAAATAAACCTCTTGGGGTCGACGTGCAGAAAGGGCAGCACAATAATGGGCTTAGTGGTGGCGTAATTGCTATTATTGCACTTTCAGCTTTTGTAGGGGTGGTCTTATGCTCTGCTGCTGCTTGGGTGTTGCTCTTCAAACATAGAAACAATGTTTGTGAAACAGTGCCAACTGCACATGCTTTGCCACCTCTAACCAAACCATCAGGTAATCCCAATTATGAATACTATTACCTGGTGCAGTCTGTTATAACATTAGCGAATTAGTTGCTCAAAGCGGTTGGACTTGGCAAGTTTATTTTATCTTCTGGAAAGAAAATACTTTCAGCTTTAATGCTTTCAATTAATTATTCACTTTTACATAAATCTAACATGTATAAGATGAATAATTATTAGGTACTCCTAGAGTACAATCATGTGGTACTCCATACCAACAGAAGAAAACCACCTAATACATTTGCATGTGTTTGGGACTAGCTTATAAGATAACTTTTTGTTTTTTAGCTTTTATGTACTGCTTTTTAATACCTCAATTTTTCTTACTTTTTCTCACTTTTTCAAAGTAAAAGTATATTTTAACACACTTTTAGCAAAAATATTTTAGTAAAAAGCTAAATAAGCTGTTCCCAATACTTTTTGAGAGTAATTATTAGGTAATCCCAGAGTATTTAGACTTATGAAGCATTAAGACATCTCTTATATGTAAATTTCTTTAATGTGTAACCATTTTGGCCCCTACAAAATCACTTAATCAGGGGTTTCACGCTCAAACTTGGTTCATCCAGAAGTTTTACTCTTTCAATATAAAGAAGAACATATTTTGCAGGGCTTGCTGGGTCTTTGATGGGAAGTGGGCCCAGTTCTGCGTCATTATCATTTGGATCCAGTATTCCTCCTTATACTGGATCTGCGAAGACATTCAGTATGAGCGATATAGAGAAAGCTACTGACAATTTTGATGTTTCAAGAATACTTGGGGAAGGTGGCTTTGGCCTTGTTTACAGTGGTGTTCTTGAAGATGGGACCAAAGTAGCTGTCAAAGTTTTAAAGAGAGATGATCAGCAGGGAGGGCGGGAGTTCTTAGCGGAAGTTGAGATGCTTAGCCGTCTTCATCATCGTAACTTAGTCAAGTTGATTGGTATATGTACAGAGGAGCGTGCTCGCAGCTTGGTTTATGAACTCATTCCAAATGGCAGTGTGGAATCTCATTTACATGGTAGTTGTTTTGCTCTATCCGGGCTTGCTTTGGAGTTCAGCTGCTGTTTATAATAGTTAAACTCTTATGTAAAAATGTTTATATTTTTGATAATTTTCTTTGCTTGTAGGAGTTGACAAGGAAACTGCTCCACTTGATTGGGCTGCCCGCATGAAGATAGCACTTGGTGCTGCTCGTGGTCTAGCTTATCTGCATGAGGATTCCAGCCCTCGTGTCATACATAGGGACTTCAAGTCCAGCAACATCTTGTTGGAACATGATTTTACACCGAAAGTGTCTGATTTTGGTTTGGCTCGAACTGCCTTGGATGAGGAAAACAGACACATATCAACACGTGTCATGGGAACTTTTGGGTATGACCTTTTTTTTTTTAAGATATAAGTTATGTCTTTGAATGGAGAAGATAGACACGCTCTTATCTCCCAAAGACAATATACCCACATCTGAGCCGACTATTAAGTAACATTCTGGAAAATTATGCATGTCACAGGTCATGATGACTGATTTATGACAGTCTGGTTTTTTCTTTCAGAGGAACCATGGGCCTAAAATGCAGTCAGTGGTGTTTCCAAGAATTTCAGTGAGGTCTTGTTAAACCTAGATCTTAATGGTAGCTTAAACTACCAACCGCATCTGAGGCGGATTGGTACGAGTTGAGGAGTGGGGAGCGGGTTCAAGCTGTGGGGCAGCATATCTAGTATTTCTAACCAAGTTAAAAATAAAAATAAAAATGATGGTTTAAACTAATGTTAAAGTAAAAATTTTAGGGCCAAAATCCATCCTTTACTCTTCCCTACTTCCTACTAGTTACTACTCCATGCTATTTCTTCTAAAAGAATAATTATGAAAGTTGGAGGAAAAAAAGAAGAAGAAGCAGCATTTAGGTTATTATCACCCTTCCCTGATTGGTCATTGTTATTTAAAGCAATTCCATATCTAAATATAGCAGAAGTTATTGTTGTCTAAATTATTTTGCATAGCTCTGCTGCATTGCTTTAGTGCTTCTCTATTTTTGATTAATCTTCCATCCTCATAACCTACCAGGTATGTGGCTCCGGAGTATGCGATGACTGGTCATCTTCTTGTAAAAAGTGATGTTTACAGTTATGGAGTTGTCCTTCTTGAGCTTTTGACTGGGAGAAAACCAGTAGATATGTCGCAACCACCTGGCCAAGAGAATTTAGTGGCATGGGCCCGTCCGCTCCTCACTAGTAAAGAAGGTTTGGAGACAATGATAGATGCATCTCTAGGATCTGATGTGCCTTTTGATAGCATTGCCAAAGTAGCAGCCATTGCATCAATGTGTGTACAACCAGAGGTATCACACCGTCCATTTATGGGTGAGGTTGTTCAGGCCTTAAAACTGGTATGTAATGAGTGTGATGAGGCAAAGATAGGTTCAAGATGCTCAAGCCAAGAAGATTTGTCAATTGATATGGATGCTGGTGTTGTTACTGGCTCAGGACAGTTGCCAGATCCTTTGCCAAGCGATTACTTTGTTCCTAACTTTAATTCTGGAATTGATATTGAGAGAGGACTATCGGTATCAGATTTATTTAGTTCATCGGCAAGATTGGAAAGACAGGCATCTGGGTCATTTAGGAGGTACTGTAGTACAGGTCCTTTGAGAACAGGAAGGGGCAGGCACTTCTGGCAGAGAATTAGGAGATCGTCTGGGGGCAGTGTGAGTGAACATGGGGTTATGTTCAGGTTATGGCCAGGTTCCCATTGAATGCTATAGATTACAGTGGCTAAAGGTTGATTTTTCTTTGAATTTTTGGAACTTAAATTTGAAAGCACAAGCAGGAAGTTGTTCCATCATGCTGACAAGAATGGCTTGCTGAGGCTCGGAAGTGGGATGTAATCAAGTTATGATTGGAACTGCAATACTTACGCTGCCATAAATTAACTTCTCGATGCAAATGCTTATTGGGAAGAGTTTGAATATAATTCAGATTTGCAGTAATAATTATCAAATGGTAATGGAAGTTGGTCTCAGACTGGGCCTCCATTGTCTGTCTATACTTGAATTGATGGAGTTGCATTAGCAATAATTCTGGATCGAGGCTACTACAACGTTTTCAAACTGTCAGTCCACTGATGTGTAATTGAAAAAAGAAAAGGTTGTTTTTATTACTGAAAATGTATATAACATTTTGTATCGAGAAATGCTTCCTGTTAGATTCAATTCTCCACTTCCAATGCAGTGAATTTTGTAGTTACGCTGTTACTTTTCATAGGATGTAAATAATTTATTTTGGATAATGAACGCAGATTTTTCATTCATTCAATCATGTGTGGGGCTAAAAAGGTTGGCACATCTTCAATCCAGACATTTGATTTTTCTATATTTTAGGCATATCTAGCTAAATAATGGGCAACTTAATTTGTTTCCTTGCCCTTTAACGTGATGCACATCCCATCTTCTTAGTTGTGCCAGCTGCTTCTTTGCATCTTCTGCAATATGGCCAATCTTCGTGAGGCATGGACCGTATTGCCAGCAACGCCTTGACTGATGAGTGAGTTGCTCTCTAGTACCTGTTTTTCGGATCCTGATTTCTCTTCTTCATACACTAGCCTCTCCTTTCAGCTGAAGTTTGCAATAGGAAGGCCCTGTTCAGTGTTCATTCCTTATAATAGCTCCAATTACTGCCGTATAACTTGAGTAGAACTCCACTTGGTGGTGTCCAATGCCTCGCAGACCTCACAGATTGTATGTGTTGTGGTTGTTTGTGCTGCCAATACTGTAGCCAGTAGAGTTTCAAGTGCTTTCAGTCTTTCTACCATTTCTGTTCTGCCATAGTTTCCAACTTCCAAGCCAGTGTTATAAACAGCTCCAACTCTGCATCGTCATGTTCCATTTCCTGCCACATCAATGAGAAGAAATCTGATGGCTGCGCTGGGACCTGTGAAAAGTAGACGAGCTCATGCTCCTTGCTTTGATAATGTGGTCACAGCGCAGCCAAGAGTGGTAGCTTGAAAATACTCTTTGCATTAATAGGTATGATTTGTGCTACTACTTTGATTAGGATCTCTGTCTGCATTTGATAATAAATTTGTCCATCATCTTTGAATCATTCATGGTTTCATCACAATCTTCTGTATCTCTTTTCACCACAAGCTCTTCTATTTCACTCAAAACACTTCGTGGTCTCATATTAGCGAAATAGTCTCATGGTAGCAGGGTATGAGCCCCCTTTTTATTTATTTATTTATTTTCTAAAAGATTTGTTTATATATAAGGAACTAGTGTTCCAATATTTGACCAAACTATTCCACGCCCATGAGACACCCAAAAACTCATTGGGCCAATGTGTAGTAGACTGAATTTGAACCTCCGGATTTACATCACATTCCAGACCAAAAAACCTACCACCTGGTACCTCTTGTAGGGGTCCTTTTTTTGAGTTCAAAATTTCTTAGTTGGGTTTGATGGTTTTATGAGTGTATGGATATGATTTTGTAGAGTATTTTTTGAAGTGGGTATTTGGTTGATTTGATAAGTAGTTTGGGTGGGTTATGAAAAGGGGGGGACAAGTCGTTCGGGTGGGTTGACAAGTGGGAAGGCTGGTGTTTTTTTGGAGAGATATGTGGCCGATGGCAATTACATGAAAGGGAAAAAAAGAGAGAATAATTGGTTTTGTTAATATGTATATTTGCTTATTTTGATTGGATTAGTTGTCATGACGATATCACTAACATAGATGGTTGGAGGATGAAATTTGAAAACGATATCAAACTTGAGAGATGAAAATAAAAAATTTTAAACATAAATGATCAAAATAAAAACAGCCAATTTAAAGTGTTAATAAGACAATAATGTAAGGTTGAAATCCAAATTACATCCTTTAACTTTGGTTGAATTGTCAGTTTTCATCCATAATTTTTTTTTTGTCGTTTTAGTCCTTTAGTTTTAATATTCTTGTCAAGTTGGTCCCTCAATCCATTGTCTTTTACAATTCATACACGTGATACAATGTTGCTTGACTGGATTTAATAGTAATTTTATAGACAATAATGGACGAAATAACTAATTTGACAAAAATGTTAAAATTTAAGGATAAAAATGAAAAAACAATTAACCCAAACTTGATATAATTTGAATTTTGGCAAAAAAAAAAAAAAAAAATTTAGTCAGTTGCAACTTGCAAGTTATTTGTATTACCTTTGCCAATGAAACTCTATATGGAATGCAAAAATTTGTGTGCGTTTCAAGTTGATGCTGTGGAAGATAGCATGATATATTCTTCCTACTGAAGCCAACCTAGCAGCAGTGCAGCACACATACAATGAATTGAGCAACCATGCATTCTGTGCAATCATGAATCTGAGACAGCCTTCCACCTATTCACACAGTGCCCATTTACCCAATCAATTTGGCTTTCCTCCTCTTGGCCAATCCACCTAATAAATAGACTACTCATCTCCAAGTACTTAGCTAAACCTCTCTCTTGAAGAGGCCCCTTTGTTCTTGTGACCAAATCTTGTTCCCTAGAAACAAAGCTCAATAAAAGCCCCTCCCTCACCACCCTTATCCCCTCCACACCACACAAGAGATCAACCAAAAATTTGGTTTGGACCAGAATTGAAATAAGTTGATTTAAAAGTTGGTAAATTCCACAATGCTTGGACTCGAATAGAAGCTAGTGGAGATCCTTTTTGGGCTGAAACAATTGCTGCCCTATTGGCTATTTCTTTGGCTCGTAATTTGGGTTTGAACAACATTCATTTTTGAAGTTGAAGGGGATGCTCTCAATGTGATAGATCACATCAAAAACACAGCTATCACTCCTCGTTGCTCCATCTCCTCCATCAATGAGGACAATAATTAAATTGAACTTTCTTTTAATTGTTACTCTTTCTCACTTAAATTACTCACTTAAAATTATATATCATTTGCACTGGACACGATAGGATGCAGACACATGTCCAATTTTGAACATATGTCTGTATCTCAATGTGTCTAATGCATTAATATACTGGACACAAGTCGTATCCTTTAATTTTTACGTCTTATAATTATATAAATTTTATTGGATTTTGGAATAATTCATAATTCAATTAAATTTTTTAAGAATAATTAATTTTAATTAAAATTTTCTTATAATAATTAATTTACCAAAGTTGTCTTATTTCTTCACCAGCATTTTGTACGTTTAATCAATAATTACCTCCAATCACTAATTTTTTTTTTTTTTCCTTTTCTTTTCCTGGTAGCTCCCTCTGTTGTTTTGCTGACGTGTCAAGCGATGCACCGTTAGATTTATCCAAGGAACCCAATCGGGTCTAATATTGATATTGACCCAGACCTCCAAGTTCAACACTAGCGCCTGAGTTCACAGTCCTCGATCCCAAGCAGAGATAATAATAATATCATTCTTTCTTCTTCTTCCTCTGCGCCATGGTAAGTATAAAACCGCTTGATTCTCGCGCGCTTTCATTTCGAAACCGATTTCTTTGTTTGCGATTTTCTCTAAGATCCATTTCTGTTTGTTTGTTTTTTTTTTTTTTTTTTTTTTTTTTGTAGGCTCCGAAAGCGATTGCGAGTCCCATCCCAGACGCGTGGTACCCAACCCTATCGGTCTTCATGCTCGCGATCGGACTCGTCGTCACCGCCTCTTTCTTCATGTAAGCTCGATTCCGATACCAATCCTATATGATTCGAAGAATTAGAAGCTTCTTTTTTGGTTCAATGTGTTAAATTTTGATTGGATTTTAATTTTTGTTAATTGTTTTTTTTTTTTTTTTTTGAAAATTAGCCTGTGAACATGTCCAATTTTTGTATGCAAAAGCTCTATCTAATTGTTTTCTCAAGCATTTTTTCGAAATGTTATAATTTGAATTTCGAGGTGTTTGGACTTTTTTTTTTTTATAGATCTATTGGAAGCATTTTTTATTCAATGTGTTTTATTGAGGTAGATTATGTTGACTGTTGCCGTGATCTAGTGCGTAGGTCTTAGGAGGACATGGTTATATGTGAAAATTGGCGATTTGGATTTTAATTTTGTTAATTCTTTTTGGCAAAATAGCTTGCGAACATGTTGAATTTGTGTGTGCAAGCTATATGGAATTTTCTTTTTTGAAGCATTGATGGCCAAATGTTATTGTTACAATCTGAATTTCTAGGTGCTCGCACTTTTTTTTTTTGGTGAGATCTATAGAAGCATTTTTTATTCGGTATGTTTGGGGTTTTAATTTTTATATTTGTTAAGTTTTATTGAAGTAGATTACGACTTAGGACACGGTTGACTGTGAAAATTGGCGACTTGGATTTTCATTTTGTTAATTCTATTTTTACTTCAAAAAATATTTTGTTAATTCTTTTTGGAAAAATAGCCAATGAACTTGGGCCAAGTTGTGTATGCTAGCTATATCGAAATGTTCTCTGAATCTTTTTTTGTCTAATGTTATATTTTAAAATTCTAGGTGTTTGGACATTTTACGATATCTTCAATGTCACTTTTTATTTTTTTTCTGTTTGATTATTGAATCGGTATAATCTTTTTCCAGATCCTGAGCTTCTAAATATGGAGAAAATATTTTCTTGATTGAGTCTTAAAAAAACAAAAAAAAATTGTGTCAATTTCATTATTTATAGGCTTTATGTTTTTGTGGTGTATTTATATTCCACTACTTTGACATTTTACCTTTAGGGTTATGCCTCCATTGGTTAAGTCATAGGATTTGCAGCCTCGGAGGATTTGTATATGCATTTAAACATCCCATGTCTCCTTTGGTTCCGAGTGGAACATATGCAGTTCCTGGTGTTAATTTCTAGTTGAGGGTTGCATCAGTTGTGGCTTAGTTTTGGTTGAGGTTACCGGCTCCCTATGACTATGTGGGGTTCAATTCTTTAATTGTCATATCTTATGAGTATGATAATGGAAAGAGTTAATCACTTAATTGTAAAGACATTGAATATGAAAGTTAAAAGTACAGTCTAACAAGTATTTGGGAAATGTGAAGTGAAAAAAAAAAATCCCTGTCTTTGAGAATTTGGAACTTGAAGTCTTTATTAGTTGCTGAATAAAAGGCAGGATA
The DNA here is from genome assembly GCA_030021035.2 of Notholithocarpus densiflorus. Classification (NCBI taxonomy): domain Eukaryota; kingdom Viridiplantae; phylum Streptophyta; class Magnoliopsida; order Fagales; family Fagaceae; genus Notholithocarpus; species Notholithocarpus densiflorus. The sequence goes on along the minus strand of JARYZH020000009.1, from coordinate 1,702,658 downwards.
AGACCCTTTTTATTTTTATTTTTATTTTTTTAATATTTGGATATTTGAAAAACTTTCTTACACACACAATTTTATCCTTCTTCTAGCTAAAGACAGCTACCAGACTTGATTGAGTTTTAGGTAAGGACAAAACTTATGTACAATGACTTAAGTGCAGTACACTAGGTTTCCCAATTAATTTATCAAAAAGGGGAAAAGTACATTAGGTTTCACAATTAAATTCAAACACATAGTTTGAAGCATTCTTAATTCTGGTTCCCTTGCACTATATGTTTGATTTGTAACCTAGTATTAACCTGTTTTACTTCTAGAATTTGACTGTTGAACATTTATAGTGGGAGTCATTTTATTAAGATCACTGGTGATGTAGTTTAATTTGGATAGCTTTAAGCTAGGCACTCCAATAGGCTGTGAAGTTGGTTTCTCATATTTGTGTTTCTATATTATTTTCAGCTTTCAAGATAGGTTATTTTTTACTGTGAACATTTGCTGTAACAACTAATGACAAAAGTAGTCCGTTGCATATGCAACTAATCCATTGCATGGTCAAGCATTGTAATGGGCTATCATCTATGGAAGCTAGCCATTCTTTCATGCCTTAACTCATCATTGGTATGATATTTCCTTTTTTGGGAGTGGCATATTGCATATAAGGCGCATGCCCTCCCCCTACCTAGGCAATGTGGGACTCAATCAGGATTTGGTTTTCCCTCACCTCACCCTACTTAAGAGGTCTTTTGGCCTTTTGGGTCCCCATAATGGGGTGACACATGAGAGAATCATTTTTTTCTTCTTTTAGCTCAATATCATTGTTAGGTCTTGCATTTAACCATTTTTTTTTTCTTTAAAGATGGTATTTAACAGCAGTATCACTTGCAGCTATGAAGCAACCTCTTCCAGGAAAACCCGCAGTCTTGCCAAGGAGCTTGTAACAGGAGCAGTGGCATCTGTCTTCTTGGTATGTCTGTGGTCTGCACTCTCTAGTTTGTCATTATTTGCAGGATATTTGAATCTCATTTTATTGCTGATGTGAAATATCAATATATTTGGTGCAGGGTTTCGGGTCCTTGTTCTTGCTGCTTGCTTCTGGTGTTTATGTCTGATTTTTGAACAATGGATATAAGGAATTTTGTCAAGCAGGATTAGTTTTACATGGAGGGTGTTAATTTTGACATTATTAGTTAAACATACTTTATGGTTTTTATGAAATTAAGACGGTTTCCATAAAAAACATTAATGTTTTGTTGTGTCAGTTGGCGGAAGAAAGATGAAGTGATATGTGGTAGCTTTTCAGCATAATTTGTCTCAGAAATATTGTTAAGGTTGCTATTAATTTGGAAATGAGAGTAATGAATTGCTTCTTCTTCTTCTTGAAAACTTGCCTACGTAATTATTTATGGGCAAAGGAAGGAGTTTTTTACCCTCTTCTACTCAGTCTGTGTTCCTACCATTTCCCTATTACAATCAGATTCAGAAATGCTTGGTCCTGAATCTCCTGATTGCTCTCTTAGTTGTCTTATCTGCACATTTAAATATATTTCCTTTGTGGTGTGCTTTTGTTTATTCCAAGAGTTGTGCATGAGGTATATATTTCCTCTAGTGAATATGTGGCAAGATGCTAGACTCTGCTGGATTTAGGCCCCTCTTGACTGTTGTTTTTCTGTTACTGCCTTGAGTGGTGTCATTGTTCACAAATGCGAAGTGCATTGGAAGGTGAATGATGCCAATTGCTTGGCATCCCTGTCATCACAATAGATCAAATGTATAAGAAAATAGACATAATTGTCGAATCTGCCAATTAATCAGAAGAGGATGTATTTAAAAATTACCAAGTTGTAGGTCTGTGCGCTCTTTCTTCAGGCTGATTAGTTGTTAAAATGGCTGGTGTCATGACCCAAACCTGAACTTCAGAATTTAGAGCATGACTAGAGCATGACCGGTATGTTAATATCAAGTTTACCTCAATACTAACACGTACCAACTAAAGCTAAAGGTGCTTATCAAAAATAGTTTCTTGTATTCCTTTTTATTTATATACAAAATTGATAAAAACTTTGAAACTTCATTTCATTTCGAACTTTGCAAGATTATAACTTGGCTATAACTTAAGATAGTCGTGTAAATATTACATAACTAAATGTTTAGCAAAACTCTTATTTACAAGCCTAACTTCAAAGACATACAACTGGGGTTCAAAACAAACTAAGGTTCTGAAATACATTTGTGCTCAAAACTATACATTCTAATAAACGAGAATTACAGATTTCTTGCCAGCTCTAATATTCTCGCTGCGTCAAGGAAAGAATCTGTTGAAATATAGTAGGGTAAGCTGCGAATTCCAGTAAGGTTTTAAGCTCTATGAGCATTTAATAAGAATGTATGTAAATCAAATATTTTATAGATATGCCAGTTTTGATAAATAGTCTTCATACTATTCTTAAAATAACTTATGAACTTTCAGATGAAAATACATCATTTTCCATTCATATAATAATAAAAGGATATAATAAGGAACTTAAACATAATTCAGTAACCTTATCTTTGAATAGACTATAAAATTCTTTATCATAAACTTTTCGTTAGACTTATAACACATTCAACATACTTTTCTTATCATCATACATTTCTTATAAATTTCAAATAGCTTAATAGCTCATTTATAATACATATTAGTCAATCCAATTGTAAGTCTGTCACAACTTTTGGAGGCTTCCAGCACATTGTGCCAGACGTCCAGCATTCCCCACAATGCTAGGAAATTCAGGATCATATTAGAAAGTATCACACCCCTTTCGGTGTGATCATATCATCAACCATGAGATCGGTTGGCATCCTCCACAAGTTGGCCATTCCCAACAAGGGCGAGTATAGTAGAGTCCTCACCGCTTATAATAGCCAATCAAAATTTTCATGGAAATGTCAATACTTTAACCCCTACTAGCTGAGTTCAGATCATAATAATGGAATAACTTGAAAACTATATTTTTCTGATAACTATGCTTTTACATAAATATTTCATAACAGCAATATATCCACTTCATTCTTAAATATTTATGTTCGTGATATAAGTAATAGCATCAATATGCTAAAATTATTATATATATAAAATTTAACAACTCATGAACATATATCTTCACTTAAAGCATGCTTATATGTAATATCTCTAATTAAAAGGTTTTAATGCATAATAAATTTTCTAAACAATCCTTATACTTTTAAATACACATGTCACATATCCCTTACCTAAAAACAGAAGATACGAGAGATTTGTATAAGAGGAACTCAAGTGTCCACGTTCTCGTTCTCATCACTTAAATGAAAGACCAAAACTTGTTACTGACAAATCTTCCCAAGTATTTAAACTTATACATGAATCACAACCTAACTCTTAAACTCAAGAAAATCTTAATTCCCACCACACAAAAGTTCCCAAAATACAAGATACATTCATCAAGCACCTGATGTACCAAACCATAGAGAAACCAAGGCATACAAAATTTATTTATAATCCAGACATACCAAAAGATGAGCATACTAATTTATAGCTTAAAACATTCACCCTAACTTTAGAATTAAATCCTCAAAGTTAGGTGTATCATTTACTGTTCACTGCTTATTTCAGTAGCATATACCTCATTTATAAAATACAAATGGGCTATCCATTCACATCCAATTTTCATGCAATTTTACAGAGCCACTCCCCTCGATGTCTAATAGATACCATATCAATTTCAGAGTCAAAGCATAAAACCACGACTTACTTAGGGGTGTCAATGTTCGACCTAACTCGCGAACACAACACGAACCCGACACGGGTTTTTTCGGGTTAGGGTTGGACCTTAATGGGTTTGGGTCATAAATGGATAAGAAACGTGTCATAAGCGGGTTAACCCGTGTAACCTGTAATAGACACGTTTGACACGCTAATTTATTTGTGTCAACCCGAAATGACCCACTTAACACAATCCGTTTAACTCGTATAACAAATAAATATTTATTTTATTTTAGATTTGTCAAATACCTTTTATATCCAACATATATTTTAAATTTAAAAAGAAAAGTAAGTAATTACAAAAATTTACAAGGGATATAATTGGAAATTGAAACTTTACAGACCCTAGAACTACTAATACTTTTTTTTTTTTTTTGGCATAGAACTTGCACAAATGAAATTGGATGAGCTGTGGAAGATGTTATGAATTTGGACATCAACAAAGAATCTATAGATGATAATCGTGGTTATAGTCAGGATTAGTCTACTGTTTGCTCAAATTCTTTCAATATTGATACTTAGCATTTGGTTATTTCCAAAGATATTATATTTTTGTTGAACTATGTTATTTTATTTTTGTTAAACTTTGTTATTTTCAATTTGGGTTGAAGTGTATGCACTTCTTTTGGAGTGTAAAGAACTTATTTTCTAAATGAAAGTTATATTTTTGTTGAACTATATTATTTTGAATGTGGGTTAAAGACTTGAAGTGTATGCACTGCTTTTTGGAATGTAAAAAAAAATTATTTCTAAATGGATGTTATATTTAATATTATGCAGGTTGAAATGGGTTGTCTTACATTCGTGTCAACCCAACACGACTCGTTTATTAAGCGTGTCAAATGGGTTGGGTCAGGTCAACCCGCCTTATTAACAGGTCGGGTTAGGGTTGAAGGATCATGACACGATTATTAAATGGGTCGGGTTAGGGTTGAGCCATTTAGTCGAATACCCCTACCTCGACACGACACGCTAACCCGAATTGACACATTTACTAAAAATCGTACAAGACAACATACTCAAATCTGTCCTAACAGAATTTCATTCAACTTAGAAATTAAACCATTATTTCTATATTGATCCAATTGTTGTGAGACCACTTCCATTACAACCATGTGTGTTTTAGAATTCATAAGAACTACTCCTAGCATCCTAATTCACAGAATATGATTTAATCCAGCTTTTTCATGTTGTAAACACCGAATCTATCACAGTGACAGCTTTAACACCTTTCTCACAAAATCATCAAATAATTGCAAATGACCTTCATTTTGTGTGGGTATTTTTATACCTATACTATACATGTTAGAATACATTAATAGGCATCCAATTGACCATAATATTTTCAATCTTTCAACTTGCTAACATAAAACCACAAATTCCAGTTTCTAACAATCAAATTAGAGAATATATAAGGGAAACTAAAGCAAACCATTACACCATTAAAATTACCCATAACAGAAAATAATCTTATTTACTTACCCACAACTGAAGCTGAAACTTTAGTAAGAGTTTGATTTTTTCTTAGAGAGAGAGAGAGATACAGATTCAGTGAGAGAGAAAAGGCACATGAGAGAAGGGGTTGTTGGTGTGAGAGAGAGAGGTATATATATAAAATCTTGGTGAGAGAAAGGAGGGCTGTTGGTGTGAGATGGTGCAGCCAATTCAAGAACAAAGAAAGAGGGAAAAGAAAGAAGAACAAGGGATATACATTCTGGGGATTTTTTTTTTTTCAAACTAACACCCATTTTCAAACAATTTTGTTAGTTAGCACGTTTTCAAAACTATTTAGGAAACTAACATCTTGAGTTCTATATACTCAATTTTGGTATGCTAAATCAAGTCCATTGAACTCGATTTCAACATTCTATCATATGAAACTTGAGTCTGTAGGACTCGATTTCTTTAGCAGACTGCAAACTCAACCCCATGGAGACCTAAATCCCTCCACGAAGAAGAAGAAAAATCTGCAACCAACCAAGGAGACCCAAATCTATGAAGAAGAAGAAGCAAATCCACGAAGAAGAAGAAGAATCTGCAACCAACCCCACAAAGACCCAAATCAACCAACCCTGCAGAGACCCAAATCCACGAAGAAGAAGAAGAATCTGACCTAGAAGAAGGAGGATCTTACCAAAGAAGAAAAACCTCAACAACCAAACCCATTTCTTAAAAACCCAAACCCAAAAATCAGAAAAAATACCCCCAAATCAAAACACAACCCCACAGAGCGGTTTGAGTTTGTTGCTTATAGAAAAGCTGGAATGATGAAGGCTTGTAGAATGCAAACTATCTTGACAGAGCTGTGGGGATGAACAAATTTGGTTTTCAGGGGAGACAACCATCTGGATTCTCTTAAGCTTGTTAATTTTGGGAGAATTTTTATGGTGCTTCTGTTCTTTCTTTGAAGGCATCGTCCATGTCTTAGAGAATCAATCATTGGATTTCTTCATTGACATAGTCTGCTGAAGAAATCGAGTCCTATGGACTCGAGTTTCATATGACAAAATGTTGAAATCAAGTTCAATGGACTCGATTTAGCAATCCAAAATCGAGTATATAGAACTCAAGATATTAGTTTCCTAAATAGTTTTGAAAATATGCTAACTAACGAAATTGTTTGAAAATGGGTGTTATTTAAAAAAAAAAAAATCCACATTCTGGTGCAACAAAGAAAGATTAGGAAGAAAGTTTTGAGTGGGGCACGTGTCTTGCTAAGGGTAATAGGGTGGATGACTCACCCATATACTAGATAGGCCCAAATAATAAAATAACTTTGCATATAAATCCTTACCTTTATAAACTTCTTTCCATAACATTAAAAAAAAGCCTATATCTTTTATAACATCAAAATATCAAAGTCTTATGCATTTAAATTAATTAAGATAATAACAAGCATATAAATCCATAAATTAATTATGCAATTAGGCTGAGATGTTACAGCTAGGAGAGGCTCTTCCCTCCAATGTAAATCTTTTAATTCTCTCTAGTTTTTAGCCCAGTTGAGATAAGTGACATTTATAATATCATAGGCAAGCACGTGTTAAATGTTTCGCTAAAAATGGTAGAGAATTGGAGAAAGTTGGAGGATTTAAATGGAAGGGAATGTTCCCCATAATGGCTTTAGCGTGACCTTTCTTTTTTACATCGACGTGGTTTTCTATCCTCTTAGATGATTGTGGTGGGCTTTTTATGATTTTGGGCTGGACTGCCTCCTGTTGTACTGGGCCCAAGTGTTCTGGATAAGAGAGTTGGGACCGGTCTAATTGCAACTCACCTTGGTCCGGCTTGCGCATAAACTATGCCCCATTTGCTGAAACTTTAGTCACATGCCCGTGACAGGCGAAGTTGCTACAGAAAAGTTATGGCAGATAAATGCAATAAAACAATGATAAAAGAAATACGTTACTGTTAGGCAAAATAAGTAAGAGATCCTTAATTAAAACAGGGAAAACGAACACATTATAAGTGAAATTGCAAAGACAAGATAAGAAACAACGGCAATAAGCTATAAAATCAGAGGATGAAAGATCGATTTGCTGTGTTCAATTGTATTACGGGACTAGGGCAAAGGAGGGAACCACTTCCTCAACGTGGGTAACCTCACAGGATGATGCTGCTGTAGAAATTATCCACTTTGAGGGAACGGGCCTGAATGGCTTGTGCCCAAACAAATTCTTTATCCTCAACAGAAGGTAGGCTTTTAGAGGGAGAGAAATGATTAGCCTATTGGTGCATGCCTGCCATTCTACGCTCACTATTTCTTTTCTTTCTCTTTTCTCTGTTTTGTTACTTTGATTCTTTTCCACTCTTTTATTTCTTTCTTTATGCTTGCTCGTGTGGTGTTATGGTGATGGTGGTGTTGTGATTCACTTCTAGTGGTTGCTATTGTTGTGATTCCCCCCTATTGTGCACAACAAGGATCCTTTATATACTACCTGCCGTGACTGATTTTTACCATTTTAGCCTTTAACCACTTTTGTCTGGTTTAGGGCGTTCATCTCGACCACTCACTGGTTTGTCAGCTGTCCAGCTACCACCACTTACCTATGCTGGCTGTACCATTCCCCATTACCAGACAAAGAAGGCTATTTTGTTTGCTTGCTCACAATGACATTCTCTCTTGCTATCCCTCATGGCCTGTACCTAGTGGTTCCAACTCATCCTACCTTCTTTTGGGTGGTATTTCATCCCAGCAGGACATCGCCTCCAAAAGAATCTGAGCAGGAACTCTAGAATAGGCTTTTCCCTTCTCCCCATCGCCAGACCATACCCTCTCTTACCTCTGACCCATGACTCACCACTCCTGTATTGGCTGGGTATAGGTTAGTAGTGCCTGGGCCTTGCGTGTGCTCCACTTCCCGTGTACGCCAAAAAGCTTGTCTACTGCTCATACGTTTGCCGTGGTCTGGAGACTCGTCTGTGCATTCTGCCGCTCATCCTTGACCTCTTATGGCGTGAACTGTTTTCTAATTTTCCATTCTTTATTGGCTTGCTCCTTTAAGGGCTGGGCCTTGCTTGATTGTGGGGTTTCCCCCCTTTAGCCCATTTTTTGCTCCTTCCGTAATTTTGTTGCCATTCCTGCCATACCACTCTGCCATTCCTGTCGTGGTGTTATTTGACCCATTCTTGCTGGGCCTTTTTGGGCCTGCTACCTATTCTTCTATCAATGACTCAATATGGTTATTGGATTTATACTCATGTTACTTTGAGTTTTTCTTGACCTATTACATTGCTTGTGAGCTCTTTTGTCCCATTTCTTTCTTCTTGAGCATCCTTGGCCCATTTGCTTTCCTTGGGCATTCTCGGCCCATTTTCTAATTCTACATACTCATGGGCTTTTACTAACTCTTTTGGGCTTCCTTAACCCAATTACCTTATCATTCATCCTCGGGGCTCATGGGCTTTCCATCAACCCCTTACTTTCTTACTTCATTACTTTGGGCCTGCTGCGGTCCATTCTCACTTTTTTACATCACATAATGCCCATGAGTTTACTACTTCTCTCTTTGGTCACCTATAGGCCCGTTCGCTTTCTTCAAGGCCCATTTAGTTACTTTACGGGCCTATGAACCATTGTTCTTGCCATTCGGCCTTAATGGTTTTTCTAACGATCCACTAACTATTCTCTGCCCATATTGTAGGGCTTCTTCCTGCTACTAGGTCTCAAAAAATGAGCATCAACAATGATGATATTGTTGGTATGATGATTCATGTTACTCATTCTGATGCACCAAAAAAAAAAAAAAAATGATACTTGCGTTTTCTAGAGTAAAAAAATGAGAGAGAGAGAGAGGGAAATCATACTTCAATTTAAAATTAAAATTATGGGATTCTATTAACAGTCTTCCCATTTACATTGCATGAATATTATAGTCTAGGAGTTTGTTAAAAAATTGGCCAAGATTAAAGTCCTAGTTTTGGGTGCATCTATCACAAGGAAGGAAATTCGCCAGTTTTGGATTATTCATTTCAAAAGTGTAAGATACAAATTTTGTAGCTTCCCCAACTTATCTTTTATCAAAGGAATCTTTGAAAAGTCTTATAAAAAAAGAAGAAGGAATGTTTGAAAAGTAAATATTCTTTTTTGAAAAAAATTATTTGAATTTAAATTAAAAAAATTAATTTTTAAAATTGGTATTGTACTTTTTATTTAAGAAATAATGTATTATATAATGTATCCTTAAAAAAAAAAGATTTTCCAAAGAATATGTTTGGACTAGTTTATTTTCGTTAGTTTATTTTGTTGAAATAAACTGTTAAAAAAAAAAAAATTTAATCTTATCCTACCACACCTTAAAATACATGAATATTTTGGCTAAGATTCCAATTGTATCATCTAAGTTTGGCTGAAATTAATTTTGGACTTTTAACTTTAATTTTGTTAAATTGAGTTCACTAAATTTTAAATTTATTTAATTTAAGTATTTCATTCAATTCCATTAAAAAATTACTGTTAAGTAGGAGTATATAGTTAACTAATAAAATAAGATTTCTGACATAAAAAATATATATATATATTCAATAAAAATAAATTTAAAAAAAGTGTAAACGTAAAATTTAAAAAAAAATATGAATTAAATAAATTTGAAATTTAAAAGACCGATTAAACAAAAATAAAATTAAAAATTTGAAATAAGTTTCGGTCAAAGAAAGTATAATTTGCATAATTTTTTATTTTAATGAATAGTTGAAGCCGGCCCAGGCCCAGGCCCAGGCCACTCAAGATGAGTGAGCACGACTTGTCAATTGTCTTAGTCTTTAGGCTTTAACTGCTTTCTGAGTCTGACTTTGATGCAACGCACAGGCACGCACGCATAAGCATATACACTCACACATACTCGCTCTCTTCTCTCTTCACACAGATTCCCCCATTTTCTACAGCGTTAAAAGTTTGAGCAAAGCAGCAGAAGAAGAAGAAAATGGAGTCGCAGCAGCAAGGTCCGGTGGTGAAGAAGAAGGAGACTCGGGGCCGGAAGCCGAAACCCAAGGAGGACAAGAAAGACGAATCTGCGAAGCCCAAGGAAGGCAAGAAGGCCCAGCAACAGCACCACCACCAACAACAACAACAACAGCAACAACAACAACAACAACAGCAACAACAACAGCAACAATCCGCTGTAGACGACAAGTACACTCAGTGGAAAACCCTCGTCCCTGTTCTCTACGACTGGCTCGCCAACCACAACCTCGTTTGGCCTTCTCTCTCTTGCCGGTATTTTCTATTTCTAGGGTTTTCATTTCCTTTTTCCCTTTCACTCACTCATTTCTCTCTCATTTCTTAGGGTTTTGTTTCTGTTTACTTTTTATTTATATTTTATTGTTAGGGCTTTATTGATTTATTAATTTATTTAAAGACTGACTGAACTCAATGATTTAAATATAGGTGGGGCCCTCAGCTGGAGCAAGCTACTTACAAGAATCGCCAGCGTCTCTATCTCTCTGAACAGGTATTTTCTGCTCGTATCAATTCAATCCAATTAATTGCTTTATTAGCTATAATTACTGTGTGATTGATATCTAATTTTAATTCGTTACTTAATTTTTTTTTTTTAAAAAGAAAAGGATAGAGATCTAATTTAAGAGCGTGCAAAAATTCTTATTTATTTTAGCATAAAAACCTACTCTTTCTCTTTCTATTTTACGTCACATTTCATTAAAATATTAATTTTTTATTTTATTTTATTTTATTTTCTTAATTGTTTCTGTTTTCAAATAAAGAAAGAACAAAATGAATAGTGTCGGTGTAAATTTACGTGGTTACTGTAACAGCCTGATGTGGGTGAATTCTAGGCTTGGCTGGCTAAAATGTGGTACATTTTTTATCATACAAGCACTGATGCAGTGCTCTAATTGTTAAATTAAATATGTGGCCACTTAAGTATGTTTGATTGACTAAACAAGTTTATGAATTTGAAAATTTTCTCATTGTCTCGATTAGATAAATAGACTATTCTACAATCATAATCCTATTTTAAATATTAAGGCAGTGCTAGGAAATTTCATGCATACTGTTTTTTTTTTTTTTTTTCCTTCTCAATTTCAATTACCTGTTGTAAGACACAAAGAATCAATTTGGTTTTTAGATGATTTGAATCTTAAAATGTATTTTTTGACAATAAACTGTCAAGGTAAGAGCTTTTTTGATAATTCGATAGTTACAATGAGAGAGGGGGAATTTGAGCCTTAGATGTTTCCGTTGGAAACACCAGGAGGTGCTAGTTGTGCTAAAAGAGCTTTTTATATGTAAGTGTTTCTTTTGCGTGTGTGCTTATCATTGTAAATCTCTAACGCTTATATGATCTATTGTTGAACTCTGTTCTGATATTAATGCTGCAATTTGTTATTAGCTTGTCTTGTGTTAAACAAGTTTATGGGCCTTTTTTTTTTACATATAAATCTTTTTCTTCTCTTTTGTTGTCAGACTGATGGTAGTGTTCCAAATACTCTGGTCATTGCAAATTGTGAAGTGGTCAAACCTAGGGTTGCAGCCGCAGAGCACATATCCCAGGTGACTCATTATTATGTTATGTTTCTGCTTTATTATATATTTTCCTTCTTGTGCAATACTTTATTTTCAATGAGGTTATGTAATACAGCTAAATTCTGTTATCATCAATTTCTTTATTTTTCAGTTCAATGAAGAAGCACGCTCACCATTTGTAAAGAAGTTCAAGACCATCATTCATCCTGGAGAGGTATGAGCCGTGCATTCATTAATTGCACATATAAATTCACCAACCTGCACAAAAATAAAGAGGAATATCTATTTCTGGTCCTACCTTGTATTGAATCTAATTTGAAAGCATGCCACTGTTATTTTTGTGCAAACCAGTGGAAAGTAGATATTTTATGAAGTTATGTTTGTAATTATTCCTATGAAAAGGCTATTTGCGTTGAGTCTTTATCCAATTTTATTCGTTTTTGGCTCTACTGTCATAGATGATGGACGTGCCTGCATATTATTGAATCACTTGGTGCTCATTGCAGTAATTATTGAGTACCATTTTGCAGGTGAACAGAATCAGGGAACTGCCACAGAACTCTAAGATAGTGGCCACTCATACTGATAGTCCTGATGTATGTGCTGTACTAAACTACTAATTTTGTCATGTATATATATATTGGATTGAGGATATTATAGTTGTCTTTGATTTCTATGTTTAATTAATTTGAAATGTTTAATGTTTTTCATTGTTGGATTTTACTAAAACTCAGGTTCTCATTTGGGATGTTGAAGCTCAACCAAACCGTCATGCTGTCCTTGGAGCTACGAATTCTCGTCCAGATTTGGTACATATTTACTGTCAGAAAGTCTTTTTTCTCATTATAAAGTGCGTATTTTATTTTTTATTTTCTAATTTCTTCTTAAATTACCATTGATGGAAAATTCATCCATTATTATCTGAACAAAGGGCTTCACTTTGGATCTGTATTGTGATGTCACATTGCATTGCTTTTGAAACCCTGGGATTAATCCCACTACAAAAAGCGAATTTGATGAGTGCATTTGGTTTAGGGGACACGTGTGGAAATCAGCCCTTTGTTCAATCATTGGGTCTCATGCTACTTGGATGGGTAACATTGGATTGGAGAAGTTCCCAGTCCTTGCTCCTGTGGGTTGTAAAAAGGCTATAAGAACTCAGAAGTTGAAATTAATCCTTAGGATTAGTTAAGTTAGGTAGTTGTTGGCCGATTTCCACCATAGACTCAAGTAAAATTGACCTCAGTATTTGTTTTCAGTGAAGTTGGCCAACCACTATAGATTGATTCTTGAGTAGTACTTGATGACTTGAGGAATCCCCTCTATTCTTTAGATGTTATTGTTTATGTATTTAGCCAATGGCCTTTGGGCTAAATGCCCTCATAAGAATGGGGTTGTGGGTGAGGTTACGGGTTCAAGCTTGGGAATGTGTGAGCTATGTTCCAGTAAATTCAGTTGTTTACATTCCTGTTAGTAAGAGATATTTTACAAAAAATAAAATTTGACAGTGTTGTGGGAAATTTAATCCAAAAACAAAGAACTGTCTAGTCAGTATATTGTTTCTGAAGTTCTATGTATATATGAGGGAATGGTAACCACAGTACACGAACCGCCCAAAGAAGTAATAAAGGCAATCCTTTGGGAAAAAAAAAAAAAACAGTAGCAACACAACTCTTTTGTTTATCTTCTGGATATTCTTGCATCACAACCTGTTTAGATAATATAATTAAATTGTGGGCCTTCTAGAATATATTTCTTGAGAATATTATGATTTTAGTTAAAAAAAAAATGTCAGCCTGTAAATTCTCTATGGCCTGTACTTTTTTTTTTTTTGGTGTGTTTATGATATGGACATTGAAATATTCTTCCTGCAGATTTTGACTGGACATCAAGATAATGCAGAATTTGCTCTTGCAATGTGCCCAACTGAACCCTATGTGCTATCTGGAGGTGGATTATTTATTTTTAATTATTTCTGCTATTTCAATTAGGTGTTGAAACTGTTGGGCAAATCTTTGTCTAGTTATTTCCACAACCATAGATGATATGAATTAACACCTTTTGATATCTAAGATAAAACATGGTTGTAATTTGAGTGAGCTAACTGTGCCTTATTCTCTGTTGGATATCATATGATGATTAATTCATCTTTTACCTTTGTTGGCATTTTTTATAAGATCAAGTGTGGTAAGCTTGTTGTGGAAGTGTAATTTTTGTGATATTTTATGTTCTATAATATGTAATGTAGCATTGTGGACCTGTGGCACTTGATGAATCTTGCATCCCTGTAATTGTTTTTTGAGTCCAGCACAAATTGTCCTTTTCTTGTTATGTTTAATAGTTCAAGTGTAGTTACCTTGTGGAAGTCTAGTTTGTAACGTATTATTGTGGGCCTGTGGCCCTTGATGAATGCTGTTGAATGTTGCATCCCTGTAAGTTTTTTGGAGTTCCAGAACGAACTGTCCTTTTTCTTATTATGTTTAATAGAAATGAGTTCAAGCAGAGTTTTCTTGTTGTGGAAGTGTAAGTTTTGTGAAATTACATTTTATAATATGCAAGCATTATAGCCTGTGGCCCTTTGATAAATCCTGTTGAATGTCAGATCCCTATAAATTATTTGGACTTCCAGCACAAGCTGTCCTTCCTATTCTTATTATGTTTAGAGGAAATGAGTTTTTTTTCTTTATCTGAAGAAAGAAAAGACTCATGAACATCTTCATCTGAAGAAAGATTCTTGTTGCAGGGAAGGACAAGTCTGTGGTTTTGTGGAGTATTCAGGACCATATATCAACATCTGCAGGGTCTGGTGGCTCAATTACTAAGCAAAACTCTAAACCTGGGGAAGGAAATGATAAAACTGCTGATGGCCCTTCCATTGGACCGCGGGGTGTCTACATTGGGCATGAGGATACAGTCGAAGATGTGGCATTCTGTCCATCGAGGTAACATTTGCATGAGCTTTGTATGCATATCCAGGAGTGCTTTGTTATTTCTCTCTCAGAATTTGCTATTTTAAGTTTCATGTTTCATGTTAAACATGTGATTTTATTCATGCTTTCTAATTATAAACCCAAGTCTTGACATTGTTATTGCTTGGATGTGCTTAAAACTATTCTCTACACACCATATTTAAGGTGAGAATTGGTGTTCCCTGTATCAGAGGTGGAAGCTGAAATTCTTGCATATCATGGGAATTGAAATACTCATGTGATTGGAATTCTCAGGAATCTTGTCAAAAAATAAAATAAAATATTGTCAGTTTCTAAGAATCAACAATCCCCACCTTGAATTCCTAGGTTGCAACTTCTAGTGAAGTGCTTTTGGTTTATTCTTCATTTTAATCACAGCAAGATATTAGCTTTTGAGGTTTAAAATTTGTTCCTATTTCTGACACCTTTATATCTCTGCTGAAGTGCACAGGAGTTTTGTAGTGTAGGTGATGATTCTTGCCTCATATTATGGGATGCACGAGTTGGTTCTAGCCCAGCTGTTAAGGTTATGTGCCCCATGTTTTTTTTTGTCTCCTTCAATAATGGCTATTTTTTATTTTTTATTTGGGGTTTTTGGTTGTGCATTATCATCAATGCCTATTTTGAATCTCGGAGATTTCTCTAAGATAAGTTCTTGGCTTCTGTTGAATTAAATTTGGCTCTTTTTTTTGGTTTGTTTCTGGTGACAGGTTGAAAAGGCACATAATGCTGATCTTCACTGTGTTGATTGGAATCCCCATGATGATAACCTCATTCTAACTGGGTATGTTATAATCTCATGTTTCTTTCTATTTTGCCATTTCTCTGTATTTTGGGCATGTGATACTCTTCTGGGTTTGATGGTGCTTCCTTATGGTTTGCACTGGTAGGGAGTTACTTCAATTCAGTAGATAAATTCAAATGTTGTACTTTTTGTCCAGGTCGGCAGATAACTCTGTTCGTATGTTTGATCGCCGAAATCTCACTTCAAATGGAGTTGGGTCACCTATCTATAAATTTGAGGGTCACAGAGCTGCTGTTCTCTGTGTTCAGGTATTAATAAATCTTCTTGTTGTCTTTCTTAATTCTCATTTGTCTACTTTTTTGGGAGGTATATTTGTTTCTTGAAGTGCTAATCTGTATCTTTTGTTATTCTCCTATTCCAGTGGTCTCCAGACAAGTCATCTGTCTTTGGAAGTTCTGCAGAGGATGGTCTCTTGAACATCTGGGATCATGAGAAGGTAAAAACTTTGACCTGTACTTATCCAAGTTTCATTGCTATTACATGTGTCTTGGATAACATATGCCCTGTCTTTAATGTCATGCAGCATCTTTTCTGGTTGTGTGCCTGGTTGTTCGTTTTGCCGCTTTTCATGTTGGGTGTGTATGCTAAAATGTATAATCTTTTCTCTCTCTTTGGCAATCTCTTATTTTATATTGCAGGTTGGTAAGAAGGTAGAGCGAGCAGCAAGAAGTCCAAGTTCTCCACCTGGCTTGTTTTTCCAGCATGCTGGGCACAGGTTTGAATATGTTTTTCTCACCCCATTGACTTACTCATGAAAGACTTTCCAGCTATATGAGGTCTTAGCTACAGGATTGTTTTTCTACTATCAGTTGTACCTTTGACCAAATCTTCTTCTGAACCAAGCTATCATGTATATTCTAATCAACTTGATATATTAAGTTATTTATTGTTTCCTTGACTTATTGACCTGAATCAAATGCCACTTACTGTTTTTTTGGGTGTGGGCGTGGGGGACACCCACCCAATGGTTTGTGAACCCACAACCTCCCCCTTGAACTTATAAGGGGTGGATGTATCAGTTGAGCTAGAGCTCATTGGCAATTAAATGCTCCTTAGTGAACTTGTTGGTTGTTGTTTCATATCTCTTCAACCTTATTATTTTTCTTTTTTCTTGTCCTGTATTTTCTGTCATCTCATCTTCATCCATATGTATATTTAGTTTACAAGCAAAATAGCTATTAACTAATCGCTTTGGTTTACTAGAGACATCGACATATTATATTGTTTTAGCTTGGTGGAAAAAAAATCATTTTCCTAAGGATTCTTTTCAAATAGAGATAGAGAATGAAGTAACTAGAGGGGTGGTTCTAACCCCCCCTCTTCTATAGGGGTCATCTATAAAGCGGGTTTTATTTTGAATGCATTCAAACAGAAAAGCTGACATAGATGTTAATACACCATCCAAGAGGGGGTGGTTTGCAATTTTAAATTATGAAAAGCTAATCTTGCTCTTCATTGAAAGTTTCATTATGGTAATTTTACTTTGCTAACTTGACTAGTGCTGATCAGAGGAGTTGGTTGTTTTAAAATTATATTTTTCTGAATGACACGCTAAGATCTCCATGTAGCATCAAAAACCTTTGCAAATTAGGAGACAATTTGATGTATGTTGTCTGTAACATTTAATATATTCCAATTTCAAAAGTCCACCTTTGATTGCTTCTCTCCTAGGAAATTTCAATGCATGTTGTGAGATGCCTAGCATATAGTTTTGCACTTTTTACAAGTCTTGGCTTATATGGTTTGATCAGATAATTATGAATTTTTTTTGAGGTTTATAGCTAGAGTTATTCAAAGTGTTTGTTTATCTGATTTACTCATAAAGTCTTCACTTTTATGCAGGGACAAAGTTGTTGACTTCCATTGGAATGCATTTGATCCATGGACAATTGTTAGTGTGTCTGATGATTGTGATACCACTGGTGGAGGAGGGACATTGCAGGTATCAGGATGTTGATTTTCATTTAATTATTTCCTTGCATAAGCTTTTAAAATATGAATATGTAGGTGACCAGGAGGGAAATTAATTTAAGAATTCCTTGTCATTTAAACTTGCACACTGGGAAAGAAGGGCAACTTATGAGAGATGGAGTTAGGATGGTTACAAAGAGTTTTACAAGAAGAATAACGTTTAAATAGAGTTATAGTGATGAAAATTTTAAAACTTAGTATTTCATAAATGCTTGTCCTACCCAGTATATTCATTTGATTATTTGAATGTGGTGAGATGGAATAGCTTTACATAGTAACCTTTTCAATCCACTTTTATTCAAGAAAAAGGAAATACCTCTTTTCCTTTCCAGTCCTATCTTTGATTTGTAATTAAGTTTATAGAAAAGTTCTCCTTGAGTTGTTTCAGGGGACTTCAATTGATATGCAAAATAAATTAATTTGTGCAGATATGGCGGATGAGCGATCTGATCTACAGGCCTGAAGAGGAGGTTCTAGCAGAGCTTGAGAAATTCAAGTCGCATGTGGTTTCTTGTGCTTCAAAGGCTCGAGAGTCCTGAAAAATTTGAGCACCTGTAAAATAACAGGAAGCAAATCTTTGTAGGAGCTTACTATATGGATTTAGAGACATTTGTATCTAGGCGGGGAAATTGCTAGCAATGTTTTTGTAGTAATGCTTCTGCAGACATTCAAGGTGACAACGATAGGGGTGTAGGAAATTTCTTGAGTCTCCAGAGATTCAGGCCAGGAAATGGCTGTTTACTTTGGGCCTTTCCGGGTTATGTTCAATTTAGTAAAACTATTACCTCCATTTAATCTTTTGCTCAAATTTTAGTAAAACTAATACTGATGAGTACTTTCTGAGAACAAAAAGAAAATGTGGTGCTTTTTTACCCAAGGCAGCAAGGGGGTCGTTAAGAAGGGCTGTTTGCCCATAGGCCACCTCTCTTGCCGCTTGGAGAAGTGCCAGTTCTGGCACTGCAGCCCAATAGCAAGCCTTCTGGTTTGTCATCAAAATATTGCCCTTCTGTAGGTAAGTGTTTCTGGAATTGGTGTGTTTCCATTTTCCTATTCATAAGCACTAGTTCTGAAGTTTTACTAATTTCAGTACCTCCAGTAAGAAAAGTATTAGGATATATTGACGTCAAAACTTCAATAACAAAAGTACACATGATTTCAATCAGGGTTTTACAAATCTGTAATGAGGATTCATGTGACAACTGTTGTGTGATTATCAGCTGGTAGAATTTGTATTGCACGCGAAGTGGAATTCCTCCTGTTTAGTTAAAGTAAATAGTCAAGAGTTATATGAGAAAAGGTATGGTGGTTTTGTTTGTAGCTATTGGTACTAAGTAAATATCTTTGTTTTGTTTTGTGGTTGTGGAATTGTACAACGAAGATGTTATATATGTTACTAAAGATCCTCCTTCTAACCTTATGGGATGAATTTTTCGGTTTCTAGTCCAAAGATCCTCACACGAAATCACAGAAAAGGCAACTAGGATTTACAGGGAGAGAAAGGATGTCACTTTGATGGCTCTTTCATCCTTTGTAAGGAACCTTCTTTTTGGTTGTTAGCCAAAATGTTGGCAGAGGCTAGGGGCATTGTATTCCCCAAATTAATTTGTACTTGATTTTGCCCTATTTTAATGCACCCTTTAATCAAAGCAAAGACATAACTATATATTTATATATATATATATATATATAATATTGATTCAATAATTTGGGGATGAGGGAATTTGAACTTTGAACATCTTGGTCTTAGTTGGGCTACACAAAGCTTTCGGTAAAAATTTATAAATAGAAAAAGCTATACTTTTTTTTTTTTTTATAGGAAAAAAAGAGATAATTTAGATCTAACAATTTAGACTTTATATTATTTTGAATTATAACAGTATAAATTATTATATGTATAATATGAATATATTACCATAAAATAATTAAGATAAGATGAAGAAGATCAACACAAAGAAAAATAAGATGCAAGCATTTCAAACTTAACTCAACTGGTAAAGTTTCTGATAGTTGAATAAGAGATTTAAGGTTCAATTCTTGTCTACAACAAAAACCAATTAGTGTCTTGCTCTGATGATAAAGAAATATCATTAGAAAGCGGACGTCATAGGTTGAAATTCTCTAAAAAAAACTTAAAATAAATCCATTGATTCGCATTATATAAATTGCTACGAATTTTAAAGTGAAGATCCACCCACATTAAAATTTAATTTAGACACTCCTTTGCACATACAAAAATAAAAGTTCTTGCCCATCAATCTCATCATGAGAGAGAGAGAGAGAGAGAGAGAGAGAGAGAGGATGTAATTTCATTCATCCTCTTGATCTTCCTTCCCTTTCGCAGAAAATCCGATGATGTTATTTGTATATTCCTCACCAACATGCTCCATAGGTTGCTTACCATGGGCTTTAGAGCCAGCGCTGCAAAGTATTGATAAAGAGATTTTTTTTTGAGAAACAAAGTAAAGAGATCGATATACTAGAACATGTATATTTGTGCACAAAATTCATAGTTTGTAATATATATGGGTTATGTTAACGGATGCCCTTAGGAAAATTGTTAATAAACCATTTAAAGAAAGTTTTGACACAACTTTTATAAAAAATATAAAAAACCGTTAAAAAAATGAATTATTTTTTCTTTTACCATAACAAATTCCTAAAAATATATCTTGAACGAATGCCCAATGCCTTTAGGGCATTTGTTAACTTTTCCCTATATAACTATAGATTTTATGTTATAGAGTATGAGGTTCCGTCATGTAACGCATTCTTTTAGATTATTTTTATTTAGGCTTCCACCTTAACAAAGATTTCATTTATATAAAAACATTAATTTATTGAATTATCTAATAGAGTAAATGCATATATTAATTATTTATAATTGTGCATTAATTATTTATATTAAAGGAATTTATATAATTACTTTTATAAATTAAGAAACTATTTTTATTTGTGAATTTGCTAAAATTGATATGAAGAAGAAGATATGACATTCTTACTCATATGTAGTTGCTTTGAGTTACAATAATTGACATAAAAACCATCAAAATTTAAATATTTGTGAATTTACTAAGATTAATCTTAACCATTTAGATTTCTTAACTCCTTTCAATGACATATAATAACCAACATTGTAGTATTTATTCTAGGAAATTTAAAAGATTACTAATAGGATAAATATATTTATTTATTTATTAATTATTTAAGTATAATGAAATTTTGATGTCATTTTTCTAAGATTTATATTAGAAATAATTGATTTAAAATATGATATTCTTACTCAAATTTAGTTGCTTTTGCAATAATTGAAACAAAGTCCCAAAAAAATGAAAAAAAATTAATAACACACAATCAAGAATGTAAAAAAATAATTAAAGGATATTTGCATTTTTATATTATCAAAAAGATATTTTCATTCTTGAGTCGGTATTAAACATGTTTATCTATATCATGCAATTTTAAAATTTGTAAACACATATAGTATGATCAAATCATTATACACTCTTATTGTCTTTGTATTTTATCTATAAAAAAGAACAGTAAATATTACAATATTTTTACAAGAAAAATTATTAAAATTTTTTTTCTTCGTATATCAATTGTTGGGGGTAAGGCGATTTGAATTCTAAATGTTTTCATTGAAAATACCGGGAGGAGCCAACTAGTTAGATTACAAGACTTGACGAAAAATATTAAAATATTGGAAGAAATTAATAACAAGTTAGTGATATTTGTGTTAGTGGCACAAAAAGTCTTTCGTATATTAGAAAACATAATTTTATTATTTTTAAGAACTTTCTTTTACTCTCTTTCTAATGACATGTAATATAATTAAATGGATTTCTTAACTATTATAACATATAATAATTATTATACATGATCCATAAGAAAATATCTTATAAGAGTAATGTTAGTGAATATTTTGATCGAAAAATAGTTTCTTATAAGAGTAATGTTACTGAATATTTTGATCGAAAAATAATGCTATAAGTTATATACAGTGGCAGAACTGGGATTTGATGTCAGGAAAGACAAAATTTATAAGCACATACACTAGAGTAGTTGAGATCAATATAAATAAAAATTAATTATTTATGTGAATAATATAAATATATATAATTTATTTATTTATTGGACAAAGTTTTCCTACAAACAACAAAAGGAAAATATCATGTGCGATACACATGACCTACATAAAAATAATTGTATACAATCACTTAAGTGTAGTTTAATAAGTGATCACATGTCATTTTTCCATTGTTAGTTGTAGCTTACAACTAAATTTATAGCTAAATTTTATCCTTATTTGATTATATTTATTTGTTAGAGATATGTTACACATAAATAAGCCATTTTGATATACAACGAAGATTTTACTTACATTCACGTGAAAATAATTTTTATAGGTAGATTAACCTCAAGTACAGCTCATATGAATTCTGATATCTATGTTAATATAGGCTCATAAAATATTCAAGTTGTAACTTTCTCAAAACAATATTGTGAACATATATATGCTTAAAATTTTGGAGTTAACATGTAAACAATATTAAACTTTGTAGTTTATTAAGTACTCATTCTTATATTTTATTATTGTCACACAAATTTACATGAAAAAGAATAAATTATTGTACAGGGATATATATGTATATATAATTTTTTTTTTTGCTTTTCAATAAAAATTCTTGTTTCGTTAATATTTTATTTCTTTTCAACAATTTTTTTCCTTTTATAGGTTTTGAATCTTTAGTGAGTGATAAAATAATGAATATTTTATTTTGTTCTTTTTCAGATTAAGATTGACATATAACACAAAGAAGAATCTATTAGTTGTGATGATTATAAAAAATAGTTAATTAGTTATAAAAAATAGTTATCGAATGTCACAAAGGGATAATAACAAAGCAATATAAATCATTGATAACGAAAAGAACATTATGATTATGATTGTACCTAGATTCTCCAGGTCCATTAAAATTTGTAATAAAGTTTTCGTGCTGATAAGCTTCCAACATTTGATCTATTGGCTGGATGTCAAACGGTTTCACATCTGTACCTTCTTCCAACGTTGACAGATAATTATATCCATCATCAGAGTTTTTCTTGTCACCTACATATTCACTAGGCTAGAATTGTACAAAATTAAATGTCAATTGCTTAGTAAGTCATAAGTATCAAATAATAGATTTGCCTAACCATAAATATATATTCTTTAATAATAGTAAAAAATCTAAAATCATAATCTTACTAGGTTGGGCAGGATTGGTGACAAAAGCTTAAACCCATCAATTTGATCATGTTGCACAGCAGTTGGAGCCAATGGTGGCTTTGATGCAAATGAAGAAGTATTTGCTAAGTTTTCTAATTTCTGATTTTGTTGCTCGAGCTTCTCTCTCCCCCGATAAATGGCAAGGTGTTGATTCACAATATTTAGTTGTTTTTCATAAAACTCAACTTGAGACTTAAGGTTACTGATAATACCTAAACAACCATTCACTGGATCATTTCTCCTTGCATTACCCTCCATTAGGATTGATTCAGCAGTGGCTTGTCTTTGGCTCGGCTCAACTGCGTTCATGATCTTTAGTATGTTGCTCACACCAAAGAGCCTGTGGGCATTTTGAAATTCATGATACCTACTAGCTGGAAAGTATGGAGCTAATTCACAGTTTTGGTCACATTTCTTCCTTTGATGTTTACATGAGGAGCAAGCAGAAGGATTTCCACCTTCCCTATTCATTGTGTTCTAAAAGTACTTAATAGATAAACTAGTAGAAGAGAAAATGTGAGTAGGTGTTTTTCTTTTCAACCAAACAGCAGCATATAAGTGAGGGTTAAGAGCTTGTGAATATCATAAAATGGGACTAAACACAAAGAATCATATTTATTTAGAATTTGAGTTAAATGGGTAAGATTGCGTTAGATTTTATAGAATATTTTGGTATCTTGATATAAATGGGTTAGATATTGCACAACTCAACCTCAACAAAAGTTGGAATTTTTTTTGGTTTTTTTTTTATTCTCAGATAAAATTCTACTATAATCTTATCTAAGTATATATGTGTATGAAGTTCCTTCCTAGAAACTTGAACTCTGGCCCTGCCCCCCACACCTCACAAGCGCTTATACTTGTAAAGTGACCATCACGCCAAGAATGTACGGTGGTTTGGAGTTTTAAGAAGCCAATTCTCATATTAAACCGTTACAATTGGTATTCAATACCATATAATAAAAACTTTCCATGTTTGTACGAAAGTATTTCATGGAAACATGAGAGAAGATTATTTTAGAAGGAGCCTTTTTTTTTTTTATAAATGTGGTTTCTTATGGGATTATCTTTCTAGAATACAAATTTCCACAAGAATATAGAATTTAAAAAAAAAAAAAAAAAAAAAAAAAATTTGTAACAAGAATTTGAGACTACTTTCATAAAAAAGAAGTTCTTGCAAGTTGACATTATAAGTAATTGCCCTTCATAGTGATTAATGATCATCCTGCACTTGTAAAAGAATTCTTAATTATTAGAGAAAATTACACTTTACCACCTTAAACTACACCTCATATTATACTTTGTATTTTAAACTTTTTAAATACATGTTTCGCACTCTAAATTATGACCTTTGTTGCATTTTGCACCTCGACATTAAGTTTGTTGTTAACTTGGATGTAAATTCAAAATTTAGGGTGTAAAGTGTAATCAGGAGTATAGCTTAAGATGGTAAAATATAATTTCTCATTTGTTTTTAAGGGATTGAGAAGAAGAGCAATATGTTTATTTATTTATTTATTTATTTATGCAGTATCACACTTTTCTATTCAAGTTAATAGCAAACTTGATGTCAGAGTGCAAAATGTAATAAAGATTATAGTTTATGGTACAAAATATGTATTCGAAAAGTTTAAATGCAAAGTGTAATCAGGGTATAGTTTAGGGTGTTAAAATGTAATTTTTCCTAATTATTGAGGAATATACCTAAATCATTTACATGGTTTATGAGTGTTTAATTGGAGGAGGATGTTCTATTAAGTAATTACTACTGATAATAAATTAATTAGATTTAATTAAAAAAATGTTTATGTCATAATGTAACTAGATCCTGACTTTTAAGAAATAAATGAAATAAATTATTGCTATTACTATTACATTCTTTATGAGTGTTGGTTTAATTGGTAAGGTCTTTAGACATTAAATAAGAAACTCATGATCTATTAAAGGATCTCCATTTGAATAAAGTAATATAAAATAAAAAAGAGAAGAATAAAAGTTTCCTTAAATTATTATTATTTTTTTTTGAGAAACCGGTAAGGCATTTTTATTATGTAAACATTAAACTTTTGTCAAGTAATACAAATTTGGTTACATCACAATGGATGTCTTCTAACCATATTTGAGGTTCATACAAGAATTTTGCCAATTTGGTAAGCTTGTCTGCAACAATGTTACCCTTACGCCTAACATGTGTGAAAGAAGCATTTCTCAAACTTGAGATTAGCCGACGCGAATCATCAATAATATGACCAAAGGCAGCCAGGCAGGGTGAGTCTAATATAAGGTGCTTCTGGATGATCTCAGAGTCTCCCTCAAAGATGACATCATGTAACCCAAGCTCAATGGCGAAAGAAATGGCTCTCCTGCACGCTAGAGCTTCCATGTCCTCCACCGTGGGTGGTAAAGCAATGCGCTCCGATAACGCTGCTATCACCATCCCTTCCGAGTCACGCACCACCACTCCCAAACCTGCCGTTCTCGAGTCCTTGAAAATCGCCCCATCACTGTTAGCCTTGTACTGATTTGGTGAAGGAGGTAGCCAATGGGTTGGGTGTGTCACAACTTGTTGCTGCATTGTATTATCTTGTGCCATTTGAAATTCCTGAAGTCGACTCACTGCATCACTATAGATCCTTCCCAAAGTCATAGCAGTTGTTCCCACTCTCTGTGCATTCCTGTTATACCATATGCTCCAAGAAATATAAGGAAACAGCTCAGCCAAGTGTGGAATGTTTTGTGCTAAAATTCCTAGTGTATGTGGATGATGTATTGATTGCTAGCAATAACAAGAATGAGGTTGATGAGTTCAAGGTTCTACTGGATCAGAAGTTCAAGCTCAAGGACTTGGGAGATTTAAAGTTTTTCCTTGGTCTAGAAGTTGCAAGGACAGACAAGGGTATAGCACTTTGTCAAAGAAAGTATGCTTTAGAAGTGCTAAGTGATGCTGGTATGCTTGGTTGTAAACCTTCTAAGGTCCCAATGGAGCAGAATCTTAAGTTGAGCAAGTATGATGGTGATTTGCTCAATGATCCAAGCAAGTACAGAAGATTGGTGGGGAGGTTGTTGTATTTGACAATTACTAGACCTGACATCACTTATGCTGTGCATAAGTTGAGTCAGTTTATGTCAAAACCAAGAAAACCTCACTTTGAAGCGGCCTATAAAGTCTTGCAATATTTGAAGAATGAACCGGGGAAGGGAGTATTTTTTTCAGCTGCATTAGAGTTGCATGTGAAGGGTTTTACAGATTCTGATTGGGCTGCCTGTCCAGACACAAGAAGATCAGTGACTGGATATTGCATTTTCATTGGAGACTCTTTGATTTCTTGGAAGTCCAAGAAATAGTCCACTGTCTCACGATCTTCAGCGGAAGCTGAATATAGAGCAATGGCCGTAGCTACATGTGAAGTGGTGTGGATTCTTTATCTTCTAAAGGATATGCAGGTAAGACATGACAGAGAAGCCTTGCTCTTTTGTGATAGTGAAGCAGCCCTCCATATTGGTTCTAATCCCGTGTTTCATGAAAGAACCAAACACATAGAAATAGATTGTCACGTGGTTAGGGATAAGGTGTTGGCTAAGGTGATAAAGTTGATTCATGTAAGGACTCAATGTCAATTAGCTGACCTATTAACTAAAGCTTTGAGTTTTAATCAATTCTCAGAGCTTATTTCCAAGATGGGACTGATAAATATTCATTTACCCTCAGTCCATCTTGAGGGGGAGTATCAAATAAAGAAGGCACCTAAAGCTGCTATTGAAGAAGCTGACAGTGCAGACAAGAGAAACAAGACTATTGAAGAAGCTGACAGTGCAGACAAGAGAAACAGGGGAAGTCAAGAAGTAAATGAACAAATAGAACGATCTGTAGTTTTTAAGCATGTAAACGACTTGTAGTTTAGATGTAATGATTAGTGATATTTTATTAGCACTTTTTCCGCTAGTTAGTTACTCTGTGGCTTGTATATATATATACATTCTAGTCATGTAATTCGAATAATGAATGAAATCATTTTTCCAAATCAGTTTTCACATGGTATCAGAGCGCAAAACCTAGGGTTTTCTTCTAGAACTTTCTTTTCGTTTCTTTTTCTCTCTTCAAAGCTTCGAAGCTCCTTCCATGGCTGCCACTGTCACAACTACTGCTTCGTCCTCTGAAACTCATTCTTCAACATCTTCAACACAGGATTCATCAAATGTGAATGATCCTTTGTTCTTACATCATGGAGAGAATCCTGGTGCTGTTCTTGTTTCTCAACCTCTAATTGGTGGAGAAAACTATCCTGCTTGGGCTCGATCCGTTAGGAAATCTCTCATTGCCAAGAACAAGCTTGGTTTCATAGATGGCTCTCTCACCTTGTCATCTCCAATTGTGGATTCTCCATCTGCAATTCAAGCCTGGATTCGTGCAGACAATATGGTAGGGACTTGGATAATCAACTCAGTATCTCCGAAGCTTCAAGCTAGCATCATCTATAGAGAAACTGCTTTGGAAATTTGGAATGATCTGAGGGATACTTTCTGCCACAAAAATGGACCAAAGACCTTCAATTTACAGAAGCAAATCTTAGAGCTTCATCAAGGTGAAGTTTCAATCACTGATTACTTTACACAATTAAAGGTTTTGTGGGATCAATTACAAAGCTTCAGTCCTTTTCCTTTATGCACTTGTGGAAAGTGTCAATGCAATGTGAATCAAAGGCTCACTGATCTTCAAGCCAAAGAATCAATGATGAAGTTCCTTATGGGACTAAATGACTCTTTTTCCCAAGTCAGGACTCAGATTTTGCTCATGGATCCTCTGCCTTCTGTTAACAAGGTGCATTCTTTGTTGATTCAAGAAGAGATGCAAAGGAGTATTAATTTGGGTACAAGGGTTGAATCCACTGCTTTAGCCACCAAGAGTCAGAATTTCACTACTTTCAATGGGGGTTCTAATGGTAAAGGAAAAGAAAGACCATTGTGCACTCATTGTGGCAAGCTAGGTCATACCATTGACAAGTGTTACAAATTACATGGTTTTCCACCATGTTACAAATTTAAGAACAAGTCTATGGCCCATCTGGTCTCTTCTGCTACTCCAGATCAACCTCACAATCATATGGTAATGCCTCTTCAAGAAGGTGTGCCTGGTCATAATGCTGTCACCACTCATGCTCCTTCTTTCACCCTAGATCAGTATCAACAACTGCTAGCCTTGATTGGCACACTACCAAGTTCTTTTCAACAGAATTCTACAGGGCAGGAGCATCACATGGCCAATATTGTAGGTTTTCCTAACAACACAGTAGCAGGTATGTTTTTGAATCTCAAGCATTCTGTCTTTTCTGCTCAGATTGTAAATAGAAGGGCTTATAATATGAAGACTTGGGTCATTGATACTGGGGCAACAGATCATATAGTCTGTTCTGTGGATTTACTAACCTCAATTACTGCTATTTCACATACTATGGTGCGATTGCCTAATGGGGAAGCAGCTATTGTTACACATGTAGGATCTGTTCAACTTTCTTCACACATAACCCTAACCAATGTTCTTTGTGTACCCTCTTTCTCCTTCAATCTTTTGTCTGTCAGTTCCATAACTAAAACACAACCTCTTTGTCTTGTTTTTCTTTCTACTTATTGCTTTATACAGGACCTTACCAACTGGAGCACGATTGGAGTGGGCCAGATGTCTGATGGTCTGTACTTGCTGCAACAATCAAGCTTGTCATCAGCTTCTACTTCTCTTGTTGATTTTCTGTCCAAGCACAAGATAGGCTCATTTACTACTTTTTCTTTCAATAATCACCACAACAATCTGTATTCCTTGTGGCATTCTAGACTAGGACATCCTTTTGATGTTAAACTTCAATCTTTGAGCAATGTTTTTCCTTTCTTGCAAAACTGCTGTACTAAACAATGTACTATTTGTCCTCTGGCAAAACAGAAACGATTACCCTTTCCTTTCAATAATAAAATGTGTGATTTTCCTTTTGATTTAGGTGCCTTCTTTATTTGATAGGAACAGGTCATGAAAGCAAACCAATTTTTCAGCCAAAAAAGGTCTACAACGCTCCAGCTCCCACCAAACTGATTTAACCTCTACACACCCCCAGATTGCGTGAATTGTGTCCTCTGTCTCACTGCTGCAACGGTCACAGAGGGCGTTCGCCTTGATGTTCCTCTGCAATAAATTTTTTTTGTTGGCAAGGATTCCTTGGCTGCTCTCCAAATGAAATGTCGAATTTTATTCGGCACTTTTAATTGCCAAATATCCAACCAAAACTTCTTGTGGGCTGTCATGTTTGATGGTCCTGGAATTTTCTTTGTTGCCTCAGTTGAAAGGAGGTGATATGCTGACTTGGTGGAGTAGCAACCATTCGGTGTAAATTCATCCACCACTCGGTCTTCAATCCATTTGCCAGTTTCCTCATCAATAAGGGCACACACCCGTGTGTTGTTTGGCAGGTTTTGCTGAGGCGAAACCACATGGCTTGAATGCAAATCCTGAAGCCATTTGTCACCCCGTATCATGACTGACTTTCCATCACCTATTCTCCATCTCGAACCCAACCTAACAACCCTGCATGCTTTAAGAATGCTTTGACAAGCATAGGATCCCTTCACCTTCACACCATCATCAAGAATAGAGCAATTGGGGAAGTATTTTGATTTAAAGACCTTATAGAAAAGAGATTCTTTGTTGTGTAACAATTGCCATACCTGTTTTCCCAACATCGCTAAGTTGAAGTTTTCAATATCCTTGAATCCTAAACCCCCTTGACTCTTCGGCAAACAAAGTTTTTTCCAAGCTACCCAATGTGTTTTCCTTGCTTCCCCTTTGTAACCCCACCAAAACTTTCGAATTAATGATTCAATATCCTTGCATAAACTTTTAGGAAGTTTAAAGCATCCCATGGTGAAAGTGGGCATTGCTTGAAGAACCGCTTTTATCAATACTTCTCTTCCACCTTGCGACAAAAGTCTTTCTTTCCACCCTTGCATCTTATGCCAAATTCGTTCTCGAATGTAGCCGAAACTTTATTTTTTTGCTCTACCCACAAAGGATGGTAATTCGAGGTATTTTTCATAATTGGTAGTGACCGCTACTCCAAGGAGAGACTTTATTTCTTGCTGCATATGATCGGCGGTGTTGGGGCTGAAAAATAGTTGGGTTTTGCCTTGGTTGATTTTTTTTCCCGACGCCTCTTCATATTGGTGCAATATATCAAGGATGGTATTGCACTCATGTGTGGTTGCTCGACAAAAGAGCAAACTGTCATCTGCAAAGAACAAATGGGAGACCTTTGGACCTGCACTACAAAGGGAGACTCCTTTGATTGAGCCAGAAAGTTCAGCTTGTTGTATGAGTGAATGTAATCCTTCTGCACACAATAAAAATAAATAAGGTGATAGAGGATCCCCTTGCCGGAGGCCTCTATTAGGTTTAAAGTGACCATGTGGTTCGCCATTAACCAAAACAGAGAAAGAAACTGATCTAATACAAGAGCTAATAAGTGAAATCCACCTAGATGCAAAACCCAATTTTTCCATTAATTTTTCTAGGAAAATCCATTCTACTCTGTCATAAGCTTTACTCATATCAAGCTTGATGGCCATGAGCCCCTCTTTGCCTTTCCTTTTTTTTTTCAAATGATGGAGGGTTTTAAATGCTACCAGAATGTTATCTGAAATCAACCTATCAGACATGAAAGCACTTTGTGTTTCTGACACCAATTTTGGAAGGAGTTTTTTTAGGCGATTGGCAATGGTTTTTGAGATGATTTTATACAACACATTACAGAGGCTTATGGGTCTGAAATCAGTGGCTTTTTCTAGGTTTTTTGTTTTTGGTATAAGTGAGATGAAAGTATGGTTAAGGCTTTCTGGCATGGAACCCGAGTTGAGTATGGATACTGGATAGGGAGGCTACAATAACATCCTGACTAATAAAATCCCAACAAGATTTGAAAAAAATTGGTGGCATACCATCAGGACCCGGTGCTGTTAATGGTTTCATCTGTTTCAAAGCTAGTTCAACCTCCTGGGTAGTAAAATCATGGATTAAATCAGCATTCATAGAGGGAGTAATCTTTGTTTCAATACCTTGGAGGATTTGATCAAAATTTGAAGCCGAGGTAGAAGTGAAAATATTGTTGAAATAATCCACAAATGCTTCCCCAATTTTCTTGCTATCTTCCACCATCGAACCATCATCCAAAATCAGTTTAGAGATGAAATTCCTCTTATTGCGTTGAGATGCTCGGCATTGAAAATAGCCTGTATTCAGATTCCCACTCTTCAACCAATCTACCTGGGACCTTTGGTGCCATAAACAATCCTCCTTCATCATGAGCTCATACACCTCTCCCCTAAGCACCTTGACTTGTTCGTGATTCACCCCAGCCTGACAATACCTCGGCTTTTGCAACTCTTTTTTTTTTTGAGTCAACAATCGACAAATGTTGCCAAATGACAATCTGCTCCAAGATTGTAATTTTGAACGGCAAGCATCAACCTTACCAATTAGCCTGTCCATCGGACCTCCATAGTCCCTTCCATTCCATGCACTTTTAATGACACCCTCACACCTTTCATCTCTCAACCATACAGCCTCAAAGCGGAATGGCCTGGATTTATTGTAAAATCTAACATTTTCATCATCTGAACATAACCACAATGGACAATGATCGGATAATGTACCTTGTACATGGTGCACTCGAACTGTGGGGAACATTTGAAGCCATGATGGGGTTGCCACCCCTCGGTCTAACCGAATCCAAGTCACCTCTCCATCAAATTGATTATTACACCACGTGTACGGTGACCCCACAAACCCCAAGTCTCTCAATCCACAGAAATCCAAGGCTTCTCTGAATTCCCTTATCTGCCTCTCTCGCCTATCTGCTCCCTCCTGCTTCTCCTCCGCTTTGGTAATTTCGTTGAAGTCCCCCACACATAGCCATGGTATATCCATTTTCAGACCAAGATGTTTTAGTATCGCCCAAGAATGTTCCCGGTTGGCCGTTACTGGATTTCCATAGAAACCCGTTAACCGCCAGGTGTCATCCATTCCTGGGTTAACTACCGCGTCAATATATGTCGGTGAGGAGTCCAAAACTTTGAGATCAATCCCATTCTTCCAATAAAATGCCATGCCACCTCCTGAGTTCACCCGTGGCTCAACGTGTACATTCTCTAGATGAAGCTTTGAACAAAGTTTTTTCAAATAATGGTCCTTTGATCTTGTTTCCATCAGAAAAATTATTGAGGGAGAGTTTTTTTTCACCAACTTAGTGAGTTATAGGACTGCATGTGGTTGCCCTAAACCACGGCAGTTCCAACTTATACAATTCATTGGGATTGGCGGGGCTGGTCAACAGCCTCCACCACTTCAAAATAATCACCATTGTCACCTGATAGGGTTTATTGGCGTTTGGAAGGGAAATCTGCGTGGCTGCCTTCTGCCGTAGCCACTCTTTTTTTCCCTGCAAGGTGTTCAAACTGAGGGATTGAATTAAAACCTTCAGCACGTGTTTTTCGAGTCCAAGTTGGGAGTACACGGCCCTGGGAGACTGAGTTCGGAACCCTAGCATTCTTTTGGAGGTCATGTGATTCATTTAGATGATCTTCACTTAGGGATATTACTGCTGCACGTGGATTGGGCTTATTTGAGGCAATAATGGATTCTTCAATATTCTCAGACCTTGCCAGCTCATCCTTAATTGCTTCTAATTGAATATTAAACTCCCGATTTTTCGTACCCACACCTGACTTGGAGGAATCAAATGTATTTGGACGCCAATCAGTCTCCTGTTGATGCATATCAGTAATGGTTTGGGGCATGAATGCCACATTACAATCATTTACTTTGTCATGCAATAATTCTGACCACCCCTCTTTAGTGTGCGTTACTCCCATGCTGACGTTACATTTTAGCGTATGATTGGCTCGTGGATTAGCACCGTTACCCTTCTTTGTGCTCCCGCCGTCTGATTGCGCCGTTTCACTGGGCTCCACCGTCACTTGTCCTGAGTTACCGGCATCCATGGTAGAACCGGTAGAGCTAGGGGCTGTTTTTTTAGGGGCTGTTTTTTTCCTTGCCTCATAATATCCCAGTACTGTTAACCCTATCTTTCTTGTCATGACAAAGGCCGGTGCTTTCAATTTCGGACCAAATTGCCTTTCCTCAGGTGTTAAGGTTCCCTCACTTTCAATCCACAACTCGCAATCTTTGTCATCGTGGGTGAGGCGACCACACCAATAGCACAAATTCGGCAATCTTTCATATTTGAAGCCTACCCAAATTTGCTTCCCATTCTCTAATGAAATTAATCTTCCACGGCACAACGGAAGAGATAAGTCTATCCTTACCTTGAGACGTAGAAAATTTCCCCCATCAATTTCCTTAAACTCCTTCCAACCACATTACATATCTTCAAGGCTGCTTTCGTGGTCATATATTGTGGCAGGAGGCCGTGAAGTTGAACCCAGAAACTTCTCCTGTCGAACTTGACTTCACTTGTTGGAGTCTCTTTATCGTATTTCTGCATGACCACCAAATGCTTATCGAAACTCTAAGGTTCCCTTGAGATGATTCTTTCAACATCATCCTGGTTGTCGAAAGTGAATAGAATTATATGATCGCCAAGGGTCTGGATCTTGAAACCATTATGCGACGTCCATAAAGGATTGAATGTTCTTGCTATTACATCCATGTTTAGAGCTCTCTTAGTAAAGAACTTTGCTATTATGGCGTAATCCTTAGACTTTTCCTCACTTGTGAGATTGCAACCAGGTCCCTCCCTGTCTATCAGGGAAAGACGACTCCAACACTGCGTTATGTCTTCCATGAAACTCTAGAACTTGACCACTAAACACTCTTTTCAGTTTCCCAAAACCCTGGAAAAAAAACCCACTAGCCGAGAGGTAACCTGATTACCCCAAGGAACACACTCAACGCCTTCTAAGAGAAGGGACAATCAAATTCTACTGAGCAATAGATGTTGGTGGCCAACTTCAGTTGCTGCAGAGAAACCTCCAGTTTCCTTAAATTGATAAAGCCTTTGAACAATAAGAAAGAATCGATTAGCGGACCTCCATCAAGTAAAGAATAAAAAGATCAAGAGGCTGTTTGGATGGCTTGTTTCCGTAACTCAATTCTTAGTTTCCATAACTCATAACTCAAAAATGGTGGGACCCATAGCTCAATATCCGTTTGGCTGCATGATAACTCTGTTTCCATAACTCTGTTTCCATCACTCAATTCTCTGATTTTTGAGTTATGAGTTATGGAAACTGAAAACACATTTTGGTTGTTTTCAGTTTCCATAACTCATAACTCAATGGCATTTTTGTAATTAAACACACATAGTGGGACCCATTACATTGTATTGTCAACTCAACTCTTGACACTGTCTCCTTCTTTTTCTCTTTCTTTCTTCTCCTGGGTTCGGTCTCCATTGTTCTTCCTTAAAATAAACCATGTTTTAGTGATTAATAATTAGGGACCAAATGGATATAGATTTCTTTTTCACTCTTTCCTATATGGATTTGGTCTTTTATAAGACCTGTGGATGTCCCAGATTATAATTTATATGAAAATTATTTGTAAAATATTATCTTTATGGTTCATGCATATATTAGGTGGTTTTATAATTGAGAATTAGTTATATTACACGTTATTAAAAAGGTGGAAAATGTGACTATGATTGATATAATTTTGCATATGATATTGTTTGAATGAACTCACAATATAATTATTTTGACTGATTTAATTGCATACTTATTATTTTATTATAGCGTGTATTGTTTAATTTGCTTTTGTTTTTTTATTGGTTTTTGTTTCAATTATTGCAAAAACAATTAAATTTGTGATGGAAGGCTAAATGGAGAGTATTCTATTTTTTCTTCTTAAGGAATGTGTCACATGACAAAGCCTTAAGCTATTGCAACCAGAAATAAAACTTGTGAAACAAAATTATTAGTTGGAAATTTGGGATAACATATACTTGGTGGTAAGCTTTTTATGGTGAAATATATATATATATATATATATATCTTGCTAATTGGTTGCCCAAATATTTATTAAAATTTAAATACTTAGAAAATAAAATTATTTATCTTTGAATATAAATATCTGATAAAAAGTCAATAATTCACTCAACCTTTGTTTAGGTGGAAAGTTGAATGAATCAATTCATTAAAACCTTTGTCTAGGTTGAAAATTAAATGAATAATACATATTTCTCTTTCAAAGAATAGTGACACGAAGCACTAATTTAGAGGCGAAGTAGAAGGCAAAATGAAATTTTTCTCAAAAAAATGCGCCAAATATGAAGTTCCTACTTATATATATATGTGTGTGTGTGGGGGGGGGGGGGTGTACAAGAATTTAAATAGGGCACTTGCGTCATGTGTCATATCTATGGCCGAGGAGTCCATTGCCAGGCTGAGGAGG
Organism: Notholithocarpus densiflorus; assembly: GCA_030021035.2. Classification (NCBI taxonomy): domain Eukaryota; kingdom Viridiplantae; phylum Streptophyta; class Magnoliopsida; order Fagales; family Fagaceae; genus Notholithocarpus; species Notholithocarpus densiflorus. Next base: position 1,667,443 of record JARYZH020000009.1, on the reverse strand, counting down.
CCACACGCTCAGACAGTAAGGCCACATCAGTGGCACATTGCCAGAGGAGTCTTATTGCTGAGAAAAAGCTTCGGAGAGGGGCTAGCCCTGACATGACTGAAGGGGTGGTGGCTGCCCTCACATTTAATGCATCCTACCAAACCCCCTGCCTACATTTATGTGGAGAAGACCCTTGAACAGTGCTACCTTGGCTATCACAATTAACAAAGGGCTTGAGAAGGTGTCTGATGGGACAAACACTCAAGTAGTGTACTGCACAATCAACAAATGAAGGGCCAGGATCATCTAAAATGAGCTATATAATGTAAGAGACCTTCCGGGGAGAGGGGAGGGGGAAATCTGGAGAGAAAACACCATAACATTAAGAATAGCAACTGTAATCAACTCTAAGAGAGATATATTGAAGAGCTACTCTCCTCGGACATTGCCGAGGAAGAATCTCTGTGCACTACATTTGACTATTTATTGTTTTTTCTCGTTCTCTTATCCGCTTTAGCCCATTAAGGTCGTTGTCATTTCATTGAGGCCTAGTTTTTTAGCCCATTCTCTACAAATTTATTGTATTGAACTTTTTGGGCCTTAATCCATTCATCATTTGGATAGCAGGACCAAAGCCCGCCCCCTTACAATTGGTGCCGTCTGTGGGAAGGCTTAAGCTTCAGTGAGTCCAACGTCTAACTATGGTAGGATCTAGGCAAGAGCGAGAGGAGTCTATCGGTTCCCAACGTCAGGACCAATTCCTCAACCTTGAACGGAGGAGGGACTGTGAGGTTAGTGTGCACACCACGCATACTAGCAAGAGCCAGTCTCGAGGCGGGAGCCACATTTATCATGAGGAGAATACTAGAAGCTTGTAGTTCGAGATTGACCGCCTTCGCCGAAGGCTACGCCGCAAGCGACGAAGAAGAACTCCTTCGAATTCTAACCTTTCTTCTGACGATGAGGGAGATGGTAGCTACAGGCCTAGGTTCAAGACTCCTCCCAGCAAGTCTTTTTCGCATGATGAGGACCGTCATTACAAACAGAGGAGTAGGAGTCCACCCCGCAAAGGTCTGGGCAACGATGCTATGAGCAGAGCTCTTAACTAGATCTCTAAATCACCGTTTACGCGTAGAATTGAAGGAGGAAAGCTTCCTCAGCGCTTCACTCAGCCAACGTTCACCATATATAATGGTAGAACAGACCCTATGGAGCATGTCAGCCATTTCAACCAGAGAATGGCCGTCCACTCCAGAAATGAGGCCTTGATGTGCAAAGTGTTCTTATCCAGTTTGGGGCCCGTGGCGATGAGATGGTTCGACGGCCTGAGGGAAGGTTCTATCAGCTCCTTTAAGGAACTCACCAGGGCCTTTAGGGCTCGTTTGGTGACTTGCAATAGAGTTCCTCGACCTTTGAACTCTTTGCTATCCATAGCAATATGTGAAGGAGAGACCTTGAAAACGTACTCTGATAGGTACTGGGAGATGTTTAACGAGATAGATAGAGACTTTGATGATGTGGCTATAAGGACTTTCAAGGTCGACTTTCCCGCCGAGCATGATTTGAGGAAGTCTTTAACCCAGGAACCGGTTAGGAGTGTGCGTCGGCTCATGGACTGCATTGATGAGTACAAGCGGGTCAAGGAGGACCAGCAACAAGGTAAAGGGAAAGCTAAAGTGGTCCCCCAGGATAGAAGGGACTTCAGATCTGAAAGGTACAATAACAACCGATCTCAAAGAGACTTTACGGGGCATTCGGGGCCCACTACCACCCAGGTAGTCAGTACTGTGTTTCGAGAGCCAGTACACCAAATCCTAAAGAAAATTAAGAGTGAGCCATACTTTCAATGGCCGAACAAGATGGGAGGAGATCCCATGAAGCGTAACCAAAGTCTTCACTGCCAATATCACCAGGAGCGGGGGCACACTACTGAAGATTGCAAGACTCTGTGGAACCACCTGGAGCAATTGGTCAAGGTGGGTAAGTTAAGGCAATTCTTGCATCAACCCAACGGACAAGGTGGACAGGCGGGGTTGGGGGCTCAGAGAGATGCTTTTACGAGATCGCCCTTAGGTACAATCAGCGTCATCCTTGCTGCTCCAGGGAGGACTGGCTCTCGGCCGTCCGGAGTGATTTCTGTAGCTCGGCCATCTGCAAGTGACTTCTATCCTGATTCGAAGAGGAGTAGGATGGAAGTCCTACCAGCTTTGAACTTCTCAGATGAGGATAAAATCGAAACCTTATAGCCACATGATGACGCCTTGGTGGTCACTCTTAGGATAGGTGGGTACGACGTGAAGATGGTGTTGGTAGATCAAGGCAGTGGCGCAGAGATCATATACCCTGACCTATTTAAGGGACTGAAGCTGAGGTCGGAGGACCTAACTTGCTATGATTCCCCCCTAATAGGGTTTGACGTGAAGGTTGTCTTTCCAAAAGGCCAAATCCGATTGCCTGTTCAGATAGGGGCAGAGGTCGTGGAGATAAACTTTATTGTGGTAGATGCCTACTCCCCCTACACTGCTATTGTGGCAAGGCCTTGGCTTCAAGCCATGGGAGTAGTACCATCCACCTTGTACTTGAAAGTGAAGTACCCGTTAGGGGGTCGGGTCGAGGAGCTGGTAGGGAGCCAGTCTATGGCTAGACAATGCATGGTGGCAGCCATTAGACATCAGACCAGGGGTGAATCCTCGGCCTCCACCGAGCAGGATTTATAGCAATCAAAGGTGTTAGCATTGTTTACAGGGGTAGAGGCAGAGCGGGCTAAGTGCGAGCAACTGGAGAGAATCGTCATTGGCAACGATGAGGAGAAATTTTTTCAAGTCGAGGTTCAGCTGCCTCCTTGGGAAAAGGAAGAGCTGATAGATTTCCTTAGAAAGAACATCGATGTATTTGCGTGGAACGCCTACGAGGCCCCCGGGGTGGATCCAAACTTCATTTGTCACCATTTAAACGTTAATCCATTTGTAATCCCCAGAAGGCAGCCATCTTGGCACTCCTTCAAGGAATATTCTGATGCTGTCAAGGATGGAGTACTTAAACTTAAGCGGGCTGGAGCCATAAAGGAAGTGTTTTGCCCCAAGTGGTTGGCCAACACGGTGGTAGTGAAGAAGAAAAGTGGGAAATGGCGGGTGTGCGAGGACTTCACGGATTTAAATAAGGTTTGCCCAAAGGAACCCTTTCCCTTGCCTCGAATAGATCAGTTGGTTAATGCTACAGCGGGCCACCCTCGGATGAGCTTCTTGGATGCTTTCTAGAGATATCACCAGATACCATTGGCTTTGGAAGATCAGGAGAAGAATTCTTTCGTCATGCCTACGGGGAACTACCATTACAAAGTGATGCCCTTTAGGCTGAAGAATGCGAGGTCTACTTATCAGAGAATGATGACAAGGATGTTTGAACCCCAGTTGAGTAAGAATATTGAGGTCTACATAGACGATATGGTGGTAAAAAGTAAGGTGGAGTCCGAGCACATAAATTATCTCGGAAATATTTTCGAGATACTGAGGAGACATAAACTGCTCCTCAACGCCGCTAAGTGTTCTTTCGGGATGGGCTCTGGCAAGTTTCTAGGTTACATGGTTACCCACCGTGGAATTGAAGTTAACCCTGATCAGATTAAAGTAATCAACGACTTGCAGCTTCCTCGGAATCCGAAAGAGATCCAGAAGTTGACAGGAATGACTTCCGCTTTGAATTGATTCATTTCTCGGTCGGCAGACAGGTGTAAGCCCTTTTTCCAGTTATTGCACAAGTGGAAGGGATTCGAATGGACAGAGGAGAGTTTCTCGGCCTTCTAGCAACTGAAGGAATATCTCTCTTAGCCACCTATTATGTCCAAACCCGAGGAGGATGAGGTTTTGTTCGCTTACATTGCTGTTGCCTCACACGTGGTGAGTCTGGTACTGGTGCGAGATGATAATGGGGTGCAGAGACCAGCATATTATGTGAGCAAATCATTACATGAGGAAGAGGTCCATTACTTACCCCTGGAGAGGGCCATCTTGGCGGTAGTGCATGCTATGCGAAAGCTCCCACATTACTTCCAGGCTCATTCGGTTGTGGTTCTGACCCAACTCCCTCTTCGATCACTATTTCAGAAAGCTGATTACAAAGGGAGGGTGGCAAAATGGGCAACGATCCTAGGAGCCTTCGACATTAAATACATGTCTCGCACCTCTATGAAGGGCTTGGTCCTCACCGATTTAATGGCTGAGTTTGCTGAACCTTCGTTTGAAGAAAACGGCGAAAGGCCGAGCATGGATGAAAAATCAGTTGGGATAATTTTCTTACAGGAACCTCTACCTTGGAAGGTGTATGTTGATGGCGCGGCAAACCAGAAGGGATCAGGAGTGGGGCTAGTTGTGGTATCTCCAGAAAGGATCATCATTGAGAAATCCTTAAGATTAGACTTCTCGGCCATAAATAATGAGGCTGAATACAAGGCTTTGTTGGTGGGAATGGCCATGGTTCAGAAAATGGGAGGAAGAGCAGTGGAGATATTCTCAGATTCCAGGTTGGTCGTAGGCCAAGTAAAGGGAGAACTGGAAGCTAGGGATGTGAGAATGTAGGAGTATCTAAACCAGGCTAGGCACTTACAGTTAAGATTTGACTCTTTTTCCTTACACCAAATCCCTAGAAGTAGAAACACATATGCTGACTCCCTTGACACTCTTGCTACCTCCTAGGCGCAGAGCCTACCTCGGGTTATCTTGGTTGAGGATCTATATAGCCCTGCCGAGGCGAAGAGAGAGAAGGTCTAGACTCATCAATTAATGGTGGGGCCTAGTTGGATGGATCCTATTGTCCTATGCCTAAAGGATGACATCTTGCCCGAGGAGAAGGGGGAGACCGACAAGGTGCGGAGAAAGGCTCCTCGATTTTGACTGTCTGAGGACCAAAAGCTGTACAAACGCTCTTTTTCAGGGTCATATTTGTTGTGCATCCACCCCAAAACAGTGGAGCTACTCCTGGAAGAGTTACATGAAGGAATTTGTGGGAGCCATACAAGAGACAGATCCTTATCTCATCGGGTCCTCACTCAAGGATATTGGTGGCCCAATATGCAAAGGGAAGCACAAGAGTACGTGAAGAAGTGTGACTAATGTCAGAAATTTGCTCCTAACAACCATCAGCTCGGGGGCGTTCTAAACCCTCTGTCTAGCTCATGACCTTTTGCTCAGTGGGGCCTGGACATTGTGGGGCCCTTCCCCAAAGTAGCAGGAAACAGGAGATGGCTTTTGGTCAGCATTGATTACTTTATCAAATGGGTTGAAATTGAGCCACTAGCAAACATCAGGGACGTGGATGCCAAAAGGTTCGTGTGGAAGAACATTATCACCCGGTTTGGGATCCCCCATACCCTCATCTCTGACAACGGACTTCAGTTTGATAGCAAGGTTTTCAGAAGGTACTGTTGTGATATAGGTATCACAAATAGGTATTCCATTCCAACCTACCCCTAGGGAAATGGGCAGGCCGAGGCTGTCAATAAGGTTATAGTGAACAGACTCAAGAAGCAGTTAGATGATGCAAAAGGCAAATGGGTGGACGAGCTTCCACATGTCCTCTGGACATATCGGACTATCCCTCGGAGGTCGACGGGGGAAACACCATTTTCAATGACTTATGGGGCAGAGGTCGTGATTCCTTTGGAGATTGGATTTCCAACGCTGAGGACTAGCTCATTTGCTTCAAACAGTAACGACTGCCTACTGGAAAGGAGCCTGGATCTCGTCGAAGAATGGAGAGAGAATGCCATGGTTCAGTTAGCATACCATCAGCAGAAGCTCAAACAGGGGTATGATTCAAGCGTAAAGTCAAGACCACTGGCCCTCGGGGACTTGGTGTTGAGAAAGGTTGTGGGAACCGTGAAAAACCCAGCATGGAGGAAGTTAGGGCCCAATTGGGAGGGGCTATACCGTATCACCTCGATAGCGGGCATAGGTGCATATTTCTTAGAGGATCTAGATGAGAAAGTTGTACCACGACCCTGGAATGTAAATAACCTGCAAAGATACTATTATTAATAAAATGCAGTTCTGCCAGGCTTTCAGTTATAACCTTATGTGTTGCATTAATTACTTATGTAAGTATTAAACAGAACATTGGCTATGCCTGAATCCTCGGACCACATGCCTTAGGTAAATTAATACTTCACATTTTTTCTCTAAGTGTTAAACAGAACATTAGTTATGCCTGGCTCCTTGGACCACGTGCCTTAGGTAAATTAACACTCTCCATTATTTCCCTAAGTGTTAAACAGAACCTTCGTTATGCCTGACTCCTCGGACCACATGCCTTGGGTAAATTAATACTTCACATTATTTATCTAAATGTTAAATAGAATCTTGGTTATGCCTGGCTTCTCAGACCACATGCATTAGGTAAATTAACACTTCGTTATTTTTCTAAGTATTAAACAAAACCTTGGTTATGCCTGGATCCTTGGATCACATGCCTTGGGTAAATTAATACTTCACATTATTTCTCTAAGTGTTAAACAGAACCTTGGTTATGCCTGGCTCCTCGGACCACATGCCTTGGGTAAATTAATACTTCACATTATTTCTCTAAATGTTAAACAGAACCTTGGTTATGCCTGACTCCTTGGATCACATGCCTTGGGTAAATTAACACTTCGTTATTTTTCTAAGTATTAAATAGAACATTAGTTATGCCTGGGTCCTCGGACCATATGCCTTGGGTAAATTAATACTTCACATTATTTCTCTAAGTGTTAAACAGAACATTGGTTATGCCTGGCTCCTCGGACCACATGCCTTGGGTAAATTAACAGTTTATCTCTTGTTCTACTAAACATTTTGATTATCTCTAAAGACTTAGGCCTCCATGTTGATTACATAGTTTTCAGTACCAACACATAGTCATTTTTCTCATCGTTTACATGGGTTTAGTTTATTTAAGCTAACAACGTATCACTACTACTCGCTTTTGTTAAAGCGTGGAAAAACAATAATTATAGCCAACCACAGATAAACATTGCAGGAAAAACAAAGGTCCACAAAGGCAAAAAGTAATATTTTTTCATTCAACAAAAGGGAAAGTACATCATGGATTGAGGCAAACTGCCCTAACAAAAAAAAAAAAAAAAAAAAAGAGTACAAAGAAAGAAAGAAAGATCCTAAGCTGAAAATACAAAGAGAGAGAGAAAAACCCTAAGCTAAGCCTTCGTTGGGGGAAGGTCTTCTTTGTTGACCGGCGGGAGGATGGGAGGATCAGCGACCTTCTTCTCCTAGGCCACGGCCTAGGGCTTGACTAGCTCAGACTACTTCGCCTTGAGAGCGGCTTCCTTGCCCTTGCCTTTGTCCTCTGGCCGGGCCCTGCTTTGGTCAGCCTCCTTACCTTTGACCACCTCCACCCCTTGCCTTGGTCACTAGCCTTGCCAGGCTCTTTGGTAGCCTCGGGAAGGGGAGGAACGGCCTGGGAGGGAGGAGGTTGCTCAGCCGCAGTTGGAGCAAGGGTGGCTTCCTCGGGGGCTACCTTAGGGACTTCTCGGAGGTCCTTGGGGTAGAAGACATTCTCGGCTTTCCTCCACTTTGAGTCGGCAGGAGCTCCAGCCAAATTCAGGGCCTCAGTCCAGACCTCGAGGCAGTATTATCTACAGACCCTAGCCAATTCTTCGATTAGCCGGGCCTCGATTTCCTGCACTCTAAGGTTGTAAAACTTCTGCCCTGCAGTGTCAGCAACTGCCTGGGCCACCTAGGCAGCCTCCTTGGCCTTGGAAAACTCCGTCTTCAGCTCCAGCACATGCTGCTTGGCCGTGGCCAGCTTTATCTCGGTGTAGTAGAGCCTCTGGCGTTGCTCCTCCGCTTGCGCCTCAGCGCTCCTGAGGGCAGCCTTCGCGCTTCTCCGGTCCTTGTTTGCAGTGGCCAGTTTTAAAGCCAGCTTCTTGTTCCTTCTTTTGGCGACGACGAGGGACTTGCTGGCCTCCGCGCGAAGGTTATCCACGAGCCTTACCTCGTTGCGGGCGTCCTTCACCCATTCCTCGGCAACGAAAACCTCCTAGACGGCCAGCGCAAAGGCAACGAAAACACTCCATGAGATAAGTAAACAAAAAGACTAGCACAGGGTCATGGAGACCAAGTTGAAAAACTCACCAAAACTAAGTCCCTCTTCAGGGACATAAAGAGATCCTGCTGCCTCATGTTCTTCAGGGTGCCCATATCCTTAGGCAGCAAGAGAGGCCACTTTAGAGCCTCGACCCCGTAAGTGGCGTGACCTCTCTGGAACTCCCTGATGGAGGAGCTCTAAGGTACTGCCACGCCATCCAACTCTAACCGGAGGTTCCAAGTCGAATGACGCACGTTGGCTGAGTACTCGACCTCCTTACTCTCCACTAAGGAGGCCCGCCCTTTGTCTCTGGCCATCCTCTGCTGCTTGGGCTCCTTTTGGGGGACCACCTCCCCTTCCTCGGCTTCCTACTTCTCCTTCCTCTTTTTCTTCAGGTTGGGCGGGGGGAGCAGGTTGAGTGTAGGAGGAAGGGGAGGGGGAAGAGCAAAAAGGGGCTGGGACCTTAGGGAATCCTTAGATGACAACCCTTTATTCCTCCCCGCGAGGAGCTCCTTCAGGCCTTTTTTTTTTTCAGGTTTAGGGCCATCTCTTCTTCCTCCTCGGAACTGCTATCCACCTGGGCAACTATGAGTCTGGGGGAACAAACGGTGGAGGACCTGTCAAGCTCACCCTCTGATTCTGAGATCTCCACAGGCTCTCCTCGTGCCTCTTCTTCTTCCTCGAGGTGAAATTGGTCTATCTTAGTCTCAAGTGACAGGCGTGAGGAGGCTGTTTCTTCCTTTGGAGTTGCTACCTCATGGGGGGATCGGTGAAGGGGCAGCTCAACTGGCGGGAGATCTTTTCGGGCTAGAAAACCAGGCATTGAGACGTCAATCCAGGCTAGTCGAGGATCACCTGCTCCTATCATGTGGCCCACGTCTTGGAAATTGTCCAACAAGGGCTCGAAGTCGAGGATGAGGTGGACAGCTCGTAGTTGCCTGTCTTCGCTCACAAACACTTCCGACCTCAACACCTTATTAAAGCCCGCGACGTTGACGAGATTGAGTTTGGGAGTTACATGTCTTTTATCTGCAAAAACATCTGAGAAGCAAAACTACGGTCAGGGTAACGAAGCCATGCATCAAAAGCAAATCGAATACCAAAAGAAAGAAGAAAGCGAGGAAATCGCAAAGCTAATGCCCATGTTTTAAAAAAAAAAAAAAAATCTAAACCAAGGTACCCTACCTAGCTCTCCCTCCCAGACTGGGTAGTGAAGACCATTGTGCCATTCTCCCGAGACTATCAAAAAGTCATCCTTCATGCCTTTGTTGGATTTGGGGAGGCACGAGACAAGATTGATGACGGAGGATCTAGACTTAAGGTAAAACCCTGAGTCCGCGAGCTGGTGGCACTCGTACATCCAAACAATGTCGTGCCAAGTGAGGTTTAGCCCCATGTGCTCGTTGAGATCGTCTACACTACCCAGAATCCTAAAGAGGTTGGGCGCACATTGGTGGGGGCACAGCTTATGGGTGATTAGGTAATCTCTGGTCACCCTACCCATTGGAAGCGTCATTCCCCCTTCTATGAAGGTGATCATGGGAATGACAACCTCCCCTTCGTTCTTATGGGTAAGCAACTGGTCCGGGGCACAGTACCGTAGGGAAACTCCCTAGAGAATGTGATACTTAGCCCTAAATCACTCCATACTGGTGGGGGAGTCTACGAGGTGAGCGAACCTACCCATTTAAGTAGACTAGGGTGAAGTGAAAGAAATTTTCAAGGAAAGAAAACAAAGAACAGAAGGCCGAGGAGACTGGCTGAGGAGAAAAGAACCTAAAAGAGAAAAAACTTACGAGAATGAACACGAGGGTTGCTTCCTGAACTTCTTAAAGGTTTAAAGGATTTTTTGAAAAATCTGGAAGACTCAGAAAATTAGAAAGTCCTGAAGGTTTGCGAGTTTATGAGTCTGGAGAGCTTGAAGATTTGTAATGTGGGGAAATAATTCCTCCAGGCACCTTATATAGGAGGCGAAATTGTGTGGGAGTTATCCCGCCCAAATTTTGAGAAGAGGCACCAGCTATAGGATCTCCATCTCATCGTAGGATATGGGGAACAAAGTGCCACCTAGAGCATTTAATGGGACGTTGTGGACTTCGAAGAGCGAAAACGGTTGCGGGACACGCGAAGTGACGCTTTCATGTGTGGAAACCAAAGAAACGTGTGGAATTAATATTCCAAAGTCAAAACCCCATTTTTCTCCTCGGATAAGAGAAAAAAAACTGAAGTTTTGAGGGGCTATTGTGGGGTACAAGAATTTAAATAGAGCACTTGCGCCACGTGTCATATCCATGGCCGAGGAGTCCATCGCTAGGCCAAGGAGGCCACACGCTCGAACAGTAAGGCCACATCAGTGGCACATTGCCAGAGGAGGTCTTACTGCTGAGAAAAAGCTTTGGAGAGGGGCTAGCCCTGACATGACTGAAGGGGTGGTGACTGCCCCCACATTTAATGCATCCCACCAAACCTCCTGGCTGCATTTATGTGGAGAAGACCCCTGAACAGTGCTGCCTTAGTTGTTGCAACTCACAAGGGGCTTGGAAAAGTGTTTGATGGGACAAGCACTTAAGTAGTGTACTGCATGATCAACAAATGGAGGGCCAAGATCATCTAAAATGAGCTATATAATGTAAGAGACCCTCCGAGGAGAGGGGAGGGGGAAATCTGAAGAAAAAACACCATAGCATTAAGAACAGCAACTGTAATCAACTCTAAGAGAGATATATTGAAGAACTACTCACCTCGGACATTGCCGAGGAAGAATTTATGTGCACTACATTTGACTATTCATTGTTTTTCCTCGTTCTCTTATCTGCTTTAGCCCATTAAGGTCATTGTCATTTCATTGAGGCTTAACTTTTTAGCCCACTTTCTACAAATTTATTGTATTGGGCTCTTTGGACCTTAATCCATTCATCCTTTGAATAGCAGGACCAAAGCCCGCCCCCTTACAATATATATATATATATTTATATATATATATATTTTATGACTTATAATGCTTATTATGTGTTATAATATTTATGAAATTAACTTCAATTATTTTATATTATATCATTAGACAGAAAAATTAACTAAGAATATGAACTAATTACTTGAGTGAATTGTAACATATTTAATTATTTCACTAACTGAGTAGACAATTATCTTTTTACATTCTTGATTAAATGAGATTTTCTTTTATCTTTATTCTACTCTGTTTCAATTGTGGTCAAAGCAAAATTTGAGCATGAATGTCATATTTCAAATAAATTGTTTTTCTTATAAAAATCTAAGAAAAATAATCATAAAAATTAGTTTCACATAAATAATTAGTACACCACATAAAAATTTAATATATGAAAGTAATGTATTTACATGTATTAATATTCTATATAATTACATAGCATGCACTCGCATATATTTATGTTTATTGGGTTCAACTTATATTTGGTGTAATATTAAGTAATATTACATCAATAAATATATTTTTTGTTGGATGATAATTTTTCAAATCCACCATTGGGTTATATTTTATTTTTATACTTTACATACATGCAAAATTTCAAGATAACAAGAGATCAATAACTATATCAAATATAAAATATATGTTTATATTTCAAGTATTTGTATTATAAAATTATGCATATAAAATGAATATATAGATCAAATAGTAGAGAACATTTGAATGACATGAAATTTAGCATACGTGTTATCATAATAAAGAACATGTAATCCAACGATGAGTTTTTCAATATATATATATATAAATATTTAGGAAACGAAAATTGTTAAGACTAATATAGACTATATAGTTAAAAATATGAACATATTACTTTAATGAATTAAAAAAATTTAAGTATACCATTATTTTTATATATATATCTGATTCCATGTATTATTAAATTCATTTTTTGTCTCAGTTGTTTCCAAAACAACTAAAAATAAGTAAGAATGTCATATTTTAGACTTTAAGAAAAAAGTCATATTTCAAATAAATTATCTGTTGTGATAATAAGTATTCCAAATAAATTTTTTATTTAATAATTATTTTAAAATAACCTCATAAATTCATGTTAAATAAATAATTAATTACTGCACCATATATAGATAATTAATACATGAAATTAAATGCTTTTTACCTTATTAACACATAGCAATTAATGAATACATTGACATAAATAAATAAAAATTTGATGAGGTGAAAAGCTAAATTAAAAAAAATTTCTTTCCTTTTCAAGGAATGTGCCACTTGGCAATACCTTAAACTACTATGATTTTTGTTTTTGTTTTTTTTTTGGAGAAACACACACATGCAAGAGAGATAGAGATGGAATGAGGTTCTAACAATTGTTTTTTGAAACTAGACTAGATCGGACAGTTGGAAATTGGACCAGGAACCGTTCCGGACAAAACTAGGAAATCAGCAAAAAAATTGGTCAAAAATGAAAAAAACAAAAACAAAACGAAAACAAAACAAAACAAAACAAAACAAATTAGGAACTAGTCTCTTTTCCAGTTCTTTGACCGTTTAGGTTTTTAAAATCATGGTTTTGACATAAAGGCACACTACAAACTTCACTTAAAAATTATGATAACTTTTAAGGGATTGTGAGATAAGTTAGACTACCATGGTTAAGTTATTGGCTTTCTCAATGGCAGAGCCATAAATTTTTTCCCGGAGGGCCAGCTAAATAATAAATATAATAAAAATTTTAAGTAAAAAAAAATTTATTCCATAAATTAACTTTAACTCAACAAAATTGTGCCTTACATTCTTTATTATACTAAACATTTTTTTTTCCTTAAAATATAGATAAAGTGTGAAAATTTTCCCCATAAATCACTCACATTTTGAAACATTAATATTGAATTTTATAAATTAGTTATTTAGTTAATTTGATAGGGCTTTTTTTTGGGGGGTAGTATCATAATTTTCCATTCATTAATCTTATTTTGTGCACTGGAAATTTGTGTTTGAATTTGAGTTTGCTGAATGCCTTGAGATTTTTCTATTCAAAATAAAAGAGAACGTAGAAGAAGCAAAAATAAAAAATAAAAATCGTGACAAATAGGATATTATTTACTATTCGATCTATAAACTTATTTTTTATACATAATTTTAGACTAACAAAAATTTGAAATTTAAATATTTGATTGATAACATATCTATTGATCTTTAATCTTCTAGAAATTTTGCAAACATGAAGGATATAATAAGAAAGTATAATCTAACAGTGGATATTGAAATTTACATTTAATAAAAAGATATCGAATAGAGTTGTAGCCATTGACTACAATTAAATTTGTAACAAAACTTCGTCATTAGTAAAAATAGAGTACTTGGAAATTGGAATGTAACTATATGGCACTATTTTTATGAAATCACTTTAAATATGTAAATATCATTGCATCTAATGGTATGAAACAACTTCAAATATTTTAGCATGCAAGAATTACAATCAATATAATAAATAAATAAATGTGTATATATATATATATTTTATAGATATAATAGAATTTTAACTTATAGTATCTGCGCCATGATAATTGTTTTTTTATTATTAGTTCAAGACACCAATTGGTTTTTGGTATAGACGAGATTTAAACACAATTTTCTTATTTGAGAACAAAAAACTTTATTAGCTGAGTTAATTAGAACTCCACTCATGGTTTGGATTAAATATTTACAAAAAAAGAAATGTATTTATTGTTATGATTTATAACCCAAAAAAAAAAAAAAAAAAAAATTCTTAATCATGAAATGAATTCTATATGTTTTAGTGGACCTTGAACCCAAAAAAAAAAAAAAAAATTGACGAAATAGACAGAAGGCCTATTGGGCCTACATCGCTGAAATTCTGAAAGCCCAAATACAAGCCCATGGGCCGACAAGTAGAAATACCTCATCTCATCCGCAACCTTTTTAAGCCTACAGCAGCGCTAGCTGGCTAGCTGCATTTGCATTAGCATAAGCATCAAACAAAACAACCTGCGTCGCTTAGACGCACCGTTTTGAACCCTAACACTCACTTTTTTATTATTTTTATTTCCTCAACACAAACTTAGAGAGACACAGAGAGAGAGAGATTGATGGCGGAGAAGCCCCAACCGGTTCGTGTTCTGTACTGCGGGGTTTGCAGTATGCCAGCGGAGTACTGTGAATTCGGACCCGATTTCGAGAAATGCAAGCCCTGGTTGATCCATAACGCCCCGGACCTTTACCCGGATCTCATCAAACGTATTCATTCTTATCCCTAATTTTTCTCTGTTTTTTTTTTTATAAAAAATTTTCATTAAATATAATTGTTTATTTATTTTGGTGCGCAGAGTCGAATGCGAAGGAAGCTGATAAAGTTACCGAACAGTTACAGTCCACTGGTATTTCTTCAGATGGAGCTACTCCTTCAGGTATTATCCCTTTGTTACTGTTTTTTTCTATTCTTTCATCATATATAATTTCCTGTTCATTTGAGAATTTTTATATTTTAGTTATGCAATAAGCCTATATGTCCATCTGTGGGAATTGTTGTAACAGTAGTATGTGTGAAATTATGATGATGGAAAGTGATTAATATATTTTTGATAACCCTCTCCTTCTTCCGAGCTTGAGATCGGGCTATGAACAAAATATATGACACTAACCACAAATACGGGAGGAGTTTATGTGTTTAAAAACTGATGTGGTAGGATTTTACACATTGTATTTCCTTTTTTGAATTCCAACACTACTAAGATCTTCTATTTGATTTGCTTGTAATTGTTTTAGGTACTTTGTGTTCATCATCATGAACATAAGAGTACTTTTTCCGCCTTTAATAAAACTCAATAAATAATTTATCTTCCAATAAATTTTATAACGAGCTTCTGTTAAAAAAAACAATTACTGAGGCTCTTGCCTTAGCGCCTTTTTCATGGTTCAAGGCACTCGCCTAGGCTCTAAAGGCAAGCACCTCACTAAAGGCGCCTTGTCCTAGAGCCTTAGAGGCACCTTAGTAATGCCTCACCTCACCCGGCCACCAATGACTACCATGGTCATGTACCTATTAGTGCTGTAGAATTTTACATGTATTTGGCGTGCTGAGCACACTGTCATCATATAGGCTGCCACATTTTCGGACTGGATGATGTGGCACTTCCAAGTTGGCTTCCATGCCATTTTGTAATATTTAATAGGCTAAAATATTGTTTTCTTCCCTAAAGTTTGCATGATATGTGCTATGCTCTGCCATAAATAGCTGACCTCTCTTTGTGATTTGCAATTCTATGGTTGAAAACTGAGAGAATGTGGATCAGCAAAAGAGTGAGGTCTAAAGGAATCACCCTTATCCTTTCTTATAATGATGCCTCCTGATTCCCGAATCAGCCGTGCCATTTTTGTTAGAGTCATCTGGGTTAATTGGCCAAACTCACATAAAAAGAGCCACCCATTTGCAAATAACAACTAGCAAACTTAATAGCTGTATTGGGTTAAGTTGAGAACATATTTTGTCTTTGTGGGTGACAGTAACAAATTTTGTAGTGCTCATAGCATTCACATGAGGCATCATTTGTAAGTGATTCTGGGCTTTGATTTGTTTTGTTGGACAGGGATACAGCCATTAGAATGTCACATCTGCACAGGAGGTGATAGCTGTATATTATTAGTTTAACTGGATGCACTTTATGCTATTAAATGTCAAAATCATTGTCTTTCTAGTTTCGAAAGAAGATAATAATACTTTTTTCAAGTTTATAAATATTTATTTATTTTCTATTTTGGCACTTTAAGGAAGGGTTCAAGGTGTTTAATACTTTTTTCTCTGCCCTTAGATGTGACATTAACGGGTTTCTTGTAATTGTGATGTTGTCTGACTGATTTTGGGTGGATTTAGACAATATATATGTTTTATGGTGTTATTCAGTTCTATTTCTTTCCTAGAGTTTGGTTTCCACTTGCAAGTTCAAACTATACTGACATTCTTACCTCTCTCTCTCTTGGTGGGCTGTTGTGTGTTACTTCAGCACCAAAGCAAGAAGAAGTAAAACGTCTTCCTGGTGGAAAGATAAAGAAAAAAGTAAGTGCTTTGTAAATATTTCTTCCATTTGATGTTTATGAACAAGCACTTTTGCATGAAACCAATAATGGAGTATTTGTTGTTGGGAAACATTGAGTTCAATATGATTGAAATTACTGTTGGATTTTTCTGTAGGAGAAGCAAGAAGTCGTTATTGAAAAGGTTATACGTAACAAGCGAAAATGCATCACCACTGTAAAAGGCCTGGAGCTTTTTGGTAAGTGATATGCTGCTTTAAATTGTAAAATTTTAATGTCGTCATCATAATGAACCCTGTTCCTTTGATTACATTCAGGTGTTAAACTTAGTGATGCTTCAAAGAAACTAGGGAAAAAGTTTGCTACAGGAGCCTCTGTTGTTAAGGTATGATAGGATTTGGCACTAAGTATGGATTTCTGTTCTGGTGAAAATGGTTCTGATATATTTTAACATATTTTGAATGATAATGGGCCTTTTAAATGAAATTATCACTCAAAAAAAAGTGCTTTAAATGATTGTTTCCACTTCCAGGGCCCGACTGAGAAAGAGCAGATAGATGTTCAAGGGGACATATCCTATGACATTGTCGAGTTCATTACAGACACCTGGCCTGATGTAAAATACCTAATCTCTTTCCTTAGATATTATGTGTTGGTTGAATGTGTGTGTTTTCCTCATCTTGTCTGAATTTAAAAAGCAATAACTTTATAGTTATTTGCCATTGCCTTAAGAAAGTCATGCCTTTTTGTAAGAGAGAACTTCAGCCCAAACTAGAGTGAACATGTAAAACTAAGCTAGATTTGGCTGCCAATAATATATTATCAAACCAACCTTGCTTTTCTACCTAAGAATATTAGGTCTGTTTTCCATCAACTTATTCTTTGAGCTTTTTAGCTTATTTATTTATGCACAACTTTTTAAAGCCTCACTTTTTCTAGGCACTACTTTAACCAACTTTTAACAAATAAGCAACTAGCAAAAGTTGCATCCAAACACACATTTAATAATAATGTGTCCTCTAACCTAAAACTAAACAAACTCTGGCCAAAGTATAGATCTTAGGCAAAATGATTATTCGTTTTGAATGCTTGCTGTTCTTATTGTCTATTTATTTTGCTGATTTCTGTTGACAATGATTTGATAAACATTTTACTGGTATTGGAGACACAAAAGTTGACCAGCTTTTTGGTTTGGGAGGTATGAAGCATGAATTTCATGTTCTCTATAGCCTCAACTGGGTTTTTGCATGGGCTAATCATTATTAGGGATTTGTTACCCTAATTTGTGGTGAGGACATTTGAGGATCATAGTTTTCATGCATTTATTCTACTTTTGAACTCAATACATGTAACTTAGAGCCAACAAAAAGGACGAAATCTTGTTTTTAACTAGTGCTGCTAATTCTATTTCTATCACTGTTTTGAAAACCAGACCATACTGGCCAATCTGACCGGTTCAACTGTGAACTCAGACCTTAACCAGCCTGGTCTTGCATTAACATCAGAAACCAAAACTGATTTTGACTGGTTATAATCTGCCAGGGAGGTGGGGGGTGGTGGGGGGGAGGAGGACTTTCAACATGTATATTTATAAAGGAAGAAGGGTAACTTCTTTATGTTTCTAATATGAGAGTATGAGAGACTTCCAACAATTTTTTCTCATAACGAAACTAGTCGTACATTGAAAAGATGTTAACAATGTTTTACATATTTTAAATGAGTCACTCTTCACTTTTATCTTTAATTCTTAAGATGGGAAAATTCCGCATTAATATTGTACATAACAATTTTCAAAATGTAAGGCTGAATAAGCTTTTCTTCTCAGTTAAATGGAGGAAGTAAAGTTAAGAGTAGTTAGGCTCATAAGTTATCAAGGCTAGCAACATATATTAATTAAAATATTTATTATTTATGACGTCAATGTACAACCACTAGTTGAGCCCCAATATGACCATTATTATCAGGAACCACTCCCTTTTTGAGTCCTAGGGGCACAACAAAAATTCACAATAGTCCTTCTAGGTGATTGCCTAATTTAGGAATTTTTGTTGTCTCTAGCTTTATTGTTTAAACTATGGTTTCTATGTATACCTAAGGTATGCCTAAATTGGGAGTTTTTAATGTTGACTTAGGTTACTCCAGAGTTTGGATTAATGATAGAATAAAGGAATACAGTATTCTATTTATAGTTCCTAGTATATTCAAGGAGTTCTGTTTAATGATCAGGTATTACTTGTGATGATTTTGAAATTGATTATGATATTGGCTGAAGAGATGTATTTGTCATTTGGTTATATGATATGTTCAACAGTAACGGCAAAGGAACATTTAGAAGTGTTTTTGCACTGTTCTTTGTGAAATTGTTTTGGTGTGATGTGTTATCTTGATTCTACTTTCTGCTTGATCCCCCTTTGGTTTTTTCCAGTTATGTTTAGGATCATATTGCATACTCTTTTCATAGGATTCTTTTTTGGTCAAGGAAGTTAAACTTATATCCATGGTATGTTTATCTAAACCTAAATTTCTTTCTCCCTTTTCTCAGGTCCCAGATACTGCAATTTTCTTTATTGAAGATGGAAGAAAGGTTCCAGCTGCTTAACTTTGAATCGTGGCATATAAATAAAATGTCGTGTGGTATCTTCCATCCTGCCTGTGTGACTCCTAACCAGACTTGCTGTATCTCAGAGAGTATAGGGGCGCTGGACTATACTAGTTAATGTTTTAAGGATCTATGGCCAGTGAAAGTTTTTGCCTCTCTCTACAATCTTTTGTTACCTTTGTTGCCTAGAAGTAAATGTTTTTGCAGTTTGAACTGCGTAATATATTAATGGATATCGGATTTGCTTTGCATAGAGGCAAATCTGAGTGCCATTTGCTTTTGTTGTGTATTCGTGTTGATATCTTATGGACAAGTAATAGAGTAGCTGCAAAAGCTGCCAAGTTAAATATGAAAAAAGTTTACCTCTAAATCAGCTTAGAGGAATTTTCCTTTGACCTATTATGTGGCAATTAAAAATACCATTTATGTGTAAGTTTAATTAAATATCTAAAATATTATTTAACTAAATTTAAGAATTAGTATGTATATTTACACTAAATTGAACGGTATTTATAGTATATAAATATATCAAGAATCTAACTACTCAATTTTCATTGTCATGATAATTCATAATATTCAAACCACTTAAAAAATACTTGAAATCTTAGTATATAAATATATCAAGAATCTAACTACTTTAATTTTCATTGTCATGATAATTCATAATATTCAAACCACTAAAAAAATACTTAAAATCTTAAAATCCAATATAGCTTTTAAGTTATAACCACCCAAAAAATATTTAGAAACCAAAACACTACCTAAATTGTTATAGAAACCTTTTTCAAAATTATTAACTAAATTGTTATAGAAACTCTAGGATTTTTCCTTTTTCAAATAAAATTATTAACAAGGATACTTTAATAATTTAAATGTATAATTAGATTGGATAGTACTACTTTTTTTCTATAAAAAAAAAAAAGAAGAAGATTGGATAGTACTACTTAAAAGGTGTAAAACCTAACTATACCCTAAACCCTTACAAATAATTACAATTTAATGGATTAGATAGTACTACTCCAAAAAAAAAAAAAAAAGGATTTTTATATCTTTACGGGTTTTATAAAGTTAAAATAGTATTCACATGAGTATTAAAAAAAAAAAAAACCTAAATTGGTCTTAAAATATTATATACAATGTATGCGTATGCATAATATGTGTATCTACTATATTCATAACTGTATAAAGACATGTATATTAGTTATAAATTTTGCCCCATAGGCCATAAATCAAATCCTTATTCCACCACTGACTAGGACTTTGAGTTTATGTACGAAGGTTTTTATTCTAGATTGTAAAACTCTTTCTTAGTTTGGGTAGGTGTGTATTGGTTTTCCCTTAGAGAATTCTCCATCAATTTCCTACCTCATCAACACATTGTGTGCCTCATGCTTTTATTACTTTTATTATTTTACTTTATGATATGGTGAGTTGCTGATTTGTGGTTATAATTATAATATTGTGGATCACATAATTGAGTTAAATTAGTAATTAATCAATAATTCAGTTGTTGTTTTAGAAAGGAATCTAAAGATTCTAAACCTGATTTAAACAAACAAAAGCAGTACAAAAGTTAGCTGCCCAAGGTTAGATGACCAACCGAATCTAAAATATATCGTCATTCCGTAGTCTAAATAGTTACAAAGAAATCTAGGGAATAAATGAGGTAAGCTTTTCTAAATTTTCTTGTCCTGGCTCAATCTAAGGAAAATCCAAACAACATAATTTTTTATTTTTTATTTTTTTGAGAATCAAACAACATAGTTAAGTTAGGGTCATTTTACTTGAACAACTTTTAGCATGTTTCAAGATAACTTTTAGCTGGTTTTTGGTGAAATAACTTAGAGCGAATATATTGGATTATGCAAAATTTAAATCAAATTTAATCCAAAAAGCTTATTTTAGCTATAACCCATTCCACACATCGGTTTTCATCTTTTGCTGAGCTATGGCAAATAATAATCAAATTTGGCTATGCACTAGTATATTATTAATCCTCAATTAAACCTGCAGCAGAGATGTCTTTCACTCTTGTGGAACAGATTATTTGGGTCAATATTAATATTTGTTCTTGATGAAGTGGATTGCTCAACGTGCCTCTGTTAAGGTCCATGTTGGGCTAGATTGGCCCAGCCTAAGCGAATGCAATTTGTATAATGCATGATCCTGGTACAATACCTTAGATGCGCGCAGTATAAAATGTTCATCAATTATAAATTCAACCGTATGATTATATTGAATTTAATTATCTTTAGGAAATATAATATTGCTTATACTTTAACAGTTATTAATACAATTATGTATTTTAATTTAGTTAGGGAATATAATGACCTAAGTTTTATCCTTAACTTTATTCCTATTATTAATATTATTATTATTATTATTATTATTATAAGCCTACTTGAGTAAGCATGATTGATGAGGATACTATGATTCCTGTCAATGTTTATTTATTTAATAAACAATGAATGCCTATAAAGCCTACCATATTTTATTAACACTACAAACCCACCAGGGAAACAAAACAATGATTGAAACTGTTATTATTAACACACTTTGGGGTACAACCACTTTATAGTTGGTCGTGTGAATATGTGATCATAGAAGTGGATATGAACTAAATAAGAATCGTAATTGATTATCAAAAAAAAAAAAAAAAAATTTATCAAAAATAAGAATCGTAATTGTCTCAAACATAATAATAATAATAATAATAATAATTGTAAGGACCCAATTTGAATCCCAAGCTTAAGGGTCAAAAGGATTTTGGCTCAATACAATGAATTTGTAAAAAGTGGGTCAGAAAACTAAGCTCTAATGAATTAGACAACAATTATGGTGGGTCTAGATGACCTGAAAGCAAAAATAAACAAGATTTATCCAAAGAAAATCATCCTCAACTCGATCCGAGGAGATTTGTTCTTATATATATACTGATCTTGAATTTGATTACAAGTCTAGCTCTTGTTTCTATAGTGTTTTTCTCTTAATCTCTCAATCTCACTTCTTTAGGGTATTTCTTCTCTTTTATACTATCTTCTTCTTTCATCTCCACCCTCCACGTGTAGACCAGGTTACTGGCATTGATCCCTGTCCCATCAGCACATTCCTGAAGTTTCTGAGAGTAGCTGTAAAGCTGAAAATTACTGTTCAGGCATCACTTCCATATTAATGCAGTCAGAGAGTTAGCTGTAGAGCATTCAATGCGGTGGTAGCAGTTTTCTCTTAGATATTTCATAGCTTTCCTTTGTCCTGTGCTTTCATGATGGGTATCCTTATCAATAGAATCTCCTAGAACGTTGCTTCTGAATGGCGGACCGCACCTTCTGTCCTCTGCTTTGCTCAGCCGAGGAAGCAATCCTCCTCGGATCACCTTCTTAGACCACCATGACCAGTCCTCTTTCTTTATTCACTAATGCCGACTTCCATAATAGTGTTTACCCGTCCTCGGACTATTAGGCGTCCTCGGACTGGGCCCCCGGCCCAATATATACTCCTGGGCCTATCATTCCTATAATAATAATAATAATAATAATAATAATAATAATAATAATAAGGGATAATTACATTTTACCCACCTGTGGTTTGCCTCTAATTTGATGTGCCTACCCGTGGTTTAAATTTTGACACTTTACCCACTTGTGATTCCCACCATTACTGTGCCGTAACCCACCTCTCCCTTAGCCGTTACTCTAACACAAAATATGTAAAAAACTCACTCCCATCCAGATCAAAACACTCTCACTCCCAAAACTCACTCACTCCCATCCAACCCAACTTGCTCACCAAACGAAGATCCTACACAATGCAATGCGCTTCACTTGAGACTCTAGACCGAGAACCATCTGGCCTTTGATCGTGCAAGTAACCCGAGGAAGAAGGAGCTTTGATTCTAGGTTCATCTGTTGCTTGGGTGAGTTCGAGTGAGTTCATTGTGCAATAATTATATTTTTGATTTTTTGTATTTGATCCGTTTGTTTTCTCTTGATTCTGGGTTCATCTGTTGCTTAGGTGAGCTTCAAGTTTTGGTTTTTTACTTTCATATGCTCTGTCCATATGCCCTGTTCATCTGATTTTTTGAAACCTAGGGTTTTAAATTTTTTTTCGAAATTGGGTTGTTGCAAGGACGATTTAAATGCAAATCTATGTGTTGTTTTTTTTGTATTCATCAATGTGGGGTTGTTGGACTCTTCCTTCATCAATGTGGGGCTGCAAGAGGTAATGATGCAGGTTACATACCACTTTCATAAATAGTGACTGGAAGATCCTTTTAAGCATGATTAATTGAGGGATTGAGAAGAACATAAACAGGACTTTCATTGATATCCATCAACTGTTACAAAAGAAAGTTTGTCACAATTAACTAACATTTGAAACAGCTTCTTAATTAGTTAATAGTAGTCTATAATAGTATTGTATTAAAAGCAAAAATTCTATATGTTACAAGTTTGCCTTCAAGTAGCTTTGCTTTGATGTACTATTGTAAATTGATCTTAGGGGTTACCAGAGATGGTGATTTGGTACTCTTGCAGACTAGCTATCACACTCTTTTGGTTGAGTTTTAATTGTACTGATGGTACTTAAAAACTCTCTATTTTATTTGGCTAATCATGGTACTTGGGTTTTTATTCATTTAGCTTCCTCTGTCATATACAACTATGTTCTTCTGTTACCCAGTAAGATTCCAACCATCAATACGATGAACACAACCATTTTCATGCTCAATTTCACAATTATGAGTGATTGACAAAAAGTAGTGGGTCAAATCTTTCAAGCTACAGTTTGGTTTATGCTGTCACACATGCTGAAAAATTGAACTATGCCACTTGTAATAGATTTGTTGGTCTATAAGCTTGTAACAAATTTTTGCTATGTCTTCATCAACTGGCAATGGCTCTACAACTAGTGGTTTCTACTGTGCTGGAGATGGTCATTTATGTACCCTTGAGAATTGTGCCCTATGAACAAGTCGAAAAGCTGGTAACTATGGAAGAAGATTCCTCGGTTGTAGTCAATTTAATGTAAGAAACAATTACATTGTTGTATTTGAATTGAATTATTAGTTGTGATTAATTGTGAACTGTGAAATTAATTGTTATAATTGTAATGATCAGGTTGGTCCCAAATGTGGCTTCTTTCAGTGGATGGATAACGAAACTTGTAAGAGTGACCGTGAAAGGATAAGTATGCTTGAGAATGAACTGCAGCTTGCAAATCAGAGTGAAATGACAACTAGGGAAATGGAAGAAAGATCTAACCGGAGGGAAAGAGAAACTCATGAGCTTTATGTAGAAGCTAGGGAGAAACTTAAGAGAGTTAGAGAGAGTGAGAGATTGTACAAGGTGGCACTAGTTTTGTCATGGTTATTTTTCATTTTTGTAATGTTGTTGTTGTGTTTTGCCTTAGTGAACAACAATGTAAAGGTGATGAACCTTAATCTGCATTGATGCTTGGGGGGTTGGGTAATTGAAATACAAAGTCCCTAATTATTGTATCTATCTCTTGAAATGGAAAGTGTTGTTTTTGTGCAAATATTCTTTAGTATAATTTTTTTTTACTTCATTCTGTGATTGATATATATTAGCACAAAGTGTTATGTGGAAATGTTAATAACATGAATGGAACATGTTGGTTCAATACATACACCTGTGTCAATGCAAGATTAATATATGGAACATGGAACATGTTTGCTGTGTCAATGCACACCTGCCCTGCTCATAAATGGAATATATATGGAACATGGAACATGGAACAAGATTTGCTGTGTCAATGCACACCTGCCCATAAATGGAACATGTTTTACACATACACATGATTTGTTGTGTGAATACATACACCTGTATAAATCCACCAAAAGCAAAGACAAGCACAACACAACAAAATACTTTATCCTGTGTCAATGCACATTAACATTAATAAAAGTGAAGACAGTCATTGTGACTTTATGTCACATGCATACAAAATTGCCAATATTGTTTTTGGCACATCCTGTGACTTTACACATCTTCCAACCAAAACTCAACTACTAGTCTACCACACATCAGACATACACATCTTCCAACCAAAATTGCCAATATTGTTTTTGACACTTGACCATGCTTAAGCAAATACATTAAGCGTGGGAACTATACCAAAAAAAGTGGTTGAAACTTTAACATCTTCCATCTTCATTTACTACTTTTGGTGCCATTGCCAGCTGCCTTCTTGCCCTTTCCACCAACTAGTTGAAACTTTGTTGGCCTTGATACACCAAACTTTCTGCCTTTAAACCCCCTAGCAGCACCGCTACCACTTCCTTGACTTGGTACACCACTAGTGCTCACAGATGCACTCGGCTGCATAACCAAAATCCAGCAGTTAGCAAGATAGTCCAACGATAGCATATAAGAGGAAAAAAATAAACAAAAAAGAAGAAAGCAGAGGTGTCTGAGATGGTAAAGAATCCCATGTCTCTCTAGGGTTATGGAAGCTCGGTTGTGAGGATGAAGAGAACCAGTTGGCCCTAGATCTAGTTGGAGGTTAAGTTGCTGCCTCAGATCTATTGTTTGGTGCAGGTTGAGATGTAGTTTGACCAAAAACTCTGTATGTAGGCTGAGATCTAGTACTTGGTGGCTGAGATACAGTTTAAAGTGTTGCAGTCTGCTTTGTTTTTGTAGATTTACTGCCTTGTGCCTACAAAGAGGGTTGTACAAGTTACATACACATGAAATACTTGAGGAAATGAATATAGTTCAAAGCATGGAAATACTTACAGCTTTTGATTTAGCAAGTCTATCTCTTCTCTGCCATGGAGTTTCACCAGTGATGCCTGCCTTGCACTCTCTTGCATTATGTCCTTCTTTCTGGCACTTCCTACACTTGATTGTCTTGTTCATCCTAGAAACTCTATGAGGTTTCTTGGCTCTTCAAGATCTCTTTTTCTTTTTTTTGGTGGTCTGCCAGGTGGTTTATACACATAAGGAGCAACAGGAGCAGGTTGGTTAGTCTCAACCCACTCAGACTGGCCAAGCATTGGCTGTATTATCTCTTTGTAAGTTTCAACAAATGTCTCTTTCAAGTAACAATGATGCACATAGTCCTCCACTTTCTCCAGGTTCTTAACAATAACAAAGATCCCATGTTTGCAAGGAAGTCCTGTCAAATCCCAAATCCTACAGCTGCATGCTTTCCTAGCCAAGTCAACCACATGTCTCTCATGACCATTATCAACCTCATACATGAAGCTGCCTATTGGAGTAGCACTGAAAGGTATAGATTCATTTTTTAACTTCTCTAATTTGTCCTGAATATTAGGACACACATTTCCAGTGTATTTTGCTATACCTTTCATCTTTTTGTATTGTTTGGTCATGAGCCTAACTCTGATCCACTCCAACATTGCTAAAATTGGCTTATCCCTAGCTTCTAAGATCATGACATTAAAAGACTCACTCAAGTTATTAGCTAAACAGTCACACAAAGCTCTACTACTAAAGTGAGACTTAGACCATTGTGCAGGGTTGATGTCAGCAAGATACTCCCATGCCTTGACATCCAAATCCTTCAATTCCTGCATTCTTCTCTTAAACTCCCTGATTATTGTGGCTCTAGCACATCTATACAATGCATCCTTCAACTCTAAGCCCTTATGATCCACTTTAAAATTATTATAGATATGCTTCACACAATACCTATGCTCACAAGTTGGGAACAACATTTTAATTGCAGGTATAAGGCCCTAATTCATATACAAAACAGATTAAGTAAATATGTTAGTTAAACATGTTGAAATGAACTGAGGCATGTATTATTGAAATTTAAATATGTGGGTTAAATATGTTACATACACATGTAGGTCATACCTTTTGTCTATCAGTGATGAAGACCAGATTAAGTTGCTCTGGATTCCCAATGTCATCTGAAAACTGCTGCAGAAACCATACCCATGAATCTTTGTTCTTTTACTCAACAATAGCAAATGCAACTGGGAAAATGTTATCATTTGCATCTCTAGCTATGACAGAAAGTATTTGCCCCCCAAATCTCCCTTTCAAGTGGCACCCATCTAAACCAATGATTGGTCTACAACCTCCCAAAAAACCAACTTTTGTGCATTATACTTAATATACATTCTCTTAAATTTGGGCTATGCATTTTCATCTTCCATTTCAGTTTGCAAAATAACCCTACTCCCTTTATCATTCAATCTTATCATCTTTGCATAATCCTTAAGCTTCCTATATTGCAGCTGTTCATCCCCAGTAATCAAGTCAGTAGCTTTCCTTTTTGCCCTATACACCTGACTGTAACTTATGTGAATTTCAAATGCTTGCTTCACATGATGTTGAACACCAGCCACTTTCCAATTGGGATTTTTGTCAAACTCCTGCATAAACTTCTTTGCAACATAACTTGAAGTCACTTGGCTGTGTTTGAAGGATCTAGGGAAGGTGCACTCTGGATTGAATGTTTTTATTTGGAATGTCAACTCCCCAGATAATTGAGATGCATAACACCTCCATCCACATTCATTTATGCAATAAACCGATATCTTCTCCTTCTAATTCAGCTTGAACTTGATATCTACTGGCTTCTTTATAGCATATTCCCTTAATGCTTCCTTAAATACCTTAGAGTTTGGAAACTTCATTCCTTTCTTTAACTCCGGTTTTCTCATGTCAATTTGGACATTAAACTCAGGTTCTTTTGCAGCAGTTGGTGCTGGCTGATCATCATCAGACCCTACTAGACTTTCCATGTCATCTTCAAGAGGTGGGTCATTGTCAGCTGCAGTAGTTTTATGTGGGGCTGCATACACAGGTAGATCCTCATGTGGGGCTGCTGCATTGACACTAACTCCATCATGTGTAGATGGCCCATCATCTGCATTTCCAAATACATCATCATCAAAATCTGGTCCCTCAAACCCTTCCTCCAACCAATCAAAATCTTGTCCACCACCTCCTTCAACATCCACATTACCTCCCTCATGCATCTCATGCACATCATCATCATTCTGACCCACCTTATACACATCATCACCATTCTGAGGTGCCTCATGCACATCATCATCATTTGCTACTTCCTCATTACCAAATGGTTGTTTAACTGCAAATGGCTCTTCACTACCCTCAACATATAGTGTTATCTTATTTGTAGGCCATGCAGCATGAATCTCACACATATAAACTACATCATCATCTCCATTTATAAGCCTTAACCCTTGCTCCAAATTACCTCCAGGAATAAGATAATGAAATCTACTTGTACTAACTGCCCCTACATTAGAACAAATATCTTGTATTTCAAAATAACTAAGTTTATCTGGGTCAACATTATCAATAAAAGAAGTACTACCTCCTAAATATACCAAATCTGGGTTCCACACAAACTGGCCACTATGATGAATCTCAAAATTAAATGTTAAGTCAGCCATCTGCATATAAAATACAACAGAATAAAGTATGAGATGGGCTTGCATGTGGAAAAGTATCATGTGGTCCTGTGGTCCACACAAAGCACAACACAGAAACAAACAATATTATTAAAAGTTTTTGTTCTGTTTTTGGGAGACAAACCCATGGAAAGGGAAAACAGAAAAGCAATAATCAATACTATGGTCCAGCAGCTCCACATTGAAGAATAGAAGCAAAAACCCAATTTCATGAGAAAGCATAGCTTAGAATTGAACCTGTCTGCATTGCTCCTTTTTTTCTTTTCTTTTTTTTGACAAGCATATTCCTTTGCTGGTGACTCAAAATGGATGTAATTGGCACATAACATATTTTTATGACAAGCATATTCCTTTTTTTCACATTTGGTTTGAAAATCAGAGTATATATGTTGGCACAGAACATATTCACAGTATGTAAAACATAATAATCCTCAGGTTTAACTGAACAAAAAGCTTGTACTTTAGGAAGCAAAAACCCAGTTTGATGAAATTGAAACATAGTTGTTTAACAAGCACTACCAGTTTGATCACAACACTACCAGTTAGATCACAAGCACTACCAATTCCATGGTTAAGCAAAAACCCAATTTGGAAGAAAGAATTTTAAAACCCAATGTAGAACCACTAGGTTTCAAAAATTAAAAAGTAATAATCCTGATCTACCTGCAACTAGGGTTGTCCACAGGTTGGGTTGGGTCAGGTCAGGTTTGGGTCTGACTCGCACCCGACCTGATTGAATTGGGTGAATGGAAAATAGACCCGCAACCGACTGGCCTTTCGGGTCGAGCCCGATGAAGCGGGTCATCAGTTGAGCGGGTTGGAGCCTCGGGTGATGTCGGGTCTTAAGCACAACAACATTTCAAAACCCAGAAAAATCTTCTAAAAAAAAAAAAAAAAATCCCAGAACAATCTTCTCAAAATCTAAACCAAAAACCTTAGATCTATGAGACTAAAACAAAATCAAAACCTAGAACAATCTTAAAAAAAAAACCCTGAACAAAGAAATTAAAATCCAAACCAAAAACCCAAGATCTATGATTAAAACGAAAAATAGAGATTAAACCAACAGCACCACCACCACTCCCTCCCTCACCACCAACCAACACATCCATCACAAGATCAGTACAAATTTTTTTTAAAGAAAAATAGAACCTTTTTTACTGATCCACCATCAAAATGCACAGATCAGAGTATCAAGAGGGAGATTTCAAATTGATCAGAGGAGGCTTATAGAGTTTGAGACTCAACCAAGGACGGAGTGCAACGACGAAGGGACAATGTCGGCAATAGACTTGTGGAACTTGAATCAGCATCGGCAGACTGGGCAATGTCGACAAGGAGACTAGGGTTAGGGGCAACGACAAGGCCCACCTTGGTGATGGCGGCAGCAAAGAGGCCAGGTTAGGGATTTGAGTGAGAGATTAGAGAAAGTGAGAGTGAGAGATGAGAGAAAGTGAAAGAAATTTTTCTGAAACTCAACAGACCCATCAGGCCATCACCGTATTTTTTCTTTTGAAAATTTTTGGGTCAGGCAGGTCGGTTTACACAGGTTAGAAGTCAAAGGACTCGAAACCAACCCGAAAAACCGAATTTCAATATTAATTGACCTGCACCTAACCCGTATGGACATTTGGATCCATTCGTGGGCCTTCGGGTCGGATCGGGTCGGCCGGGTTGCTGGACAGCCCTACCTGCAACAGCTAAACAGAGAAGCAACTGTGTCTCCTTCTTCCTCGGCTTGGTTTGCATGCACGATCAAAACTCAGTTATCTCAAGAGAAGCGAAGCGCATTGCATTGTCTTAGGTGATTCTGATCTACCTGCCACAGCTAAATAGAGGAGCAACTGTGTCTCCTTCTTCCTCGGCTCGGTTTGCATGCACGATCAAAACCCAGTTATCTCAAGCGAAGCCCATTGTAGGATCTTAGTTTGGTGAGCAAGCCGGATGTGAGTGAGTGAATTTTGGGAGTGAGAGTGTTTTGATTTGGATGGGAGTGAGTTTTTTACATATTCTGTGTTAGAGTAACGGTTGAGGGAGAGGTGGGTTACGGCATAGTAACGGTGGGAATCACAGGTGGGTAAAGTGTCAAAACTTAAACCACAGATAGGCACATCAAATTAAAGGCAAACCACAGGTGGATAAAGTGTAATTAACCACTTTAGTAAGAAGTTACTAAATATATATTTATGAAATTGGATTTCATAAATATATGACGAATAACATTAAGGATTAAACCGGGTACTCAAGGATTAAGATGTAGTAATCTTCAAAGTG
The DNA here is from genome assembly GCA_030021035.2 of Notholithocarpus densiflorus. Taxonomy (NCBI): domain Eukaryota; kingdom Viridiplantae; phylum Streptophyta; class Magnoliopsida; order Fagales; family Fagaceae; genus Notholithocarpus; species Notholithocarpus densiflorus. The sequence goes on along the minus strand of JARYZH020000009.1, from coordinate 1,637,068 downwards.
GCAATCTACATTCATGACTTTGTATTACTACGAATATTTTAATGAAGGGGTTGCATGTATAATAAAGTCTTGGGATATAATTTATAGATAAGGCCTAGAGTACAACTATATTTATATAGTGGTATTAAATATAGTTAATGGTAACTTTGGACTTGTCAAGAGTTGACAGAAAAGCCCAAAGCCCATTGGAGCTAGTGTCTTATTAGTCCCTTTTGGTCCCACTCCAAGCCACTCACTAGAGCCCAATTGGAATGGCCCAAAAGGCTAGCCCAATTAGATAATCAGTTGTATATAAGGAGAGAAACATACCGAATTTTATTAAGGTTTTTTCATAAGAATCTTTCATGAGAGTTCTCATAAGGAATGAAATGGTTTGTATGTGAGTGTTGGACACTCTTTATTCTTTCCTTGGAAATTGATTGAGAGACCACAAATCTTGGGCATTAAGTGGAATTGGAGTGAAGATTAAAAGTCTTCCCAAGAACTTTTGATCTTTGGTTTTGAATTTCATCACACCAAGGTACGCATTCTTGTTCTCAAATTCTGAAACTTACATAGTACATGTTATCAATTGCGAATGAAGTAGATCCGTTAATTTTTCCGCTGCGTATGTTTTGTATGCGATACAAACATGCATATTTCCAACAAATGGTATCAGAGCAGTCTTCATTTCGAATCTGTATAACATGTTTTGTGAGTTTTGGAATTAAAGATAATAGTTTCATGATGTTAGAAGATTATATAGGTATTTAATTTTCTGCATGGTTATTGAAACTATGTTTTGATGAAAATTGATTTTGATGTTATGATGTTGTTTAAATCTGAATTCAAGTATGTTGAATTGAAGTTTAAGGCTATAACATCAATGGAATTCAGTTTTGACATCGAATTCTGTCTATTATGTTCATATGGTAGTTGTTTGTTCATAAAAAAATCGTTGAAAACTTTTTGTAACTGCTCTGGAAAAACTGAAAACACAGGTTTTTCGCGGGTTAGCTTCCTGCGAAGTTACTCGCGAAAAATGATTCTGAAGACAAAAACTTTTCGCGGGTAAGCTTTACTCGCGAAACAGTTGCGAGACAGTAGCGAAAGTCTCTGTCTGATTTTTTGTGTTTTCAATTTTTTTGCTTAACTTGTTTTCGCGGGAAGTGCTTAGTAGCGAGATACCTGCGAAACAGTAGCAAAAGTTTTTGCGGGAGGAGCTTAGTCGCGAGATTCTTGCGAAAATGCATTTGAAGGGAATTTTGAATATTTTCTAAATGTTTTCAAATGTATAAGGTGTAAGGCATTGTGTGATGTGATTACACATGGTTCTAACTAAAAGACCTAATGAGATCAAAGATGGTAGTTAAATAGAACTCTTAGTCCTAAATTGTTTTATGATTAAAAGTCCTTAATTTATTTTAATTAGAGGTTTTTAATGAGATTAAAATTCTAATTAAAGTTATATAGTTTCTAATGAGATTAGAATACTTTATCTAGTAAATTAAGGATAGAGTTCTCTATAACTAATTTTTGATTCATTAGTGTTTAAGGAATCCTAAATAGTTTAGGACTTCCATTTTAGTTAGTGATTCTAATAAGATTAGAGTCTTCAATAAGAGCAAGGTTATTAGTTGTGATGGGATCACAATTATTTAAAGAAAAACCCAAATAATGAGTGGGAGTGCTGAAATAACCCTTTGGTTAAGTTTATTGTAATGTGAATAGATACCTTGTCTTGACTTTGAGTCTTGCATTCCATGCGGAGGGTATTTACTTCAAGGATTACAAGGTTAAACTTCTTTGTGATAGCGCGAATGTTCGTTACGCTATAGTGACGTGACTTAGTTACATCACATTGAATTTAAACAATTAAACACATTTGATGTGTAGGGTTAAAATTGTGATTAGATCACAATGATTTCATGACAATCCACTTGTTTTAAAATTTATAGTGGGAGAGAGATACAAGGGTTGGATCTCATGGCCTCCATTGCCAATCTATAGTAGTGTGATTAGGCACCTCGCCTTGGCGTATATGCCTTGCTCCCTTCGGAGGGTGTTTAATTCATGGTACTACAGATTAAACTTCTTAATAATAGATGAAGTTTGTTTTTACATTGAGAATGACCACGCTTTCGTGGAGTTACTTGGTGACTCACATTGATTCTAGGCAATGGTGTACACTAGACTAAGTGTAATGTTAACCTCCCTTCGGAGCTATGTCATTATTACTTAGAGGTTAAAAGAAAAGCGGCAAATTATTTTTATTTGGTAAGAGTTTCCATGATAGCATTAATAATGAGAATAATTCTCGCCTAATCATAGTGATTGGTATGACCTCGCTTCCGAGTAATATTAATTGTGGGATTAGGTTATCGTTGCACCTAGTATAATATGTTTTTCAGGTTCCATACTATATGGTTATGGATGCAAAATATAATCTCCCTATAATTATGTTCATAGTCTCAAAATAAAGTTGTCATAATTTTGTTCTCTAGCTACTATTTTAATTGAATCACATTAACTAAGAATTAATTTTGGACATGGTGCTTAAAGGAGCTGAAGTACATAAATATGTATCGATTCAGCATTGTCATAATTTCCTATGCATGATGCATTGATGGAAGATAGCTTATGATATGATCATAGTTTCCATTGAAATACTAAAATGTTTCTTTGCCTTCTATCTCAATTGTGCTACAGTATGAGATGCAAGAGTTAGTACAAGACTTAGACTTTATATTAAGTCTAAATGAGATGTTTGGTATGAAATATCGTGCTACTAGACGATATTCGATATAAATCATATTGAGAGCCAAGAAAAGCTTAAGGAGTTCCAATTCTATATCATTTTATGAAAATATTTTATTTTTAAAATGAATTGGAATTCTTGGATGTAGAAATTAAATGTTAATCTCATTTGGATATGATCCACAAGTCCTTGTTAGAATCATTTGATCAATTCAGATTGTTTTGAAAATAATTTTTTTTTTTATATTATTTGAATTGATGAGTAAGTTCTACGCAACGGAAGACATCCTAAAAGTTAAGGCTAGGATCAATATGATTAAATTCAAATTCTTAGCCTAAACCGAAAGGTAAGGGTGATAAGAAGAAGAATTAAAATACCAAACAGTTGGGCAAGCAAGTTACCCTAGTAGTTGCCAAAAGGAATTAGATTCAAAAGTATGACCAAAGGAAAGTGTTTCTGGTTTGGTTAAACTAAGCTTTGTCCATGATTGTTTTCTAGATGGAGATTTACATGTTTTACTTTTTAAAGAGAAAGTTTTCATCATTTGGTATTGTATGTTTTGGCACTTATGTCTAGATCTTATTAATCTAAATGGTATTCAAGATTGGTGAAAGATGGGCTTTTAGAACCATTATTTTGTTATATTCCCAATCTATGAATTCTATTTAGAGGATAATATGATCTAAGACTTTTTATTGTAAAGGAATATAGTATTAATGACTTCTTTAAGTCAGTGCATACATGAAGGAGGAATAAGACTCTTTTAGAAATAGTAAAGTACATGATAAGTATTTCCATTTGCTTATTTCTTTTGGAGATATACTCTTATAATTACTATACATTTTCTAAAATTGATTTGAAAAGTTTGTTCCTATGACATTTATCAAATTGTGGATTGGGTGAAAACCTAGCATATGATACTTCCACTTTTGGAGATGTCCAGCACTTGTGCTAGAAAGGAAGTTTGACAAATTGAAATCAAAAGGTAGAAAAATGTATATTTATGATAGGTATCCAAAAGGTAGTCATAAAGAAGACAAGATGTTTGTAAAGTACAAATACAAAGTTCTTACAAGATGTTTGTAAAGTACATATACAAAGTTCTTGACCATGACTATATGAATAATCTTAAAGCTAAACATACAATTGTTCTAGAAGAAGAATGTCAAAATTTGTTATAGGACAACTATAAAATACATTTAGAAATGAGATGGTTGTATTAGATACACCACAAGACATTATTCTAAATATATAGCTAGTACACCGGTACAATATCATAGTGGGAGGATTATCAATTACCAAATAAATTCATACTTTTGGGATAAACTTTTGTAGTTATTCCACAAGGATATGAATTAGATCCTCGGTCCTACGTTGAGGCAATAGATGATATGAATATGGATTATTGGATCAAGGTTATGTGAATAGAATTAGATTCTATTTAAAGTCTAGAACTTGTAGAGGCGCCTATTGGCATTGAGCCTATTGTTCTCAAATAGGTCTACAAGAAAATGAGATTGATAGATTTGAAGGTGCAAACCTTCAAAGTCAAGACTAGTGGCGAAAAGATTTATTTAGAAAGAAATGGTTTGTCTATGAAAAGATTTTTTTACCAATAGTCAAGTTTGACTCTATCTAGATTTTCTTATCCATTATATTTCATTTGGATGAAATATGGCAATGGATATCAAGAAAGCTTCTTTTAGTAGCAATCTTGAGGAAGACATCTATATGATGTAACTAGACTTGTACATAGCAAGATCCAGTAGTGTTTAGTATGCAAGTTGCTTAAAGTCCATTTATGGACTAAAGCAAACATATGTATTATAAAATATCATTTTTGATCAAAAAATCAAATTGTTTGATTTTGATCAAGTATTAAAAGGCCTTAGGTGTATGTAAAGCCATATAGAATAATAAATCTCTTAATGTATGTTGATGACATTCTAATCATTTAGAATGATGTAGAGTTATTGTCATCAATAGAGTTTTGGTTGTCTAGTCCAGTTTGATATAAAGTACTTGGAAAAGACTAGTCACATCCTAAGAATTAAACTTTGTTAAAATTCAGAAATTAGGATGTTGGGTCTATCTCAAACTGCTTAAATAGATTAGATTCTAGCCAAGTATAGCATGTAATGCTTCAAGAAAGGATTCTTTCCTTTTAAGTGTGAAGTTCCTTTATATAGGACTATAATCCTAAGACATATAAAAGGAATAGCATATTAAGACGGTTCCTTATATCAAATCGATAGGAAGTCTTTATGCTATGCTAAATACTAGGCTAAATATCTATTTTGCGGTGGGTATAGTAAGCAAATATCAATTGAATCAAAGATCACTTAATTTAGTGGGAGTAAAGCATATACTCAAATATCTTAGGAGAATGAGGGATTATATGCTTGTCCACGAAAGTGAGGTTTTGATAGTTACTGGATATACAAATACTGACCTATAGTTTGATTGTGATTCATGAAGTTGGACTTCAAGATATGTGTTCATCCTAGGTGGTGAAGATACACGTGTGATTCATGAAGTTGGACTTCAAGATATGTGTTCATCTTAATTGATGAAGATACACATTAAGCGTAAGTATTATCTCATTAGAGAGATACGAGTACGTGAGAAGTAGTAGTAGAAAAGATAATTTATGCAATAAATCTGGCTGAAACTTGTTTCCAAGCCCTGCCTTAGAGTGATTATGAATTACTCTAAAGGGAGATAAGTGTCAGATATAAGGTAAATTGTCTTTGAAGGCAAGTGAGAGATTGTTGGGGTTTATGCCCTAAAATCCAATTTATTGGCATGTTATAAATAATTAAATAGCTTAATTATATAAGACTATCTATAAATGAACTAATGGGCCATTATCTTAGTCCATGAGATGCATAGTATGTGATTTATGTGAAAAGTCACAGAAGATATAAATCGCAAGTTCTTTGTAAACTCAGAATTTTAGTTCGTAGTGGGTGATGAAATTAGGCATTTCATCTGTGAAGACTATAACATATCAACTACGATGATTTGTCTTGATAATGGAAGTGGAGACTTCTAGTTGGTATGTTGATATGTTTTAAGAGTTTAGACATATTGAATTGGACCGCTGTGAGATTTATTATTCTACTAACGACTGTCAAATGAATAATAAATCTCACGACTTCTATTTACATCAACTCTAAATCCTGAGAGAATAATGAACCTGATCATGAGATGTAGGTTGCTTTGATATATCAGGAGTGAGATCTATAAGTCACGGTCAAAACCTCAGTATGTTGGGCAGCCACATTTAGTGTTGATGGAATATATATTCTCAAAATAGAATTCATAATCTCTTAACGGAGACATAAAATATTCCCTTGAGATAAGTTTAATGGGTTTGGTTATTCAAGAGAGTTGGGTCCAACCACTTTAGTAAGAAGTTACTAAAGTATATATTTATGAAATTTGATTTCATAAATATATGATGAATAACATTAAGGATTAAACCAGGTACTCAAGGATTAAGATGTATTAATCTTCAAAGTGGCAGTTTACATTCATGACTTTGTATTACTACGAATATTTTAATGAAGGGGTTGCATGAATAATAAAGTCTTGGGATATAATTTATAGATAAGGCCTAGAGTGCAACTATATTTATATAGTGGTATTAAATATAGTTAATGGTAACTTTGGACTTGTCAAGAGTTGACAGAAAAGCCCAAAGCCCATTGGAGCTAGTGTCTTATTGGTCCCTTTTGGTCCCACTCCAAGCCACACACTAGAGCCCAATTGGAATGGCCCAAAAGGCTAGCCCAATTAGATAATCAGTTGTATATAAGGAGAGAAACATACAGAATTTTATTAAGGGTTTTTCATAAGAATCTTTCATGAGAATTCTCATAAGGAATGAAATGGTTTGTATGTGAGTGTTGGACACTCTTTATTCTTTCCTTGGAAACTGATTGAGAGACCACACATCTTGGGCATTAAGTGGAATTGGAGTGAAGATTAAAAGTCTTCCCAAGAACTTCTAATCTTCGGTTTTGAATTTCATCACACCAAGGTACGCATTCTTGTTCTCAAATTCTGAAACTTACATGTTATCAATTGCGAATGAAGTAGATCTGTTAATTTTTCCGCTGCGTATGTTTTGTATGCGATACAAACATGCATATTTCCAACATTTTATAGGTGGTTTCGGAATAATGCTGAATAATCAATTTTGTGCTTGATTAAATTTTAATACGTAAATTTTTCTTTTGTAGGATAATGAAATTAAAGAAGTGGATTTGTGCAAAGAAGAAAGCTAATGGACTTTACTTTTACAAGGGCCATGATGAAGTCAAAGAAGGCCAACCCAATTAAATTCAAGTGCAATTGGAGCAAGGAATCAAAGGAAATTTGCACCAAATCCAAGTCCAATTCATATTAGGATTCCAACCTGTGCATCAATTAGTATTTGGACAATAACATTCGGCTCAGATGTCCAATAGAGATGATTCAAGTTGGGCTGGAAAGCTAACTTAAAGGGATGCTACTTTGTAGTTTACCAAAAGTCCGAATTATGAAGCAAAATGGGCCAAAAATGTTGGTTAAGTGAAGCCTAAAAACCTGAGAATTTCTCCAAACGGAAATTCAACTTGTAATAGGATTCCTTGTCCTATTTAAAGGCTCTTTAGGGAAAAATTCAAAGGGGAGCTACCGTAGAACATAATTTAGGTTTTCTTAAAGTTTTTTTTACAGTTTTTAGAGTTTTATTTGTGTTATGACTTGCTACAAGCCTTGCTAAGGCAAGGGGTGAAACCCAACCGTTTATTGGTATGTTCTTAACAATTATTTATTGGTTTTAATGCTTATGTTTTTTTTTTTATTTATGTTTTTGATTGTTTTACTCATCTAGAAAAATGTTTAGTTCTGTATAATTCTTTGATTTATCGTAGACTCCGGGCACATTAAATGCTTAGTATTCCCTGCGAACTAATTCATTAGTTTTGTTTTGCCTAAAATCAATCAATTTCATGAAACTACCTTAGACGATTAACTTTTGAGTTCTTATTGTTAAATCATCCAACTAAGATCATCCTTCGTATGAATTTTAGTTGAGTTATAAAATAAATATTGTTAAGACTACCAATAGATGTGTTGTGTGTGGATCCCTAAAACTTAGTGCCTTAATATATTGTTATTTTCTCTCAATTTAAATTACCTTTACTAAACCATAAAAAATCTCTTCAATTAAACTTTATTATTTAGTTTTATTCTCTTGTGGTTTGCTAATTAATTCCCCTTTCCTTGTGGATTTGACCTCAGACTTACCAAGTTATTACTTCATGACAATCCTGCACTTGGGGAGCATTATTTAAGTCGCAGCAATGAATGTTAGGATGATGTGATGAGATGTAAGGGTAAGCTATGATGTAATATAATGAAGCACGTTTAGATGTAAGACACTAGGGTTTATGTTAATGCTTTGATGCCATGATTAGATGGATGCTAGGGTCTATGATGATATGTTGTGCCATGATTAGATGTATGGTAGGCTTTTTTTGTGAGCATGATAGATGTATGGTTAGGGATGTTTGATGCCATGTTGATTGCTAGATGTATGTTAGTGTGTGTGTGAGTTAGATACAAGTATTGAGTGTGCCTTTAATAGGGTTAAGACATAAGATGCAATGATGGGAAGCCAACCTTAGGGGTTGGCGGTTTTGGGTGCCTAACACTTTCCCAAGACCATACCTTAACTCCGAACCCATATCTTTGGTAGTAAGATCAAAAGATCTTTCCTCGAAAGGACGTTATATATATGGTTCCTAGACCATTGCAAAAACTAGGTAGCGACTCCATTTCAACCCCCCCTTGCGTCCACAAGGATCTTGTGTACAAAAGATGGGTGCAAACCCGCACGAGATTATAGGTAGGAACTAAGCTTGATGACACAAACAAGCACACAAGAACCCATGCATGAACATGCAAACAAAAGTGCAAAGATGCAAAGAAACAAAGAAAGCCAAACAAGATGGCACAAAGCAAGCATAGCAAGCACAAAGGAAGCAAAGCATATCATCACACAAAGAGGAAGGGTAAACAAGTTATAAGGCACATAAAAAGGCTAACATGAGAAACCCTAACATGCAAGGCCTAGCAAAGGAAAAAGGGTGAATGACAAGAAAACCAACATCACTAGGATGTAACCAAACAAGCAAGTGGCCCCAAAGACCATCAAGCAACAAACCCATAAAGGGAAAACAAACAATAACATAGTAAAGAGACTAGATCTAAGCAAACAAGCATGGACCTAAAGCAAAAGGCATGAACAAGGGCAAACAAAGCATTGACATGCACAAAAGAAATAATCCAAACCCTATATTGAACTTGGGTGTATGGATGTAGGCCTAGACCACTAAATCTAGATCTACATTCTACCCAAAAAGCCAAACACAAGGAAGAGGAAAAAGCAAGAGATATAAAACTATAAAGCACTAGGCATAGCATCCAAACAAAGCTTTAAGAACATGAATGTGTCAAGAAGCACATAAACAAGTAGATCTAAGCACAAACATGGCAAAAAGCACATAAACATGTAGATCTAAGCACAAACAAGGTATTTAGACATATCTTAGCCCAAGAAAGCTAGGCCAACAATATCAAAGCAAAACAACATGTTAGGAAGCAAGATAAAGCAAGAGATATACTAGGAAAAGCCATAAAACATATTATAAAACAAGATAATGCAATATAAAGGATTAAATTAAATGGGTGCAGATAGTAGCTAAAAAGCTACATATACACCCCCTAAACCTCAAATCCAAGGGTATCAAGACCAAGGAGAGGAAGATGAGAGCAAGAACATGACCTCTTGATTGTTGTAGAAAAGTAAGAAATCAAAAGTTTTTGTGTGTTTTTGGAGAGAATTTAGAGAAAGAGAGAGAGAGAGAGAGAGAGAGAGAGAAAGAGAGAGAGGGAGAGAATTTGCCTAGAAAATGCTCCAAAATGCCCAAATTTCAGTTTATTTATTTATTTATATTCTTTTAGTTCTAGGGGATCCAGGGGTATTTATACTAAAAAAAAATGACCTTTCAGTTGCCAGTGCACCAAGCAAATTCTTCCTATTCTCACTTGACTTCGAAAGTGTATTTGAAGGCCTTCCCGGACTGTTGATTGAGCTGATCTTGGTGTCCCTGAAAAGTTGTGGATGTCTAGTTTCCATAACACTAGAGAAATTGAAATTCCAACGGTTAAATCAAAAGTTATGTCCTCGGGAAGTGAGGAGGAGACGATCTCGGCACGGTTTTCAAGATATCTCAACCTTTTTAACTTCAATTTCAACTCATGAATATTCGTTGGAAAGGGAATTCAATAATTTCCATAATGGCATTGGTTTCAACCTATTCCAATGGTCGGATCAAAATTAGGGTTTTTGGCGCCCTTGAGAGTCAACCTTATGTCAAAGTTGGTCAAAGGTGACAAAAATCTCCGAATAGTTCGGGTTTAAAGTAAAAACATGAAAAATGTGGTTTTGGGGTGATTTTGACCAACTTTGACTTTTGGTTAACCTAGGGTTAACTAGGGCCATTTTGACCTAAAATGGCACTTGTAGTGCTCTGATGTCCGATTGGGTTGTTCCACATTAATCTAGATATTTCCGCATCCCCATGGTGAAAAGTTGATATTTTTAGAATTTTAGGGGTCCAGCACGCAAATCGAGAGTAGACAAAATACGATATCTACAGTGGGTGTAGGCTAAACTTCCTTAAAGGTCATCTGACGTATGGGGTCTTGAAGAGTTTGTGTCTACCAGACGACTCCCATGCTACTGACTAACCCATGAGGTCTTGAAGATGCAGATGTGTTAACCAAATTTCATTGTGGCCAAAATATTCTCTATTAGAAACTATCTTCACATAAGATTTTTCATTGAAACAAACAAAGAAAATCGTCATTGATTGTGAATGTAAGTGTATTTAACACTGCAAACTAATTTAATATCCTTTATTTATTTTTCTGGTTCTTTGAGACATTTAATATTAGAGTTTTGTTTTGGTTTTTTGTTATAATGGGAGAGGGGATTCGAATCTGGACGTCTCTATTAGAAACACCAAGATATATTAGTTAAAAAAGAAGCAATGAAGTCAATACTGTTTTGGTATTGGTTGTAATATTGGTATATTTCATATTGGTCATCAGATAAAATATTGGGTTGTACAATAAATATGTTTCAAAAATGTTATTTAAACTAATACATTAGGTTATTGAACTTAGGCTGAAATTTTTGCTTATAAAATATATTTAGGTTAATCTACTTGCCTTACCCTTCCTTAAAAGTCACCATAACTTTTGAGTTTAAGTGGAATTTGCATTGTTCCTTTGTGTTAGAATCTCTTTCACTCTCCCTTATATGTATGTGTTTATTTCTATAAAAAATTTAATGTTAATAAGAATAAAAATAAATTCGTATATATATATATAGTGGTAACCCCAAAACGGTACACTAGTATCATCAAGTGGTACCGAAATATTTTATTCCCTTAGCTAAATTGAAACAACTTTGGTTATGAAATTGGCTCCTTGGGTAAGAATGTTTATGGATAATGTTAGAAGTATGAGGTTAAATAATTAAATTTACCATTTCTCAATAGTTTAAGTGTTTGGAAAAATGTAATTTAACATGATGTCAGAGCAGGAGATCTAGAGTTCGATCATTGTCTCCTCCACTCTATCTCCCATTTAAGATCTCATGTGTTGGATCCTCATCTATTAAAAGGAAGTTTGAGCCCACACATGAGAGAATGTTAAAAGTATGAGGTTAAATAATTAAATTTATTATTTTATAATAATTTCAACTTTTGGGATAACTAATAATTTAATAGATAATATTATGGTTATTTTGGAAACAATTTGAAATTGCTTTAGAAAATTAGAGAGCCGATCACATTCCATAAATGCAAACTTTTTTAATATTATGGCCTTTAAGTAAATATAATATATGATAAAAAATAAAAAATTCTTCCTAACCCCTAAAAATAAATACAATTTAATGTTAATAAGCGTGATAAGGGTGTTCTTAAAAGGAAGTAAACTCATTTACATACGAGGAAGTTAACGGCTCCAATGAGCCAGTCGGTTCCACGCACGTAGACGGAGGTACGAGAGCGATGAATCATAGACTCAACGACCTCACCTTAATACCAAACGACATTTGTACGAGATGACAGGGAACCTCAAACAGATCCAAAGGCCGACGGGAAGCGAGGACCGACGGGAATGAAGAAGCCTATGATGGGTCCAGCGTGGCCTTGCTTGACCCCCACGAATGTCTATACAAGGAAATATCTTGCACCCCATGATTAACCCTAATCAAGAGAGTCCCTACAAGGAAAGGATCCCGCAAGATACGTGTATTAATGAGGATCTTCCCTACAAGGAAAGACCTTCCCCGCCAAGAAACGAATGTCAGCTCTACGCTACTATAAAAACCCTAAAACCCTCACAAACCAAGGTACGCACAATTTACCCCAGCTCTGGCACTCTAGAGTTGTGAAAGTTCTCTAACTTAACCTTCAGAGGGTATTTGGCCGGTACCACACCGGTGCTCTCTGTGAGGTCTTCTTCTTTTTTGTTGCGCAGGTTTTTGTCTAGAGCATGTGAGGATCGTGTGACTTACTGACGATTTTTGGCATCATCAGTTGGCACCGTCTGTGGAGACGAAAACAGTAACAGCTATATTACCACTTCCTAGAGAAAGAGTTGTATAGTGCTCACTCACTCGATGGAAACCAATAACCATACTAGAGAAGAACCACGCATTGCTACCCTTGAAAGACAGGTACAGACCCTAGCTTTGGCTGTGGAATGCCTTACTAAGCAAAACCACGGCCTAGAGGAACAGCTGCGCCAAAGGGATGCTAGGCCCAACAATCACGGAGAAGAGCAAGAGGGCACCAACGCCGAAATGAGGGACCAAGAAGGACCAGAAGGCAACAATGCTCCAAGCAGACAATAGCGACAAGATACCAGCCATCCATTCGTTGCAGAAACAGCACCACCGCACATAGTCGTGGAGATGCAGATGGTGAAGGAGCGGATGGACTTCATGATGAAAGCCCTCAAAGGACGGGTGTCAAGCGACCTCGACAAGTTAGTCCACCGGACGGACTTGCCTTTTACTGCACCTATCACTTCATTCCTCATTCCGCCGAAGTTCCGTATGCTACAGGTAGAAGCCTACAACGGGTTAAAGGATCCCTTGGATCACCTGGAGTCATTCAAAACCCTTATGCACTTGCAATGCGTGACGGACGAGATCATGTGTCGAGCCTTCCCAACTATACTGAAGGGTCCTGCAAAGGCATGGTTCAGCAGGTTGACGCTCAACTTCATCAGTACCTTCAAGGAGCTGAATGCGCAGTTTGCCTCGTACTTTATCGGGGGGCACATGTATAAAAAGTCCACTGCGTGCCTGATAAGCATCAAGCAACCGAGGGATGAGATGTTGAGATCCTAAATTACCCGCTTCAATAAGGAAGCCCTCTCGATAGACGAAGCTGATGACAAGATACTTGTTGTCGCATTTACCAATGGATTGCGGAAGGGGAAGTTTATGTTCTCTTTATACAAAAACGACTCGAAGACCATGTCAGATGTGCTTTATCGAGCTACTAAATACATGAACGCCGAAGACTCTTTACTAGCTCGAGAGGAGAAACCCAAGAAGTGGGAAAGGCAAGAAGATAAATGACAGGACAGAGGACAGAAGACGATCAGAACATTGACAGAAGGATAGGCGCTTCAAGCCTCCCGTCGGAAGATTTGCGAACTTCACCCCACTAACTGCCCCTATCGATCAGGTCCTAATGCAGATCAAGGATGATGCAGCCTTAACGTGGCCCGGCAAGTTGAAGGGAGATCCCAGTAAAAGGTCCAGAGACAAGTATTGCCGTTTTCATCGGGACCACGGTCACGACATGTCTGAATGCTATGACTTGAAGCAGTAGATTGAAGCCCTTATTAAACAAGGGAAACTGCAACGATTCGTTAACAAAGAAAGAGTAGATCCACCACAGGAGCAGGTTGCTAAGAGGGATAACGAGTGCCCTAGGCCACCCATAGGGGACATAAGGATGACTGTAGGGGGCACCACGGCTTCTAGTTCATCCAAGAAGGCCTGTAAGACTTACCTTAGGATGGTTCAGAACGTCCAGCTGACAGGTTTCGTCCCAAAGATGGCACAGGTCGAGAACCCTATAATTGAATTCTCGGAAGAAGACGCTCGATGTCTCCACCACCCACACGATGATGCACTCATTGTTAGTATTTGGCTCTATTGATATCCTTTACTACCCGGCATTCCAGCAGATGAGGATTGAGAGAGAGCGACTCATACCAGCCAACGCACCACTCGTTAGGTTCGGAGAAACGAAGGTATACCCCCTCGGTATGGTCACATTGCCCGTGACGGTTGGTGACTACCCTCAGCAAGTTACTAAGGATGTTACATTCCTTGTTGTTGACTGCTCATCTGCCTACAATGCCATATTAGGTCGACCTACCCCTTTTATGTTATGTTCACATGGGCAGGCCCAACCGCGGTGATATTCTGATATCATTGGGAATATTTGTTTTACAGATCCCAAGAGGGAAAAAGAAGTTTTGTCATGATCTTAACTTTCGACAATCAATTATGAAAAGGAAATCAAAACATTCTTATTTGGAATTTGAAAATTTTAGATATAAACCAATATAATTTAAAGAGTTTTCTATTTTATGGGCAATTTGGAAGTCTTAAATTCGAAACTTACCAAAATTTTAGAATCTATGTGAAAAATTAAGTGAAAAAAAAAAAAAAAAAAACTAATTTGAAAGGGAAAAAATTTATTTTAGAAAAGTCTCAGTTGGCTAATGCCAATTGGCCACCAATTTATGGAGAGAGATATTGGCAAAGAAAGAAAAGTTATCATTAAAAGAGGTTTTTATTATTATTTTTTATTATTTTAAAAAATAAATTCTATTTGTGAGGATAGGTTGAGTATGTAACCTTTCGAAAAAATTTCTCATTTAAAAAAAAAAAAGTAAAAAACGTTTTCCACTCCATTGGATTTATTAACATCAATAGTTTATAAATGCTAATCAACGATCATCTATGGAGAGAGACATGGGCGAAAGGAGAAAACTTATTATAATAGAGTTAATTTCGTGGTTTAGAGTTCATTGGTGATGATATTCAAAAAATGTTTTTAAAAGGGAAAACGTTTTTCATCTAATTGGGTTTGTTTTATGTTAACCATATAAAACGTTTTCTATTATACCAAACACCAAAAAAAATATGAAACATTAACAAAAAAAAAAATATTTTCAGACTAAACAAATAGAATGTTAAGAAGTAGTTACATTCGAAAATTTGGACAAATAACATGAGTAAGAGCATTCATATTGGGTGTGCTAAAATAGCCCAAAAAACGATCAACATCTGGTGTGTTATAGATGAATTTTTTTAGCTTTTTACCGCAGTAAGCTACTATCTTTGGCTATTACTATAGCAACAAGCTAAGCACAAAAAATTGTTTTTTTATTCAATTTTCTCTCTCCTCTATGCATAAAAAAATAATAAAGAATAAATAAAGTATAAAAAATATAATTAAATAAAGTAGTAAAATAATAAAGTATGAGATGTAGAATATATTGTTAAATGGTATGCTATAAAATAGATAAAGTAGTTTATTAGTATGCTAAATGCTAAATTTTTTAGCAGAACGAATGTGAATGCTTTGAATAAGTACCATTGAGGATTAGCTTAGTAGTAGGGTTTATATAATTATATATAGACTATATATCTTATCATTTGAAATGGTAAAATTAAATGCCCAACATGACAATGCTACATTTAAGTCTTGACAAGGGCTGCGCATTTTCACAAGGAAAGAGACTAAAAAGAAAAAAATGTACATACAATACACATCAGTTTAACGAGTAATCATCAAGATTGCGCTATTGGATTTTCCCAAGCACATAAATCAATTTGCTCTGCATTGTCCTCCTCTTTGTCCTTATTAGGGCACTTGATTTGTACTTTTTTTTTTGTTGTGTGTGGATGTAACAAGGATTTTATGAAATGATTGTGATTTGGATTTTTTTTCCAGCACCACTTCTATTCTTACTCCTCCATATTGCTAAGAAAGAAAATACATGTGTTAATTTGTGTCTTCCAATAGTGCGTTCTAGGAGTACAGCATTATTGGATTGGAGTCTATAAGTAGGGCAAGAACTAAAGCATTAAAGTGTTTTCTTTTTCCCCCTTTTATCATTGCTTGTATTAACTACTTAGAGAAGAGTAGGTCCTATACCTTTCAGAGTTTTCTGCAGCTCCAGTGTGAAGTTGGACAACAAAGTTTTAAAACAAACCCCCCCCCCCCCTCTCATAGGGCCACGTATAGTGCCACGTATAGTGTTCATATATATATATATATATATGTGTTAGAGTTTATGCCCTAAAATCCAATTTATTGGCATGTTATAAATAATTAAATTGTTTAATTATATGAGACTATTTGTAAATGAACTAATTGGACATTATCATAGTCCTTGAGATGCATTGTATGTGATTTATGTAATTTATTTACAAAAGATATAAATCACAAGTTTCTTATAAACTCAAAATGTAGTTCATAGTCAGTGATGAAATTGGGCGTTTCATCTGCGAAGACTATAACACATCAACTAAGATGGTTTGTCTTAATCATGGAAGTGGAGACTTCTAGTTAATGTGTTGATATGTCTTAAGTGTGTAAGACATATTGAACTAGATCCCTGTGAGATTAATTATTCAATTAACAAATGTCACCTGAATAATAAATCTCACGACTTCTAATTTCATAGACTCTCAATCCTGAGAAGATAGTGAACCCGATTATGAAATGTAGGTTACTTTGATATATTAGGAGTGAGATATAATTTAATGGTCAAAACCTCAGTATGTTGGGTAACCGCACACAGTGTTGAGGGAACACATATTCTCAATATGAAATCTATAATCTCTTTCTATAGAGACACGAAATATCCCCTTGAGATAAGTTTAATGGGAACTGATTATTCAGGGCCGGCCACTTTAGTAAAGAGTTACAAGTTTATATTTATTGAAATTAGATTTCATAAATATGAATAACTAAAAGATTAAACTAGGGACTCAAGGAATAAAATAGTTGTTTACAAAGTGACAGTTTATTATGACTCTGTTAACTATGGATATTTCACGGAGTGGTCAAATGATTTTTTCTTTTCTTTTTTGAGAAATAAAGGGTCAAATGATATCATATTAGAGTCTTGGGATATAATTTATTAATAAGGCCTATAGTGCAATTATATTTCCATAGTGGTACTTGTTATATAATTAATGGTAATTTTGGGTTTGTCAAGAGTTGACAAATAAGCCTGAAGCCTATTAGAGTTAGAGCCTTATTTGTCCCTTTGGTCCCATCCCAAGCCACACACAAAAGCCCAATGGGGCTGGCCCAAAAGGCTAACTCAATTAGATAATCAGTTATTTATTTAATAAGAGTTATTAAATAAAGTAACTGCCAAGACAGTTAACATGTACGTATGATTAACAGAAGAGAAAAAGTTTTTACTCTGTAGTATCTTTTGAATACACTTTTATTCAAGGGAAAATTAACGTACTTAAGAACTGATTGAGAGACCACTCATCTTGGCCATCATGTGGAATTTGGATGAAGATTGAAAGTCTTCTCAAATCTTGTTTTTGAATTTTACCGTATCAAGGTACGCTTTCTCTTATTTGTTCTTGAATTCAAGGTTATATGTTATCTCTCATGAATGAAGTAGGTCCTTGTGTTACTTCTGCTGCATATTTTGTATGAGATGTAAAACCAGTTTTTCCAACTATATATATATATATATATTTATTTATAGGCAAGACTTAAGTACAGTACTTAAATGCTGTTCCTTAGGTTCTCCTTTTAATACTCTGTTTGTTTCGATAAAAAACCTTGTATAAAGATAGTGTCAGCATTTTCCAGTGTTTAGTAGTATCAGAAAAAATGAGTCAAAAGAAAACTATATTTGGTCAACATAAAAAGTATAACTTATTTTTAGAGATTGTTTTCCACTATTTTTTTTTGGAAAACAACTCTATCTTACAGTAACCTAAATAAGGAAAATTAGGAGATTGTTTTTCAACTCATTTAAAGTTACTACCAAACATAGGAAAATGAGATAGTTTTATAAAAAATACTTTTTAGAAAATGACTCATTTCCTAGAAAAATATTATTGTCAAAACAAACAGAGCGTAAGATTCTGTCATGTAGATTTTTTCTCATAGGATGAAAGTGTATTTTTTAGTTTTTTTTTTATTTTTAGTTTTTGAGGGAGAAGTATATTTTTTAGTTTTTTATTTATTTATTTATTTATTTATTTTTAATAATCTGCAATGTATTACTAGAAAAAAAAAGGGAACAGGGGGGATAATCTGCCTTACAAAGTGCCAGCAAAGCAGGGGGCAGATTATCCAACAGGAACACAAAAGCTAAGCGGGAAAGTAATGAAAATCTAGCTACTTGGTGTGCAACACCATTACCAGTCCTACTAATCCAAACAAACGAACAAGAAAAGAAGAACTTAGCTACAGCAATGGTATTAAGCAAATGGGTTCGAATGCACCAGGGAAAAGGTTGGTTAGGAGCGTTGATGGCATCAAAACAAACCTTGGCATCCCCTTCGAAGATAACACGGCTCCAATTCTCCATTTTAGCAAGTTGAACAGCCCAAAGCAGAGCTGCAGTTTTAGCTTAGAGGGGGGTTGTCTCCTAAATCAGCCTAGCCCAGATTTTGATTGGCACTCCACGGTGATCACGAGCCACCACAGCAATGGCAGCATTCGTATCAGAGATGGCAGCATCTATGTTGATCTTAATGCAATCAGCGGATGGAGGGGACCATAATCTTCTAAAAAAGATGCAACCACAATCAACCACATCCTACACAAGTATTGCAACTGGTTCGATTAGCAAGTCAATAGGGAGAAGTCGGGCATTCTTTTCTCAAAGCACACTCAAAGTAACACTCGCAGATCCTTGAAGAGTATTCTTCAGATGAAGTCCCTTAAAAAAGATACAATATACTTGGGTGCGCCTCTCCTCCTGTCCAGAGCACTTGCAAAGGACTTCTCTTACCTACAATCTAAGCTTGAAGCCAAGCTCATGGGTTGGAGGACCAAGTGCCTTTTGTGGGCTGGAAGAAGGACTCTCATTTGCTCGGTTGCCCAATCCATTCCAAATTACAGCATGTCTTCCTTCAACATTCCTAGAAAGTGTGCGAGAACCTTGACTCCCTTTCCAGGAGATTTTGGTGGAACCCGAAGAAATAAGAGGGTAAGTTTCTTGCTTGGAGATTGTGGGATAAGCTATGCTACCCAAAGAGTCAAGGTGGACTCGGATTCAAAAAAGCAAAGGATATCAATAATGCTTTTCTTGCCAAGCTTGCTTGGATGATTGCCTCCAAAAGGGACAGCCTTTGTATGAATATTCTGAGGTCTAAATACAAAGTTTCAGAGGACTGGTTGCATTTCGAGCCACCAAAGAGAGCCTCACCCATCTGGAAAGCTATTGAGCTAGCAAAGAAAATCATTGTTAAAGGAGCATGCTATACTATTAGCAATAGGATATCCATTAACGTCTGGACGGATCCTTGGGTTCCCTGGATAGAAGGTTTCATCCCAACCCCAAAAGAAGAGGTGTATACCCAACATCCTATCCTTGTAAGCCATCTGATTGACCCCAATCTTCACTGCTGGAAGCATAATTTAGTAAAAGAGCTGTTCAACCCTCCCTCGGCACAAGCAATTCTATCCATCCCCATTCAATCTAGACCTCTTCCTGACAAACTCATATGGACACTGGACCTAAAAGGAAACTTCTCAGTTAAATCAGCTTACCACATGTCCCACTCCCACCTACCCTCCTTAACCCCCAGTGGAATTTGCTGGAATAAGCTCTGGAAGTTGAACCTGCCTGAGAAACTAAAAATGCTCCTATGGAGGATTGGAGTCAACTCTATTCCCACTAAGGAAAATCTCCTCCCCCGACTCCATGTTAGTGATACCAATTGCCTTTTTTGCAAGGATAGCATTGAATCCTCAAGCCACCTCTTCTTTAACTGCCCTGCCTCTAGATCGTTTTGGTTTGCTGTTTGTTGGGGCCTCAGAACAGAGAACTTAGCAATTTTCCAACCGGAGGACATTATTAAGTTCATCTTGAATTCACATGTGTGATTATGGGACCACTTCTGCTTGTCCTAATTCCATAAATGTTTCTTTGTCTCAGTTCTTTGTCCAACATCCTAGACAGAATTTCTTGCCCCAAAATAAAAAGGTAAGGGGAGAGCGGGTCCCCTTGCCTAAGCCCTCTGCTCGGTTTGAAGCTCTCGGATTTACCCCCATTTACAAGGACTTCAAAGGATACCGAAGATATGCAGTTAAAAATCTAGTTTGCGAAAACTTCATTGAAGCCGAGGTGGAGAAGAATAGAGTGAATGAAGTCCCAACTGACCCTATCGTATGCCTTTTGGAGATCGAGTTTAATAGCCATCAGACCCGGACTGTTTTTTCGAGACTTGAAGCTGTGGAGAATCTCTTGAACAATTACTTGATTCTCGGCAATCCATCTATTAGGGATGAATGCAGACTGAGCTGGAGAAATTATTTTTTCAAGATGAGGTCTGAGCTTTGCCACCAGGAGCTTGGATATGATTTTGTAAACTACATTGCAGAGGCTTATAGGCCTGAAATGATTTACAGTAGTGGGGTTAGAAATTTTGGGAATAAGGACAATGAATGAGCAATTTACCTCCATAGGCATGGTCCCTCTGATGAAGAAGGATGTGATAGCATTTATGACAGTGTCGCCGATGGTATTCCAGAATTTCTTATAGAATATGGCAGGGAAACTGTCTGTACCTGGGGCTTTGAGGTCATGCATATTGAAAAGAGTGGATTTGATCTCATCATGAGAGGGAATTCTACACAGCTCAGCATTTTCATCCTCTGTGATGCACAGAAGGACGAGATGTTCAAAGTGAGGTGGAAAATCAGCTTCATTCTACTGAAACAGATTCTTGAAATGATCAAGGAAAGTCTTTCTGATTGAGTTACCCTCAGTAATCCATGAGCCCTCTCCATCACGTATAGCATCTATGCTATTCCTTTTTCTTCTAATAATCATGGAAAGATGGAAGAAATTGGAATTTTTGTCCCCCAATTTTAGCCAAAGCTCCCTTGATTTTTGGCGCGATAGGGCTTCGCTCCGAAGGAGTCATTCCATTAGTTCGGCTTGAAGGGCTGCTTCTAAATCCCCAACTTGGCTTGAAGCGGGCTATCTTTGGATGTTCTTGATGCGTTGCATAAGGGAGTTGATCCTGTCCTGGCACATTCCAAACACTTCCTTATTCCATTTTTTGAGAGCTTCCCTAGTGGCCGCCTGCTTTTTACACAATTTAATGAAGTCTGGTCCAGTGTGTTCATCACTCCAAGCACTATCAATGACTGAGCCACAACGGTCGTCCCTAAGCCAGGCAACCTCAAATCTAAAAGGTTGGTGCGCAAAACATGCCTGGGGGTTCGTGTCAAGAACAATAGGGGTGTGATTAGAACCTATGGCACTGAGATGGGATATTGTAGCTTTCGGGTATGCAAGCCTCCACGCGATGTTGGCAATTCCTCGGTCTAGTCTTCTTTTAATTGCGGCATTTCCCCATTTACCTTTCGCCCAAGTATATTTGCCACAAGAGAATCCTAAGTCAATGGCCCCAACCTCGAACATCAAGTCCTTGAGATAGTTTGTGAAGGGACTGCCTTTTTTACCTCATACTGCTTCATTTTCATTGAGCACAAAATTGAAGTCCCCGAAGCACATCCAAGGCCCTTGATGAAATTCAAGTAAAGCCATGAGATTTTCTCATGCTTTTCTTCTTTTTTGATGGGTACGGTGGGCCATTGAAACCAACCATGAGCCATTCACATGCCAGATCGCTAATTTTAACAGCAATAAGATTTTTATTGTATTCCACTTCCTTAACAGTCAGCCCATCTTTCCACAAAATACAGAGCCCTCCTGCTTTACCTTTTGCTTCAACAACTAACAAATGATCAAACTTAATAGAAATTCTAACAAACTCCATTCTACCAACAGAGGCTATAGTTTCAGACTAAAAAATTAACTCGGGCCTAGCCCTTTTTATTTGAGCCTTTAAGGCTCAAACTGTCGAGGCGTTGCAGATGCCTTGATAGTTCCAACCGAGTAGCTTCATGGGGACGGTGGGGGCATGATAAGGCCCACCTCCTCGACCGTATAGGTAGTTGAATTGGATTTTGTATTGGAGTGTGAACAGATTTCAGACAAAGTGTGATAGAAGGACTTACGATTGTGTGCTTCATCATCCACTTTCTAGATTTCTTTGATTATGAAGTACTCCAGGCTCGATTGCGGAATAAGAGCTATTGTCTCTGGGTCAAAGTAGATTGGCTCTGGTCCCCTTGCAGCAATTCTGAAACGTTTGGCGAAGACCTCAAGCTCTTTTTCCGTAACTTTCCTCTTCAGAGGGTTTGATGGAGGAAGTATTTCATTTGGTGTGGATAGGAGTGGAGTTTGGAGCTTTTGATGATGTTCGGGGTTGGTGGAACACGGTGATGTGAGGGGTGTGGAGGATTGGGTATTTGTTTGTTAGAGCTTTTGATGAGGTTCAGAGTTGGTGGCACACAGTGATGTGAGGCGTGTGGAGGATTGGGTATTTATTTGTTTACGGGTTGAGCTATGCGCATGATTTGGGCAGTTTGGGTTTTGGGCTGAAGAGGGGTAAGCAAGCTCCTCAATGGGCCTCAGGCCCACTTGTACCGGAGTTAAGCGAAACAATTTACAAAATCCATGGGCTGGTGTTTTGGTAGCAGGGATGCATAGGACATTGCCTCAATGCATGAGGCGTGATGGGGGACTGTTGTCTCCAGCGGTGATTCCAACTCAGCTTGGATAGACGTTATAAAGGTAGTACACTCCGTACCTGCTGATGTAGTGGAGGTGAGAATGTCGTGGGAGCGCCACGTGTCTTGTGAAGGTAGTGGGCTGGTACATGGCACCTGATGCAAGTTGTACGACGTTGGAGGTGCTTTTTCAGGCGTACCATCTCGCACGGATCTGCTTTTGTTCTCCGATGCCTGCCCCGATGACTCTCTGGTCACATTGGCGGCGTCATCTGGTTGCACGAAAACCCCAGGTGGAAGAGAGTCGTGACCGGGTCGGAGCCATGGTCCAGCAACTTTAAACCTGGCACTGTTGGAGTTGTAGAGCTGGAAAATGGTGCCTGTGCACGATCTTTCTTCATGCCCTATAACTCCACACTTGTAACAAACATCTGCAAGCTTTTCGTATTTTAAACCGATCCAAGCATTAGTGCTGTTTGGTCGGGGAAAGAAGAGGCCTGGGAGTAGTGGTTTTCCTACTAGAATGTCCACACGAATTCAGAGAAATTTTTTCCATACGCCGCCAGGTTCACCGACTAGATCCACTTTAACAACTTCTCTTAGCCTCGAACCTATCTTCCTAAGGTTATCCTCAGTATTCCACAAGGCAGGGAGGCCATGGACTTGGACCCAGAAAGTTGATGAGGAAAACTCTACTTCTTGCCAGGTGACTTCTAGGCTCCATTTTTTGAGGATAAGGTGGCCTCCCTTACATGACTAAGGACTTCTGTGGTAAGCTCTATGGGCATCCACTTCGTGGCTGAAGGAGAACATAAAGATGTCCTTATCCATTCGTTTCACCTCCAATGGGCAGACCGGGTCCCATGCCTTTAGAACCACATCCCTCACATAAGCGAGAACAATATCTTTGTTGGTGATAAGTTTGGCGAGGAGTATGAGTTTTGGAGAGGTAGTAGTGCCTTGGTTTGGAGGGAGCTCTATTCTGGCTTCTTCGCATGATACTTTTTCTGTGCGGGATATGAGGTCCGAGACCTCCATGGTGAATGGTGGACGGAGGGTGGTATTTTCGCAGTGATGGGTGGTATTTTTGCAGTGATGGGTGAGAGAGGAAGATGGTCAGATGGGGTCGTAGATGGGAGGGAGTGGGTGGACGGAGGGTGGTATTTTCGCAGTGATGGGTGGTATTTTTGCAGTGATGGGTGAGAGAGGAAGATGGTCAGATAGGGTGGTAGATGGGAGGGAATGGGTGGACGGAGGGTGGTATTTTTGCAGTGATGGGCGAGAGAGGAAGATGGTCAAATGGGGTGGTAGATGGGAGGGAGTGGGTGGAGGGGGTGGATAGCTACGACAGGCCTAGCTACAAAGTTAGGGGAAAGGTGAAGGGGATAGAGTACTAGTGAGAGTACGGAGAGAAAAAATACTTTTTTACTCCTGTTAGGTTCTTGTAGTATATTTTTTAGTTAAGTAGCCATATGGCTGAATCTTAAAAGATGAACCTAAGGAACAACACCTAAGATACTGTACAAAGTTTTAAAACAACCCCCCCTCTCTCTTCCTCTCTCATAGGGCCACATATACATATATTCAATGATTACAATGGAGGATGGAGGGAGATCACGTATCTTATTTAGTTTGTTGTATTGTTAGATAGAAGTTTATATATATATAAAAAAATGCACAATAGAAGTTATAATATTAACATGTATCTCAACGTAAATGTCACATATCGTATCATTTACTTTTGTCATGTGATACACTATAAATATATTAAAATTATTAATATATTTTGTTCTAAGTAAACTTTGTTGCCAAAGTTTAAAGAAGTTACTAAATACTATTCCAACTGAAAACTTTAACAATAAATTTTTACCTAAAGCAAATTAATTACTTATAGTGAGTTACAAGGTGAAACCATCTCATCGGATATGTACCACTATGTTTTATAATGAAACTTATTATAACTAAAACCCTATTATGAAATTTTTATGGAACTAAAGGTTTTACTCCAATAAAAATTCAATTACTACAAGTGTAGACATCAAAATTTTATGATGTATTCACAATTGTCTGATTGATCATGATCAAATATTTGTGATCAAATTAATTCCCAATTGATGATTGTTTTATAATAATAAAAGAACTAGTCATGAACTTGTTCAATATACCGAAATATGTAATTATTTTGTGTTGAGGGGGAAATTGATGCCTTTGAATAAAATATGGGGAAGCCAAGCTGAAACCCAACGATAGGCTTTTGAGATGATGCCCAAAGGCTTTCGATGTGGTGACAAGCCTATC
Source organism: Notholithocarpus densiflorus (assembly GCA_030021035.2). Taxonomy (NCBI): domain Eukaryota; kingdom Viridiplantae; phylum Streptophyta; class Magnoliopsida; order Fagales; family Fagaceae; genus Notholithocarpus; species Notholithocarpus densiflorus. The sequence continues at coordinate 1,612,072 of JARYZH020000009.1, read as the reverse complement.
TAAGTAAGAAATAAAGGTTGCACCTTGACAAAACATCAACAAAAGCCCAATAAAAATACTTCACAATAGTTAATTAGTATGTTAGTGGTCCTGTTTTGATAATACAAGAAAAATAAATTCTCCAGCGGTAGGGTGAAATTACACTTAAAGTCCAGCAGTCAATTATTAAATAGATTCAAGAAAGTGTTCATTTTTGTAAGTCCTTGTGTGTCTTGGTCAGAGGGATCTATTGTACTTTCAGCCATCATTACATCAATATGAAGGAAGAATTCTATTGTTACAAATACATTATATCCTTCAATAGTAAAACAAAAGGTAAAAATTAAAGGTTTCAGGGTGAGAAGAAAGGGGTTAATTGGCATGGTGTGAAGGGAGAGAGAGATTCCAGCTCAGTGCAGCAAATGTTGAACTAAGATTCCTAGGGAATATATATATGTGGCATAAGTGGGGTAGTGTAGGCTATTTTGAGTAAGTGGGTATGTAAGCTTGTGGTGGTATGATGGAGTTAATGCTGAAGCTAAGTCTTTAATGGGTAAAGGGTTGTTTATGACTAATTAGGAAGCATTTATGGGCTTAGAATATGCAAAAAATGAAAGGGAATGTTTGAGGCTAAGTGAGTGTGGGCTAAGTGGTATGATTTATGAGCTTAAAGAGAGTTAAACTACAAGCAAAGTGACAAGAATAACAGAAATTTCAGAGGGGTTGGTGTGTCTTATGGGCTGGTATGCTTAGGCTTTTATAGGGGAGTTTAAGGGAGCATTAATTAGCAAAAGTCCAAAATGTAGGACTGATTCAGGGGCAGAATTGTTGATATAATTATCCTAGGATTTGGCCTAAAATGGGAGATTTTCTTTTGGGGCTGTTTTGCTTCTTTGGGCAATGTCACACATGGGTAAAAATTAGCATAATCTTGCATTAAATGCTAAGAATTCTGAGATGGTGTTCAACCAATGGGATTAAGGCAGGTATTAAGGAGGAATCCTAGTACTGCAACTGAGATTTAGACCCCAAGAAGTAAGATTCAACACCCCAAGCCAGGTGTCAAAGTTTAAGCCCACTTCAGAGGGTTCTGCTAGAGATCCCTTTATGCCTTCCAAACTACATGTTCCCAAATTTTCCCCTTTAGGATTCATAAGCTTGGCACATGAACTATGTCTTGAACGTTTTTGACATTTATAGCATTGATTTGTTGAGATTTGGATTACTTGGTTTCAGCTCCCCTTCCGCTGGAGATATAGTCTTGAGGAAAATGATGAAGTTCCATCACCCATTAGACTTCAGCTGATATCACAACCTTTGGGCACTGTTCATGTCAGGTAGAGAGTGACAGAAAGTTGATGGGACAGCCCCTAGTTCATCCTCAAAGACTTGGTTCTCTTGTAAAGGCCTCCAGCTGTACCTTGGTCAAGGATGAACAAGAGCTGGTTGTCTATTTTCAGTCCTTTGCCTCTTGTTGGAGTTCTTTGGTTCGGGCTTGCTCATGTGGGCTGGTCCCTTTGGGCTGGGCTGTGTTCATCCTACAAAATGGACATCAACAACACATGTTGCCATGGGTTTTCATCCCTCTTGGACTTTTATTATTAGTAAATATTTTGGGTTTTCATAGATATTTGTAATGGGTCTTTGGGCAATGAGTTGTAACATTTGAAATAATAGGATAAGTTTCAAAATGCCTTTGTAAATAACATTTTAATTTTTGAAAATGATGAACTCCATATCATAAGTAATGTTCATGACTTCTAATAATCACATCATAATTTAAATGGTGAGCTTGTGGGATTGAATAGTTACCATGAGCTTTGAAGATAAATATTATGGACATTGTGATGTAAAATATGTTATGAGATGAATATCATAATCTTCAAGATAACTTTCCATGAGCTTTTATAAAATGATTGCCATGGTTTTTGGGATGATTGCCATAGTAATGTTTAAGAAACATTGTTCATCTTTTAAATGAAATAATTATAACATAATATTTTTGCCAAGCGTTAATAATCTTGGGCTTTTGATAAAATAGTGCCAACATAAATTGGGTTTTTTGATATTGTCAGTGAGAACTGGATTTTTTGATGTTGCCAGCGAGAACTGGGCTTTTGATGTTGCCAATAAAAATTGGACTTTTGATATTGCCAATGAAAACTGGGCCTTTTGATGTTACTAATGAAAATTGGGCTTTTGATATTGCCAGTGAGAATTGGCCTTTTTTGATGTTGCTAGTGAATATTGGGCTTTTGATGTTGTTAATGAAAATTGGGCTTTTTGATGTTGCCAATAAGAACTGGGTTTTTTGATGTTGCCAATGAAAATTGAGCTTTTGATGTTGCCAATGAAAATTGGGCTTTTGATAAATAATTTGCCATGGTTTGAATCATGGGCTTTGATTATGGGGTTAAATCTCATTGATAAAATAGTATTGCCATGAATTTGAATCATGGGCTTTAATTATGGACTTGAATTCCATTGATAAAATTGTTTTGTCATGTATTTGAATCATGGATTTTTTCAAATATTGCTAAGCATAAAAATTCTTGGGCTTTAGAAAGAATGAGATTTTAACTTGCTCAATAAATAATTTAGGCTTTACAAAAAAATATTGGGTCTTATAGTGTTTTACATTTGTAGCCCAATTTTGTGATGGAAAGAAGAATGGTTGTGGGCTAGCATAGTACAAAAATATTTAGGTAGGCCTAATAATTTGTTTGTGACGTTTGAAAAATAAATAGGTGTTATTTAAATAATATTAGGTAAAAAAATGTACCCCAACATTTTGTAATATGTTATAATGTATAATTTATTTTATGAAAAGGAATATATTAGAATTAGTAGTCTTGAGAAGTAATACTCAACAATTTTCTCTTCTAAGTTCCCCCCTTTTCTCTTTCTTGATTGCATATAATTATCTCTCTCTCTCTCTCTCTCTTTCTCTCTCTAAATTTGACAATTTCTTCTAGTATCACTTTTTTTTTTTTAAGTTAATTACTCTTTATTAATATTTTGGATATGTTATATATATATATATACACACACACACACACTTTTTTTAGATGAGCCAAATTCTTCTAACATGTATGATAGTGGTTATGTTTTCTTGTACAATTGAAATTTCTAGGCTTCAAATATATTATTTTCTTGCATCTTAAATTTCTCATTTTCTTAAGGAGATTATCATGATAATCGAAACTTATCACAAAATTATAATATTATCTAAACCAAAATTAAATGAAATGCAAAGCCAAGTAGATTGTATTTTGATATAAGATTAGATTCTCACTTTCAAAACAACTCAATATTAACTCAAACTAAAATTAAAACCAAAGGCTTAAGATTAAGAGAGAAGATCTATGATGGGGAATTAAGAAACATAACACCAAAACACACCAACCCAAAGTTGATTTGCCAAAAGCACAAAAACTCATCAACTAAAAGTAGAGCTGCAAGAAAGAATAAAAATTCACAAAAAAAAAAAAATGTGAAAATAAAAAAGAGGGGGGGGGGGGGATAAAAAAATGGACTAAGAGTATTCCGATCAGCCTCTTTGCAATTTTAGCTAAACTAGCCCCAAAAAAAAAACTCCAATTTTTACTATTTTAACAAATAGACATATACATCAGTCTCAATATTTATTTCTCTACTATATTCTTGAAAAAAAAATATCTACTATATTTAAATATTATTTTTTCTCTCTCTAAAAATAAATAAATAATTTTTCCACTTCCCCACCCCTTGCACTGCAATATGGCAACACTACTCTTTACAAACCCACCTTCACCTTCACCGCCAATCACAAACACCAACCCACCACAGACACCACCAATCACTGCAAACAATTTTAGCATCAGAAATCACAAACCCCACCCACTTTCATTGAAAACCCAGGCATGTTGCACTTGTTTCAAGAACCAAACCCAATCACGGAAAAACCCACCAAATATAATCTCTGGTGAAACCCACCTTCAAGCACCAAATCCACTCACACCACCTTTAATCACCAAGCCCCATTGAACCAGTGATCACTAGCGAAATGCACTTTGAAGCACCGAACCCACTCGCACCACCTTCAACATCCAAACCCACCTTCAACCACCAAGCACTACCTTCATTCACCAAGCCTCATCGAACCCAGTCACCTGACCCACTTGCACAAACAAGCCCTGTCACTCGCAAAAACCATAAACTCTATGCATGAGAGAGAGAACAAATAAATAAAAAAAATATTAGTTTAGCTTTGGCGATGACCAATCCTCATTACTTCGGGCGAGGTATTTTTGTACGCTACTTTTTCAAGTTATTCTACTAATACTGATGTGGACAGATTTGTGTTGTTTAGCCAAAAGTTTAGCTATTTCTAGTGTATACCGAAGCTACTGCGAATGCTCTAAATGGGCGACAAATAGCCAAAAGGGGAGGAGAATGGTTGGAAACGGGTGTTTGATGTGGCACAATAAGATATTAACAAAATTAATTGTTAATAATCAATTATTATTGTATGGACCAGATTTGAGTCCCTATCCCAAAAGGTAGATGAACTTAGGCCCAAAAAGCCCAAAACAATGAATTTGTAGAGAGTGAGTTGGAAAACTGGGCTAAAATGAGTTGGATAACAAATAAAGCAGACTTTATTGATAAGAACAGAAAGATAGATTGATTTCAACTAAAGAGAACCGTCCTCGGCACAATCCAAGGAGATCAGTTCTTGTATATTTCTTATAAGTTTGATTACAAGTCTGTTTTCTGATTGCTACAGTATTTCTTTCTCTTTTTTTCTCCCCACCTTTCCTTAGGGGTCTCTCCCATTATATATCTCTCTTTCAATGATCTTGGCCCTCCAGTTGTTGATCATCCAGGGCATTACTTGAGTGCTTGTCCCATCGGACACCTTCTCTGGCCCTCTGTGAGTTGGGGTAGCCAAGACAACACTGTTCAGGGGTCTTCTCCATATAAATGCGGCCAAAAAGTTAGCTGCAGAGCATTCAATGCGGTGGCAATAGCTTTTCCTTAGATATTTCCTAACTCTCATCCCTCTAGTACGTTCATAGTGCGTGTCTTTATCAATAGAGCCTCTTGGGTCGTCACCATTAGGCCTGTTCAAGATCTGATCGGCGCCGATGAAACCGACCGGTGCTGAACCGATCCAACCTCTTCCAAGCCTCACCGTAGGTGTCCGGTGCAGTGATCGGCGGCGATATGGGCAAACTGAAGACTACCAGTGCGGCGAGCGATGGCTATTTTGCACTTCGACGAGAAACCGCACCACACCGCATCGGTATATATAAACACACTATGATTTAAAATATATGTATCAGTGTAAAGAGAAGAAAATTGAAAGCAGACATGAAAGCTAAAGAAGAAAGGTAGAAGAAGAAAAAGAAAACGGCGCTGTGTAAGTTTAGGTTTCCTTCTTTTCTTTTCTTTTTCTTTTTTTTAATATATATATAATCTGGCACTAAAAAGACGTCGTTTTAGTACCTGATATTAAATTTTAATACCAGCTCCAAAACGACGTCGTTTTATCATCAGATTAAAAAAAAAAAAAAAAAAATTTGTAAGCCACTAACGACGACGTTTTAATTTTAATCCCTAGGATTATTTACCCATCCCCTCTCTTTCTCTCCCTCATTCTCGTTAGTCTCCTTTCCCAGAGTCCCAGTCCCAGCAACAAAATCTTCACATTTGTTCTCTCTCTCTCGCCTCGTCTTTCGTAAGTTTTTAGTGATGTTCTGACTTCGGAGTTCAAATGCTTCTCCATACAAATGCAATGGTTTTCTACCAGGTTTTTTTTATGTGATTTATTTTCAATGATGTTTGTTTGATCTTTTATGGGTTTGGTTTAGTTTTTTATTTGGGTTTTTTTTATAATGGAAATGGGTTATGTTTGAGAAAAGATTGTGAATTTGTTTGTAGTTAATTGTTTGTAGTTTTCTTTCATTTTTTTTTTTTGTTTATAGAATATTTGGGTTTTTTTTTTTTTTTTAATGAGCATGATGTGATTTGGGGTTGTTAATTGCATTGTGTTTGGTACCTGAAAAAATGAGAAATTAACCGAACTAACCGCACCGAACCAATATCTTGCACCGCACCTTGTGTAGACCGGTTCCCAACCCTCCACAGGTGAGGTGTGGTCAGGGATGGGGGAAAACCGCCCCTATAGGTGCGGTGCAAAAAAGCCACCCAAAACCGGCCGCACTGCACCGTGTATAGCCCTAATCACCATGGATGACAGGAGGTACATCTTGATATTCGTTGCACTTAGCCGAGGGGACATTCCTCCTCGGATAACCTCTCCCAGCCATTACGATCATAGTCTGCCCGTGAAGTTCGAGGTTTTTCGTTTTTCTGGCTACTAGTCTGTTCTCGGACCATTGTGCCTCCTCGAATAAGGCCCAAGGCCCAATACATATTTGGGCCTGCGTCCCCACAATTATATATTGAATAGATTTCATTAATTATTTTAAATTTTTTTAATGATCTATTATAATATTTAATATTGATAAAAACTCAATCTTACATGTGTTTTCCAACCTAACTCATAGTATTTTTTGTTATTTATTTTTACTAATTATTTTATTATTAAATTTTTATTTATGTTATTAAACTATTTATTTAGTTTATTTACATTTCCTTAATAAATATGCATATCATAGATATATTATTCTTGTTTGTGTATATTATTATTGTATCATGTACATCACATTTAGAAGGAAAATTATTGTGTACTCCCGGAGTACCATAAATGCGTACTCCCTTATCTCACATGAATAGTAGAGTAGGTCCCACTAATTAAATTCATGGTGGGATCCACCATGAATGTGAGATGGGGGACTACGCATTTATGGTACTCTAGGAGTACCTAATAATTTTTCTATTTAGAATATATTGATATACTTGATTGAATAAAATCAAGGAACATTATTTGTCCTTAATTTTAGCCCAATTAAAGGATTCTTTTTAGTCAAGTTTAGTTTCTATACATAGCATACATAGGATTCATAAAACTACAACTTTGAATAGTAAAAGATGTAACCTTTAAAGGTTTTATGTCGTGGACATGGATCTTCCGGTCGAACAACATAATTCTCCTTATTCCACTCTCTCTTCCTATCTCCAAATCTTTGATTTTCTTCCTTTTATTTTAACATATATATAATTTAACTTTAAATAATATTACACTACCTAATAACCTTTTTTATTGAATTAATATTTTGAAAATGTCATAGTTGGATAAAATGTTGTGGACATAGCACTTCTCATATTCTTAACACTTATACTAAATTTTGTGCCAATTAGATACTATTTGCTATTTGATCTAGAAACTTATCTTTTATGAACACTTTTAAACTAAAAAATATTTGAAATTTAAACATTTAATTGATAACATAGTTGTTGACCTTAGAACATCTTGAAAATTTTTCAAGAACTTATGGTATAAGAAGAAAATCTAATCCAACGGTGAATTTCTTAAAAATTACATCCAATAAAAACACATTGAGGAACTTGAACCTAACAAATATATATATATATATATATATTTATATATATATGATTTGTCTTTTAGCTAAATTTCTTATTTGCAAGGTAGGATATAAAATATATTCTCCTTTCGTTTTCTTCATATGTCTGACAAAAAAATTTAAGGTTTGTGTAATTGTAAACAGGTAGGCAAATCATGAAAGAAATGGATCATGAATGTACTTATATACTTGTCGGGTCATATCTCTAATATGACACTACGGATCAGATCCTTGATTTGTTTGCTTGTATGATTCTAAATTGACAGCATTGAAGAGGGAGATTTGGTATATCTTACAAGTTACAACCACAATGCAAAGCATCGAAAATTCAGAGGTACAACCAAGGCAAAGTTAATTATCTGTGCTGAAGAATGATGCTATGTGAATCTAAGTTATATCCTTTAGAGTACATCAATTCAAACATTACACATGGAAGCTGCTGGGACTACAAGCTTTACCTTCTGAATAGCAGGGTTGATGGCCCCACGAATGGTCCCAGATGGATGAGCATTACCTTCAAGGTAGAGCAGTACTGCATTAATGAAATGACATAGGTGTACACGTAGTCAAGTCAATGATCATGACCCTGTTTAATTGAGAATCTAGAGCCGGTATGAAACTTTGAATGATCAAGATTCTAGATATATATGGTTGTTGGATGAGTAATCTATTAGTAATTAACTTCTACGCTGTCCTACAAATGGTCAAGACAACATAATTTTCCAATCCTCCTATGCAGGTTGGCTAGTCCATTCACATGTCCCTATTGTTTTGGTGATCTGTAGGGTTTCAAAATTGAAACAATAAAATAAAATAATTCAATGTAGAAAGAGAAATCGGAAGAAAGAAAATTAATGTGGTTAAGTATGATGGTTTATCTCTACAATCAAAAGTCTAACTAACCACACCTTTGCTACATTAAATTATGTTATAATGAACCCAATGTAGGGTAAATTTATGAAGACATTAAGCATAGTATGGTAACTTTAAAACCATCCATCATATTACAAAACCATGGTAGTATAGTATATGAATTTATGATAATATCTCAAATGTAAAGCTTGAAGATGACTTGAGTTTGTAGTATAAACTTGATAAGGGAACAATGACCATAAATGATCGGATTAGATGTAAAATGAACCATGATGTCAATTGGAACAAAAGAGATAATAATGAACAAGGATGTTCAGCAAGGAATAGAGCTCAGAAGATGGCTATTGTGGCTAAAAGATTACTGCACCAATGACCAAAGGAAGACTAGTATTATGGTAGGAGGTCTATGTTTATAACAAAAACCTAATAGACTATATCTTTAATTTATTGAATTGTGTTTAACAATAAACCCAATGTACGTAGAGCGTAAGGTATGATAATCCTAAAAACATGGTAGTATTATAAAACCATGAGAGCCTATAATATTATACAAAACCATAGTCTAGCCATCATGCACGCTTTATTATTTCCATAGCCTTTTCTATTTGTTGGAAATTTTTTTCGATATACTTTCCGAATCTTCACGTGTATGCTAAGTAATTCCAAACTTTAGTAAGGGTGAAAAATGAAAACTTGATGCATAAAACTTGGTGGAAGTAGCGTTATTAAATTATTTGCAATGATGTAAAGAATCTCAATGTGTCACTCGGTCAAATGAGCTCTAGAAGACCTACCAAAGATGAGCACACTAGCTCGAAACAATACTGATGTGGTATTGGCCCAAACTTTTGATGCTTTGGTTAAGACTCAAAATAAACGTTCATAAACAGCCCGAACTTAACTCGATAAAAAGCTCGAACATATTTGTTTGTTTATAAATAAGCCAAACTTAAGTTCTAATTTTAGGTTTGTTTGAAAAACGAGTCAAGCCCAAGCAAAAAATATAGTTCATGAACATGCTCGTGAACAATAAGGCTCAATAATAAATAAATAAATAAATAAAAACAAGTCAAATTTAGGCTGGTTTATGAACTTGGTAATAAATTTGATATGATCTTGAAAAATAAACTTATATCTTATCAAGCCTTTAATTAATTAGGAGTTATGATCACATGTCCAAACCAAATGGAGTTGATAATATTCTTAATATGGACTTAATACTTAGATCTTGAGCTTAAAAGCTTGATATGAAGCATGAGTTTGAGCTTGATATTAAACTCAACCTTAGCTTGACTAAACCAAGCTTAAACTTTTGGACTTTCTAACAAGCTCAAATTCAAATATAATTTGTAAGATTAGTTTAAACTCAAGCTAAATTTGAACATTTTACATTTGTTTAAATAGAGCTTGATCATTTAATACTTGACAAAGCTCGGATTTACTATGTTATTTTGGGCAGGCGGGGATTGTGCTTATGCATCTAGCCTTGTCCCCATCAATCTGCTTTTAGGATTGACGAGCTATACCTATCAAATTACTTTTAGGATTTACCTCCAAACAAAATTGTGCAGTACTTTTATTGTTTATTTACTTCTTGAACTGCTTCTCAAAAAAAAAATTTACTTCTTGAACTCCTCTGTCCTGGTAAAAGTGAGAATATGTTGGTGATTTTAGATATGCAGCAGGACAATCAATATCGGGGGAGAAAAAAATCAATTGAAACGGGAAAAAGTCACTAAAAGTATAGTATAGTATTTGAACATTTTCCCAAGAAAGCCTTCTTGAATACTGAGCAAGATCCACATATTCCAGTGGAGGACAATGCATGGACCTAGGCTATAACGAAACAGAGACCCGAGGTTCCCTAAAAGAACGGTGATTAACTTTTGGAGTACATATAACACGCTGTCTTGAAACTAACTCACCAACAGGAGGCTCACTAAACAACAACAACAGAACCGAAGTGTACTGGGGGGGGGTCTGGCTCACACAGACGTAGACGTAGAAAAAGCTTATATCCATTGGATAAAATTAAGAGGCACACAGCACTTGGATTTGACTGGAATTAAATTTTATCTCGTGGAATGGGATTTTATCATTTAAATGGTACTTTCACTTTGATACACCCATGAACCCAACTAATTTGATTGATCGATTGATTTTGCGATCATGACACCCCTACAACACCAAAACTTTGACCTACATGCATGGCACTGGAGCTGGGTACCCCTATGCCTATCCTTGCACTGTTGCCCATGTGCTAATTAAACTGCAATGCATGCCTATTATGGGATTTTATGGCCAAATGGCTATAAAATCCTAACTATTTAGTTAGTAGTTTAAGTTTTTAAACTATATTTTTAACTAGCATTTCGAGTCTAAGAGACTCGATTTGGGGTCTATAAATCGAGTTTTTGAGACTCGATTTTCATGGGTTGTTCACGTCTGATGTGACACTTTTTCCACGTAGCATCTACCTGAAAATCGAGTCTTAGAGACTCGATTTCTAACCCAAAAATAATAAATATTAATGACCCAAAATGCAGAAACAGCAAAAACGCGGAAGGAAAGAAAAAAAGAAAGAAAGAGAGAGAAGAAGAAGAAGAAGAAATGGAGATGCAAGCTCACCGACCCAGGCCGCCGCGCAACCCAGGCCGCGCCAGACCCAGGCCGTCGCGCAACCTAGGCCGAGCGCGACCCAGGCCACCGCACGACCCAGGCCGCGCGAAGCCCAGGCCGCACGCAGCCCAGGCCACAATCTGATCTCTCTCTCCCTCTGATCTCTTTCTCTCCCTCTGATCTGAGTATCTGAGCTCTTTCCGCGATCTGTTTTTTTTTTTTTTTTTCCTCTGGGTTCTCCGATCTCCCTCTGCACGCCTGATTTATTCTTAGTATATAAGGGTTATAAATCGAGTCTTAGAGACTCGATTTCCGTGTAGTCACCACGTGGAAAAAATGCCACATCAGATGAGATTAGACCATGAAAATCGAGTCTCGAAGACTCGATTTATAGGCCAAAATCGAGTCTCTTAAACTCGAGTTGCTAGTAAAAAATATAGTTTGAAAACCGGAACTACTAACTAAATAGTTAGAATTTTATGGCCATTTGGCCATTTTGGCCCCTATTATGGGTTTTACCGGATTGAGATACAATTGTTATGGATGATTGAGATTTAAAATTGTAAAAAGTAACTTTAAATTTTAACTATTGAATTTAAAAAATGAGAAAAAGTATGACTAGTAAAAAATTGTTGTGAGAGAGAAGAGGGTTAATTGCATGGCATATTGCAATTGCACCAGATCTCAAGCCGGCCTAAAAGTATTGATTTAAGAATTACATTTAGAAACATTTTATAGGAAAATGATAAATCAATTAATTTTTCTGACAGATTTTTATATTTCTTATGAAAGTAGTGTTAAAACTTTCATAATATGGTTTATTAACAATTGTTTTAAAGACACCCGTTAACATGACCCAAAAAGTAATTACTTTTTTTAACAATATTTTCAATTTCTTATAAAAAGGTCATAAAATGGATTATTAATATATATTCTAAGGGTATACATTACCTGAACTCATTACACACACTCACGTGCTAATCATTTTTTAAACACGGTTTTAAAAATGATAAGCTCATACCAAAACGTAATGAAAAAATTGTGGCTTAAAATTTAAAAAAAATGTGTTTAATGGTCAGGTGACTCTCGGTTCAATCCTTAGGCCATTAGGTTATTGGTGGTTTTAGGAATTTTTTTTTCTATGGTAATCATTAAGAAACTTAAATTATACAAAATATAATAAAAAATGAACTTGAATATATCGACATCACAAAAAAAAAAAAAATGCAAATTCATGAAGTTTTATAATTTCCTTCCACTAATAAAATGAGAAAGCAAAAAGGGACAAAAGAGAGATGAGAACTGGGAATTTCGAGATAAGTGTAATAAAGTAAGAGAAAGTATGAAATGATGATTAAAAAAATGGAGAGAGAGAGAAATAAACGATACCTACTGCAATTACGAGCCAAGCCGTTGAGGAAAGCAAAGTTGAGGTGAGTAGAGCTACCAACACCACATAGGGGAACTCATGGTGAAGGTATCTCTCTTGACACTGTTTTCTAGGAAATATGAAATTTGATATTATTTTTATGGAATGGGTTGAATGAGTTACAAATCTAAAAATGATAATGAGTTTTCATATATTTTTTTTGTTTGTTTTTGAATGAGCTTTTTGTTGAATATTTTATAAGGAATTAAGGATTATATCTGGGGGCCAAAATTATTTTTGTTGAACCTAAATTCTTGGGATTCTCAAATTAGGGTGTTCATATTAACACCCTATACCTTGGGTTCAACCTAAAACTGCCCTTACATTAGGTAATAGCCTAAGGCCCCTAAGTGAAAGAATGCCTCCTATTAACCAATAAAATATATTATATCTATCTATCTTACAATGTTGAGTCGTTGACAAATTTTTTTTTAAGGTCTCCTCTATTGGCCAATAAAATATATTTTCTATATATCTCAGTGTAAAAATTTTAATTAATAAAAATTACTTTTAAAAAATGATCTCTTCAAATGTTGTGCACCCTATAAATGTGTTTTACTCTATTTGTGATAGCTTAAAAATGTAAAAAAGTTCATTCTCCCAAAGACACGTAAAGTGAACCAACTCTTCATTTCTCTCTCTATCAAAGTTAAAATCAGAATTACTAATTTTCAAAAAAAAAAAATATATATATATATATATTACTAAAATTCAACGTTGTCAAAAGAGAGAGAATGACTATCTAAAAAAATCAACACAAACCCCTTAATTTTTGAAGAGATCAAAATCCCAAAAAAAAAAATTTCTGCACGTTTTACTCACCCTGCTCTCTGTCTTGATTCTTTTTATTTTTGGCAGAAAGCACATTTTAGTCCCTACATTTTCAGGCTATTCTCATTTTAATTCTTACATTTTATTTTTACCGCTTTTAGTCCTTATCCTGAAAAACGCTTTCTGTTTTGGTCCCTGGCATTACATCAAAAATGGAGAAAACTGACGTGGCAAACGGCAGGAATAAATTATACTAAATTAATATCCACGTGGCCTAAATTAATAATAAAAAATGTTTTTTGGCATTAAAAAATAACACGTCAGCATCTAAATTAAAAAAATTAATTTATTAATTTTAACTAAATAAAAAAATTAAAAACAGAATTAAAAACTAAAAATCGTATGAATTGAGATCTAAGTATGTCTTGAACAAAAATAACAAGAACACAAACCTAGATCCAATAACACAAACCCCAGAAAAAAAAAAAAAAAAAAAAAAAAAAGAGAACGAACTAGATGCTGAATATTCGACAGAATCGCAGGAGGATAGGTAAACAGAATCGCATTCTTCTCCTTCGTGTATATGATCAACTGCAACAACCCATTGAACACTACATACGTACCCATAGTCAAGGATCACAAACTTCAAAATTCACATCAATAATTGAAAATTAACATCAGAAAATCACATTTTCTAATCAGCCAAACAGAAATTAACAAAGAAAAAAAAAGGATATAATGCGATGCAAGCGATGAGAAAATCTCTGTTCTCAGGGAACTTCTTCTTGTAAAACTGAGCGACGAGAGCAATGACAATGATAATCATTCCCATCACCAATCTTATATTGCTCATCCTCACGTCCTCCACATATCTACGACTCATTACGATCTAAAATTCAAAAAAAAAAAAAGGCACAACAATCGCCGGCTCCTTCGACGTTTTCCGATTCTCTTCGCGAGCTGCAATCAAGCTCGGAACCACGCATTTGGACGGCATCGGAGACGCCGATCTCTTTCCTTTTCCGGCCGGCGATGGATCTCTCTCCGCCGCAACACCGATGTTCTTCTTCCCGACTGATACCGATCTTTTAGACGCTGCAGAGGATGAGAACCTCTGAGGCTGATCGGAAACTTTTGGTTCATCGGAATCTCCTCCTACATTTCCAATAGGCGCTAAAGCCCGCCTTGAACTTGATCTTCAGCATCTAGTTCGTTCTCTCTCTTTTTTTTTTTTCTTTTTTTTTTTTTTTTTTTATAATTTCTGAGTTTGTGTTCTTAGATCTGAGTTTGTATTCTTATTCAAGACACACTTAAATCTCAATTCATACCATTTTTAGTTTTTAATTCTGTTTTTAAAATTTTTTATTTAGTTAAAATTAATAAATTAATTTTTTTAATTTAGATGCTGACGTGATATTTTTTTATACCAAAAAACATTTTTTATTATTAATTTAGGCCACGTGGACATTAATTTAGTATTATTTATTCTGTCATTTGTCACGTCAGTTTTCTCCGTTTCTGATGTAATGACAGAGACCAAAACAGGAAGCGTTTTTCAAGATAAGAACTAAAAACGGTAAAAAAAAAATATAGAGACTAAAATAAGAATAACCTGAAAATATAAGGATTAAAATGTGCTTTCCGCCTTTATTTTTTATACCATTCTTTGTAGCTACTCATCGATTGGTGTACGGTGTTTGACTATTCTCTTTTTGTATTTATTTAATTTTGAGAAATTAAAACCACTAGATATGATGATAGTTTTTTAAAATAATATTGTCTTAATCTCAAGGGTGTTCTCAAATATGATATTTATTTTGAAAATAGATACATATTTGGAATTAAAATTTTATAAAGAAGTTTTTATAAATCTTCTGTTCTTGTGTTCTTTTATCATTTTCCCATATTTCCCTTACACTATTGATTAATATTTTCCTAAACTCATTAATGGAGTACTTGATCTTTAAATGTCCATCATGCTTGTCAAATAGAATGATTGAAGATTAATTAAAATCTAATATATCTCATTTGGAAAAAAAAAATCAATATATGTATATATATATATATATGCACACACAGTTAAGTTTACTAAATATTGTGTTTCAAATTGGATAATAAATGTCCTCCTATTAACATCAAAATTGGCATATAAGTAAATCTTTGAAGGACATTAAATTAACAATGAGCTTGATAAATTATTCAGCCAATAAAAATCACATTCATTACAAATAGTTGTATTAAATATAATTTGAATAAGAGATGAGAAAAGATTGGGTATTGCTTCAATATCTCGGAGAGTTTCTCTCCCACAGTCGATTGCAGAGGTAGAAAGTCAGGATACCCATGAGAGCTCTTGCATTCTCTTTAGAAATTAGGGTTACAAGTTATAACTGATGTTTTTGAGGGAGACTCAGATATAATTATAAACTCATTGAAAGATGAGGATGAATCTCTACCATCTTTCGGTCATTTGATTTCTGATGCAAAGTTGATTCCAAAATCTTCTTGAAACATTAGTATTTCACATGTTCTATAGCTCATAATTGTGCTAGACATACTAAATATATGTTATAGATTTTTTGATGTAGATATATAGATGATGTTTTTTCATACCTCAATGTTGTAATTCAAGCTAGTTTGACTTTTCTTTATGGTCCGTTTGAATTGAAGGGAAGGGAGGGGGAGTAGAGTAGAGTATAATAGATTTAGCACAAAATTAGCTTATTTTTAGCCAACACTACTCTACTCCCTTCCACTCTCCCTCCTTCCCCCCTTCCATCCAAATAGACCATTAATGAAATTTGTAGTCTCCTTTTCAAAAAAATAAAACTTAAATCTATAATATATATATATATATATTGTAAAACTTGCTAATTTTAGCAGATCAACTAGATATGACAATGGGTATATATAAAGGTTCAATAAATAGTTTGTAGTAACACTCTTAAGTATTTTCAACAACAGTCAAGATGACCTCCAATTTGCATTTAAAGATTTATGCAATTACGAAAGAGGATAGTGTGGTTTGAACCTTCTTGAGCTCGAACAAAAATGACCAAGATAGCATACCATAAATTAGAATTAGAGGGTCCGGTTAATGTGTACCTCTAGGGTATACATTAACCATCTATTTTGAGAAAGATTTTATAAAGAATTAAAAAAAATTATCAAAACAGTTAATTACTTTTTTATTTTTTCATAAATTTTTTTTTAAAATGGTTTACTTTTTTTTTTGGCGTGTTAAAATGGTTTACTTATATATGTACTATGCACATGAGCAAAATCCCTTAAAATTATACAACAGCAAATGATAATGTAGAAAAAATCCAGGCTAATAAAAAAATGCTCTTATATTCTTGCTACAAGTTCCAAAGAAATTGCTCATTAAGAAGGCATGGTGGGTACCCTTGGTAGCTGCCGATTCACGGAATGGGAATTAATCACAGTACACAGTACGTACTATACCCACTTTTGAAAGGGGATACGATTCCATTTATTCGAGGAAATGTCTTTCGTATTTCTTTAACTCTTGTCTCTGTGGGCCACCCAATAGTACAGACAGTATCTATGGCCCGAAGGGAAAAAATGTTCTGACTCAAAGCACGAGAGCTGAGCTGAGAGGGTAAAATGAGAAAACACTCTAATTTCGTTTTTGTCAAAACTCAAAGATTACCCTTCTTGCTCCTTTAGGAATTGTTGTGGTCATTCACCTTCCCATCTTGGACAAAAAGTAACAGCCTCCATACATGAGCCCAAATGAGAAATTTGTGTGCTTGTTTCACACACTCAAACGATTTTGTCTACCTTCTTTAATTAAACTATATAAAGAAATAATTCTACCACTTATAGCCAAAAGATAAAGGAAAGTCCAAATACAAAATGTATAGTTAGGAATATGTTATTTCTATGTGTTAGTAAAACAAGTGTACAATGCAAAAATTGATGAGATGAAGTACTCTGTATTAACCCTAAACTGAGCTAATTAGGTGTAATCAACTTAAATTAGGAAACCCTAAAACAATTAGGATTAGGGCAACATAATACATGTGCCTTCGACCTATATTTCTAACATCCCCTCCAACAGCTTACGGTGGTAAATCTGAGGCTAGTTTGAGTTTGAAGAAAAGAGTGAAGCTTATAACATGAAGCATGCAACTTAGTGAAGATAACTATAAGTTAGTTAATCCGCTAAACGTGAAGAAGATGATAATGAATGAAAGGACAATCAATCTCATAAAAAAAAATCATTATGATTAATCCTAATAACATTCTAATTGTCATAATAAATTGGAGTAGCAACGGAAAAAGAAACTATCATATCCTTAAGAGAAAAAGGTAACTAAATGAGTTTAGAAATGGTGTTAATAAGAGCATGATATTCAACCTTAATGCTAAACTGAGCAACAACATTTTGTTTACACCAAAACTAAAGAACACTAATAACAATTTTAATTTAAATATATTTGGTAATTTCATGAAAGATATCATTATATATGAGCAATCTTATAATGCTTTGTCGCACAATAAATCATAGTAGCAATGGAAGTAGAAACTCACATGTACCCTTAACAAGAGAGAGTTTCCAAATGAGCTTACCAATCGTTTCAATAAGAACACAATAGTCAACCTCAATAAAGCAACAACAGTTTGCTTTCCAAGCAATCAATAAACTACCTAGGAAGAAGCAATTGCCACCATTAAATTAATTGTGTAAGTAAACAATTGTATTACTGTAGGTATTGATGGAATGAATAACCCTAGATAACTCTAAACTAGCTTAGATTAGGTTTAGTGAAATTAGATTGGAAAACCCTAAATAATTAGGATTAGGAAAAAATAATAAATTGACCTTGGCCTATATTTGTATCAAAGAGTATATATGTGATATATTTTCTGCTTTGGGGGAAAATGAGTGAAAGAAAAGGAAAATAATTGAATTGGTAGAGTGCATATACAGTCCTGCCCCCCTACATCTTGTTTTTGAGAAATTAAGGGATGTTTAATAGGAGTATTTAAACAACAGTTTTCGTTATTTAAACAACACAATATATATTTTCACAATACCTTTTCATCCACACGTATTTTTAAAAAACTTAAACAACATTACCAAACTGACCCTAAAAGAAAAACTTTCTTACCAAAAGTCTTACAATTTGACATATCTTTTGATGTTTCTAACAAAAACATCTAGGGTTCAAATCTTCGGTCTTCCTCAACTATCAACACGTCTTCCTCAACTATCAACGCATCAAAAGAGGAAAGATTTGCCTAAAATCTGAAATTAAGACACGACGGCAGGGACCATGGTGGGTGTCTTCGTAGTTTATCAAATGTATGATGATGTTTCCTCTCAATCAACCTTCATGCACATGATATTTGTATCAATGGACGGATATGATTGCAGTACGTACGTGAGAGTAGAGCAATCAAAAATGACAATTGACATGGATTTGGCGGTGGGTCTTGTTGGTTTAGGACCACGTGATCTTGTGGGCTGGCAGGCTTGGATCCCCATAAAGATTTCCAGCATCTTAGAATAGTCCCCCCTCCCCCCCATTTGTCATGAGTTCTCTCTACTCTATAGTCAGCTGTACCCATGTTTTTCTGCACAGGCATCTTTGATTCTTTCTTCTCTCTCACTATTTCTCTTAGTGATTCGCATGTCGAAGAAGAATCACATGTAACAACAATAACTCAGCTTGTAATGCCACCATTCTACTTATAAGCTACAAACTCACTAGATAAGATGTTGAATTTGCGTGGAAGTCTTATTATACTGACAAAAAAACATAGTCCAAATCCATATCTGGCGCACAGTCAAGTATATATTTTATTTAATTTACTGATGAGTTGTTGTTGTCACCAACTGATGATCATCTAGCAACTTGCTCGATCATTTGGTTTCAAAAATTACCGTTTTGATTGCAGATTTGGTGGCAACATACCATGTAGATATGTTTTGTCCCTCTTGTCTTTTCAAATGGTGTGAGTTATGATAGAAATTATACTAATGGATTGAAGCATGAGTGTGTGGAATTTACGTTTATGTCTATGTATTCCAAGGAAATATAGCAGGACCAACTTTTTTTATTATTAAATCTTTGGTTAGGTAGAGGACCTAACTATCACTATTTAGCCATGTGGGGAAGGCATGCTTAGTTGTTTTCATGGAGTTACTTGATTTTATTATATTCGGTAAAATATGTTTTGTAATGGATATGAATAGATTAGACATGCATGGGGCACACATGCATGACATTCTTGATAATAAATTATGGTGTTAATTATAGGATATGGACGAATGAAACCCTGCATGGTGGAGCGTCTAGTTCCCCGATAGCTCCTCCTACCTGTGAGATCTTTAGGTCAAAGATCATCCATTGAATTGGCATATTTGTTTAGTCTAATTTCAATTTCAATCAAAATCTTTGCTCTAGACCTGAAACTATCTTTGTCTAATATCATACCAAGAAGATCTCCAAGAGAACAGTAAGTTTTATAAATAATTGATATATTATAGTACCACTAATTCTTCTATACAAAAAAAAATTGTATGGAATTACTATTAATATTTATTGTGGCAGGACCAATGCTTGCAATTTAATCTACCAGATTCTCTCGTGTGCATGGCATGACATTGTTTTCTTGCTATATTTTTCTTCATCGCGTGCAAGATGCTCAAAATTAATGATAATTATAATTCCTCATGGAAATTGTATACTTCTTCTTAGACTATTATTACCTTAGAAGTTTGCAAGAAGCAAGAAGAATTCGCTCATTTTAGTATATAGATTATAGAATCAATGTCGATACTTCGCTATTTATTTATGTAGATTTGGTAATTTAAAATTTAAATTTAAATTTTTTTTACCAATGAGACTTACCTTGGAAGTTTCATTATGAAGCCCTGGAACCATGATAATTACTCCACAGATAATACTATATATCTTTGAAATTTCCAAGTGAGTAGGCAAGACAACATGGACAAGGAACCAATCTGATATGACTCCATTGATTGTATGTACTCTTAGATACGCACAAAGAAAATCTAGAATGAAGAAAAATCTGGTTTGATGTCTACCCCATTCCTTATTTTCCATCTATAAATCTAAATGTTGAAGACAAAACCCTGATTCATGAGAATCCTTCAATTCAAAACAAAATCTAAAAGATCCTCTGATGATTATCTAAATTTTGACCACTTTAATTTCATCCTAAGTTTAAAAATAGATAACAATTGTTTTAAAAACAACAACTTAGGCTTGCACGAAGCCAATTAATATTGGACAAAACTTGACTAATCTTGACCTGATGAGATCATGATCCAACGGTTTATACTTGTCGTTTTGGTCCTTTAACGGCCCACAAGAATGAATTGATACTCCTGTGGGTTGCTTGGAATATTCGTGATCATGATGATACATACATAAACACACAAAACACGCAGTGGAACATGAACTTTAATACTATGTACACGAGCATTTTATGACCATTTCCCGCTTGGAAGAACAGAGAAAAAAAATGAAATCCAATGCATTGTCCTTCCGTATCTTTGAAAATAGACTTTATATGCCACGACGTCGTTTCCTATGAAAGAGCCCAAAAGATTTTCTTCCCTGATGTCAAAGATTTACATCCTATTTTTTCATGCAAATGCAACTTTTACATCTATAAATACTGCCCAATCTTTCCACCACAAAGCACAGCTGACACCCCTCACCAACTCTGTATTCCTCTTCTTCTTATTGTTCCTCTTCATCACTCATTTCCTCTCTCAAAAATGGTTGAAACTTTTCCAATTACAACATATTTCATGCTATTTTTATTTTTAAGTTTTTTGGTGTCCACCTTAGGAAAGCCAAAGCTAAGTACAAATTGTCTTTCATCCAAGTTCCAAAACCCTGTCTATCAAAATAGAAAGCTCCAAAACCTTGATATCATAAGTAAGCTTCGTGATGACCATGATGCCATTAAATTAGCCTCTAGTGATTATGGCAATATGGTTCACGAGATTCCAGCCTCAATTCTTTATCCAACTTCTATAAATGATATTGAAACCTTAATAAAATTTGCTCACAATAATTCTGCTCCTTTTACTATAGCTGCTAGAGGCCAAGGCCATTCTGTCCGTGGACAAGCAATGGCTCGTAATGGGGTTGTTGTGAACATGAGATCCTTGAAAAATCATAGAAATGGGTTTGGAATCACTGTCTCTGGAACCCCATCAATGGGTTTTTTTTATGCTGATGTTGGTGGTGAACAGCTCTGGATTGATGTTTTGAATGCCACACTTGAACATGGACTTGCACCGGTCTCATTCACCGACTATTTGTACCTAACTGTTGGAGGGACACTCTCCAATGCAGGGATTAGTGGCCAAACCTTCCGTTATGGTCCTCAGATCAGCAACGTGTATGAAATGGATGTCATCACTGGTATGAATTATTTTTTTACTCCATTTTTACATCTTTTTTTTTTAGTAGATTGATGATTTAAAAAAAAAAATCTTTATAGATTCAATAGAATTTGAAAGTATTGGTGAAGAAGACAAGATTCGAATACAAGTCCTTATTCGATTATAACAAAAGATTTTACTAATTGAACAACAAAATCTATTTATAGAAAAGAAAATCTGTAGACACAACTTTTGTATCATAATTTTTACTACAACACTGATGTGATTTACGGTGAATTGTAGAATAAAAATAATAAATCCTTATAAAATGATAAACTTTCATTTGTAGTTTGCCACGCAAGAGTAAAATGACCTATATATAAAACAATGTAGTGGTTGTTGAACTTAAATATACCCTCGCATTGGAACATATTGATTATTATTACTGTTAGGAGTCCTTTAGTTGGGACCCAGATTAGTTCTTAAAGTTCACACTGTGGTCCTTGACCTAAAGACCTAGACAGACTTTACATTTGTCTCCATTGTTTAGCACCTAGTTGGTTTGGTTTAATTATTAGCTAATATTTTAGTTTTATGCAGATCTATTCTCAGATTTGTTTTTAGAATTTAATTTTGTTGCATGCATGCAGCTATTTTGGGGTCTACTTATGATGTTTTTGCTTGTTTGATTTAGGGGAAGGTGATTTTGTTACTTGCTCCCCAGAAAAGAACAGGAAGCTCTTTTATGCGGTTCTTGGTGGTTTAGGCCAATTTGGGATTATAGTCAGAGCAAGAATTGCCCTAGAGCCAGCTCCAAAGAGGGTACGTGTAAATATTAAATAAAGCACCTTTTTTTTTTTTTTTGAATGTGTAGCACATTGACTTAGACTTGTCTTATTGTTTTCCCACTGCTCTCATAATGTGGATTTCATGATGTTCCTTTTTTTTTTTTTTTTTTTATTTACAAGATAGAATTTCTACTCTAGCTTAATTTAAGTATATATGTGTGTGAAGCTCTCTCCTAGAGACTTGAACTCCGGTCCTTGCCCCTCACACCTCACAAGCACTTATATTTGTAGAGTGACCACCACACCAAGGGTGCGTGGTGATGATTTCATGATGTTCCTTATTTCAACTATGCATGCACGATAATAATTACAACTTTGATGATGATAATAAAAGACGAACTACAAAAACCCATCCAACTATACTGTACATAAAGAGATATTCATCATCAAGAAAAATTAAATTGATAAAGCAACCCATATATGTACATCACACAATTATCCGAAATAAAAGAGAATTTCATAACCCATTAATTCCATGCTAGTTAGCTATTTTTTATTTTTGGTAATGCTGAGTGTTTTTACTATGTGCCAATATTGTTTATTTAATGTGTGATGAATTTGTTTTTTTGTAGGTCAAGTGGGTTCGAATGCTTTATAATGACTTCTCTGCGTTTACTAAAGACCAAGAGAGCTTGATATCACTCAATGGAAGGAAGCAAAAGAATGCACTTAATTACTTGGAAGGTTTACTTCTCATGGATAAGGGTACACCAGAAAATTGGAGATCAACCTTTTTTCCATTATCCGATCACTCCAGAATTATTTCCCATGTGACCAAATATGGCATCATCTACTGTATAGAAGTAGCCAAATATTATGATGACCACACTCTTAATTCAGTGGACAAGGTACATCTTAAAGATCAACATGATTTATAATACTTACAGCAAAATTACCTTTAAAGTTCTTCTAATTAGTAATATAACAATATGACTCGTAGTAATGGTTTTTTTTTTTTTTTTTTTTTTTTAATTAATAGGAACTCCAAGTTCTGTTCGAAGGGTTGAGCTTTATTCCTGGATTTACATTTGAGAAGGACATCTCATACATAGATTTTCTGAATAGAGTCCAAAGTGGAGAGCAAAAGCTTCAGTCACAAGGACTATGGGATATTCCTCATCCATGGCTGAATCTCTTTGTACCAAAATCTCATATCTCAGATTTTAATTCCATTGTTTTCAAGGACATTGTTCTTAAACGTAACATTACCACAGGACTTGTCCTCGTTTACCCTATGAACAGGAACAAGTAAGTTTTTTTTTTTTTTTTTTTTTTTTTTAAATAAGCCTTTTTTTTTTTTATTACAGTAGAATTTCAACCTCGGTGCTATAATGATTGCTCTTTATTATCAAATCAAAACATCAATCGATTTTTGGTGTAAACATAGTTTGAACTATAAATTTTTTATTTAATGGCAAGATAATTTATTTATCGAACAGCTAACCGAAACCCATAAGCTCTTATTATGCATAAGGAAAAAACTTTGATACAATTTTTTAGGTGTTATACCTTCAGTTTTTCAATTAATTTAAATCATGTAACCTATTAATCAATGCAATAAAACCATGTGATTTATTGGCCATTACACTTCGTAGCTAGTGTATAGCTACGGTTTCTAAGATCACATTATTAAATTGGGAACCTAAAGAATAACAATTAAGGAATTAATTTGGAGTTCAAGTAATAGTCCAATAGTAATGGGTTTATTTTTTGTTTGTTTTTTGGTGATATCACATGTTTGTAGTTCTAATCCATTCTCCCTCTACTATGCTATTTACCTATCAAAAGAAATTTTGAAAAAAAAAACTAAGTAACTATGCTTAACTTTTACCTTTATGTATACACATAAATGCACAAAAAAACATTTTGATATATTGCAATATGAATGAATTACTGAAAATTAAATTACAGGTGGGATGATAGGATGTCTGCGGTTATACCTGATGAAGATGTGTTCTACACCATAGGCTTTTTACATGGAAGTGGGTTTAATGACTGGGAAACCATTGATTTACAAAACAAGGACATACTGCAGTCTTGTTATAATGCCGGTATTGAAGTTAAACAGTATCTTCCCAATTACAAGACAATGGAAGATTGGAAAAACCATTTTGGCATGAAGTGGAGAACTTTTCAAGAGAGAAAAGCTCAGTTTGATCCGAAAATGATACTATCACCAGGACAAAGAATTTTCAATAACAATTGAAGCATAAATGTATTAGCTAGTGTGACTGGAGTGTAGGGGTGTAGCGAAAATATATATTTCTATCCTTCGTCTTTTGTAGTATAAGTTTCACTTTTTTACTTCTCGTACTATTTATGCCTTTTTTTTCTTTTTCTTTTTTTTGTATCATTAGCAATCAGTAGTTATGAGAAGTAAATTAATAAACATAATCTTGATGGTCCATTTGTACTCAATTTGTCATAGTTTTTTTTTTATGTTTTTTTCCCTAGCTTATTTATGCTATATATATAACTATTTAATATTTTACTTTTTCTAGATACAATTATATTTTTACCCAATTTATTTCTTAAGTCCAATAAAAGTCAATCAAAATCAACAAATTATAATAATATCATTCATGCATGTGGTTTAGTCAAACTGTTGTTGGAATTTTCTAACTTGATACACACGTTTCCATTTTTTTAATGATTTGAACTACATATATAATAACGTGATGTTGAATCAATATTGCTTTAATGTGGGATTTAAAAGTTTACAGTCGGCCAGAAAAGGGTCTTAGTTGCGTATCATAATTACCTTAGATTGCTGGTTAACTTTGGTAATCTTGGACTGCTAGGAAGAATTCAAATCCTATCCTATCACATCTAAAACA
Source organism: Notholithocarpus densiflorus (assembly GCA_030021035.2). Classification (NCBI taxonomy): domain Eukaryota; kingdom Viridiplantae; phylum Streptophyta; class Magnoliopsida; order Fagales; family Fagaceae; genus Notholithocarpus; species Notholithocarpus densiflorus. The sequence continues at coordinate 1,586,789 of JARYZH020000009.1, read as the reverse complement.
GAAGTCATAGAAAGCTGTAGGTGGGGTTGGGTCCAGATCTCCCCATCTTCAGAAGAAGTACCTAGCTAGCTACTAGTGGGTGTTGGGTACGTAGAGTCTGTTGCTACATATGATTATTTGGAAAAATATGATAACGACCCTGGTTGGATTAAAATGTGTAACTCTAAACAATGTTTTACCATTTAATAACTTGTTATCGAATTTATATTTTAAAAATCTCACCGTTAGATTATATATTTAATATGTTTTAACATATATGCAAGTCAATTTTCATGTTAATCGAATGTTATTTACCATTTGATCTATAAACTCATTTTTTTATGCATTATTTTAAACTACAAAAACTTAAATTTAAACAATTGATTGATAACATGACTCTTTATCTTTGATTATCTTGAAATTTTGTAAGCATATAGAATATACGAAAATAATGTAATTCAATAGTAGATTTGTCAAAATTTGCATCCAATTAAAAATATTATGTGGTGTAATATTGCTTAAAGTTACACATATATGTGTAATTTGAACTCAACCCTATTCGTAATTAAGTGAGCTTTAATTTGAAATGTTAGAGACAACAGCTATTTGTTTGACATTTATTTCTCATCACTCATTAGTTGTAACTTCACGCATATTTGCATATACATAGATAAATTTAAAAATACTAACAATTAGATACATATGAGATGTTCTTACTGAATTTAGTATACTACATACCAATATTTGTTTTTGAATTTTCTAAGCCTTGAAAAATCCTTAAAGTATATATATTGGTAGTACATTTTAGAAAGAAATTTGTGAAGATAATTTTCCGAATTTCCTTATGTTTAATAGTATTATAAAAAAATAGGTTAAAGGAAAATTACCTCTTAAGTTCTTTTATTTAGCCTAACATGAGATAACATTGTTTTCTATTAAAATTTTCTGTAAAACAACTTTATCTCATGTCAAGTTAAAGAATGAAAACAATTTTATCTCACGACAGAAGCTAAATAACGGAAGTCAATAAATAGTTTCCAAATTATTTTAAAATCGCTACCAAATATAAGAAAATGAGGTAATTTTCTAGAAAATGCTTTTTGAAAAATGATTTATTTTTCAGAAAATGTTAATGTCGAAATAAATAGATAGTTTTATTGTTTAACGTAATTTTATTTTACAAATATTTTCATACAATTAATTTTGTTAATATTTATTAAAATTTTGAAATAAGTTAAGAAAATTAAACCATATAAAAATTTATTCAAAAGACACGAAAAGATTTATGAAATATGGTAAAATTTTCTTTTAAATTTGTATTGAGTTAATAATAAGTACTAATAAGAAATTTGGATAACTCAGAAAAAAAATAAAAAATAAAAAAGAGTTAGAAATTAGGATTAATTTGAAGTAATTTCAAATGCACTCGAAGCAGATTTAAATTTAAAGGACATTTGGCACACAATTTGAATAAATTTGAAATCTAATTTGGAACACCCAACATAAAATTGGAATGAATTAACTAATTAATATTCTGTTGAGTTTCCACTTTAATCATATTATTAATATTATTATATGTGTGTGTGATAGTATGTAGATAATTTGTACTGCCCAATTTCATGCAAACTTCTCACGAATGTGTTTTTCTTCTTAAAAAATGGACAATATACCTTTCATAGTATTTGAAAGAAATGCATAGCTTTGCCAATATCGACAAAAACAAAGTGAGCGTAAAGTAAAATTGATAATCATTACTTAGAACTAAAAAGACCATACTTTGCGGCCTCAATAGGGGCCAAAGACAGCTTATTTCCATTCGTTTATCGGCTTAGGCATTAAGCATGTTTCTAACTTTTACTGCAGCTGGCAAAGATACCTTTCTCACTATTGCTTTTTTTTTTTTTTTTCTCCTCCGATCCCTTTATGTTATTAGCAGAGCTTATATAAATTAGTAAAAAATTCTAGTATCACAATCAATTTCATACTCATTTTCACAACTATCTAATATGACTGACTGCGAATGGCGAATAGAAAAATTATGAGTCCATGTGAAAATAACAAACAATCAGTCACACTGGCCGTTAGGTCATTAGACACTTTCTATATTTCTAATTAACACACTGAAGATTCAAATTATCTTGCTCTACCTAAACTATATATTCAATATAAAAGTGCATCTTTACCCACCTTCTAACACATGAGCAAATCCAAAGCAATGCATATCCAAATAGCCTTTGCCAACATTGAAACATTGAAAAAGCAAAGTGAAAAATGTTTTATGCCACCCCACGAGTGGGTTAAAGTGAAATGGATGATGATAAAAAAGAGCATGCTTTGCGGCCTCAAAGAGGGGGCAAAGCCAAGCTTATTTTTTTCCCCGACGGTGTATAAATGCTTAAAGCATGTTTCCAACTCTTATTGCAGCTCGCAGGAAACCAGGAAACATAAAAGGGAATTGTCCCCCATCATCATCTTCTACTTTCCTTTATGCTCATATAGAATATTTGTTCTCTTTTGGATTATAATTGCGATTCCTAGACAGGATCCAAACAATTCACACGCTGTAAATTATTAAGATCTTTGACTATAACATAACAAACGTTTTTTTTAACTATTAAACTTGGTGATATCAATATCATACCACCACTTTTCTCTTCTCACCGACATTATGAAACCAAGTGGAAGATTCTTTCTAGTTTAAAGTAAAAACCCACGGGATAATCTCTAAATAAAGTCATAATTCTTTCTCAATTTTTTTTAAATTATTATAATTAAAATTAATTACAATATTTTTTAAGTTTATGCCTAAATTTATGCCTAACTTAAGATCAATGGTGGAGACAAGAATTTAGTCTGGGGACAACATTAAAAGCAAAAAATTCATCTGAAAACTATTAATCAGTATTAATAACAAAATAAATAAACAACTATATGCTAATGTAATTGTCATACACAACTAAAGTAAAATAACTCACCTAAGATCTTCTCTTATACAAAAAACAATAACCATCCGTGGTTGTAACACCCAAAAAAAACCTCTTTTTAGAAAGAAAAAACCTAATTATCTTCCCTTTTGTATGTTTCACAACTAAAGTAAAATATCCCTACTTTTCTTTGCTCTCTCACACATACATAGGCATCTTTCTCTTTCTCATTTCACAATATTAATCCAAGCTTCACAAATTCTCCTTGATTTGTGTGCTTTACAAAAACCTTTGTAAAGAAAACTCATATTTTGTTGTCTATTTCCTTGCGCTCTCTTCCAAGCAAATTTTTTCTTTTTTTCTCCCTTGGTTTTATCTTCAATTTTATGATTATTTCGCTCTCCCCATAAAGAAGGACCTTTAGGCCAAAGCTATCAATAAGACTTAATTCATGTTTTGGTGGACAATGAATACATTACTTCTTTAACCAAAAAAAAAAAAATGCTTTCCTTCCATTATAAGGAATAATCTTTACTTTTAAAACCCAAAAAAATAACCAAATTAATTTTTCATTTTTCGAAAAAAAAAAAAAAAAAAGCTTTTCTAAATTAAAATTGAATTTTGAGGCAATTTCCTAACGGTTCTAAACTCAATAATTAATCAAAATATCGAACTTCCTTTTATTTTTTTATTTGTTTCCCGTTGAGTATGCCCGGCCCTATCATAACTAAATTTGCAACAATGGTGAGGTCTAATTGTGGGTTAACCTACATTCTGAAGAGTATCAATCTTTATGAGGCCCACATCTGCTTAACTTATGGGCCAAAGTTTCATTTAATCATGGGTTAGAATTTTTTTATTTATAAAAAAGATGATGTGTTGGGCCTATCCTCCAGGTTAGAGCTTTTACTAATGGACTAGAAACCCGTGATACTCTTGGGCAGAACTTGTAAGCCCCAGTGGTTTACTGAAGAAATAACATGTGTCTTCCAACTTCAAAGTCCATAGTATGTCGGGCCAGACGTTGATAGGAAATCGAAAAGTTAATGGCCTTTCTAGGCCGATGGCACCTATCCCCTCTTCTGTCCCTGTGAGGCTGTGACATGGGTTCGACTCACCTCCCTTTCTCTACCCACAAATTTAATACTAAAAATGAAAAAAAAATTTGATAAATTACTTTTTATTTCGTTTAAACTTTAAACTTTCAAAATATTTTATTTAAACCTTAAAGTTTCTAAAAAAAAAGTTTAAAACCAGTTGATCACATGATATTTAATGGGATTAACAAAAAAATGTGAAAGAAAAATTTAAATAAGACGTTTTTTCAAAAAATTTTGAGGCTTAAATAAAAAATTTTGAAATTTTAAGGCTTAAATGAAATACACCCAAAATTTTAAGATTTAAAAAGTAATGTATACCATGCTTGCCCGTTTTAGTTAGTTCAACTGGTAAAGTCTATTGTCATTGAATAATAAATTTGTAGTTCAGACCCTACCAATACCAAAAATTAATCAGTGTCTTGGCTTGATAATAAAGAGTAATCATAATAAAAAATTAAAAAAAAAATTACATGTAAGTGAAAAAAAAAATTTGAGGAAAGATGGATAAAGTACCATCTCTAAATTTGGTTGGGTGTAAAAAGATGAGAAATATGAAAATATGAAGAATTTTCTTTTCTCCAAGTCTAATTTAACATGCAAGTGAAAGCACTAGTTGCAGACTTGAAGAGATTGAAGAAGGGGGAGATACTGTTCCAACAATAACTACACCAAAAAACGGTGTCATCTAAGAAGCACAATGCACGCATGTCTCAATTAGAAGGAAACGGTGTCGTTTCACTTAAGTAGAATAGTGTCATTTTAGATTATGTGTATTAAGTCTATTAGTGATTGCACGTGTGCACGTGGGAGAGGTTATCAGACTTTGTAACCGTTTCTCGTGTCTTCTAGATATTTTTCGTTTCTAGTTTTTGCTAGTATATAATGTACAGGCTTTGCCTATTTGTAATTTAAACCATTTCAATTACAATTTCTCCTTTCAATAAAAACAAAATTTTCTCTTCCTCTTTGTGTTTCTTCATGGTATCAGAGCTTCGATTTGTATCAATGGCTTTCACAAGTTCATCTTCTTTGTCTTCTACTTCAAGTTCAATTCCTGCTTTGGCTTATACAACCTTACCTACAAATGCCTCACTACTTCTACTATCCAATATGTCTTCAATGATGATTGTCAAGCTTGACTATGGCAACTACATCATTTGGAAGCATCAAATTGAGGTAATTCTTGAAACTTACTTAATGATTGATATTCTTGATGATTCAATCATAGCTCCAGATCGTTATCTAAAGGATTCATCTGGTAATTTCACTACTGAGATTAACCCTAATTTCATTTCTTGGAAAAATCGTGAACAAGCTATGTTCACCTTTATCAATTCAACTTTGTCTCCTGCTATTCTTGCTCTCACTTGTGGACACAACGGAAGAGTCACCACCTAGTTTTGCAATGGTTTAGGAACCATGAATATAGTGTCCTTTCAAGGAAGGACCATTGATCTTATTACCAGAGATATGGGTTCAGAGTTTTGGTACGTTCTTGGGAAGGTGTTAGGCACCTAAGACTGTCCAACCCTAAGGTTGGCCTCCCATCATTGTGTCTTATGTTTTAAACTCGATAAAATCATGTTCATATCCATCCATAAAGCATAAGAAACCAAACCACACATATACAACCCTAACATTCATCTAACATGTGAAAACTCTATTATGTCATATATAAGGCAGCAACTTAATCATGGCAGCAAGTACATCATTTACCAATTAAACACAAAATGCAACACGACAACACATGTATATGTTCATCAAACAAAACATAACAACACATATGCATGTGAATGTGAATGTATGACTTACCTTTACTCACCTTGTAGCAACTCAACACCTATGGCATTATGCATGGGCATGTGAATGCATGTTCAAGGTATCAAACTAAGAAACAAGAGATGAAACCCTAATCTAGCATATCAAAGGTAAATAACAATAAAACATGTGAAACAGAGGCATCAGATACACATATACATAAAAAGAAACTTAAACAAGAACATGTGAGATAAGAAAATAAAATGAGACAGAAGCAGAAGACTAAACTAGGGTTTCTGGATAGTGGCCTGTGTATGCAAGCCAAGCACTTGTGTACATAGGAGGAGGCCCACATACGTATGCATAAGGCATGCGTGCGCAGCTCTACTCGAAACCCTAACCCAGAAACAACAAAGCAAAAAAACAGAGTACAAATAAAAACCCTAATTTTAACAACCAAACATGCTCAGGATATAAAGAAAACTATAAAACTAACCTAAACAAACATATATAAGCATAAATAAAGCAAACAAATAAGATTAAAACTAAAAAGAAAGATAGAAATGAAAAAGGAATAAAAAGGAAGAGTTAAACTCAATATCTCAAATGAGAAGCTTTATAAGCTGATTTTGACCGTTCCCCTTAGTCCAATCTATCACAATTCAATAAAAATGTGATTAGCAACGTTAAACTAAAAGGATTGGGGCCAGAAAAGGTCTTAATCAAACAAAATTGACTTAAGGGTGTTTTGTGAAAAACTCCTTTTTGATTCACTATTTTCTAATGAATCTTGTATTTTTCCCATGGGATTTCTCTGTCTTTTGAAAATATACAATGTAAAGATTTATATAGTGGAAAAAATGGGGTTTGGAACGGCTCCCAAATAATGTGGGATTCATTCCAAATCTCAACCATTATTACAAAAAACTTGCATTTTTTATATCTCTGAAATCCTAGCTGTGTACGCAAGAGTGTGCCTGTGTACGCATGCTTTGGCCCACGTATGTAGGTTGCTATCCACGTATGTGGGCCGAGGGCCACTTTGGTCATTTTATTTTTAAAAATATATTTTTGCTCATTTAAAAACTTATATTTTCCATTTTAACACTCCTAAAGTCAATTTAATATCTGATTGAGCTCTAAACTGGCCTTGGACCTTAGAGTTTGGGCATCATTGGGGAACAGGGGCCTGAGTCGTAAGGAGTACAAAATGCGGTGTTTACAGATGCCCCTCTTTTGATTCGTGAACTTCGCTGACGGAATCAAGAGAATAAGAGACAAAACATTTTGTTTCGACGTACGGCTCGGGCCCAACCCACGCACACAACACACATCACGCATACATAGGGTAGGGCGCAACTCCGGAAAGCTGCATGGGGTTCGTATGTCTGAAGTCCTACCTTTGTTGATTAGGAAACGAGCAACGACAGGTTCATTATCCCAGAACCTATATTTGCCACTTGCAAGCATATGGTGAGTGACTCACTATCCTATAGTCACTTAAAAAGAAAAAAAAAAAAAACAAACAAGGGCGCTCTTCGAGCTAACCCAACAAACAATAAAAGGATACAGTCTCTGTGGTGTCCATCCGGGGCTTTTGCCTTAAACTTCTCCGGGTGACTCGCACCTCTTGTCTTCTTCACTTCTTTCTCTACCTTTTTCTGGTCAGGCTCTTGTCTCATGTTGACCTTGGTCTCTTTCTCCATCTCTATCTCTACATTTTTCTACTGTGCCTGCGTGTTCAATTCTCGGAGGATATGTGCACGAGTAGTCTTGATTGTTAGATCCGTTGGGGGTGGTGAAAACTCGATGAGGAGTAGGTATGTATGGGGGGGAATCTTCTGCCTCTTTCATGACTTACTTGGGGATGAGAAACTCGTTGAGAAGTAGTGTAACTTTTGTAGATGTGTGATCCATTGGGGAAGAATCTTCTACTTCCTTCATGGTATGTTGAGGACTTTAAGGAAGAATCTTCTGCTTCCTCACTGGGGATACTTTAGGTGTACTTGGTCCACTAGGGAAGAATCTTCTGCTTCCTCACTGGAGATTGTTTAAATATGCTTGGGTTCATCGGGGAAGAATCTTTTGCGTCCTCCATGGGGATGATGTTCTAGATATGCTTGATCCACTGAGGAAGAATCTTCTGCTTCCTTACGGGGGATAGTGTTCTTGGGTTTATGTGATCTGCTGGAAATGGTTTTGGGATGTACATGCTTCATTGGGGGAAGAGTATTCTGCTTCTTTTACAGCTCACTGGGAGGTCCTTAGTGACTTTGTGCCTAATTGGGGCAATCTTAAGATGTTTTTCATTTTTGAATTTTTTTTTTTTTTTTTTTTTTTACTGTTCATGACTAAACTACACGTAGTTTAGTGGTGAGGCCTAAACTACACATAATTTAGCCATCAGGTGTGTTCCCACCTCTTCATTTTTCCCAACAATTACCAACCGTTTCTTTTTCTTCTTCATTCTCTTCATCTCCCTCATCTCTTCACATTCTTCATAACTCTTCAACTTCCCTTTTTTTTTCCTCTACAAAAACTTCCCTCTTCTCTCTTTTCCTCACATCATTTGATTCTCCCATTCTCTCAAAACTCCCTCATTCTCTCATTTTCTCTCTACTCTCTTCATCTCCTTCAATGGCACCCAAGGCCAAGAAGACTTCCTACGTCCTTTCCTCCGATGCATTTCTCCTCACCCGTTGGAGTGGAGCAATGAGATTGACGAAGTCTCTTTCAATGACACACTGGCCAGAGATTCACATCCCTATTGCTGAATAGCACAATGCACGCGTGTCTCTATTAGAAGGAAACAGTGTTGTTTCACTTAAGTAGAATGGTGTCGTTTTAGATTATGTGTATTAAGTCTATAAGTGATTGCACGTGGGAGAGGTTGTAGACTCTGTAACTGTTTCTCGTGTCTTCTAGATATTTTCTGTTTCTAGTTTCTGCTAGTATATAATGTACAGGCTTTGCCTATTTGTAATTTAAGCCATTTCAATTACAATTTCTCCTTTCAATAAAAACATAATTCTCTCTTCCTCTATGTGTTTCTTCATAAGGGAGGGAAGAGGAGAGAAAGGACATCTCAATGTCCTATTAATGTGTATCCAATTACATCAATTTCTTTTTTCGGTAATTTTATTTAAACCATCAAAAGATTAAATAATCTAAAAAGAAAATGCATTTTTCTTCATATAAACTAAAAATTTTATTCGTGAGCAACAACAAAAACTTGAAGATTTGACTTTAGTGATGGAGAATTAAAAAATCACACAATTCGTCTGATAAAGAAGTAGCCTTTGTGCTATGAATAAAAAGATAGTGATCATTTCTCTCGACAACAACAACAAGTCTGCAATGAAATATTTATGTTATGACTCCTTTCTTGGTGTGTAGACGTATTATTAGAATTTTTACTTTTTTCAGTCCCGTATCAGAAATTATTGAAGACTTTTCATTCTATCAGTATTTGAATGTATTAGAAATTATCTTCTGACAGTCACTGTTCATCATCATTGTTCATCTCGTCACTATTTGTGCAGAGATTCCATCATTGTGCAAACACTGTTCATGCAGAGATTCCTTCAGAAGACTTTTGGAATTATTACTGACAGTTACTGTGCGACACTGTTCACTATTGTGCAAAACTGTTTACTTTCACTATTCATTGTATTATTATGAATGTACTATTCATCATTTGGTTTTTTCACTTTCATATGCCTATCTATATATATATATATATATATATATATATATATATATATATGACATTTGTATGAGTCGGAAGAGGCAGGCTTTAGGCGAGCCTAGAAGCAAGACCTTAAGCACCTCACAACCAACTAAATATCAGTCTCCTTTCCTCTCTAAGTCCCTTATTAGTCCCCAAAAATCCCTTCCTTATATAAGAAAAAATAAACCTTATATCAGAAAATTATCCTTATAATATTTTGAAGCAGTTTGAATGAATATCAGTGTTTGAAGTATTATTCAAGTAAGTTTTTAAATCTTTTTAAGATAGATTTGTATTATAAGTATTTGCATATTGTACAGTTATTATCCCATTATCCATGGGAGTCCATAATGAACATAATAAGTCAATAATTTAGGGAAATTTGAGAATTGTTGTGGAATTGGGAAATTATTTTCGTAAATTTCAAACACTTATATATAGAAAGGAGGTAGTATTTTCAATTCAGCTTCTAAATGTGACCACCATTTAATGAACCATTGAGGAAGTGAGGGGATTTCATGAAACCGATCAAAAAAGAAAAGCCAAGAGTGCCGATCCCTATCATTCTAGAAGAGAAATGTCTTGTACTGTGCCATAAGATATTCAAAGTAAGTATGATACTAGGGGTTGTAACTCTGGGATAATTTTCTTAATTCCCAAGGAGTAGCTCCCAATTGAGTTTTTTGCTAATAGCTCCCCCATTGAGTTGGAGAAAGAACATGTTTGATTGTGCATTTTGAAGAAGCAATTCTATTTTCCTTATACTTGCATGGAGTGTGGAAAAGGAGGATTGATCTAGTGTCAACTAGGACAAACTCATAAAATTCTTGGGTCTTATTGGAATTTTTACTTTTCTAGTCCCGGTATCATAAATCATTGAAAACTTTTCACTATATCAATATTTGGATGTATTAGAAATTATCTTATGACAGTCATTGTTCATCCCGTCACTATTCACATTTGCCATTATTTGTGCGAAGATTCCGTCACAGTGCAAACACTGTTCACGCAGAGATTCTATCAGAAGAATCTAGAATTATTACTGACATTTATGTGCAACACTATTCACTACTATGTAGAACTGTATTCTTTCATTGTGCATTGTATTATTATGAATATATTGTTCATCTTTTGATTTTTTCCACTTTTGTATGCCTATATATATGGCTTTTGTATGAGTCAGAAGAAGCAGGCTTTAGGCGAGGCTATGGGTAGACCTAAGGCAGAATAGAGCAAGACTTTAAGCAACTCACAGCCAACTAAATATTAGTCTCCTTTCCTCTCTCAGTCGATTATCAGTCCCCAAAAAAATCCCTTCCTTATATAAGAAAAAATAAACCCAGTATCAGAAAAATTATCCTTGTAATATTTTGAAGCATTTGAATGAATATCAATGTTTGAAGTATTATTCAAATATGTTTTTAAATCTTTCAAAATAGATTTTAATTATCAATTTTTGCATATTGTACTGTTAAATTTTAACAACAAAAAAAAATACTAATAAAATAGTTGATATTACAAAGCTAATTGTTCAATTGAAAGTTCACAATTCAAATTAATACATGTTTTTTTTTTTAATTTATTTATTTAGATATGATATGATTTTTTTTTTTTTTTTTGAGAAAGAGATATGATATGATTTGAATTTATAGCATTCATTCAATAATAATTACTTTTTTTTATCATCATGCCTAAATACTAATAGTTTTTATTTATTTATGTAGATGAGATTTGAACCCAAATCATTTTTCAATGACAATAGATCTACCAAAGAAGTATAAAGTCCATATATTTTATAAAATGTCAAACTATTTATTTATTTTTTAAATATTTTAAGAATTAGATATATAAATGATTTGGAGTAAATGAAAAAAGAAAAAGATGTTTTTAAGAACCTGTTTGGATTGAATGGGTTACGAAAAACCAACTGGATTTGACTAAATCATATAGTTAAATGGCCTGATTAAAAACTCATTTAGACTTTACAAACGGGTCGGATTAGTTAAATCGAATTACGAGTCAGATTTGGGTCGGGTCAAAAAGGGCCATCCTACCAATCAGTTCGCTCCAAGTTTAAAAATTAAGCTTCATACTCTCTATCTCCATGAGTCCAAACTCCAAACAGCTAAGAAATAGGCCGCGCTACAAGTCGTTTAGGAGTTTCACTATTCAGAGAAAATCAAAATCCAAATCCCAATCCTGTTAGAAGTTAGAACTTAGAAATAGAAATGCTTTTCAGGAATCACTTTTCACCATGGCACCGCAACCATTTTCATTGAATTCTATCACTTCCCCTTATCCTTGCACTTACCCTTCATTCCCTTCTCTATACTTGCTTCTTCTCCAACCCCAAACTCATTCTTCGAGTATTCCCAGAACTCTCAGGCTCAGAATTTCTTGTTCCAATCAGACATCCCAGGTTGACAACCATCAACAACCTCAAAGAATCAAAGTTGCTTTTGAGACCACAAAGAAGAAGAGGAAACCCAAGCCGAGCTTCTTTGAGCAAATTAAAGATAAATGGTCGCTCAAACCCAGTTCCAAAAGAGAGAAATTTCCATGGGAGGAACCAGAAGAAGAACATGAAGATAAGGAGAGACAGAAATCTTCTGGGGTTTGTGTATCTGACTCAGGAATTGAAGCTAAAGAATCGGTGAGTGACCCAGTGAGCTCTGTGTTTCCGAACCGGGGTGTTCTGCCTCCTTGGGTTCATGGAAGCAAAAGCAATACCAGGAATTTACGGGTTGAATCTGAACCTGAAACTAGTACCCAAAAGAGTTGTGAACTAAGAGAAGATTTTGATGAGGTTGGTGGGCATTATAAAAATGGTACTGAAAGTGCTTTTGTTGAAAGAGTGGAAAGAATGGAAATTCATGCACAAGAAGTTGACTTCAATGTCATGTTTGAGAGAGAAGGTGATGCATTTGATGAAATTCCAAGTGGGGTTTTAGAAAACGAGGAGACTAAGATTTCTAGTGGCATAAATGGCGTTTTTTTAAACAAAAGGCCATCTGGGAAAGGTGAACATTTTGAAACAAATGTAGGTTCTGTTGACGGTAGTAGTGGCTCAATTGGGTTACCAGGGAAGAGAGAAGGTGATGTATTTGATGAAATTCCAATTGGGGTTTTGAAAGACGAGGAGACAAAGATTTATAGTGGCATAAATGGTGTTCCTTTGAATGAAAATCCGAGGGATGAACATTTTGGAAAAAATGTGGGGTTTGTTGAGGGTAGTAGTGGCTCAATGGGGTTACCATGGAAGAGAGGGAAGGTTATGGAGTCTGGGGAAGGTGATAAGAGGAGGAGCAACACAGAGTTGGCGGAGAGAAAGCTTCCAGAACACGAGCTGCGGAGACTAAGGAATGTAGCTTTGAGGATGCTGGAGAGGACAAAGGTTGGAGTTGCCGGCATTACACAGGCTTTGGTGGATTCTATACATGAGAAATGGAGGTCTGATGAAGTGGTGAAGTTGAAATTTGAAGGCCCTCTTGCAATTAACATGAAAAGAACCCATGACATGTTAGAGGTCAGTGTTTGCACATTGTTAGGTTAATTGTATCTTTTCTATTTCTTTGCTTTTGGATATTACAAATGCAACAATTTCAATGATTTTGGAGCTTGTAATGAGTAATGACTTTGGCAACATATGCTTAACTAAATTGCACAGTCCTACATATTTTGATAAACTCACGCATCTTTAGTTAAATGGGATTTTTCATAAATTTATTTGTTTTTTAGTTATGCATATCCTGTCTTGTTGTATTTTAGTATCAAGCGTTTGTGATAATGAGTCTGCTAGCATCTTATTTTAATTATCTTTGTGCCTCTATCAGAGAAAAACAGGAGGTTTGGTTATTTGGAGGTCAGGCAGTTCTGTTGTGTTGTACAGGGGAATAACCTACAAACTTCCTTGTGTCGAATCATATGCCAAACAAAGTCAAACTAATATGAATATGTTGGAAGATTCAAAAGGAGCTTTGAGTGATACTACACATAATATAGTAGTGGACACAATTAAATCTACAGAACCTTTTATCCCTGATTCTGCAAAGTATTTGAAGGATCTATCTAAAGAAGAACTGATGGAATTGAGTGATCTCAACCATTTACTTGATGAGTTGGGTCCACGGTTTACTGATTGGACAGGTCGTGAGCCATTTCCTGTTGATGCAGACTTGCTTCCTGCGGTGGTCCCTGGATATAAACCACCGTTCAGACTTCTTCCATATGGCGCAAGACATTGTCTAAGAAACAAGGAGATGACAATTATCCGTAGGCTTGCCAGAACAATGCCCCCACATTTTGCTTTAGGTATGTCATAATTAATTTTCATTATTGTATTCATATTCACAAAATCTGGTTTCTTTATTACTTTGAATTTACTTGATCTTCATAGGAAGGAGCAGAGAATTGCAAGGTCTGGCAAGGGCAATGGTAAAGCTATGGGAAAGAAGTGCTATTGCAAAGGTAGCCATCAAACGTGGTGTACTGAATACACGTAACGAGAGGATGGCAGAAGAACTCAAGGTGAGACTTCAGAAACATTGCTCCCTCTTAAATGTTCAGCATTTTAAAATATCTCTTGGGCTTCACCATCTAGCTAAAAGAAATATTAGAGTAGTTAGCATCAAGCATCATGAAGCAGATTTACATTGTTTTAAGTTAATTTTCCCACTTCAATGTGAAATCAATCATCTGGATATATTTTCCTCACAGATTACTACAAAATGTAAATCTAAGGCATCCTGATTGTATTAAGCTGATGATGAGAACTTTAATGCCCTTTCAGAAGATTCCTTTAGTTCATTATCCTAGCTAGCTTGAATGGTCTGGGAAATGTTATGTATTAAGCATGCAACAGACAGTTTCCAAGTTCAATACTAGCTCAATAAGTAGAGATTCTGTGGCTTTATTTACTGTTCCATTGCTTAATTTTCTGCATGTCACAATTACTTTGCACATTGATATAAAGCTTAAGAGGCAAACTCTCCTCCTTTTTCATACAATTTGGTGAAGATAGAATTTAACTGCACAATTCAGGTATTGCAGTCAGTGGGAAGTACACATCTATTACTGGGAAATTAACATGCCATCTAATTTCTTATTCCAACCATATCCACTGTTACGTACACTATTTTTTTGGTTGGTTGCTTCCCGATTCCAAGCATATTATACACTGTTATGTACATTGTTTGGTGGTTGCTTCAAGGGAACCAAGGCCTCCCAATTTGATAAAATGGACTACTTCGAGGAAGTCCAGACCTCCAAGTTAGACTAGTTAACAATTTTTAAATTAGAAAATCATGACCGTTCTCTAATCATTTTCAACATCTGAGTTTATACAAGACATATTCCAATTAGATAAAAGACAAATACTGACTTCCTATAATCTATCTATAAGACTCGTCATAATTCATCCTAATCCAAACTATTGGAACTAATCCTAATCCAAACTAATTATTTGAATCAATAAACCATATCTCTATCATTATTTATCCAATAATAATTAAAATAAATTAGGCTCATAACATTCCTCCCCTCTAGAAAACACTCTTGCCCTTTAGGTTCTTTCTTCTTCTGTCATGAAGTACTTCTCTTTGGTTTCTTACGTATCATCATTTTGGATTCGAGCCTCTTATATATTTTGCAATGACAAGCATTTAGTTTTCCTAGGTGAATGACATATAGTACAGAGATTGAAACTTTTTCATTGTTTTGTGACCTTACTTATCCACTCTTCAAGACCCTTTATGAATAAAGAGTAGTCATGGTTTTATCAAACTTGAAGGTTTGGACTCCCTCGAAGTGGTCCATTTTATCAAATTAGGAAGCCTTGGTTCGCTTGAAGCAAACAATAAAAGAATTGTGTAAGTAAAAGTTAAAACTAACTTCCTATAATCAATCAATAAGACTCATCATTCATCCTAATCTAAACTAATCTAACTAATCCTAATTCAAAGTAATTTAATTGAATCAATAAAATATCATTTTTTATCCAATACTAATTAAAATAAATTAGGCTCTTAACATTCATGAATGTGTTTTTATATCTGGACCAGCCATGTCTTCTTTTGTATTATCTTTAAGGACAGGATACTATTCTGTTTCTTGTTTCTTCCAAGCTTTTGGAGATTTTTGGCCTGTCTTCCTTGTTCTAGAAGCTGGTCTAATCCCTTCTGCCCAGTAGCGTATCAGATTGTGGATAATTGTGGATAGCAATTCCTTCTTGACAGTTGCATTTTTATGCATGCAGAAATTGACAGGGGGCACACTAGTTTCTAGAAACAAGGATTATATTGTCTTTTACAGGGGTAATGACTACTTGCCTCCAGTTGTTACAGAGGCATTAAAAGAGAGGAAGAAACTGACAGATCTCCAACAAAATGTGGAAGAGCAAGCACGAGAAATGGCCTCAGCCTCAATTGTGTCGAAGGCCAAAGCTTCTAAAGGTCCATTGGTTGCTGGAACCCTTGCTGAAACCATCGCAGCAACATCTCGCTGGGGAAACCAACCAAGTAGTGAAGATGTTCAGAAAATGATTAAAGATTCAGCTTTGACTAGACATGCTTTGTTAGTCAAATACCTTCAGAACAAACTATCTATTGTAAGTTACTAAGAGACAAAATCAATTTTCTTATACAAAATTTTAGGACACAAAAACCTTCTGCTCTGGTATCTGGACACATAAAATGCAAAATCATATCCAAGCTCTGATTTATATCTAACTTCAAATGGTCCTAGGCAAAAGGAAGGCTCAAAAGGGCTGAGAATGCTTTAGCAAAAGTGCAGGAGTATCTGGAACCAGCAGATATCCCAACTGATTTAGAAACTATAACTGATGAGGAGAGACTTTTATTTCGTAAGATGGGTTTGAGCATGAAACCCTACCTACATCTAGGTAAGAGTAGCCACTTTAATTCTGTACTTGATGCTTTTTAGAACCAGAGTCAAAAACTATTCTGTGTTTCTGTTTCAGGCAGGCGAGGGGTTTATGCTGGTGTCATAGAAAACATGCACTTACACTGGAAGTATCGCGAGTTGGTAAAGATAATTGTGAGAGGAAAAAGACTTGAACAAGTCAAGCATATTGCAATTTCTTTGGAAGCAGAGAGTGGCGGAGTGCTAGTATCTTTAGATAAAACTATTAAAGGATATGCAATTATCGTATATCGTGGGAAGAATTATCGACAGCCTCAAGCACTAAGACCCAAGAATTTATTGACAAGAAGGCAGGCATTGGCTCGGTCAATTGAACTTCAGAGGCGTGAGGTAACATTATAATAATTTCTTGGTCCTATGTGTTCACAAAATTGACTGATTTATATGCTTCCATTGAACTAATTTCCTGTTTTGCAGGCACTTAAGCATCATATCTCAGACTTACAAGAGAGAATGGAATTGGTGAAATCTGAATTGGTATTATAGCCATTGCTTACAAAGACAGATATAGTGATATTCAGACAACATTTGCCTAAACCAATCTTTTTTTTCCTGTTAGTAAATTATCTGTTTCTGCTTTTGATTTCAGGAAGATTTGAGAAATGGGAAGGAGATTGATGACTCAAAAACATTGTACTCAAGATTGGATGATCATAATGTTTCTGATGATGACATAGAAGAGGTAATTGGCCATTTAGTCCTCTGTATATAATTAATACAAAGTGCCTCATGTCAAATTGTCGTTTTGGATTTGACTCTTCCAAACCAATATTATCACTGGCAGTTTTCTTCATTGACACAAAGAACTTGCTATGTATAGAATATGTGCCCTTTGTACTTTTCAAAATTTTTATTAAAAAATAAAATAAAAGAAGAAGAAGAAGAAGAAGAAGAGTATGTGTGTCCTTTGTCATGGTTAACCTATTCTAGCCACTTATGCACTCAGTTTTTTAATTGTTTCTAATATCTATAACAGTGTAGGTAAAAGTGCGCTTAAACTCAAAGTGCGAACCCCAAGGCTCCAGTGCTTTTTGCCTCAAAAGCTAGGCCCGCACTTTAGATGCACTTTTTCAAGAAGCTCAAAGCACCCTTTTTGGCACTTTCTTGTCTTTTTCAAAAAAATAAACCAAAACCGAATCAAAACTATAGGATCTTGGCATTATTGATATAAACCATTGATTTGGCATATTTTTAGCGTAACTTACTTATCAAAAAAAAAATATATATTGTGAGTGTAACTTGTCCTGAAACCCACAACCCCCAGGTCTTCTCTATTTTTATTTATTTATTTTTTTCTCCTTAAAACAGTAACCCACCTAGCTTCTTCTTATTATTATTCTATTTTTTCCCTTTTGAATATTTGCTTGGTACCAATTACCATATTGCTATGTCCTGATATTCTTAGCTACTTTTGTGGTTGATGTTGAACATAGCAGACTAATTATTATAGACTTATAGTCATTAAGTGATTAAATTATTAACTAATATTAGTAATTAGTCATAGGGTATTATGGATATTGAAGATTCAAGAAATGATATTATATGGAACTACTCATATCTAGCTGGTCCAAAAAAATAAAATGACTTGACTTGCAATTTTTGTGTTAAAATTGCAGAAGTAGGGCTTATATAAATGTTAATTGAATTATATGAATTTTTTTTTTTTTTTTAATTTATATGATAATTTGATTGTTGTATTTCTCATTACTAATTATTTTTATAAAATGAGCGCTTCACTTCAATCAAGCGTAAGCTTGCGCTTTACGCTTTGCGCCTAGGCTCCAAGAGGCCTTTGCACTTAAGTGCGCCACACGCTTTTACCAACACTGATCTATAAGTTATCTTTCCTGATCAATGTATCTTGTTTTGTGTTGGTTTTTTGGTGCAATATTGTCTATGCTGTGATCTGTAAGCAAATATTACTTGGCATAGTATACTATTCTTCCAACCTCTTCAGATTAAATTCCTCCTGCTGCATGAGTTATTATATTTTATATTTATTTATTTTTTTCCTCTTGGATCCAGGATAAAGGCGAGGAGGCATATCTTGAAACATATGACATTGGGAGTGAAGATAGCTATGATCAAAATATGGAGCTTAGACCAGTGTAATAATCCTTTGATTGTTACTTGGAAGATTAAGCATTGCAGATGCTTGAAAGGAATTCATTCATTCCAAAGGCCAAGCTAACTATGAGATGATAGCAGAATATATGCATTTCAAATGCTTGTTACGGAGGCTTTTCTTACATACATGCGTCAGCTATGATCATTGAGTTAACAGTTAGTGTTTATGCTGTTGTAGATGAACATCATGTTGTATAAGTACCAAGTCTTCTGCTGCTGTAACTGCTAGGAGTAAGATAATTATAATGTTATGACCAGTATTTTCTAAATATTTGCAACTGTTAGCAGCATTCATGTAATATATCACTGTAAATAAATTCATTCAGCAAAAATTTCATTAATGAATTATTATGATGTTCAGCTTCTCTTAAATAATATTTCAGAATACTAACATTTCATTCTTTTCTTCTTTTCCCTGTTTTAATTTTTTAATTATTCCCCCCACCCCCTTAAAAAAAAAAAAAAAAAGGATAAAAGAAAAGATAAAACATCATATAATTGTGATATAATAGACAGATGCATCCAATACTGTCTATGTGCTGCACGAGTAGAGTTTTAAGAGGACTGTTAAAGAGTTTAAGGTCAGTCTGAAAGTTTTGAAACTTTTGTCTAAACCTCTTTTAAAATCTATTAAAGATTGGTCATTAAATCTGAATTGTTTGGATTCAATTATGAAAATAAGTGTTTATAAAATAAATAACATTATCTAGCACTTTAATAATGTTCTTTTTTTTTTTCAATTGTCACCTCTAAAATCTCAATTTGGTTATCAAAGATTGTCACTTCAAAAATATATATTAGAATAATGACAGAGAAAAATGAGAATAAAATAAGTGAACAAAAATTCAAAATTTCAGTTTTGAAAATATTATATTTTTTTCCCATAAGATATGATATTATATTGTAGCAACAATCTATATTCTATTTCTTTTCTGCCCATCAATTTCTACTGGAATAAGTTTGCTTTGACAAGTTCGTGAAGATATTCAGTAAGTTTTTCAAGGCGGCTGTGATTTTTAAAAGGAAAAATATGGCAACAAGATCATTCCTACATTCAACGTCTTTCTTCTGAAAGGCGATCTCAGCCTTTCAAGAGTCAAAATTTCTATAAAACATGGGTTAAAAAGTCACAGATGCTTTAGATATGATTTGATGCTATGACCAAATGTCAAGGGTGACCACAACAAAATGTTGGAACCTGAGTGGGACAATGAACACTGGTTAAATTGGACAATACCATAATCCTCTTTCTAATGAAGAGGTAAAAAATGGTTCACATTATGAACAATCATGCAACTGAACCTTGTCAGCAGAAAATACAACTAGCAAACAATTTGTCATGATCCTCACTTCACGAAATGAGTTAAAATAATAAGCACGTGCAGCTTTTATCATCTCATTACATAGGCAGGTTGTGATTATTCAACAGAAAGGTTAGAAAACTCAATCTGTAAAATATGCTGCTATTTGTCTTTATACTGCAGGTGGACACAGAAGTGCTTAGCTAGAGGTAACCTTGTCCTGCTGCAGAGCTTCTTTGATAAAATTCAAAACAACTGAGACTAATTCAGCTTGATGTGATGTGTATCCATGATCAGCTCCTTCTACAACATGTAATTTGTGGTTCGGTATTATCTTGGCAAACTCTAATGCATCT
Source organism: Notholithocarpus densiflorus (assembly GCA_030021035.2). Taxonomy (NCBI): domain Eukaryota; kingdom Viridiplantae; phylum Streptophyta; class Magnoliopsida; order Fagales; family Fagaceae; genus Notholithocarpus; species Notholithocarpus densiflorus. Next base: position 1,566,575 of record JARYZH020000009.1, on the reverse strand, counting down.
TGAACGGGGATGACCTCATCAGCAGATCCATGGACTGTCAAGACCCTGTATATAGAGTAATGGTGATTATTTACAGTAAAAAAAAAAATTATATTTCAATAACAATATGAAATGATATGCATAATGTGATTGGTGAAAATTGCCAGTTATACAGATAGTTATCAGCACCATAGTCAGCTGTAAGAAAATAGCCCATTTTAGATTTACAACAAGAACAACCAATTTCTTTATTATAAAATGTCCCTAATAGCAAAAGCAACCTACTACAAGTCTGCAGGTTTTTAATTGGGATGTTATGGCATTCCCTCCACCATAAGTAAGGTGTGGAGAGTGAGGGTTCAATCCAGTTGCATGAGTTGTATTAACCAATAAAAATTATTTCTCCATAGCCTCTGTTGGTCAATTTGTTTCATATGGGTTGGACTTTTTGGACCCACCAAAAACTGGGTCGACCCAAAACTGTGCAATTCCGAGTCAGGTCCGGTCAAAATTTCAGTTTTCACTATTGCATGACCCGTATCACCCGTAGAGTGATGAAGTGAAATTCTTCCTCTACAAAATTTTCTATTCTAACCATTGGAATCATTGGACCCATTTATGTTTACTTTTCACTCCTCAATATTTGTCTTTCTTTTAAATCTTAATTATTTCTTCACTTTTATATGCAAAAGGTGGACCTGAAAAGGTTAAAAACATGATATGGTTCACATCTAGTTTTTGTTTTTATGCCCTTTCATGGTGATGTTAAGATTAGTGAACAGTTTTGGATTGTATAACCTTAAGTATTTATGTATTATTTAACTCAAACAGTGTAAATTTAAGATTTATGTATTATTTAACGTTTGTTTATTTGTTCTCTTATTTGCATTGAAAGGAAGATGAGGAAGATGAAAACAATATGATTAAGTTTCTTTTTTTTATTTTATATATATTTTTTCGTGTGGAAAAAAAATTGCGGGTCATTCTAGGTCGATGTGACCTGTAAGAGACCGGGTGAGGGTCATAGGTTAGGTAACTCGTTTCTAACCCAAAGCCGGATAGATCAAAACCCGAACCCGATCGACCTGACAAGTTTTCCAGATCTAATTATGCATGGGTCATTCCAGATTTCAAATATGGCATAGTTAACAAGGTACCAAATTCTGAAAATCATGAAAGTGGCACAACAGTAAATATGACCTTAGGATACACACAGAAAGTAATATAGGATTGGACAAAGTTTACCTCCAAACCCAAGTGGAGATTAAAACAATTATCCACATGTACTTTTAGTCATGTGGCCTATTTAATGAGTCATGTGACTTGTTTAAATAATACCAATGGATGGTTTTATGAGTTGCCACATAATTGGTTGGAAGAGATTCTTCTAAACCAATTTGAAGGAAAACTTTGTTCTACAGGATTTGACTAGCAAATAGATCCCCCCCCACCCCCTTTTTTTCTCCTTCCTTCTCTTTTTTCCTAACTGAGCCCAAGTTAAGCAGTGAGCCTACCAGGCTTACAAAAAGCCAAAAAACATGGTTTAATCTTTGTGGGATATCCAGCTTTGTTTCATTCATCTAGAAAGAAAACAATTGCTAGCAGAATGTTAGAAATTGTGAACCATCAAGAAAAAATATGCTATGTAATTATGTTTTCATATTAACTAAGAACATTATGTAATGTTTCATAAAATATGATAAACTTGGTCAAGCAAGAGATGAAAGAACGCATAAAGGCAAAATGCAAGAAAAATTAACTCACCGGCACTCTTTGTCTATCTTAAGGCATGCTTCATGCATATTTGTACTTAGGCGTTCCAGTAAACTTTCCTCAGTCACATGGAAATCAACACTTCCTACAAAGTATCAAAATATAAGTCACATTGTCTTTATAATTCATTTAAATAATACTCCCTCCGACCCAAATTGTTGGTCATGTTTAGGAAATCTAACTTTTTAAGGGAACATCATTTAATGTGTTGTCTTTTAGTCAAAATGTATAAGTTTACACAACTACCCCCATTAATTTAAACTTTAATAAAAGAATGGTATTGAATTTTTAGGGTAAAATACTATTTTAGTCCCTAAATTTTACAAAAAGTTTGTTTTTGGTCCTTGAACTTTAAAAAATTCTTTTTTCATCCCTAAACTTTGTAAAGAGTTTTTTCAATAGTTTAGAGACAAAAATAGAGATGAAAAAAGAACTTTTTTAATAGCTTAGGGATGAAAAACAAACTTTTGGTAAAGTTAAAGGATATGAATAAAACATTTTTAATAGTTTAAAGACGAAAGATGAACTTTTCAATAGTTTAGGGACAAAAAAAAAACTTAAAGTTTTAGGATGAAAAAGAAATTTTTGATAAAATTTAGGGACCAAAATAGTATTTTACCCGAATTTTTAAATAAAGTAAAGGGTAAATTAAGAAATTTACATATTGACTTTTCAAAGAGGACTATATTTGGGAACATCCCAAAATGGAATAGAGGATCAACAATTTGGGACAAAAGGACTAATAGTTAATTTTTCTTTTTCAAAATTCACTTGACAGAAAATAAGCAGATAGATCTTCCATCATTGATGATGGAGTTATGCTTGATCCAAAATTCTCCGAAAAGCGAATTAAGCTTAAGCATATGCAAAACATTGAGGAAGAAAAGCATGTGAAAACAAGTACTTTGTAAACTGAAAGATTTCATATCATCAAGTATACATGACCTTGTTGGATAGAAATTAAAAGATTACCTGTTTTAGTCTTAACATCAATGAATCCATCCTCTTTGATTCTTTGCATAAAGTCTTTCCCCATGCGTTCTTCAATGCCTTTATTCAGGTCATAACGGCCAGAAAGATTGGCAACTGTGTGGATATCATGATACTTAGCAGGGTAGAGTAGCACCACATTGCCTCCTGCATTTACATTTTCAGCACTTACAATGGATTAATTTACACATAAAAAGTCATTATTTTATTATTGAACTTCAAGAAAACTAGGTAAAAATACTGACAAAAATGAAAGATCGACTTTTAAGGCAAATGCAAGGCAACATACATGATGAAATGAGATTTGTGTCATTTAACGATTGTGGATGCAATTTCACATAGAAGTTGAATCTAAAGATTACAAATTCTAAATATCTCATTTTGAAGCAAGAACCTTGGAATATATTTTAAATACTACACCAAAGTTATATGTGCATTTGGGAAGATCAAGCAGATAGAAATTATTTGCATTTCCTACTAAGGAAATATTCCATAAGCAGAAGCTAATGCACAAATATCAGTGTGCATCTATGTTTATATGAACAGCACCAGGACATGGACAGCTATCATGACATCCACACTCATTCCCTCGCATGACTGCCAGCCAGCTGCTTCCACCATTCCTACTAGCACCACTATTCTGGAAACCGGATATCCTCTCCTCCATTTAGAGGAAACATTTATTCTGGACTGGGTCCCATCAAAACAACATTATTTCTAGAATTTAAAAAATATATATATATATATATATACACAGAGAGAGAGAGAGAGCTCTTGCTTTGAGATTCAAAAGACTTGTATAAATGTAAAGAAGGCCCAAAAATGAAGATGATGATGATGATAGGAGTAAAACAAGAGGATAGAGAATTTCGGTTGGGGCCCAATGGGGCAAGGGGGCATAAGACTTTTCTCCAGCTCTATTTAGTCATCAAAGAGGAGAAAAACCATGTATAAAATTTTTCCTTTCTTATCAGTGATATTCATATGTTGAGTATGTTAACAATTTACCTTTACTATGCCCAATAATTGCACTTATTACACGGTTTGCTCCAGAGAAGTGTTGGATTACAGCATGCAAGTCATCAACCTCTCTCCAATAGTTAGCAAACTGAAATACACCTTCACTTTCCCTGAAACAGCAAAATGGAGCACTAAAATCACATGAAAGGAAATGTGTTGGGTAAGAACTACCAAGATTGACAGTTGACAGTCAAAAGTAGAACATATATCACAACTTTAAAACACAGAAGAAGAACATGATACAGATGGAGGAACAAGCACATGTCAGTAAAATAAAAATGCAGTCATTCTTTCAACAATTGCAATGTTAACTTTAACTTCTTCTTCTTCTTTTTTCTTTTTTGCTGTTGTTGTTGTTGTTGTTGTTGTTGGCAAATCAATCTTATTGTGTGTCCTAGAGAGGGTAAAATGTCTGGCCAATATAGTATAAATTGAAGATAATAGTCTCCTTCATTAAGAACAATAACAGGAATTTCACTATGGTCATTAACTAAACCAGACTATCTATAATAACAAAATCAAAATAGATAAAAAAGTTGTATGCTACCATACAACAAGCCTATAAAGTGTTTCACATATGTGCTCAACCATGAGCGAATGACTTCTCATGTGGTTAGGATTTTGCTTGTACTTGAATCAAAGAGAATAGATAACCCTGGCAATAGAAGTGAAGGATTAAATACAATTCTACACACATCAAAATATTGTGGTATAACTTTCGAACTAAATCATTACATTAAGACTGATGGATTTCAAGTTTAGGTTTTTTTGATGACTCACAACTCCATTCAGCAACACATTTGGTGAGGAGTCTGTGGACTAGGTTTTCATTTGATAAAGTTATGGCAGATAGCAAGGATGCAATTCCATAAGATTCTTAGATTATATAGAGAAAATTAATTCACTTTTTTTATGGAAAAAATTGATTGCTGCTAAAAACTTTCATGAATGATGAGATCAGCCAAGAACAGCAGCAACCGGAGATGCAGAATTTGCATTTAGGTACCTGTTATATTACATTATTAAAGCATCCACCATTACAAGTTATCTGCCTTCTATCACTATAGTAGTTGTGGAACTGCATAAATATATGTAAAGACTATCTTCAAACAACTAGAAGATAGAAGTAGCACAAGAAAAGAAATCTTTATAATAATCGTTTAAGAGTCCAAACATTTACAACCAGTAGTTCTACCAGCTTACCCATTTCCAGCAAAGTCAAAACGGAAGGCACTGATTCCTTCATTTTCCAGTGAAACAGCAAGGTTCACCATAGTATTATATTCCTGGAGGTGGAAAAACATCAGTTGTAAAACTCTTCCTCAAAAGGAAGCCAGGTTACAATGTTTGCCTATATATTCATAAATTTACACATATTTAAATAATTATATCCAAAATTCAAAATCTTCTGGAAAAGAACTATTATAATAATAATAATTAAAAAAAAAAAAAACCCTAAAGCAAAATTGATTTTTGGAAAACATTAACTATGAGAGTACTAAATAAAACTGGGAGGAACAGCTAGAGGGGTGGGGTGGGGGGGGGGGGGGGGGAGAACTAACCACTTTTCTTATTAGAATTAGAAACACCAACCTTTGAGGATCGAAAACCATGGCATAAGATTATAACCTCTGAAGATCCAGTTTCATGTAATATGCCCACAAGTTTTTCTCCATGTTTATTTGGTATTATGACTTTCTGCTGAACCACTGAAATGATGCAATTCACAAATCAGTAATAACTCTTTAGACATATATCGAGAAAAACAACATGCTAGAATGGTTTATCATCTTAGAATGACCTTTCCAAACAAGCAAAGGAAGTAAAAAGAGTGTTCAAAGTTTATCTTAATTCTTTGAAATATTAAAGAGGACAATTTCCCAAGTCAAACAACAGTGAAGCTTTGCTCTAATACCCCCAGAACAAGACTTAGAAACAAAACAAATTTTAGCAAACCTTACCAACTCATAAACCAACTTGAACACTACAACTAATCCCAAACTTCTTCCCCAACAAAAACCAAACCCTGCAAGGCCGAATCTACCAAATGCACATCTTGATTCAATAACAAAACATCACAAATCAAATTCACAAAAATGTTGAAGGTATCTCCATAAAACAAAGTAGCATTTCTATTGTTTCACATCAGATTCAATTCATGGAAGCTTGTATGAAATGAAGCACAAAGACCATCACACATAACATAACAATCTTCTCTGGGTGTTTCACTAATCTTATTTCTCTTCCATAATGCTTTAAGCTAAATCCTCACTGTCATATAAATTATTGCATAAAACAAAAACAAACCAAAAAAAAAAAACCATCGGTTACAAAATGAGCATCACATATAATACATCCTTTATTATCTAAAGCCACGAATTTGCTAACGGGTCCTGCTCAATTTCACGGTTTGTTTCTCGCACATAAACTTGGTCACACACACAAAAACAGGGACATACATTTATGCACATATACATAGATATATAGGTATGTACGAGTGAAATGATAAATTTCATTACCTGGGTTTTGTGCAGTTTGGGCCATCTTCAAGATTCTTGTTGTGGAGCTGTGATTGCCTGAGGAGAAGAAGCGCACCTGGTTAAAAGAACATCTTAGTGAGATGGGTTTTTTGAAAACCAGTGAATTTGGGATTGGGAGCACTTGATGGAAATTGTAGTTGCACAAAAAAAGGGTTTCCATTACTTACAGCTTGTTATCTTCAGAGTTCAGAGTTCAGAGTTCTAACCTTCCCTTGTGTTTGGAAGTGGACAACCAGTGAGCGATGATTATTAACTGCGTTTTTGTTTTTCTATAACTAAACTAAACCTTTTCTTGTTTTCTTTTTCCCCTTTGTTTTTTGCAATGTAGTCCCTTAGAATTATTTATTTATTTTTTTGGCCATGGATAATGGTAAATTTTTTTTTTTTTTTTTTGAGAGGAATGGAATATGGATAATGGTAATTGGTAACGAGAATATGATGGATTTGGGGGGAAAAACTGTATTTTACTTGATGGAAGTTTGTTCATGCTAGTTTCAAAGAAGAATGACTCCAATCCCCAAGTTACATGTTTTAAAGTCATATATTTGAGGTTTCAATTTGTGTAACTTAGTAAAGTTTCTTCTCCTTAAATAAGGTCTTGCATTCGAGTTCGAGGGATACCAAAAAAAATTCCATTAATATCTTTTTTTGAGAAGGAATTCCATTAATATCTTGGTTGGATGTTAAAGAACAATTATTATAAAGTATGCCCCAAAAATTTCAATCTCTATCATATTTATATTGAAAAAAAAAATTTGTATATGTAAAAGTACATTCAATACTATTACCTTTCAACATTAAATTTTTAATAGATATTGAAAACTCGAAAATGTGTTGAAAACACAAGAGCAGTTTAGACCCCCAAGTTTAAAAATTACAGCTCAATAGATTTTACACTAACTTACTACAAGTGCAGAATAGTGTAAATATGATTGGATAACCAAGCAAGCTACTCTAAGCCATATTTAAAGCAACACAGCAGTAAAATGAAATGAACAAGAGTAGGGAAGAGAGATGCAAACACAGATAACACGCCGATGTGTTATCGAAGAGGAAACCGAAGAACTCGACGAAAAACCTCTCTGTCGCCCTCCAAGCGGTAATCGATCCACTAAACAATCAGTTGGGATATATGGATTAGCAAGAGACCCTCCAAGCCTAATCTACCCAATGTACCTAAGCCCTCCAAGCTCCTACTCCAACAAGGCTTCTCGGAACCGTGTCTTGTCTAGCTCTTCGGATCCCGCAACAAGCTCCATGTTGCATTTGCCATCCTTGGCTTCTTCCAATGCTTCCCAGTAGCACCAAAACCTCACTTGACACTCTCAAAGGGTGTGGTAAGTGTTTGAGCTATTAACCTCTCAATGGTGTGAAAATGGAGAGGTAGGAGATGAGGAAATTCCTAAAACAAATGTGTAGAGAATTGTAGGTATGACAATCTCTAACTCTCAAGTTGTTTTGCTAGGGTTTTCTCTCAGAGGCTTTCCTTATCATTTCTGGTTAATGTGGGTATATATAGTGTGGGTGCAGAAAGTGTGTATCAGATAGTACAGGCGGGCAAAACAGAATGTCTCGCGGGTGTCTCGCGGGAAGGCCTTACCCGCGGGATACTCGCGAGACACAGATGTCTCTATATGTACTGACTCTTCGCATTCCAATCATGTGCAGGGCACATGCATCTTCTCGCGGGAAGCTTAGTCGCGAGATACCCGCGAAAGCCTTCTTTGCTTCAATTGCTTGAGTTTTCACACTCTCTCTCACTATCACACAACCCTTACAATAAATTCCCACAACAAATACAGGATACATAAGATTGAATAAATTTACAATCAGATTTGGCATGGAATAAAAGCCAACAAAATACATATTTGGAAATCACAACTTTACAATCTCCCCCTTTGGCTATTCCGTGACAAAACCCCTAAAACAGACTCTAGACTTAAACGTGAGTTTGGGAACAATGGCAAAACTCACTCACACCTAATCTAGAAACTGTGAAGCACTTGTAGTTTATACCTGTAACCTGAAACACTCGCACACAAACAAAACTTTCATTAAGCTTATGACAAGTTGAACACAAGGTATGAACATGAGCAAGCAAAGTGCGATCAAGTATGTAAACATTAGATATCATGTAAACAAAAAGACTTGATCAAACACGTTCAGTCATTAAAGAATGACTACAATGAACATTTAGCAAGTAAGTGTTCATCCGGACATACAAACAAAAAGCAATCACTTATGATCACTTGTATGTCCAACACACAACCAATGCAAAATACACGAAGTATATGCATCTAGGAACAATCCTACTAGGGCACAAGTGTGAAGTACTCAAGACATATTAGCAATATCTTAAAAGTACACAAAAAATGCTACAAAAGCGTTGAGATAATCACAAATCTGAATATAAACTGAAATATAAAACAAATTGTACTGAAGTTTTAACCAAAAACCAGTAAAAACATAGACATGAACCAGCAGTTATGTAAGCTAAAAAATAAACACAAGTAAATCCAATAACCAATAAAACCAATGTTTCTAAGCCTGAACTATGCTCCCCCTAACACTGTGCAAGCTCCCCCTCAAAATTTTCTCCCCATTTTTGACCGAAATGGCCAAAGAGGCTAGAACTGGTCAGACTCGAAGTCTGAACCATGCGCCATGGACATATCCTCAATCTGAGAGGACAGTGCAGTAATCTGTCCCTGGATATACACAAACTGGGTCGCTGTGTGCTGCACATGGGAATCCAGCATAGTGTACATCTGCTCTGCTCTATCAAGAAGACAGTCGAGTCTGTCTGGTCCTCGTGCTGGTGCTGAGGATGATGGCTAAGCTGATGTTTCTGGAGCAGAAGTGAATCTATCAATCTCCTCCTCAGTATCACCCCTTTCATCCTCAACTCGATCCCGTGGTATCGTATGCACACCTGTTTTAGATCCCTTGATATGAGTTGTGCTCCTGGTGACTGTGTGAGCACCAATGGATAGTCTCTCTAGATTACTGTCAGACCACTCGGGAGTTTCAGTTTTGCCTTAGCAATGAATCCCATAATGAAAGTGGGGAAGGGCATGATAGTCCTTGAGTTTTGCTTTGTGATGCTCTTTGTTAGCACATGGAAGATGTGTTCACAAATGTCAATTTCTTTGTGGGTGAAAAGATCGTACAGAAACTTTGTCCTTGGAGCAAATAGTGTAGTGAGGTTGGTGACCGGGTACAAGTTATGAATCACCACATATGCCAATGTCCTCATTTCCGGTGAAAATGGTATTGTGTTCATGGATGACTTCTTCGGTGTACGCCCAAGTAATTTCACCATTTCCTTAGTCGATCCCAATCTGTCTTCATATTGGACTGAGATTTGCTGAGAGGAAGGACGAATCTCCAAAAATTCTTGAATGCTATCCTTTGTGATCACAAATTCTTTGTGCCTCACCCAGCAGTCTATGCGATCTCCGACTACAGCAGCATTGGAGAAAAACTCCTTTATAATCTCCGAGTACACCACTCCAACTGGATTTAACAGTTTGGTCCAGATCCGTTCTTTGAACACCTCAGGGATGAAGGTGTCCTCAAGGGATTCCAACTGAACTACCCTTTCCATGACAATGATGGCTTTGTTGTAACAGTCATTGTATTTCATATCAGCTTCAGCAGACTTGAATCGATCAGAATCAGTGCGTACACGTTTGGAAGACGACTTCTTTGTGGCTGCATGCTTAGTAGGAGCCATCTGTGCAAAGGAACACATAAACAGAAAAGATCCAAGTGTGGAGACACAAAACAGAACACAAAGCTTGATTAGTTTCAATTTAATCCAAAAACACAAGTATAAACAACCTAAAATAGAGCATAACCAACTCAAAAACAGAGTAAACAAACTTAAATAGCATTGTAAAGGTATTAACCAATTAAGCAAACGCATAATGCATGAATAAGTAACTGTGCATGTGTGTGTTGATGCTGAGTATGTGCTGATGCATGTGTGTGCAGCATGTGATGCATGAGGTGTGCCTAGAGATGCCTAGAGTGTGCACAGTGGGTGCAAGGCATGACATTGAGGCACAAAATGGGCAAAGTATGAAAAACACATCCAAAGCATGTGAAACAAGTGCAATTAAAGTAAAGGAACTCATTTGAGTCCAATACAACCAAGGATGTGACTTGGACATTCTGACAAACACCTAGCATGCAACAGTATATACACATTATGAGAAATGCATGAACATGTTGAAAAATGCCTCAATACAAGTTCAAAATGCCTTATAGGGCCAACACAGATGCACAAACACCAAATGGGACTCAGCCCAATCATGAATTTGGAAAAATTTTCACAAAATTTAGAAACCCAACCCAATTTTCGAAAAACCCCAATTTTCAAAACCCTAAGCACAGATTCTGCATAATCCAAAAATAAAAGATGAAAAATAGTGTAAAAAAAAAAAAACCTTGAACGGAGTTTGCAGAGATTTTGCTTTAAAATGATGGGATTTGAAAGAAATAAAGATTTGGGTTGAAAAGGGTTCGAAGAGGGTTAGTGCGAGGGAAGTTTTATGTTTTGAAAAGATGTCACATCTACTACATAAAAACTGAAAACACATGTTTTTCGCGGGTTAGGCAGTAGCGACGCAGTCGCGAGAAAGACCACTGAAACACAAAAACTTTCGCGAGAAGTTTTAAGTCGCGATACAGTAGCGATACAGTCGCGAAACTCTCTGTGTGATTTTGTGAAAAATCCAGTTTTTGCCTAAAAATCATTTCGCGAGAAGAGTTTAGTCGCGAAATACTCGCGAGGCAGTCGCGAGAGTTTCTGTATGAAAATGTAACTTCTTAATTTCCCTTAAGCACTTTTCGCGGGAAGCTCTAAGTCGCGAGCTTCTCATGAAACAACCTCTGAATCAGTTTTTGAAGAAAAACACAAAAATGCATTTTGAACAGAAACTAAAAACACGAAAGTATAAAATCACTTTCAAAAACAAATAAAATACTCAAAAATCATTTTGAGTTTGATCACCAAGTATTTGAGCATACACATCACATTTGAACATGTACAATCACACAAATGAGATAAACATTATATGAGCAAAGTCTTATGTGTTGTGTGTGAGTATCAAATGTGGAATAGTCCATAGACGAGAGTGAAGCTTCAATGATCAATTCAATCAAGTCATATACAACTAGTATTAAGTCAAGTGGACAATCTCAATTATAGAGATGAATATATATGACCTCCCACAAGAGAATGATTACAAAACTTAGAAGCTTTTTATTTGGCTTCTGCATAAATCATAACATTTGATCCTTTTTGGACAATACATCTCTTTTTGAGATTGGTGCTTGAAATTTTTGATATTTCAACAATGAGAGTTAGCCTTTGGCTTTTTGAGCACCATACATTTCAATGTAAAAATCGCTTTTCCTTTTTCCTAGTCAAATACTAGTATGTGCGACAGGCTTTTGCAGCTCATAATCTCTTTTTCATTTTGAGATTTACATTTGGTGAGCTCTAATGCAAAAACATAAAATAAAGGTGGGAAGATATATAGGCACAAATCTATGCATGTATCAAGACCAACAAGACTATTGACCAATCATTCATGACAAGCTTGAAGATCTATTTACAACAATCACACATAGTTTTCAAGATTTCTCCCACAAAGATATATGTGCATACAAAACAAGCTAAGCTCTTAAATGCACTACACCATTAGTACGAAGGTACTAGGCCAAATTCCCATGTGATATACACAATACAAGCAATCAAACTTTTTGAAGATTTTTTTTCAATTTTTATGAGTTTTTTTTTTTTTTTTGAACACACTCAAAAACAGAACAAATAAAGTAAGATCAACAAACACAAGTATAAAACAAAAACTTGTAAAAGAAACACATGCTTTAAACAAATATGATGCATGAACCTATAATCCTAAACACTGGAAGTATTGATGCATGGACATAGGAGGTGATCATGCATGAGTACCCTTCTTCACCCACATGTCACGTGCGTTTAGGGTGATATCCCTATAGGATTGGGTACGAGAGTTAGGACTTTCAAACTTTCTAGTAAAGCTTTCCAAGCAGTTGATGAATGCACCAATCATCTTCATCACGTCCATCATTCTGGGATCACCATTTCGCCTCTTGATGGCTCAACAACCCAAGTCCTCTTGTCATTCCTTGGTCCTCTTGACCTTTGATCATTAGCATTCCTCAATGCTCTCAGCTTATGACAATTTTGTCGGGTGTGCCCTTGAAGTCCACAGTGATGACACACATAATTCGTTCTAGGACCTCTTTGTGATCGTAGACGAGATTTTTCTCTGGCTTCAGACTTGACCACAGATTGATTTCGGGGTTTGTTCAACACTCGCTGGTCAACCACATTCTTCTTCTTCTCAACTTTTGCCTTCTCCTCAGTAGGGGCAATTGCAATTAGTTTTTTAGCCTTCACAAACTTTACTTCTTTGAAGATATTCACAGCTGAACTACTTTCTCCGGTGTATCCTAATCCAGTTTTATCGGAGAAGGATTTTTGATGAGAGAGGACATCATCAAGCTTCTTTGTGGACTCTCTCTACCTTGGCATTTGCTTGAGCTACCTCAGACTCAAGAAATTTTATCTTTGAGTAGGCTTCGGTCAGTTCACCATTCAACGTTTCTATTTCACATTTGGCCTCCTTATGGCGCACTAGAAGACTCTTATAATCTTTCTCTGCCTTTTTCATCTTTTTCACGGCTGCCTTGGCCACCCTTGCATATTCTCCAGATTTTTCAAGAAGTGAATTATAGTTCTCTTGAAGACCAGCTGTATCTTCATCTTCTTCAGCATCCGATTCTTCTACAATTCCCAAGGATTCCTCATCACTATGCTCTCCAAGTTCTTGCACAAGCAAATTCAAGTCCTCCGAAGACTCAACATGAGCAATAGTCATAAATGCAGAGAAATTTCCTTCTTCATCACAGCTAGCTTACGAATCGGAGTTTGAAGAATTCGAATCACTAAGGGTTGTGGCATATGCCTTGCCCTTCCCTCTCAAATAGTTAGGACACTCCTTCTTGAGATGCCCATGACCATTGCATTCGAAACACACAATTCCTTGAGGGGATTGAAACTCTTTCCCATCTTTCTTCTTGAACTCCTTCCTATCACCATTGGGGGAAGAAAACTTTCCTTTGTTGAAGGGCTTCCCACTGTTTTTCATTTTCATAAATTTTCGGAAGTTCTTTGCAAGGTATACTACGTCCTTCTCCACATCATCCTCTTCGGTAGAGTTGTCCATTCTTTTGGTGATGGTATTAAGAGCAAGAGATTTTCTTGGTTTGTGAGAAGGCAATCCTAACTCGTAAGTTTGGAGAGATCCAATTAACTCTTGAATTTTGATCTCATCCAAGTCTTTACTTTCCTCTATAGCTGTGACTTTTGCTCAGAATCTCTCCGGCAATGATCGGAGGATTTTCCTTACTACCTTTGAGTCCTCCATTTTTCACCCAAGTTGAACTTGCCAATAACCACTTCATTCAGCTTACTGTAGAAAGAATCAAATAACTCGTCCTCACTCATTTTCAGCTCCTCAAATCTGGTGGTTAGCATTTGCAACTTTGTATCCTTTACTTTCTTTGTTCCTTCATATGTGGTTTCTAATATCTCCCAAGCTTCCTTAGCTACTGTTATGTGGGAAATCCTGTAAAATCCATCTAGAGAAACACCACAAAAAATTACATTCAAAACTTTACTGTTAGCGTTAGCTGCCGCAAGTACTGCCTTATCCCAAGTGGATTTAATAGCCTCCGGTCGAGTCCATCCTACTTCTACCGCATCCCAAACAGTATCATTAATAGAACACAAGAATGCCCTCATTTGGACTTTCCAAAAAGCATAATTATTACCATCAAAATATGGTGGCACATTCAAAGATTGAGACCAGTCCATCTTAATATGGGGTTAAGGATCACACTTAGGTGTTTAAACCACAATGAGTGCACCCGCTCTGATACCAATTGAAAGCTCGAAAATGTGTTGAAAACACAAGAGCAGTTTAGACCCCCAAGTTTAAAAATTACGGATCAATAGATTTTACACTAACTTACGACAAGTGCGGAATACTGTAAATATGAGCGGATAACCAAGCAAGCTACTCTAAGCCATATATAAAGTAACACAGCAGTAAAATGAAATGAACAAGAGTAGGGAAGAGAGATGCAAACACAGATAACACGCCGATGTGTTATCGAAAAGGAAACCGAAAAACTCGACGAAAAACCTCTCCGCCGCCCTCCAAGCGGTAATCAATCCACTAGACAATCAGTTGGGATACATGGGTTAGCAAGAGACCCTCCAAGCCTAATCTACCCGATGTACCTAAGCCCTCCAAGCTCCTACTCCAACAAGGCTTCTCGGAACCGTGTCTTGTCTAGCTCTCCGGATCCCGCAACAAGCTCCATGTTGCATCTGCCATCCTTGGCTTCTTCCAATGCTTCCCAGCAGTACCAAAACCTCACTTGACACTCTCAAAGGGTGTGGTAAGTGTTTGGGCTATTAACCTCTCAATGGTGTGGAAATTGAGAGGTAGGAGATGAGGAAATTCTCAAAACAAATGTGTAGAGAATTGTAGGTATGACAATCTCTAACTCTCAAGTTGTTTTGCTAGGGTTTTCTCTCAGAGACTCTCCTTATTATTTGTGGGTAATGTGGGTATATATAGTGTGGGTGCAGAAAGTGTGTATCAGATAGTACAGGCTGGCGGAACAGAATGTCTCGAGGGTGTCTTGCGGGAAGGCCTTACCCGCGGGATACTCGCGAGACATAGCTGTCTCCATTTGTATTGACTCTTCACATTCCAGTCATGTGCAGGGCACATGCATCTTCTCGCGGGAAGCTTAGTCGCGAGATACCCGCGAAAGCCTTCTTTGCTTCAATTGCTTGAGTCTTCACACTCTCTCTCACTATCACACAATCCTTACAATAAATTCCCACAACAAATACAGGGTACATAAGATTGAATAAATTTACAATTAGATTTGGCACGGAATAAAAGCCAACAAAATACATATTTGGAAATCACAACTTTACAGATATTATAAAGTTTCAACTTATAACTGTAGGCCATATTTCTTGCTTAATGACAAGAGACTTTACTACTCAATCTAAAACAATATAAATATATATATATATATATATATATATATATATATATATATATAAAAGTAGAGATCTCATCTAAGAGTGCATGAGATTCTACCAAGTGGCATATTCTTCATTTAGGTTTCCACCTCAACAAAGATTATATTTATGTCAAAATATTAGTTCATTGAATGTGTCCATGGGTTAAATGCACATATTAATTATTTTATAGGTGCACTAATATATATATATATATATATATATAGAGAGAGAGAGAGAGAGAGAGAGAGAGAGAGAGAGAGAGAGAGAGAGAGTTTATTTGGTTTATGGTTTTTAAATAAAAAAGTAAAAATTCCAGGTAAAAGACCATGAGGTTCTGTCATGTGGCACAATTACACCATATAATAAACATAAATAATATGGAATGGGATAAAATCCTTTTATCATTGTTTAAATTACAATATTCCTACGTTGTTCTTTAATCCTTTAACTGCTCTTTACTTTAAGTGAAAAATTGTAATAGACATGTGTGTGCAATTTTAAATTTTCACTTTTTATGATGAATTAATTACTTCAACTAATTTCTATGACATACTCTATTTCTTTATCCTCTTGAGAATAAAAAAATTATTTATCCCCTTAACTTTGTATCACTTTAATTCAATAAAAACCTATTCATGTTTTCATGACATTACTTAATGTTATTTCTTTAACATATTTTGAAAATTTTATATATTCTTTCACATGGCAATTTAAAAGCATTATCAACGCATCGCGCGAGCCCTTTGCTAATTTTTGTAAAAGCAAAGTCCAAGTTGACTTTGGAGCTGTACTAAGTGCAATATTTTTAGAACAAGAATTCTAAGACCACATAATGCCACAATTTATGCCACAACTGTCTAAGTGGTAGACTGTGGGTGGTGGAGAAAAAGTGATGGGTCCATATAAAAGTAACAAGCAACCAGTCACAATCTAATACATAAGATAGTTGTGACAAAGTTGTGACATTTTATGCGGTATTAGAATTACTTTTTTTAGGACCGCTATATATATATATATTGTTTATTTGGTTTATGTTTTTTAAATAAGAAAGCAAAAATCTGATGTGGGAAACCATGAGATTCTGCCATGTGGCACAATTAAACCATATAATAAACATCAATAATATAGAATTGATTAAAATGATTTTTATCATTATTTAAACTAGCAGATATCCCGCGCGATGCGTGTGTTCGTTATTGGTTATTTATAATACTCATATGTGTTATAATGTTTGGAAAATTAATTTCAATTATATATTGTGTCACTAAAATAATGAAGAAAAAAATTGTAATACAATATATCCATATATAAGTGTGGGGTCATAGAGCCCAGTGATATACATCCACCTTTTGTACTGGGCCTGAAGCTCATGTCGAGGCCCATAATTGCATATGAAGAAGACAGTGGTGATCATGGCAACCCAGGAAACCGTGCCGAGAACAACTCTGTCCTCGGCTAGCCAAAGCCGAGGTAGAAGAAAAGTGATTTACCAGCAAAGACAATCTTCCAAAACACTCAAAGGAAAAAGATAAGTACAGCAAGTAAGCACACTGGAGCGTGGCGGTAGAGCAATTCCAGGAAAAGCTGCTGCCTCCACATTAAATGCTCCACAACTAACACTCTGGCCACATTAATGTGGAAATGATACATGAGCAATGGCTTTTCAGACTCATAGCTACTACCTAAGAGCTTTGGGATGAGGTTGATGTGACAAAGATCAACAACAGTAGATCTGATCTGCACGTGTATGGCGGAGATGAAGGAGGAAAGTAGTATATAAGGAAGAAGGAGCTCTGAGAAAAGGGGAGGGGGAAGATTTTACCAGAGAAAACATTGTAGCAATCTGAACTGACTTTGTAACTATTGTCACTGTCACTCAAGAAATAATAAGTTGAAGCTCCTCGGACTAGTGCCGAGGATTGAATTGCTTGCTCAAGTCCATATTTGTTTTACTTATTTCTTTAAGTCATCTACAACTGTTGTTACACTCATTAAAACCCAGTTCTTCTACCCGCTCTCTACAAATTTATTGTATTGGGCTTGTTGGGCTTGAATTTACTTATCCCTTAGGAATAGTGCAGAAACTCAGTCCCTACAATTGGCGCCGTTTGTGGGAATGTTTCTCAGGTCCTGGGTAGACTGGTCGGCAATGTTAAAGGCTTCTACAACCGCAACACGCCTATTCCTCTCATCTTCCAGTTGTCTGCTGCAGCTGTTGGCCATCTCCTCTGCCCTAAACGTGGTCTGAACAGCCTAAAAAAAAAGAACAAATGCAAGGTAAACAAAGAACAAAGGGTAAAAAAAAAAAAGGGGGCTAACTAACTAAACTAAGTAAGTTGGAAACCTTACCATGCCCAAGTACCTCTTGAGGCTGAGGAAGACCTCCTGCCTCCTAAAAGATCGCAGCTCGGCCATGTCCGAGGGTAGTAACAGGGTCCTCTCCAAAGCATCAGCCACATGGCTGCCGGTGCCTCCCTGAAAGTCCCTGATGGAAGCATTGTCCATCAATGGGGCCCCATTGAGCATTGGAGTCGGGAGCCAGGCCTGGGGCTCAAGCAGAGGATCGACCCTTTTCTTAGATCCCCTGTGCCCAACTTTTTGTTGCTTGGCGGCTCGCTGGGCCTCCTCTTCCGGTGTGGGGCAAGACTTCTCAACCTCCATTACCTCCTTGCCCTTTAACTCCCTTTTTCGTTTGGGGTCGAAAGGCTCAAGTCTCGGCGGTAGGGTTGGCTTAGGAGGAGGAGGAGGAAGTTTGGATGGAGCAGGAGGGAGCTTGCTCTGAGAAGGGGAAGGTGGTTTGTTCTGAGCTGCTCTCCCTTGTGTCTCCCTTCCCGGCTGGGACTCTATCAAGTCCAGCAAGTTTGTTTTTTGTCTCCTCTGTATACCCATATCTTCTTCAAAAGGAGTTTCTGCCGAGAGGAAGTCTGCTTCGATATTGTTTGGGTTGCCGAGATCACCAGAAGGGTCCTCAGACAACTAGACTCGGTTGAACACCTCAAATTCGTCCTCGGACGAACCTAACTCAGCGACTTCTTTTTCTTCCTCTTCCTTTACCACGGGACAAGAAGAAGAAGAACTAGCCAAGGGTACGCCCTCCGGAAGTGAAGCACCCTCAAGGAGCAGGAAACCCTCAACAGCGACGCTGATCCTATGGAGACGTGGATCATAGGCCTTAATGACACACTTTGGCGCTTAGAAAGTGCGAGAGATTGGCGTATATCCCAGTATTAGATGAGCCGTCCTGAGCTGATTGTCGTCCTCGTTCACAAACACCTCGGCTTTGAGAATTTTGTCTAAGCCCTCCCTATTAACCAAACTGAAATTTGGCTCGGTGGCGCGTCTATCTGCAAAAATCATGAGGTGCAGACCGTTAAAAGCGAAACAACACAAATCAAAGTAAGGTAAAGAGTAAATCATTTTTCCTACTTCTAGAACCACACCTGGTTGCCCCTCTCTCGTTGGGCAAGGGAGGCCATCGTGCCATTCCCTGGACACAATTAAGAAGTCCTTATTTAGCCCTTTACTAGACTCAGGAAGGCACTGTATGAGCCTGATCTCAGGATACCTCATCTTCAGGTAATACCCTTTCCCCTTTAAATGGTGGAGATTATATACCTAATTAACATCATGGTGGGTTAACCCTAACCCCATCTTCTCGTTCAAGGCATCCACACACCCTAATATCCTAAATATGTTAGGAACACATTGGGTGGGTGCTAAACGGTAGAACCTAAGGTAGTCCTTCATAACCCTCCTCATTGGGATTCTCATGCCGCCTTCAATGAAGGCGATCATGGGAATTACTACCTCACCTACTCGCTGTCGCTCGAACCACTCTCCCTCCTCACAATATCTGAGGTTAACATTGGGAGGATTATATATTGAGCCCTAAAACTCGCCATTCCCTCTTCGGATTCTACCAAACACTTAAACCTACCCATTCTTTCTCTTTCAAGAAAGTTCAGGAAGGCACTAAAGAAAAATGAGAGAAGAACTCAAGCCAAGGAGTGAAAATGCCCAAAGGAAAGGAAAATACACGAGAAGACAAGTTGTAGAGATTTTTGGATACTTACAGAATAGGAGAAATTGTCCTCGGACAGTTTTCTAATAGTTGTAAAGGCACGAGTAAGTGAGGGATATTAGCAGGTTCAATGTATGTGCGCTAAAGTAAGGGAAAAAGTTGATTTAATGGGTATTTATATCAAGGAAAGAGCAGAGAGCGGGAAAATTCCCGCTCAGTTCTCGATGAAGCCCTCAACTGCACGATTCGCATCATGCCGTAGAACGTGGGGGGCAACCAGCCGCAAGAATTTAATGAGGGCACGCTCCAGATGCCAAAGTGTCAGGAACACGCCTTGGGTAGTTAAAAAGGCACTGACGCCGGCAGAAGACAAGACGTGATAAGCTTAAGATACGCTCGAGGACATCAAAATCCTCCTTTTTGTCCGAGGTGCCAGACAGCAGAATTTTGAAGGGCTATTGTGGGGTCATAGAGCCTAGTGATATACATCCACATTTTGTACTGGGCCTGAGGCCCATGCCGAGACCCATAATTGCATATGAAGAAAACAGTGGTGATAATGGCAACCCAGGAAACCGTGCCGAGGACAACTCTGTCCTCGGCTAGCCAAAGCCGAGGTAGAAGAAAAGTGATTTACCGGCAAAGACAATCTTCCAAAGCACTCCAAGGAAAAAGATAAGTACAACAAGTAAGCACACTAGAGCATGGCGGTAGAGCAATTCCAGGAAAAGCTGCTGCCTCCACATTAAATGCTCCACAACTAACACTCTGGCCACATTAATGTGGAAATGATACCTGAGCAGTGGCTTTTCAGACTCACAGCTACTACCTAAGAGTTTTGGGAGGAGGTTGATGTGACAAAGACCAACAACAGCAGATCTGACCTGCGTGTGTATGGCGGAGATGAAGGAGGAAAGTAGTATATAAGGAAGAAGGAGCTCTGAGAAAAGGGGAGGGGGGAGATTTTACCAGAGAAAACACTGTAGCAATCTAAACTGACTTTGTAACCATTGTCATTGTCACTCAAGAAATAATAAGTTGAAGCTCCTCGGATTAGTGCCGAGGATTGAATTGCTTGCTTAAGTCCATATTTGTTTTACTTATTCATTCTTTAAGTCATCTACAACTGTTGTTACACTCATTAAAGCCCAGTTCTTCTACCCACTCTCTACAAATTTATTGTATTGGGCTTGTTGGACTTGAATTCACTTATCTCTTAGGAATAGTGCACAAACTCAGTCCCTACAATAAGTAACCATAATTAATTGACCCTAAAAATGCCACTACATGCCTATTGATTTTTTTTAGGAGATTTTTTATTTATTTTTTATTTTAAATAAAACACATGAACTTTTGAAGGTTGAACATCTAAGATTTAAGGTTTATAATTTTTATTTTTATTTTTTGTTTTGAAAGAGTTTGAACCTATGGTGTCTGCTCCTGATGATAGCTCTTTTATTATTAGATCAAAACATTCAACCATCAAAGATTTTTTACAAGTTGAGCTAACTGGAACCCACTTATAATTTTTAATTTGCAAAACTAAATATACATGTCAAAAGATTAAAAATATAACAACAATTTAACAGAGAAATATAAAATTATACTATTTCATATCTTAAGTTAAATTTTACATACATCTGAGTACCTCAATCACTTATAAAGATTAAGCACTTGCCAAAAATATAAATAAACACAAATAACACATATAAAGACTCTATGTCTTCCGTAAACATACCTTTTAGAAACCCTATATGTAGTTGAAGCACTGATTCTCTCTCTCTCTCTCTCTCTCTCTTCCTACTTTTCTTTTGGCCCTTCAATATTTTTGTGATACTAGAATATATAAAATAACAGATTTTATAACATGAAAAACCTAACATTGACTGAAGAAAATCTTTTATTTTTGAAATTAGTGAAATTAATAGTGAAAGAGTTCAAGAAGTTGGAAAAGGTGGTGGAACCAAATCTCTTAATCTTCTTCATTTATGGCTTAAACTAGTCATTGATAAGAAGATGTGGTAAGGTTGAGCTATCTGGAACCCACTTATAATTTTTAATTTGCAAAACTAAATATACATGTCAAGAGATTAAAAATATAACAACAATTCAACAAAGAAATATAAAATTATATTATTTCATATCTTAAGTTAAATTTTACATACATTTGAGTATTTCAATCACTTACAAATATTAAGCATTTGCCAAAAATATAAATAAACACAAATAACACATATAAAGACTCTATGTCTTCCTTAAATATAGTTGAAGCACTGATTCTCTCTCTCTACTTTTCTTTTGGCCCTTCAATATTTTGTGAAACTAGAATATATAAAATAACAGATTTTATAACATGAAAAACCCATGGTTTTAAAAACCAGACCAGACCGACCAGTCCGAACGGTTCAACCGAAAACCGGCCTTCAATTCGGTCCGGTTATGACTAAAAACCGAAAATCATCCAATAATCGAGAAAAATCGGGAACCTTCCGGTTCAACTGTAAAACCAAAAACCGGTATGGTTGAACCAGTTATTGGCCGGTTTGCTTAAAACACCAAAATGCAGCAATTTTGAATAAATAGTAAAGATTTGAAAAGGCAAAGCAATCAACCATGACCATCCTTTGCCATTGAAAAAGAAAAAAGAGTAGTTGAGGAGAGAGATTCTTCAATGGAGGCACCATCTGACTATCTAAGCACACACAAGAATGTCGACCAAGACAACTTAAACAAGTCTAAAAGAAAAGAGAAGAATCAGATCTAAGTTGATAGAGAAGGGAGAAATAAACTTGAATAAAAGAAGTGGAGATACCCAAAAGTTTCTGGCGAAAATAACAAGGAGAGAAAGAAGAGGGGTAGGTTGGAAAGTGGGGTAGGTGGGGTATTAAATGGTTAATTATTAGATTTTTCTTTTCTTTTCTTGTAGTGTATGTGTAGTGTCGTTCTTTCTTGATCATATAAATAAATAATATATAATATATAATAAATGTAGCCAAAGCATAATATATAAAAAAAAAATGCACAATAATAATCCATATAAATTTAGTAATAAATAATAGTACAATTTTTCTTTTTCTTTTTCTTTTTTAAGAATTACTAATTTATTATGTATTGTTAATTTCATACTAAATATTTTTAATATTATATAAGTTGTGGATTTGTTATTTTAATTTTCTAAATATAAGATGTGATCATTAAACTCACATTTTTTAAATAAAAAAAATATGTATTTAAAACTAAATATTCTTAGTCTTTAAACTTATTACATATTTTATTATTTATAAAATAATTATGACATCACCAGTTTGACCATCGGTCCAACCACGGTCCGACCATAAAACCGAAAATCACTACCTTTTCCGATTCTTTAACTGGTCCTGTTTTTAAAACCATGGAAAAACCTAACATTGAATGGAGAAAACCTTTCATTTTTGAAATTAGTGAAATTAATAGTGAAAGAGTTCAAGAAGTTGGAAAATGGGGTGGAACCAAATCTCTTAATTTTCTCCATTTATGGGTTAAACCGGTCATTGATAAGAAGATGTGGTAAGGTGAAAGCATGAGGTCTCTGCTTTTATATATATATTGATGATTACAATATTCCTACGTTATTCTTTAATCAATTAATTACTCTTTACTTTAAGTGAAAAATTGTAATGGACATGTGTGTGCAATTATAAATTTTCAGTTTTCATGATGGATTCATTAATTCAACTAATTTATATGACATACTCTATTTCTTTATCCTCTTGAGATTAAAAAAATTATTTATTCCCTTAATTTCGTATTACTTTTTTTTTGAGTAAATAATTTCGTATTACTTTAATTCAATAAAAACCTATTCATGTTTTCGTGACATTAATTCATGTTATTTCTTTAGCATATTTTGAACATTTTATACAATCTTTCACATGGCAATTTAAAGCATTATCAGCGCATTGCGGACTCTTTGCTAGTTGAGTTAATTAAGATTTAACTTGCTCAATTAGAGTTTGCTACATCAATTTTTTTATGGAATAAAATAATTTTATTAACAAAAAGAGAACATACAACTAGGAAACATTGATAACATCATAACAACTTTCATTCTCCAAAACATTTACAAATAACAGAGGAATTGAAATTAAATCAAAAGTACCACAAAAGCGATTTTGCAATGACCATGTAACCAGAGTATGTGGGGGCTTTGTTTTCCTCCCTCCTCACTCATTGGAATGAGCAGGCCGAGAATTGAGAGGATAGACGAATTGTTTCTAATTTACTTCAATGGATCCTCCATGGAGGCTAGAGAGCCTGGACCTTGCTCTTCTAAAGTCTTGATAAACACTTCTGAATCTTTTTTTACAACAATACTGTCCAGATTTTATTCTTGTGCCAATTTCAATGGCCAAATAATTGCCTCTGCTTCCACTTGAAAAGGACCCTGGTGTATGCTTTCTCTGTGATGGCAAACACCAAAGACCCTGGTGTATGCTTGAATAAGGCTTTCACCAGTTGGTCTTGATCTGACAGCCATTTCTCATGCAGTGCTCTATTCCTCCCTTTACAAATTTGATCGAAAACTAATGCTCCAGTCAATTAAAGATAGAAAAGTTTTGGCTCTAAATAAGTTTCTAGTCATCTTGCTTCAACTTACTATGTAGTAATAGAAGAGACCATTCATATGTTGTTTTAATTATATGAATTTTTTAATAAGTCATGTGACTTATTTAAATAATACACATAAATAGTTTTATAATTGAACAAAGTTTAGCTACAAACTTGGTTGTAGTCAATAACTACAACTTCACTTAAAATCTTTTTATTAGATGTAAATTTTGAGAAATCCACAATTAGATTACAATTTCTTCTTATATCCTCTATACTTGCAAAATTTCTAGAAGATCAAAGATTAATAGTTATGTCATCAATCAAATATTCAAATTTCAAGTTTTTGTAGTTTATAATTATGCATAAAAAAATAAGTTTATGGATCAAACAATTGGTACAAAACTTGACATGCATGTTAAGAATATAAAGAATATGGAATCAAATGGTTAGATTTTCAAAATATGTAATCATGATAATTTCTTTATTGGAAGTAGTAGTCATTGGCTAAAACCAAGTTTTTAGCCAAACTTTGTCCCTTATAGTTTGCCACGTGATATGTTGAAAAAAATAGCTCCAAACAAGTTTTAAGCCAAACTTTGTACATAAGATATTTACCCTTTCCTTAACCACCAAGTCAAGTTCAGCTTGAGTGATATCAAAGATTCTAGTAACTCTAATTTATTTTGAACATGGATCCAGTTTGATCTAATGCCCTGGCCATTGCCAGCTCTATCTCACTCAAGTTGCTAATGGAAGCCCAAATAATGTCTCTCTTTCTCTCTCTCTCTCTCCATTAACTCTCATTCTCTCCCTTCTTTATATAACATGTCATGCTTTCACTCGATCTATCTATATCTATATATATCTAAAAGTTGAAGCGTTGTATTTATTATTACTATACTCTTGTTGAGCCACATTAGTGGGCATATCATCCACTCATTTTCAACATTTTTTTTTTTAACTCTCTTTTTTTTTTCTTATTAATTTCATAACTTATTGTTATACTTTCTCAAACTTTTCCCCTCACTGTTATCTTTTCATCTCTCCACTACTATCTACCTTAATATCACTTTTCCTCTATCCATTTATCTTTTTTTTTTTTTTTTTTTACTTTTCTTATTCCCCTCCTCTTACTATAAATTTACAACTCTCTCTCTCTCTCTCTCTCTCTCTCTCTATATATATATATATATAGTTTTCCTACACATAAAAGGTTCTTTCTCTCTCTCAAAATTTTGTTTTTCATTTTTTGGTAGATTTTTTTAATTTTCTTGCATCTCTACTTTAGGTTAATGAATTTTTGTATTGTTTGGAACTCTAATTTGGGTTGATTTGATTAAGTTGTGTTTTTAAGTTGTTATCTTTTTTTCTTTTCTTTGATTTCATAAGCTTGAAATAATCCATAATTTCATTTTTCCTTAAAAAATAGTACCAAGAAAAATAATGTGGTCATGAATTCTTCTTAGTGACTACCCTAAAAAAAATCATAGAGCCACCACCGGAAGAAAGTAGGAAGTTTAAATTACTTATTCATATAAATGTTAATAGTAATATTGAAATCTCGTATGAAAGCTATTAGCTATGTATAGAATTATATTAGCTACAAATAAATAAAGATAACTTCAATATAAGGATTTTTTGTTTTTGTTTGAGAAGACAATATAAGGAAGTTTTTTTTTTTTTTTTTTTATACAAGATAGAATTCTATTTTAGCCTAATTTAAGTGTATATGTGTGTGAAACTCCCTCCTGGAGACTTGAACCCCGGCCCTTGCCCCCACACCCCACAAGCACTTATACTTGTGGAGTGACCATCGCACCAAGGGTGTGTGGTGGTCAATATAAGGAAGTTAATTACATACACTTTGTTTAAAAGGTGAAGCTAATAAGATGTCTAGGCATGTTGTCCACTTGTGTTTTACTTGTCAAAAGCACACTCCAATGTACAATATAACCTTTTTATGATGGAATTTTTAGAGGTCGTGTAAATTTTTTTTTATAATATTTATCTCAAATTTTTCCTTTAATTAATATGTTGTGCATCCATTTAATGGGTCTTGAACTCATAATATCATAATTTATCTTACTTTTATTAAAGAGGTGTAATATGAGGTAGAGTTTATAGCTTGTTGGCGTCTCAAACTTTATTAAACTCACTTGCCATGAGATGCAAATCTAAAGCAAGAAAAGTAATAATGGCAACGAGCTGGGTATGGGATCAGTTTTCTATTCCTCGCCCCACCCCCACTTTAGGGAGGGTATTTTTCCCCACCCTCGTCCTAGAGGGCACCCAACCTTGCCTCACTTAATTTTTCTTATAATTTACTAAAATTTGAGTTGAAACATATAATAAATTAAATTCAAACTCATAAAACATATTAAAAATAATAATAATCAAGTTTTGAGATAACAAAATAATAATAATAATAATATTATTATTATTATTATTATTTAAATAATAAATATAAACAAGGTGGGGTCTTGGCCCAATACCTACTCCCACCCTGAACCTTGCTTTGAGGGGAGGAGTCAACCCTATTCCCATCCCATTGCCATGAAGACCGAGGCAAGATGAGGTAAGTTTAAATTTCCTTCTCTAAAGAAAATACTATATATTGAGGAGGAAACAAAGAAATGAATTGACAAGTTTGTGTCAATTATTTGACAATTGTCATTTTGCTTATTCCCATCCCATTGCCATGAAGACCGAGGCAAGATGAGGTAAGTTTAAATTTCCATCTCTAAAGAAAATACTATATATTGAGGAGGAAACAAAGAAATGAATTGACAAGTTTGTGTCAATTATTTGACAATTGTCATTTTGCTTCTGTTAGATTCTTTTTTCCGTTTGGTTAGTTTCTTCATAGTTTATTTTTGTTTAAAAAATAAAGATAAGCAACCCAGGGGGATTGAACCCTTGCTCAAGTTATTCCATATAAGAAGCATCCAGTAGACCACCGCACAAGATGTTTAATCTATATGGAATCTAAATTAACTTATTCTAAAACTATTAGATATTTCAAGTTTTCAAAAACACAAAAAAACACACTTTTTTTTTTTTTTTATATACTTTCCAAAAATTGATAGTTATGATACCAAGAATGGTAAATTCAAATTATAGTTCATCCACGATGATGTCAAAATTAATTAATATTAACTAAATAAAAAATAACAATTGAAACTGATTTTTTTTTCCTAAAGGTTAATGATTTACATTCATCATAATTGGAAATTTCTACATTTTCCAATTACAAAAATACCCAAGGTGTGATGAGATTTAGGCATTTATGGGTGAAATAATTTTTTTCGCATAATTCTCATCACACCCTAGTTATTTTTGTGATTAGAAAATGTAGAAATTTCAAATTATAATGAATGTAAATCATTAGCCTTCAGGAAAAAAAAAAAGTAGGGTCTCTTTTTTTTTTGAACTAGAAGGGTCTCTAAGTACGTGCGTGATAAGTATTAATAATCCCAACCATACAAAACTTGAGGCTAGCACTGTAAAAATACCTAGAGATGTGATAAAAAAAATTATTTCACCCACAAACGCATAATATTCATCATAAATATTTTATGATTACAAAATGTAGTAATCTCTTAAAAAAAATAGAAAGCCTCTGAGAAGCGCGTGATAATTACGGAATATTAGCCTTTGAGCACGCACTCGCGTGTGCTCAGAGGTTTTTCTATTGTTTTTGGTAAATATTAATAATTTACATCCATTATAATTTAGAATTACTACATTTTTCAATCACAAAAATACCTAAGAGTGTGATAAAAAAATTATTTCAACCACAAACGCATAACACTCATCATACCCCTAGGTATTTTTTGTGATTGAAAAATGTAGTAATCTCAAATTATAATGAATGTAAATTAATACATATTTAAAAATATGTATTTTTTTTTAATTTTTACTCTTGAAATAAAATATTATTTTCCAAAAATTTAAACTATATTACCAATTTTAATCTATTTATAACGAGCCATATGAATTTTCAAAAGAAAAAAAAAAGTCATGGAAAAATTATGCTATACAACTCAAGACACATCATGCAAGTATGACTTGTATTGCCAACTTTGATTACTAAAAATATTCTTATGATATACTATTAAAATAATATAAAATAAATAACAAAATTTATCTTAAATTGAAAAATATTAACAATATCATCTTCTTTTTTAATTCATGTAATATGTTTGTAAAATATTCAAATTTTTTTCGATAATTTTTTAATTGGACAAAGTTTAGTTACAAAATTAGTTGTAGCCTTACTTAATAAAATAAATATTATTACATATTTTGATAATCTAACCGTTAAATTGTATGTCCTTTATGCTTTTAATACACATGTCAAATTTTGTGTCAATCGAATATTATTTACTATATGATCTATAAGCTTATATTTTATGCATAATTTTAAACTACAAAAATTGCAATTTAAACAATTTATTGATGATATAGCTATTAATCTTTAATTTTCTAAAATTTTTGCAAGCATGGATGATATAAGAAGAAGATGTAATCCATTGATGAATTTGTCAAAATTCACCTCCAATAAAAATTTATTGAGTAAGGTTATAACCTTAAGCTACAACCCATTTTGTAACTAAACTTTGTCCTTTTTAATTAAGGTTACTAGTTCTTACAAAATTGTTATTTTTATTTAGTTAATATTAATTAATTTTGACATCATCGTGGATGAACTATAATTTGAATTTACCATTCTTGTTATCATAACTATCAATTTTTGGAAAGTATAAAAAAAAAAAAAAAAAAAAAAAAAAGTGTGTTTTTTTGTGTTTTTGAAAACTTGAAATATCAATTAGTTTTAGAATAAGTAAATTTAGTTTCCATATAGATTAAACTTGTGTGCGGTCGTCTACTGGCTGCTTCTTATGTGGAATAACCCCCCCTCAAGGGTTCAATCCCCCTGGGTTGCTTATCTTTATTTTTTTAAACAAAAATAAACTATGAAAAAACTAACCAAACGGAAAAAAAAATCTAACAGAAGAAAAATGACAATTGAATTTCGGCAATCCAATTGATGAAATTGATGTCAGTTTCTGTCTCCACTTTTTCTTGAATTTCGGCAACATCTCTACCGAAATACCAAAATTGTGTCAAATTTGTCAGTTTCTCTCTCTTCTTTTATTTGTATTTCAGCAACATCAATACCGAAATTTGCATCTCTTCTCATTTGGTTAAAAAACTTTGCACAGTACACATAAATCTAATAAACTCTAATTTTTACAATATTAAACCAAAAGACTCTTTAGGTTGGGTTTGAAAAAACGTTGGGTTCAAGCTGACCCTAATTATACAATGTTAACAGTGTCACTGGTGAAGCAGAAGACACGACGTCCAACAATAATATACCAAGAGGCAAGAGGGCCATTGAAAAGGACCCCAAAAAAAAAAAAATTAAAAGTAAGAACACCAACTGTACAATGTGAACGCTACATTTCACACTGTACCTGCATGGCGTGTGCGTGGAAATTTCAAGGCTACACAAAGACAAGATGAAAGGCTAGGAGCCTAGGACCAAATCCAAAAAATAAGGTTAAATATGAAAATGGAAAAAAAAGAAGAGGCAACTATAGAATATAGATAGATATTCTTGGACATGCAATATATCTACCATCTCCTTGTGAATTGTGGCTATGCTTTTTTTAGTAATCACCAAGAAAAAAGAAAAGCTCTTGATCAGCAAATTGGTCAATCTTGTGCAAACGAAAGTTATGAAAGCAGTGTGGGTGGGACCATAAAATAAAGTTTTGTTCCGGACTTATGGGACAGGGGATATTTGGTTAAATTTTGAATATATTCGCCGCACACACCTAAGCTTTGATACTATTTTGTTGAGATTCTTTAAGTAGTTAATATGAGTAATTAATATAATATATAGAAACATATTTAACCTAAAAGGCTTAATCCCTATGTCTATGAGTATGAGCTCAATTATATTATATTAATCACTCACTACTCATTCTTTTCATCATTATTCAATATAGAACTTCATTCACACGTTTATATTCAACTGTCAATAATCTTATAACTCAATAGTTAATACATTTTAATATTTTCAAGGAAACATCTAACGTTCAAATTTTTTATTATCATTGTAATTAATGAATTTATATATATTAAACGCCATTCAAGGCAACAAAAGCGTGGGAGATGTTGCATTAGCATTACACTCGTGGCTTTGGCATCACACGGTGTGTAGCTTGATGGTAAGAGTCTTTGTCCCAACACCAAGAGATGAGCGGTTCGAGCAATAGCCCTAGTAAGGCCTGTGTGGTACACATGGTATTACCCATTACTGTCATGTAGGAGAACCCATTTTTTTATTCAGCAAAAAAAAAAAAAAATACTCATGGCTTTGGCTTATAGGTCGAGGAGGACCCAGGTAAGTTTTGAGTAGGTGCCACTGTCAGCCAGAGGATTTGCTCAAAGGAGAGAATGTCAAACGAAGAAAATTTATGCAATGTTTCAAATTTGAACAAGTAAATTTTGGACGCAGCATAAAGCATACTTACTTTTTCTTCTTTATGTATGGTTTTTTTGCCACATAATTAACGTTTTAGCAACCAAAAAAAAAAAAAATGTTAAAGCAACCCTATGTCCCTATTCATGTGAAAAGTTAAAAACAGATAGAAATAATTTAAAATTATTAAATCACCATTTTCTAACTGTGGTAACATAATCTATTTGTCCGCTTTGGGCATGCTTTGCAATGTCCGACCCTTTAGGTGGCATGCTTAGGCAACGTCCTCACGGTTTTGTCCCTTAGCAGACATGGGAAGAGCTTCCCATGTCTGCTAGGGGACAAAACCGTGAGGACGTTGCCTAAGCATGCCCAAAGCGGATAAATAGATTATGTTACCACACTAACCATTTTATAATATTTTACAACAATTTTATTACAAATACTAGGTGGCAAGTTGTTACTGGTGGGCAAAAAATAATTTTAGTGGTGGGTTCAAATTAGAACTTGCAACAACTTAACACCTATATATGATTTGTTATATATGAAAGTATTGTAAAATTTTTGTAGAGATAACACTTCTCCATATATAAAACCAAATCCATTTGATTTTTAATTGACTTCATAATATTTTGCCAAATAAACTTTTGGGATCTCAAAATTTTACATGTAATTATTCTAATACTTATTTTTCAAATTAAATTTAAATTCTATCCTATAATTAAACCCTACATTAGAATCTTGATATATCATTTTTTTTTTAAAGAAAAAATAGTAGAATAAGATAAAAGTTAGATACAGTACAATAGATTCCAATTAAATTTAATCATGAATTAAATTTAATTATCTTTGAATGAAAAACAATATTGTTTATGTTTTATTCGTCAAGCCAACCAGGTTTTTGAATTTAATTGGAGATATCTAAGTCTTACCTCAAATAATATATATATATATATTTTTTCAATATAAACACAATCATAATAAATGTCTAATGCAAGAAAAATGAGTGAAGTGACTAATAGAAATTAGGTACAAAATTCTCAATGTTGAGCTACTATTGGTAGAGTTTTCATATATTGTTTTATATACAAACATAATCATAATAAATTTTCATTAATAATTACCACGATCATCAAATTCCATATTTAGAAAAATAAATAAATAAAACCGCTAAAAATGCACCACAAACACCCTTATCGAGGACTAAATTATCGTAGTATTAAAGTATTTAATTCTCATTCCAAGAGTTCAAATCTTGAAGAAATGTGAAAGTTTTTCTTTATCCTCAAAAAAAAAAAAAAAAAAAGTATTTTCAGCATCCATTGGATCAACAACCGCATCAGTTAAGTTTCTTTTAAATACTACTAATATTTTTGGTAATAAATACTAATATTACTATATTAGTTCTATAAAAAGAATTACTATAGTAGTTTGTTAGAGGATTGATTTCTAATAGAAAAATAAAAAATGTAGTAATATATATTAATCTTGCCCAAATAATGTTTCATAGGGATAAGGAAGGTATTGGAAACTAAACAAGAAGAGAGAATAATAGAAAGGAAAAACAGAAAAGTAAGGAAGAAAACGAAATAACGAAAACGACACTCTGCCTTCCGCCCTTGACTCATTTCAAACCCTCGCGAGGGTGGACTTTGACCACTACTTTTCTCACTTTCCCTTGCCTGGCTGCTGCTGCTCTCTCTCTCTCTCTCTCTCTCTACCAATGATGTTATACAAAAGGTCCTGAAATTTTCGCTCTCTCTCACTACTACTTTTCAAGCTCTCTAGCCAGAGACAATTCTCTCTCTCTCATAGTAGTATACAAATACCCTAGTGGGGTCTTTTCCCTTTTGTTTTCACTCATCCTCTCAAAGCATTGGTAGGGCTTTCTTTCCCCCACCACCACGCACAACTTTTCAACTCTCTCTCTCTCTCTCTCTCTCTCTCTCTCTGTGACAGAGCCAGCTTGTTTCTTATACTATTAAACAGCTAGTCATGTTCCCCAACACAAATACCTAATTAACAAAGATCATAAAATGACCTTAGATTAGTCTTCTTCATCTTCTTCTAGTATACCCTTCTTCCCCTTTTTCTCACTTAGATATGTCAAGATTTTTCCTTACTTGCCCTACAAACACATGCATATTTTTCAAATGACGCATTCAGACTCAGATCACAGAAGGTTCGGCAGGGACGAAACAATCAAACTGCTACATAAAAAGGGTTGCAAAGAAGAAATCCAAAGCCATGTCGTGCAGAAATATCTGTACTCTTAGCCACCACAAGACAAGTACTGTACCTCAAGGTCATGGACACGGCCTTCTTATTAGATGAAAGCAGCCGTGCCAACTTCTTCCAGTTGATAATGCAGTCTATTCCCTACACTTACATTTGCCTATGGTCTAATTGGCCCCAATCATCTAGGTATTATTTAACTCTCTCTCTCCCTTTTCTCTATATGTATATATTGATTTACATATCATGGATTATATATATGTTGTTTTTTTAACAGCTGGTTAAGATATCTGGATGGATTCTTTTATGAAGAAAACAACCAACCTAGCTCTTCTTCTGGAACTCAAGCTCGGAGGCTTTTTGAGGAGTACCGGCAATCAGTTTTCATGGTCGAAAATGAGTAAGAAGGCGATATATATACTAGTTAAGATGCTGAATATATCAAAACACGATTCCTTATATGCAATCGCTTTAAATGAACTTTTGTGTATATATGTAATAAGATTTTGGGGTTAAGGTTTGATTGTTGTTTTTGTATGTCAGATGTGTTCCAGGACTCGCTTTCAAGAATAGTCGACCTTACTTAGAGTTGCAAGAAGTGCACCTTCAAAGATTCGCATCAAAAGAAGTACAGAGACAATTCTATCAGGTAATTAATTGATGACAATAAGAGGAGCTAGTTATACGGAGAGGGAGAGAGCTTGTAATTTGTTGATTGATCAGACAACGAATTCATTTTTCTTCACGATGTTAGCTATATTGATTTATTTCTATGCCTTTTTTTTTTTTTGTCACAGGTAGCAGGGATTAAGGTTTGTACAGCTGAAACAAAATGTGATATTAGGTGTTTCTTAAGCTTTCTATTTTATAGAGCATAAAATAGTAAAAGATGATAAAGTTTCTTTTTGTTTGTTGAGTGCAGACTGCAATTTTTATGGGATGCAAGAGTGGAGAGATTGAGATAGGCTTCTCTAATGTGCCTGCTGAGGTAAGAAACCCCATTATCACATTTTCCATAACGTAGTTCTTTTGCTTAATTAAAGGTTCATTTCTTAATTCAGTTGAATTTTTTTGTAGATTGACATTGAAAAGGAATTGAGAAGTTGGTTTCCTGGAGATTTCTCAAGGCAATTTTCCCCACTTAGGCTACCAGATCCAAACCCACCTTCATCATCTTCATCGTTATCCATGGATAGCCCCGAGTACTCATCCCTTCTATTCAACATTCCAAACACAACCCATCTTCCAGAAACCCTTAGAGAGGTTGTTAATCCTACATTGCAACAAATTCCAACACCTAGTCCACACCAAGCAGCCATGCAAGCATATGCTAGACTCCAAAACATTCAGCTCCCAAACCCGGAAACCGAAGCAGCTGCAATTACAAGAGCCATCTTCAATGTTATAACTTCACCTTCTTCTTCTTCATCGCAACAACCCCACACAAATTTACCTTATAGTCACCAGGTAGTTTCCAAATCTAGTGCATTCAAGAGATATGCCTTGCCTTTAGGACCAAGAACGACCCAAGTGAGAGCCAATTTAGGCCGGCAAAGCATGATGAAGAGATCATTTGCATTCTTTAGAAGCTTAAATTATTTGAGAGTTAGTGCACGTATCCAAGCAAGTCGCCCCACAACCACTCAATTGCACCATATGATCTCAGAGCGCAAAAGGCGTGAGAAACTCAATGAAAGCTTTCAAGCATTGAGATCATTGCTTCCTCCAGGAACTAAGGTAACAATCACTTTGAATTGAAAACACATTTCTATTTGGCAATGCATTAAATTTTGTTCTCCTTTTGTTTTTAGCAACAAGTAGATTTGCATCACTGGTCAAGACTCTTATTGTTCAGTGCATTACTCAGTTCTTTCAATTGGATTCGTATACCTTAAAAAAAAGTACACATTGGCATTCACGTATAATTGTATACATACATATATATATTTATGAGCCATTGCCTACCAATATATAATACCAACTCCAACCTTGACAAATATGTTTTGGATTTAATAGAAAGACAAGGCATCGCTGCTTGCTACAACAAGGGAGTATTTGAGTTCTTTGAAAGCTCAAGTTGAAGAGCTTAATAGAAAAAACCAGCTCTTGGAGGCGCATCGTTTGCCTACCAAAGAAGCTAAGGAAGAGGAAACTAGTTCCTCAAATGAAAGGCTCATTGTTCGGACTTCACAAGTCTCGGAATCAACCTCATCGGAGGAGCGCATTGTTGATTTGCAAGTGATTATAAGAGGTGAATGTCCAATGGTGGATATTCTGATTCGCATTTTGGAATTCTTGAAGCAGGTTAAGAATGTAAGCTTGCAGTCCATGGAGACGAATACCCGGATAATAGAGTCAAGCTCCATGAATCACATTATTTTGAGATTAAGAATTGAGGTATGGAAATTTAGATGCATTTTTTTAAGATTGAACAATGAAAAACAAATTAGTGGGTTGTTAAACTCTTTTGAATAATAATAATAAGTAAACATTATTTAGAGGAAAGTAGGATGCTTTAACTTTTGATTAAAGAATTGGATATTTTGTTAAGGTTTAATTACTCTTGCATAAATTTCATCTGTTAGAAATGTCAAATGTTGAAGTAGATGCTATAATTACAGTACAAATCACATTCAGATTGATTCATCACTAGCATTACTTTTATTTTATACCAAATATAATATGAGAATTCAATAATTGTGAAAATAAAAGCGTGTTTAGAAACGATAAACATCGCATATATCCGTGTTGAAACATGTAGATTTTACACTATTATGAAATGAAACCTACATGCTATAATAATCATATCGCATGTACCAAATAAAAAAGTTAGCTTCTCTTTTTAGAGTTGAATATTGAACCTTAGAATCTTTTGTATTCTTGCATAAAATCGTCTTTTAAAAATGTCAATTTTTTTTTTTTTTGAGAAATAATTACAACATGCTGCTAACCCTGCAGCTCGAACCCTTTTCCCTCTAGACCCCCAAGCATTTTGTGCATGAGGAGGTGTCAATTCAGCTACAAGACCTTTGGCAAATGTCAAATATTAAAGTAGATGTTATGATTATAGTACAAATCACACTCAAATTGATTCATCACTCACCACTTTTATTGTATACCAATTAGAATTCAACAATTGTGAAAATGATGGTGTGTTTAGAAACAATAATTATCTCAGCATTGAAACATGTAGATCCTACACCATTATGAAATGAAACGTACAAGCTATAAGATACATGTTGCATATACCAAATGAAAAAGGTCGCTTTTCTTTTTAGGGGTGAATTTTTAATCAGTGAATCTTTTGTTGTTGAAGGGGCCCGAATGGGACGAGTCTGCCTTCCAGGAAGCAGTGAGAAGGGTTGTTGCTGACCTGGCACCATGACAATTGAACCAATCCCTCTTTTTGCCACGTGTGTGAGACATTGAATATAGTCAAAAATTAATTTTAATCTTATGGCGGCTCCCTATCATTGTCAATTGTTACTTTTCTTTATTTCAGATAATTACTACACCTCTTCATCACCGCCTCCAATTTTGAGATCACTTTTTGTATTGAATTTCACAATCAGTGCCTTATTAGCACATTTTTGATAGCCACCCATATAGAACTAGAAGCAATGTATAAATAAATATTTGACACTTTTTGGTTTACCAATTACTATCATTTTGGAGTATAGTATTATTATACTAATATTGTTTAGTACCACACAACGTTACTTAGGATCAATCCCATCTTAACCAGATTTGTTTCTTTTATTTTCTTTATCTTAATTTTGTTCTTTTATGTGAGCCATTCTAGATATATTATTATCTTTCTTGTACGATTCAATTCATATATATTCATGTCGCCCTTATTGACTGCAATCTTATAAGGAGACTATGAAAGCAACCCTTAAGAGAGAGAAGGGATCCAACATAGATTCATAGATGTATTCAAAGATGGTCCAACGTCAAATTATAACTTTTCAATATTTCTTACTAACCCCACGCACGTAGCTTTCACTGGTTTATGTAATACCTCTTTTTTGGTTTCATGTATCAGTAATCTATGGGTTAGAGTACTCTGCCAAGATAGTTGTCAGTTGAGTTGGCCACCCTATCATATGGGAATTCCAGTGTTAGTCAATTATTTTTTCTCCGTGGAAAACAATTGAGACTTTAGAGACGGCGTTTTTGACTGTCAATCTCTTAGGGGTCAAACTCTCAGGAGTAGTTTGCGCAGAATTTACCCAATAACAATGGTTTTGGCTTTTTCCTCTTTGATCATTATCATGCACGAATTATAACGGCCAAGATCGCAGATACAACAAATTTCACAACTGTTTGAGTTAGTACCAATTATAGATTCTTATATTCGCCCACTATTATTTTATTATCCACCAAGACCACTGCAATTAACAATTTGTTACCTTAGTAAAATTTATTATATATAGGAATATATTAAATTATAATCCATCACATTTGGAATAGAAGTTGCGAGAACTTTTGTATTCTAGATATATTGTTTTTTTTTTCTTTTTCCTTTTTGGGGCTAAAAAGCCTAATTTTATTATTGGTTCTCCCTAATCCGTTAGAGGAGCCGGAGAGGCTACAATTATGTCATGGAAAGAGAGATCAATATGATTCCATGAATCTATCTATTTATTTGAATTCAAGTCTTGTGTGGGTGAGAGGGAAAGGAAGAGGACTATGAATAATTATTTAGTGACCAATTGGAGACATCCTAATGTTGGAAAAAAATTAAAGAAGAAGAAGACATAAATTAATATAGAGCTAAGTAGTAAACTGCAGTTTGATTGATCAGGAGAAATTGGCTGACCAAATCCAAGTCATTGAAACTGTTTAAGTCTAGCTCTAATTGAAATTCTAGGAGTTGAATCTAGAATGAATCAATTCTACTAAGTTCTAACATTATGTTTACCTAATGTAATTCACAAGGAATCAGAACATTAGTTGAAAAGGTAAATAATATTTATGGTTCTGACTGGCCTCATATGATTAGCCTTTTATTGGACTTCCATTTGTATTCAGCAAAAGATTGGTAGACCATCTTTGCCTCCTCTCTCTCTCTCTCTCCCCCACCTCTGTTTTCTTTCTTCTTCTTTTATTTGGCAATAGAATTCACCTTACTCAGACAAAGGGGGGTGGGGGGGGGGGGGGGGGGAAATTAGGTTTATAACTGTGACTACATCCTATAAGAGGATCATGTCAAATCGATGATCAATTGGTCACTTTAGTACTTGTTCAATCACCATTATAGTCATATCTTTTATTTGCATAATGACGACGATTCCAACCAAACTACAAAGACAGCTTCACGTTAAAAATGTATGATTATAATTTCGTAAATACAAAATACTTGATTGTAACAGATTGAGATCAAGTGCAATACTTAGAATATTGCACCATATGCAATCAATCAATCAATCAATCAATATATATATAAAAGTAGAGATCTCATGTGGAAAAACATGAGGTTCTGCCAAGTGGCACATTGTATGTCATCCTTCTCATTTAGGCTTCTACTTCATCTAAATTTAACATTTATGTCAAACTATTAAGTAATGGCAAATGCATTTATTTCAATGTATTAATAAAATTCAAAGAATTTGTATACATTTATAACTTTACATGTTTTGAATTGATATGGATGGATTTAAAAAGTCATGGGAAATGTAGGAATAAAATTCAAAGAATTTGTATACGTTTATAACTTTACATGCTTTGAATTGATACGGATGGATCTAAAAAGTCATGGGAAATGTAGGAATCAAAAAAAACTTTTCAATTTTCTGCATAAGACTAACTTCAATGCAAAAATACAAGAGTCGAATTCAATGAATTTGGCAAATATTATTTGCATGTCTCCACATCAATTCAATATATATATAAAAACAGAGGCCTCATGTGGGAAACATGAGATTCTGCCAAGTGGCACATTGTATGACATCCTTCTCATTTAGGCTTCCACCTCATTTAAATTTAGCATTTATGTCAAACTATTAAGTAATGGCAAATGCATTGTAATTTCATGTAAATGTTTAGTTTTTTTTTTTTTTTTTTTTTTGAGAAAAAAATGAATGTTTAGTTGGCTTATGGAAATATCATCTAAAATTTATGATATCACGTTTATGTTATTGAAGTATGATAGTGGTAAGTTAAACACTCAGTGAAAATAGTGATATCCTATTAATAGAATTTTATTATAATCCAAATATGTAAAGAAGTTGAGGTGTAAAGATAAATGAAAAATTACTCTTACAAAGTGCCACATGACAGAATCGCATGGTCTCTCACGTGATTTTTTTTCTTTCTTATATATCTATTTTTTTAAAACCATATAAAATTCTTATATATATATATATAAATAATTAGTGCATACTTATAGATAATTAATGTGTATTCACTTCATTGACACATTCAATGAATTAAAAGTTTTAGTCGCCCCCTCCGAGATTCGATCACAAAGCCGCAACTCATTTGATCTCATACTCAATGAGCTACGTCCGATTATTCAACGTGGTGGTTGGCTTTGATACCAAATGTTAAGAACCCATGGATAGAACTCACCCTTGAAAATCAGCTTGCAAGGGAAGGGATCAGGATTTAAAAGGTCATGGGAAATGTAGGAATAAAATTCAAAGAATTTGTATACATTTATAACTTTACATGCTTTAAATTGATACGGATGGATCTAAAAAGTCATGGAAAAGGTAGGAATCAAAAAAACTTTTCAATTTTCTATATAAGACTAACTTCAATGCAGAATTGCAAGAGTCAAATTCAATGAATTTGGCAAATATTATTTGTCTCCACATCAATTCGATATATATATAAAAGCAGAGGCCTCATGTGGGAAGCATGAGGTTCTACCAAGTGGCACATTGTATGACATCCTTCTCATTTAGGCTTCCAACTCATCTAAATTTAGCATTTATGTCAAACTGTTAAGTAATGGCAAATGCATTTATTTCAATGTATTAATAAAATTCAAAGAATTTGTATACATTTATAACTTTATATAGTATTGATATGGATGGATTTAAAAAGTCATGAGAAATGTAGGAATAAAATTTAAAGAATTTGTATACATTTATAACTTTACATGTTTTGAATTGATATGGATGGATCTAAAAAGTCATGGGAAATGTAGGAATCAAAAAAACTTTTCAATTTTCTGCATATGACTAACTTCAATGCAGAATTGCAAGAGTCGAATTCAATGAATTGGGAAAATATTATTTGTCTCCACATTTGTCCAATATAAATCTCCATTTTCATTGGATTTAAAAATTAAACTTCCATAATTTTCTCACAATATCTT
The DNA here is from genome assembly GCA_030021035.2 of Notholithocarpus densiflorus. Lineage (NCBI taxonomy): Eukaryota > Viridiplantae > Streptophyta > Magnoliopsida > Fagales > Fagaceae > Notholithocarpus > Notholithocarpus densiflorus. The sequence continues at coordinate 1,526,441 of JARYZH020000009.1, read as the reverse complement.
TGTTTTTCTTTCTGAGAGGTATGTTAATTTTCAAAATATTACGTTCGTTTTAAATATTTTGTTTAGATTTTATGTATACGGCTTTACTTATGTAGCATTATAATTTATTTAGGCTTATTTTTTCATATTATGTGCCAATTTATATTTTTGGTTTTCTTTATGATACGTATACTTGATAAGAATCTATTTTTGGCTACTTTTAGTTCAATTAAAATTTGGAGGTTAAATTGTGATATTATTGCATCACTATGGCATTATTTTTTCTATTGTTGTATCATGAAATTCTAGAAATTTTTATAGCTAATTGATATATAAAACATAAATAATATAAGAAAGACACCTAGGAACCAACAGGTTTGTAGGTGACGATTTCACTATGATCTGGTAACCTTGATTGCATGAATTAGAAGAATTTTCCCCTAATGTATTTAGTTTGAATTTAGTTTTAGTAGAAAACCTCATAGATTAAGTGTGACTGACAATAATAGTAAATATGAAATCAATGGGTCATAAATAATTTCTTACAAAATTTATCAAAATGCACCGCGCATTACGCGGGATATCGGCTAGTTGTTTTAAATAGCTGAGATTGAAAGTTGAAAAAAACAAAAAACAACTTTCAATCTCAACCATTCAATAAAAATATATAAAAAACTAAAAAAATTAAAAAGATTAGAAAATAAAGTAATAAAAATTTTATGTGAGAGTGAAATAGGGTAATTGCACCCAGTGAAATACATAACCTAATAATAGAAAATTCCTTTAATTATAATTGAAATAGGATTCTTTGAGTCTACTTTTTCACTATATCCAAACTACTTTTATTGTTTCGCTCGAATCAACTTTTCAAAAACACAAATTAATTAAAGACAAAAGTATTTTAGCAAATGAAAAATGAAAATTTAGGGAGGTAAATCCGTAAATATATATATATGCCACATAAATATGCTCCTATCAAGAAACTATAGTCAACCTCAGCCCTCAGAGGCATACACCTCCTTTTTCTGACATCCTACATGTCCAGTTTATCATTAATGAAAATGTAACATTGGCGTATGATAAAAAGTGGAGGAATATTGTGAGGGAAAGAGAGAAATAGTGATAAAAAAAATAAAAAAAATAAAAAAAAAAGACATGGGCAAAAACAATGAACCGAACAGCCTATCTAGCACATTCCTACTTCTATTGATTTCCTCCTCCCTTTCTTGATTTTCACCAGGACTTCCAACATTTCCAGGATCACAAATATGTCAAAAGTCAGTGGATCCCACCTCTAGAAACTGATATTTGATTCTTCAATAAATTTTCCCTTTTTCCTTTTTGTTCTCTTCTCCCTATTATTCATTCCAATATATAAAGTCATAACCAGGTAAATTTGAGGATAGGAACCACCACCCAAACATCCCCTCCCCCTTTCTATTAAATAGTTTTTGCGGTTTCTAATTTCTTTTTCATTTGTTATGTTTTCTTTAAATATTTTTATATGTCAAACTTAATTAAACATATAGAAGAAAAATGTTTCCTATTTTATTCGTATTTTTTGGTGTTAAAAAGTTATTAAAGAAATATACAATTAAAAAAAATTATAAGTGGAATATGGAATATTATTTTTATTAAGTTGAAATTTAACATTGTAGATACACAAATGGTTACAATATGGCTTACAATTGTTATAATTTAATTTCTTTTTAAGTTTAATAAAAACAAATATAAGTTGTGATTAAGCTTTATTTAATTACTAAAAATTATTACATGAGAATTAAAAGTGGAATCTTGATAATGGAAAAAATTACAGCACAACTTATAAAAATCCTAACAAATAAACACAATATAATGAATTTACTATATATATTTTATGAGTTTTATTACATTTAAATACAACTTAATATTCACAAAATCACGTGTCAGTTTTTTTTACAAAGTAAAATATTTTACCCTTGTGAGGTCGGCCATCTTTACTTTGTAGTCTTTAATAGATGCATCCACATTAACAATCAAATGATGATCACCCCATTTTTCAACAATTTCTGCTGGGATGCTTCTTGTCCGTGTCTCAAGGTTTCTTCCTTTGATTTTACAGGTACTTTTTAGTATTTTGAATGAGGTAGCATCAAAAAACCAAACATTATGAACATACGTTCATAGTATGCTCACTATATTTCTATATGTACCACTTGCTTTCTTTGGCATAATGTTGAAACCTGAAATAAAGAATAATAATAATAATAACAATTAAGGTATCTAAATGGAAAATATTAAGGTAAAAACAAAATCTATTGAGAGATAGATCACTTATTTAAAAATATAAAGACAAAATGTTTTGAGAATTTCATACAAAAATTATACAGCAACAAAATAACAACAGTTTTTTCATTGCTAAGTTAGACATGCACCCCATGGATTTTGAACTCACATCTCACCCTCCATCTCATAATTTTTTATTGGAAAAGATTAACTTTATTTACAAAGAAAGAGTTTACAAGTTAGACAGATTAGAAATATCAACAAAATGAGCATAGATCCAAAAATTCAACAAATAAGAAAAATGAGAGACCACTCATCAGTGGCGGCTCTACATGCCAGGGTGGTCACTCTGACTTGCAAAAAAATGTAAATACACACTTGCCAAAAAAATATTATATACTAAACTAACTTATTGTGACTACCCTAATAAAAATTTTGAACACCCTGACTTAAGAATTACAAAAATTTGGGTTCAACAAAAATAAGAGTAGTGCTACTACATTCACAACATTTTCACAATAATTTTACAACAAATCTTATGCAGTAAACTGTTACTAATTCTAATTTGGGTCAAATACTAATATTATTTTATTACCCACCAATAACAGATTTTTGCATAAGATTTATTATAAAAATGTTGTGGATGTAGCATTACTCCAAAATTAATTCTGCCTCCAAACATAATTCTTAATCCCTTTTTTTTTAAAGCTTAAATAACAGCAATAAATATTAGCTCAAATAACAACAAACGTAAACCAAACAAAAACAAGACAAGACCAAACAACAACAATTGAAAAAATTATTCAACAAAAAGCCTATTATAAAACAAAAAGATAAAATTTGTAGCTCGTTCAATTTATTCAATAAAAATAATTTCTAATTTCATTTTTCTTTAAAAAATGGTACCAAAAAAAATATTGTGGTAATTTAAATTTCTTAGTGACCACCCTAAAAAAAATTTCTAGAGCCGCCACTGCCACTCATGCATGCTATAACATTTCCTAAACTTACTGGGAAACTATATCAGTCCAAATGAACCATTTCTAACACGAAACTTCTTTTTTTCAATGAATGAGCAAATTTCATTTCAAAGGATCAAATGTACAAGTAGTTCAGCACCAAAACACAACACTGCAACTACAACAGCAAAACAACTACGTACAACACCATTGCATTTAAAACTACAATTGAAAACGTTACACAAAAAACAATAAAAACAATTACAATATGATGTTTTAGCTGCTTGTATTCTTCGGAACAAAATCTTAAATGCCCTAGAAACAGCAAATTGCCCAATTTTGAATAGTATTGCATGTAGCTGCCACTTTCCACTCTATTATTCTTCACTTCTCACCTAATCATTTTGACAATAATCTCTTCCGATAAAACGCCACATCAACAATATAATAAATAAATTTCTTAATTATTTCACTGTTGTTCCTCAGCAAATTTTCAAATCATGCAAAGCAATGTATTCATGGAGAAATTGTTCTTTTATCTATGCATAATTAGCTAAATTTAGCTTAATTTCTTACTAGTTCTTCAATAGAAAATTGGAAATCCAAGCATGAACATATTTCTAAACAGTAGGGAAATAGTATACCTGAGTTCAAACATCAAATCAGAATCAGATTAGTAAGTTTCTAAATCGGAATTGGAGTAGAAAGTTTCTTCAACTGTTTTTTGGGTTTTTGGATCTCTTTTTTCTTTTTCTTTTTCTTTTTTTCTTTTTTTCCCTCTCTCTGATATTCTGTTCTTCGATAGTCGCTCTTTTAAAGTATTTTTGAATGAATTTATCCCGCCTCCGGGAGCGCTCGTATGAACATGATCAGCATTGTCATTGATCAATTTCTCCATCACAACGTAAGTTTAAAGAGGAAATTTTGATTAAGTATTGTACAAAGGAGCGGGTGAGCTTAATATATCTAGTTTTGTGTGCATGTGATTTGTTTATTTATTATTATTATTACTGTTAGCTAAATTCTCGCATGATATGTGGTACAACTTATTATTAGTTTTTTTTTTTCCAATATTTCAATAATCTTTGTTAAAAATATTGTAGCTTAATTGATTGACACCTCATAGTATTTCCAACATAAATATTGAGGGTTTAAATCCCCACCATCAACTATCGATGTATAAAAAAAATATTTCAATAATTTTCTTTGTAAAAAATTATAATCTTTAGTTATTTTATAAACAAAATAGAAAGAGACAAAATAAAAAGACAATAAGAGTAGTATAGTGATTTGATCATATTATATATAGTGGCTAATATAGATAGACAAGTTTCATACCTACTAAAAAATGCAAATATCTTTCAATTATTATTTTTACATTCTTGATTGTGTGCTAAAAAAAAATCTTTTTTTTTTTGGACATTATTTCAATTGTTGCAAAAACAACTAAATTTGAGTAAGAATACCATATTTCAAATCAATTGTTTCTCACATTAAAAAAAAAAAAAATCAATTGTTTCTCATATAAATCTTAGAAAAATGATATTAAAATTTCATTATGCTTAAAATAATTAATATAACAAAATAAACACATTTATTCTATTAGTAATCTTTCTAATTACATAAGGAGTTAGGAAATTTAAATGGTTAAAATAAATTTAATTAGTGAATTCACAAATATTTAATTTTTTATGGCTTTTGTGTCAATTGTTGTCAAAACAACTAAATATGAGGAAAAATGTCATATTCTAAATTTATTATTATTATTATTATTATTATTATTATTATTGTGTGGGGGATTTTCCCACACAAGCTATTTGTCCGCTTTGGGGAGCCAAGCCCGCGCAATTTTGTTCACATGCCGACGTGAGTTTCCTCCTCCGATTCGACCCATTTTTGGGAAGCCTTTGGATTCTGTCCCACATCGGTAAGAAATGCGCCCCACTCATGCCTTATAAGCTCTTGGGCAAAGGCATGGTGTACCACTACCACGCATGCGTAGTAGTGGTACACCATGCCTTTGCCCAAGAGCTTATAAGGCATGCGTGGGGCGCATTTCTTACCGATGTGGGACAGAATCAAAAGGCTTCCCAAAAATGGGTCGAATCGAAGGAGGAAACTCACCTCGGCATGAGAACAAAACCGTGCGGGCTTGGCTCCCCAAAGCGGACAAATAGCTTGTGCGGGAAAATCCCCCACACAATTATTATTATTGTGGAGTGTACCACTACTACAATCCTTGAGGATTAAGGTTCAAAGCCATTTTCGAAGAGGACAATTCCTTCTTGGAGTAGATTTGTTCCTTCCACAATTATTATTATTATTCCAACTAGAAATTATTTCTCATATAGAGTTATAAAAATAATCATATAAATTCATTTAATATAAAATAATTAATGCACAACTATAGATGCATTTACTCTATTGGCTAATTTAATGAACTAATACTTTGATATAAATGCAAACTTTGTTAAAGTATAAGCCTAAATAAAGGGAATCTCTAGGAATCCACCACATGACATAACCTCATTCTCTCCAACATGAAATCTCTAGTTTTATATATACTAGTCGCAAACCCACGCAATGCATGAGAATAGTTAATTGTGGTATAATATATAATTTGCTCTCCAATATTTGTTGAAAATAATTTTGTTCTCCCTAAAAATTAAACAATTTCTAAAATTATTTCGTCTTTCTTACTTTACCAATGTATCATTTTATTATTTTGGGTTTTGTTTGATTGATATTATTCTTTATGAGGTTGTCCATATTCTTCGAAATTATGTTTAATGTGCTATGTTTTTCTAATTTTTTTTCTTGTACAATTAACTTTTTAAGTTTCGAATAAATCATTCAAAATATTCATTTTATTAAAGAAGATTATTATGATAATAAAAAGTCGTAACAAAATTGCACTTAATGTTACTCAAATAATTGATAGACACATTCAAATGCATATCCAAAAATTTTTATACAAATTCAAATTCTCACTTCCAAAATAACTAAGTATTAACTCAAACAAAAATCAAACTAAAACTTTAAGAGAGAGAGAGAGACTACTTGTAATGGAAAACTCAAAAATACAACATTAAAACATATTAACCCAAAATAGAGTTTTAAAAAACACAGCGATTCATCAACCTAAAGTAGAGTTGCAAGCAGGGACGGAATTGTCTTAGGGCTGAGGGGGGCCATCCCCCCCCCCCCCCCTCCCCTCCCAACCTTTGAAAAAAAATCACATAGTATATATATTTACACAAAAAATTTACTTTTAGCTTTAAAATTTATATACTTGGCCCCCATCCCCCCAAAAATTGACAAGCTAGCCCATAAATCTCAAAAATAGATAACAAGAAAAATATTTTTAAAAAAAACACATCCGGATAATAAGAAAAATCTTTGGACATTTCTGGTCTAAGCAAAAACAATAACAACAAATCAATTTCAAATCCTAGCAAAAAAAATCACAAAAAACCCAATAACGTTTACCCAATTTCTCCCTCTCATTTGAGAGCTCTATGCCCCTTTCAAATGACTCCACCTCATAGCCACAGAAACAACTCTTATACCGCTAATCACTTCATCCACACACCAATTAATCACAAATAGCTTAGATCAGTTGGTGTCTTTAACTCAACCAGTGAAAAAAATTTATCTATTTTTTGAATGGTAGAATTTTTTTGATTTTTAATGTTTTATTAACTTTGGGACACACTTGGCATGCATGCATACATGGTAATACATGTGTGAAACAACAACAATCTATTGTTTTGTTCCTTACCTAAACTGCCACCAAAGCATGTGTGAGATTTGTCTATTGGTAATAAATTTTGTGACTTAACTAAATTAATGTAATGAAGGGAAAAACTTTATTATTTACATAGTTAAAGACTCAAAGTTACCGTCCATTATCATATCATTGTTTAATAGATCTCTTTTAATATTTTTTAACTATTTTTTCAAACTTGCAATATTTCAAAAGAAAAAAATCTCAACCTTACCAAGACACCAATAATTGTCTTACCCTTTTTTTCGTTGAATATTAATGCATGATATTTATTAACCATTATTTTAGCTGTTTTATTTATTTATTTATTTATTTATTTTTGATAGAAGACTTGACATAGTTTTGAACTTTTAACTATAGTTTTTTGTATATTTTTTTTTAAGAATCTTTTAACTATATATATATATATATAGCATTATGAAGTTATTAGTTATAGAATTATGTGAAAAGAATACATAATTTTTTTTTAACTTATAATGTCGATAGAATAAAGAATCGGACTAATCCTGGTCAGACCTTGAAAATATTAGGATGTGCCAATTGACTTACAAAACTTTTGATTATAAATTGTCATTCGTGATTTTTTTTTTTTTTTTGAAATAAAAAATACAAATAAATAAAAAAATTACTGCTAATAATGCATCATTGTCAACCTCTAATATTGATATTTCAAAATTTTAAAATCTTTGAACAAAGAACTTTGGCCCCTCCTAAGTTTGAATCCTGGTTCCGTCCCTAGTTGCAAGAAAGAAAGAAAAAAAATTAAGAGAGAGAGAGAGTGACAAATTTATAAAAAATAAGATGAGAACAAAAAGAGTAAAAATAAAAGATATAGTAATAAATACCAAATTATCCAAATCATGCTATATAATAGAATAACATTATATTTTTATATACTATATTTATAATGCAATAGAATGACATCTATGAAATCAAAGAAAAGAAAAAAGATAACAACTTAAAAATACAAAACTAAATCACATCAACATAAAGTAGAGTTCTAAAAAAACACAAAAATTCATTAACCTAAAGTTGAGATGCATGAAAAATAAAAAATCCACCGAAAAATGCAAAACAAAATTGAGAGAAAGAGAGAGAAATAACCTTTTGTATGTGGGAAAACAATGCATAGAATGGGAGAGAGAATTGGAAAATTACAATAAAAAGATGAGAATAAGAAGAGCCAAAAATAAAGGAAAAAATATATATATAGGAAAAGTGATATTAAGTTAGTTAGTAGTGGGAAGATTAAAATGTAAAAGGGAGGGGGAAAGACTTGAGAAAGTGTAACAATAAGTTAAGAAAATTAATAAGAAGAAAAAAAAGTTGAGAGAGAGAGAGAGTGAGTTTTTTTTTTTTTTTTTTTTTGAGAATACTAAGTATTTTTTAACACATACACAGGGAGAGGGGAGAGGGGAGAAGATTTTTAAAAAAAATTTACAATGGTGTATATCCAAAAGGGTCTAACTCTTGGATACACAACACAAGCTTTAAACCTCTTTAACTCATATTCATTTTTCAATGTGGGATTAACTCACTGTTTTTTCTTTTGAGAGTGAGTGAGTGAGTTGGAAGTAAGTGGATATGGCCGCTGATGTGGCTCAACAGAAGCGTAGTAACAATAAATATTATGCTTCAGCTTTTAAATATACATTGATGTGTGTGCATGTATAATATGTGTATTTACGTATGTCCACAACTGTATGGAAACATGCATGTTAGTTATTAATGTTACTCCCCTGAAATCAAATCCTAGCTTCACCACTCACCAGGCTCCAATTGAGCAATGCTGATATAGTTGGACATGGGATTCTTGCAATAAATGAGGAACGTGTTTGACGGGCCAAGGACCAACCAATGAGGTCTTTGAACATCCATGAGATCCTTTTATGGGAAGATGATTTCATCATGGTCAATTTCACCCTCATGTCAGGCTTTTTTGGGAGCTGGTTATGCCCTTTCCCCAATGCTATACACCTCTCTCAAGTGGCGGCCCTGGCCTTTGTGTTTCTCTGACAAGTGTTTCAAGCAGAAGTGGTCGCAAGTCTCACGTGGATTACTTCTATTATGCCTATCAAGGCAGCTTCCATGACAGGGCAATCAAGAGAAGAATGATTGGTCCTTGATCTTGATGAGGATCTTGTAGATAGGCTCTTTCAAGATGGTGTTCACTTCTTCAAAGACCTTTAGTTAGTGCCACAGCCGCTTTTCGTCCCTTAGGCGGGTGATCTACTTGTTGCTCCTTCCTCACCATTAACCTTAAGGAAGGTTGTTACTTAACCAAAATCTTCTTTCACTCAATGTGTTACTTGATTATCGCCATCAAGTCTTGCATATCACTAGCTAAATGCTTGGTAAGGAACAATCTAAGCTCAAATCCCTAAGACAGACCAAGCTTGAAGGTTTTGACAGAGATCTTCACTACAATCACCCATTTTATTGTAGGCCTTCCAACACTGATTGGTTACAGTTTGAGGGTTTCAGCTCCGTCATGCATATGGATGAGAGGGTATCTATATCCCTTGATTGTAGACACCTTATTTTGTACCCATTAATAACCTTTGGACCCCAGCCCCAATGATGATCTTGAAATACGTTAATCAGTGGTAATTAAAGAGTTCACAATATTTTGGGAGTAATCACAGCTCAAAACTGCTCAAATCGTTTTGAAAACGACGCTGAAAAATGACATTTGTTCACTGTTTTGACCATATCATTTGATCCACAAATAATTTTTTAGTAAGGTTTATTTCATTGGAAATTAGACATCTTAGGCTTCAATTTGAATTTAAATTTTGCATGATTTGAATTTATATTGAATGAATTATGACTGTTTGAAATTGGGCCAACAATGCAATCAAAATTAGGGTTTTTGGGAAACATGCGTACGCAGCCACATTCCCAAACCTTAAGAACATGATTTTTGGGCTCTCAAAACATCATTCTTTGATGGGAGCCAGTCCCTAGACCCTTGGGAACGTCCAAAGTCCTCAAAAAAAGCCCCAAAAACCCTAGTTTTAACATATAAATACTCATCTTATGTCTCCAATCAAAACCCTAGCTAGAGAGAGTTTATTTTTTGCCTCCATATTTTCTAAAACTCTAGTTCATCTTTTCTAAACTCCCACACAACACCTAAGCACATTTTTTACAGATTCAAAACCCCTCTCTAGTAGTTTTACTAAAGCATAAACTAGTTTTCTAATTGTTTTGAAAACCTTTTTCAAAATAGAGGTTGTTATTGAGTTGTGATTACTAAGTCCTATTGTTTTCTCTTGATTATCTTTGTTCTCTGAATCTAATCTCAGTATTGTAGATACTGAGGGGTCAATTAAAAACCTTAAACTTGTGATCCTAAGTAAGGTGAGTGTTCTTTCCATGAACTCCTCCTTTGATTAATATGATTTGTGAGTTCTTGATATAGTTTCTTTGTTATTGTCATATTTGTTTTATTTGTTATATATTTTTAATTCTTTTGACATGTATTAATCTAGTTTTGGGCTGATTATAATCTGTTTTGTTGTTCTTGTTTTATTTTATTTTATTTATGTAAGTTTGACATGATTATTTATTTAATGTAGTTTATTATACTTATTCAATTTGTTTCTCGATTATTTACTTATGTTGATGCTTTGTTTTATTTCCTTTATGTTAGTTTAGTCTTTAGGGTTTCTAACATGCTTCTTTATTTTCTTTGTTAGCATCTTTGTTTGATTAAATCTATAAAAATGTGATTTTTCGGATCTGTGCTAAAGGATGTGTACGCATCATCGAGTATGAGTGTGTATGGTTTCGATCATACGTACACATAGTCGAGTATGCGTACGCACCCCAAATCAAAATTTGACAAAAATCTTGTTTTTATTATTTTAATCATTTTTCACATGTTGTATGATTCAGTTTAACTCTGTTTTAAATTAATAATTCATGTTTATTTGCTTTCCATATTTTATTTGGTCAATCTTGCCATGTTGGGTTTAATTTGATATTTTTCATTTTGTGTTTATTTGATTGTTAGTTTTCCATATTAATAGTATCTGTTTGATTTGGTTTTAATGTGTTTCCTTATATTTTATGATGTGACATTTAACATGTTGTGTGTCATTTTATTTAAATGCATGATGTATGTTTAGGTTAAGGATTAGGGCTTTCTTAATAAACTCTTTAATTAAATATGGCCTAGCAACACATAATGGAGGCCGGCCCACAAGACGGGCAGTCTTAGGTGCCTAACACCTTCCCAAGCTGTACCCGAACTCCGGACCCATAATCTGGTATGCAGACCTATGCATGTAAGTAAGTGGCCCAAAAAACCCAATTTGGTTCTTGGACCTAAACCAAGTGGGACTCCATTTTCACTCTCTGCTCGGTCCAATTTAGGTCGAGGCATACTTCACACGAGGAAACCACTCGTCCCAAGCGATTGCACCCACATCAGTCATCAACTATTGGAGATGAAGCGGTTCACAAATGCCTAAGTCATCTCTTCCTAATAATGGATAGAGTCATACTTCAGCCAATCAAATCATCGCAAAGCCATACATATAAGGCTAGAAGGGAACATCCAACACATCAACGCATCATGTCAACCATTTAAGGAAATTACCTATCAAGAATGGCTGATGTGTCCAATCAAGGCCTTCCTCTTGTCATAGAGGGTGAACCTCGTGACTAAGAATTTCTCAGGAAGATCTACCTAGTTTTTTAGACCAAGAAAGGGGAGGAGAAAATTTAGTGTAGTACCCCTTACAAGACTCTAGAATGTAAGGGACAATTTGGCAGATATAAAAACATCAAGGAGTTTATAAGGAATAATGAAAGAGATTAAATTCTATAAAAACTTGGTGTAAACCTTTTAGTTTACACCTTCCAATAAGGATATGCCACGTCTTCATATTACTAAAAAATAAATACATCCAATCACACATTGCAATAAACACCATATTTTAGGTTTTAAGTAAAAGGTTGATTTTCCTCCAAAAAAAAAAGTAAAAGGTTGATGTGGTGTTATTAGGTGTGGTAGGATTTATTGAGTTTTAAGTAAAATGAAAATGTGACAATTTCTTATTTGATGGTGTAAAATATGAGTTTTACACCCTATCCTTACCAAATTCAGATTTATGATTAAAACCCCATGAAGTGTTTTTGCATTGAAAATAAATTCTGTAAGGATGTGGTGTAAAAACCAAGTTTTATATTCTAATCCCAACATGTCATATCATCATATCACATATTAAAGAATAAGCACAACCACACCCAATCAATTCTAATACTCATCTGAAAATCCAACTCAACTGGAAGTTTATTGAGATGTTATTAAGTATGGTAGGATGTATTGTGTTTTAAGTAAAAAAACTGATGTGGTAATCTCTTATTGGATGATGTAAAATATGGGTTTTACGCTCCGTCCTTACCAAATTCGAACTCGCATTGCATTTAGGTCTTAGTTTAAACTAATATTGTTTAGCACAATTTTTTTTTTTTTTTTCAGAAAGAGTTTCAACCTATGGCGTCTGCTCTTAATAATAACTTTTTATTATCAAACCAAGACACCAATCAATTTTTGGTGTATGCGGAAATTGAGCCCCAGATCTCTTATACAACCATCAGAGACTTTACCAGTTGAGCTAACTGGAACCCACTATTGTTTAGCACAATTCAATACTCTAAACCAAATTTTATGTGTGTGTGTGTGTATATATATATATATATATATATGTTTTCAAAAGCTTATATAACAATAATAGAAGTCAATAAAAGTCAAAAGAATTTAATTATATTACAAATAAACACAGTATATATTTACATAAATCATTTGATTTAGCAAATACATATGCATATCATTCATAAAAATAAATAAATACACATACAGATCAATAGACCCATTACAAACTTAGATTGGAAGCCTTTGTACCTTTGAAATTAGATTCAAATAGCTTATATTTTTAAAAGACTGAAATGTAGGCCTTTATAATTCTTATTGTGCGCATAATAATATAGGATTCAAAAAAAAAAAAATTTAACTTGTATTTGTACAATTTTTCTTTTTTAAATAAGATATTAAATGCTTTCTTTAGAACACTTTAATAAAATCCAAACCTTTAAAACAGATTGAAACAACTTGAACCCAACAATAACATATCATCAACAAACATTTAAAATGCACATGGATTCAATAAACTTGGCCATATGGTAACTTGGCGGGACGAGATTGAATCAAGGGTGCCCATGCCTCGACAGCCTCATCCCCACCCCATCTAGTCTTTGGGGTAAGGAAAATTCTCCCAGGACAAAGTAGGGGTAAGACAGATTGAGGATATTTTGCTAATAAGGTGGATTTGATATTAATGAGAAAGAGTGTGTGTCTGTGTGCGTGCGTGTGTGTTTTGAAAAGGTAAATAGAAAAAATTACTATATATATAATCTTTTTAGGATGGAGAAAACCCCCCACAAGATAGAGGGGTGGAACAAAGAATTTTTATCACCCCTATTTGCTAGATCAAGCCCATCCGCGGAAATATCATCACTGTTTGGGAGGAGGGAATAGCATGAAAATGAATGGAATGAAAATAATTATTTTGAAATATTCCTTCCATTTCATTGTTTTGGAGTTTTAATGGAAAAAATAAAAAACCATTCTTTATTTAAGAGTTGAAGTTGGAGGGAATAGAATAGGTAGGAACACCCATTCCTCTATATTCCCTAAAAACCTTAAAATTTCATGTTCAACCACTTATTTAAAAATAATGGCATAATAGTAAATTTGTTATAAAATGATCATGTTCCATTCCTTCTAATGTTATTTCCAAACAAAATTACTTACATTTCATAACTTTATTTTAAAACATTTCATAACTTTATTTTAAAACATCCATACAAGATTATTTAACTCTATTTCATTCATTTCTTTTCCTTTTTATTACTTAAATACATTCTATTTCATTCAATTGAAATCTTCTCAAAATTTTCATTCAATTGAAATGAAGGTACATTTAGATATATTAGGATATATCGCTTACAGCCTACCGAAACTTAAGAAGTCGGAATAACAATCAACAAAGCGTGCGTGGCCATAATGGAAATTGAAAGAAAGAAATATAGGGTAAACGCCCAATGCATGGTCCAATTAGTACATGGTAGCTTCAGCCCACCACTCATCCAAACGAACGCTACTAATAGGACGGAATAAGATGGCATTATGGGCTTTTCAATTTCCACTACTAACAACAACCCCTGCGAAACAATACACTGCTAAGATGTATTACACCGACCTTGTTACAAGATGTGGCTAAAGAACTGGTACTCAGTTGGGACAATGGCCCTCCTTCCAAGTTGCTCCTGAATCAACAAAACTTTCTCATGGATACATAACCCATAAAATTATAAACAAAATTAATTTACAAGACCATCATTTGGAAACCTTTTTAACATTTGACCATAAGAAACAGTAGCAACTAGCAAGGGACTCTGAACCAAGAGCCATCCCAATATGTGAACCAAGCTGTGCCCACAAACGATGACCATACTACCAATTGATCAGAAGGCAATCCCATATCACAGGGAATGATGAAACCTGGCAGGGGAAAAAGCTGGGAAAACCTCCAACTGTGCTTTGAGGTCAATTGCCCACTTAGGCTTCAACAGCAGTGGCTCCTTCCTCATCAGTAGAATCAGGTGAAACAACTTCTTCTGTAAGATTTCCATCCACAGTCTCTGTTTCTGGTTCCTTTTGTGTCTCAGCACGAAGTAGCTTCTCCTTGAGCTTTACTGTAAGTTCTTCTCTTACACTTTCATTCTCAGCCAAAAACTTCTTCAACACATCCTTGCCATGGAAATTCTGATCATTATAATAGTAAAATGCACCAGCCTTTGAGAGAAATTTATGTTTAACTGCTAAGTCTATGATCTCTGTTTCCCGGCTTATACCCTTTCCAAACTCAAGCTCAAATTGGGCAGTTTTAAATGGAGGAGCAAGCTTGTTCTTCACAATCTTCACAAGAACTTGACTTCCTACAGTCTGCAAAACAAGACAATGACATTAGGATGCATTGACGAGAAGAAAATATACAAAAACAAAACCAATTCTAATCAAGGACTCTGGTTCAAAGAGTCCTTAGGCTTCCCCCATGTGTCCCTTCAACAAGGATTTAAAGATCAAGATCTACCCAAAAAAAAATGGGTCCCTTCACATAATAGTAAGAACGTTACCAGACAAGATATTGAAACTATATAAGTCATACAGAACAGCATCAAAGCTTCTGGCATTGTTTCTCACCAAGAAAACAAGCTTTTGGAATTGCCAATCTCAAAACAGTCCAAATTTGTTATAATACTGGCTTGGGACAAAAAAGTCCAAAGCCAAGAACATTTTAAGGACTCAGCATTCAATTATTCAGTAAACTACCCACACAGTGATCCTCTTATTAGCAACATTAAGCAATCCACTGATCCCCCTTTCAATTGCTTCAACTTACCACTGTTTATACATTCCCGTGATTGCTTAATTAAGGAAGAGAGGTGACTGCATGTTTAAGTTAGTGTGGTCCATTTAAAGCCAAGAAAATCTTATGGGGCTACAGATGCAAATAGGGTACACATGACATATTGTAACGCCCTCTTCAGATACAACATTCATATTCATAAGTGAAAAGAGTAGGTGGAAATATTATACCTCTTCACCCTTCTTGACAAGCCCTGTTCTCCTAATATTAATGCGCACTGAAGCATAAAATTTCAAGGCATTACCACCACATGTAACTTCAGTGGGCCCACCAAATCCTCCAAAAGTAGAAAGCTTCGATCTTACCTAGAAGATACATCTAATCAACTTAGGGAGGGATCATCATCAAGCAGACAGCATCATATTTCAATGAAGTATCACGACAACCAATAACAAAGGGATGGAGGTCAGTTGTGGGTTCAAGACCCACTAGGAGCATGTGCTACCAAAAAAAAAAAAAAACATACTGGGACAATCAAACCATTATTAAGAGGATACATTGTAACATTACACAAACATCAGTGAAAAAACAAGTATCACAGCAGCATCTAATATCCAATAGCTCAAATTGATTCACATCATACCAACTTTTAACAATGTCATCCCAGTTAAACATTTTATCTTCTTTGAGAAGTAATTACCTTAGTCAAACCGTAAACACAATGCAATTTATGTGGTAGGCATCATACAAATTCCAAAGCACTTCAATTAATGAAAAGCCCTAAATATCAGGCAGAATACTATAATCTTTAAGTTGGGAATGCAGGGGGAAGGGAGAAATCAAATGCTTGCTTTTAGGAAATGCAACGAATAGCTACATATTATTTTGAAAGCAAAAACAAAACAAAACAAAACAAAAGGTAATGCATGCTTTTTAGAAAGAAATGCAAAGAATATTACATATCTATTTTGAAAGCAACAGCAATACAAAAAGTACAAGAAAATTGGGCCTAACTGAGCACTGAGCAGGTCCAAGGCCAGCCCTAGCTCAACCCAGCAGCTGACACCTCAGACTATGCTCAGCCCAAGTATAATCAAACCCACGCCTTTCATTTCAAACCCACCTCATTATAATTATACAACAGCCTGCAATAGTACAATCAAATTTAATACCTGATTTATAAATATCAATATAGTCTGTGATAGTGATAAAGAGTGGCTCAACTTGCGAAGTGCCTGGCTCATCAATCTAGCCTGCATTGCCATGTGAGCATCACCCATCTCACCATCAAGTTCCCCTTTGGGAACAAGGGCTGCTACCTGACATTAGAAATTCAGCTATTATTGTCATAGCAGAACATTAAATACTGCACGAGAACTTAAATATGAAAAAATTATTCAAATCAGTAACCCATCATATGCATGTTTATGCCACATGTTGCTATGCAAAGAAAACAGCAAGAAAATTCTTCCAGAAAAGCCTAATGAGACAATAAGGGTATCTGAAAAGAAGCACCTAAGGAGTGGAGAAAAATAATATCACAAAAAGATTTTGAAAGAAACAAGTGTGTTCCAGCAGCTACCAACAGTGATCTTGAATACCAAGCAAAAAGAGCATGAACAAATTGAGCACCTTAGGCTGTGTTTGGTTCCGTAAAATATTTTCCGGAAAATAAATATTTTCTGGAAATGCTATTTTTGGGAAAAAAAAAATATTTTCAAGTTGTTTGGTTGTTTCGGAATTCGTTTTACAAAAAATCAATTCCGGAGTTTGGTTCGTCCAAACATTTTTACGGAAAATGCTTTACATAGCCAAGCCACCCAATTTTCCATACACTTCCTCAGCTGTAAACATGTGGAAAATGAATCAATCCCACACTCACTCACAAAAGAAACAAAACCCAACAAAAAAAGTCATCAAATCCGAACTGGTGCGATCGAAGAAGGAAGAGAGAGAGGCGACTGGGTTCGATCTAGAGGCGAGATCGCGCGGCGGAGGCGAAGGCAAGATCGAGCGGCGTTGGAGTCGGACTGGTGCGATCGACGATCTGGTGCGATCGTCGGACTGGTGCGATCGACAATCTGGTGCGATCGACAATCTGGTGCGATCGTCGGACTGGTGCGATCGACGATCTGGTGCGATCGTTGAACTGGTGCGATCGTCGATCTGGTGTGACCGTCGGACTGGAGCTCGGTCTGTGGTCGTCGGACTGGAGCTCGATCTGAAGTTCCTCACCGTTTCTCTCTCTCTCTCTCTCTCTCTCTCTCTCTCTCTCTCTCTCTCTCTCTCTCTCTCTCGGTCCGGAAATGCTTTGAAGTGAAAATAGGAACTAAAAATAATTTCCGTGGTCAAGGCTTATGTTTTACGGTCAAAGGAAAATAATTTCCGGAAAAGCCTATTTTCAAAGCCAACCTAACAGCCTATTTTACAGAAAATGATTTCCTGAAACCATTTGAAGCCAAAACAAACGGACCCTTACTTACACTATCAACAACAATAACATCAACTGAACCACTTCGGATTAGGGTGTCCACAAGACTGAGAGCTTGTTCACCACAATCTGGTTGCGAGAGAAGTAGTTTCTCAGTTTTTACCCCAATAGCCTCAGCCAGTGCAGGATCCAGGGCATGTTCCGCATCAACAAACACACAGTAACCTACAAAGAAATGGCATGAAAAAAACTTAATTTCCTTGAAGAAGCTATGGACAAATTATTTGAAAAGGATACAGTCATTAAAAGTTCACCAATATCTGCACATAGTCAAAATTGATTCTTCATTATCAAGGTTACAAACACAAACCCAGAATAATTTAAGTGACAAAAGGTATGCATAACATCTTTCTAAAAATGTGTATGTTTTTGTTTAACCCCTTTATACATCAAATTGATGATTTAATAGTGAAAGCTATGCCTTCTACTGCAGAGGCATCGTATAGTATAAGATGTCCCATAACCATTTTTCCCAGTTACTATGAAGTTAGAAAGAATAACTACAAAAGTATAAAAGTATAACCTCCTTGCTTTTGTGCTTCAGCAATTACATGTAGAGCAAGAGTGGTTTTCCCAGAAGCCTCTGGACCATAAATCTCCGCAACACGTCCCTACAGACATCCAACAAAGGCATTTTATGATCAGCAGAAACATATCACGTGAAATAAAATGTTTGTTCTCTGTATACTTCCCTCATACTCACAAAAACATATGTGTACATTCATAGACATATATACATTATACATACAAATATCTATATATGTAAATAAACATACATCCATATACGGGTGTGCACAAGTACAATACATAAAATGGCATTTTCTTGAACAAAAGAGGCTTCTGGGTTAGATAACTGACAGGAAAATGTAACAATTGTAGATAATGAGAGAATAAGAACAATCATTGCCATACAGAAGCTACAGGGGGAAGAGGCTGAAAACAACATAGGAAGCAAAACATTAAATACTGCACAACAACATACCAATCCTTATTGATTTGTACCTTGTTTATGTAGTCTCAGGCTTGGGGTTTTACTCATTGTACTTCCATTTTTGAGTTTCACACTTCTCTTGAATTTTATGTTTGATTCGTTGTAATTTTAATACTTTGTGTTCATCACTGTGAACATGAACTAATTCTCTTTTTCAATAAAACTTTTATACTAATCAAAAAACAAGGGAAAAGGGTTGAAAAAAACAAAGGGGAAAAAAAAACCACCCAAAACCTTTTGTGTTTTTTTAGCCACCAACAGTGTAATTAATTTACATTTCAAAAAGGAAATTTCATTAAACAGAAGAAGTCAAAGTCCATAAATTTCAGAACAGAACTGATACCTTAGGAAGTCCACCAGTTCCCAGAGCCATATCCAGAGCAAAAGAACCTGTGGACACCACCGGGACATGCCTTGTATTGACGGATGGACCAAGCCACATAATAGATTCCTTTCCAAATGAGGATGTAATCTGATCCAGGGCTTGTTGAAGAGCCAAATCTTTCTTGGACATGCTATCATCACTGGACTCACTTCCATCCGACTTAGACTTCCTTTTACCTTCAGGGAGATAGATATTGAAATTATTAATGATCCAGTAATTAACACATGTCACAAAGGGGAAAATGCTCATTTCTAGAATACAATCTTCACTCAGATTTGACAATAACAGACAGTATAGAAATTATTTTTACAGTGTATATGTAACCATACCCCCAGGATAAATTACAACTCACAATGTTCATCATCATACAGCATAGTAAGTAAAACCCAGTGTTCTCATTTTATGTATGGAACCTAAAACGCTAATAACCCAATAGATGGCAACAAGAAAGTTTTGGTCCCTAGTTGTGTCAATCCCTCCCTCATAATTTATAATGCACATCAACCATAGCATAGTTCCTAATAACATGTCCAGACATGGAAATAAAATTACACGACAACACCGACAACAACAACACCAGAAATTCTATATATCTCAATCTACATTTTTGTCGAGACCAAGGTAGTTTCAGCACCTTTAGTCGAAAATTCGCAGAACTGAGCAGATGTCCCTAATATCCCTCTCCTCAAGCCCTGCAAACAACAGAATCAATAATAAATAAACAGCAAAAACTAATGCACTAAACCCCCGAAATTATAGAAAATGCGATAAAGAGAGACAAACAATTCTATTAAAACCCTGACCAAATATTCCAACAACAACTATGCCTCAGTCCTAAAATTTTAAGGTCGCCTATGAATCCTCAACAGACTAATAAGGGTCGGCCACGTGTATTCTTTTCGTCATTCTATTTTATCTTAAGTATCATGTTACCTTCTTAAAGACTAAATTTTAAGGTATCATGTTTCCTACACTTTCTCGGTGACCAAACAGAGAGTAAGTAACGGAGGCACCAAATAACAAAAAATAATAAATAAATAAAGGGGTGTGAGAAAATAGTAGAGAAATGTGTGGAGAGAGTAACCTCTGGTGAGAAGAGAGAGCGTTTTAGAATGGAAGCGTTCCGAAGAAGCCTCGCCATAGACTTCCACTCCACTCCACGCCCTAAAGAAACTAACTTCTTCAGAATCGAAACAGAAGGAAACACTTAGTTGTGATAACTATGCATGTCCATGACTGTGCGAGTATTTGAGGGAAAAAGAAGAACAGAGACAGAGACAGAGTTTGGGTTTTTTTTTTTAGGGTTTTAGGTTTGATTTCCCTCCTTTTTGAACTCAACTCTGCTGGTTAGTGGGGTGGGAGAGTGTGTCGGAGAGAGTTGAAGAGTTTGGGCTGCTTGGGCCTACATCTGTCTGTGGTAACTGTTGGAATTTTTTTTTTTTTCTTTTTTTTGTCTTTTCTGTATTTGTACTTTATTTGTTTTTGGGTTTGGGAATTTGGGGATTACTTAAAAATGAATATCCCTGGCTTGACTAAAGTAGACGTCGGGTCGGTCAATCGGGTTGTGAGTCAAGTAAGTTATGAGTCAAAACGGGTTATTTTAAACTGGTTAGAAAACGAGTCGGGTCAATCGAGTTGCAAGGTCGGGTTGACCCGTATTTTTCATATGATTTTTTTTTTTTTTAAGAAAACAACATGTATTTGTTATTTGGAAAGTCACGCTGCAAAATGCATTACTTTAAATTCTCCACTCGTATAAAAAATGAGCTCATCTAAAAAATTAATACTTTTTCAATAATTTTAAAATTATACAAATCCTAACATTACTAACCAAAACAAAATAGCACAAAAGATAACTAAAACAAATACACAAGTTTCATTTCTACACAGTATCAATATCCCAAAATATAAAACAAAATTACAAATGCCTTATTGGATATCTAATTTGACAAAGAATAAAAAAAACATATAAGAAATTTATAATCTTGAAAACTAATTTTATAATCTATTATCAATTGTGGTTGGCTCTCTCTTTCAATTTGAGAATATAAATTAAATTTTGATTGTTTACCTATTTATGCATGATCTCTTTTATGAATATCATGTCATTGTTAAGCAACACATATTCTAGGAAATATCATAATTTATTTTAAAAAGCCGTTTATTTTAGACATAAATTGTTTAAAAATAGGCCTAAGTATTCCTAATTTATGCTAATTTCATTGATACTTTGGCTTCACTCTTTTTCACACTTATGAATGTTTCTCATACATGTCTATAATTTTAAATATATATTTTTAACTCTATTGTAACCAAATTATCTTGGCATATACTTTTTTATTTGATATTTAAAAATCTTTACTCATTACAGAATGCCTCAATCATTCATCTTTCAATTCATCTGCATGCAATTATGTAAAGTTCTCAATTATTTCCTTGCTCAGAACAAACAATTAAATCAATATTGTCTTAATTTTATTTTTTTCCCAAAAAAAAGTTATAAAAAATGGTTCAGGTCGAGGGTCGGGTCGGGTTGACCTGACCCTTGGATCAGATCACGGGTCAACCCGTTTTTGCTTCAGGTCAAAAAATTCGGGCTCGAGTCAGGTATTTTTTGGGTTGGGTCAGGAAATTCTGACTCATTTTGCCATGTCTAACTAAAAGGCCTTGCTCAATCATCTTTCTACATATTTAGTATTTCGGCTTAATGATAAAAAAATAATTATTAAAGAGCATAATATATTTTTAATTTTATGGCTTATAAATAAAAATTATGATTAGAACACTCATTTTTAAATTGATGCACTATTAATATCACTTTTAAGTTTCTCAACAAAAAAAAATTAATACCACTTTTATCATGTGGCAATCACAATAAATTATGTAAGCAACTAGAAATATTGTGAAAAAACTTGTCACTAGACTTAGGTTATGGTTAATGTAGGTAATGAGATTATTTGAAAGTTTAACAGCCTCTGATGACCCTATAATTATTGTCAAAGAGTAATGTTAGAGATACTACACTTTTTACTCTTTTTTTTTTTTGAGATAATATAGATAGAAGATATAGGGAATGGGAAAGGAGGGAGTGGGAAGACAAGAGTTACAACACTAACACTTACAGAAGGGCCTAACCTTTGTAAGTACTAGCGAGACTTATAAACCGAAGACTCATTCACTAATTAACCAATGTGGTACTTTGGACCACTTATCTTTTTTTTTACTACATGAAGCTTATAAACGGATTTGTCATTAATCACAAAAATACATTTCAAACATTAATTTATTTTAGTCCACTAATCACATATGATGATGCCAAATATCGTAAGTCGAATTCCTCATCTAACATGATGGAAGACCAATTGTGTCCTGCAGCAAGACTAATTACTAGAGAGTAATAACATTGGAGCGGTGCTGGCCAAGTATCCTTCGATAGTATAAAGTTAGACTCTTGGGAATGAGTATAAAATATAGCATATGTGATTGAAAATAGATTGGGTGCTGCAATCTGTATTTGGAGGCTGATTTATTACGTGAATCATAATGTTTGAAATTTTCTACTGAAGAAAAACGGAATATGATTGATTGAGAATATTTATATTATGTGCTCACTCATCATACGAATAACTTTATATTGTTGCTGTTGGTCCGTTGAGCTGTCAGAAAACATCATGGAAACAGGCCACGCGATAACCAGGAAAAAAGAGACATGCTCTAATGGTTCCGAGCTGCCAATGGATCTAATTTAGGAAGCTATTTATCAGGTTTGAGCTTGGATTGGTAGAATCTACAACTAATAAAGCAAATAGCATGAATTTAGATCCGATCCCCAGTAAGTTCTTTGCTTATTTTAGTAAGTTCGGAAATGTAAATTTGGCAGGGAAGAAGAAATAGGAAAAAAAAAATTAGACCTAGCAAAATACTACTAAGTCTCTGTAGTAGTTACGTTACAAATGAAATTAGGAATGCAGACTAAGCAAAAGATTATATAACCCTAATAACATCGAAATTAGGAATGCAGACTAAGCAAAAAATTATATAACCCTAGTTACAAATGAAATTAGGAATGCAAACTAAGCAAAAGATTATATAACCCTAATAACATTGAATAGTTCGTCAAATTGCAACCCTCATCAGGCTACAACATTTACATATAACGTCATCACTTTCACCATCAAATTGCAACCCTCATCAAGCTACAGGCTACAACATTTACATATAATGTAGTCACTTTCACCGTTCCATGCCGTATACCAACTTCACCAATTTTTTTAATTCCCCTTCTGGGTAAAGCTAATGAGAATTTTCCTGTGGGACACGCTGCTCCACTAGGGAGGGAAGTGCTACACAATGCTTTAGGTTATTACGGGCGTACCTTGTGAACTAATGGCCTGTTTGGATTGAGGGTGGAGAGAGAGAGAGTGGAAGAGACTAGAATAGACTTGGCTGAAAGTAAGATAATTTTGGGCCAATTCTACTCTACTCCCCCTCCCTCCCCCTCATGCATGAGAAATATAGGATTGCACCCACAAATAATTTCACCATCATTGAGTTGCTAAGCTAGTCAACCATCCAAAGGTCAATCATCATCGATCACACAACAGTCGCAGAATGTTGACAGTGATGACTGCTCTAATAACAGGATGAACCATTCAAGAGAACACAAGCAATCATAAAAAAAGGACTGATAAAACATAGATATAGTAGAAGAGTTTCTGGATACATTGACATTCAGATAACCCCAACAAGCATCAACAAATCACAGCCCATTTCTCACTATAAAACCAGTCTCTTCAAACCAACATGGAGGAGGAGAAAAAAGACTCAAATCATTCACCATAGAGGGAAAAAAATATGAAAAGTAATAAGAACCATCCAAAACTGCCCAACAATCCCTTCTCAATCAACATTGCAGTGACCCCAGGACAACTCTCATGCATTTAACATCTCCTGCTACAACAAACTCTACTATTTTACTGTTGCTTGCATTCTGGAGGCCGCTCACCCGGCTGACCATCTGCAGTTTGTGTTCTTCCACTCTTCTACAGATTATAACACCACAAGTGATCAGGACATTCCAAATAAATTAAAAACAATTAACTAGAGAAATGAATGGTAAGATCATTTTGGATAAGGTATATTCTTTTCTGAGGGAAAAAGAAAGGACAGATGAAAAAAAGGGGGCCAGGGGGAGAGGTAATCTGTAATGGAAATGAAGGAAACAGGAGAAGAGGTAACACACCTTGTGTCCGGCTGATGACTGCAGCAACATCCCAAAACAATATGACAAATAATGATTAGCATCAGTTTTAAAAACAAAATAATAAATAATAAATAGAATAAAATCTGGCCACATCAATAGAATACCCACTTTCTTTTTAGGCTTGGATTCCTCTTCATCTTCTTCGTCGTCGTCGTCGTCATCTTCTTCTTCATCATCCTCCTCTTCATCATCATCATCCTCTTCAACATCATCTTCTTCATCATCATCCTCTATGTCTCCAAACTCGTCTTCCTGAATAGCCTCCCCGGTAAACCATGACACAGCATGGGGGATGATCTTATCTCTAATAGTTGACCTACACAGCATTATCATGAAATTACAACATGCTTCATCATGCTACTAGGAATCAGGGTTTCAGTTCAATAGTATAGACAGAGCTTTAACAGAATTGTAACTTAATAAATCTGCCCATTGACAACAGAAAATGTATATACTCACCCAATGTCATAATCTTGTTCCATTTGATTTTGGAGCTCCTCAGCCTGCAAGAGGATTAAAAATAAAATAAATCACATAATATGCAGTCAATAATCATCAATTATTTCTCAAAAAACTGTTGTGATCTAGGTCATACAGCATCTTCATCAATATCTTCATCATCCTCAGGGACTTGAGGTGGATTGAAAAAGTTGAAGAAGCTTTCACAACTTTCAGTTTTAGTAACTGGCTTGGCATTCTTCGATCCCTTCTTAGGCTTCTTCTTAAGAAGCTTCTGTGTCAAGCATTTTCCTGGATACCATTCAATTTCAGTCCTGCAAGGCACCAAGTACCAATCAAATACTGTGTACAAGCCAATCAGATGATATACCTATAAAATGAGAGGAATTTTCAGGTGATAGGAAGGTAGTATCCAAAGTTACCCAATTGCTTTCTCTAGAATAGGTTCATCTTCATCAATCATGTGATATGTCTTTGTCAAGACAGCGTTCTTGAAATAAGTATTGGTCTCAAAGAAGAACTCGAGCTTGAACCCCTTTGGATTATCTATCCTAGTCCACTTAATATCTTTGAGATGTTTCAGAGCTCCTTCATCACGCTCAGAAATCTGATTGCATAGGAAAAAGGAACAAAATGTGACATACACTCTTATAGAGGCACCAAGTATACGAAATTATTATACACAAGACTAACCTCATCAGCTAGCACCTCATTATTTTTCATTGCAGTCAGCCAGAACTCAGGCACTCCTTTCTCTGCATGAAAACATTACTTCAATATCAAGCTACAAATGAATTCCACCAAATAGAATTCTCGGGTACTACAAATAAAGGTACCTTCAGCAGCTTTATCTTCTTCTTCTTCCGTTTTTGCTTCATCTGCAACTCCTTCAGCTTCAACAACACCATTTACAATCTCATAACGCTGCAAGAGTTTAGTACATAAATAAATAGGTAAAGAGATCGACACTAATTAAATAATTTCAAAATAGTTAAAAAGATGCCAGCATTCAAACACAGTAAGCATGGTAAAAGAAAAGCAAGAGGCACCACAATGGCTGGGTTCAATAGCCTGGAGGCATGTAACTTAGGCACCTAGCTTTAGGCCTTCGAGGAGTACCACACTAACTAGTAGTGGGATATGTCTTTAACAAGAAAGCAACAAATTGTAAGTACATAATGCAACACTAAAATATCTTTCAAATACTTTCTTCAATTTTTCACAACACATATACTTATCCCGGAATCAACCTCTCCAAAAATATTAGGGGTAAGGTTGCCTACCATGACCTCTCCCAAACCCCGCAAAAGTGGGAGCTTAGTGCACTAGGTACGACATATACTTAAAAGATGACGGGAGAAGAAAGAACATGCACTATGTATGAGTAACACAGACAGAGCATAATCAACTCTCATCCTTAATGCAGAATATGATACCTTGGTGTATAGTGGTTGATACAACTTTTGATATTTGGCTTCAAGAGCTGCTCTCTCCTCGAAAAATTTTGCCTCTAATTCATCATGTTGGCTCTGTAAATTAATGAAAAGTTTAAATACTCTAAATTTTATAATAAGAACAAATCAAGAAAATGAAAAAGCAATGAAAGCATCTCCCAAAAATTCTATTTTGCAATTTACGAAATAACAATAATAAGCAAAATGCAAAGCATGGAGTTAGAAAGTAACAGGTGAAATTCTTTAACAGTATTAAGCACACAAGACTGTTATCTGAAAGAGCAACAAGATCTCCATATAGAGAATCACTGGCATACTTAAGGAGCATTTGGATTAACATTTTGATGGTATCCTATTAACTTATTTGCCTGTGTACAAATTTTTAAAGCATCACTTTTTGTAGGTCTAACTGTACTTTTACCCACTTTCAGCAAATCAGCAAAATGCCAATCTAAATGCACACTTGGCTTAATCAAAGTTGTTTCAAATCAAGTATATTGAAACTTAGAAAATGAAAACCAAGCTGGACTTAGATTTTTCCTGCGTAGAAAATTACCCTAAATCCAAAGATGGTGTCCAATGATCCTTTAACATTCTGCACAAGTTTGCAATTTTGTAACAAACTTGCAGCAAGCTCATATCATGCGAATACTAAATATACCCATAACACACAAACCATGGGATCATCAGACTTCCTTGCTTATATGTATATTTTAAAGTATAAATTGAAGTCGGAAATCAAGCTTAAAGAATGAGTTGCATATACATGACAACTAGATCTTATCGCGCGCCATTTAAAACAATAGACACATACTTTTCAATAAACAATATAACATTAAAGCACATTGAAAATAGACATAAACATAGACATAGACATAGACGTGCCTGGATCTCTTTGAGAAACTCGACACGTTTCCTGACTTTCGGAGTAAGATTCTCGAGCACATCGGAGTGTTGTCCAGCCAGAGACTGAATCTTATTCTGCACACAAACACCACAATATCAAAACCCTAAACCGCAAAGATATGATTTCCCAAAAAGAAGAAGTTAATACTCTGTTTGGTTGCCAAAACAATCGAATGTTCTTTTCATTCCCCAGTTGTTTTCCTTCGGGTTTTCTCAGCTTCCAAACAGATAAAATGAAGGAATGCTACTAACCTTAAGAGCATTGACGAGGTCTGCTCGATCCTCCAAGTTGAGAGCTTCGCACAAAAAAAAAATCAAAGAAAATAATAACACATTATCACAGATGATTCGAAAAACAATGAGAGAGAGAGAGATTAAGGTTTTGGAGAATTCGAAGGTACCGGCGTTGAGATCGGACATGTTGAAGTTGTCCTTGTCGTTGCTCATTGTGAATTTTTTCCTACTTTTTTGCTGAAAAATATGTGAGAGAGAGACGGAGAAGAAAGAAGAAGAAGAAGAAGAAGAAGGCTAAAACCCTAGAAAGAGGCGAAGGGGTAATGGTAATCAGACTCTGAGAAAAAGGGCTTTTAAAACGCGGCCCTCCTTAAATCCTCGCTCCCCAGCCCTTCTTTTATAAAACCAAACACCTAGGCGCTTTATTACTAGGGGGGCACTTTTTTGAGTTTTTTTTTTTTTAATTACCTTCCATAAAAAATTAAAAAAAAAATTTTACGGTTTTTTTTTTCTTTTAAGGTTAAAATGTAAAATTAACTTTCTAAATTTGATCGAAATTCATTTAAATTCTCTCATTTTACTTTCATTCAATTTGAGTCATTTAAGTTTTAAATTTATTCAATTCAAGTCTTTCGTCAAATTTCATTAAAAATCTGTTATTAAAAACGTATTTTTCTCACATGAAAAAAATTATATAAAATTAATAAAAATATTTTATTCAATGAAGCTTTTTGTCCAATTTCTTTAAAAAATTGCATTTAAATTTAAATATGTACTTTGAAAACTCAATTGAGTTAAAGGACTCAATTAAACGAATGGTATTTCATGCATGTCTGTTTGAAAATTGCTTATTTTTAGTAGCTTATTTACATAATATGAGACAAAAAAAAAAAAAAATAGCTAGTTTATTTCTAAAAACACTCAGTGAAATGTCTCAAAATATTTGGGTTACATTTTTTATATTTGGGTTACATATAATGGATACAAAAGAATAATTCTCGGTATTAAACACATTAATAAACTAAATATAAGTCTTAGCTAAAAGTCCTTTCTTCAATTTGTATTCACACCTTACTTAATACTATATTTTTTTAGAGAGGAATACACCTTACTTATGCACTGTTTGTTTCGGTAATAATATGTTTTAGAAAATGAGTCATTTTCCAAAAAGTATTTTTTATAAAACTATCTCATTTTCTTATGCTTGGTAGTAATTTTAAATAAGTTGAAAAAAATCTCTTAACTTCCTTTATTTAGCTTACTGTGAGATAACAATTTTTTCCAAAAAAAAATTAGTGGAAAACAATCTTTAAAATAAGTCATACTTTTTGTGTTAACCAAAAATAGTTTTTATTTTACTTTATTTTTTCTTATGTTACCAAATACGAAAAACTATCTTTACACAATGTTTTCAATCGAAATAAACGGAGCCTTAATATGACTCCAAGAGATAGATGTTATGCATTTCAAGGCATATATTGGCAAACTAGTTAGTAATCCGTCAATGCACGAAAAGGTTTTAAATTTTAAATATTTTTTGTTTGAATATGAAATTTGATAACAATGACAATTATTAATAGTCTTCTATTTATTCATTTATTGTCTAGATATAAATTTTATAAATAGTTATTGATAGGTAATTATGGTAGTCTTTTATTATAATTAGGTCGATATTTTTTTGGAAGGTTTAGATATAGAAAATAATTTAAATTCAATTTTTCTTCTAGGCTAACATTTTTTAGAAAATCAATAGTTTTCCAAAAAAATATTTTCTATAAAGATATCTCATTTTTCTATGTTTAATAGCAACCTTAAATGAATTATAAAACAATCTTTTAACTTTTCTTATTTAGCTTATCGTGAGATAGAGTTTTTTTCCAAAAAAACATTGGTGGAAAATAATTTCTAAAAAATAAGTCATACTTTTTTTATATTGACTAAAGACAGTTTTCTTTTAACTTATTTTTTATAATGTCACCAAACACTAGAAAAATGCAGAAAACTATCTTCACGCAAGGGTTCTATTGAATCAAACGAAGTATAAAAATATAATAATAAAATAAGTTACGCAACAAAATATTATGACTGCAACCAAAAGTTAAACATCTTCAATTTTATATAGATGATATATTATAGACTTATTATAATCTATAGGGTTTGCATGCTTTCCATTTCAATACAAAGTATCGATCGTTCATTTTATGGTAAAAAAATCAAATTTTCACGAATTCAACTATATACATAATTGTATGTCATTTTAATATCTTATTATATCAAACTAGTCAGTAACTCGTACAATGCATAGGAAAGTTCATCAAAGCATTATTTTTTTTCTCTATTTTAGTTTTTTTTTTTCTAAATATTAAATTTGATAATTATGGTAGTTATTAGCATATTTTTATTTATTGTCTAAATATGAAATTTAACAACTATGGTAGTTAATAATAATAATTTATTTTAATTGTGGCAAGATTTTAATGGAGTATTTAAATATAGAATAAATTTTAAACTCTATTAAACAATACATAATGAATAATGACATGTAAAATTGGAAGACTTCTAAAACTTATGTAGCAAAATAATATGAGGTTAATAAAAAGTCAAAGTTTGAATTCAAAAAAAAAAAAAAACTCGTTTTTATTTAGATTATAAATAATAAATGATAATCAATTTTAAATATTGTAACATGAAGTACATCTTTAGATTAATTTAATGTTCATGTTTTTTTTTTTCTTTTGTTATGTCAATTTAATTTTTATGTTAACATGTATTACATCTTTAGATTAATAAAAATAGATATCCTATAAAAAAAGAATATTAAATTTTCACATTGAAATGTTTCCTCTTCCATTAAGTGTGCATTTGGCAAAAATTATTTTTGTCAACTTATTTTACTATTCAACTTATTTTTGCTATTATTCATGGGTATTATTCATGGGTTCCATTGCACTTTTTAATACTATTTATGGGTCTCACTGTATTATTTCAGCTAACTTTTACCTTTATCTACAGTATTTTCAGCAAAAAGTTTTTAGTTTTAGCAAAATAAGCAGATCCCACACGCATTCTAAAAACAAATTTAGATGATCCTCTCATATAACTTTGAGGGCACATTAGGAATGATTTTATTCTCTCACCTCTTTCAAGTCCTTGATTTCTTTCCAGAAAAAGAAAAGGATTGTTTTCATCAAACACGATATTGGTTTGAGTTAGTTTGGGTAACATAGAAGTATGATCACAAAGCATTGAATTCAATACACGAAGTGTTTTGGTATGAATTCAAATGTGATGATTGCATTTTCTTCATATGTTTGATGTTATAAATATTTCTTAAACAGTGCTCATACGGAAGAAATTTATTTAGCATGACCAATTCTAGCAAATTGACAGCTATATGTTGCACTTTGTTTTTGTAAACAATCAAAAGCATTCAAATGGGATATCCAATCCATGAGTAGCATCTTTTAATTAGTTTTGAGTAGCATCTTTTAATTAAGTAAAAAAATATTTTTTGTTACATCTTTCATCATCAGCTACCAAATGAAGCCTAAAAGAAAATCTTGTACACACACTGAATCATTGATTCCTTAGCCAGCATCAAACACATGCTTTATCGGTGAGCATTGGCTGTATTCGGGTCCCAAAATAAAGTATACCCGGGTGGTCTATTATTGATCGTTTTCTGTGGATTTTTGTTAATAATAATATCATAACGTCATGGACATTAGCACATTTAGTGTGGGACAAAGTTTTCATATTAAGTTTCTCAACAAAAAAAAAAAGTTTTCATAATAAGACATTAAAAGAGTACATTTTTATTGATAATTTTATGTGAATTTTTTTAATAATGTCATAATGGCATGTACATTTTCAAAAAATATAATGATTAATTAAATCATCTAAGTCACATGATTATAAGTTCTAAACAATAAAAAAAATCATTTAGTAGATCATACGACTAAAATTACATATAAATAGTTAACGAGTAGTAGCTAAAAAAACTTTCCAAACTTCTGTCCTTTAGTGTGAGTTTGGAATGGTCTATTTTTTGGTTTTTTATTTATTTAGAATAAGCTGAGTAAAAGTAAAGACAAATTTAGAAAATTAGAACCAAAAGAGCACTTATTCCATGTTTTATAAACATTTAAGAGAATTTACACCACATCAAGAAAATATTCATGTCTATTGTTTTTAGTATAAAAACTTATTTATTCTATTTTATACCATCACTTTTCAAAAACTGTCACATTAAATTATCTATTTTACACTATATTTTATTAAAATATTATTTATTTATCAATTTTTTATTACTCTCTTAAATCTCTTTCCCTTTGTGTATAGGAGCCTTTGCGTATAGGAGTAAAGAAGTATTAAAAAACAAATTTGCATAGTTTGATGGAGTTAATTTTTGGTTAGATGTGCAAGATTGTCCACTTATGTTATTATACATTGACTAACGTGAGTATTCTAAAATGCATTAAATTCAAGATTGCCAAAGAAAAAAGAGGGTAAAATAATATTTGTTGCCATTTGGCTTTACATATATGAAATAACTTGAACAAGGATCACTTTAGTTCATCACATTTCACCAGTTAAACAAAGAGAAAATAATTTGTGAAACCGCTCCAGATTTGTTCACGCTATATTAAGACTCTGTGCAGACCCGACCCTGCGCAGACCACTAGCGAAAATAATACTGCTGAAATTTTGTAAACAATTTGGACAAAAGATGTCTGAGGATTGAAGAGGATGATCCATTAATGCTCCCACTTTTTTCCAAGTTTCCACTGCTCACAATACTAATCACAGAAATTAACCCAAAAAAAATCAATTATTAAGAGCAATTGTCCACCGGGGGTTATCACTATATTGAATTGGTTCTATTCTAATCTATTTCAGGCGGCATTGATTCATCACTTTGCCTAACTAGGTGAAAGGAAGCACATAATCTAGTTCATCACCAAGTAGTTGAATCATAATTAACTAGACATTTTTACATGTCTTGTTTATATCCTCCTTACCCTGGTCATGAAAGTGGTATTATGTGTAATCGTTGTATGCAATATCCCTCTCATATGGAGGTGAGTCTCACATTTGTAGGGTCCAACCCAACATAAGAGAGATGTTGTATGCAACATGTTACACAAAATAATAAATCCAAGTGGTGTTGGTGGTTTTGGGGAGGGGTTGCTAAAGCATTCCCTAAAAAAAGATTCAATGTTCAGTGCAGCAGCTTGCACAACATTTAGTACAGTCGTTTTCTTTAGGAACTTTTGACACCGTAGCCATTACATAACACTTAATACCCCTAATGTGGTGTCGTGGAGTTAAAAGTACCAATATCACCACACAACTTGCAGCCTTCCCAGAAAAGATGAGACTTGTTGTCCAAAGTTAAGCAAGAGTGCAAGACCACACTGTCTCTCTGGGGGATGTCCAAGTAGAAACAAAAATTCTTGATACCCGCACCCCCTAAAAAGAGATTAAAGAAACAAAAATAAGATCTTAAAAATTGCAATGAAGAGTTTCATGAGGTACTTGCGTCGTCGTCTTCACCGTCTTCTTCACCCTTAGAGTCATTTGACTGGTCAGCATTAGCTAGTTTCTCTGGGGTCAAGATGCGACCAGTCATAGGATCAATGGGACGTGTGTCACGTGGTCCACCTTTACGTCCCATTGCCATCATGGGAGGTGGAGGTAGTAAGCCTGCTCGAAAAAGAACGCGCTGCACAGGTTCTGAGGGTTGCGCCCCAACAGAAAGCCAGTATCTGCAGACAGTGAGGGTTAAATTAGTAAAAATGAATTAGATACGAGGGATCATTTTCACATTCAACATAAAAGCACCGATAGGAGCAATGACTTGGAAACCTTATGCAAATAGAAAAGTTTTCCCTATTACACTTATAGAAAGTCAACAAAACCACAATGCTACATTGTCTATTTTCCTGAGTTTACAAATTCAACCAAGTATAATAAATCCTACAACTCTAAATCATACAAGAATGCAAAGGCACATAAAAAGGTGTTGTTAAACCCTTCAGTGCCGATACAGACTACAGAATATATCAACAATATTCAAAAGAGAGTAGTTTCAACTTTTAAACATCAAAATAATGCACGTATGGAATACACTTCAAAGCAGCCAAGGTTTAACATACAAACAACAATAAAGTAACCTAAAATTGTAGGGTTCAAGCTTCAAACTGCCAAGTCCTCAGCTGGAAGTTTTAAATTTTAGATCTTGTTAAATTAATTAAAACTTTCAAAGGTTTTTTTTTACAAGTATCCATCAAATCATAAACCGAATAAATAGAATGACTTCCTATGATAGACATCCAATCCGATAGTGCTTTAAAGAAGAAAAGTTTTAAGTCGGCTATTTTCCTTTCAGAATCTTCAAAACATTGGTTGTTTCTCTCCCGCCAAATGCACCACATCAAACAATGAAGGACAGCCATCCAGATAACAATATTACCATGATGACCAACTTTTCCTTGCCAATATTCCTAAAACTAAGAGGGTAAGAAGTAAAAAACTATATTATTTACCAGAAATAGCCATCTTCAACAAACAGTGTTCCACTGAATTTCTAGTTAAAGCCAACAGCCATTACTACATGACTGATTTTAACCCTATTGATCCTTCATGATCACAATTCAATTATCTTCCTACAATTCAACCCTACTGATCCTTCATGATCTCAATTCAATTATCTTCCTCCACCACTCCTTCACACACACCCTGCTCCCTGTTCGACGACTAGGGTTTCTCTTGAAAGGTTTTTCTCCTCAACCCATCCCTGCATTTGGCTGGGCCCACCAACACATAGCAAAGGTACAATGGTTTTCCCACCCAATTTCCCTACTTTGGTGGCCTCACTGTATGGACCAGGTTTGCCTCCCAAATATGCTGTTACCTTGACCTACTTCTACATTCTACCATTCTCCCTTTGTCTCCTCCCCTCTAACAATGTTATTTGGAAGTTTGGAGTCATAGAAGAGTAGAGAGAATGAGGGGGAAGTAAAGAAGAGGGGAGGGGAATGGTTACCTCTTCCAATTGTTTGGATGTTATAAAAGTTAATTAAGGGAGAGCAGAATGGATACCCCTCCCTTTGGATGTTTTAAAAATTAAAAAGGGAGAAGAGGGGACAGGAATGGGCATATAAATTGACAATTAAGACCCTTATTTGATCATGTAAAAGAAATAGGTATAAATTAATATCATATGTAATTAATTGACATTTTAATTTTTTTAATATAAGTGGAACCCCTCCTAGGGAATTAAAAATGAGGGGTTCAGAGGGTATAAGTTTGGTGTGCAGGAATAGATTCAGGAACTTTGTAATCATCATGTAATTTTTTTGTTGATTTTCCATTGCAATAAATAGTCATTCCTAAGAATATCTATTCTTTAAAATAAGGAATAGCTATTCCTAAGAATATCATCAAATCATGTTATACCAAACTGTGGATTACAGATTCAGTGTTCGTACAAAATAGATGCATAGGAATAGTTATTCCATTACATCTTCCCAAGTAATCATCATTATAATGTACCAAACATGCCCTAAGAATGTATATTTTATAGTTTACAAATTTCTCTATTTGTAAGGCTCCAAACTTTGGGGGCTTACAAGGTAGCCACATCCACACGCACGCATGCAGTATCCCAGTTCTAAAATGAAAAATAAAACTTAAAAGATTAACCTTGACACTATACCCTTCCTTTCAAAATCCATCCTTTGTTGTTCGAAAGTCAGGGTGGGGGGGAAGGGGAGCTAAAAACAATTAATTTTGAATACATTAAAAAGAAAAGGAATGAAATGAAAGTTTCTATTTCTGACCAACAACTAAGCTAATATCTTCAAATGAAACTTTTTGCTGAGAATTCAAAACATATGAATTGAAAGTAAGAAAAGAAAACACTAAATTGAAGAAAATTACTTACTTCACTCGTTCAAAATTAAGACCCATTCTTTTGCCACCATCTTGGCCTACATAAATTCACACATATAGCAAACAATTAGTAAAAAAACAAATCATCAATCCTCCCTTTGGTTGCCAATGATCTGAATTGAAAAAGAAAAAAAAAACCCAAGTTGATCTTGTCCATTTCTTTTGTCCCTTATTTGAAAGATATTCGAGGGTATAAGATTCAACATTATAATTATAATTATTTTCCAACTTAAACAATTTCTTGGAAACCAGACAGTAGTCAATGGGGCAATGATATTTTGCCGGAGTGCTAAGAGCCTTGTAGGTCAATTGGCACCCGCCTGGTGTTTCTAACGAAAATGTCCATAGTTTAAATCCCCCCCTCCCCCCACATTGTTGTAACTATCGAATTATCACAAAAATGGTACTACCATAGCCATTTTTTTGTTTCTGCAACCATTGCATGCGTTTGATTAGACATCTAAAGCCCATGGAAGCAACAAAAACAGCTATAGCAATAACCCTACCCACAGAAAAATAAAATTCCGAAACGTCAAATTGTGTTCCCAAATTTGCTCAGCAGCCAAACGCATCGAGAGCCCTATGACTGTGAGTATGACATTCCAAAAAGAAATAAGATTTGCAAGAATATTCATTTCCATTGAAAGCATTATAAAGAACAAAAATAGCAATCAAGTAGAAAGTTCACTAACGGAGGGAGAGAGAGAACCTGGTAAGGGATTGTAGTAGCCTAAGACTTCGAGATGCTTGCCATCGCGAGGAGATCTACTGTCGGCGGCCATGACCCGGTAAAACGGTTTGTTTTTGCATCCGAACCGAGACAATCGGATCCTCACCACCATTTTTTCTCACCTCTATTTCTCACAATTACCACACAGCCCAAGCTTTTTTCTTTTCCCCTGAAGATAGCACACGAGCCAAGCCTAAACTCTTAAATCACCATTTATTTTACGCTAGGGTTATGGGTTTTACTTTAATTAATTAATTTATTTATTTTGGCTGTTAGTGTTAATAAATTTAAGGCTAAATCCTAAATAGTCTTAAATAATAACTACCTGCACCACCGTGCACTCTTGCTGCGTTAGTCACTCTGCAAGTATAAGTGCTTGTTGGGTGTGAGAGGTAATAGTTGGGGTTCAAGTCTCTAAAAAAGAGTTTTACTCACGTATATACTTAGATTTATTATTGCTTCATTTTCAATTTCATCCCTAAAGTTTTAGATGGTTTATTTCTAAAAAAATTATAATTATTTATTTATTAAAAGATAAAAACACACATTTCTCTCTACAAGTCAATCACTATTCCTCAAACCTTATTGCCCAACAACCAAAATTATGAATATAAGTAATTATTTCATTACAATTTACAACATTTTTTATTTCTAATAATAAAAATTATTATTCTTAACACAATCTTCGTTCAATGTACCAAAGTGTCTCTCATGTTCAAAGAGATCCAAATTCAAATTCTCCCTCTCCATGGTTGCAGATTTGCAGCTATCGAAATATATATTTACACACACAATTTTGATTGTTAATAATAAATTGCAAAGATTATTATTGAGGTTTGCTCATTGGGGTGATTAATGGTAATAAAACTAGTAACACTTTCAACACAATGGTTAAGAAGTCTTTAACACAAACAAAAATTTATAATAATATTACAATATTCCAATATTAACATACCATCTTACACATGGTGACATGGACATTAAGGATTATATGTATTATTGTGTTGAAGGTGGGGTCCACATGGTTACAATTTCAACAACAAAAAAAAAAAAACACAAATTTTTTTTTTGAAATAAAATGAAAATGCCAAAACTATGAATTAAAAATAAAATAGCTTTATTATGAAATATGCCCTCTACTTGAACCTATTTTTTATTTATTTAAGTTTTACTTTTTTTTTCAATATAGTTTTTTTTCATCTAATTCCGTCCAATTTTGCGGTTAATTATATTATTTTTCATTTTCCAAAAGGATCAAAACAATGTCATTTTGGTGAATTTAAAGAAACTGGTTGGAGGAAAGGATTAAATTGGGAAACAAAAAAGAAGTTTAAATTTTTAAAGGACTGAAATGAAAAATAAATATATTGACAGACTGAATTTAAAAATAAGTCAAAATTAGCAGTATAATTTGCAATTTAGCCAAAATATAATTGGCGGTGGTGTTCTAACTTCTAACCCTCATCGGCTCATAGGCTCTCTGAACCGTCTCTTTCCTTCGCTTCTCTCTCTCTCTCTATCTTTCTTAGAAGACAATAGTAAATTCATATGGAGAAGATTGAAGGTTTTGTAATCCTACCCTTTTAGAAAACGGCACCGCTTCCCTAATCTTTTGGAAAAACCCAGGGTTTTTGTTTTGACAATGGAGAAAGCAGAAATCGAAAGCTCAAAACCTTCGGAAACTCCGTTCTCTTTCACTCGCCGCCGGTCACACCTCAAGAGCGAAACTTACTACACCTTAGTTCGGATTCTCTCACATTGCTACGACAAATCTCAGTGTTCTCTCGCTGATCAAGTTGTACCTCAGGAGCAAAATCCAGGTACTATAATTAGTCTTTAATTCCCATGCTTTTCTTCTTTTTTTTTTTTTTTTTTGGTTTTGGGAATGTGAATTTGCTTTAGTTAAGGATTGATTTTGTTAGTTAGCCAAGTAAATTGATTCCAAATTTTTTAGTAAACGGTGCTTAATCACACACAGAAATTATATAAAAAAATTTAAGCTTATTCAAGTGTTTGGCAAAGGTGTTCCATTTTTATAGTTTGGAAATCGAAAAAGCAGGAGTCATAATGATTAATATCAAGAGTAGAGAATTCGATTGGGAAAATATTAGTTTAAGCCACGAGCGATGCTAGTTGTGATTAATGTAACATCATTTTCATATGGACTTATCGCAGTCAACTTTTTTTTTAATTTTTTTATTATGCACCAATCATAACAGGTCACATCAGCAGTTGTGAAAAAAGTTTTTGAAAATTGTTGTATCACTAGATTTATTGTTTAGCTGGAAAATCTTAGTCTTAGTCATGCCATTCTTGTTTTTTTGTTGATTTTATTTATTTTATTTGAAGATTTTGGCAATGGTGAAGTGGGGAAAGCAACTGGGAATGAAATGTGTGAGAGTGTTGAATTGGTTGGACCTGATAGAGTGGAGCCTAGTAAGTTGGCAATTCAGAAAGAGACTGTATCTAATGAGAGTTTCGAAGCTGTTGGTGTCCAAGACAAAGGGTTTAGTGATGCACAAGATATGGTGATAGATGAGATAGAGAGGATAATGGCCGTAGAAGAAAACGAGGATTTGCTAAAACAGATGGACATGATGCTCGGTGAGAGGACTGAAGAGGCTGGCCTCCAAGATAAAAGGTTTGATAAGGAAAGAATTTTAATGGATGAGTTAGAGAATATTGTAAATGGCAATATGGAACCTGTCCATGAAATTAGCGATAATCCCTTTACGAGATCTTTAGACAATAACCAAAGTGGCAGTGATAAAGTTGTCCCAATGAATAACCCCGAAGAACATTTTGATGGTCAAGAATTTGTTATGGAGAAAGCTGGGACTGCTCAGAGGAATTCTAAGCATTCTGACATGTTATTAGACAAGACTGAGATTGGTGAAGTTCAATATCAAAGAGAGAACGGTGAAGAAAACAGCTTGTCATTGAAGGC
Organism: Notholithocarpus densiflorus; assembly: GCA_030021035.2. NCBI lineage: Eukaryota > Viridiplantae > Streptophyta > Magnoliopsida > Fagales > Fagaceae > Notholithocarpus > Notholithocarpus densiflorus. Next base: position 1,487,194 of record JARYZH020000009.1, on the reverse strand, counting down.
TAATTTGTTGGGCATAGAGCATGAGATGCATCATGCAGACATGGAAGTGAAGAAATTGGTTCCTTATAGCTGTGCAATGAATTCCACTATTCCTATCACTGAGAATGCTGAAATTGAGAAGGGAGAATGCTCTAGTCAAAAGATTTCCGAAGCCTCTGACTTGTCTTTAGATAAAGAAATGATCTGTGAACCTTTGAAACCAAGTGAGAGTATGGAAGAAAAAAGTCCCTTGCCAAAGACTAGTGCACTGCAAATGGAGTTGGAAACTCATCCAAATGAGAAGGAATTGGAGAAATCAGTCTGTAGTGGTGACTCATTGAATTTTCCCAATCATATGACTCTAGATGGAGACATTGAAGAAGGAGAAATTTCTGGTGATGATGGAAAAGGTGATAAATCGTCGTATATGTTTTTAGAAGATGCTATAGTGTCAGAGAAGAAGAAAGTAGATGAGGTGCAAGTATCTCTAGATGTAATTGAGAAAAAAAGTTTCCATTGTGGTGAGGTGAATGGAGCAAGTAAAACAAGTTTTGGGTTCACTTCCTCTAGAGTGGACACACTTGACGAGGCTAATGATGGTAGGGAAGTTGAACCCAAAGAAAATGATAGAAACAACATGGCACTTAGACCTAAAATGGTTGTTCACAAAAAGTCCTTGAATGCTAAAACAACAGATAGGCACAACCTTTTGCTAAAGGAGGAAAAAAGAAAAAAGAAAGGCAGTGGGGCCAAGGAGGGCATTGTTAATCCACCAGCTCATCCTATAAACACAACCAGTTCCCATGGAATCACATCTACTGACAAGGTATGATTTTGATTTCCATTTCTTTTTTTCATTTCACATACAACTACAAGTTGATTTTGCACTTCCTCATGCAAATTTTTAATGTTTTTGTCAATTAATATTGGGGTTCAAGTGATAGCCTAGTGGCAGTGGCATACTCTATGGTGGTGCCCCATGCCTGTAGTTTGAACTTGCATGTCAAAAAAATTTTTGGTCATCCAATATTGATATGCTATATTAATTCTCTAGAGACTATTTTTATTTGCATAACAGTGTTACTTTAACTGAATGACTTGAATTTTTTTTTTTTAAGAGATAGAAAAGAAAAATAGTTGTCTCCTTTTGTCGAGTATTTTACACGTGGTGGAAGAGGGAACTTTGCATCATGACGTATAGATTTTCATTTACATAAGCATGTTCTTGAGCGTCGATGAAGTTGCATTTTTTTCCTATTGCAAAAATTGGAGTTAATCATGGTTAATATTTAAAACTCTACTGCTCATCTCGTTGTGGGTAAAGGGATGTGATCTTGCTCAGGTCATACCCAATGCACAAAGTTTCCACTTTTGCGGGGTTTGGTAGGTAGCTTTGCCCCTAGTTTTTTTTGGCTGATCCTCGGACTCGAACCCATGACCTATCGCATTTGGTGAATGGCACTTGAAATCACAGCAAGCCCTAACCTCTTATTTAAAAAAAATAAAAAGTGATTCTGCATGTGCATTTTGCCATAAGTATTTTTTATTTATTTTTTGGATGTTTTGTTGTAAGTTGTAACCATAAGCCTTAATACCAGAACAGTTGATTCTAAAACCTCTCTCTCTCAAACACACAAATTTTTTCATACGGATACACATGCAAGTGTACAATGCTCATTCTTTCTTCATCACTCTTTTCAGAAATGTTTAGAGTTTAATAATTATGGTGTTTGTTCACATGTAACGTGATTTGATGTTTTTCATCTGCAGCAAGATGCTAGTTCCCGTAATAAGAAAAAGCGGGGCCCTTCTTCTGAAGAAAAGAAAGCAAAGAAAAAGGTGTTATTTTATGTCTCTTTTTTTTCCTCTATTGCTTGAATGCATTTTGTGTGTTCTTTTGTGAAGCTAATTGATTGCTCATTGTTGCAAATAAAATTTAGACTGTATCAACTTAGTGTTCCTCCACAGTGTTCAACAAGATTAATTTACACATTTTCTTTAATACGAAGTTTACTAAGTACATTGAGAATATAATTCTGTCTGCTTTTAAATTTTTGATCAATTTTTTATGACAATTGTATTATGCAGCAAAAAGATCGAAAGAGACGAGCAGAAAAGAACAGAGCACTTGGTGTTAAAAGGTTGAAAATTCATCCAGTAGCGACACCAAAAAAAATAACATATTGTCACCATTATCTCAAGGGACGGTGCCAACAGGTTGTACAGTGTTCTCTATCATATTTTTCTTGTTCAATCTTTATATTGAGTAGTAAACTGCTCTGAAGTTTTACATTATCCTTGCAATGCAGCAAAGGCCAAAGCTGCATTCTGATGTTTAAATCATAGTCACTTAGAAATTTGTTTTTTATCAGTTACTTGGGTCTGCAATTGCAAGAATCATCTGTAATGTGTGTGGATGAGCAGAAATTGCTTATATGTTGACACAGGATAACCAGAACTTTGCAACAATAAAATTAAACAATAGGAAATAATAGGATAAAAACTTAGGAGTCAACATCTAGGCTTGCTTGGAGTCACTACCAAGCGAAGGGAAAACCACTAGGAGTCTGCACCTAGGGTTGGCTAGAGTCGGCACCAAACCAAAAAAACCAAAAGGAAACTTCAGCTCATCAAAATCATTTCTAAATCATCTTCAAAAAGGAGTACAATAGTTTTTTATATAGGAAAAGTAAACCCTGGTTCTAATTGGCGAAGGAATCCCTAATTACCTTATTGCAAAAATAACGTTGCTTCCAAATATTAAAATACTAATAGCCTAATAAACTACTAGGACCTAAAACATAAAAATACAACTTACTTGTAAATTTTTTTTTTTTTTTGATAACTAATAAACTTCATTGATAGAAAATTAATACGAAAGGGCCAAAGCACATTGGACATGTACTAAGGTAGGCATGAGAACAAAACAGAACTAAGAATTATAAAGACTACATCTATCAAGCAAATCAGACAAGGAATTAAAATGGATTTCTATGTTATGATCCTAGTGTCCCACATGGATTAAATATAGGCTTAACTATGTGTTTATGAGCTCTTGGACACCCTCCCTTTGCAAGTCGGTTTTCAAGGGTGAGTTTTACCCATGAGTTTGTAACGTTTGGTATCAGAGCCAACCACCACTCCCGAGTAATGGGTGTAGCTCATTGAGGGGGCGACCTAGAGGCTAGATTAAAATTACTGATAGGTGAGTGGAGCCTCCAAAAAGAGAAAAGGCTACCATAGGGTCAGCGTCACTAGAGTGAGCTGTCATGGACGTCGGCTGCAGAGCGTGGTGGTATGTTATGATACTAGTGTCCCACATGGATTAAATATAAGCTTAACTATGTGTTTATAAGCTCTTAGACACCCTTCGCTTGCAAGCTGGTTTTCAAGGGTGAGTTCTACTCATGGGTTTGTAACATTTTAAGGAAGTGTATGAAAGTTGATTATTTTATAAATCTAGTATTCTTATAGGATTGGTTTCATTGAATCATGTACTTGTCATTTCTTTTGGCAATAACAACACACTATCTTGCTAAAAAAAACAAGATTTTGTCCATTTCTTTCTGTTCCAGATCAAATTCAAATTCTTGCCGGGGGAGATGATGATTTTGCTAGTTTTCCATGCTTTAAATTCTGGCCTGCCTTTTGTTTCTGCCTCTCCAGTTTTGCTTTTGTTTCAATGCAAGCAAGAGGCTAGTTATTTACAAGGTCATAAGGAAGTTTAATTCTCTGGCTGCTGAACTCTTGGCTAGCAAGGAAATCTTGTTGCTTTTTGGGTCATTTAAATCTAATATTGAACCTTCTGTGCTTTCTTTCTTTTTTTCTTTTGTGTATTTTTTTTTTTGGGGGGGGGGGGGGGTAGGGGTGGGGTCATATAAAGTTATTGTATTTCTTTGGTAATAGATGATCTACTGCCTATGGATTTTCTTACTTTAGCCATATAACTCATACAATCATTTATCCTTCTGGTTTCACAGGGTGATGAGTGCAAATTTTCACATGATACAGTACCTTTGACAAAATCCATGGTATATTCTTTTGACTTATGCTTTCTTGAGATGCTCATAGCTGCATTCTACCTCAGTAAATTGTTTCATGAAGTGTTTGCTGATTACTCTAGGCTGAGTAGCTATGGTTGTAATCGAAGCATTTAATTAGCGGTTTGGTATTGCTAATTACCATTGGCTAAGCATCTGCTATTTCATTCTAGCTCAATGGTCCAATCGTGAATGTGTAGTAAAAAGCAAATATGTGCTACTTTAGTAACATCTCTTGAAGGCTTGACAGATCCTTTCTTTTCCATTCTGTTATTGCAGCCCTGCTGTCATTTTGCACGTCACTCATGCATAAAAGGGGATGACTGTCCGTATGATCATCAGCTTTCCAAGTATCCCTGTGACAAATTTGTGAAAGGTTTCTGTAGCAGAGGCGATGATTGTATGTTTTCACACAAGGTGCCTTCTTCTCCTTTGCTATGTCTTTTGAGGTCTTTTAATATTTTAAAATAGAGTAGCATTTTTATTCATGAATTCAGTACAGTATATTAAATGTGTATTAAATACTATTTTTTCCCCAAGCAAACAGAACAAATAAGTAAATAGGCAATGAAATATTTTCCCCAATTATTTGGATTCTTTTTGATAAGTTTAAGATTAATGCTTAAGAAGTTGTGTGACTTTTCCATTGGTTACTGTCATCTCAGATACCAACAAAGATAGATTCTGCAGCTGCTTTAAATGATTGCAAACCTGAAATGAAGTCTCCATCCTTCCCAGGTAATACAAATATTAGTAAGCAACTGAATGTCACAGGCAGTTCATTGAAGAATGTTGATGTCTTGCCTGCTTCCATGGGAGCACATTGTCATGCGAACGTGAAGACTCTAGTGAAACCATCTGCGCTTGCACCCAAAGGAATTAGCGTTTTCACAGCTGGGAAATCTTCAGTGGTTAATTCAAGCATGCTTAAGCAAGGAAGCTCCTCTCCAAGTAGGAATGGAGGAGCTAAAGTTGGGAGTAAGGCAGTTCCAAGTGCATCAGACACACTTCAAAATATGAATGTGATTCCAACAAGAACTTCACCATCTGTGGTACCCAAGGGAATAAATTTTCTCTCATTTGGCAAAGCTCCTTTGGACGATTCTATTAGTAAACAAATGGCTAGCTTGCATTCAAACAGGGACAGTGGTACCAAACTTACAATGTTAGATCATTTAAATTTGCAGAAACACGATAGTTTATCCCCAAATAATGATGTTAGCATCAAAATTGGCAACCAGGCAAGCCAAAGTGCATCAAAGACAATTCAAAACTTGAATGAGATGGTAAAGAAAACTCAACCTCTGACTACACCACAGGGAATGAACTTTCTATCTTTTGGAAAAGCCTCAGTAGATGATTCTAGTAGTAAGATGAAGGCCAGCTTTCCCTTCAGTTACAGTACAGGTATTGATAGAGCTATTCTACAGGGACAAACTGCACCTGATAAATCTCAGAACACAAGTGCAATCTCATCAAGGCTGCCTGCTTCTCCACTTGCTTCAGGTCAATCTTCAGACAACTCAGCATCTGTGAATTATAAAGATGCATCAAAATCAACTCAGAAAGCGCTATCATTGATGCTATCTGCAGCAAAGTATGGATCAGAAATGCGACTGAATCGGTCCGTTGGTGCTCTCGGTGTCAGTGCTGAGGTTGGTAAGGCAAATACTAGAAATAAAAGTAGAAGTTCCCAGAATGATTTGGCAAAAGCTTCAAAAATTTTGGACTTCTTGTCTAGTGGCGCTAGTAAGACCAAGCAGTGAAGAGTAAAGACGGTAGCCCAAGTGCTGAACAAAGAATATATGTACATGGAGATGAGTGGCATGAAAGTTTCCATGTAGGCAAACTGTAAGTTGGGACTGAGGCTGTGGTGTCTGATCAGTTGGAGTAACACACAGCAGTATCAAGGTTTTCCTTTTCAAGGTGTTATGGCTTCTCTTTTGTACTTCAGTGGTACAATGTTGTATCTTTCAGCTTCTTTTCAGAAGCTGTAAATCAGGTGGAATTTGCATTTCTATCAATGTTTTTATTGCTATTGATTGCTGACATTAAACAGGGAAAAAGGCTAACTATATGTTTTTTTATTTGGAATTCCAATTGTAGATGGAATATGATTGCACGAGATCTTTGCTTTGAAAGGGACTTCAGATTGGCCTTATTCTTGTATATTCTATAAACTGGTTCTATCGAAAAGCCAATCACATGTGATTAGCATCTTAAAGTTGAGTTCAAGGTAATTGATCTAGTTATCTTCTTTCAATTGTAACCTTGCTAGTCATTATGACATCGTCTAGCAATTCTAACTTTTTTTACTGCCATATTGATACAGAGTATTGTAGCAATGGTTTTATGGAAATTACTCACTTTTACCTTGAGATCGATTCTCAAGTGTTTGCTGCTTGCCAACTCTTGATGGGATATTGATAATCAATCTACCTTTTAGATGCCTGTTCCTTGCAAGTTCCCCTTCTCTCATTCGGGTGGAGCCCTTTGCGGTTGCTTATTCAGGTTGCTTTTTTGAATGCACTTGTCTGCTCTTCCCAATATTATAGGTGTATGTTAGATCAATAGAAAATCCTATACAATCTCTCACTTATGGTGTCAAATTGAAGATCCAATGCTCAAATTTACAGACAGTAAATTTTGAAATGGGAATGTGTCAATGCTGCAGGAAAGATCTGTATATGATTTTAGTGCTCGACCATGCTGGGTAAAATATCCATATCATTGTATCAGATGATAGAAAGATGGAAAACCAGTCTAGTTTCCTCAAAGCAGTCTCCTTTAGTGATTCAAAAATTCAAAAAAAAAAACTTCATTTTAAAGCATAATAAAACTTTTGGGAGGAATATTCATCTTCTTTGGTCTATGAACATGATTTTTGGCAGGTTACTTCTGTCATGCATTTCCTATCACCAAACAGAAAACCCAAAATAATAGACGTGCATCACTTCACGAGTGTCTTCAAAGAAAACTGTTGCATACTAATAATTCAAGTAACCTTGGATCTGATGAAGACTAGAAAAAGCCCCCTATCTTAATGTTGTCTCCAACTTGGGTAACAAAGCTCACTATGATCTGTACCATATAGTCTGTAGTACTGAGAGTTGAATTATATGTCATTCAGGCTTTTTGATGCTTGCAATTCATGTGAGCCAATATCTATCTATATATTTACGGAATATACAATGAAGGAGCATTTGCCATTTGCTTTCCTTTATGATAAAAGGCATTAAATTGGGTTAAAATGTTAAAAGACTGTGGGTCTCTGTGGTGTTCCTGGGCTTTAATCTGGGCATACTGGAGGCCCTTCTTGCCCTTGGGGCTGACCTTTTTCAGCATTTGTGTACTCCTATTTGTTATGCAATGAAGAGCTGTGTTAATTACCTAAAACATGAAGTTAAATGAAAAAGAAGAATTTAGCAACAAAAGCTAAAAAGAAGAAAAAGCAACATCAACATAACGTTGCTTTATTCTTGAAAAATTTTCAGCTGCATTCAATTTTGTTTGAAATGTGGGACTGGTAACTTTTTGATAATTTCCTTTCAACACTTTGAATTTAGTTCTAAGATCTGTGATTTTCTTTCCTTTCCTATTAACCTAACACCCCCATTTTCGCAGTAATCATTGTTACTCCAGCGGGCCCATATATAAAAAGTCACGTGAGTAGTAGTCTATTGTTTTGGAGTAGTAGATTATATTCACCCTTATTTTTATCTCTAAATTAAAAAAAAAAAAAAAAATCTTTACAAAGTTTAGAGACCAAAATAGTATTTTACTCAAAAAATTATCACGCGCAACACGTGGGTTTGCGACTAGTAAATATAAAAATAGAGACAATGAGGTTGTGCCATGCAGTAGATTTTTTGAGATTCTCTTTATTTAGGCTTCTACTTTAATAAAGTTGGAATTTATATCAAATGATTATTTCATTGAATTAGCTAATAGAGTAAATGCATCTATAGTTGTGCATTAATTATTTTATATTAAATGAATTGATATGATAAACTCTATATAAGAAATAATTTTTAGTTGAAATAATAATAATAAATTTAGAATATGACATTCTCCCTCATAAAAAAATTAAATATTTGTGAATTCACTAAAATTAATCTTAACCATTTAAATTTCCTAACTCTTTATGTAATTAGAAAGATTACTAATAGAATAAATATGTTTATTTTGTTATATTAATTATTTTAATCATAATGAAATTTTAATATCATTTTTCTAAGATTTATATGAGAAGCAATTGATTTTTTTTTTTAATGAGAGAAAAAATTCATTTAAAATATGGTATTCTTGCTCAAATTTAGTTATTTTTGTAACAATTGAAACAATGTCTGACAAAAAGGAAAAAAAATTAGTATAAAAAAAATTAATTGAAGATATTTACATTTTTTTGGTAGGCGTGAAACATGCCTTATCTATATTAGGGAAAAAATTGCGAAACAGTATATTTTTGGGAAAAAATTAGGCGCGTGGCATGCGTTCAAAGTTATTTAGTAAGTTAGACTCTTTTTTAAAATCGAGTTTGGCAAACTCGACTTTGGGCTAGAAAACGAACACAATAGTGGCGTTTTTTTTAGTGGCGTTTGTCAAAACCGCTGCTATAGGTACCCTATAGTGGCGTTTTATATAAACGCTGCTATAGGCACTAAAAAAACGCTACTGTAGTGTTCGTTTTCTAGCCCAAAGTCGAGTTTGCCAAACTCGACTTTTAAAAAGAGTCTAACTTACTAAATAACTTTGAACACATGCCACGGGCCTAATTTTTTCCCAGAAATATACTATCTCGCAATTTTTTCCCTATATTAGCCACCATAGCATACAATTTTCAATTTGTAAACACACACATATATAGTATGACCAAATCACTACACTACATTTCTTGTCTTTCTAATTTGTCTCTTTCTATTTTGTTTATAAAATAACTAAAGATTACAATTTTTTACAAGGAAATTTATTGAATTTTTTTATATTCTTATTTTATTTTTATACATTGATAGTTGAGGGTGGGGCTTTGAACCCTCATGTCTATGTTGGAAACACTGTGAGGTGTCATCAATTAAGTTACAAGATTCTTGGCAAAAATTATTGAAATATTAGGAAAAAAAAAACTAATAATAAATTATACCGCATATCGCACAGGAATTCAGCTAGTAAAAATAAGAATAATGAACAAATTACGTATACGAAAAACCAAACTGGATATATTAAGCTTACTCGCTACAAAGCTTAAACAAAAATTTCTCTTTAATCTTGCGTTGTGATGGAGAAATTGATCAATGACAACGCGTATCATGTTCATACAAGTGCACTTGGAGGCGGGATAAATTCATTCGAAAATACTATAAAAGAGCGACTATCGAATAACAGAATAATGGATAGAGGAAAAAAAAAAAAAGCAAAAAAAAAGAAGAAGCAAAAATGTGATCCAAAAACCCAAAAAAACGGTTATAGAAACTTTCTACTCCGATTCCGATTTAGAAATTTACTACTCTGATTCTGATTTGGTGCTCAATCTCAAGTATACTATTTCCCTACTGTTTAGAAATACGTTCAAGCTTGCATTTCCAATTTTCTTTTGAAGAACTAATAAGAGATTAGGGTTAATTTAGCTAATTATGAATAGATAAAAGAACAATTTCTCTTTCCAATTTTCTGTTAATACAATTGTATTGAAGAACTAATAAGAAATTAAGCTAAATTTGGCTACTTATGAATAGATAAAAGAAAATTTTCTCCATGAATACCTTGCTTTGCTTTCTTTGAAAAATCTACTGAGGAACAACAACGAAGTAATTAAGAAATTTATTTATTATATTGTTAATGTGTAGCATTTTATCGGAAGAAATTATTGTCAAAATGATTAGGTGAAAAGTGAAGAATAGAGTGGAAAGTGGCAGCTACTGCAATACTATTCAAAACAAGGAAATTTGCTATTTCTGGGGCATTTAAGATGGAAAAAATTGCCAAATGCCTTTTTTGGGCAAAAAAAGCAGCATTATGCCCTCTTTTCCAAACTAATTAGAGAAATGCCCCTCTTTTGAAACTCGATTTTCTCAAAATCGAGTTAAGCCCTATAGTGGCGTTTTTAAGGAGCCTATAGTGACGTTTTAAGGACCTATAGTGGCATTTTGTAACTCGAGCTCCCTGAACTCGAGTTATAGGTAAAAAAAAGGAAAAAAATTGCATGTAACTCGACTTCATGGAGCTCGAGTTACAAAACGCCACTATAGGTTCTTAAAACGTCACTATAGGCTCCTTAAAACGCCACTATAGAGCTCCAAGAATTTTTTTTTTATAACTCGATTTTGAGAAAATCGAGTTTCAAAAGAGGGGCATTTCCCTAATTAGTTTGGAAAAATGGGCAAAATGCTGCTTTTTTTGCCCGAAAAAGGCATTTGGCAATTTTTTCCAAGATTCTTTTCTAAAGAATACAAGTAGCTAAAATATTATATTGTAATGGTTTTTATTGTTCTCTATGTAATGTTTTCAATTATTGTGTTGTGGTTGTTTTGCTTTTATAGTTGCAGTGTTGTGTTTTGGTGCTGAATTTCTTGTACATTTGATCCTTTAAAATGAAATTTGTTCATTCATAAAATAAAATAAAAAAGTTTCGTGTTAGAAATGGTTCATTTGGACTGATATAGTTGCCCTATAATTTTAGGAAATGTTATAGTATGCATGAGTGGTCTTTTTTATGATTAAATGTTTGTGATGAGTGGTCTCTCCTTTTCCTCGTTTGTTGAATTTCTGGATATGTGCTCATTTAGCTGATATTTTTAGTTTGTCTAACTTGTAAACTCTTTCTTTGTAAATAATTTTAATCTTTACCAATAAAAAATTATGAGATGGAGGGTGAGATGTGAGTTCAAAATCCATGGGGTGCATGTCTAATTTTGCGTTATTTTGTTGCTGTATAATTTTTGTATGAAATTCTCAAATATTATTGTCTTATATCTTGAGTTGCCAAACAAGTTTTTTTGTCTCAAAAATAGAAAATTGTTTTTGAAAACAAAAAATAAGGGGAAAAAACAGTTACCAAACATACCCTTATAAATTCCAATTAGCTAAAAAATCTATTGTTTTTTCATCTTAGATTAACTTGGAAAAAATCATATTTAAGATTAGCTTTTAGCTTACATTGGGTTGCAACTTTTACAGGAGCTGCAAACCGCAACAATTTGAAGACTTAAAAGATGAAAAAGTACAATTAAATTAATGATATGAAAAGCACTATACAGTACATATGGTATGAATCTAGAATTGGGTTGATAACTTGACATTAGTATATTACAAATCAACTATCTCAGTTTCTCTTTTAAAAAAAGATAACAGACAACTAGACAATATAACTAATAGTTGATAGCCAACTCAAATCATAACTCACACAATACCACAAAGTATCTAGAGCACCAAAATCATGCGAAACTTGTGTCTAAAATATAAAAAAAATTTCAAAATCTGAATGAGGAATTTTTTGAAGTTCTCACTTGTGTTTGACAATAGCAAATTCAAAAATTCTAAAGTTCAAACAAACAAAACCATTAATCTAAAAACAAAAAATCAAATGAAGCCACCAATTTTAAACTATATTTCTAGCAGCTAAATAAAACCAAGATCTGAAATACGAATAGATACATTAACAAATTTTCATGAAAATAGATCCATTAATAATTTGTTGAGCAAGACACACACAACAGTAAAAGTGAATACCTGGCAACCATGAAGGGTCACCTTCAAACTTTTTTTTTTTTTTTTTTTTTTTCACACATGAAACCCGAATAAAATTTTGTTGATGAATATATCAATAGAGCTGTCTATCTTGTTTATGTTGACTTGGTGAGAAGAGATAAGACAAGGGAAGAGATCATGATGATTTGTTTTATGTTTTATCTCCAATTAGTGTGTAGCCCCATACAAATGCACGGGTACAATTAAAAATAATCACAATTATACATTTTTTTAAGAAGATATTCAAATTAGCTAACACTTTTTTTAAACCATACATTTCTAAAATATGTGATGAATTCTCATTATATATATATATATATATATATATATATATATGAGATTTAGAATTTAATTAGATTTAGACTTTTGGTTTTTTCACTCAATAATTTACTTGCCACAAAAATAAAAATAAAAATGGTTGGACACGTGGCGAAAAATTGAACTCTAATTGAAATCCAATTTAGAATCTAATTGGATTTGGATTCTTCGATTTTTACACTCAATAATTCACTTGACACAAAATTAAAAATTAAATGGGACACGTGGCACAAAATTGATAATCCAATTAAAATCTAATTAGATTTTTTGTAAGCTTTGCCTATTAATATATATAGATGGTCAAATTATAAAGAAAAATGGTTAAAATTGTCAATTTATAAAAAATACAAGTTCTTTTAAGTTTAGGAATCTGGATACTTACTTGTTTTAAAGGAAATCCATATTCCTAGAAAAAAAGGATTAAAGGAGAATCCAGATACCCCTGGCATATAAGTCCCTAGTGTGATTTACAACCAAATATGAGAATCTTTTAATATTCCTAGGAATCCTAAAACATTACCTCGTACCAAATGCCACATTAATGTTTTATTAAAAAACTAAAAATAGTTGAATAGAATTCTGAAATAGATCTATAGAACAAAATCATATATTATGTTGCTGTTAATCAACAACAACAACAACAACAACAACAACAAAAAAAAAAAAAATTATATCTATTTTTTAAAATCTAAAAAAATTATGTTATTTTTTCGTGTAGTAGTATAATTTAAATAATAATAAAAAAAAAGAATGAATATTTTGAATTGTAATCAAATTATGGTTTTTTATCAACTTATAAATTATAATAATCAAAGGAATAGATGAAGAATTTGGATTTTCTTTAAATCTAAAAATATTATGTTGTTGTTTTTATTCACGTGTAGTAATATCATTTAAATAAATAAATAAAAGGATTAGATGCAGAGTTTGGATTGTAATAAAATTATGATTTTTTATCAACTTATAAATTATAATAATAAAATGATTAGATGAAGAATTTGGATTGTAATCAAATTAAAATTTTTATCAACTTAGAAATTATAGGATTAAGATAAGAACAAAAAAAAGTATATCTATTTTTTTAAATTTTAAAAAAAAAATTATGTTATTTGGTGAAATCACTTGGTGCAACTACAACTTCATAGAATCTAAGCCAAACTTTGATTATATAGTATATAATGATATATATATATGTATGAATGTATGTATGTATGTATGTATGTATGTATGTATGTATGTATCACAAAAATAATGAAAAATGAAAAATATATTTGTATGCTATCGTATACTTTTTTAACCTATTATTTGATTTATTATAAAAACTATTTAAATTTGGGAAGAGAAGTGTACTGATAGGATAAAGGAAAAGAAACCTATTCGAATTTGATATTAATAGCAGGGTTTTAGTTAGCTCAATTGGTAAAGTTTCTGATGGTTGAATAAGAGATATGGGGTTTAATTCCCGCCTACACCAAAAACCGATTGGTGTCTTGGTCAGATAATAAAAGAGCTATCATCAAGAGTGGACGTCATAAGTTGAAACTTTCTAAAAAAAAAAAATGATATTAATACTTTTTTCGAGTAGGGGGACAGGGAGACATATGACAACAAATTATTAAATACTAGCCTTTTTGCACGCACATTGCGTGTTCTTAGAGGCTTTTCTATTTTTTTCCAAGGTAAACAATTTTTCATTCATCATAATTCGAAGTAGATGCATTTACCAATTATCAAAATTTCTAGGGTTGTAATAAGATGTAACATAAAATATAAATACATCCAAAAATGCATAAATGTCATCACACCCCTAAATATATTTGTAATTGAAAAATGAATCAACATTGAATTATAATGAATGAAAAGTTTTGTACTAAGGAAAAAAAAAAAAAAAAAAAAAGTCTCTAAGCATGAGCAATGTGTGTGTGAAAAGACTAATAAATAGATTTGATTGTGAATAGATTTTGTAAAGTTGTAATTTACAACTATGTGTTTTGTTGGTTTTATTCTGTGCCAAATTTAATTGTAATTTCATTCAATCTGTTGTACCCTGTATTTATTGTGGGATTTAATTGTAAGGGTTGTGTGATAGAGAGAGAGTGTGTGAAGACTCAAGCTATTGAAGACAAAAGGGTTTTCGCGGGTAGCTTGCGACTAAGCATCCCGCGAAATGATGCATGTGCCCTGCACATGACTGGAATTCGAAGAGTCAGGACAGATGGAGACAGTTGTGTTTCGCGAGTATCTCACGGGTACAGCCTTCCCGCGAGACACCCGCGAAACATTCTGTTCTGCCAGTCTGTACTATCTGATACACACTTTTTGTACCCACATTATATATACCCACATTACCCACAATTGTTGAGGAGTACTTCTGAGAGAAAACCCTAGCCAAAAACCTTGAGAGTTAGAGATTGCTATACCCACATATCTCTACACATTTACTTGTGGATTTCCTCAACTCCTACCTCTCCATTTCCATATCATTGAAAGGTTGATTGCCCAAACACTTACCACACCCTGTCAGAGTGTCAAGTGAGAATTTGGTGCTACTGGGAAGCATTGGAAGAAGCCAAGGATGGCAGATGCAACATGGTGCTTGTTGCGGGATCCGTAAAGCTAGACAAGACACGGTTCCGAGTAGCCTTGTTGGAGTAGGAGCTTGGAGGGCGACAGAGAGGTTTTTCGCCGAGTTCTTCGGTTTCCTCTTCGATAACACATTGGCGTGTTATCTTGTGTTTGCATCCTTCTTCCCTACTCTTTTAGCTTTCATCTTACTGTTGTGTTATATTGTTTATGGCTTAGAGTAGTTTATTTGTTCATCCGCTCGCTTTTACTCTTTTCCGCACTTAGTATAAGTTAGAGTAAAATCTATCGAGCCGTAATTTTTATCTTAAGGTCTGAATAGCTCTTGTGTTTTCATACAATTTAGAGCATTCAATTGGCATCTGAGCAGGTGCACTCATTGTGGTTTAAATACCTTAGTGCGATCCTTGACCCCTCTTTGAGATGGACCGGTCTCAATCTTTAAATGCGCCACCATATTTTGATGGTAACAATTATGCCTTTTGGAAAGTCCGAATGAGGGCATTTTTATGTTCAATAGACGAAATTGTTTGGGATGCCATTGATATTGGATGGACTAGGCCGAAGGCTGCCAAATCCACGTGGGATAAGGCAGCTCTCGCGACGTTATGAAATTCAAGCCAATGCCAAAGTAGAGCGAGTTTCCTCAAAGAAGCTTGATGAAGTTCTTCCTCATCAAAAACCTTTTTCCGATAAAACCAGACTAGGATATACTGGAGAAAGCAGTTCAGCTGTCAATGTCTCCAAGGAAGTGAAGTTTGTGAAAGCCAAGGAGCTAATAGTGGTTACCCCTACTGTTGAGAAAGTGAAGGAGGAGAAGAAAAAGAATGTGGCTGACCAACGGGTGTTGAATAAGTTCCGCAACCAATCAGTGGTTAGACCTGAAGCCAAAGGGAAATCTCTTCCAAGATCACAAAGAGGTCTGAGAACGAACTATGTCTGTCATCATTATGGACTTCAAGGGCACACCAGACCTAATTGTCATAAGCTGAGAGCATTGAATAATGCTAGGGATCAAAGGTCAAGAGGACCAAGAGATGGCAAGAAGAATTGGGCTATTGGGCAACCAAGAGGTCGAGATGGTGATTCCAGAGTGATGGATGTGATGAAGATGATTGATACATTCACCACATGTTTGGCAAACTTCAACAGAAGGTTTAAAGGTCACAACACTCGTACCCAATCCTATAGGGTACTCATGCATGATTATCTCCTATGTCCATGCATCAATACTTTCAATGTTTAGGATCATAGGTTCATGCATCATTTCATGCCTTGTTTTTTGGTTTTAAGCTTGTTTCCTTTTCAAGTTATGTTTTGTACTTGTTTTTATTGATCTTACTTTACTTGTCCTATTTTTGAGTGTGTTCAAAAATTCAAAAACCATAAAAATTGAAAAATCTTCAAAAAGTTTGATCGCTTGTTTTGTGTATATCACATGTGAATTTGGCCTAGTATCTTCGTACTTATGGCGTAGGGAATTTACGAGCTTAGCTTGTTTTGTATGCACATATATCTTTGTGCGAGAAATCTTGAAATCTATGGGTGACTGTTGTAAATAGATTTTCAAGCTTGTCATGAATGATTGGTCAATAGTCTTGATGGTCTTAATACTTGCATAGACTTGTGCCTATATATCTTCCCACCTTTATTTTTATGTTTTTGCTATAAGAGCTCTCCAAATGTAAATCTCACAATGAAAAGGAGATTATGAGCTGCAAAAGCCTGTCGCACATATTAGTATTTGACTAAAAAAAAGGGAAAGCGACTTTTGTATTGAAATGTATGGTGCTCAAAAAGTCAAATGCTAACTCTCAATGTTGAAATATAAAAAATTTTAAGCACCGATCTAAAAAAGAGATGTATTATCCAAAATGGATCAATTGTTATGATTTATGCAGAAGCCAAATGAAAAGCTTCTAAGTTTTGTAATCATTCTCTTGTGGGAGGTCATATATGTTCGTTTCTATAATTGAGATAGTCCACTTGATTTCATACCAGTTGTGTATGTCTTGATTGAATTGATCATTAAAGCTTCACTCTAGTCTAAGGACTATTCCACATTTGATACTCACCCACAACACACAAGACTTTGATTCATTTAATGCTTATTTCATTTGTGTGATTGTACAGGATCAAATGTGATGTGTATGCTCAAATACTTGTTGATCAAACCCAAAAAGATTTTTGAGTGTTTTATATGTTTTTGAAAGTGGTTTTTTTTTTAAAAAAACTTTCGTGTCTTTAGTTTTTTATCAAAATGCATTTTTGTGTTTTTCTCCAAAAACTGGTTTAGAGGCAGTTTCGCGAGAAGCTTGCAACTTAGAGCTTCTCGCGAAAGCTGATTAAGGGAAATAAAATTTTTGTCAATTCATATAGAGAGTCTCGCTACTATCTTGCAAGTATTTCGCGACTAACCACTTCTCGCAAAATGTTTTTAGGCAAAAACTGAAACTTTTTTTCAATCCATATAGAGGCTATCGCGATTGTCTCGCGACTTATTCGCTACTAACAGCTTCTCGCGAAAGCTTTTGAGCTTCAGTGGCCATTCTCGTGACTGTATCACGACTGGCTCGCTACTGCCTAACCCGCGAAAAATGAGTGTTTTCAGTTTTATAAGGCAGATGTGACAGGTTTTCAAAACACTCTCATTTCCCTCACTTAGACTTTCTCGAACCCCCCTCAACCCAAAACCACTTTTCACTCAAACCCCATCACTCTCAAGCTTATTTTCTGCATTTCCAACTTCAAGGTATGTCTTCTAAAACATTTTCTTCATGTTTTTTTGAGTTTATGCAGAAATTTAAGTTAGGGTTCTAAAATTTTGGGGGTTTTTCGAAAATAGGTTGGGGTTCTAAATTTTGTGAAAATTTTTCCAAATCTTTGATTGGGTTGAGTCCCATTTGATGTTTGTGTATCTGTGTTGGCCCCTTGAGGCATTCTAAGCATGTATTGAAGCATTTTTCACCATGTTCATGCATTGTTCATAGTTGGGATTCACTGTTGCATACTAGGTGTTTGACAAAATGTCCTAGTGACATTCTTGTGTTGAATTGGATTCAACTGAGTTCCAATACTTGGATTTAGTCTTGATTGATCATGTTTATCATGTTTTGGTCAGTGTTTGTGTGTTTTACACACTTTGTCCATTTTGTGCCTCAATGCCATGCCATGCACACACTAGGACCCTCTAGGCACACCCCATGCATCACATGCTGCACACACATGCATTAGCACATGCACTGCCCTAGCACACATAGTCACGGTTACTTCATTCATGCACTATGTTATTGTTTACATGGTTAAACACTTATAGCATGATGTTTTGTGTCCGTTTGCTCTGTTTTGAGTTTGTTATGCTCTGTTGTGCATTGTTTTACTTATGATTTGAACTAACTTGAATCTAATCAAGTTTTGTGTTCTGTTTTGTGGTTGTGCACATGTTTCTTGTCTGTTTTGTGTTCCCATATGCAGATGTCTCCGTTTAAAAGCTCAGCTGTGAAAGGAGGCAGCAGCAAAGGGAAAGCGTCGGCGATTCATGTTGATGACCCTTCATCGAGGTCAAAGAGGACAAAGTTTATGTACGATCTCTTCACCCACAAGGAGATTGATGTTTGTGGACACATCTTCCATTTGTTGAAAAAGAGCATTGAGAAGCAGAATTCAAGGACTGTAATGCCCTTCCCCACTCTCATTATGGGCCTAATTGCAAAGGAGCGGCTCAAACTTCCGAATGGCCTTATAGTGGTTCAGAGGGACTATCTCATTGGTGCACATACACTCACTAGGAGCACAGCTCACATCAAGGGCTCCAAAATAGGTGTGCACACGATACCACGGCCTCAAGTTGAGGAGGAGGGAGGTGATACAGAGGATGAGATAGAGAGATTTACTACTGCTCCAGAGCCTTCAGCTCAGCTATCATCCTCAGGACCAACATAAGGACCAGACAGACTTGACAGACTTTTAGCCAGAGTAGAGCAGATGTACACTATGTTAGACTCCCATGTGCAGCACACGGCGGACCAGTTTGCTTATGTCCAAGGTCAGATCATAGCCTTATCATCTTAGATCGATGATTTGTCCATCGACCAGGGTTCAGACTTCGAGTCTGACCAGGTCTAGCCCTCTAGCCATTTCGGTCAAAAAGGGGGAGAAAATTTTGAGGGGGAGCTTGCACCACGTTAGGGGGAGCATAGGTTTAGGCTTAGAAACATTGGTTTATAGGTGGATTACCTTTGTTTATTTTAGTATATATGACTGCTGGTTTATGTTTTTACTGCTTTTGTTTAGAACTTCAGTGTGCTTTTATTATTCAGTCTTATATTCAGTATGTTTGTGTTTATCTCAATGCTTTGTAGCATTTTTTTGTACTTTTAAGATATTATTATTATGTCTTAAGTACTTCACACTTGTACCCTAGTAGGATCTTGTTCCTAGATGCAAATACTTCGTGTATTTTGCATTGGTTGTGTTTTGGACATGCAATTGATCATTATGGTTGGTCTTCATTGCATTGCATGTCCAGATGAGCATTTTACTTGATAAATGTTCATTGTGGTCATTCTTTAATGACTAAACTTGTTTGATCAAACTATGTTTAAATGTTATATAGTGTTTACAAACTTGATCACACTTTACTTGCTCATGTATGTATCATGTATTCAACTTGTCATAAGCTTAATGAAAGTTTTGTTTGTGTGCGAGTGTTTCAGGTTACAGGTATATACGTGTAAGTACTTCACAGCTTCTAGATTAGGTGTGAGTGAGTTTTGCCACTGTTCCTAAACTCACGTTTAAATCTAGAGTCTGTTTTAAGGGTTTTGTCACGGAATAGCCAAAAGGGGAGATTATAAAGTTGTAATTTACAACTACGTGTTTTGTTGGCTTTATTCCGTGCCAAATTTGATTGTAATTTCATTTAATCTGTTGTACCCTGTATTTATTGTGGGATTTAATTGTAAGGGTTGTGTGATAGAGAGAGAGTGTGAAGACTCAAGCTATTGAAGACAAAAGGGTTTTCGTGGGTAGCTCGCAACTAAGCATCCTGCGAAATGATACATGTGCCCTGTACATAACTGGAATGTGAAGAGTCAAGACAGATGGAGACAGCTGTGTTTTGCGAGTATCTCGCAAGTAAGGCCTTCCTGCGAGACACCCGCGAAACATTCTGTTCTGCCAGTCTGTATAATCTAATACACACTTTCTGTACCCACACTATATATACCCACATTACCCATAATTGTTGAGGAGTGCTTCTGAGAGAAAACCCTAGCAAAAAACCTTGAGAGTTAGAGATTGCTATACCCACATATCTCTATACATTTACTTGTGGATTTTCTCAACTCCTACCTCTCCATTTTCATATCATTGAGAGGTTGATAGCCCAAACACTTACCACACCCTATCAGAGTGTCAAGTGAGAATTTGGTGCTACTGGGAAGAATTGAAAGAAGCCAAGGATGGCAGATGCAACATAGTGCTTGTTGCTGGATCTAGAGAGCTAGACAAGACACGGTTCCGAGTAGCCTTGTTGGAGTAGGAGCTTGGAGGGTTTAGGTACATCGGGTAGATTAGGCTTGGAGGGTCTCTTGCTAACCCATGTATCCCAACTGATTATCTAGTGAATCGATTACCGCTTGGAGGGCGGCGGAGAGGTTTTTCACTGAGTTCTTCAGTTTCCTCTTCGATAACACATTGGCGTATTATCTTGTGTTTGAATCCTTCTTCCCTACTCTTTTAGCTTTCATATTACTACTGTGTTATATTGTTTATGGCTTAGAGTAGTTTATTTGTTCATCCGCTCGCTTTTACTCTTTTTCGCACTTAGTATAAGTTAGAGTAAAATCTATCGAGCCGTAATTTTTATCTTGGGGTCTGAACAGCTCTTGTGTTTTCACACAATTTAGAGCATTCAAATTTGACTAAGGGGAACAGTTAAAATTAAGCCTAGAAGCTTTTGTTTTGAGGTATTGAGTTCTAAACTCTTTTCTTTCATTTTTGCTTTAATCTTGTTTTTAATCTTGTTTCTTTGCTTTGTTTATGCTTAGATATGTTTGTTTAGTCTAGGGTTTAGTAGTTTGTATGTTTAAAAGCATGTTAGGTTGTTAGATTTATTGTTTTAATTCTTGCTTTTTTTTTTGTGTTTCTAGATTAGGGTTCATCATGCGTGTCTACGTACGTATGATTCTGTATGTGCACGCAGACTCGTATTATGTGTACGCATATAACTGGCTTGCATACACAGACCTGTATATGCGCACACATACTCGTGTCCAGAAACCCTAATTTGAATTTTTTTTGTTTCTGTTTCTTTGTTTCTTTACATCATATGCCTTTGTTTGGTTCCTTTTTATGCCTTCTAAGTCTCTATTCCTCTGTTTAATTACTTGTTTGCCTTTAACATGCTAGATTAGGGTTTCTTTTTATTTTTTACTTTAATGCCATGAACATGCATTCACATGGCCATCCATTGATGCATAGGTGCTGAGATGTAGTAAGGTAAGTAAGGTAAGTCATGTATTTACATTAATATGCATTGGGTATGTGTTTGGATGATTTGTTCTTAATGCAATCACATGTTTATTTGGATCTTGCCATGTTTGTGTTTCTGCCATGTATACTTGCTGCCATGATTTGTTTGCTCCCTTGGATGTAATGAGATAGGAATATGCTAGGGTTTATGATGATATGATGCCATGATAGATGTATGTTAGGGTTTTAGGATGATTAATATAGATGTATGCTAGTGTGTATGTGAGTATAGAATGCAATGTTGAATGTGTCTTTAATAGGTTTAAAACGTAAGACACAATGATTGGAAGCCGACCCACAAGTTGGGTGGTTTTTGGTGCCTAACACCTTCCAAAAACTGTACCTAAACTTTGAACTCATACTCTGGTAGTAAAACTTAGTCCTTCCACGTAAGGGCATAATTAAATGGTTCACAGACCTAATCTAGGTGGCGACTCTAATCTTTTCTCCGCCCCGATCCACTCTGCCTAAGTGTACTCCTCTTCTTCCTTCAAGGAGGAACGCTTGCGTTGCGCTCACACCCAAAGGATGTATGTGTTGGGGTTTATGTCCTAAAATCCAATTTATTGGCATGTCATAAATAATTAAATTGTTTAATTATATGAGACTATCTATAAATGAACTAATGGGACATTATCTTAGTCCATGAGATGCATAGTATGTGATTTATGTGATTTAGTCACAGAAGATATAAATCACAAGTTCTTTGTAAATTCAGAATTTTAGTTCGTAGTCGGTGATGAAATTGGGCAATTTTTGTATGAAATTCTCAAATATTATTGTCTTATATCTTCAAATATGTAAAGTATCTCTCAATAGATTTTGTTTTTACCTTAATATTGTCCATTTAGACACCTTAATTCTTATTATTGTTATTCTTTATTTCAGATTTCATCATTATGCCAAAAAAAAGCAAGTGATACATATAGAAATATAGTGAGCATACTATAGCGAAACATTATGCTCACAATATTTCATAGTATATTGAGCAATCTATACAATGAAATATAGTGAGAAGTTGCAGCAATCCATGCTGGGATTTATGGCAGTGGCTACACACAAAATCTATATCTCAATAGATTTTTTTTTTCTTATTTTTTTTTTTAGAATACTAAGTATTTTTAATATACACATACGAAAAGAGGGGAGAAAATTTTAAAGAAACTAACAGTGGAGAAGGGAGAGGGGAAGAAGGTTTTAAAGAAGGTCTTAATTATTATTATTAGTAGTAAGTTATCCGTGCGATGCACGAATAATTTTGTGATATTTTATATAAAACGGTTTTGGAGAATATTGTACATATATTATAAAGAAAAAGTAAACTAAATTAGAGTAAAGAAACATATACATCTTGAGATATTAAAAATTAGTTTAGTAGCAATTTTGTTTTATAAAAGTACACTTTTACCCCCTTAACAATATCATTGATTCTTTTAAGAGTATTTTTATAGTCACAAATTTTTCTACAGCATTTTTACAAATTGTTAAGGTAGCAAATTCTTATTGGTTCGCATTTGGCCCACCACTTACATTATTTTTTTACTTACCAATAACCACTCATTACATCAGTAATTTGTAAAAAAGTTTGTAACTCTAGAATTTTCCTCATTTTAAAGACCATAAAAAAAAATTTATAGATCTAAAATTTAAAACAAAATATACAAGCCTAAAAAAATTAGTCCAACAACAAAAATTACTAATAGTAAAACCAAAAAAAAAAAAAAATTAAGCTTAATCAACCAATTTTACCCAAAACAAATAACTTAACTCTTAAAAAATTTTTAAACAAAATAATTTTATTCTTACCCGACAGTGCACACATCAAAGACACACACAAAAAAAAAAAAAAAAAAAAATCAGTGACTAAGTAGCAGTAGAGTCGGAGACCAAAGTCACTGCACACAACCAGCAGTAAAGCCGTCCCCCTAACTTTAAGTTATGTTTCCATCCCTAGAGTGCAAGTGACGACCAAAACGTGCCATATGATTGGCAAACCAAAAAGTGAAAGGCATAACTTTGAGTCCACTCTTCTTTAGAGTTGAATAATCTCCTTGAAATGAAATGCTAGTATAGGAAGGGGAGTTCTCTTGTTCATCAGATAAGCAATGGCATCTTCACAGTCCTCAATGGTAAGTTAGTTTTTTTTTTTTTTTTGGGTTAAATAATGAAAAGGTTTAGGGATCAAGCCACACCAATGGTAGCAAGAATAATACTGAATGATTTCTTTAAATGCCTTACAAATGCTTTTCTTCTCAGATTTTTCATTTTCTTCCCTACTAGGGACGAATCCAGGATTTCAAGCTGGGGGGGGGGGGGCAGAGATAAGCGAAAACAAAATTTCAAATATGCATCTATATAATATTAATAAACTATCAACCAAGACAAATACCCAAAAATCATTGTTTCTTAATATATTAAGATACAATCATCTACCAACAAAAACAAAAGACACGAAACACTATTGTTTATTAATACAATTATCTATGAAAAGGGAACTCGACGCTCTTTCAAATCTTCAAAATCATCTACGATTGAATCCAAACTAAATGTCGAAGCTATATCCTTTTCAATGTATAACATCAAAGAGTCCATCAAAAAATCATTTTCCAATTTGTTTCGAATGTTAGTTTTGACAACTTTCATAGTTGAAAATGCTTGCTCTGTAGTAGCAGTAGAAACTGGAAGAGTAAGCACAAGTCTCACCATTCTATAAACAAGTTTGTGATGTTCTGAATTTCCAGTTCTCACTAACCATTGACACAACTCAGATAAACTTTTCAATTTTTTGAACTCTAGATCCTAGACTACATTATGCTCAAAATGATAAAGCTCCTTCTCCAACACTTGTTTGTCATAATCTGTGAAATCTTGTGGATAGAAATTCTTTACCAACAAACAAAGATCACTACTTCTGAAAGATTTTAATGCCTCTCGAGGTTCTAAAGCTGAGCTAAGCCTAAGTAACTCCATTGCATCTTCATTAAACCGATGATTTAGTTCCTGTAATTGAGAATCTATTGCAACATAAAAAATATTTACTCGATAATGATGCTTAATTGTAACGTTATCTTGCTAATTATGAGCTTGACCTTGCCTCCCAACATAACAAGCATTCATATCTAGGACATCAATGCTTGCTTTTCACAAAATGATATCACAGTGGTGAGTAAGCCATCCCATCCATCATCTCTAAATTTTTGGATAAGTGCTTTAGTAGATGAAACTAAATGCATAGCATTTAAAATGTCTTGAGATTGACTTTGCAAAGCTTGACAAAGTTTATCAGTGATCTCCATAGTTTCCTTCTCAAGATGCAAGATGAAGACAAATTCAAATGAAGTTAAACCATCATAAGCTGACTCTGCTTTTGCCCGATGTTCTCCATCACTTGCATCATCAATTATATTTAGTAAAACTTCAACAGTTGAAATAAACATCCTTAATAAGCTAGAAATTGATCTAAAATGTGAACTTCAACGTGTTTCTATAGGTCGTTATAAAGTGCCAATTTGATTAAGTCCACTTCCAGTCTTAAGCTCTTTAAGATCAATCAAACGTGCTATTTCATTAGCATTGGCAACTTTCATTTATTCATTACGCTTGCATGAAGCATTAACAGTTTTGATCACCAAAAGCAATTTAAGAAAAAACCCACTAATGGGGACAACTTGTTTTGATACTTTTACTAATGCCAATTGTAAGCGATGTGCAAAAAAATGGATGTAGTAAGCATATGGGCAATCATTCAAAATCAAAGCTTGTAATCCATTCCACATACCTCGCATGTTGCTTGCTCCATCATATCCTTGCCCTCGAATATTTTGTATATCTAAGCAATGTTGAGATAACAAAGAATATATCCTCTTCTTTAGAGTCAAAGCCGCAGTGTCAACAACATGAATAAGCTCAAAAAAACGTTCTTTCACAAAGCCTTCTGCATCAACATATCTAAAAACCATAGCCATTTGCTCTTTCATGGATTCATCACGAGCTTCATCAATCATTATGCAAAACTTTGCATCACCAATTTCTTCCCGAATGGCCTTCTTCACTTTGGCTGAGAAAACATGTAGAATTTCATTTTGAATCCTAGGTGATGTGTAGGTTGCATTTTTGGGAGCTTTTTCTATTATTTCAACAACCTTCTCATTCCAAAAAGTCACAATACCCAATGATTCAAGAAAGTTCCCACAATTAGATGAACTAAAACTTTCATCTCGACCTCTAAAAGCTATAGCTTGAAAGGCAAGATGTCGAACAATAAAAATTGAGGCCTTCAGTTGCAACCGATTATTTGCAATTTGTTCAGTAGTGAAATGATCAAATACCCTTTGTAAATGCTGCCATTGGTTCATCAAATCTTTACACATTTGCTTAGCAACTCTATGAGCTGAGTTAGGATCTTTTCCTATATGACCTTGAAAATAACAATTTTTGCCCCCAACTTTTTTTCAATTTCTAAATCCACCAATAATGAATGTATTTTGTCCCACAACCCCATTTGGATTATGAAAGACAAAGCAGGGTAGACAAACTGCATCTTTCGTAGGAGAATATTCAAACCAAGAAGCTTGAAAGCTACGATTGTGATTTCCACTTTTTTTGTATGTCTCTAGAGGAGGTTGGTGCGGACCGTTTTTAATGTAAGCCCGTCAAATTTCATCACGTTGATTAACATGATATTCCCATATTTGTTTGCATGTTCCGAGATCATAATCCAAAGAATCAAGATCAACTTTTTGAAATTGTGTTTGAGAGATATGGTTATTTTCTGGAATTGGGGAATGAATATTTCTTGGGATTGGAATATCGACATTTTCCGGAATTTGGGAATGAATATTTTCTAGAATTGGAACATCCACATTTTCTGGAATTGGAATAGCAACATTAGTTGTTGGCAATCCCACGTTGACTTCGGAAGAATTTGAATCTTTTCTTTTGGAAAAAATCAGATATTGTAGTTGATTTTTTCATGATCTACAAATAAAATAAGAATCATATATATTATCTCACAAACGGTTGTTGTTACTAACTAAAGACAAATACTAGAATCTAGGTAATATGCATGATGCATTTAATTATAAATTTAGTATTTCTCACTTCTTTTCAATTTATAAATTTATCTAATTTAGCATTATGAGTTAACAATAGGCACAAGTGAATCACTGTTATTTTCTTAAATTTGTGTGACAATTTTCTATATTATATGATTTGTTTTTTTCTTTTGTCTTTGGTCTTTGCCTTTATTTATCTCTTTGTCTTTGTCTTGTCTCCATATTTTAGACACTGACCCAATCCCACTACCCACACTATAAATTTATTCTGCACTACTAACAAAAACTTTTCTAAACTTTACCTTCTTTTTTTTTTTTCCATTCCTGTCACTTGTCCTTATTGTTGCCCAACTACCAGTCAACAAAGAACAAACAGACAAACACTACACTAATATATTCTCTAATCTTTACAAACTCTACTCTCTCTCTATCTCTCTTATCTATATAATACAAGAGAGAGAGAGTCACAAACACAGAGTCACAAAGCCAAAAAAAAAGAAAACACCACAGGCAATCAGGGCCGTCAGGCACAGATTCAATTCACAATCACATAATCACCAACATCAGTTTATCACTCATCAGTAAAAACACAAACACCACAAGTCCACAAGCATAGATTTTTAGATTTTGAGATTCACAAACATTATATTAGGTTTTGAAGGAAATGATAGATTAAATACCTGTGATCTGTGAAGGCTGGAGCAATGGAGCAACGAAGCTGGGCTAGGCAGATCGAGCAACTGGCGGCGGCGGCAAGATGGGTCTCGCGTGGTGGCGTTGGTGTGGCCGTTTCCAGTTTGGGTATACGACAGCTGATGGGGACATGGGTACTAGGTAGCAAGATGGGTCTCTCTCGCGTGGGCATGGGCAGCAGCATCACGGCGTGGGCAGCGGCGTGACGGCATACTCTCTTAGTCTCTCGCCTCTCACTTTCTCTGTCTCGCCTCTCCCTTTCTTTTCTTTTCTTTTTTCTTTTTTTTCCTTCATTTTTGGCTTTTCCATTTGGTTTTGGAGTCTTCGACTGACTACTGGTTTTTTTTTTTTTTTTTTTTTTTTTTTTTACATTTTTTTTAAAGGATTTCGTGGGCTCTTGCCTCCTGGGCTGGCCGGCTGGGATAGAGACGGTTGAGGTGAGGGGGGCTTGAGCTAAAAACCAAGGGGGACCCGAGCTAAAAACCAAGGGGGGCCCAAGCCTTTTTTTTTTTTTTTTTTTTTTTTTGAAAATTTTACATACTAAATTTTTTTTTTTGGGCCCAGGGGTGGCCTGGGCCCCCTTAGGCCCCCACCTGGGTCTGTTCCTGTTCCCTACACCTTACCGATGCTTTTCTTCTCAATGAAAGTTTTTTTTTTTTTTTTTTTTTAATATATACATCTTATGTGAAAACGGTGAGTAGGTATTGAAACTTAATGGACAAAATGAAAATGCACAACTATTCGGTATTTTTAAATGTATATGTGGCATAAATTTATATAGGCACGTAGTGTAATAAGAAATGGTCAACAAAAAGTCAAACGTTTCACTTTTATATTATATATAGATTGATTATTATTATTCTTTATTTCAAGTTTCATCTTTATTCCAAAAAAAGCAAGCGATACATATAGAAATATAGTAAGCATGCTATAGCAATACATTATGCTCACTATATTTCATAGTATAGTGAGCATACTATACTATGAAATATAGTGATAAGTTGCAGCAATCCATGCAGGGATTATGGTAGTGGCTACACACACAAAAATAAAGCACCATTGGTCGTCGTGGCAGACTATGATATTAGACTTTCTTGACGGTTGAAGAAAACGACTCCACATGCTGATATGTGCAGTTTTTTATTTTTTATTATACAATCTTAAAATTCAAGCTTTTCAAGTATATCGAAAATTAAATGCATCAATAGACTGTGGAGAGACATCAAGGGTTCAAATATAGCACCTGCAACAATCTAGCATTGCAATTCCACCACTATGCACATGTAGAAACTAATATATAAGACTAAAATGTACTATTGCATTAAAAACTTTCATCATTTGCATATAATTAGTTTTAACTAGAAGCTACTCAAACATACACAAAATCTATCATGTTTGAGTAATTTCATTAGTTACAAAAGTTTTCTAAAATGATAGCTATAATTAGTGTTTGGCTATGCAATCACTTCCAAATTTTCAGCTATGCTATCTAAAAAATTGTCAAGTCAAATATACTATCTAAGATGTTCCTCTACTATGCAATAATGTCCAAAAAGCTGTCCAAAAATGATGTCCATTAGCTGTGCAGTATATTGTCCAAAATACTATCCAAAAGAGTTTTTCTTCATACTTCATAATTTTTTAACAGGGCCCTAAAAAAGAAGAGAACAATATTAGGGGAAAAGAAAATAAACAAAAGCACATACTAAAGTTCCTCCCTCCCCCACCCCTCCCCCCTCCCTCTAACATAAAAAGTTTAAGGTTATAGAATGTACTTGATTCAAGTGTGACATTGAGTACTAGTTTTGTACTTACCATATACCATAGAAATAGCTTTTGGAACTTTTGATGTGGTTGAATTTTTCACTTTCTTTTTTCTTTGCTTCTTTTCCAGTTGATTTTTTATTCTAAAATTGGTTATCCTTTTCTTTCTCATATGTGGCGGATTAAGGATTGTTCTCTCACCATCTAAGCAAGGTTGCACATCATCATCATGTATGGAATATTGAGGACATTTTTTACCAACATCTTCCACCCTATTTGTATCCGATGAACTCTTTTCAAGCATGCATGATACCTCTCTTAGACAATACATTGCTAATTTGGTCCCATTGTCGGTCAATGCAACCTTATCACAACATTTATACCACAAAAGACTTAAGTTGCTCATACGCAATACATGAGTTGATTCCTCATTTAATTTAAATGAATCAACAGAGCAACACAACCTTTTCTTGGCATCTTTTGTCCATCAACTTGATATATATTTGTCGGGTATATTATTCACATTGTTCACAAGAAACACTCTTAAAGCATGGCAACATAACAACCCCAAAGTCTCAAATAATTTGCAATCACAACAAATATTTAATTCAGCCCAGTTAAAATGCACAATATGAACCCTTCTACTCTCCCCACTACTTATTGAATATGTAAAGTTATCCTCACAATGATTAGTCTCAACACAACTCAATCTCATACCTAAATTGAACTCTTCAAACATTCCAAACAAAGCAAGAGTATAAACTTTAGCAGCATGACTTAAAATGCCCCCATGCTTATGAACTTTCCCAGGTGCACCATTCTTGCAACGAAAATCTTCATTTATTTCATCTTGTCGCATTTGTGCTGCCTTTTTCTCATGAAATTTAATAACTTCAATAAGCGGCATAGATGTTTTCATAATTTGATGAAAAACACTATTTGTACTCTCACTTCTTTGGGTAGACTTCATTTTTGCAGAAAAGAAATCTAGATTGAAAGTTGTTCACCACTTTTCTCAAATTTGGTATAACCTAACAAGCCATGCATTATCCTTTAAATTATACTTCTCAATCATTTCGCTCCAAGTTGACTCAAACTCCATTTCATTTGAACACCCACCATATAAGTAATGATCAAATATTTGATTGAAATCTTGAATACCATAGATTCGAACAAGATTTTTTGAGCATTTTTATTAATATGCCATAAACAAAGTCGATGACAAGCTCAGTAAAAATCATATTAATAGCATTTGCCATTGCTTGGTCTTGATTTGTAAAAATAGATTTTTGTTGTCGACCACCCATTGCAGTAAAAAAAGTCTCAAATAATCAAATAAATGACTGAGTTGTCTCATTTGTTAAAAATGCATAACCAAATAAAACATTGTTCCAATGATGGTTGATTCCCACAAATGGTGCACAAATTAAATTGTACTTATTGATTCGATAAGTAGTGTCAAATATAGCAACATCCCCAAAAGAGTCATAATCTAATTTTGATCTACCATTTCTCCAAGAGAAATTTGCAATTCTATTATCTTGGTTTACTTGCACCGAATAAAAAAAAACATTGAATCTTCATTATGTTTATCTTTGAAATGATTAATAATACTTTGCCCATCACCAGCTTCCATAATTTCTTTTCTTTTTGTTTGCACAAAATTATGACAATCTAGCCTAGAGAACCCAACATTATTTGCACCACCAAGTTCTTTTGGTAAAAATGAGTAAGACTTTGTTGCTTTTATACCCAAACTAACCATTGTGCTAATTATATTCCCATGAGTAGGTAGCACATTCTTTCCCAATCTCAAGTTACATCTTTATTTTGGAGTTGCAAATTCATGATTGTGTGTCATTAAATTGTGAAACACTCCAAATATCATTTTTACATCAAACCGGATCCTAGCATGACAACTCGTTCTTACATCTAAATTATGATACTTTTTAGCATTAGAAGGTTCTTCAAACTCTTTATAACCTTGTTTTGAACACACAAATTCTCGTTGCCTAATAACACCATTATACTCTCGTTTAATCGCTTTTCGTATGCTAAATCCCCCTTTTAAAGCATACTCATTATAAAGGTTATATGCTTCTTCTTCAGACCTCACTTGCATTCCAAATTTAATTTCATCACATTCACCCAAAGTTACATTTTCAAAATTTTCCCTTTTATCATTGTCCCCAACAGCAACAAAAGCATTTTTTTGAAAAATCCATGTCTAGTTGAACCTAATCATGAAAAAAAGATATATTGAATGAACATCATAAAAAGATGACTATATATACATACATACATACATATATATATATATTTATATAAACATAAATTACCACAAAGTCATAAAAAAGAATTGCTGCCAACCACCCGCTGGTTCTCAGCCACACACACACACACATAGAGTCAAGTTGGCTTTACACAAATTATCAAAATATCATAATTTCCCATAATAACTCAACCAAAGATTTTTTTTTTTTTTGGAGATAATATAGACAGAAGACACAAGGAATGGGGAAGAAGGGAGTGGGAAGACAAGACTTACAACACTAGCACTTACAAAAGGGCTTAACCTTTGTAAGTACTAGCGATACTTATAAATCGAAGATTCACTTACTAACTGACCGATTTGGTACTTTAGACCACTTACCTTTTTTGTTTTTTTTTGAGATAATATAGACAGAAGACACAGGGAATGAGGAAGGAGGGAGTGTGAAGACAAGACTTACAACACTAGCACTTACAAAAGGGCCTAACCTTTGTAAGTACTAGTGAGACTTATAAATTGAATACTCACTCACTAACTGACCGATGTGGTACTTTAGACCACTTATCTTTTTCTTTTTTCTTTTTGAGATAATGACAAAAAGATAGATTGTATACCTCAGAGGACACTCTTAGGAAGAAACTATTTATTAAAATCAATTCTTTCAGCAAAAACAATGGAACAAAGGCATCATATCCATCCTTGCACCATGAAAAAAATTTATTACAAGGAATGAAACAAATTGTGAAAATATATTTTAGAATATATTTTCTTGTCTATTAAGTTTTACAGAGCCCTTAAATAGGTCCCTAAGTCTATAATTTTTTTTTCAGAGTTTATTATCTAAAATTTAGATTTTTGTCTATTGTTTTTTCTGGTGGATTCCAAACCTATCACCTTGTGGATTCAAGGAACCCCTCGTGGATTCGAGGTTTACTACCAGAAACTAACAGTTTAGTTTCTGTTCTATCAAAGAGAGCATCGTGTGTGCTTTCTTCAAGTTTCTGCGACATCACTCATGCCATTGTTTTTTGTTAGCAATGTCAAATTTCTTCAACGATCTTAGTTACAGTCGCAAATTGATTCTTCTTCTAAATGTTCATTTGATTTTCATAATTTGTAACCTTGAATTAAACAATACACATGAATGGTTTGGAAAATTGAGAATTGTCAGCTTGAGATTTCACTTTTTATTTTCTAGCTTTTTCTTGATTGTTTGTTCTTTGTAATTGTGCTATGTTTTTGATGTACCAAAAAAGGGTTCCAATTTGTTTCCATCACTTCTAATAAATTTTTTATCAATTTTCTTTTCCATTATTTTTTTACCAGTCTAAAGTTCTTTGGCTTTACTTTGGATTTAGATGCTATTTATTATTATTATTATTATTAAACTAGCATCCCGTACTTGATATGTGACAGATTTCTCAATAATTGTAGACATTTGAATGGTTTCCTTACAATTTAAAATAATTCAAATAAATATCTCGTTAAACAAAGTTTACTATTCATTCCATTTCTTCTAATAATTTTTTTATCAATTTTATACTACTCTTTCTAATTTTTTTTTTTAAGAAACTCAATTTGAGAGTTTGTAATGACATGCTTCGGGCTTTAAGTATTTGTCTATTTGATATGTGAGGGATTTCTCAATAATGGTGGACATTTGAATGGTTTCCTTATAATTTAAAATAATTTAAACAAAATTTTTGTTAATAAATTATCCTGCAGGCGTGAGTTATTACTTAGCCTAAAAAAAAATTTACTAGGGGTCTGTTTGGATACCGCTTATTACTGAAAACTGAAAACACTGTAGTAAAATAATTTTTAAATGTGTGAATAGTGTCATGAAACCCAGTTTTAAAGTTGATTTTGCCAAATTCCGTACTTGTGGGTCCCGTGAACAGTGCACAGAACCCACAAAAATGAAACGCACACGCAAAACTGAAGGCCTGAAACGCAATCCAAACATACACTAGGTATAAAAGCTTTAGGCTTTTACAACTGAGCAAGATATCTTAAAGAAAAGAATAAAAGAAAAACAATTCAAACTCCGAATATTTCTTCAACATTCTACTCGATATAATCCAAATTAAAATTTACTATTTGATTGAGATTTTTTAATATGTCAGTTTTTATAATTACAAACCAAAAAATTATGTCATTACAGACTTATATATGCCTATATAGGCAACAATTAAATCCTAGATTAATTAAGCCATACCCGCAAAAAAGAAGAAGGTTCCTTTAGGGTGGTTGTTCATTTTGAATCTCTCATGGGAAGTTTTCGTTTTTTTAGACGAGGGGTAGGTATGTTACAATCTCAATTGGTGAGATGTTTGGGTATACTGTTGTATATCTCATTTGCTTGAATTTACCATGTAATGCAATTATATGGCACTATAATGTCCATTCTTTCTTAGGTATATTATACGCTGAATTATTATATGTATAAAAGAAGTAAGAAAGTAAGATTTGAATCATGGTTCTCTTTATAAAAGAGACCAAACAATGTTACTAAACTATAAGACTCTTAACATACCCTCTAAATCTTCAGACAACTTAGCATTTGTGAATTATAAAGATGTACCAAAATCAACTCAGAAAGTGCTGTCCTTGATGCTATCTACAGCAAAGCATGAATTAGAAATGCGACTAAATTGGTCTGTTGGTGCTCTCAGTGTCAGTGCTGAGGTTGATAATTAAGGCAGATACTAGAAATATAAGTAGTTCCCAGAATGATTTGGCAAAAGCTTAAAAAATTTTGGACTTCTTATCTAGTGGGGCTAGTAAGACCAAGCAGTGAAGAGTAAAGACGGTTGCCCAAGTGTTGAACAAAGAATATATGTACATAATGGAGATGAGTGGCATGAAAGTTTCCATGTAGGCAAACCCTAAGTTAGGACTGAGGCTGTGGTGTCTGATCAGTTGGAGTAACAAGCAGTATCAAGGTTTTCCTTTTAAAGCTGTTATGGCTTCTCTTTTGTACTTCACATGTGAGTAGCATCTTAAAGCTGAGCTCAAGGTAATTGATCTAGTTATCTTCTTTCAGTTGTAACCTTGCTAGTCATTATGACATCGTCTAGCAATTCTAACTATTTTTACAGCCATATTGATACAGAATATTGTAGCAATGGTTTTATGGAAATTACCCAATTATACATTGAGATCAATTCTCGTGTGTTTGCTGCTTGCCAACTCTTGATGGGATATTGATAATCAATCTACCTTTTCAATGCCTGTTCCTTGCAAGTTCCCTTCTCTCGTTCAAGTGGAGCCCTTTGCAATTAGTCAGGTTGCTTTTCGAATGCACTTGTCTGCTCTTCCCAACATTATAGGTGTATGTTAGATGAATAGAAAATCCTAGTCAATCTCTCACTTATGGTGTCAAATTGAAGATCCAATGCTCAAATTTATAGACAGTATATTTTGAAATAGGAATGTGTCAATGCTGCAGGAAAGATCTGTATATAATTTTAGTGCTCAACCGTGCTAGCACTACAAAAAACTGTACTATTGTGGCGGTTCAAAACCGCTGCAAAAGCCAAAAAACCGCTGCTAAAGGTCCATTTGACCTTTTGCGGCTGGGGCTATTGCGACAGTTCTACCCGCCACTATTGTGGTGCCGCTATAGATCTATTGCGGCGGTCACAAAAAGCGTTGCAATAGATCGGCCATTTATTGGCGCTTTTGGCCTATTGCAATGGGCAGAAAACCGCCGCCATATGAGGTTACCATTCAGGTCAAGTGACCTTTTAGCGGCAGGATTGATCTGCCGCTATGGGGTTGATTAAACAACAGACTCTACGCACCTTTTAGCGGCGGTTACGCCCGCCGCTATATGTGTGTGGCTTTAGCTGCGGGCTATAAATGCCGCTATAGGTCTCCAATTATTTCATAATTATAGTCCTTCTACGGCGGTTTTTGCCCGCTGCTATAGGTTTTTTTTTTTTTTTTCCTCCTGGGTTTTAAAACCACATTTCTATTACAAATAACCTGTAATAATTTTTAGCTCCACTAAGACAATACCACAAATTTAACCAGATAACACCACAAATGTCTCCAAACAAACATTATATTAACATAGAAATATATTATTAAATACATAACATTGTCTATAACCACCATCATAAAATTAACAAAAGAAAATATGTGGTCCTTTGTACACAGAAAGTCCTTCAACACTTGAATTAAACTAATAAGATAATCAAAGTTTCAAAGTGTTTCAAAATATTTTTCAACACTTGCAAAAAATGTGTTTGTTCAAATGTGGTTCTTTGTACACAAAATGTCATCAAACACCAACATAAAATTTATAAGCTGCTTGGTTGATGGGATGCAGCCGATGATTTTTGGAGAGTTGGGGATTGTAGGAGAGTTGGGGATTGTAGGATTGGAAGAATGCCCTACATACAAAAAAAAGACAATAATTAGGACACAACGATATCAAATATTGGAATCCAAAATTGCTTAATGCATGAGCATTACAAGGGAAATTTGGAGTTTCAAAGGCTGCAACTACAATATGGAAATCACAATACAACTATCAAACACCTTAAAGTATAAACTCAATTTCTACAAGGAAGAAATGAAGTGCTTTTAACTTCAAATATATTGTATATTCACTCACGTTGGCATTGACATAAAAAGCAGTAGTATGCCGATTTCATCAAACTTTAAAGCACTAAAAATGTTTCAACATGAAGCACCCAGTTGTCATTTTTTCACTATGAACAAAATTCTAGAGGACCTCTGTTTTCAATCTAGAAATTGAGCTTAAAGTCCAATAGATCAATTAGTGCTTAAATAAATAAAAAAATTATATAAGAATGTGCTCTTGGTCTGAATCTAATTGCTATCTGAATTCGAGAAAAATTAGTACTATTATGTGACTAAAAACTCTGTTTTAGCAGTATTGATGACAAACATTTAAGTGTAACAATAATTATTTTGCCAACAAGTAGCATAATGTAAATAAACAGAATAAAAATGCATTTCTAAGATGATATATCAAGAAAAATAATTCCATGCTATTTATTTAAAGCACTTTTATGATAACAATATGTTAGGTAACCGATCAATATATGTAAGCTTTCATCTTTCCAAGGAAGTCCTGATTGGTAGATAATGTTAGGAGTTAAGACTAATAACAATTTACCACACTTGTCTCTAAAAACATATCTACATAGATTACGAAGTTCTAATAAAAAAAATAACCAACCAAATTAAGTATTTAACCCTAAAAACATAGCTAGGCAGACTTTGACAATGAAATTAAAAGAAAACATAAAAGAAATAAAAAACATAGCTAGGCAGACTTTGAAAAGTTTGCATTGTATGTGCAGACTAGCAATGAATGATATATCACAAGACAACTCAAGTATTTGACTTGTCCAAGCTGAGTCTGCCAATATAATTGAATTGAAACCACCAACTTTAGAGCCTAATCCCGTACCCTTAAGAGTTCAGCATCCACTATTATTAAACCCAATTAGTCCAACACATCATGAGGAAAACATTACTAAGTCGAAAACAATGTATTTCTTTTTCAGTAAACAATTGGCTTAAAGCTTCTATAATTCACACTGATAGTTGTACCACAACAAATCAACAATATCACCTCAAACATTTCTCACTTCACACAAGCTTATCAACAAACAAAATGCAAACTTGATTATTTTGCTTACACATTTCACAAGCCAAATATTCAACAAACTAATAAATTTCACAACTACCACACAGATGAGTATCCTAATCTAAACATCAAACCCAAAAACCCAGCGCCAACACCAAACCAATTCTTTCTCACTTTAGCATCAATTGCCCAACGTTTCCTATCTGGGCATTCCTCAAAATCCTTAAAAACTCAATCATAAAATCCAAAACCCATCAAAGAAAACCTCAAAACCCATTATAAACAACTCACCAAAAGAACCCATAAATCCCTCAATCACCAACATTAGTCACAGAATCAAGCAAAATAAGATAAACCCATCAAAGCCTTGAAATCATAGCAAATAACAATTACTCAATAAAAACCCAATATCCAAAAATTCAAAATCCTTGCACGATAACAACAACAACAAGAATTAGAGAAACAAAACACTTTTTTCCTCAACAGAAACTTCAAAAAAACAAAAAAAAGAAGAAGAAACTTTTACATAATGAAAAATTCAAACAACAACCATAATTCAAAAATTCAAACATGCTTTCAAAGTGTATTTTGTTCTGGCTTCAACCTAAAGTGAATCAATCATTTACAGAAAATCAATTCAAGAACTGAATTTGAAAAGCAAATTAGACTCCAACCAAAAGACACACAATCAATTCAAGAATTGAATTTGAAAAGCCGTGTGGTTGTTACAACTATTCCAAGTTACTAACTCTTTATATTGACACATTGGATAGAGGGAATAATGCCGTGTGAAGACCACTGATTTTAGGCTAAGATTACTTAAATTGGTGACTTTGCAAAAGAGAATAGTTTCA
The DNA here is from genome assembly GCA_030021035.2 of Notholithocarpus densiflorus. NCBI lineage: Eukaryota > Viridiplantae > Streptophyta > Magnoliopsida > Fagales > Fagaceae > Notholithocarpus > Notholithocarpus densiflorus. The sequence goes on along the minus strand of JARYZH020000009.1, from coordinate 1,449,731 downwards.
ATCTGATTTCCTTTTCCACGTGACATCTAAACCACCCTTCTCCATATTCTAAGCATAAATAAAATTCATATGAATCAAATAATGGAACTTTTATCCTTATGCTTGATGATGATTCACAATCACAGGCCACTGCCTCCATATTATTGTTTTGTTAACCTTCATTTCATTAATATAAGTCTATACATCACCACAAGCTCCCATTTACAAACTCAAAAGCAGGCATGTAATAAAATTTAATGTAATAAAATGGATTACTCACCATTTTTGTTTGCACTACAGGATTAACTGCAGATCCATCTTTACGAGTATGCAGTATTGAATATAATGCTGCATACTCTACAGGATGTCCATTCGCTTTTGCCTGCAATATGAACAACATATTTATGTAGTGATGAATATTGGTTCCACATAAACTTAAGATAAGTCAAATCATTTAAAATTAGTCATAATACTTATTACCTTCTTTGCAGCGTGCACGACAAAACTGCATGAACCAGCAGTATGTAAGTCCTCATGTTTAGAACGACGGTCCTTATTCTTCTCTGACTCTATCTACAAAATTATGGAATTACAAAATATATCAACATTTTACACATGGAATAACTTCATTCACAAGACAAACAAATATTAGAGGACAATGATGTTTAGATTTAAGCCTAACGGGTTGGGCTTCACATTATTATTTGAATAGTACACTTATTTGAATAGTACACTTCAATTCACATTTCTATGAAAATTCACATATTCATAAGCTACTCATACTAAAACCAAGTGAATCAATCAAAATTTAACAATGGCAACTATTAGAACCAAACAAAATCCAATATAGTGTTATGTTTATCATCGTTGATTAATCCACATAAGGCAAACAAAACAGAATCTAGGTCATATGACATAGCCATGCAAAGTCATTCTATTCCAGATGTTAAAAGTTCAACTCAAAGTCATATTTTCAAATCTTCAAAATGCATATTCCGATCTTATGTTTAAATTACCATAAGTTGCACAAACAATATAATGTAAATCAAAGAGTTACTACACATACAAAAATAGAATTTTAGAAATTTGCAAAAACTAACCCAAGAAAATGACAGACTTAGAACTTTAACTCAAATATAAAACCTTAATTACTTATGTTAAATGGTATCAATACTTAGCCAAACAAGAGCAAGCACAAAATACTTCTGTATAAGTTGTAAGGATACTAAATCTTTGTTTCTCTATGTGATATGCAATCTCTTGGTTATTGAGCATGCTATCATTTGGAGGTAAACAAGTTCAAGAACAACCCTGTAACTTCAAAACATGCTTCTGTAGTCAACATTCAAAGATCTTACCAGTGCATAACCATTTGCATTAACATTAACATTATGTGTGTGTGTGTGTGTGTGTGTGTGTGTGTTATGTTCTTAGATGGATAAAAATAATGAAATAGGTTTCATTTAGGAAACTCATCAATATCCAAACATAGAATGTAATTTTAAAAATAACAATGTAATAAATTTGAAAATTATCTTGTGCTTGAAAAAAAAAACATAACCATAATATTAAAAAATGAAAAGAGAGAGAGAGAGAGAGAAAACAAACATACCGTTGCATCCTCAGTATACCAATGGTCAACAAGAACATCCCAATCTACTGGTATGCATCCCTTGGGTCGGTTGTTCTTCACCCGTGCTTTGTTTCTTGGATGCGGTATGTAATGAGCCGTTTTTAGCCTACACTTGTGATCTCTCCAAGCCTTCCCAATTTTTTGTAAGGTAAATATCTTTAAACCCGCATATGCAGTAGGATTAGTAGGGACGACGTATTTTCGCTACAATCAAATAGTTGAGTTAGCAAATTACAAATTTTTTCATGCTCAAATGCTTATGTATAACCTAGTACAAAATGTCATAATTACAAGTATTATAAGTTCCTGGTTTACCTCTACAAGACGCCAACACTCTTCTTTAAGTTCTTCTGGCATGTCCTTCCAACTCAGATATCTAATCGGGCACATGTGGGGTTTCCGCGCAATCGTCCCCAAGAAACCAGTGAAAGCCCTCACCTCGTCATCAACCGGCTGATGCATACTATTTAGCGGCAACTCAATTACTTGGTCGTCAGGAAGATCCCAAACATCCAAGTACTTGCTTGGCCCGTGAGTGGCACGTACAGGTGGTTGCACATCTGAAATTTAAAGGAGACAATATCGTTAAAGTAAGTAAATATATATGAAATTAAATATATAAAGCTTATTTAGAGTTCACATCAGATCGATCACTTTGTAACATAATTTGAATGAAATGTGGTTTTGGATGAAGAAAAGCACGTGTTGGACTATGTTGCTTTAAGTTTAGTTCTCATACATTTTCAAGTTTCAACACAACTTTCCAAATTCAAGGTCCTTTTAGGTTAAAACAACCTACATTAATGATGAATCAAAAATGCGGTATAGACTTTATAGACTATAAACTATTCTGAAGAAAGTATTGCATGCCATAGTCCCCCTCTCTCTCTCTTTCTCAATAACTTAAAAACATATAAAAAATCATAGTGCAAACTTTGTTGACTCTATCAATCAACAATTGAAAAAAAAATAAAAAACAAATCGTAAACAAAGGTCTTTTCTTTCTCTATCTTCTTGTTTACTAGTTAGTAAATGGTGGGGCATAATATTAGAAAATTCAACTTAAGAAATTAGGATCAGTTTAAATAAAGTGGAATCGAATTTTCAGTTTAAATTCTACTTAAGAATTTTTAAATAAAATTCAACTATCTAGGTGGATTAGAGAGAAGGCATGGATATGTGTTTTGCTTATTAAATTTGCAACTATGATTGATACTATTATTGTTTGAATAACATACTTGAGCATGATTGTATTGATTAGCAATTAAATGATTAACATGAACCTAACTATAGAACTTGAGAGTTTCAACATGCATACAGGCATAACAAATAAAACTGTCACATTTAAAAAAAATAAAAAAATAGACATACAAATTATTCACCCTAAATTTGCATGTGCTATTTTAATTTAGTCATGGATATGTGTTTTGCTTATTAAATTTGCAACTATGAATGATACTATTATTGTATGATGTTTTAAAAACTAGAAATATTGACCAGTTTTTAATATATGACAACAACCATCATGAGACATATAGGGCAGGGGCTGGGACATAGAGGCTGCTCCTTTATTTTATTTTTTTAAATAGAATTTTTAAGCAAACTAATAGCAAATTTGATATCAAGTTGTAAGCCCATACCTTGCGTAGAAGCTTCGTGCATTTCTTGGTTTGTTTCTTGATCCACATGTTCTGTAGAAGCTCCTTCCACGGTTACGCTCTTGGAACGCGTGCGCAAATTTGCTTTTCGCCTTGCCATTTCAACTGTCAAAGTGTAAAATAAAAACAAGTATATAAGCACAATGACAAGTAAAAAACAAGTTGATATGAATGAAATATAATGCTGGACACATTACATAACATAACAAAAAAGAAACAAAAACAAAAACGAAAGCAGAAAAATGTAATATGAATGAAATATAATGCTGCATGTAACTAATTATTATTAACAACAACAATACTTGTAAAAAAAAAAAGAAAAAAGAAAAAAAAAAGAGGGAAACAACAACAAAAATAGCCCTCCACTAATAATTCATTTGCCTGTTAGAGTTTTAATAAAGAAAATAGCAGTTTTGGTTTTGGAAGAACAGTTTATGGAGCAATCAACTTTATAATCTTTATTTTAAGACATGTAAATAAATTATAAAAAACCACCATTGAACCACTATTGTCACAGTTTTTAGGTAACGGACTGATTAGTATAATAAATTATAAAAAAAACCACCATTGAACCACTACTTTCGTTATGCCCCTCCCTTTTCTCTTTTATTTCAATTCCACAATGTCAAAGTCACATCATTAAGAATGAAAAAATGTAATGAATTCCACTATCTTCTGGACATTTTGCTAGCATTTGTAAATAGATAGAGACCCAAACATGTGCATTACAAAAACAAATGTATTAAAGATGCATAGAGTCACTTCATATCTACATGTGTTGGTGTTGTAACAGAGACAGAGAGATACAAAGATTAGAGAGAGAGACTTGCAATTAGGAATAACACAAGCAGAGAAGGTCAAAGGACCAATCTGTATTGCCTTCCAACCAGGGTAACACTCACACTCAAGACCAGGTAATGAACTAGAGCCCTTGCATATTCCTTGCACACAATCTATTACTGCACATGCAATACCTACACAGAAACCATCATCGCCCACATTATAATCATCATAACTATCAACCAAGCTAATAAAATTCAAAACCCAAATCTCATTTTAGTCCTTTAAGATAAAACCAAAAGAATTTATTTAAAAAAAAAAAAAAAAAAACTATCAAACACCAAATTTGTTTTGTAAAGAAAATATATAGTGAAACAAACAGTTCAAGGACAAATATTTGTTTGGGGGTAAGTCGAGCAACTGTGAGGAATTGGTTGCCTGGTTGAAGCTGAAGAAAGTGAAGAAAAGGAAATGCAAAGAAATAAGGGTGAAAATTTTGTAATTGAAGTTTTCCTAAGTCATTATCAATAAAAAGTTTGGTGCTAAGTCAGTTTATAATCAAGCCATTATAAACTTTATTAAGACTTGTCATGAAATGTTGAATAGGTTATCCATTTATTGACTTCTCATTCACTTTTTCATTACCAAATAGAAAAAAGTTTTGCAAACTTCAATTCACTTTTTCATTACTTTTCATTTTCTAACTTCAATTAAATGTATGTGTGCAATTCATAGAACAAAATCAAACTTCTGAATCGAGCTAATTTCCCTCTATTTTTCCTTTCTTTTCTACCATTTTCTCAGCAACCAAACACAAACCAATACCAAAAAAAAAAAAAAATCAATTTCAAGCTCTCCATTTTCCTTTATTTTCCACTACATTGTCAGCAATGAAACACAAACCGAGACAATAATAATTCATTTGGACACATCTAACAACTCAAACCAAAAATAAAAAATATTCATTAACAATCAAACAAGAGTAGTAAAATACCCTAATCACAGGGATACCCATAATCTAATGTAAAATTTCCATTAACAAACCAACGCACATTTGAAAATCACAGGGATAACACATCACAGGGAAACATAACACATCACAGGGATACCCATAAACTGATAAAGCACAAACCAACGCACATTGAACATAACACATCAGATAAAAAAAAAAAAAACAGAGAGAGTGTTTGAGACAACTTACAGAGAGAGTGTTTGGTTTTTGGGAGTGAAATGAGGTGGCGGCAACGAGGTGGATTGGGGTTGCTAGGTGGCGCCGATGAGGTGGATTGGGGTTGCTAGGTGGCGGCCACTGAGTCGACGTGGTTTGGTGGTGGTGGTGGGGTTGTTGTGAAGGCGGTAGCGGTGGTGGGATTTTGGGTCTGCGAGTTAGAGATCGAGAGTGAGAGAAAGAGAAAGAGAGAGCTAGAGAGAGAGAGATAGAGTTTAAAAGATAAATAGCGTTTGAGCTGGGTGTTTGGGTGGGATTTTGGGTCTCTGAAGAGTTAGAGAGATAGAGTGAAATGAGATAGAGAGATACAGTGTTTTTGGCAAAAATGAAAAGACGCTAAAAATGAAAAGTAAAAAAAAACAGAGGGAAGATTTGGGGAGAGGCGGGGAGTTAGAAGGTCTATAGCGACGATCCAACCCGCTGCTATAACTAAGAAAACGCGCCGCAGAAAGGAGTCCCTATTGCGGCGGTCATACAAACGTCGCTATAGCTCGCATATTGCGGCGTTTTTCTCTACCGCCGTTATAGTATCTGCTCAAAATGATATATTTATTGCGGCAGGTTTTTGGAGCGCCATTATATCTAAGTTATCTCCGCTAAAACATATACATTGTGGCGGTTTTATGTCTTGCCGCTGTAGGACGCTGCAAAAGACTATACCTATAGCGGCGGTCCCAAAAACGTCGCAATAAATCCTATGTACAGTGGTGGTCCCAAAAAACGCTGCAATATGCGACATATAGCGGTAGTTTTTGCACCTGTAGCAAAAAAACCGCCGTAATAGTACAGATTTCTTGCAGTGAATATCATACTATGTAGACTATGAAGTACACTAATACAAGGAAGTATAAATATATTAGTTTAATGGGCTAAAGAAAAATTCTAGTATCCCAAAGGGTGGACTCAAGCCATGGTAAACTTTTAGTAAAATGATGAGGAAAGGCATGGTCCACAAGAGTTAGGTACACCGTACGCCCAGAGTTAAATGCGAGAGGAAAAACTTCAGCCAAGCAAACTTTTGTTGAAATGTTCAATACACTTTGAGTCTGATTCACATGAATATAAGGTCTATGGTTAACTAAAGACTTTTTTTGGATAAACTGGTGTAGAGAGGGAAAATTCCCGACCTATCACAAGCTGACACGTCATACTACCAGGTCCACAAAATACAGCCAATTACAAAGCGCCACATATTGCTGCTAGGTTTTACTATCATTATTAAAAAAACCAACAGAAGTTTGCCAAGTGTCATGCAAAAACCAATCACACATCAGCGCGTGTAAGCGATGACACAAGCAGTCCAGCGCGTGTAAGCGATGACACAAGCAGTCCAGCTCGTGTAAGCGATGACATAGGCGGACCAATCAGGCTGTGACATGTGTCACCAATCAGACTCCGCCACGTGTCACTCACCCACCCCCAAACTTCTATAAATAGAAACCTTCTTAAGACATTTGGGGGAGGAGACACAGACCAAGCCATCTGAAGCACAAGCAGCATCAGAGAAGATTCAGAAGTATCAGAAGTACAGAAGCTCTGCAGGAATCAAGCCTCAAAGCCTTCAAGAACTTCAACCTCAAAACCGAAGAACACTCGAAGCAGAATCATCCAAACTATTTGCCTAGATCTCAAAGGTCACTAGAATCAAGCTCAAAAGCCTCCAGAAACTCCAACAACTATAAATTGGTGAAGCTCAACGGATTCAAGCCTCCAAAGCCCCGAAGAACTTCCACCACAAACCTTCAAATACGAAGAACATTCAAAGCAGAATCATCCAAACTATCTGCCTAGATCCAAAAGTTTGCGAGAATCAAGCCAAAAGCGTCCGAAAACATCAACAAATCACAAATCAGTGAAGCTCTACAGATCCAAGCTTCTAAAGCCCCGAAGAACTTCCACCACAAACCTTCGAAGACGAAGAACATATGAAGAACATGAAGAACGTGAAGAACAAAGGATTTCTAACAAGCTCATAGCTAGAGATTCATTGTAATTCCATTTCAAAGGTCTTCGATCCATTCCTCAGCCAAATTGAAGGATATTTTGTGTTCAAGTCAAAATCACATTACTACAAATCCAATCAACAAGTCTTTTAAGGAGATCGAATCAGAGGATCACTCTTTTGTAAATTCAGAGAATTGTACCACACAATCATCAATACAAATTCGCATTTGCGACACTATTTTTACTTGTTTGATTTATTTCGAATTAGAAATTTAGTCGTCTACAACTGGTTAACTAAAGATTTGGTTGATCTCTTCTAAAGACTTGGTTGACTGTGGGACTTGCTTACAAAACTTCGAATTGATACCCAGAGAATTCCCCAGTTGCACACAACTTGGGTCCTCTCACAGTCAAGAGATATAACAATCACATTAGATAATAAAACCCCTTTCATCAATTCAACTATGGATTTGAATTCCATTATGTTTCAGGGTACCATCTTACTTCTTCTATTCTCTTGGTGCACCAATGCAGCTGATAGCATTACTCAATCCCAGACAATCAGTGAGGGCAGAACTTTGGTGTCAGCAGATGGAAGCTTTAAACTGGGTTTCTTTAGTCTAGGTAGTTCCACCAATCGTTACTTGGGAACATGGTACAAGAATATCCCAGTTAAAACTGTTGTTTGGGTAGCAAACCGACGCAACCCAATCAAAGACTTGTCTGGTGTGTTGATGATAAACAACACTGGCAATCTTGTTCTTCTCAACCAGAATACTACTAGTATTGTTTGGTATGCAAATTCAACAAAACAAGCTTCGAATCCAATAGTACAGCTTTTGGATTCTGGGAATTTAGTAATAAGAGATGGGAATAATGGAAATTCAGGAAACTATTTATGGCAAAGCTTTGATTTTCCTACTGATACATTGTTAACAGGAATGAAGCTTGGATGGGACTTAAAATCCGGTCTTGTCCGGACTTTATTAGCATGGAAGAATTGGGATGATCCATCTCCTGGAGACTTTACTTGGAGAATGGAACTTCATGAAAATCTTGAAGCAATTATGTGGAAAGGCTCGGAGGAGTACTACCGGAGTGGCCCGTGGAATGGCCTTAGATTCAGTGGTGCACCGGATTTGAGGCCCAACCCCGTTTTCAAGTTCAATTTCGTCTCCAATGAGAACGAGGCATACTATGAGTACCACACCTTAGATAAATCAGTAATCTCAAGAATGGTTATGAACCAAACCAACTATTCCCGTCAACGATTCATATGGATTGAAGCAGATTCAACTTGGAGCTTGTATGCATCTGTGCCAAGAGACAATTGTGACAGTTACAACCTTTGTGGTCCCTATGGAAATTGTATCATTGGTGATTCACCAATCTGTCAGTGTTTAAAAGGATTCCAGCCTGAATCACAACAAACATGGAACCCAATGAACTGGTTTCAAGGATGCGTACGCAGGACACAATGGAGTTGCCAAGGTAAAGATAAAGATGGGTTTCTAAAATTTGGTGGGCTCAAGTTGCCAGATGCTACAAACTCTTGGGTGAGCAAAAATATGAGCATTGAAGAATGCAAGATCAAATGCTTGAACAATTGTTCATGTATGGCTTATACAAATTCAGATATCAGAGGAGGAGGTAGTGGCTGTGCCATTTGGTATGGAAATCTAATTGATATTAGACAACTTTCAGCTGGTGGGTAGGATCTGTATGTTCGAATGCCTGCTTCAGAGTTAGGTATGTACAAGCTTAGTATTGTTGTCTGATTTCTTGTTTCTCTTTGGATTATTTGTTGCCATAGGTTCCCTTTTTTTTTTTTTGGCTGCGTTTTGATTGTATTTGCTTTGGTTGTTCATACTGACCCAAGAGAGGCCAAAGATGAGCAAAAGACAAGGGTCATAGTGATAGTTATAGTTGCAGTTGTCACTGCCATAATTTCTGGGATGCTCTTAATTGCCTATCTCATTCACAAAAGCGGGAAAAAGTTCAGAGGTAATGTTACTTTCTATGAGCTTCAGAAAATATATTGCCATATTGTTTAATTGAGCTTCTTATTACAAATGTATGGAAGAGTTACTAATTTTCCGAACAGCAAAATTATGAAATGTGCGTAGCCATTTGGTCATAATCAAAATGCATTGCAGAGTGAAGAATTTATTATAGATATAACCAAGATTAAGATTTAACCAAGATTTTCTTTAAACTTGACCGTGTAGTTTATATATCACTTGCCAACCCCGACTTGAGTTAGAAACATAAATATAATTTCATCAAGATTACGGATTCCTTGTTTTTAATTAAATACTTGCCTATAACCCACACAATATGCAGTTAGGATTTGTAATGTTTTCACTAACATTATTTTACATTCTTGACATTATATCTATATTTAGTCGCAAAACGGAGAGTCGGTTCTGGTTCAAGTCTAAAATGGTTATTTTAAATGGGTTAAAAACAAGTCGAGTTGGGTTGGACTAGGTTGGCCTGTATTTTTTCATATGAATTTTTTTATTATTTTTAAAACGTGTATTTTCCACTTGGCAAGCCATGTATTTTCCACTTGAATTCACCACCTATATCAAAAAAGAGCTTAGCTCAACAAATTGATACTTTGTTTAATAATTTTTATAAAATTATACAAATTCCAACATTATTGACCAAAATAAAATAGCACAAACACAAATGAGTCTAGTCTATTACACAGTATCAACATTCCAAAATAGAGAATAAAATTACAAATGCCCTATTGAATAACTAATTTGACAAAGAATAAAAAGATATAAGAAATTTACAATCTTGAAAACTAATTTTATAATTAGATATCTTGAAAATAAATCTAATAGTTATGTTTAATTTTAGATGCAATGTGGTTGATATTCCATTTCAATTTGGGAATATACATCAAAATTTGATTGTTTACTTATTTATACATGATCTTTTTTATGAATATAATGTTATTGTTAAGCAACACACACTCCAGGAAACATCATTTTTTTTAAAAAAAAAAATTGAAAAGTCGTTTATTTTGTCTATGAACTTGTAACAAAATAGGCCTAAGCATCCATAGTTTATGCCAGTTTTATTGATATACTTCAGGTTCACTTTTTTCACACTTATGAATGCTTCTCATACATGCCTATAATTTCAAATATATATTTTTAACTCTACTGTAATCAAATTATCTTGACATGTACTTTATCATTTGATATCTAAAAATATTTACTTGTCGCGTTATTCAAGTGAGAAGAATACCTCAATTATTAATCTTTCAATTCGCTTGCATGTAACTAGATAAAGGTTTCAATTGTTTTCTTAAGGCCACTGTATTTGAATAAAGTTATACACACACACACACATATAGAGAGAGAGAATTATCCAAAAAATGTTAAACAAATTGATTTTTAAAAATAATAATAATCACGTGGCACTAACATTATATTTGTCAATTGTGTTTGAGTTGTGCATTGTAAAGCCCAAAATAAACAAAGGTCCGTTTGGTTAACCCACGTTTGCGTCTGCGTTTGCTTTGTTCTGCGTTTTTTGGCCTTTTTAAAAAAAAAAAAAAAAAAAAATTCTAGCGCTTGTTGCACTGTTCATGTCCATGAACAGTGCAATCAGGCCAATGAACAGTAACCAAAATATTTTTTTTTTATTGTTTTCAGTTTTCAGCAAAATAGGCGGTATCCAAACGCACACTAAATCAACCATGTCTTAATTTTATTATTATTTTTATCCAATTTTTTTTTAAAAAAAATTGGTCGGGTCACAAGTCTACCTGTTTTTACTCCGGGTCAAAAAATTCTAGTTCAAGTCTAGTATTTTCCTTTAGGTTCGGTTGGGTTGTCAGGTCCAACCCATTTTGCCACATCTATCTATATTCAGTTGAGGGAGAATTTGAACCACGTACATGGGAGAATTGGACAATACCATTTTGAAATGTATAGGTTTGGGTTGTGACTTGTGAGTCAAAAAGATTACATTATCATATCAAGAGCATGGATTGGAACGGACCTGGTATGGGTCGAAACCATGGTCATATTTGCAATATATTTACAAATAAAATACGATTTTATTAGTATTGTTAATAGAATTAGCCCCTCCTTAGCGTTGCCATTGACCATGGCCACAATAAGTTGAGCAATGTCATTGAATTAGTAAAATCATGCTTTTCATATTATTGGTAAATTTCTAGGTTATGGTTATGGCTTATGGGCCTTATGGCTGTTAATTGGCTCCCAATCAAGTTATGATTTGGCTTGATTAATATGCATTTAGTCCAAATGATTTATAGCTATCCTATTTATTTATTTATTGGATGATATAAATCATATTTTACTTTAATCAGAGAAAATGGAGAACAACATGATCATAGATCGGAGCATTAAAAGCCAAAGAAAAGATTTGGAGCTCCCATTCTTTGACCTGGCTACAATCGAAAAGGCCACAGACAATTTTTCAAGCAACAACAAGCTTGGGGAAGGTGGTTTTGGACCTGTATACAAGGTAACTTACAGTGTTCTAGTTTAAGGACCTCAAGCAAAAATTTCTCTTATCATATTCAGTACATGGTAACCTTCCTACAAATGTGAATTTTTAGGGTACACTAATAGATGGACACGAGATTGCTGTAAAGAGACTTTCACAAAGTTCTAGACAAGGATTGAATGAGTTCATAAATGAAGTAATATTGATTGCCAAACTTCAGCATCGAAATCTTGTTAGGCTTCTTGGTTGTTGCATTCAAGGAGAGGAGAAAATGCTAATCTATGAATATATGGCCAACAAAAGCTTGGACTCCTTCATTTTTGGTTTGAATCCCTCAAAACATAATTATTATTTTAGTTAGATAAGTAATTTTGTTATGAATTTTCCAAAGAATATACAACTTGGTACTTTTAATTTGTTTTATAGTTTAGGGTGACTCTTGATAACATAAATGTGAAACTTGTCAGATCAAGCAAAAGGCAAAATTCTACCTTGGTCTAAGCGGTTCCACATTATTAATGGCATTGCTCGGGGGCTTCTCTATCTTCATGAAGATTCCAGACTAAGGATTATACATAGAGATCTTAAAGCAAGTAATGTATTACTTGATAGTGAGATGAACCCAAAAATATCAGATTTTGGCTTGGCTAGAACATTTGAAAGAAATCAAATTGAAGGAAATACAAATAGAGTGGTTGGAACTTAGTAAGTATCAATTTAAAATACTTTAAATAGAGTCTATATTTATTACTAATTGACATGTTTTATTCTTAATGATGTTTTGCAGTGGTTACATGGCACCTGAGTATGCCATTGATGGACTTTTCTCAGTAAAATCCGATGTCTTTAGCTTCGGAATTTTATTACTAGAGATAGTAAGTGGAAAGAAGAGTCGAGGGTTTTACCATCCAAACCATAGTCTTAATCTCATTGGACATGTGAGGATCCAAAAACTTTACATGTAAATTTTACATATAATGCTTTCTAAAATAATATATATATATATATATATATATATTACATATAATGAACCGATTATTGATAGAAGGTTGCAATTTTTTAGGCATGGAAATTATGGAGAGAAGGCAAGCCTTTGGAACTAATTGATATGTGCTCAGACAACTCTTGCACTCTACCAGAGATATTGCGTTGCATCCATGTTAGTCTCTTATGTGTGCAACAACTTCCGGAGGATAGGCCCAACATGTCATCTGTGGTTATGATGTTAGGCAGTGAGAGTTTACTACCTGAACCTAAAGAACCTAGTTTTCTTATAGGAAAAAATTCACTTGATGTGGATTCCTCATCGAGCAAACATCAATCGTCTTCAACAAATGAAATATCTATTACACAACTAAAGGCACGATAGAGGATTATTCTATTATATGTACCATATTGCATATCCTATAATCAATATCGTTCGTTATAAATTTAGTAACTTATTATACTAGAATTCCAATACTCGAGTTTGTTGTTTGACACTTGGAATTTGAGATTCATTTTCATAAGTTAAGCATTTTGAATTCTTCTTAAATAATGTTGGGTTCAAGGTTGACCCTATTGGAATATATCAATTACCCAAATTGTTTATACAAAGATTGAATTAAGGTACAACCACATCGCCAATTTTTGAGTTTAATGTAACAGAAACTAAATTTGACACATGCAATATGGTCATGATGGGGAAAATGGGTGGTTTAAAGTCATCCAGCAAATTTAAAGAATCCACTAACAAAGATTGAGGTTACAAGTACAAGGAATATACCTGATCCCAAAGTATCTACCTATAATAGAACCTACTGAGCTATCTAAGCGTAGCTCCAACCCAGTTGGACTACTCTTTTTAGTGAACTTCTTCACTGTGCACAAATATTCAATTCTTAATTGACTTCATAATCAACCTTCTTGATTGAAGAAGTTGTAGGTGCAAATTTCTTCACAAAAAATACACTCTAACGGTAAACCAAAAGTAGTTTGATATAAAAACCTAAGGCGCACAAGGTCGTAGAAACTTCTCCAAGTATTCGTGTGTTCTCTTTATGATAACAACTCTAAAAATATTCTTATATACCCTTGGGAAGTGTAGTTCATGAATCCTGAGTGGACCAGGTCATTATGGTTTGAAATTGAAAATTTTGTTTTAGTTTTCCCACTGCTCGATCGGTCAAGTGGAGTTGAGCTAGGAGTCAAGTTTGATTAAAGCTTGATCAATTGTGAGGAGTCTAGCTAGGAGTTGAGACAACAAAACTCCTATGATCTTGAGCAATTTTCTTACGTCTTCAAAATCATTCTTTAACACTAATATAAACACTAAAAACCAAATACTCAATTAAATCAGAATTACCATTGAGTTTTATGAGTTTTGATGATTTTTGTTTGAGAAAGAAAGGAAGAAGGAGGAGAAAAGGGAGTTGTGTGATCCGAATGTTTTTTTTTTTCTTCATGAGATTGAGAGTTGAGGATGTATGGAGAAGGAATGAGAGAGTGAGATAGGAGAGGGAGAATAAAGAGGAGAAGAAGAGAAATGATTTGTAACCATTGAGGAAATGAAGAGGTGGGGGAAGAGATTGCAAACAACTAAATGGTTATCAACCCCTTGGGACTTTAGGAGAGTCATATACATGGCCTCCATCCTCTCACTTATCTTCTTATTATCCACCTTCATCCTCTCTATTTTCTTCTTCTGCTCATATTCAGCATTGTCATGCTCATCTCATTCAGTGTCCTCATAGTTATCTTCCAAATCTTCATCTCGAACAACATTTTTCTTTCCTTTTCCCTTTTCCAACTTGGATAACCTATTCATGATGCTCTTCAAATCCCTTCCATATGGGCATCATGATTACCTCTACTTTCTTCTTTTGCCATTTCTTGGATGATGTCTTGACTAGTAGTAGGAACTTAAACAATGGAAACTTTTCTCAAACTACTTGACTTGGGTGAACAAACCCACCTAAGATTGAGGATGTGTTCATGAGATGTTTGTGGTACTATATTGTCTGAGATGTGGACACACTTAATTAATCACATTTGTCCATAACTCATTTTGACCATAAAGGGGACTCTCGAGCCATGGCATTGGGCTAAAACACTTCTCTCTAAGACTTTTGAAAAAAGTGGCAAGATGCTTAAAAAGTTGAGCCCTTAAGAGAAGTGAATATTCTAAGCTAACCCATGGCCTATGATTTACTTGTTACTAAGGCCCAAGTTTTGAAAGATTGAAAGGTTTTGAAACAACTTATGGGCCTAGGTCTAAAATAAATCATGGCATCACTTGTTATTTTGATTGCCCCATTTGGAGATTCCCTTTAGAAGATTCCTTTTTAAATTTTTTTTCTTGAAAAAAAAATTTTGACACAAATTTTTTGAAAATTTTTTTTTTTTTGGAAGGGAAATACTTTTATTATTATATGTTTAGTTATTATTATTCACAAGATGCAAAAAAAAAAAAAAAAAAAAAATGCAAGAAAAACATGACCCGAAGTGATGCAAAGGGACAATCCACAAGGCAATGTAATGGGCTTCAACCCATTCTACACAGTGTGAAGACTCTTCCAAAATTCAAGTCTCATATGTTATTTTAATGTGGAGCTCTTGATCCTTAGAGCTTGAGGTCACCTAGCTCAGTCAAATGTTTCTATTGAATGTGTTACATATAACCTTTCATAGGCCTTAGGTCACCTCAGAAAGAAGAAATGACTCGAATCCTTAGAGGAAAACCATTAAATTCGCACATCTTGATACTGTCAAAGAGATGAGATCACCTAGAAATATGTGTGCGCATTCAAGCTCAAAAGTAGCCTGTATCTTGCTCCTCTCTTTCCCATGGATGATACGGGTGCTAGCAATGACATAGGTGAAAATATAGTTTATAATGATGATTACAACTCTGAGAAAACATTCAACAAAAATAATATAGAACTTGGTTTGAATGATTGAATATTCATCATTGTGTATGCTTGCGTTGTTACAATAGTAGAAATGTTTGGAAACATCATGTTGTTCTTTGTGTTGTGTTCCTTAGTTGGATTGTTATGTATATTTATGGTGTCCAAAACATATAACTTTGGAATTTGGAGTTTGCCATTTGTTTATATATTGGTAATTTGGTACATATTGTTCTTTGTGTTGTGTTCCTTAGTTGGATTGTTATGTATATTTGTAGTCCAAACTTATAACGTTGGAATTTAGAGTTTGCCATTTGTTTATATATTGGTAATTTGGTACTTTTGGTGGTCATTTCCTTCCTGTTATAATTAATTTGTGTTAATTTGTTTTCCCAACGGTTCTTTAACATATATCATCATATGGGGGCCTTTTTATTATTATTTTTTTCTTTTACTAAATTAGCATCTTTCAACCCTTAATCCAATCAATGAAACCCTCTCACCAATATGTATAAAGATTCCTTATTAACAACCATGATATGTACCCACACAAGGAGGAAATGATACTTGAGTCCCGTGGCCATGAATATGCATATCAAATAATGCTCTCCAAGGTGTCAAGGATAGCATGTAATTGATGTAGGCGTGACCTTACTCATGGTGAGGTCCAAAAAGTCCACTTCCCAAACAGATTATCGGACCTTTATCCATAATGGATAGGCTTTTCTGTCATTTAGCAAAAGAACCGAGCAAAGCCATAAAATTTTTTAATCAATAAAATAATAAAACAATAATCCCTTAGTGACGTCGACATCATAATTGCAAGACACGTGGCAAAAGTGAGCAGGGCAAACCTTGAACTGCAGAGGAGGTCGCGTGTGCTAAATTCTTTGTCCTTGTTTAGTAGTGTTGGCCCAAGGGGCCACAAAAAAACCGCCCAATAGTACCGTCTATACAAATTTCTTATAGAGTGGGTAATATCCATATCATTTTATGAGAGCATCCACAGCAATGAACTTATTTTTTTAGTTATTTAGTACTATAAAAGGTTATTTTATCTATTTTACCTACTCAATTTACAAAACATTTTACAGCAGTGGATTTATTTTAGTTTTCAACATAATAAAATAATATAAATATCACAATAAAATATTCATCATATACAGCATCATCATCTCTATCTTTTTCTCTCTCTTCCTTTTCACACCACGGCAACAATCACACCACGGCAAAAATCACACCAACACACCATAGCAACCCACGGATCAACAACCCACCACCACCAACCCAAAGGCCACAATCCAATTAGACCACACCCATGGCACAAACCTAGCACAAACCCAGCACAAACACAAACACAAACCCAGCATAAACACAAACACAAACACAAACCCAGCATAAACACAAACACAAACTCAGCACACATACACAAATCTAGCATAAACTCGGCGGCGATGGGGCTCGGGTAACAAATCGGCGATGGGGCTTGGGGAGATGGGGTCTTGGCCTGCCAGAACCGCTTAACCCGCTAGAACCGCTCAACCCTCGCCCGCCAAAACTGCTTGACCCGCGGCCACTAGAACTAAAGGCCGATTGACTTGAGCACCACCGCGGTCGGCGAGCTCGCCGGCGAAGTAGAGAGGAGATGAGGGAGGCGCTAGAGGAAAAAAATGAGAAGGAAAAAACAAAAGAAAGAAGAGAAGCCGAAGAAAGAGAAAGAAAGAAAGAAAAAGAGAAAAATTTAATGAGAGAAGAGGGAGAAATTTAATAAAATATATATATATATTTTTTTTTAGCTTCTTGCTACAGTGCACATTTATTTCTTGCTACAGTGCACATTTAATAAAATATATTATTTAGGTATGCCTCCATTGCTGCCGCATGTATTTTGGTGTTTTGATGGAGCTAAAATAGCTATATAGCTATTTAGCTCCACTGCTGCAAGTACTCTGAGATGATAGAAAGATGGAAAACTAGTCTAGTTTTATCAAAGCAATCTCCTTTAGTGATTCAAAAATTCAAAAAAAAAAAAAATTCTTCATTTTAAAGAATATATAATAAAACTTTTGGTAGGAATATTCATCTTCTTTGGTCTATGAACATGATTTTGGCAGGTTACTTCTGTCAAGCATTCCTATTATCACCAACAGAAAACCCAAAATAATAGACGTGCATCACTTCACGAGAGACTCTTCAAAGAAAACTGTTGCATACTAATAATCCAAGTAACCTTGGATCTGATGAAGACTAGAAAAAGCCTCCTCATCTTAATGTTGTCTCCAACTGGGGAAACAAAGTTCACTATGATTTGTACCATATACATATAGTCTGTAGTACTGAGAGTCGAATTATATGTCATTCAGGCTTTTTGATGCTTGCAATTCGTGTAAGCCAATGTAGGAGCATTTGCCATTTGCTTTCAGTTATGATAAAAGGCATTAAATTGGGTTAAAAAGTTAAAATGAATGTGGGGCCGTGTGATGTTCCTGGGCTTTAATCTGGGCATACTGGAGGCCCTTCTTGCCCCTTGGGGCTAACTTTTTGAGCATTTGTGTACTCCTATTTGTAATGCAAAGAAGAACTGTGTTCATTACCTAAAACATGAAGTTAAATGAAAGAGAAGAATTTAGCAACAAAAGTTAAAAAGAAAGAAGAAAAAGCAACATCAACATAACGTTGCTTTATTCGGCTACATTCAAATTTGTTTGAAATGTGGGACTGGTAACTTTTTGATCATTTCCTTTCAACACTTTGAATTTAGTTCTAAGATCTGTGATTTTCCCTTCCTATTAGTCAAATGTAATCACGTCGAGACAGTTATGCGGCCTATCCTCACTTTTCTCCTTGATCCCATATCAAATTATGACCGACTTTATTTAAATTTGAATTTAGCTTCACATTTGTCCAAACGATAAGGGAGAAAAACAAAGAACTTTGGCTTCACTTTAGTGACACCTATTTAAATAACCATATAAGATAAACCCTTGAACAGTATATATCGTACAACATTATTTCACCAAACATGGATGCCATTATAATTATATTAATTCTTATGCTTGTGAATCATAGTGACCATATTAACCTAACACCCCCATTTTCGCAGGAATCGTTGTTACTTTAGCGGGCCCATATCTAGAAGGTCATCATGTGAGTCGTGACAGGGAAATAATAATGGGTATGATTACAGGCATAATGGTAGCTAGGTGTCCGGTCCCAACTATACATGCTCATATGAAATTAAGTTTGACTACATTATCAAGCAACTGGTACTCGTCTTTCTCGGTCTCTAGAGTCTAGACAATACCACATGGAGGGTTTGATTTTTTAGAGAGCCTTTTTCAGATGGTGTCATGAAGAGCCAGCTCTCATGTGGCCCTGTAACCATACGAAATTGAGACCATGTTATAATACATCCTTTCTTAAGTACTTTATTATTATAGTAAAAATCTTTGATGCAGAAAGCTTATTTTGATGCAGAAAGTATGTATTAACATGATTCAATTTATGCTTTATTCTTGTGAGAATAGGATACAAATTAAAGTTATCATCCATCTCAAATGATTTTATTATGTCTCCAAGTATGTCATATTTGCATAAGATTACCAAGATAGTTTTTTTTTTTTTTTTTTTTGAGAAAGAGATTACCAAGAAAGTCAATTATTAAAAGAGCTGAAAGATTAGAATAAATACATAGTTTTTCATTTTTACTGTTAAAAGCTCAAAGGTGTGCAAGAAATATATGACATTCACCCTTTATCTTGTGCCAATCAAATATTTTATTTGTACTTTTAAGAAGGAAAAGCCATGATCTCAAAATAAAATTAAAGCGATTTTGGGGGGAAAAAATTTAAGTAAAAATCCAACATGACTCTCTTTTTGTTAAGTAAAGAAACAGAAGGAGAAAGAGAAGATGTAGATGTTAAATCCCAATCTACTTCTCAACGAAATAATATATATATTTTTTTAATCTATACATATGATATTCAAGTCTCTACTATAACAGATTTTATAAGTTGAGCTAACTGAAACCACTACTCTAGCCTTACTTGCCAATATAGATGTTCATTATTCATGAAAAATCAATAATAGCTATATATTAACATATATTAATACCACATTTATTGGCCCTACTCTGTGTGTGTGTATATATATATATATTAAAAGTCAAATTATTTGGTCTTTCAATAATGGGGATAATTTCACTTTCAGTCTTATAAATTTGAATAGGTCAATTTTTTCCTTAACTTTCAAAATTAGGTTAATGTTGTAATGATAAAAAGCATAATCATTAGAAGCGGACATATAAGTTGAAATTCTATAAATAAATAAATAAATAAAATGTTAATATTAATTATAATGAAAAAATATATAAACTCTCATGTGCTTTTTTAGGAAAACATAGAACTTCCTTAAAATTTTAATAATGTAACACTTAACCTCTTATGATATTCTTCTTAAAAAAAAAACCCTATGATATTGTTTTATGTGTAATCCATTAATCGTATAGCACTTAACTCTCTTACGTTACGGTAATGTTTCTTATAAAAATAATATGAATACATATTATCACATAAGTAATTCATTGTTTGTTTTCATATATTTTTATTGGTTTACACATTAACCAATATCACATGAGAGTTAAGTATTATATTTAGGTGATTATGTGGAAAAACTACATACGATTTTGTATAATTTCCTTTCTATAGTTAATCAAGTTAAACTTTTAAATGTTTATGAAAAAAAAAGGTTAAAAACTTATTAATAAGATAAAATTGAATTTAAAACTTGAATGACAAAATTATAATTTGGAAAAAAATCAATTGCTGCGAATTAGCGAGAAAAAAAATGTGGATTCATGATTGTAAATTATGTTTTAATTTTTTATTTATCAATTAATTTAATGAGTGTTTTTAGAGCATTTGTTAATAAACTATTTTAAAAAAAAAGTTTAATATCATTTTATGGGAAATTAAATTTTTTTTCTTTTTTTATAAAAAAAATATCACATATATCAATGTCTTAGGGCATTTGTTTACCTTTTTTATTTATTTATATTCTAAAGAAACATTCCGGAAGAGCTCGCGCAAACTAACGGTTCAAGACTCGGAACAGACTGAACGGTTCACTCCCACTATATATATAATTGGCAATCAATTTCTCTCACAATCAAATCAAATCAAATCTCTTTCTGTTTTTCAATGGCGACCTCTGTAAGGAACAATTTCATGCCTCAATCTCTGATCTCGAATCTCCAGCAAGTACTGATTAGCAGAAACGACGCCGTAGAAGAAGGCAAAAAGATCCACGAACAACCACCTACACCAGCCGGAGCTCACTGTTCGGGTCCGGATGCTGCTGATGCTGACGTGGAGGAGGAGGAGAAAGATTGTAGTTATACAAAGCCAGTAGTGTTGGTGACCAATGGCGAAGGCATAGAGTCCCCTGGTCTCACTTTCCTCATCCAAGCTCTCCTTCACGACGCTCGCTTCGACATTCACGTCTGCGCTCCCCAATCGTCGGTTCCTTCAATTCCATTTCCTCTCTCTTTTTGATTTCTCCGTTTGGTTGCCGAGAAAGTGCGGGAAAAGAAAATGTCTCCATTTTTGAATTTTTTGTTGCTTTTTTTTTTTTTTTTTAATGGAATGAGGTAGTAATAGACTGTAATAATTTATAGTAAATAGTAAAATTATTTTGGGTTGGTGCAGGGATCGATCGGTGTCCGGTCACTCCGTCACGACTCGAGAGACGCTTGCCGCGTGTTCTGTTGAAATCAGCGGCGCCACTGCTTTTCAAGTTACCGGTAAATCCCTGATCGCATTTTATGCTTTTTAAAAAAAATAAATAAATAAATAAACGAGCTATAGCTATCGTTGTAATTTTATGCTAATTTCGATTATTTTCATATATTTTTTATATATATAAAAAACATTGTTATAGTACACAGCACCTCAGAATTGAGAATTGTCTTTCACTTTGAATTTTGTGTATTAAGATGAAACGTACTTGATTTGATATGATCAGGTACTCCTGCTGATTGTGTATCTTTAGCATTATCTGGGGCATTGTTTTCTTGGTCAAAGCCTGTTTTGGTATGCATTTACAATCTCTTTACTAATTCTTGTAAATTTATGAGCACTAATGTACTCTTACCATTTTTATCATAAAATATGCAGGTAATTAGTGGAGTAAACAGAGGATCGAGTTGTGGTCACAATATGTGAGTAATATGCTGTGCTTGCTTCATACATAATTTGCTTTGCACTTTCATAAAATGTCGGTGTCCCTGAAAATTCAGACTGGTTCAGATTTTGATTTGTTAAAAAAAAAAAAAAAAATTTGAGAATGTTCAGATTTAACATTGAAAAGTGATTCAACTAACAATCTTTGTGTCCCATGACTTAGGTTCTACTCTGGGGCTGTTGCTGGAGCTAGAGAGGCACTGATTTGTGGTGTACCATCTCTTTGCATATCATTCAACTGGTGACTGTTTTTTCTGTGTTTTATCTCCTCCCAACCCTTTTGAAATTTTGTCGCCCTGCACTTTGAGGGGCCTCTATCGAGTATATTATATGTCGATGTAATTTTTTTTTCCAGGAAGAAGGACGTGAGCTGTGAGAGTGATTTGAAGGATGCGGTCGATGTTTCTTTGCCATTAATACATGCAGCCCTAAGAGATATTGAGAAAGGAGCTTTTCCTAAAAATTGCTTTCTGAATATTGAGATTCCCAGCAGTCCTTTGACAAACAAGGTTTGCTTCTCCAACTGCAATGTTTTGGATTGGAGGAAACGCGTTGTTATTTAGGGAGTTCTTGTTAGTGAGAATTGTATATCTAAACTAGTGTGAATAACTTATCTGCATCCATGTGCCAATGGTACTCCAAGGATATCATTTTAATTTTAATTGAAGGATCTTTCGGGTGTTTAGCTATATCTTTTAGTTATCTGATACTAAGAACAAAACTTCAAAATATGCAAATGCTGTTCTGTGGCACATGTTGCTTTCGTTCCAACCCTTGAGATTTGAAAGAGAATCAAATGTCAGTATGTCACATTTCTAGCCAGATCAACATTAAACAGAAATAGATTCTTAGGCCCTCCTCTTGTTTGATAGGCCAAAATTTTATGAAATTTTAGTGTCAGGGCGTCCATTCTGTCTCATAAGCACTTCAATTAGTCATCACAGTTTGCTTTAGTGATATTCAAGTGCTTTCTAGTTGCAATTGTGGCTTATGTATTTGGACTATACTTTTATATGACAGGGCTTCAAGGTGACCAGGCAGAGTCTATGGAGGTCCTCTCTAAGCTGGCAAGCTGTGTCAGCAGACAGGCATCCCTCGGTTGGTGGCCATTTCATGTCCAATCAGCAAAGCCTTGGTATTAAGCTGGCACAGCTCAGCCGAGATGCCTCCGCTGCTGTAAGTTCTGCATGTTTCTGATACCATAATGCTACAATGTTTTAAGCTCCTAGATTTAGTGGCTTTATGTTTTAGTTGTCAATTATTAAAAGGCACATCCTCTCTAAAATTCTTAGGGTGCTGCGCGTCGCTTGAACTCACAAAGGAAGAATGTGGAGATTGAATCTGTTGGAGTTGCAGGGAAATTCAGTTCCCAACAAACTGTGAAGAAATACTTCCGTTTAGAGGTACAATTAAATGGCAGGACTTTGCAGTAGCAGCCAATACTCACTGTTACTTATCTATGTTTTGGGGATTATGTCAAGCTTGAACATCTTTGATGAGAAGTGGTTATGTTAATGTTTGCAGTTTGTAGAAAAGGAGCAAGAAAATGTAGATGAGGATCTAGATTACAGAGCGCTTGAAGATGGATTTGTGAGTTGCAACTTCTTTGTTTATCATATCTTTCAATCTTTGTCAACCTCTTGTCCTTGATTACTAATTTTGGGCTTGTCTTTTTGGCACTACAGGTTGCAATTACTCCTTTGTCTTTAAATCCAAATAACTGGTTTGAGATTCAATCATCTGTGTCAAACTGGCTTGCTGTTGTACTTGCCAATGAGCAATGAAGCTTCCTAACTTACCAAAAATATAATTACATTAAAAAAGGAGGAAGCTTCATCTTCCTAACGAAGTTACGGTAACGTGTAAATTGGAGGATGCCTCACGGTCCTGTTATTATGTCAAAATCCAAGCCGTGCTATCTCTTGGCAGGTTTATATACGGTTATAACTTTAAAGTAAAATGGTCCACGCTGGCGTAATTTAATGTGCTATTGTGCCAAATGCCTTTGTTGATTTTCATGATGTTGCCACAACATAAAAAATATTGGGCAACTCTCTCTTACTGTAAAATTCTCGAACTTGTGGTTCCTTTGGAAATGAATTAGTTTGGCGAGTAAAAGAGGTAGTACCACCTCTGCTTTATAGTTGGGTACCTTTACACCCACTGGACCAAGCGATAAACGAGAGGACCAAAAATGTTCTACATTTCCCTCCTAAATCTACACCCCCAATCCAACTAAAAAGTGAAAAAGCTCAACTAGAACATACACATGGCCTCGTATAATTTTGTACGTTTTGATGTTTCGCCAACTAACATGAGGTAGCTCATAAATAAATTAATTAGCTAATATGAAGTAGAGTTTGGGCCACGCATCCATGTTCATTAGATGTCATAAACCACAGACCCAGGACCCTTTACGTTCCACGTCAGTTTAATCAAAGCCCAACCCGCAAACAATTTACCAGCTACTTTGCCTACGACACAACTAGGCCTGTACACGGTTCGGTTTGGTGCGGTCAATTTTTTTCGTTTGGAGGGGGGGTGTTGGGGTTGCACCACGCCTATAAGGTGCGGTTTCTCCTCATATCCAACCGCACCTCTCCTGTAGAAGGAAAGAACTGGTTTACACTTCGGTGTAGTTAGTTCATTTATGTTGATTGGGCTTTTACATATGTATATTTTTTCTTAGTTTGGGCTATCGGTCAGTAAAAAGAAAGTTACTATTGAGCTCATTGTTCCTGTTTTTTTAAGTAGGGCCTTTCTTTAAGATATTTGGGCTTTGTTTTTATAAAGATATTGGACATTAAGAAATAATTTTTACTCTGTAACTTTGGCATTTCTTTATACATGTTGGGCTTAAAGCCTTCACAAATTAGCAAGTCGATACTGACTTGTCATTTATAAAATCTCAACCTGTCGCATAATTACATAATAAAAAAAATTATCTCAACCTGTCACATAATCACATTACAAAATAATTTATCTCAACCCACATTACAAAATAATTTACCACCTCAGTTAAGAAAGTAATAAAATCTCAACCTCTCACATTAAACACAATATAAATCTCAATCTAATAAACACAATACCACTACCACATATTAAACACATAAAGTGGGCATAAATCTCAACCTGTCATACTACAAATCAAATACACAAACACATTGATAAAGACCCATTACCCATTGACAGTACACAAGTAACAGATATAAATCATAATGCAAGATAGCCAATAAGTGAATTCCAACAACATTTACAATACATAGTCTACTAGTAGTCATTCTATATAAAATAACAGTAGCATAGCATTTCTCAGAAAAAAAAAAACAGTAGCGTAGCAATAAGGAGTAGTGTAGCACGACACAATAGTTAAGTAGTGCTTGAGAAGCACTATACAAAAAGGATGTAGGACCATAATATACAATTGACACACTACACAATATAAATTTTTCACACAAAAAATAAAAGATAGTCTAGTCTACTAAGACTAATAAGTCTAGTAATTTGCAAGTGGAGTTTGTGGTGTGCCTTTATATTAGAATCATTTTCCCTCTCTCTTGTGTGTGTTTGTTTCACAAAAAAAAAAAAAAAAAAAAAGTAATTTGCAGGTTTGTGTGTTCGTTGTGCTATTGTGATTGTGTTGCCACTTGAGTGGATCTAGTACTAGTAAAAAAAAAAAAAAAAAAAAAGAAAGAAGATAACAGAAGATGCCAGCAAGCAGCAGAAGTTGGTAGGTCAGTAGATTGCAACCCAAGTGTCCAACCACTCCCAATCTAGTCCTCTCCATGATCAAGTCAGCTTGTCATATCCACAAAAAAATTATTTACAGTAAGCCAGCTAACAGCACTAACTTAAATCATCATTTATGGAAAAACTCCATCACTACAAAGTCAATATCTAAAAAATAAACTTCAATAGACAATAGTAAATAACAGTCAATAACACATAGAATAGCAGCCAACAAACATAAAACAAAATAAATAAATTTTAAGTTAGCATACCTTAACTGAGTACAAAAAGTTCATAAAAAAAAAAACTGAGTACAAAAAACAACCCCACATTCCACATCAATCTAGAACAATAGAATCTGTACCCATAGTGGGTTTTGGTGCAAGCTTTAAAAAATGCATATAAATAATAACTCACAAATAAATGACAAAAACGTAGAAAAATAGAAAATAACATAGATACATTACCCAATTAGCTTCATAACTTTCCACTTCATCCATTGCCTGCCGTAAGTTTATTGGTTCATGCTTGGACTTCAACCAATTTTGTGTAAAAATCAAAACTTCAACAATTTAAGGAGACAATGAACTCTAGAAAGGATCTAATACACGACCTCCCATGCCAAAAGCAGATTCTGATGCGCAACAGTAGACATAGGGATTGCCAAAACTTCATGGGCAACTTGAGAAAGGACTTTATATCTAGAAGAATTCACCCTCCACCAATCCAAAATATCAAAGTCTTCCTTCCCAAGATCTTCACAAGCTTCTAATAGATATTGGTCCAACTCAAATTTACATTCCACACTATCCTTATCAACCAAGTGTTGCTTATATATGGTATTATACCTCTTCATTCGTTCTTTTGCACTACCAAAGCCACTTAGCATGGAGGACATGGAAGTAACATCATTGCCACTATTCTCACTAGTCCCACTAGCACTAGCACCACTTGAGGACCTAATTGCTTCGCTATAATGTTTGTATAACCTATTCAAAGCATCTCAAACTCTCAATACCAGCTCATTAGCCTTTTTCCTTGTCATACCATTACTTAAACCAAAACTTCACATATTTCAATTTATATATTGAATCAACCATAATAGCTATAAACAACATCAGATTTATCCTATCAACACTTCCCCAATATTTATCATACTTCAATTTTATTCTTTGTGCCATTCCCTTCAACAATAGATCACCCCTACCATTACATAATAGACTCAATTGGTCCTGAAGACTAGAAAGCTCATGGAAATATACATTAGCAGTCACAAACAAAGAACCATAAAATCTTAAGGTTGCCTCATAAAACATGCCAAGAAACTCAATAAAGAATCTCACATTTTCCCAATCTAAAAATCGAGGAGGACCACTTGATGGATTCTCAAAATAATGAAGGAAATGTCCATCATCATCCTTCATCCTTACAAATGCAGCCATAAATTTCTTTGCATTTTCTAACATCAAGTAGGTTGAATTCCACCTAGTAGACACATCAAGACATGGTTTTAAAACTCGGATTGTTCAACGAATTGAATAAGTGAGAGATTCAAGGTTTTTGAAGTCAGACTGAAGTCGAACCGAGATTGAACCATGATGATATCATAATTAATTTAGTATTTAAAATATAAATAAATATATTAAATTAGTAAAAATTTAAGAATACTTAACATTTTTGTTAGAGCTTAATATCCTACTTTTTTCTTTTTTTGCAAGCCTATGTCTAACGTATCTTCTTCTTCTTCTTTTTTTATTTTTTTATTTTTTTTATTTTTTTTTATGCAATCATAAGTTCATACATAATCCAATACGTCTCAGCCCATTTTATTATTATTTTTTTAAAATCAATCAATGAGAACCATGAAAGAGGAAGTGACGTGAGGGTTGGGGAAGTAGTTGGTAAAAAGAAGTTTTAAATTGTTTATACTTTTTAAATCAGCATCAATATATGATTCTAAAAAAATAAAAATAAAAATAAAAATCAATATAATGTACTGTCAAATAAATGTAGTTACTTATAAAATTGCTTTTACCCAACAAAAAAGTCACTTATAAAAGTAAATAGTTGTCTTGTTCGCTCATAAAGTTTTTATGGTTGTATAAAAGATCTAGATCAATTTTCGCTTGTACCAAAAACTTATTATTGTCTCAATTGGTGTTTTTTTGGTTTGATGATAAAGAGTTATCGTTGTTTGATGATAAGACATAAGTTGAAACTTTATTAAAAAAGTAAATAGTTATATGAAATTAATTTCTGATATTTGGTGCTTACTAAAAATAACTAGGATTGATCAACACGCACGTGCACACCTTTCAGCAACTAGGGAGAGGGATAGCCGACGATGTGAATTGAAGTCCAAGTATTGATTGCCAAACACACTCTTTGACCACCCATTACAATCTTTATCAAATTGTCCTTCTCCCTTATGCAAAATATAAGACAATCCCTTGCAACAATAACATGGGAGGGAACTTCAAATCTTGATTCTACCTCTGCCATAAAATCAATGAACTTGTCATGCTCAACAAACCTAAAAGGTAGTTCATGAACTATGATCATCTTAGCCAAAGCCATCCTAAGTCTTTCCACACTAAACTTCCTCACCACCAGCTCATTAACACCCTTTCCCTCCCTTTTTTTTACTAGGTTGGCCTTTATCACACCTATAAAGGTACTTCTTACAACTAAATCTTATACGGGACCACATGGCTGAGGTTCCATTTTTCCTTTTAAGTGACAGTTATAACGCCCTTGGCAATAGTTGCAACGTGACTTAGGGTCAATGGGATCACAACTCTCTATTTTAGTGAAGTGGTCCCATATCTTAGACGGCTCCTTACCACCATTAAGAGTAACTTGTTAAGTTTTTGTTTGTGTATAAGGGGGTGCAACAATAGATGGTGGAATGAGAGGTTGTGTATTTGGTTGATTGACCAATACAAGGCCTAGGAGTAGGCTTAGTAAGGGGGTTAGATGCAGAAGCAGGAGCATCCATGATCAAATTACATAGACATAAATAACAATCACATATACATACAAGCAATTAAGGAAGCAACAACAAAGAAATAAGCAAGAAACTTGCAACTAATTACAACATATACATGGTTATACACTAGTTTCATAACTATCAATAGATAACAACCATACAAGCAACTTTCTCAATGCTAAAATGGCACATTAGCTTGGATAATCAAACAACAACATCAGCTTTCTCATTGCTAAAATCACAACAACAAGATAATTACCTAAAACCACAAATAGCATGACATAATCAACTAAAATCACAACGAAATAATGAAACAATAGGATAATCAACAAATAAAATTACAATCTTTGAACCCTAGAAACAAGATCAAATAGCAAACCTACTAATCAAAAAATAAGAAAAAAAGAGCAAACCTTTCAACAACATGCAAAAAAAAAAAACCATAGAGACAAGATCAAATAGCATGAGTGAACTAAAAAAACGCTCGAAGCAAAACCAAACACAAACATGACAATTTGACACAACATGGTTAACTTAAACAAAATAAAAATAACCCTAAAAACAAAATCAAACATTACTGAACTCAAACAAATAAATATATAATTATTGTATCCCTAGCATTACTATCACTTTTACATGGCTTATCTCTATGCTATTTTATAGTATAATAATCATAGAGGCTACCCTTTTTTTTAGTAAGTCAACATATAATAATGGGGGAAAAGGAATTTGAACCCTAGTTCTCTTAATAAAGAATAGTAGATTATGTCTCTAAGCTATATGACTCTTGGCATCACAACGCACACTTGATTATGAAAATAGTGATTAGATTTTGGCTAATTTATTAATTTGGTCTCTGAAACTTTTTTTTTTTTAAGAAACAAACACACAACACACACACACACAAGGATAATGAAAATGGGTTCTAATACAAAAGCACACCACAACTCCACTCAAAAATCATGGTAACTTTTAAGGGAGGGTGGAGCAAGTTATACTACACACAACACACTCTTTTAAGCAATGTGGAACAATTACCTATTCTTTTTTTTTTTTTAGAAACAAACACACAACACACACAAGGGGGAGAGAAATCAGTTCTAACACAAAAGCATACCACAACTCCACTCAAAAGTCATGGTCCCTAAAACATTAAGTGTGTTAATTTAGTTCACAAGTTTCCAAAATCAAACCAAGTCATCATTAACTATTCTCTGTTAAGAAGCTTAATTAACATAACAAATAGAACATAAGGGAATGTTTGGTATTCTTGAACCATGATCCTTGCCCCCACCCCACAAGAACTTTATACTGATAGAGTGATTATTACGCTAGGGGTGCGTGATGGTTAGTTATTCATCTTTAAAATGACTGTAATAGATATTCCTTAGTGTATGTAATACATTTCAAAATTAATATATTTCCTAAAATATGAATCTTCCTTTTAAATCATCTTTTACAAGATTTCTATATGTAACAACTAAACTTATGAATAATAATAATTATTTATGTCATTACAATTGTGGGGTATAGAAATTTAATAAGGTAATCATGCCACGCGTCATACCCAAGGCCGAGGAGACCAATACAGTTCCGATGAGTCCATACACTCAGATGGTAAGGTCGGAGAGGCGAGCAATGGCACATTATAGGAGGGGGCCACACTGTAGAGGAAGAATTTCAGAAAGGGGGTTAGCCCTGACATGATTGGAGGGATGGTAGCTGCCACCACATTTAATGCATCTCACCAAACACCCTGACCGCATTTATGTGGAGAAGACCCTTGAACAGTGCTGTTTTGGTTGCCGCAACTCATAGAAGACTTGGGAGGGCATCTGATGGGACAAGCACTCGAGTAGTGGCCTGCATAATCAACAAATAGAGAGCCAAGATCAACCAAAGGAGGCTATATAATGTGAGAGATCCTCCAGGGACAAGGGCAGAGTTCATCTGAAAATCTAAAAAACATTGTAATACAAAGAACTGAAATTGTAATAAAGTTTAAGTATAATATGCTCAAGAACTACTCTTCTCGAACTTTGCCGAGGAAGGATTTCTTCGCATAAAACTTGTTTTCCTTTGTTTTATTTCAATCTTAAATTCATTATGGGCTTTATCCAACTCACCGAAACCTAGTTTTTAGCTCACTCTCTAAAAATTCATTATGTTGGACTCTTTGGGCCTGAATCCTTCTACCTTTTGGCTTAGGAACAAAAACCATTCCTTACAATTGGCGCCTTTGTGGGGAGACTTGAGTTTTGGTGAGATCAACATTCAGCTATGGTGGATTCAGGTCCAAACCAGGAAGAATCTGTTGGTTCCCAGCGCCAAGATCATTTCCTTAACCTTGAATGTAGGAAAGATCGTGAACCAAATTTCCAAATCACCTTTTACACGCAGAGTTGAAGGAGGAAAACTTCCTCGGCAATTTACTCAGCCAACATTCACCATGTACAATGGTCGAACAGATCCTGTGGAGCATATGAGCCACTTCAACCAGAGAATGACTGTTCACTCTAAGAATGAGGCCTTAATGTGCAAGGTATTCTCATCCAATTTGGGGCCTGTAGCGATGAGATGGTTTAATGGCCTGGGTGAAGGCTCTATTAATTCCTTTAAAGAGCTTACTCGAGCGTTTGGAGCTCATTTTGTTACTTGCAGCAGAGTTCCTCGGCCCTTCGACTCTTTGTTGTCCATGACCATGCGAGAAGGAAAGACCCTGAAAACATACTCTGACAGATACTGGGAGATGTTCAATGAGATCGATGAGAATTTCGATGATGTGGCCATAAGGACTTTCAAGGTCAGCTTGCTCGCCGAGCATGATTTGAGAAAGTCTTTGACAAGGAAGCCTGTTAGGAGTGTGCGTCAGCTCATGGATTGTATTAACGAGTATAAGCGAGTCGAGGAGGATCAACAGCAAGGAAAGGGAAAAGCTAAGGTAGTCCCCCAGGATCGGAGGGATTTCAGGTCGAACAGGTACAATAACAACCGACCTTGGAAAGATTTTGCTTGGCATTCTGGCTCAACTACTGCTTAAGTGGTTAGCACTGTATTCCGAGAACCCGTGCACCAGATTTTAGGAAAAATTAAGAACGAGCCATACTTTAGGTGGCCAAATAAGATGGGGGGAGACCCCGCAAAACGCAACTAAAGCCTTTATTGCCAATACCACTAGGAACAAAGGCACACTACAGAAGATTGTAGTACGTTGTGGAGTCATTTGGAGTAATTGGTTAAGATGGGGAAGCTAAAGCAATTCCTGTATCAACCCAACGGACGGGGTGGTCAGGCAGGGTCGAGGGCTCAGAGAGATGCTTCTACAAGACCACCTCTAGGTACAATCAACGTCATTCTCGCTGCTCTGGGAAGGACTGGTTCTCAGCCATCCAGGGTGATGTCTATAGCTCGACCATCTGCAGAGGGATCGTCCCCTGATCCGAAGAGGAGTAGAATGGAAGTCCGGCCGGCTTTGAGCTTTTTAGATGAGGATAAGGTTGGAACCTTGCAACCACATGATGATGCCCTGATGGTCACCCTCAGGATAGGTAGGTATGATGTGAAGAGGGTGTTCATAGACCAACGCTGAGGTCCGAGGACCTAGCCTGCTATGATTCCCTTCTAATAGGGTTTGACTAGAAGATAGTCTTTCCGAAAGGCCAAATCTGACTACCTGTTCAGGCAGGGACAGAGGTCGTGGAGATGAACTTCATCGTGGTAGATGCCTACTCCCCCTATACTGTTATCGTGGCAAGACCTTGGCTTCACGCCATGGGAGCCGTATCTTCCACCCTGCATCTGAAAGTGAAGTATCCTTCTAGGGACCAGGTTGAGGAGCTAGTTGGGAGCCAATCTATGGCTAGGCAGTGCTTAGTGGCTGCAATTAGACATCAGAATGGGGTTGAGTCCTCAGCCTCTATTGAACAAGGTTTATAGCAATCAACGATGCTAGTGCTGTCCACAGATGTGGTGATAGAAGGGGCAAAGTGTGAGGAATTAGAAAAAGTTATTGTTGGTGATGATAAGGAATAATTTTTCCATGTCGGAGTCCAGTTGCCTCCTCGGGAGAAGGAAGAGCTAACAGTTTTTCTTAGGGAAAATATCGATGTATTTGCATGGAATGCTTATGAGGCTCTTGGGGTGGATCCAAATTTCATTTGCCATCACTTAAACGTCAATCCCTTTGTCATCCCCAAAAGGCAATCACCTCGGCACTCATCCAAGGAACATTCTGATGCTGTCAAAGAGGAGGTGGCTAAGCTTAAGTGAGCCGGTGCCATAAATTAAGTTTTTTACCCTGAGTGGTTAGCCAACACAATGGTGGTGAGGAAGAAAAGTGGGAAGTGGCGAGTATGTGTAGACTTCACGGATTTAAATAAAGCTTGCCCTAAGGATCCCTTCCCCCTGCCTCGAATAGATCAATTAGTGGATGCAACTGTAGGCTATCCTCGGATGAGCTTCTTGGATGCTTTCCAAGGATATCATCAGATACCTTTGGCTCTGGATGATTAAGAGAAAACTGCTTTTATTACGCCTACTAGGAATTATCATTACAAAGTGATGCCCTTTGGATTAAAGAATATAGGGTCTACTTATCAGAGGATGATGACTAGGATGTTTGAACCTCAACTGGGCAAAAATATTGAGGTCTATATAGATGATATGGTGGTAAAGAGTAAAGTAAAGTCTGAGCACGTAAATGACCTCCGGAATATTTTTGAGATACTAAGGAAACACAAATTGCGTCTTAACGCTTCTACGTGTTCTTTCGGCGTTGGCTGGCAAGTTTCTGGGTTATATGGTCACTCATCGTGGAATTGAGGTCGACTCTAACTAGATTAGAGCAATTAACAACCTACAGCCTCCTCGGAACCCCAAAGAGATCCAGAAGTTGACAGGAATGATTGCCGCTTTGAATCGATTCATTTCATGATAAGCAGACATGTGCAGGCCCTTCTTCCAGTTGTTGCATAAGTGGAAGGAGTTTAAGTGGACCGAGGATTGTGCCTCGGCCTTCCAGCAATTAAATGAATATTTTTCTTGGCCACCCATTATGTCCAAGCTCGAAGAGGAGGAAGTGCTATTTGCTTACATTGTTGTAGCCTCACATGCGGTGAGCCTGGTACTAATACGGGTTGACAATGGTGTGCAGAGATCGGTCTATTATGTGAGCAAATTGTTGTATGAAGCAGGGGTTCGTTATCTACCATTGGAGAAAGCCATTTTGGTAGAGGTGCATGCTACACGGAAGCTCCTTCATTACTTCCAAGCTCACACCATTGTGGTGCTCACCCAGCTTCCTCTTCAATCGCTGCTTCAGAGGGTTGACTACACAGGGAGGATTGCAAAATGGGGAACAATCTTGGGAGCTTTTGATATCAAGTATATACCCCGCACTTCCATTAAGGGCCAAGTCCTTGCGGATTTGGTGGTCGAGTTTACTGAGTCTTCAATGGGAGAGGACAGGGAAGAGCAACGTGTGGATGGAAAATCAGTTGGCGTAGTCTCCTTGCAAGGGCCTTCATCCTGGAAGGTGTACGTTGACGGGGCAGCGAATCAAAGGGGGATCTGGAGTGGGGCTAGTTGTGGTATCCCCTGAAGGGGTGATTATTAAGAAATCCTTAAGGTTGGGCTTCTCGGCCACGAATAATGAGGCTGAGTATGAGGCTTTGCTGGTAGGAATGGCTATGGTTTAGAAAATGGGAGGAAGAGCAATGTAGTTATTCTCAGATTAGAGGTTGGTTGTAGGCTAGGTGAAAGGAGAACTGGAGGCTAGAGATTCGAGAATGCAAGAGTATTTAAATCAGGTTAGGCACCTGCAATCAGGGTTCGGGTCTTTCACCTTACAGCAAATCCCTAGAAGCAGAAACACGCATGCAGACTCTCTTGCCACTCTCGCAACCTCCTCGGCGCAGAGCTTACCTCCGTTTATCCTAGTTAAGGATTTGTGTAGGCCCACTAGAATGGAGAGAGAGAAGGTCCATATTCACCAGATTTGGGTGGGACCTAGTTGGATGGATCCTATTGTGTTGTTTCTTAAGAATGACATCTTACCCGAGTAGAAAGGGGAAGCTGATAAAGTGGGGAGAAAAGCTCCTTGTTTCTGGTTGTCTAAGGATCAAAAATTATACAAGCGCTCTTTTTCTGGGCCCTATTTGCTATGCGTCCATCATGAGGCAGTGGAACCACTCTTAGAAGAGTTACACAAAGAGATTTATGGAAGTTATACAGGGGGCAGATCATTGTCTCACAAGGCCCTTACTCAAGGGTACTGATGGCCAAATATGTAAAAAGAGGCACAAGAATACGTGAAGAAGTGTGACCAATGTCAGAGATTTGCTCCAAACATTCATCAGCCAAGGGGTGTCCTCAATCCTCTATCTAGCCCTTGGCCTTTTGCCCAATGGGACTTGGATATTATAGGACCTTTCCCTAAGGCAACATGGAATAAGAGATGGCTGTTGGTCGACATAGATTACTTCACCAATTGGGTTGAAGCTAAGCCACTGGCAAATATCAGGGACGTGGATGCCTGAAAATTTGTGTGGAAAAATATTGTCACTCGGTTTGGGATCCCTCATACCCTCATCTCGGACAATGGTCTTCAATTTGATAGCAAAGCCTTCAAGAGGTACTATTGTGAATTGGGCATTAAGAATAGGTACTCAACCCTGGCTTATCCACAGGAGAATGGACAGGCCGAGGATGTCAATAAGGTCATAGTGAGTGGACTCAAGAAGAGGCTGGATGATGCGAAGGGTAAATGGGTGGAAAAGTTGCCACACATTCTTTAGACATATCGGACTACCCCTCGTAGGTCAATAAGGGAGACACCATTTTCAATGACCTATGGAGCTGAGGTTGTGATTCCTCTTGGGACTGGATTCCCAACGCTGAGGACAAGCTTATTCACTCCAGACAGCAATGACAACCTACTAGAAAAGAGTCTGGATTTAATTAAAGAACAAAGAGAAAGTGTCATGGTTCAATTAGAGTATTATCAACAGAAACTCAAATAGGGGTACGACTCAAGCGTGAAGTTAAGACCATTAGCCCCTGGGGACTTGGTATTAAGAAAGGTTGTGGGTACTGCAAAAAACCCAGCATGGAGAAAGTTAGGGCCCAATTGGGAAGGGTCGTACCGCATCACCTTAGTAGCTAGTATAGGCGCATACTTCCTAGAAAACCTGGACGAAAATGTTGTACCACACCCCTGGAATGTAAATAACCTGTGAAAGTATTATTATTAATAAAAGGCAAATCTGCCATGTTTTTGTTAAAGTTGTGTGTCATCTTGGTTACTTGTTTGAATATTAAACAGAACCTTGGTCATGTCTGGTTCCTCGGACCACATACCTTGGGTAAATTAATATTCTTGGTTACTTGTTTGAATATTAAACAGAACCTTGGTCATGCCTGGTTCCTCGGACCACATACCTTGGGTAAATTAATGTTCTTGATTACTTGACTAAGTATTAAACAAAACCAAGGCCATGTCTGGCTCCCCAGACCACATGTCTTAGGTAAATTAATGTTTCTTGAGCAAATATCAATATGTTAAATGGAGCCTCGGACCACATGCCTTGAGTAAAATAACACTTCGCAATTTCACAAAGGATGGTACCTTGGCATATGCATCATCATTAGAAAACGAGGACTCACCTTAGGTTTTGGTTAAATGATTCTGAAGCTACATTCATAAGGTACTCTTAAATTGAGAGACTTCAAACACCCCCTTTTTCTACTAAGTGTTTTGCTTGTCTCTAAGGACTTAGACATTCCTGTTGATTATACAGTTTTTAGCACCAACACATAGTTATTTTTCTCACTGTTTACATGCGCTTAATTCATTCGAATTAACAACGAATCATTACTGTTAGCTTTTGTTAAAGTATGGGTGTTCACCCTCAAAAGCATCATCAATCTAACCTTACAGCAAAGGACAAAACAGTAACTACAGCTAATCAGAGATAAATATTGTAAGAAAAACAAAGGTTCATAAAGCAAAAGTTAATGTCTTTTCATTGAACAAAAGAAAGATACATCATAAACAGTGGCAAACTGCCACAACAAAAGAAAAGTACAAAAAAAGGAAGAAGGGAAAAATCTTAAGCTAAGCCTTGGCTGGAAGAGGGTCTTCTTTGCTGGCTGGCTGGGAGATAAAAGGATCAGCAGGCTTGCCCGAGCTAGTATTCTTCTCCTGGGCCACGACTTGAGGCTTGACCAGCTCGGACCCCTTTGTCTTCTGAGCAGCTTCTTTGCCTCGATCAGCCTCTGGGCCCTTAGCCTCTGGCAGAGTTTTAGCTTCCTTGCCCTTGGCTGCCTCCACCCCCTAGCCTTGGTCACTAGCTTTACCAGGCCTTTTGGAGGCCTCAAGAGGGGGAAGAGGGCCCTGGGTGCTTGGAAACTGCTCAGGGGTAGTTGTTGCGGGGAACGCATTTGCTCCGGAGCCCAGAAATGCTGCAGGGGCCTCTCGGAGGTCTAGAGGGTAGTAAACGTTCTCAGCCCTCCTCCATTCCAAGGTAACAGGGAATCTTGCCAGGTTCAGCGCCTCGGTCCACACCTCTTGGCAGTAGTCCCTGCAGACCTCAGGCAACTCCTCGGTCAGGCAAGCCTCGGTCTCTTGCACCCTGAGATCATAGAAATTTTGCTCCGAAGCATCTACAACTGCCTTAGCCGCCCGAGCAACCTCCTTGGCTTTCTCCAGCTCTGCCTTCAGATCCATAACCTCCTGTTTGGTCGTGGCCAGCTCTATCTCAGCGTAGTGGAGCTTCTTGCGTTGCTCCTCAGCTTGATCCTGATCATTCTTAAGGCCAGCCTTAGCGCTCCTCCTCCCCCTCTCCTCAGCAGCCAGCTTCATATCGAGCTCCTTATTCTTCTACTCGGCAACGACCAAAGCTTTGTTGGTCTCAGCGTGGAGATTGTTCGAGAGCCTGGCCTCGTTTCATTCATCTTTCACCCATTCCTCGGCCATAAAGACCTCCTGGATAGCTTGCACAAAAACGACAGAGGAATGCTTTATCAAATAAGGAAAAGATAACCTAGCATAGGGTTATTAAGGCGTGTTGAGAAGCTTACCAAGGCCAAGTCCCTCTTTAGGGACAAAAAGAGGTCCTGCTGCCTCACATTCTTCAGAGTAGCCATATCCTTTGGCAACAAGAGGGGCTGATCCAAAGCGTCGGCAAGGTAGTGAGCATTTCCTCCCTAGAACTCCCTGATGGTGGAGTTCCATGGTATGGCTGCCCTATCCAGTTCCAGTTGAGGGTTCCACGTTGGATTCTGAGGGCGCACCTCGACCACGGGCCAACCCTTCTTGCTCTCGACCGAGGAAACCTTCCCCTTGTCCTTGGCCGTCCCTGAAAGCTTGGGAGGAACCTCCTCATTATGAGGGACCAACTCCCCTCCTCGATCACCTCCTTGTCCTTCTTTCTCTTCTTTAGATTGGCAGGCGCGAAGGGGTTAATTGAAGGAGGGGGAGAAGGAGGAAGGAGCAGGAGGGAGCTGAGACCCTGAGATGTCCTTGGGTGCCGACCCTTTGGCTCTACCCACAAGGAGTTCACGGAGACCCTTCTTCCTCTCCAGTGGCATTCTTATTCCTCTGAATCGCTGTTTATGCACGTAACGACGAGTCCGAAAGTGCTAATGCTTGAAAATCTGTCAAGCTCGTCTTCCGAATCCGAGACTTAAATCACAGGCTCTCCCTGCTCCTTTCTCTCTTCCTCAAGCTAAAATTAGTCTATCTCAGCCTCGAGTGACAGACGCGAAGAAGCTATCTCTTCTCTCGGAACCGCTACTTTACGGGGAGAGCGATGGGAAGGCAGTTTAACTTGCACAGTGCCTTCTCGGGCTAGGAATCCGGGCACCAAGACGTCAATCCGAGCCAAGCGAGGATCACTTGCTCTGATCGCGTTGCCCACGTCCTGAAACTTGTTGGATAGAGGCTTGAAGTTGAGGATAAGGTGGACAACTCTCAGTTGTTTGTCCTCGCTCACGAACACCTCTGCTCTCAGCACCTTATTGAGATCTGGAATGTTGACGAAGTTGATGTTGGGGGCCACGTATCTTTTATTTGCGAAAATAGCCGAGAAAGCGAAACCACAGTTAGAGAAACAAGCCCTCAGTCAGAAGGGAACAAAATACTAAAGGAACGAAGAGGGAAGTAAGCTACAAAGCTAAACCTAAACCTAAGGTACCCCACCTGGTGCTCCCTCCTGGGTTGGGCAGTGAAGACTGTCATGCCATTCACCCGAAATGATTAGAAAGTCATCTTTCATGCCTTTGTTGGACTTGGGGAGACACGAGATGAGCCTAACTTCAGAAGACCTAGACTTAAGGTAATAGCCTGAGTTTGCAAGCAGATGGCACTCGTACATCCAAACAATGTCAGGCCAGGTGAGGCCCAACCCCATTTGCTCGCTGAGAGCATCTATGCTACCTAGGACCCTAAACAGGTTGGCCGCGCACTGGTGAGAGCATATCCTATGGGCGATCAGGTAGTCCCTAGTCACTCTACCCATGGGAAGCCTCATTCCCCTTTCTATGAAGGCGATCATCAGAGTGACGACCTCCCCTTCCTTTCTGTAGGTATGCCACTCACCCAAAGGGCAATACCACAAGGAGACACCTCGGGGAATGTGATATAAGGCCCTAAACCCCTCCATACTTGCGGTGGTATCTAGTAAATGAGCAAACCTACCCATCTAAGCAGACTAAGGAGAAGAGAAAGGAATTTTTGTGAAGAAAGAAACAAAAAACAGAAGGCCTAGGAGACTGGCCGAGGAGAAGAGAAACCTAAGAATAAGGGAACTTATGAAAATAAGGGCAAGGGTCAATTCAGGAGCTTCTTGAAAGGTTGAAGATTTGAAAAATCTTGAAAGTTTGAAGATTTGGAAAGTTTGAAGATTTGGGAAGTCTTGAAAGTTCAAAGATTTGGAAAGTGGGAGAAATGAATTCCTTAGGCGCCTTATATAAGAGGCGGAGTTGGGCGGGAGTTACCCTGCCCTAAATTTCGAGGAAAAATATTAGCCGTAGGATTTTCATCTCATCGTAGGACGTGGGAGACAAGGCGCCACAGGGAGCATTTAATGAGACGTTACGGACTTCGAAGCGCAAAGAGCGATTATGGGGCATGCGAAGTGACATTCTCATGTGGGAAAAACAAAGACGCGTGTGGAGTCAATCACTTAGGATCAAAACCCCATTTTTCTCCTCGGATAAGAGAGAAAAATCAGAGTTTTTAAGGACTATTGTGGGGTACAGAAATTTAATAAGGTAATCATACCACGTGTCATACCCAAGGCCGAGGAGGCTAATACAATTCTGAGGAGTCCATACACTCAGATGGTAAGGCCGGAGAGGCGGGCCATGGCCACGTCAATGGCACATTACAGGAGGGGGCCACACTATAGAGGAAGAACTTCAAAGAGGGGGTTAGCCTTGACGTGATTGGAAGGATGGTAGCTGCCACCACATTTAAAGCACCTTACCAAACACCCTGTCCGCATTTTTGTGGAGAATACCTCTGAACAGTGTTGTCTTGATTGTTGCAACTCACAGAAGATTTGGGACGGCGTCTGATGGGACAAGCACTCGAGTAGTGGCCTGTATAATTAACAAATGGAAGGCCAAGATCAGTCAAAGTAGGCTATATAATGTGAGAGATCCTCTAGGGACAAGGAGGGAGTTCATCTGAAAATCTGAAAAACATTGTAATACAAAGAACTAAAATTGTAATCAAGTTTAGGTAGAATATACTCAAGAATTACTTTCCTCGGGTTTTGCTGAGGAAGGATTTCTTTACATAAAACTTGTTTTCCTTTGTTTTATTTCAATCTTAAATTCATTATGGGGGTTGTCTAACTCACCGAAACCTAGTTTTCAGCCCATTCTCTAAAAATTCATTGTGTTGGGCTCTTTGGGCCTGCATCCTTCTATCTTTTGGGCTCAGGAACAAAAACCAGCCCTTAGAACAATATCTTCTATTTTCAGTACTAAAAATTACTTTTCATAATATAATATTCATTTAATGTGCCAATCGTACCCGACTTAACTTAAATTGAATGAATCAATTGTGAAATGATCAAATAGAAAATGGTAAAGACACAAAAAATTTTACAACTTTTATAATAACTTGCAACATAACGAGCTGTAAATGGTAGATGTCAAATGATAAGTCTACACCTCTACCACTTATAATTTGACTTGTGATTTTTTTTTTTTTTTTTTTTTTCTAAAACATTGCTCAACGAAATAATTCTAGAAACTTTCCTGTTGTGGTACGGACATTGTTGCTAGTAAGGACTGACTAGTATTACACTTCTGTTTCGATCAGATATTCAGAGCAAAGTGTCACGACATGATTGGCTGAAGTGTCAGCAGCACTATGAAATTGTCAGAATGTAGCACAGCTCAGCACCTGCACACCTACTCTCAACGCTATATGCAATTATCGTACAATTATCTTATTTTCTTTACAAATTTTTTTACATTTTTAACTTTAATTTTTTACTTCATTTTAATATTTTTTTTATTTAATGATTAAAATTAAAAATTATTTTTTCTAAATTTCAGTCTCAATCCTTCGTTGCTTTTGCATCAAATGTAATTGCACCTAGAGTCAATCATCAGCAATGAACAATGAAGACAGAGCCACCGAACACTTTGAAGGATCACCGTGACATGTGGCATCCATGCAGATCAGGAACCGACAAGAATGGAGCCCAAGTAATCGCATCATCTTGACCGTTCATATTGTAAAATGTAGATCCAATGGTCCAAAATCTTACTTGTTCCGTCCAGATAAGAGTCTGAAACTTTGTTGGAAGCAGGGGTGGAGCTACGTGGCCATCCCAAAAATTAAAAAAAAAAATTTTAAGTAGGTAAAATTGCATTCTTGAACCATTTTTCTAAGAACTGGCCTGAAAAATTATTTGGCCCCTCCATTTGTCCACGTTTAGTGTTCCTTGCAAACTTGCTTTTCATCTTTTAATATTTTTCTTCATTTATTATTAGTTTTTATTGTTGAAACTTCTTCATATGTACCATTAGCTTGATTAGAAGTTTTACTTTTTCAATTCTTAAGTTTCAATATATTTTTCTGATATGGTGTGAGCTGATATTGTTCTTTATTATTATTATTATATTGCTCTATGTTGTAAGCTAAGATTGTTGTCCGCATCTGTTGCTACTTGCTAGTAAATGTTGTTCTTTGTTACTGAATATACCTGTTGTTGTTTTTCCTGCTTTGTTTTTTCTGCTCTATTTTGCTGTGGCCATTCTTTTGGCTTTATATTCTTTCTTTTCTTTGTATAAAATTTATAATTTTGTCTCAAAAAAGAGTGTTGAGCTTATTTGAAACTAGCAAAAATAACTTTAAGATATTGAGAAGTACTAGAGTATTCTTCTCCTTTTTTTTATTTTTTAAATAAAACCAATTGATAAGCTTTATTCAAAATACAAAGTCATCTTGTATTTTTATATATAATTTCATATTGGCTTATAAGGATTTTGTTATTTTTAATTCTAAAAATTTTATATATTCTTGTAGATGTAATTGTTATATTTATATTTAATTTCTTGAATGGTTTGAACTTATGGTTGTTAAAAGGACTAAGAGAAACTTAGAAGGGAAAATGAACTTAAGATACTTAAT
Source organism: Notholithocarpus densiflorus (assembly GCA_030021035.2). Taxonomy (NCBI): domain Eukaryota; kingdom Viridiplantae; phylum Streptophyta; class Magnoliopsida; order Fagales; family Fagaceae; genus Notholithocarpus; species Notholithocarpus densiflorus. The sequence continues at coordinate 1,407,517 of JARYZH020000009.1, read as the reverse complement.
TGGTCATTTAGTTTTTTTAAGTGCTAATAAGAATTACATTGATTAAACCAATGCACAAAAACATATATGTAGCATTTTGAGTTTTTCTTAAATTGTGACTCACTACGAGATAGTTTAACCTCGGCCCCCCAAACCAAAATTTCTAGCTCCGCCCCTGGTTGGAAGTCCACGGTCTACGGACTGCTAGTCCTTGAAGCAGTGTCACTGCCAAGTCCACAGACAAGTCTAACTAAAGGACAACAAGTTTTAATTTGTTTTCCTTTCCCTTTTCCACAAAATATTTTAAAGCCGTGGCACTTAACTATTGGAGGACGGTATTGATTTCATTAATAATTTTGGAACAAAGTGCTAAGAGGTTGTGAGTTTAAAACTGATCTATACCTCAAAATGCAGAAATATGGGCTATTTGGTTGGAGATTTTTAGTATCGTTGTTCAGTTTTCAGTGTTGTGAAAATACATGTTTGAGTGTTATAGAAATATGTGTTAGAGGTATTATTGTTGTTTAAATACTGAAAACTATTGTTTAAATACTAGTACCAAACAGCCCAATGATGATGGGGTGGGATAGTGACATGTCTTGCTATGCACAACACTGGTAGGGGTGGAGTTAGAAGTTTTTGTTGGGAGGCCAAGGCTAAACCATTATTTGATATGCTATATTTCAAGAAAATCTCAAAATACTATATCTCTCTCTCTCTCTCTCTCTCTCTCTCTCTCTCTCTTTCTCTCTCAAGGTAGTTTTTTCCCTCGAGTTTCTCCTATTCCTTTCAACAATTATAAGTCTATAACGTCCACAGAATTTAAATATGACTATATAATAAAACTAAACTACATCTGCATGAACATTTTATTAATAGAAATTAAATATAACAAATCACTGGTTGCAACCATAAAATAAATAGAATATAAATTTATCCAAATAAGATTACTTTTGTTTAAAAATATAATTAAGATCACTTCTATACCTCTGAAATAAATAGAAACTGAACTAAATAAGAAAACCATTAACCACAACCATAAGATAAATAAAAAGAAATTGAACTAAAATAGAAATGCAAAAGCAGAACAAGAATTTTGCACCTCTTAAGATTCACTTAGCTTCAAATAAGAAAACTTTTTGTTAAGAAAATGATTTTTTGTTTCTTGGGATTGATTTTGTTAAGGTGATGAAATGTTTTTGGATGAATGGAAAGTAGAAACTGCAAGTTGTTTTGGGAAAAAGCTCAACTAAGCTTAGAAGGCTATTAAAAGTTATGGGTGGCTGACGTGTTGGGAGGGAATGGTGAAAGACTAAAAGTTAAAAGACTAAACCATGCAAGAGATTAAGGGTCATACACCCACAGACAGGTGGTGGGGGGGTGGTGTGGGAACCCCTTATAAAATCTAATTAAGGCATAGATTTCACCTATTCTACAAAATTTTTAAAAAATTTGTGGGGGCCTTCGCCCCTCTAATTGTAAATGTGGTTCCACCCCTAGCGTTGGTGGTACCTATGAGCTTATTGAAAAGTCTAAGTGATAATGTATCATTATATGACATGAGATGATGATTATTTACACAAACTACTGTTTTTCTTTTCTAAAAAAACATTAATAATTTTGGTTTGGACAATGAATGCCACCCCATTTTTAAACTTCTTAGATGAGTCCAAAAGTGACACTCGGACACTCCCAATTGGTGCAACTTTTTTTTTAATTACAATTTATCATTATGATTTAACCTTTGTTAAATTTAGTCTGAAAACTTTTAATTACTGAGTTTAATTTTGATTCCCTAAAAGTGGGATTGAAATTATATCGTAGTGTTCACAGAATTGATGTTTTGTATATGTGCTCTATTATTGCCTCTTATCTTAAAGGACTGATCATGATTAAGCCTCGTAGTGATATTTGCAAAATTCCATTTTGATCCAAATCTTAGAAAGTTAAAATATAGCAATTAAAAAAACATGTGAGACACAATTGTAATTGGGTAAAAGAAAAGGATCAATAATTTATCCACAGATTACAAAACTAGTTAATAGAATGTAATCATAATGGTTTATTGTAATCCAAACTTTAGGAAGTCTATCGGTAGAAGAATTGGATTTTATGGAACTGCAAAAAGGGCTCTAGTTGAGGTTGTGCTTGGTCGTTTTTGATTCACTGAATTAAGCAACTATTAAGAAAGAAAATGAAACCTACTCATTACTTCAAAGACCAAAATGGGGATGGAAGGAGAACTCCCAAAATGAAGTTAGTAATAGGATTTTAGAGAAGGAAGAGATAGGGTTTTGGCAAGGGTTGTGTGTACCTCTAACTAGAGTAGAATTTATAGAACTTGGCTAATGGGTATGGAAGCCTTCCCAAACAGGAATACACCTAACATACCGTCATCTTCGAAGTCGGCTGAGAAAATACGAGGATGGGTTGTCCCATGTAAAGTAGCGACTCTAGTCAAGTAGCACTTAATATGATTGAAGGTAGGAGAGTAAAATAAATATTGATGCAAGAGACAATGGACTTCTATGGACACTCCTTGTTAAGGGGATGTATTTGGCCTCAGACCTCTTTTGAGGAAGCTAGGACACCCTTAACTTAACTTTCAACTAGGTCAACCCCCCTTGAGATTTTATATGTAGTTTGGAAAAGATGGTTAGGCTTGTCAGTATGACAAATTTATATCAGTAATAATCAATAACATTCTTTTTGTTCAGTCGAACATAAAATCTGAAAATAAATTATCTTAATAGTCTAATGGGGTCGAACCAACATGGTAGTTTGGATTGGGCCTCTATGGTCTTCCCTTCCAAAATCAAAAATGAAAATTGAAAGTTTCTCAATTAGATAGCCATAGATACATACCAGACAAGGTGAATCGTAATCTATTTATTTAATTTTAGAGTCCCTCTCCTCCATAAATATAAAAATGTTAACAAGAGGGGTCATTGAGAAGTTTCTAGAAAGTTGAGGGGTTAAGATTAGGTGGGGACGTGAGGTCTGGTCCACATAATAGTCACAAATGGCAAAAACTTCAAAAAGTAATGAAACGTGGCGAGTCACCCTCATTCCTTATTTGGAAATTAGACTCACACGGTCACACACACACAGACACCTCTCTCTGCAATTTTCTTCCTTCTAAATTATCTAAAAGAACTCTTCTTCTCTCTAAAAAAAAAAGTTTACAAAAGAAAAATAGCTACTGAAATTGACGATTGTTAGGGCGGTGGTGGCGGCGATACAATTTTATCATTCCCAGAGCCCATTGAGGAAATAGAGATAACAATGAAAGATCCAGTGGTCACAGTCAAAGTAGAACAGGGAGAAGAAGAAGAAGAAGAAGAAAAGGAACAAACGACACCGCTTCATCACATTCCAGCTGTTTCCGGGGAAGTAGTAGTCCCTGAAGAACTACTAAACGACACAGCTCCGCCGACTCTGACACTGGCCAAAGAGACCGAGGCGATCAATATCAAAGAAGAAGAGGAAGAGGAAGAAGATGATGAAGAAGAAGAAGAAGAAGAAGATATTGAATACTCAACTCCGAAGCCGATGGAGGGTCTAAACGAACAAGGTCCACCGCCGTTTCTGAAGAAGATTTTCGACATGGTGGAAGACCCAGATACCAATACGGTCGTGTCGTGGAGCGAGACACGGGACAGCTTCATTGTTTGGGACGAGCATGTTTTTGCCGAAGATCTGCTTCCTAGGTATTTCAAGCACAAGAACTTCTCTAGCTTCATTCGCCAGCTCAATACTTATGTAAGTTGCAATTCCCAAGTTTCTCTTTTTCTCAAAGTACTCTAATTTGTAACCAATGATTTTTTGTGCGTGTGTGCGTGTGTTTTTAAACTATATTCCACAAGGGTTTTGCCGGAAAATTAGTTAGTGTTTGTGAATTTGTGGTGATTGTAAAAGTTTTTATTTCTTTTATATAGACTTAAAAGTTTTTATATTTTATGTGCTTAAATTTTTGTGATTGGTTTTGTTGTCGATGGGGGGTTTTGATGGTGGACTAATTATATGGGTGAAGGGTTTCAAGAAGATTGATACGGATATGTGGAAGTTTGCAAATGAAGAGTTTCAAAGTGGGAAGAGGCATTTGCTGAAGAACATAAAGAGGAGGAATCGATTGAACAAGCAGGAACATGGAGTAGTAAGTTTGAAATTGAGGAAACCTGGGGTGGAGACTGAACTTGAGAGTCTGAGGAAGGATCAGAATGTATTGCAAGTGGAAATCTTGAAGCTGAGACAACAACAAGAGGACTCACACAATCAACTCACTGCTGTTGAAGATCGCATTCGATATGCAGAGTGTAGGCAACAACGGATGCTCTTGTTTCTCACCAAAGTAACCAGAAACCCCAACTTTGCTCACCAGTTAATCCAGAAGAGAAAGCTTAAGAGAGAGCTGAATGGGGGCGAGATTAGCAAGAGACGTAGATTGCTAGCAACTCAAGGCCATGAAAGCTTGCTTGAGGCCATTGACACCAGCCTTGGTGTTAATGGGAGAAACGAAGTTCAGGGAGACTCGGTGACAGTTCTAACTGATACATTGCAAGAGATTGTGGATACTTTTCCATTACAAACATCCTTCCCAGCTCCCATGGATGATGTATTGTGCAGTCCTCTTCAGTATCAGAAGGTCAATGTGATGCCTGGAACAAGCACTCCTCCAGAAATGTCATCGGTTTATAATGTCATGTCGGAGAAACTAATGGGGGACAATTCGATTGTTGATGAAGATTTCACTATGAATGACTCTCAATTCTATTCTGAGTTGGAGGATTTGATTGCCAAGCCACCTGACTGGGGTGGTTTTGTAAGTGGACTGGTTGAGCCAGCTGGTTGTGTTGGGTCGATGACATAAGTTCACAGGTATATCTTAGTGTCTTGAGTCTGCTCTTCTTGTCCAATTCTGTAATTTGATTTATTTTCTACTCTAACCTGGGAATAGTCTCTTAGAATATCTGACTATTAATCTCTTGGATAAGTGTACTTCCCCAATTCTACATCCACCGAGTAATTACAAGGAGTCCTTTAGGATATTTGAATCCAGGACTTCATTGATCATATGAGGCTAGGAAATTACTAGAACAATCCTTTAGGATTAATTCTGTGATTTGCCTAACACGATATCATATTACAATTTTGTGATATAGGCACATAAAGAAGGTTGCAAGAGTATGTTGAGAGAGCTGTTGCCACTTCATCAACGGTGGAGAGTTGCACTTGCAGCTGATAGCAGGAATTCCTAATCCCTATTGGGTGTTGATACTGATGGCATGTTAGTTACCTACAGATGTTCATACTTCCTATCTACTTTTTCTTCTTTCTTAAGGTCGTGTACTCTTGTGTTGTAGAAAGTCATAACTGCTATGTATTGTTATATACCAGTACTGCATAGCTTGGTCTTTCTTATCAGTGGAATTCATGGATTTTGAAGTGGCAAAATTATTCTAGGAGCAATGCTCCGTCTTTTTCACATGAATGCTGAACTCTATTATTATAAATTTAACTTAAGAGATTGCTGGGAATCACAATTTATGTGTGAAAACGGAACATTATACCAAGAGTACTAATGGAAAACCATTAGTACTTTGTTTTAATGGAAATAATTACAAAAACCAATGGTAAAATAATTACGAAAACCAATGCTAAAGTACTAATGGAAAACCAATAGTACTTTGTTTTAATGGAAATAGTTATTTCTTTCACTAATATTACTAATAGAAAACCAACAGTATTTTGTTTCAATGGAAATAATTATTTGTTTCACTAATGGAAAACCAATAGTAATTTGTTTCAATGGAAATAATTATTTGTTTCACTAATGGAAAACCAATAATAATTTGTTTCAATGGAAATAATTATTTGTTTCACTAATAGAAAACGAATAGTACTTTGTTTCAATGGAAAACCTGAGGGACATACAGTTAAACTTGATGTGAATATAGTTTTTGTGCTTTCTACTGTATGGTAGTATTAAAAAAATAAGTCAAAGAAAAACTATTTATGGTCAACTGAAAAAATATTTTTTTTAGTAGATAATAGTTATATATATATATTTTAAATGAATCATTTTATAGGGAAAAAATTAACGTACATCAAAACAAACTGACTAATTACTTGTTAAAGTGTTCCGTTAAATTTATATTAGACTAATTAATTGTTTTACCACCCTAATGCTTCGAAGTTTCCATTTAGATATACAGTAGTAGTGCTTGAACTTGCAGCTTCAACTAATACTGTGCAGCACTGTTTTAAAACTTTACGGCGATTAGTGCTTGACTAGTTTACACGAATGGTATTGACTGCTTGCATTGTTTATATATAAATATATATATATATATATATTTGCCACCTTTCTAAATATATTTATGGACCTAGGGAGTAGTAGTGACTCAATGTTGACTTTGGCTTGTTGCACGAAGAAAGAAATCTATAGACTTGACTTGTGTTGCACGATGAAAGATGAAAGATGAATGATATAAAGAGTAGCACCAGCAATGGTGAGGTCCCTTAATTTAAATTATATTTTAGGGACACCAAATCTACGATGAAGACGCTTAACTGCATGGTAGTGAACTTCATATTATTTTTATTAGATATTCGTGAACTTTATAGTTTACATGATTTCTATCCTTTTGATAATGTGGTAGATGTCCCTACTAAATTCCTAAATAAAAATATTATCCCAACTAATTGGAGCCAAATGAAATGATTATAGATCTTCACTAGAAACTTCAAAAAAAAAAACATGCATCTGTGCTCGAAATTGAGAGCCACTTGTTTCACAACACATAGTTGTACAATAATATTAATATATAGTTGGTGGGTCTTAATCTTAGACAAGATGTGACTAAAGTTGGTTTAGATAAGATTTTGTTGCCCAAAGGAGGAAATACGAACTCAAATAATAGTTTGGAAATAAGCTCTTTGACTAGGGACATATCTAGACTCTGTCCGAATGATTTAACCCAAAATGACTATATTCTAAAAGCACCACTTTTTTTTTGTTCGTTAACAGTGAAAGTACAGTCAATTACAAGCACCAATTTTTGCTTTTATTGGTAATTGTCACTTTGTCATAGCACCAATTTAGTATATGAACTGGACACTTTTCTTAATTTTCTCTATATAGACCAAGAATGGTGCGGGGGAGTATCAAAATAAAAAATAAAACCCCAGAAAACGGGCACTGAAATGTGAAACCACCACTCTAGAGTCTAGAATACAACTACAACACAGTCTCCCTCCTACAATCAATTAAATACAGACTTTTATAATACAAGGGGAAAAAAAGGTGAAATGGAACTATATGAATATGATTACAACAATAAAAAGAAGCATATCACATCTTATATTTTGACAAATATTTATTTCTTGATGGTAAGCTTACTATTAGGCTTCATAACTCCTATGGATGAAGATGATGAAGATGATATGGCAGACCTATCAAACTCCTGCTTATCTTCATTGAATGCCTTAATTAGAACTTCTTGGAGCTCCATATATCTTTGTCTCTTTAATTTTCGTTCTTCTGGAGTGTCGTTCCCTACATACGCTAGTTGTGATATATCATCATCATCCATTATCTTATTAAGGACTTTCGAGCAACGAGGGAAGAAGCGTTTTCCAAGTTCCACTGCTCAAGTTAAGGAAGAGAAAATCAAGCATGTTTACCAAAAGAACAATAATGAAAGTTCCATTAGATTAGAATGATTGTAAGAAACAGCAAAATTAGGTGACAGGATCTGCCTCATAATTTCAAATATAACATCTAGACAACATAATTCTTGTAAGCTCCAATCTGAAGGGGCACATCTGGGTGAGTTTTTTGCAAAGTATGAATGTATGATAGATCAAACTTTTGTTGTTATAAGGAAACAAAAGATATAATCATGCAGGTGTATATAGGTATATGAGGCATCATTACCAGTTCTGGAGAGTGCTTTCATCCTAATTAGATGCTCCTCTTGAATTTTGAACGGTGCTTCATTTAAGTCTACAGTCGTTCTCCGGTCATCACGCAGATTCTTAGACCTGATGGCTAATGGAAACTCAGCAGTGCCATCAACTTGAGCAATATCCATTACAACTTTTGCTTCCACCGGGAAAAGAAGTTTTGCCAGTCCAACTGTCAAGTATTAACAATCAATATTTAATAGCATAATCATCAGAAACTGTTTCAAACCACAGATACTGAATTTAACCAAGAACCTTTTCATAATAACCAGCTTAACTTCCATGGGATCATTAACTACTAGGTAAATGGAAATGAAAAAAAAATCCCATTCCCTAGTACCATGTTAGTAAATACAAGATTAAATATTGAAAATCACAAAATCAAGAAAACTTATTCTTATTTGAGCTAGCCTGGCCAAACAATCCTCCTGGTTTTTTCTATCAAAATTCTAATTTATTGCATCATCCTTTAGCAAGCCTAGGTTGCAAGACAACAAGAATAATACAGGTATGGTAGCATTATCTTGATTCTTGCCTTACTACAACTAGGAGATTGATCAGAGAGAAAAATGAAGGTGATATATGGAGTAATTTCCCAAATAAGACACTCGAATTGCTAACAAGGAATAGTTAATGAAGACAGAAGCAAAGAATTTTGAAGGCAAGAATCCATAACAGCAGCAGCATGTTCTTCAAAAGAAATGCATCCTTGCATAAGCACCAGGACATTATTTATGGTATCCCTAATAAACCTAATCGCCATACATATGACAGGGTCAATATGATCAAAATGCTCTGCCCCCTTCCAATGACTTAAAGTGGATTCTAGCTACTTCCCTCTGTATAATTGAAAGAGAACATGGGCTTATAACCACCATTAAGCATTTATTCTAACTGAAAGATTTGTTTTCTTTGAAAGAACTTTGAAAAAATGGGCAAGCACAGGTAAATCATCCAAACATCAAACTGATAAATCTTTGGGTAAATTGCAAATTACACCCTTGAAGTTTAGGGGTGATTAGATTTTACACCCTGAAGTTTCAGAATTTGGATTTTACTTCCTGAAGTTTGGTGATGTTTGGATTTTACACCCCGATGTTTCAGAATTTGGATTTTACCCCCTATTTCTTTGGAGTGTTTGGATTTTACTCCCTAAAGTTTTGGGATGTTTAGATTTCACACCCTAAAGTTTTAGAATTTGGGGGTGTAAAATCCAAACAACCCTTAACTTTAGGAGGTAAAATCTAAGTTTTGAAACGTCAAAGTGTAAAATCCAAACACCCCAAACTTCAGGAGGTAAAATCTAAATTCTAAAACTTCAGGGTATAAAATCCAATCACCCCCAAACTTTAGGGGTGTAATTTGCAATTTACCCTAAATCTTTTGATGAAAGAGTCATCAAGACCAACATAAATCAGCATAAGATGCCACAATATGTGGAAGACTATATAAAGCCAACAGGACAGGAAAAAGCAACAAGTTAAAGTATGTCTTTCACACTAACTTCCAGTTGAAAAAATTGGATTAATGGAATACCAAAAATGTTTAACTGAAGGGCCATATTAACACAAAACATGGAAAATATTTATCTCAGAACCCTGTCCCAATAACGACTGGAAATTATTATTATTAGGTATATTTTACTTTGTAGGATTATCAAGAGGGAGAAGCAGTAGCCAATTGCTGTAACTTATTTCCTTAACCAACCCTGGCAGGGGAAATAAATGTAAATTACTACTCCCATCAAGGGTGTTGAAAACATGGTAAGTGTTCTCATTCAAGTCGAGAATTATCAATTTATAAAATAAAAAATGAAAACTCTATTTCAGTTTGCTGACTGGAAATCAAGATCAATTTTTTACTGTGAACATTGGTTGACTGAATACTACACTTAACAGTTACTTGCATGGTGTTCCACCAGTAAGAGGAGGAGAGGGGGGGGGGGGGGGGTGGTGTAAGCCATCTATCTATGCCCATCATTATCATCTTAGAAACACTACAAAACGTCTTGCAAACTTAGAATAGATTAGCAGGAACTGCAGCAATAGGATGCATGTGTCACATACTCAGCACAATCATAAGATTCGAAATGTTACTCCTTCTAATTTCCCTTTGAAGGGCATTTGGAAAGTAAAGGTTCCTAAAAGGGTGACATTTTTTATGTGGACAGCAGCCCACGGCCAGATTCTCACTTTGGATAATCTTATGCTTCATGGTCGCCCCTTGGCAAATCGTTGTTGTATGTGCTGTTGTAATGAGGAATCTGTGGATCATCTTCTTATTTTTGTCCGTTAGCTCATTCTATGTGGATGCATATGATTCAGCTGTTTGGGATTGATTGGGTTATGCCAAGTTCAGTTGCAGACTTACTTTGTTGGCACCATTGGCTTGGGAAATATAATTCTGATATTTGGAATTTGGTACCAGGCTGTTTGATGTGGACTATTTGGATTGAATGTAATCGGCGTTCTTTTGAGGATATTGAGAAATCAATGGCCCAATTGTTAGATCTGTGCCAGTGGACTCTCTTTGATTGGTCTCGGTGTTGGGGTCTTTTGGATTGTTCTACTATTATTGATTTTCTTTAGTCTCTTAGAATAGGATTTTGATTCCTTTATTTCTTTTTGTTGCTATGGTCCTTTGTTCACTACCATGAACTCTTTGTATCTTTTTTTTCTTTTCTATTAATAATATCACTTTCTTACATATCAAAAAAAAAAAACTTCATATGGAGATCATCTATTGAAGTTGAATCTTAGAAACTGAAATCTATATATATTTTGAGAAAAAGGACTATGATTTGTATGAACAGCTAAGAAACTCAAATGCAAAATTAAGAAAAGAAATGGGAGACTAACCTCTATTTTCGAGGTACAACAACTTCATGCGGAGATCATCACCTGCTATAGCAAGGGAATGAGAAGCATCTCCTAGCAATGGATCTCTACTTTCTGCTTGCTCCAATATCTCTATACATAACCGATCCTTGGGAGAAGCTTTTCCTTCCTCAGTGGACTTATTATAATCCACAGCCTTAGTGAGCCGCTTTGAGATCTGAAGCGCCTTTCTACCATCTAATGTAAGGTCTGATGGTCTGGCTCCCTTCGTTAGGAGGGATACTATGATCTTAGGTTCCTTCCGCATTGCGGCAACATGCAGCACGGTATAGCCCCTTAGATTCCTTTTGTTAACATCAGCAAGTGCAAGATCAAGGAGCTCTGTTGTTGTCTTTGCATCACAGTATGCCACAGCATAGTGGAGAGCAAATGCATCATCTAGATTAGTATGAGCCTCTCTCAGCAACAATCTGACTAATTCAACGTCATCTGAATCCAGGGCTCTATGTATTCTCTTTATATGTTTATCTGGAAAATTGTTGCTTTCAGGCGTGTCCAAGCCAAGTTCCTTACGTGAATCCATGATATTTTTTACTATGTCTTGAGGAAGAGCTTTATCAAGAGTAATGATATCAACATTAGATTTGACAATAATCTCAATACACCTTGCCAGCAATCTTTCACATGCTTTACTGCACATGTTTGCAACAGATAGAACCACCAAAATGTCGTCCATTGAAACCTTGTCAATAACGTCTAGCAGGTGCCTCTGCAATCAAAGTTGAGAGCTAACAAAATATTCAGAGGAGAAATCAAAACAAGACTCCAAAAAAAAAAAAAAAAAATCTAATTAGCTGTAGCAAGTAGAACATTCCAACTTATAATACTAACGTTCCAAGTAATTCAAACATGGAATAAATTTACTATTATATCAATATCAGGGAGGAAAAAGTTCCAAAGTAAGACAGTTCCTGCATTAAAACAACACAAAAGAGATTCCACTAATATCGCCGAGACAATTGTGCCATGAGCAAATAAGAACCATTGTGGCCCTTTTTGGTGGGTAAATCCAAACTTAATGATAACTAATGATAAAGAGTTCTACTTATGCATATCACATTCAAGCCAATGTCATCACATAAACTTCAAATCCTCATGATGCGATGACAAGTGTCTTCCACCAAAAACAACAGCCATAAGTTTGAGTCCAGGAATCAACCTCTCAAACTTTTTTTTATGGTAGTGTCCTAAAACATTTTATTAACAAAAGAACAAGACACTGTAGAATGCTCCAAGCAACAAACACTAGGCTAAGTAAATGGCTTGCTGGCAATTTAATTTGATCAAACTCAAATTCTTAATAATTGAGTTCTAATTAAAAGTAATAATAATAAAAAATATTAAAGCTTTAAACAGAAACAAAAAATAAAATATATATTTTCAAAACTTTCCCAATTGAGCAAACACAGTAAAAAAGGATTACCTGATAAAGAGCGACCAATTCAGAGACTTGAAAAGTGAAAGAAGCATAGAGAACCTCGACCATGAAATCAACGGCGGGCCTACAAGCGTCGTGAGAGCAATCATCGTCGACGCAAACGCAAACACCTTTGGGTAAAGGTCTGACCTTGCCGCTATACAAGTAAGCCAAGACGGCCATGAGAGCATCGAGACCGACCTCGTGATCTTTGGCTAGGTCCTTCAGCTTCAGCTCCACCTCTTTGGAATTGGAGAAGGCGTTCTTGAAGAAAGGGCTTCGCGCCGCGAGGAGACAGCGGTGGACGGCGACTTGTTCGGTTCCGACTAGGATCTTGGCGTCCGCGAATCGGTCTGAGGAGGAGTCGTTGAAGAGGGATTCGAGGTTTTGGGAGAGGCGGCGGAAGGCGTAGATATCGGGTGGTGGCGAAGGGTGGTCGGAGGAGGAGAGCGTTTCGGCGTTTGTGGCTGCGGCCGTGGCTACGCAGCATATGCTACTGCCGTTGCTTATTTCGTTTGAATCCGAAAAACCCATTTTATAATCCATCAAAGAGAGAGAGAGAGAGAGACGCTATTTGAAATGGAAAGACATTGAAATTGAGAGAGAGAGAGAGCGAGGGTGTTTGGATAAAAGAATGTTGAGAATGAGAGATTTGCAGAGAGACTGTGAAAGGGTAGAGTATCTATTTAATAGTAAGTGAGAGAGATAGAGAGAAAGAGAGAGAGAGAGGAAAAAGGCCTTTCAAGGCCTTCGAGTTTTGGTGTGGACTTGCAGAGGTTGAGGAAGTCAAATGAGAGAGACAGAAATGGAGTTGACCACAGCTGGGAACTTGGGGTGACGAAGGTGACAGAAAATTTGGTTTGAAGTTTAAACTGTTATTGGAGAATATAACTTATTTTTTGATAAACGAGAATATAATTTATTAGTTCAACTTTTAGACGAAAAAATAAAATAAAAGAGCCAACCTTGGGAGAGTTGGGATTTACATGTACGTTCTGTTTCAGCATTAGATGGGTTTCTGAAAAACTATCTCATTTTCTGGTGTTTGGTAACAATCTTGAAAAATAGACTTGATAACGTTTTATGGTGTTTGATATCCATAATTTTTATAATATTTCTTATATAATTTAAAATATGTATAATATGTGTATTGTGTAAACCCATCTGATGTAACCAATATAAATAAATAATAAAAAAATCAAGAATAAATTTGGTTTTCAAACTAAAATTTTGACAACGGATACGATCAAGATTAGCTGTCAAATTTTCATGATCTCAAATACTTATCTTGTTCATGTATAAGAACAATAACGTACATAATATATACATATATAAATATAAATATATATCTATATATTAACCATACTTCTCATAATTCAAAATAATCATTATACCCATAAGTACCATTTTAAATAGTTCAAAATGCTACATAAGCCAGATAGTTTACTAGCAAACTAATCCTATACAAATAGTTTGATAAATACTAAAAATTCTTATAGAACTGTTGACCGATCTATGAGGAGGAAAAAAAAAAAAAAAAACCTTATTAAAGAATGGTGTTATAGAGGGGAGAAGAAATAGGGAGAAAAAAGAGAATAGAGGCAGGTAGAGAGAGAAATCTGTGGGAAGAGAAGAGGTCAAATGAGGTGATAGTGAGGGTGCGAGAAGAGAAAGAAAAACAAAGAGAAGAGAAGAAGCGAGAGAGTTTATTGTGAGAAAGGCTGAATGAGTGAAAGAAAATATTGTTTCCTGAATCAGAAGAATATAATATTTATAGGAGTTATGCTCCGCATGAGAGAGATTGTTTTCCAATTTTTTTTTTTTTGGAAAACTACCTATAAAAAATAAGCCTTATTTTTATAAGAGTTTTCCGTTGACTAAAGATAATTTTCTGTTGACTAATTTTTTTTATGTTACCAAACAATGGAAAATGTGGAAAACTATCTTTATAGAAAGTTTTCTAGCGAAACAAACAGAGCGGTAATGAAAAATAGTTCAGGTTAACGAACCTATAGGACATTTGTTAATAAGTCATTTTAAGAAAGTTTTAATATTATTTTTATGAAAAATATAAAAAAATTGTAAAAAAAAGTTAACTGTTTTTTCTTTTTTAATAAAATTTTTATAAAAAAATAAAAAATAAAAAACTTCTTAAAACAATACCCTTAAAGCATCCATTAACTTCTTCCATAAAAAATTAGTTTGAGAGATATTGCAATCAATTTGACACCTATTTTAAAAATTTTATCTTATGTAATAGATAATGATTGACCGTTTGTTACTTACACCTGAATTTACAATTTTTTTTTCGGAACTTTTAGTTTATTGTGGTCCTAAGATTGTTTTATAAAAAATAACTTATAAATTTTGCAAGTTTCTTTTAAAAATCTTGTAGTTTAGTCATATTGTTTATAAAGTAATAACAATTGAATTATCAATTTTTTTTATATATTTTTTTTTAGGTTTCATGCAGATTTTTCACTTTTCAAACCCTGGAACCATAACCATCATTTCTGTTTCACTTTCAATCATAAAGGGTCAATTTGATCCTTTGAGAATTTAAGTAGGAAGTAGTCCCGCAAAAATTTGTTTATTCTAATTTAAAAAAATAAAATAAAATGTTTATTCACATTCTTTAACACTGATAGTGGATTAGGCTCTGATCTTAAGGCCGAGATTTAGAAAGATGTTCCGTTCACAATATTTTTATAACAAATCATAGTTGGTAAGTTGTTATTGGTTCTAATTTGAATCTACAACTTAAATTACTTTTTTGCCCACCCGTAACAGCCAGTAACAACTTGACACTTAAAAATTTGTTATGAAAGTGTTATAAAAATGTTGTGAATATTGCATTTTTCATTGAGAAAATTATGCATGTTAAGAATGAGACTTTGTTCAAAAGTATGGCCTACTAAAATTGACCATTTTCTTAATTTTTATTAGGAAAAGTTATTGAATATAGGACATTGGTTTATGAAATATTTTTAGAATTTTTTTATACGAAAAAAAAAAAAAAAAACTGATTTTTAATAAGATTTTATATTTTTTCATAAAAGTGATATCAAAATTTTTCTAAAGTGGTTCATTAACAAATACCTTAATGACATTCGGTAACTAAACTCATTTTTATTTAGAAACTAAAACTACTGACCAAGAGGGGAGACAAAGAAGAGAAAAGATCCATTCTTTGTTTGTTTAAATAAATAAATGAAAAGAGAGAGAGAGGGAAAGATGGATAGAAACGGTTTTCATATATCTTACTAATTTTTCATCTTTTGTTTTCCCTTCAATTTAAAAAAGAAGTGCTTCCAAGATTTATTTAAAAAGCAAATATTTTCTTACACTCATTTTATATCAATTATTTCACATAAGTAAGTAACGTCCACAATTTGATGGGCTTAATGTACACATTTTTAAAAAGCAAACAGGTAATGTCCGAGTCTTTTGACTGAATATTGCAAAAAAAGTGAGTTTATTTGTAATATGGGAACTGTTGGAAGTTATTTGGGAAAATGAGAAAAGAGACAAATTTTGGCAACGGTGTTGCAGAAATTCTAACAAAAAAAGATGAGAGAGGAGAGAGAAATGATGTGATGGCTAGAGTGAGAAAAAATTTGAATTCCTGCCCAAAATCTGCTCCCAACTGAGGTGCCCGCAGGAGTGCTCGAAAGGGAAAAAACTAATTGTGGCAACCAAGTTGCCAAAATTGTAGGAAAGTGAGGAGAGAGAAAAAAGAATTGTGGCACCTAAATTGCTGAAAATGGGAGGAAAAAACAATTATTGGGGCAACCAAGTTGCCGAAAATGGGTGAAAAAAAAAAGGATTGTGGCAACCAAGTTGCCGAAGTAGGGGAGGATTTAATAGGAATTTTGGCAACCAAATTGCCGAAAATGGGAGAAAAAAAAAGAATTATGGCAACCAAGTTACCGAAATTGTAAGGGAGGAGAGAGAAATATTTAATAGGAATATTGGTATGCCGAATAAAAAAAAATTAAATTGTGGCACCGAAAATTGGAGGAGTCAATCATCTCTTCTTCCTGATTCTTATTCTCCAAAGTACTTAGAATATATTATTTATTCATTCCCAATAAAAACCTAACCTACTGATATCACACATAGAATCTATGTCATGGATTCTTTTTTGTTTTTTTTTATTTCTCCTCCTCGTTATAAAAGGCAGCATGCACCATCACTTTTTTTGCATTGCATCTCCTCACAGAAAGTTACATTTTTCATATTGTTTCACTTACCTCCGATTGTTCATTGCTTTATTGCTCTTTTGCTTTGCTCTAGTGTGCACAACTAAGGATTGTAAGTTTTGGGTTAATGTGAGTTTTTTTGCTTTGCTTTATTAACTTACAGCTCTAGAAATTAACAGATTTATTATTATTGTATAAATATATGCTTTGTAAATATTAGAAGCTAATACATTGTAAAATATTATGTATTGTTGTAGTTAATATTGTTTGTATGACTATGACTATGATTATGACTATGTATTGTTTTAAATTAATGAATTTATTATGGTTAGGACTACAAGCATTTTTATGATTATGTATTGTTTTTAGTTATATGAATTTGATTATTTTGTAGTTGATAACATATAATCAGCCTATGACTTAGGTGCTTCTCAAAAAAAAAAAAAAAAAAAAAAAAGATTATGCTTTTAGGTTAGGAATACTTTATTTTCAATCATTGCAGAATATTGCCTTGTATAGCAAATCTCAAGTATCTTGTTGATATTATTATAAATACAATATCTTGAACTCTTTTAAGGGTCAATATGATTCACATAAACTTTTCAGTATTGTTGTTATATTGTGTTTATTTAATATTATCTGATTTTTTTTTTTTTTTTGCAAGTATCACTCTATAATTCTCACTCTTTCAGTTGGTATCATAATTGTGGTAAGCATTTCGACTCTCTAATTAAATTTATGAATGTGTTTTGTTAATTTTGAAATTATTTAATATTATTTATTGTTATCATTATTATATATGACCACAAAAATTGTAATAAATTGTATTATTGTGATCTTTTTCTAATCAATTTTACTTTGTTATTATCAATTATTACATCTATTACTTGGACAAAATATATTGCATAATATGTTTGTTGGTTTATAATAAAGATATGTATGTGTATTATTATGGTAAGGACTCAATTTCACTCCTAAGCCCAAAAGGTAATAGGATCCAGGTCCAAAGAGCCCAATACAATGAATTTGTAGAGAATGGGTTAGAAAACTAGGCTCTAATGAGTTGGATAACAATTATAGTGGATCCAGATGACAAGAAAACAAAGATAAACTGGTTTTATCCAAAGAAAATTGTTCTCGGCACGGTCTGAGGAGATTAGTTCTAGTATATATTTCTTTTGAATTTGATTACAAGTTCAATTCTTGTTGCTACAGTGTTTTTCTCTCAATTCTCTGATCCCTCTCATTCAGGGGCTTCTCTCTCTCTTTTATAATCTCCTCCTCCTTCCATCTCCACCCTCCACGTGTAGATCAAGTTGCTGGCTTTGATTCTTGTCCCATCAGCACCTTTCCGAAGTCCCTAGGAGCAACTGTAAGGCTGAAAATCACTGTTTAGGTATCACTTCCATATTAATGCAGCCAGAGAGTTAGCTGCAGAGCATTTAATGCGGTGGTAGCAGACTTTCCTCAGATATTTCTTACATTTCCCATGTCTCGTTACTTCCTAATACTTATCCTTAATAGTGGAATTTCCCGGAACGTTGCTCTTGATGACAGGTCAACCCTTCCGACCTCTACACCATTACAGCTGAGGAGGAATTTGTCCTCGAACCACCTTCCTGAACTCTTATGACCAGTCACTTTCCACTATTTACTAGCCCGCACTTCTACATCAATGTTCCCTTGTCCTCGGACTACTAAGTGTCCTCGGACAGGGCCCATGGCCCAATATACGTTTCTGCAAAGCATTTAATGCGGTGGTAGCAGCCTTTTCTCAGATATTTCTTACCTTTCCCATGTCTCGTCACTTCCTAATACTTATCCTTAATAGTGGAATTTCCCGGAACGTTGCTCTTGATGACAGGTCAACCCTTCTGACCTCTGCACCATTACAGCTGAGGAGGAATTTGTCCTCGAACCACCTTCCTGAACTCTTATGACCAGTCACTTTCCACTATTTACTAGCTCGCACTTCTACATCAATGTTCCCTTATCCTCGGACTACTAAGTATACTCGGACAGGGCCCATGGCCCAATATACGTTTCTGGGCCTATCTTCCCTACAATTATTATTAAAAATTTTGCTTCATAAATCCTTTATTTGAGTTTCTTTCAATTTTATTATGAACTACAAGCATTGTAAGTTATATTTAATATTTAGCATAACAAACTGTAGTAGTCATTATATATTAATTTTATTATTTTTTATTATTGTTGTTTTGTTTTTATTTAGGATTATATATTTTTTAGAAGATATTTATGATTACCTGATTGTGTTTTTTTGTTCTTTCTTTCTTTTCTTGCAAGTATCACTTTATAATTTCTACATTCCTTCACTTCGTATCGCGATAGTAGTAAGCTTCTCGGCCCCCTAATTTAATTGGAAATTATTTTCTTAGTTTGTAATTTTTTATATAGATGGTTTGTAAAATATATACCTTCAGATATTGTAATTTTTTAATCAGTGTTTATATATTAAAGATATTGTGAAAACGCATCTTCACTTACACTATACTTTATATTATGTGTGTATGAATTTAAGAATACGATAATTAGGGTTGATTCCATTCCAATTATGAGTATGATTATGATTAATTTCTTACATTCTATTTAATTTAGGGTTGACCAAGATCTTAATAGTACTTTATTGTCAATTCATTAATGTCATAGAGGTTATCTCTGTCCAAAAATAAGATGGTTAATTTAGTTTGATTTATAGACAATTTCCTACTAATATAGAGGCAATGGATGTTGCATGGTTTAACTCATTGTAGCATTTAATGTAGGATATATTTGAAATAGAGCCTGGGCCATTCGATCCTTCTCTGCTAACCCAACAACAATATCACATCTCTAATGATGCAATGGAAGGCAATGTACGTTGCGAGATCAAAATTTATTAATGTCCTAATAATATCTACAAATATTCAATTTACATGAAAATAATTTCAACATTACCAATATAACATTGTACACTTTTTTTTTTTTAATTTCAGGTTTCCACCTTACGAGTGCGACCGCAACCATTTGCACCCCCCCCCCCCCCGGGGGAGTTAGGCAAGTGTATTGCCCCATATTTGCATCAATGTAAACTATATTGTGTCACCCACCTACCGCATATAGATCTTGACTGGGGTCTTATCACTTCTCTGGTGGAGCGGTGGCGATTTGAAACCCATACATTTCACTTACCTACTTGTGAAATGTCGATCACTCTATAGGATATAGCAATCATTACAGGATTGCCTATTGATGGCAATGCAGTGTGCGGGCCCACTAATTTGGATTGGGGAACAGTTTGTCAAAATTTACTTGGGATTACACCACCTGCAACAACATTGGAATATGGTGACTTTAAAATAACCTGGGTAAGAAATACATTCTCAAACCTACCGGAGGATGCCAATGTTGTAACAATCCAATAGTATGCTAGGGCATACATGTTCCAGGTTTTGGCTTTACTATTTGGAAATAAGAGCCAAAGTAGATTGCATTGCTGCTTTCTCCAGCTGTTAGCGAACTTTGGTGTAGCTAGGGAATATAGCTGGGGTAGTGCCACACTTGCTTTTCTTTATAAAGAGTTGTGTACTACTGCTATTAGAAAAAGCACAGAGGTTGCAGGCCCTACTTTCATATTACAATTATGGGTCTGGGAACATCTTCCATATCTGAGCCCAATTCCAATAAATCCAACGAATTTAAATGGTGATGACCCATACGATTGCAGGTATAATATTTACTTTCTATTTCTATACAACATTGTATACTGTAGCGTTTATCCTTGATACTTCCAAACCTTAAAATCAGTGGCAATCATTAATTCTGTATAGGTGGGCGATCAAGAGAACTTTTACTCACACACCAACGCATGTTCTACATGCGTACTGTTCTAATCATGACACACATCATAATCAACAGGTAATATATGTTGTCACAATGCATCAATGGTTAATTTACTAGTTATATTATTGTCTTAATCGATTATAACATAGTTATTGTAATTGGAATTGCAGGTTGTTTGGACACCATACGATAATTATTTGCATCCATGGTGTCTTGCAGAAAAACATATATGGACTACAACAGCACCATTACTTTGCTTCCAAATTGTGGAGTATTACCATCTAGAAAGAGTCATGCGACAGTTTGGGTTGCTACAAAGATGTCCAAAGTGGCCTACTGACAATTTCGATAAATTTGTGCATTGTGTAAAGTTGACAGGAAAGTCCAGTGTCAGTTGGCGTAGGCAACATGCACAATACTATCGACTTTGGAACGAGCGAGCTCAAAATGTAGTTGGGGATGACAATTTCCATTTAGGTGTGGACTACACAGCATGATACCATCAACATGGTCACTTATTCACGACACCAGAGGCAGCTGCCCATATATACCAAGTTATAATTTTAGCTTTTTCAATAATACTGCAGTAATATTGATAACAAATTATTTACACAAACAATATAGCTTTTCTATTTTAATAATATTAATAATTTTTTTTCTTTTTATGTGGCAGCAAACTGAGATCAATAATATGTTAAATATGGCTATTGCAAACCAACAGAGGAATGACCTGACTGCACAACAAGTCCTTCCAACAATAGTAGAAGGCCTTAATCAAATGAAGTTATCGATGGAAACAAATATTTTCTCCATCCCTACTGAGAGGGTGACACACTTAGGGCGACGATAGAGGCACCAAGGAAGACAGCACATGCAAATCTCCACTGAAACCTGCTCGTCCACCTCTACACAATGTGGACAACGCGGAAATAATGAAGCTGGACCATCCACCTCTACACAGCACAATATGTACAGCTCTACCCAAGCTGGGCCATCAACATCCACCCGTAATGAGCCAACCACCTTCAATGAGTATAATCTAATTAGTGTCAACGAGTACTGCATGTCTTTATATCAACAGATTAGATCATCCACTTCCCTAGGACAAGGATTTGAGAGTTTGTATAGCTATGACCATTATCCCCAACCTAGTTCAACACCTCCCTCCTATCACCCATCGCCACCTCCATCCTATTCTAGGCAATACAATTATGACCAGGATAGCCAATCCCCTTCCCCACAACATCTGTATCCAACTTTATATGATGGCCAACACATGTCTAATCCATTTCACAATAATCCATATCCACATGGGTAGTACAACTATGAACAACATGACTCGTTCATCACACCACAACCTTCCCAACCATCCCCCTCATGTTGGTGATTTTTGCACGCCACCAAATACATGGGCATGTGCTCCGAACTCTGAGGAAGAGGCCTCTATAACAGACTCTGAGGAAGATGTGTCAATTGAGGATAGTGGGGAAGATGCAAAAGATATGGAGGTGTCATCAGATGATGAAAGTGACGAAGGTGGTAATTATCAAACAAATTTTGATATTAGAATGCAGCCAAGGCGCATGGGGAAAAGTCCCTCTTCTAAGACGGTTGTACCTGTGCAAGCACGAAGGTACCCTCAACAAGTAAATAGGCATCCTCCACGTTGTGGAACACAACAAAAACTTCATATACCTTATCGTGGCAATCACTAATCAATATAAAATGACTGTCTATTAAGAATATATTAAATTATTATCATTTTTTGTGCATCATTGTAGCAAAAACTATTATGCCTAGATAGTATACATATCACATTATACTACTAACCGCAAGACCTTTGTGAAAATAAGAAATGTGTACACATATTTTGGTATTTGAAATTAGTGTCCAATTAATCTAATCATACATCTATTTAATATAATTGTCCAATCCTACAAATCCAACATAGAATCTATATGTGTAGCCACAACTGTAGGCACAGAATAGGCAAAAAAAATAATAAAGTGTCAAACTTCTATTTTTGTAGTTGATCTTTTTTCCTTTGCATGATGGCTATTATGGTGTACATTTCTATTTTCATTTTCCACAGCCTCTCTTCCAAACCCTCATAAAAGTGTCAAAGAAAAATAAAACTTTCACCATATAATTTTCATCCAAATTTACAGTAGCAACTTGTGAGTTAATTTCGGCCTTCAAAAATTGTGAATTTCAAAATACTGAGTTACAGTTCCAGCCCATCCAGCCTTGAGTCAATTGAATTTTTGAGGAGAGAGATACGCCCAAAATACTGATTAGTGCTCAAATCTAATTTTTCCTCTTCAGATTATGGCCTTTTGATTTCTTTCCTTATTTGAAGCTTTCAAACATGGTAAATGACCCAAGCACTCCATAAAAAGTATACATTTTAAGGTGTTATCGAACCCCTAAATTGTAATACACAATACACACACACACACACACACACACACAAAAAAAAATACACGTACACCCCAATCCAACTTGCAGTGATAGAAAACATCATAGCATATATGCTTGTCAATGGAATTAGTACCAACTTGTTCTTTCAAATAATACAAACTAACAATACGGTCCAACTCCTAAAAAAAAACGGTCCAACCAATCCACTGAAGTAGATTGAATACTTATGTTAGGTCATTCAATTTGATCACTAGTGGAGCCAGCCACAGTTCGAGTAGGGCATGTTCTTCTATTATGGCCTTCTTGCCTACAAAGACTGCACAATGGCCTTAGTTGATGCTTTGTCCTTAAATCCATTTCATTTCGAAGTCGTGTTGATCTTAGTCGACCTTTTGCACGGCACAGTTTGACATTAGGATACAAGACCGGGAAATCAGGCTCATTCCAATGTACACTGTCTGGAACCAAGCGAAATCTAGGTGCATAACAAGCAACTTGTTCTTCCAAATGGTAGCAGCGGTCGATATATCGCATTGCAGAGATGCTTTGATATTTACACACGGCAATGACATGTAAGCACAAAATCTTATAAACCTGCCATTTTTGACAACTACAAGTTCTCTACCTCATATTTACCTCATGACGATGATTACCCCTGTATGCAGAGTTAGGGTTTATTTGTGTTCTGACTTCAAATAGACCATCTTCATGACTGAACACAGTAACTGAATGCTTTGTTGCCTTTTTTTTCCCATTTATTGAATTTATTCTTTGCATAGGCTGTAATGAGTTCACTGGTTGTAACCTCTGCGCGTGCCTTAGTATACCGATCAGCAAAGTAGGCTACACAACGGTAGTACGTAAGTTCGACTAACGCAGTTATGGGCAAATTTCTAGCACTTTTTAAAATACCGTTGAAGCTTTCCGACAAGTTTGTGGTCATTGCCCCATAACGATGTCCACCATCGTGTGCTAACGTCCATTTCTGCACCGGTATGTACCTTAAATAATTATCACCATCTGCATTTAATTGAGTAATTCTATCCCTGGTTATTTGATAATTTCGTAGCTGATTCTCCATGCCTGCCCACATTAGCATAGCCTTCAAGTTTTTATTCCCGATTTGTTGATTGAAATTGCTAGCCACATGGCGAAGGCAAAAACGATGATACCAACGTGTCGATTGACATATAGCCCGTATCGCTGAAATTATACCAGGGTGATGATCATATATGACACATAACCCATCTTGATTAGTGACATTATTCTTAATACAACGCAAAAACCAACTCCAACTGTCATCAGTTTCCTCCTCCACAATGGCAAAGGCAAGTGAAAAAAGTCTATTGTCACCATCCCACGTTGATGCAATCAGTAACTTACCTCTGTACATACCATATGGGAAAGTTCCATCTATACTAATCACTGGCCTACAATGTTGAAAACCTTCAATTGATGGACCAAAAGCCCAGAACACTTTGTTGAATATTGCACAGCCTGGCACAGTAGCAGGTAATGTTCTCCAAATAACCTTGCTGCTCGGGTTTGAATTAGTCAAAGCTTTCAATCATTTTGGAAATAATTGGTAAGATTTGTCCCAATCACCAAACGCTCTACCAATTGCCTTTTGTTTCGCCTCCCACACCTTAAAATAAGAAGGCCAGTATTGGTACTTATTGTTAAGAGTCTGTTGAAGCGAATAAATCTTTATGGTTGGATCATTTTTGACAATATCCCTCAACTCTTTCTCAATAATATGGATGTCTAATTGCTCGTGATCTTATGTGAGCGTAGACTCTATACATGTGTGTGGACCATTGTATTTCCTAACCTCAAAGAACCCATGTGTAGCCTGGAAGCATGCTCGAAGATGCCAAGAACAATGTTTGCAACAAACAGACCAACATGCTGGATCTGATTCTTTTATACTAAATGTTTGGTTCCTCTTGATGTGATATTGTTTAACAGCAGCTTGTAGTTCATCCTTATCAGCAAAAAGGAAGCCCACATAAAACTCTTGGGTAGGGTCCCAAGTACTTTGAATGGGCTTTTCAAATGGTGGGGTTGGATCAATCATATTATCCCACATGTTTTGTGAAAAGTTTAGTGATGAAGGTTGATGGAATGCCATTGTTGGACTGCTTTCATGATTAGGTTCATTGGGAAGCTCCTGTTCATCTCCAACACCATCAAGGACCTCGTCGTTATCAAGTTGGTCATCATTATCCATGGCCCGTATCCTTTCTGATAATGTATGGACCGCATTTTGAGTAGTAGCAGCTATGCGGTGTGTATCATTGGGATTATTAGCAGCTCTCTGAGTGGTGGTTTGGTCATATTGAGCTTTAAACTCATAAGAAGTAACCTCTGGTGCGACATGCTCAGTTGGGTTATCATAGTCAACATCACTGGTATTCATTGGCCGATAAGGAACATGTTAGTCCTCAGTTGCAACATGGGTATATGAAGCATGATAATCAGTAGCACCAATGTTGATTGGAGAACGAGCCACATCTTCAGAATAATGACCAGTATGAGTGGCATATGGATCATGAAAGTGCCCGCCATGTGAATAACTAAATGATGCACTCGGTCCTTCGTTGGCATATCGAATGGGAAAAACATCTTGATGGCTTCTTATGGGCTCTACATTCATGTACAACTCTGCACTTACAAATTCATATTGGTAGCCTAACATATCGAATATTGCATTGACACTATTATCATCTTCTACCAAAACTTGTTGGTAAGTCACAGGATGTGGATGACATTGAAAAGGAAATCTATACCAAATAGTAAATTTTGAATCTTCTCTGTTTATATGAAGCATGGATGCTATTCCATCACATAGATCTTCAAATGTAACACCCCAGCTTAATGGAAGCATAGAAGGAGGTGGCCTTTCGTAGTAAACCCCATTTTCGCCATGTTTAATTATTCCACCGGAATGGATGAGAAAAATGAACAACTTTTCTGCCATTTGCACTAAAACATAACAATAGTATTAATATATTAACACTACACAACCATTAAAATGCAATACAAGAAGGTAATCCATTAAAAATATTCAATGTTTAAATAGCTAGAGCTAAGAGAATTCTATTAAAGAAGATTGGTTCACTGATAATTTATTATTGTCCATCATAGTAGTTAAAATTATTTTTTGTTTCCCTTTTCTTAAGTAACTTTGCATAACATTAACATTTATAAGGATCTGTTATGGTTAAGTTAATTATTTTATGTAGCTCTTCATTTTGCTTTTTCTAAAACAACACAGATTATATAATGTTCTCATGCATCCATACGATAATAGATATATATTTCTAATATCATACAATTTTCGTTATTATTATTATACCTAAAACTTAGATTTTTGATTTGTGAGCATATACTAGCCTTTTTTTTTTTTGGAGTTTTCTTATAGCATACATGTTTATTATAGGCTAACAAAGTAAGTATTTCTTTAAGGAAAATTTATGTCAATTTTGAAATATATTTTTGCTATATGAAATTTTAGGCAAGAATTCATGGACAAATAATTTAAAACATATCATACAAATCAGTTCATATTGCAAAACACATAATACAAAAAACAAGATTTTCATGAACAAATAATTTCACAAAAACAAGATTTTCATGCTTAGCTATGCCCCTAAAACATATCAACATGAATATTATAAAAAGAAAAGTAACTACTTAAGAGATGTAACTCACCTTGTAAGAGATAAAAAATGGATAAATATTTGCAAGTGTTGTTCCTTATAGTTGTTTGTAGAATGTATGGCACGCATGAATTGAAAATGGTTGATAGAATTATGAGGGAAATAAGAGTGGAGAAGAAGGTTGATAGAATTTTTAGGGGAAAAAGAGAAGAAAATAAGAACCGTGGAAACTTCAGTAACATTAGTGCTGTTTAAATAGGATGCAAGTTTCATATAAGCTAAATTCTTAGATTTTAAACTGTATAACTAGATGCGCCAATTGACCAAATACAACACAACACAGACCAAGATGGGACATTCTGATACAAACAAATTACTTAACTATAAACATATATTCACTGCAAAGAATCTCTGCAAAAATCTTTGTTTCTTTGTTTTTTTTTTTTTAGTGTGCACATCAATCAACTTTTCTTCCATAATTTTCTCTCTGCGAGGCATGCATGGACAGGAATCTAGCACATAATAAGAATCTACGTACTTTTTTTTTTTTGAGAATAAGAATCAATGTACTTGAATCTATAATTATTTGTTTCATAGAGCAAATCATGCAAAGAATACTTTTACAATACGAAATGAAAGAACATGACATACGCACAAACCAAACTGCTTCGGTCAAAAAAATTACTGACATACGGAAAGAATAAGAATATGTGTACCTTTTAGAATAAGAATCCAAAATATTTTTTTTATCTAGACAATTCTCTCTCTCTCTCTCTCTCTCCTCCAATTTTCGGCAACTCTATTGCCACAATGCTTTTTTTTTCCTCCCATTTTCGGCAATTCCATTGCCACAAATCAATTGTTCTCCTTTTTATGGGCTGCCACAATTCTTCTTCTTTTTTTCCTCCAATTTTCGGCCTAAATCTTCTTTTCTCCAATTTCGAAACTTGGTTGCCACAAATTTTTTATTCCCCCTCATTTTCAGCAACTTCATTGCCAAAATTACTATTAAATTCCTCCCCCACAATCTCGGCAACTTGGTTGCCACAATTCTCTTCTTTTTTTCTTTTTTTTCCCTCCCATTTTCGGCAACTTGGTTGCCACAATTGGTTTTTTCCCTTTCGAGCACTCCTCCTTCGGGCACTTCACCTGGGCAGGAATTTTGGGTAGCAGGAATTTCGGTAACCTCATTACCAAAATTCAAATTTTTTTCTCACTCCACCCATCACATCATTTATCTCTCCTCTCTCATACTTTTTGTTAGAATTTCGGCAACAGTGTTGCTGAAATTTGCTCTCTTTTCTCATTTTCCCAAATAACTTCCAACAGTACCCATATCACAAATAAACTCAATTTTTTTGCAATATTCAGCCAAAAGACTCGGTAATGTCCAGTTGTCCACACTCTGCTATCATAAAAGCCTTCCATAAAATTACTCTAATAAATGGAAAGTTTGGAATTTTTAGTGAAAAAAATTTATGTCTTCATAATTAATCACTATTAATTTATAAGAGCATTCACACCTGAGAATGTAAAAAAAAAAAAAAAATACTTATTTTACCTCCTCAAACACTACTTTATCTATTTTACCAACTCATTTTACAATACACCAAATATCCTAGTTCTTATTTTTATATACAGTCCAATAGAATAATATAAACTACCTAATAAAATAAATATAAAACTACCTATCTCTCTTTTCCCTTCTATCTCTCTCTCCTCTTCCATTTCTCCTCTCTCTTTCTCTCTATCTCTCTCTTTCTCAACCATTCCCATCATCCAAATCCAACTCCTCCACCACTCACCAGACAAACCCACCCAACCATTGAAACTACCAACAACAAGCACACCACCACCATGCCACAATCAACAAACACCACCAAAACCACAAACCCAAAACAACAAACCCATCCGCCACCCACCACTCCACCACTCACCACAAACCCATCGGAACAAATTGAAACAACCACATACCCATACCCAAATTGGAATAAATCAAAACAACCACATACCCATACCCAAATCGAAGCAACTACACCCATACCCAAAATTATCCAAAAAAAAAAAACTTCCACCACCAACCACTTAACCAACCAACCAACGATTACCACTGAAAATCCGAACCATTGCCACCACCAAAACGCCCAACGACCCAAACTTTGCCCCAATTGCCACCCAAACGCCGATCCAAATGTTGACCCAATTGCCACCCAAACACCACCCAAACTCCAACCCAAACACTATCCAAATGACCGATCCAAACACCACCCAAACACCTGACCCAAACGACAACCACAGTCACCAACCCAAACTCCAATTACAGCCACCGACCCAAACTCCGATTTGTGCCACCAACCTAAATCCCTACCCAAAATTTCAAAGGAGAATTAAGAGAGAAGAGAGATTCAGAGATCTCTACCCAAAATCACGAGGGAGAGCTGAGAGAGAAGAGAGATTCGAAGAGTGAAAGGGACTGAGGGAGAAGAGAGAGAGAGAGAGTGAATAAAATATAGTTTTTGAGTTTACAAATTCATGAACAGTAAGTTGTAAATGTAAGTACTCACTGTTTACAAATGCTAAAAATTTTTAGGTATACATACCCGATTAAAGCTCTTTTTTAAATGGTCAGTTGCTAAAATAGCAATTTGGAGGTTTTACACCCCTAATACTAATGCTCAACTTATAAGGATAAAATAATAAAATAATCTTTTAATTATCTTAACGAGTGCTCTTAGAGCATTTGTTAATAAACTTTTTTAGGAAAAGTTTAATACAATTTTTATGAAAAATTGTCAAAAAATTCAGTTACTTTTTTCTTTTTTCATAAAAGGTTTTTAAATTCATCAATTTTTCCCATTAATTTTTTCCATTTTCTTTCCTTCCTTTTATCTCTCCCTTTACCTCCAAAATACAGAGGAAAAAAATTTTCTTTCTCATTTCTTTCCTATTTTCCTTCCCTCCCCTCCGTACAACCTCAACCTGCATTAGATATCAGCTACGTGGAAATATCTACTACACTGAGTTGCAGCTGAAGTTCTTGATGCGACGTGTCGTTGAACGGGTATGAGAGTTTGAACTTTGTACCTCAATAATCAATTCTCGTTGAACCCATTTGCGGCTCTCGTCATGGCATCAAGCCATCAACTGAGACATTCTTTTCGTTTTCTTTTAATTTTTTCTTCAGTGATCGTCATGACCACCGGCCTAACAAGAAGTAAATAAATAAAGAAATAGATAAGAACGAAAGCCAACAAATGTGACATATTTCAACATTGAAAGCTTTCTGAAAGAGTCTTTTGTTTTGTATATATATACATATCAATCAAGAAATAGTGAAATACACAAAAGGAAAAAGTTAATTAGCACGGTACAAAGTATATAGACAAACAACAAAGAAAAAGAATAGACAGTGATGTTAGCCAAAATATTCACTACTGTTGGTTTAAAAAAAGTGTACCCTTTTTTTAAACCAACAGTAGTGAATCTTTTCTTAAACCAATCAAAATTGTTGTTCTTTTGATGAATCAAAGTAATTCTTCCTTAAATTCCTATTAGTTGAGCTATTAATTATTGCTTAGGGCTAGCTTTTTAACTTCATTTTAAATTTGTCTTTTATAAGCTAACTTTTTATTATTATTTTTTTCATTATTTAAGTAGATAGTAGATACATATATATTTAATGATTAGACTTTAACTGTTTATAAAAGAATTTTTAACAATTATTTAAAAACAAATAATATTTTTGTTATAAAACAAATTTGTAAGATTTGAAATTATATATATATGTAAAATTAATTAATTAATATATGTATCCCCACTATACTCATGTCCTACTTTTAAAAAATTGATGTGTTGCCGTATTGTATTCGCACCTGTATCCATGCAGGTGCTTCCTAGGCAATAGCACGCATGATTTCCATTATGCACCAAATGGAGAAGACAAAGTGTCAAGATTTTCTATAGTTTGTAAGAGCATTGGCATTGGAAAATTCCAATTCTACTATATTTTACCATTCTAAAAAGTCACTTTATTATTTTACCATACCATTTTACAATATCTCCACATCCCAAAATTTTATTTTACAATACAACACATTAAAATAATATTTTTACATAATAAAATAATATATCCAAAACTCAAATAAACCCAAAAACCCATATAATAAACAAATATTATAAGTTTTAGAATTGTGCTACAGTACAATTCTACCTTTAGAATTGTATTGTAGCACAATTCTAAATATTTTTGTAATACTCCTGTGCGTACCCAAAATGTGGTTGTTGGCCCTAACCTCTATTTGGGCTCACGATCTATTTGTTTTGTGGGTTTTCGGGTTTCCTACTATGGGTAGTTTGATGCTCGGCTGCTTCAAATGCGCTCTTATCTCCCCAAGTCTCCCTCCCTTTCTAACAGGATTGCTCTGCTGCTTTCTCTCTGAGTGTTTTTCCCTTTTCTCTTAGTATTCTCCTCCCAGAATTTTTCCTCATCTTCTCATCCTTGTTTCCTATTTATAGTGTGAGGTTAGTGGGAATGCTATGATTATTTCTGATTATAGGTGGAAATGATGGTCCAATTCCATCGTGTTTAAGTGGGTATTTAGGTGGGAGTGGGATATAGTATGAGTGGCCTTGAAATTGGTTCCAACCTCAGTAGAGTTGCTCGGCAGCGATACGCCCTAAGGCACTGCCGGGCAGCCGAGAGATGGTACCCCGGGCAGTTGGCTCTTTGGGTTGGGAAATGGTCCACTGGGCGTGATCCAAGTGACGTGACATGGTATGTACTGATGAAGATCATTTGCCTAAATGGGCTTTGAGGCGGCCTGAGGCCTGGGCCTATGGGCAGTATGGGCTGTACTGTTGAGTTGGGATTCAAGGCCCAAACGGGTCTGAACACCCCAGTGCCGTACAACTCCCTTTTGACATTTCCTGATGCAGTGGTTATTTGGTGCATTCATGCTAAAATGCTCTTAGATATGGCATTAGCATCTCCTGCTAATGCTCTAAGTCCGTACAAGGTTGTGTCCAATAAAAATTTTCTTAAACATTTTCTTATGTACCATTGGACCAGTTGATTAGTATTGTAAGTATAGTTACTCTAGCTTGATCCAGAAAGAAACATAGAAAAAAGGTTAAAAGATGATCGTCAGTGGCCTCTTTTGTTGACTATGTCTATAATAGTATATTGAGATAGCATTTGTTGGTCCAAGTGCACTTCAAGTAATTTTAAAAGATTGATAGGACTACTCTCAGACTGACGAATATTGTGTAGGATTATTATTTAAGGATAGTGCCAAACAATAAGTAAAGAAATAAAGAACTAAAGCATTCCAAGACCTATATTGCTAAGAAAACAACAATGCATGCAAAAAAGAGAGTTCTTTTTATCTTATATGATCGAAAGAAAGTGGTGGTTAAATATAAATCCTACCAATTCAAGCCTCATACTATAGGAAAGCATACACATTTCAACCAAAAGTCATGAGTAGGTCTAACCATTACTCTCTAAGCAAAAAAGCAATATATTGTTTAGAGAGTATTTTGTTCAAACAATGACAATTACCAATTGCATAATACAAAAACATTTAAATCCTATGAAGAGCTATCATAATCCCACAAAATTCATATGCAGACTTGAGAATTTAATTCAACAGGTTTCTCTAAACCCGATCACATTGTATGTGGTTTCGGTAGAAATAACTTGGAATTCAAATTAAGGAAATTTTTTAAACCAAAAAGAATAAAGTTTCAATAATAATCTTAAGATGTCAGGAAATTTCATTGCTTCTTCTAATTTTTTAGATAACAAAAAAAAAAAAAGGGTTGATTTTCAAATTGTGTGATCATGGTCAAGTAAATACTTGGCCCATTTGAAAGTGACCGTTGGTTGCAACTTGCAAGCTAACTACGAATATGAAATTGTTTATATCTTTTTCTACTTTTTATCTCAACAAATGCAACAAAAAAGCTTAGATGTGCAAAACCCATATACAGAGGCAACGGGCTCTCATGACAAAAAGGGTGCTGTCATGATCCAAGAAGTTATCACAAGATCCACAACTTCCAAAGTAAAAAGAAATTGATGTCTAAAAGGACATATGGTTTGAGATTTGAGTAATGCTAGCGACATAATAAAAAGCCACAACAATTTTACATCATTCTTAAATTAGCATGCTAATAATACATGGATTCACCACAATCTTTAATTTAAATTTTATAAGTCACATCTCCAAACCCTCCTTCTCCTTCTCCTACTCCTCCTCCAGGAGAAAGTATCTTATACGTCCGGCGTATAAGACTTATGTAAGACTGATATGTAGGCCTCTCAACTGTGGGGCCCACATGTCAGTGTCACATAAGTTGTATACGTTGGACGTATACAATATTTTTTCTCTCCTTAGGGTCTGACCCAATAAATTCAATTGACCTAGAAAAAAAATGGAAGAGAGAGAGAGATTTATGATTGAAACATTAATCTATGTAAGTACCAGCACAAATGAGATAAATACAATCAGCCAATTGCAATACAAAGTGACAGACCGTAACGTATTAAGGGGGAAACTTCAATTTTAACTATTATAGGACAAGTTATCAATGAAAGAAATGACCTGTTGTGTATTGATAAGAAAGCAGAATTCATTACAACAATCTTTCGCATCTTATGTTAAATATAGTAGCATTGTGTACATTGTCCCGCCAGAAAAAACAAACCAAAATAGGTTGCCCATATCTCTAGTTACAATCCATCCCAACTTGACACTCTTTGCTATAACCAAATCAATCTGAATACTTCAACAAAAATTGACAAAAAAATCCAGAAAATTTCAGCAGATACATTCTTAGAACAACGAAACTCTGCAACAGAAAGGCAATGAATTTTCAAGTATTTGAATGAGGGAATGAGTGGTGAAACAGCCTATAAACATGTGATCATGTCTATAATGTGGTTGTATTTGGATTTTGAACCCAAAAAAAAAAAAAAAAAAAGGAGTAAGAAAAATCAGAACTTCACCACAATTTACAACTAATCTCTCTTACTACCCTGAGGAGAGCACACTTTTTCCAACATTCTTCCAATAAAAATCCTGAATCCACCTTCTTTCTTTGGTGAAGAAACAGAACTTGTATGATCTTTCTTAGGATGAATTGTTTCAATAACGGCTTCGATTTCTTCTTTTGCCCTATGAAAAACATTTGGTCCTTTCACATCATATATTGGGGTTTTTTCATCAATATCATCACTTGTTCCATGAGTTTCCTTATGATGATAGTGTGATGACTTATGATGGGGTGTAATTGCTTCAATCTTTTCCTTAGCTTTCTCTATAAAATTGGGCCCCTGAATGTTGTTCTCTGCCAATATAAAAGCATCACAATTAAGAAAACTGGGTTAGGCTTTCAACTTTTTGTACAAAGAATGTGAAGCCAATAAACTATAAAGTGGAGAAGATATAGAAAATTTCAAGGCATGTTCTGATCATAGCTGAATATAAAGAATGGTGGAAATAGTCTAATATTACAATTATGAAATCTGCAAAGTGTCCATAGAATAAAAACATGAATAGAGTCTACCCAGAGCAGCTTTAATAGAATGTGTAAGGAAAGTCAAATTGATAAAATGAAATCAATATAAATTTCTTGGACACCAAAAATATAACAATCATAGACAGACTATTTGATTTTTTTTTCTTTAAATATATATATATAAATCATTACAACAGTCCAAAATACGAGAATAATACACAGGAGTGTACAAGAGAAATGTTTAAAAGAAAAATTAAAATTAAACTAGCACCTAAAATTCTACAAATCCAATATATATATAGGGTAAAAAATCTTTCACACGATATGTAAAACATACTGTAAAAGAAACACCGCCCATATATATATATATATATATATATATATATATATGTATGTATGTATGTATGAAATGGAAAAGGGAGAGGGGCAAGAGGTCATTAGATGCCGCCACCAATCATAAAGCAATGTCTTTATCAAAAAAAAAAAATTATAAAGCAATGTCAATAACAAACTCTTCAACTCAATCACTGAAAGCTTGTTGTCCTCAGAGATTCAAGCATTCCAAAGCCTGAATGATAATGGCAAATGTCAAAGAATGAGAAACTAAGGATGTCCTACAAACTATTACAATACAAGCCTGGGAAAATGACAAGGACATTATAGGTAACCTTCTTTTTAAGGTAGAAAGAAACCATCATATGAATACTCTCTACACTGAACTTGTCCCATTAGCCTATAGGAACATTTCCTACAACAATTCTAGTACAGACAACATTTCACATGATATTATACCTGACTGAGAATCTGCTTCATCCTGCTTGGATTCTGTCTTTGTGGTTTCTTCCCTGCAATTAAATACCAAAAGAACAATGAGAAAGCAATCAAAGAGTCTAAAAATCTAAGCAATCAATATTTCACAGGTGAATTTAAACCGTCTTTCATGGGTTGGAGAGTCTTTCCTGGGATGGATTGTTTGAACGAGAGCCTCGAGCTCCTCCTTTGCTCGCTCAAACACATTTGGAGCCCTAACAGCATCTAAAGGAGTGTTTTCATCAATATCATTTCGCTTGCCATGAGTTTCCTCGTGATGCTGAGGTGATTTCTCAGAATGAAGAATTGCTTCAATCTCTTCCTTTGCTCTTTCAAACAAATTGGGTGCTTTTACTTCATCTGCTAGCAAACAAATAAATGATAGATTCCTACATATACATGTGTGATATAAACGCAAGCAAGCGCATGATACTTATTTTTGGATTTCCGTACTCTACTATAATAAATAAATAAACCTTTCCAAGCTAGAGTGAAAGGATTTGAGAAATTGAGAGAGATTTGATCTTTTCTATTATACAAACATAGGTAATTCTCGATTGTTAAACATTAATAGAACATGCATTCTCAGACTGTAACAATAGTTAATTTCAAGAACAACAAAAAGCCATAACCGGTTAATGAATTAGGACAATAATAGATTGAAGAAAACAGATTAACCATAGACAGAAAACCCAGTTTAAGAAAATGCATATGCACAATCTGATTCAATAAGGAGTGTAAGTAAATAAATACTAAGATATCCAAGAAAACCAATTGGATCCCATTATCCCGACATCTATTAAGATTCCAAATTTTCATTTTTTAACAAGAAATGTACAAAAGTATAAATTACTTCTAACAGGAAATTGCCTAAATCTAATAAAAGTCGTAGCCATATTTGAAATTTTGAACAAGTAACATGTATTGCAGAAGATCATATAGCAAATTAAAGGAACAAGACGAGAATAAGAAAATTGAACCTGACAGAAAGTGTGTTGTTTGGTCTGGTTTGGATTCGGCCATCTGAGGTTGCCGGCTGAGAAAGGTAGAGATTTTGGTAGGATGTGATGGATGTCTGATTTTGAATAGGCAGTTCGCGTACGCAGAGAATGGAGAATGGAATCAAAACGTGTGTATGCCAGATTGGACTGCAACATTTGGCCCACTCAAAAGGTGCATGGCGGCTTCGATTCGCTGTAAAAAAATTTTTCTTTTTTTAATTTCAGAAATAATTTTCTATCTTTCAAAGTAGAAAACTTGTTTAGCAACCAAAATAAATAGAAAACAAACACTGTTCTCAAATCTTAGTTTGTAAAGGAAATTAAAAACATGTGAAAGGTTGTTTTCAATTTATAAAAATGAAAACACGTTTAATGAACCCGCCCTATTTAATGGGTTAGACTCATAGTAACTGCAAAATTCAGTATTGTTTTTCTCTTCTCTCTTCATAGGATTTTCTCCATCTCTCTCTCACAACCATTCTTTTGGCTCAATATGCCAAGAATGTAGCCCATAGTTTTATTCTTCTTGCTTTGCCTGTGTATATATCCCATTAGTTGATTAATAAAAATATAAAATTGACAATATTCCATTGCTCTCATAAAATAAAATAAAAAATTATTCATAATATCTTGGTGGGGACTCCATGCATGAACAATGTTGGCACAGCTCTAATTATTTATATATATATATATATTTATATCAAATATTTTCGAATAGCAAAATTAGGTGTCACCTATATCAATGTGGCCAAAAGCTTTGTGCAATGCCCACTGAGAATTTTATTTGTGGTTATTTTATATATATCATATCATTATATACTATATAATAAAAGTTGGACTTAAATGCCGTGATTGCGCCAAGTGGCTTCATCAAATTGTAGAAATTTTTTTAGATTTTTAGATTTTTCAATAAATTCATTCACTTAAGTTTTTAGATAAAAACAAAAAGTTTTTTTTTTTTTTTTTTTAACTTCTTTGGATAAAATAACAATAAGTGTTCTAATGATCTTCTTCTTCTTTTTTTTCTTTTTTTCTTTAAAAATTTTATAAAGTAACAATTTCACTAGCTTACGTTAGTATTTTTTTTTTTTTTTTTTTTTTGGGGGGGGTAAACATTTATCCTACGTCATCTATTTCCTAATAATAAAGTAACAAATTTAAAAGTATTATTTTTTCTTCTCAAAATTTTTTTTCTTTTGGAATAAATAACAAAAAAATAGCTAATATGTATTAACTTTAACGTAAACTAAAAAAAAAAAAAATTCTAATAACATTAACTATTTTTTTTGATAAAGTAAAAAAAAAAACTAATATGTAATGAACATAAACTTCTTAATTACGTAAACTCTTTTTTCTTTATATTCATATCAAGTTATCATTTCTTCACAACTTAAAATTATCTAATATAAAAGTGGAGGTATATATATGGTTTGGTATATTTTTCTCTTTTCCTACCGTACGGTTTCTCGATTTATTCTTTCATTCTCATACTTACCTTACCTATGAAACTTGCATGTATGTATTTGCCTTCTTCTTTTTGTTTTTTCATAAAATTCCCTTCTTTATTTTTTTTTTCATCAAATTGAATATGTTTTGTGTGCAAGTTGCCTTTTGTTTAAGTTATTTTTTTAACTTTGATCTAATTTATATGCTTATTATGGTCATCAGAATCAATTGTATATCTTCCATGAAAACTAACAGATTAATTTTAACAAAAATCTTATTCACTTTTTGAAAGATCTGTTTTCCAATATGTGTAGATCCCACAGATAGCCATGAGACCAAGATTTGAGCATCCAAAACCATGATAATGAATATCACTCTACAGAGAATGGAGACAGAAAATTGATTAAATATAAAAAGGGTGATGTAAAAACAATGGATATTTAAGGTGATGTGAAATCTCCATGACTTCGCTACCTCCGCCTTGCTGTCAAAGTTAATTCAATTTTCATGTGAGTATCTTTACTTTAACTCTAATTCCAGATTTTTTTTTAAGTTTAGAAATTAATATTGTTTGTAATTATTGAATTCAGAGTTTCTTTGTGTCTATATATTTATGTGTGTGTTATTGTGAATTTTGCTTTCAATTTTTTTAAAAAAATTTATAACTTTGGGTAGTTTTAATTTGTAAATTCGGGATGATTGCTTGGGGTTAAAGTAAAAATATTAGGTCAATTTTAATCATAATTCATGCAATAGTAGGGTGTTAGATGTTGATATTAATTTTATGCTTATTTACATTAATTAACATAAACATCTTAGCATGTTTAGTGTTGATATTAATTTGACACTTTGAGATGCAAGCACTTCATTATAATTAAATATAAATGTTATTATGCCGGTATGTTATAATTATTATTTGTTGTTCCTCGCCCTACTTCACCTTAATTGTTATTTGAATAAGTAAAAGTTATGTCTTAGTCCGACCGGGTATAGCATTTCTCTTCAATCATTAATTAGTGTTTATCAATAAAATTATTCATGTTATAAGTTTATGATCAAAACCGTGCAAAGCCTGGCCGGTTTACTACTAAAAGCTTTTAGAAATTTAAAACTTGACATAATCTTTAAAATATTTTTACTATTTTATTTGTTATTAAATTTAATTATATTATCAAAAAATATATATTTTAAAATTTATATAATTCTTTTATTAAGTCGTGCATCGCACGGACATAATACTAGTATATATATATATATATTATTTGTTCTTTTTTATATGGTTATGAGTTAAAAACAAAAAAAAAAAAAAAAAAAAAAAAAAAAACTTTTTCGTGTGTCTTTACAAAGCATTTCTTAGTATTTAGTCTCAACCAACATTTACAATTTTAACAAGCCTTGTGAAAAGCCTTATAAACAACTACACTTCCTTGTGTTTTCAATAAATTCATTCATACTTAAATCCCCCATCCCTAACTATCAAATTATATAAATAACTAGTCGTTAACCCGTACGATGCACGGAAAAGCTATTGACTCTGAAAAAAATGAAGAAATATTTAACTTATATACTTTTCCATAATTTAGAAGTGTTGAAACCAAAAAAATAATTAATCACCCAAAAATCATAGCTTTTAATAAGAAAACAAAAAATCACATGAACCTAAATAAAAAGCATTTAAGGTGAAAAATTAAGATCAACCTATTGAGACGTAAATACCAAAAACCCCAAGACTTAAAACTTCAAAATTTATAGAATCCCCAAATTTTACATCAAAACCAAACCAAATTCAACAAATTTATATATAACATACCAAATAAAAATTTATCATTCCAAAGGCTAAGACATAGGTTGCAGCTTTGATTTATCTCCAAAAAAATAAAGATGATATATCTGCCATGTACAATATAAAAAAATAATTAGTAAAAATTTCAACCCATGAAAACAATGTTAATATAAATATGGAGATTAACCTAAATACTCAAAAAAAAAATCAATTCTAAACATAACAAAAGAATAAGATAGAAAGAAAATCTCAGGCACATATGAAAGCAAATAAAAAATTCGACATAAAAGATAAAATTCATTAATAACAATATAAACAAATGTCCACATATGTTGAATTGAAACTTTATTAATAATAACAATATAAACAAATTCGACATAAAATTCATTAATCAAAGAAGAAAGTTGTATCAGATTGCTTGCGTTTTTATTTATTTATTTTTTACGTTAGTCTTTGTTTTTTTTTTTTTTAATCCTAAAGTGAAGTTAAGTTTAGGGTTTTAAGGTGGTAATTGCTAAAATTTTGAGGAGGGAAAAGAGTCTCCTAACAGGAGTCATTCTCTCTTTTTTTTTCTTAATCCTAACCTTTTTTTTTTTTGTTACGTGAGTCTCTCTCTCTCTTTTTTTTTTTTTTAATCCTAAAGTGAAGTTAAGTTATGATTTTGAGGTGGTAATTGTTAGGACTTTGAGGAGGGGAGAGAGAGTCCTAAGAGGAGTTTCTCTCTCTTTCTCTCTATTTCTTAATCTAATGTGAGTCTTTTTTTCTTTTTTTTCAACGTGAGTCTCTTTTTTTTCTTTTCTTTTTTTGAGTCCTATTTTCAATGTGAGTCTCTTTTTTTCTTTGTTTTATTTTTTATTTTTTTTTAGTCCTATCAGATTTTTTTATTTTATTTTAATATAGATTATCAATGTTTGAGTTTGAGTTTGAGTTTAAGTTGGATTTTTTAGAGAGATAGAGTTTCACTCCTTGTTAAGTTTTGATTAAACAAAAATAATTTTGTTTAAAAAAATGATAATTTTATTTAATTATTGTGCTGATGTTAATAAAATAAACCTTCATGAGTATACTTTAATTTAATCCTTGCATATTTTTCATAATAAGTAAAATATAAGTATTATATTGTATATTATACACACACATATGAGAAAGTTGCACTAATCTCTCCTCTTCTTTTAAATTGTACATAGGCTTTTCTTATTTTTCAAAATAAATACACACAACCCCTCAACTTAATACTTCTTTTTAGAAAAAGTTTTTAACCTATGACGTCTGCTTTTAATGATTACTCTTTATCATAATATCAAAACACTAATTGGTTTTTGGTGTAAGCAGGAATCGAATCTTAAATCTTTTATTTGACGACAAAAGATTTTATTAGTTAAGTTAACTGGAACCCACTAATACCTTTAAATTCATTAAAAGAATTTTCTTTCAAAAAAAATATATTATTATCCACTTTTATCATCCTTTCCAAATGAAATTCTCATTTTTACTCCAATCTCCGTCCTCTTCTTCGTCTTCTTCTTCATTCTCATAGACCTCTCCTTCTCCCAAACCACCACCACATAATAAACAACAACAAATGTTGCTAAAGAAGTAACAAATAGTATTAAGCAGAATAGCACATTATGATGATGTTACATTAAAGTTTTTGGTTTTTTTTTTTTTCTAATATTACCATAATCTAAAATTACAATATATATCACATCACCTTAATCTCATCACCTTCTTAAACAATGTAATGTTGTATTCTCATATTGAGATTACATTAATATAAAATTACAATAATGTAATATTATGGTGTAATGTAACATCACGGCAAACCAACCACCCCCTTAATGTGGTGCAATCATAGTTGTTAGTATCGTACGATATGCAATACGTATAATATCGTGTGTAAAAAGTTTTGTATTGTATTGGTGTATCGTAAGTGCTCATGAATCGTAAGATACAGTGTGCGTATCGTATGAATTGTATCGTATCGTAAAATCGTACGTATTGTACGATACATAGATAAATGCTTTAAAATGAGATTTTTTTGTTAAAATTTGTATTTTTATTTGAATCTAACAGGTTGTTAAACTTGTTTTTAACAAAAAATTATTAGTTTACTTAATTTAGCCTACTAAAATAACATATTCATAATTTTTTTTCCTCTCTCTCCTTCAATTGGATTACAAAGTACACACTTATCCTTCACTTTAATATTTACAAATTTATTTTATATACTATGTGTGGGGTCAAGGGCCCAAATCCTATTTTGGGCCTTGGGCCTGTCCGAGGACGTGATCAGACCGAGGACAGTCCGAGGAGGAACAAATGATTTTAAATAATTCAGACTCGAGATTTTATGAGCAATGTGACGACGAGAGATCAGTCCGAGGACAAACAAGTCCTCAAACACCGTAAATGCAACTCAAATACATATCCCAGCAATCCAAGGAGCCCTCCAGAGAACCTCGGTAATAAAGACACGTATCCTAAGCACGCAAGGATGAGGATATCTAAGAAAAAGCTGTTACCATCGCATTAAATGCATTGTAGCTACTTTTCTAACCGTATTTATGTGGAGGAGACCCTTGAACAGTGTTTCCTTGGCAACCGCGACTCATAGAGAGCCAGAAGGAGTGTCTGATGAGACAACTACTCAAGTAATGGCTTGGATGATTAACAAATGGAAGGCCAAGATCATCGGGAAGAGGGTATATAATGTAAGAGACCCCTGGAAGAAGGGGATGGAAAAAAGGAAGTAATATACAATGTAGATATTTAGAACCAGACTTGTAAAAGCCTTAAGAGCGATATTTAAGTGACCAAGTCTCCTCGGACTTGATTGAGGACATTTCTTCTTTAGTAAATATCTACCATCTGTCTCTTTTCTTCATCAAAATCTATTAGTTCATTGTTTAACTCACTAAAACCCAGTTCTTTAGCCCACTCTCTACAAATTCATTGTTCTGGGATCATTGGGCCAATATCTCATATCTTTTGGGCTTGGATTACAAAACGAGACACTACAATTGGCGCCGTCTGTGGGAAGAACTTGTGCATCAGTGAGTACAACGGTTAAGCATGGTAGGATCAGGTCCACACCAAGCAGACCCTACAGGCTCTCAACGGGTGGACAATTTTCTCAACCTCGAACGGGAAAGGGACCGGGAGAAATATCGAGAGGGTAGTATGCATACTACCCGTACAAGCAGAAGCCACTCTAGGATGGGAAGTCATGTATCCCAAAGGCAAGATGATAATAAAGCCTTACATAGGGAGATCGATGATTTGAAAAGAAAGTTACGTCATGCCCAACGGAAGCAGTCCCCTTCCAGTTCTGATACGTCCTCCAATGCTGAAGGAGACGACAATTATAGACAAAGGTCGAAGACCCCACCTAGCGAAACTTTTTCTTACGAAGAAGAGCACAGTTATAAACGCCGACACAAAAGCCCATCTCATAAGGGTCTAGGAAATGACGCCATGAGCAAAGCCTTGGATCGGATCTCCAAGTCACCCTTCACGTGCAAAATAGAAGGGGCTAAGCTCCCTCGGCGATTCCATCAACCTACATTCACCATGTATAATGGTTGAACGGATCCCGTAGAACATATAAGCCAGTTTAATCAGAGGATGGTCGTCCATTCCAAAGATGAGACTTTGATGTGCAAAGTATTTCCGTCCAGCTTGGGGCCGGTGGCGATGAGATGGTTTGATGGCCTGAGGCCAAACTCTATAGGATCCTTTAAGCAGCTCACCCAAGCCTTTAGCTCTCGCTTCATTACGTGCA
Organism: Notholithocarpus densiflorus; assembly: GCA_030021035.2. Classification (NCBI taxonomy): domain Eukaryota; kingdom Viridiplantae; phylum Streptophyta; class Magnoliopsida; order Fagales; family Fagaceae; genus Notholithocarpus; species Notholithocarpus densiflorus. The sequence continues at coordinate 1,364,786 of JARYZH020000009.1, read as the reverse complement.
GCAGGGTTCATCGGCCCTTGGATTCCCTATTATCCCTGTCAATGTGAGAAGGGGAGACCTTGAAAGCATACTCGGACAGATACTAGGAGATGTATAACGAGATAGAAGGTGACTTCGATGACTTCGCCGTCAGCACCTTCAAGAAAGGCTTCCCAACAGAGCACGGCTTAAGAAAGTCCCTAATAGGAAAACCTGTCACCAACTTGCACCAACTAATGGGTTGAAGAGGACCAGTACAAAAGGGTTGAAGAGGACCAGCACTTGGGCAAAGGAAAAGTGAAGGTTATCCCTTAAGAGGGGAGGGATTTCAGGTCGAATCGATTCAATACTGGCCGGCCTCGAAGAGATTTCGCTGGACAACCTAGACCTACAGGTGCCCAGGCGGTTAGTGTTGTGTTCCGAGAACCAGTGCACCAGGTGCTAGAAAAAAATTAAGAACGAACCATTCTTCAGATGGCCCATTAGGATGGCAGGAGATCCCATGAAGCGTAACCAGAGTCTTTACTGCCATTATCACCAGGACCAAGGACACACCACCAAGAGCTGCAGAAATTTGAGGAACCATTTGGACCAGTTGGTCCGAGAAGGAAAGTTGAAGCAGTTCTTACACAACTCCAGCGGCCGAGAGAGTCAAACGAATCCAGAATCCCGGAGAGATGCCCTTTCGAGACCTCCCTTAGGCACGATAAACGTCATTTTTGCCGCCCTAGGGAGGACTGGTTCTTGTCCCTCCAGAGTAATGTCTGTGGCTCGGTCAGCCGCCAAAGACCCTAGTCCAACTTCTAAAAGGGCCAGACTGAACGTCCAACAAGCCCTAACTTTTTCAGAAGAAGATAAGGTTGGAATCATACAGCCCCATGATGATGCTTTGGTGATTACGCTCAGAATTGGGGAGTATAACGTGAAGAGAGTCATGGTAGATGGTGGCAGTGGCACTGAGATCATATACTCAGACCTATACAAGGGGCTGAACTTAACGCCCGAGAACCTGACGACTTATGAATCACCCCTGTTAACCTTCAATGGGCAGATTGTCGTTCCGAAGGGCCAGATTAGACTGCTCATGCAGGCTAGTCCAGAAATAATGGAAGTGAACTTCATCGTGGTGGATTCTTACTCCCCCTACACGGCCATTGTGGGCAGGCCCTGGCTCCATGCCCTAGGGGCCGTCTCCTCCACCTTGCATCAGAAGGTGAATATCCGTCGGACGGCCAAGTAAGAGAGATCGTGGGAAGTCAAACCGCGGCTAGGCAATGCCTAGTAGCCGCTATTTTGCATCGGCCTAAAGCTGAACCTTCGGCCTCCACTGAAAGGGGCTTATAGCAATTAAGAACTCTAGCGTCGCCTGCCGACACATCGGCCGAGGGAGCGAAATGCGAGGATTTGGAAAGAGTCATCGTTGATGAGGATCCGGAGAAATTCTTTCAGATTGGGTCTCAGCTCCCTTCCCCAGAAAAGGACGAGCTGGTGGAATTCCTTAGAAAAAATGTTGATGTGTTCGCGTGGAATGCTTATGAGGCCCCGGGGGTGGATCCGAACTTTTTCTGCCATCACTTAAACGTAAATCCGTCAATTATCCCCAGAAAGCAACTTCATCGGCGCCCGTCCAAGGAACATGCAGACGCTGTCAGAGATGAGGTGATGAAGCTAAAGCAAGCAGGGGCTATCAAGGAAATTTTTTACCCACAATGGCTGGCTAATACAGTGGTAGTCAAGAAGAAGAGTGGGAAGTGGCGAGTCTGTGTGGACTTCACGGATCTGAATAAGGCTTGCCTAAAAGACTCCTTCCCTATGCCTCGAATAGATCAATTGGTGGACACAACGGTGGGACATCCCCGGATGAGTTTCTTGGACGCCTTTCAAAGATACCATCAGATACCACTGGCCTTGGACGATCAGGAGAAGACAGCTTTCGTCACTCCCATCGGAAACTACCACTACAAAGTGATGTCCTTTGGTCTGAAGAACGCAGGATCCACCTACCAAAGGATGATGACCAGAATGTTCGAACCACAATTGGGTAAGAGCATTGAGGTCTATATAGATGATATGGTGGTAGAGAGCAAAGTAGTATCCAAGCACGTGAGGGACCTCAACGCTGCGAAATGTTCATTTGGGGTAGAATTAGGCAAATTCTTGGGCTATATGGTAACCCACAGGGGAATTGAGGTCAGCCCTGATCAAATCAGAGCCATCAGCAGCCTACAACCACCTCAAAATCCTAAAGAGGTCCAAAGGCTTACCGGCATGATCGCGGCCTTAAGCCGTTTTATTTCTCGGTCAGCGGATAGGTGCAGACCCTTCTTCCTCTTGATGAATAAATGGAAGGGATTTGAATGGACCGAAGAGTGTGCTTTCGCTTTTCAACAATTTAAAGAATATCTGTCCCGGCCACCGATCATGTCCAGCCCTGAAGTCGATGAAGTCTTATTCGCCTACATCGCTGTGGCCCATCACGCGATAAGCCTAGTATTGATCCGAGTGGATAACGGCATACAACGGCCTGTTTATTATGTGAGCAAATCGTTGCATGAAGCTGAGATCCGTTATCTGCCACTAGAAAAGGCCATCCTAGCGGTGGTTCAGGCCACACGAAAGCTTCCCCACTACTTCCAAGCACACACAGTTATCATCCTGACCTAGCTGCCACTCAGATCCATACTTCGGAGTGCTGATTATACTGGGAGAGTTGCTAAGTGGGGTACGATTCTGGGAGCTTTTGACATCAAATACATGCCTCGTACCTCTGTCAAGGGGCAAGTCCTCGCAGATTTGGTGGCCGAATTTACTGAACCATCGTTAGGAGAAGTAGCTAAGACACAAGACATGGATGAAAAATTCAGCACAATCTCTATACAGGGACCTACACACTGGGAAGTATATGTTGACGGCACAGCGAACCAAAAGGGCTCTAGAGTGGGGCTAGTTCTGATTTCCCCTGAGAAGATTACCATCGAAAAATCACTCAGATTGGGCTTCTCGGCCACGAATAATGAAGTTGAGTATGAAGCCCTGCTGGAGGGGATGGCCATGGTTCAAAGACTGGGCGGAAAAGCTGTGAACGTGTTCTCGGACTCAAGATTGGTTGTTGGTAAGGTGAACGGAGAATTGGAAGCAAGGGACGAAAGAATGCAGGGATACCTAAACCAAGTTAGGTATTTACAGTCACATTTCGATTCCTTTAGCCTACTTCATATCTCTAGGAATGGGAACTCACACGCCGACTCCCTGGCCACAATCGCCTCCTCCTCGGCCTAAAATTTACCCTGGATCATTCTGGTGGAAGACTTGTGCAAACTCACAGTGATAAGGAGAGAAGTAACTGAGGTCCGCCAGGTCAGAGTGGGCCTTAGCTAGATGGACCCTCTGGTGCGGTTTTTAAAAGATGACATCTTGCCCGGAGAGAAGTCCGATGCTGATAAAATACAAAGAAAATCCTCTCGGTTCTGGCTGTCCAAGGATCAAAAACTGTATAAACGCTCTTTCTCTAGGCCACACTTGCTCTGCGTTCACCCTGAGGCCACAGAACTAATCCTAGAGAAGTTACACGAAGGGATTTGTGGAAGCCACACTGGAGGCAGGTCTCTATCTCACAGGGCCATCACACAAGGCTATTGGTGGCCAAACATGCAGAAAGAAGCGCACGAATACGTGAAGAAGTGTGACCAATGCCAAAGGTTTGCACCAAACATACATCAACTGGGAGGAATCCTCAATCCATTGACCAGCCCTTGGCCATTTGCTCAATGGGGTTTGGATATCGTCGGACATTTTCCTAAAGCAGCGGGGAACAAGAGGTATCTACTAGTCGGCACCGACTATTTTACTAAATGGGTTGAGGCTGAACCCTTGGCAAACATCCGAGATGTAGACGCTAAGAAGTTTTTTTGGAAAAACATCGTTACCCGGTTCGGGATCCCTCACACTCTTATCTCGGACAATGGTCTTCAATTCGACAGTAAGGCCTTCAGGAGATACTGCTGTGAATTGGGAATTACGAATAGATATTCTACCCCAGCTTATCCCCAATGGAATGGACAGGTCGAGGCCATTAACAAGGCCATAGTGAACGGACTTAAGAAGAGGTTGGATGATGCGAAGGGAAGATGGGTGGAAGAACTGCCACACGTGCTGTGGGCGTATCGAACCACACCTCGCAGATCAACGGGAGAGACCCCCTTTTCGATGACTTTTGGAGCCGAGGCCGTCATTCCTCTAGAAACAGGCTTTCCAACGTTAAAAACAGGCTTTCCAATGCTAAAAACCAGCTCATTTAGTTCGAGCAGCAACAACGAGCTGCTAGAAAAGAGTTTGGATCTGATCGATGAGAGAAGAGAAAGCACAATGGTCCAATTGGCATACTACCAACACAAACTCAAGCAAGGTTACGATGCCAAAGTAAAGCTAAGGCCCCTAATGCCTGGAGACTTGGTGTTGAGGAAAGTACTGGGCGCGATGAAAAACCCAGCATGGAGAAAACTAGGACCTAATTGGGAAGGACCGTATCGCATTACCTCAGTGGCTGGTATAGGGGCATATTTTCTAGAAGATTTAGATAAGCGGGTGATACCACACCCTTAGAATGTAAACAACCTGAGAAGGTACTATTATTAATGAAAATCTTCTTTATCAATAAATCCCTTAGACGCACAAGGACATTCTTCTAAGTGATTAAACAGATCCTAAGTCATGTCAAGTCTCTCGGACCACATACTTGGGTGAAATTAACGCACAATGGCATCTTTACAAGTGATTAAACAAATCCCAAGTCATGTCAGGTCTCTCGGACCACATACTTGGGTGAAATTAACTCACAAGGGCATTCTTCTAAGTGATTAAATAGATCTCAAGTCATGTCAGGTCTTTCGGACCACATACTTGGGTGAAATTAACGCACAATGGCATCTTTACAAATGATTAAACAGATCCCAAGTCATGTCAGGTCTCTCGGACCACATACTTGGGTGAAATTAACACACAAGGGCATTCTTCTAAGTGATTAAACAGACCCCAAGTCGTGTCAGGTCTCTCGGGTCACATACCTAGGTAAAATTGACGTGGTATAGGGCTAAGTATTAACGCGAACTTTTATCTATCTTTTACTAATAAAGGAAATGGGTTGAAAGCCCTCATTCATTTGTCCGAATATTTGGCAGAGTGTAAGATGTTTACCCTCCATTTAGTCCCCTATTTCTACTTACCGTCACTAAGTTCAACCTTCACCACAAGCTGATGACAGGCTGTTATCATAAAGTGTGCTAGCAAATAATTCTAACGATTTGGATTAGTTGGCAATAGTCATAATATTAAAGACGTATGAAATTGAAGCATAAAATAGTAAGGAAAGTTTTCTCTCTTTTCATTAGTCAATAAAAGGCACATTACAAATGACGGCAAAACGCCCTTAAAAGATAAATATACACGCAAAAAAAAAAAGGGAAAGACAAAGGCTCTGCATCCTTGGCGCGAGGCCAACGCTTATGCCTTCGCTTGTGGAGGGTCCTCCTTAGTATCAACCTTCTCGAAGTGGGAGACCTCTGCCTGAGATGTTAGCTTTGCATCCTTGGCCTGGGCGACCACGTCTTTGATCGTAAGGGCATCCTCAGAAAGCTTGGCCATCGCCGGAGGATTAACCCCCTCAGTCTCACCAAGAGGAAGAACCTGAGTGGAGGGGGGCTGCTCAGGAAGGGGTACTGCCTTCGGAATCTCTCGAATATCCTCCGGGAAGAAGATATTCTCGATATTCCTCAGCTCGGAGTCTGCAGAAACTCCTGCCCGGTCCATCGCCACTCCCTAGGACTCGGTGCAGTAATCCCTGCATACCACGACTACCTCCTCGGAAAGCCTGGCCTCCGTATCGAGCACCCCGCGCTCATAGGATGCTTTCACCGCTGCCTCTGCTGCTACCCTAGCCACCCGAGCTGCATCCTTGGCTTTTCGCAACTCTGCCTTCAGATCTAAAACAGATTGCTTCTCGGTGGCCAGATTTATTTCGGTTATATGCAGCTTTTGGCGCATATCCTTGGCCTGCCTTTCCGTGGTCTTCAGACCCGCCTTAGCACTATGGCGAGCCTGGACAGCCTCCTTAAGTTTCTCAGATAACCCCGCCTACTCTTGCTTCAAGGCCCCAAGAGCCTTCTCGGCTTCATGACGGGCGTGGGTCTCAGATGTAACCTCATCGCGGGCATTCCTAACCCACTCCTTGGCCACATAAATTTGTTGGGTAACTTGCACGAAAACAGCAAAGGATTTTCAGAAGTAAACACATGTTAACGAATGTATGACTCAGCATCTGGCTACGAAAATGTTAGTTGACTCACCATTGCAAGGTCCCTCTTCAATGAAATGAAGAGGTTTGGCTGACGGATGCGCCTAAGGCCATCCATGTCTCGAGGGAGGAGGAGAGGTTGCTCCAAAGCCTCGGCGAGGAAGGTGGCATGCGCCTTCTGAGACTCCTAGATCAAGGCATCCCAAGGAATTGGAGCACCCTCCATCTCCAGCTGTGGAGCCCACGTACGCTGCACTCGGCGTATTTCAGCTTCATCTCGGCTGTCGACTGACTTGCCCCTTTTATCTTTGGGATCCTTGGACTTCTTCTGCTGCTTGGCACCCTTTTGGGGTGCCACTTCACCCTCCTCCAGGTTCTCTATGGGCATCTTCTTCTTTAAGTCTGGATTGGCTTTCAATCCGAGATTGGCAGGAATCATAGGGAGAGCAGGAGGAAGGTTAGTGGCAGCCTGAGTTTTAGGGGCCTCCTTCGAGCCTTGCCCTTTGTTACGACTAGCCATCAGGCCCTTTAAACCGGTCCTTTGTTTTAAGTCCATAACGTCCCCTTCCTCAAAGCTAGTCTCTGGCCGAGCGACTATTAACCGGAGGTGACGGGCTACGGAAAGTCTCTCGGAACCAGACTCAAAATTTGAGACCTCTACTGGTCTTTCTGCGGCCCCTTCCTCTTCCTTGAGGAGAAACTGATCGATCTCAGCGTCTAGGGAACAGTAGGATGAGGCTGACTCCTCTCTCAGAACAACCACTTGCTGAGGAACACGTTGAAGAGGCAGCTGAACAGGGGGAAGTTCTTTCCGAGCCAAGAATCCAAGCTTAGAGACGTCTATTCGAGCAAGCTTAGCGCTACCTACTCTAATCGCCTGACCCGCATCCTGGAATATACGCGATATGGGCTCGTAATCTAAGATCAAGTGGGCAGCCCGTAGTTGTCTGTCCTCGCTCACGAATATCTCTGATCTCAGCAAGAAGTTGAGTCCTGAGACGTTAACTAGGCTAAGTTTCGGAGCTACGTGATTCTTATCTGCAAAAAATTCGAGAAGGAAGATATGGTCAGATCAATGGCAAATGTTGTCCGAGGACAAAAGGCTCAAAATGAACAGAAGAAAATATGAAAACTAAGGGACCTATCCCTAAGATACCCCACCTGGTGTTCCCGCCCTAATTGGGCAGTGAAGACTGTCGTTCCACACCCCGGAGACGATCAGATAATCATCCTTTAAGCCTTTGTTGGACTTAGGAAGATAGGATATCAACCTAACAACATCGGATCGGGACTTAAGGTAATATCCCGCGCTAGCAAGGGAATGGCACTCGTACAGGTGAACAACGTCGTGCCAGGTGAGTCCTAGGTTCATCTGATCGTTCAAAGCGTCTACGCTCCCTAGAACCCTAAACAGGTTGGGAGCGCACTGATGAGGGCACAGCCTGTGGTTGCGCAGGTAGTCTGTGGTGATCCTACCCATGGGAAGTGTCATTCCTCCCTCTATAAAGGCGATCATTGGAATGACAACTCTACCCTCCCCTCTAACTGAAAGCACTTAGTCTGGGGCACAGTACTCAAGGTCTACCCCTTGTGGGATATGATATTTGGCTCTAAAACCCTCCATGCCAGCCGGAGAGTCTATTAGATGCTTGAATCTACCCATCCCAACAAACACGAACGACGCAGGAAAAGATTTGCAAAAGAAAGAAAGCCGAGAAGGTTGGCCGAGGAGAAAAAGAAAGTTAAAGATATAAATATTTACGAAAAGCAGATACGCTAAACTTCGAACCTTTAGAAAACCTTTGGGAGATTTTTTAAGGAACGGAGTTAAGAAAGTTTAGTGATTAAGGAGGTTGTAATGCTTGAGGTTCTCTGGAGCGCTTGAAATTTCGTAAATGAAAGAAAGGAATGGCTTCCCTTAGGGCTTTATATAGAGGGAGAAAATGGGTGGGAATACTCTCGCTCAAAGCCCAAGGAGAAGCTCAGCCATTAGATCTGCGCTTCACCGTTAGATGCTAAGGACATAACGCCGCCCAGAGCAATTAATAACGCCTCGTGGGCCACGAAGCGTTAGGAGCAATCATGGGGCGCGCGAAACGGAGATTTTACATGTGCGAAGTAGAGAAATAAATGATCTCATCCTTTAAAAGTCAAAACCCCACCTTTTCTCCTCGGATGAAAAGGAAAAAATTGGAGTTTTGAGGGGCTATTGTGGGGTCAAGGGCCCAAATCCTATTTTGGGCCTTGGGCCTGTCCGAGGATGTGATCAGACCAAGGACAGTCCGAGGAGGAACAAATGATTTTAAATGATTCAGGCTCGAGATTTTATGAGCAATGTGACGACGAGAGATCAGTCCGAGGACAAACAAGTCCTCGGACACCGTAAATGCAACTCAAACACATATCCCAGCAATCTAGGGAGCCCTCCAGAGAACCCCAGTAATAAAGACACGTATCCTAAGCACGCAAGGATGAGGGAGAGTCCAGAAATATCTAAGGAAAAGTTGTTACCACCGCATTAAATGCGTTGTAGCTACTTTTCTAGCCGCATTTATGTGAAGGAGACCCTTGAACAGTGTTTCCTTGGCAACCGCTACTCATAGAGAGCCAGAAGGAGTGTCAGATGGGACAACTACTCAAGTAGCGGCTTGGATGATTAACAAATGGAAGGCCAAGATCATCGGGAAGAGGGTATATATACACTGTAGCGATTTAGAACCAGACTTGTAAAAGCCTTAAGAGTGATATTTAAGTGACCAAGTCTCCTCAGACTTGATCGAGGACATTTCTTCTTTAGTAAATATCTACCATCTGTCTCTTTTCTTCATCAAAATCTATTTATTCATTGTTTAACTCACTAAAACCCAGTTTTTTAGCCTACTCTCTACAAATTCATTGTTCTGGGCTCATTGGGCCAATATCCCATATCTTTTGGGCCTGGATTACAAAACGAGACCCTACACTATGAATAAAATATTAATTGACAATATAAATTTTTTATTTTTGTCATTATTGTTATAAGTCCAAGAAACTATAATGCCAAAAAAAAAAAATTATAAAAAAATTATTAAAATAAAAAGAACAAGAAGAGATAGTAAATGTTAATGATGAATGACGACGAAGAAAATTTTAATGAAGGAATAAGTTTGCAAAATTATAAACATGTACTAGCATTGACTTAGATGGGGTTGATTAGGCAATTTGATGAATATGATGAAAATAAATTATTATTTTTGGGTCATTTGTAATATATTATCACTTTTGAATTTAAGTAATTTGAATGTGTATGTTATAAACATATGCTAGTTTGATTTATTTAGTTAGTTTGTTAAATATTATGATGAATAAATTAGTCATTAGTTGAATATATTCAAAATTTATAATGAATATACTCTTTATATATGTATATTTATATTTTTTTAAAAAAATTTTATTAAGTGTTTGTATATCTTATGATACACGACATGATACGATACACGATACGGAAAAATTAAAAATTGATTCACGATACGATTCACGTTTTGACAACTATGGGTGCAGCATCATAAGTGACGCCACTCCAAGTCCTACTTAGAAAGGCAGTCTGCCATTCTTGAACTTCAACAGGACTCTCAATCTCATTTGGACTAAGTCTAGCAAGATACTTTATCCAATCAATTAATGTTTCTTTCTTTCTTTTATGTGTGTTTGTTACGTAAAATTTAATTTATTGGGAGATGGAGAGATTTGTGAGAGTGAAGAAGAAGAAGAAGAAGAAGAAGACAAGGGAGAGTGGCTGTAAAATGAGCTTCGTTTGTTTCAATAGAAAACCTTATGTAAAGATAGTATTTTGCATTTTTCAGTGTTTGTTAGTAAAAAAAAAATTTGTCAAAGGAAAATTATATTTTAACTTTCCATATTTAACTTAGCAAAATAGAGTTGTTTTCCACTAAATTTATGGAAAACATCTTTATCTCAAGTGAAGTTAAATAAGGAAAATAACTCAATACTAAATAAGGGAAGTTAAGAGATAATTTTTCAACTTATATTAAAGTCACTATTAAAACATAAGAAAATGAGATAGTTTTCTAGAAAAAACTTATTAGAAAATAATTCATTTTACAGAAAATGTTAATGTCAAAACAAACAGAAAAAAATGATGATAAGAGGGAAAATATAATATTTTTTAAAATAGTTTTTTTTTAATTCTATTAATGAATTTAACGGTGTTAAGTGAGGAGAACGAGTGTAAGTATTTTGAAAATGAAGGAATGTCAGTGTACGATTCAAAAGAAGGGAGGAGGTTAATGTATTTTCAATAAATCTCAGGATATGTCAATGCAATTTTTTCATATATATACATATATATATATATATATATATATATAAATATACAGGCACACACATGATACAAAATACATAAGGTTTCATTTTATTCAAGGTTCTAAAATCTAAATAACGTTTTACAATTTTGGCATAAGGATCGGAAATGAAAAACATAACTACAATTATAATAATATCTAACTTACAAGTGTACATTTCTAACTTAAATAAAATAAAAACTAAAAAACTTTCAGACATACAAATGCAATATATATGTATGTATGTATATACAAGTATAAGATTCTTCTCAAAAAAAAGTATAAGATATAATTTACTTATTAAAAAAAATTATAAGATATTATCTGATTTGAAAACAGTATTAAGATATTATTAAATTTAAAAAAAAAAAAAAACAAACAAAAAAACAAAATACAAGTAGGAAACAAACTTACTATCTAAATTCACATCCAACTAATTAATGAGAGACTCTCTTAAGTCTTAACATAATCTATTATGCTACAAGTTTAAGAGTCTCTTAACATAATCTATCTAAACCTATGCTTAGGGGCGGAGCTACATGTATGAGTGGGGGGCCATGGCCCCTCCAAAAATTTTAAAAAAATATTTAAAAATATTTTAATACTATATATAAATATTTAATATTTTAATTATTAACCTACAAAAATGAGACTTGGCCCCTCCAAATATTTGAGCTAGTCCAATGATGCTCTTAAAACAATTTATCAAAGGCAAAGGAATGAAGCAAATCAAGCCACTACACCAAAGCAGCTCAGAGATTCACACAGTGCAGCAGCTAGTGCAAAACTTGAAGACTCAATTGGTGAAGAACTAACAACTCAGTCATCAAGGGATCAAGCTTCGAGCTCTAGAGATAAATGAATCAATGATGCATCTAAGTCTGTCTAAACGACAATGTAGTTTAGTTCATATTTGTACAATAAACAACCTGTAGTTTTTGTTAATAGAATTAGTTTAGTCACGCACATGTTTTAGTTTGTTAAGTTTGTTATTTACTATTCACACGTGTATGAGTCTGTTAAGTTAGTTATAGAAAAGAGCAATTGCTTAACTTCTTAGCTTGTATATATAGGGATTTTTTTCAATGAATGAATCTGAGCAAATCAATTTTCACCAAATTAGTTTTCTCATACAATTGTCCAATTGGTCTAGTGTTATAGAGATTTTTTTTTTTTTTTTTTTTTTTTTTTACATTCATTTTTTTATTGTAAAATGTGTTTTTGTGTCTGTTAAAGTTTTGAATCATCCATGTCTTTGAATACTTCATTAGTTCAATTGAAAATTTTTTACTCATTTTGGTTGATAATTTGGTAACTTCTATTAAAAATGAAAATTTTAAAGATTCACTATGGTAGATACTAAGTTATATGTGTGTATAGATATCTATGCTTGTGCATGTTTATGGAAGTTTGTATAGCCTAATAATTTTGTATCATAAATTGGTCCCCAAATAAAAATTTCTAACTATGTCCCTGCCTATGCTAAAACTCACATCCAACTAATGAGAAACTTTCTTAACATATAAGATTTGTGGTCCTTGCAGTTAGCTTAGTGTAACATTTCAGGAACTGAAAATTAACTACACTTTCAATGACAATCAAATGGCACCAGCTCATTATATTTGAGAGTTGAGACAACAAATCACATGAATGTGGCCTCGTGGTTCTTTCATGAAGTCAAGGTCGTCATTGAGTGTAGTTATGATGAGTTGTGTGGCTTTGGAGATTTCTCTCTCTATATTGAAATTTGGGTACTAAACATACCCAGTCCAGCCAGCATTGAGAGGCCCAAACTTAGAACTTAGAAGGCCTGATTTTTTTTTTTACTTTTTGATAGAAAGATATTGTAACAGGCCCAACTAAGCTGATCTGGTTGGGATGTGCAGAGATTGCGACAACTTTTTGATGATGAATCTTTTGGAGCCATCCAGAAGATGACAATGCCGAAATGTGCAAGACCTGAAGACCACATTGGCTTTGGAGATTTCACTTCTTGTTCTTTTATTTATTTTCTTTCTTTTCTAAGTTCTTTCTTTTTTTCTTTTCTTTTTTGGCATATTACAATTTAGCCACATGTGGTTTGACCGAAATTTAAGTTGCCTACTTATAGCTTGAAATTTGACACTTTACCCACTTGAAGTTAACTCAGTTAACGTTCTGTAACCCACCTCAGTTAAAAACATGGCTAAATATGTAATCTTGCTCCATTTTTATATCTCTCCCCTAAAAACACAAAAAAACATAAAGTTCAGGAGAATATAAGATCAAAAATATGTTAGTAAAGATAAAAGAAGATCCAGTTGAGCTCAAATCACAATCTCACCTTCTGACATTCAAACAAACCTGAATTATCAATTTTTATTATATATTTTGGAAAAATAAATAAGAAAAATAAGGAATTTTCAATTTTGACATTTCACTAGGAATCTCCAAGAATTATGCTTTGAAATTTTCTTTTATTATAATTTCTGGATTTTGTCTTAATGCATATGAGTGATGAGGAACAGAGTAAGCATCAGAATAGAGGAGCTGGAATTTGAGAACATGGGTTGATGCAATAATGAATGTAGGGATTGGGTTTGACCACTATTCCTGGGGGGTAAGTGAATTCAAGCCCAACAAGCCCAATACAATAAATTTGTAGAGAGTGGGTAGAAGAACTAGGCTTTAATGAGTGTAACAACAGTCGAAAATGGTTTAAAAAATGAATAAGTAAAACCAATATGAACTTGAGCAAGTAATTCTATCCTCGGCACCAGTCCGAGGAGCTCCAACTTATTATTTCTTGAGTAACAATGAAAATGGTTACAGGGTTAGCTCAAACTATTACAGTGTTTTTCTCTGGTAAAACCTTCCTCCTTTTCCATAGGAGATTTCTTACATTATATAGTTCCTCCTGCCCCATCTTGATCCTCCACTTATTGGTTATTTGAACCACCACTTGAGTGCTTGTCCCATCAGCCATCCTCTCTGGCTTTCTGTGAGTTATGGTAGCCAAGACTGCACTGTTCAGACGTATTCTCCACATAAATGCGGCCAGAGTGTTAGTTGTGGAGCATTTAATGCGAAGGCAGCAGCTTTTCCTAGAATTGCTTTATCGCCCTGCCTCAATGTGCTTACTGGCTGTACTTATCTTTTTCTCTGGAGTGCTTTGGAAGATTGTCTTTGTCGGTAAATCACCTTTCTTCAACCTCGGCTTTGGCCAGCCAAGGACGGAGTTATCCTCGGCACGGTTACCACTGTCCTCTTCATATGCGATTATGGGCCTCGGCATGAGCCTCAGGCCCAGTACAAGAGGAGAATGCGTATCATTGGGCCCTATGACCCCACAATAGCCCCTCAAGATCTTGCTTTTCGACTCCTCAGGAGGAAAGAAAGATTTTGATATCCTCGGCCCACCTTGTTTACAGTTATACCACTTCTATCCAAACTCCTAAATGTCTGTTTACCTTCTCAAGGCACGCTCCTGACGCTCTGGCGTCTAGAGCGCGCCCTCATTAAATTTTGACGGCTCTTTTGTCCCCCACGTTCAACGGCACGATGCAAATCTAATGATGGAGGATTTCTTGGGGCTGTGAGCAGGAATTTTCCCGCTCGTAACTTCTGTACCACTATAAATAGCCTTTCAAATCAACTCATTTCCCTACTTCCAACAATCGCACAGTTCTAGAGTTCATACATTGAACCTGTCATTCTCCTTCACTTTTTTGTGCATCTACAAATACCAAAAATTTGTCCGAGGACCTTCCTTTCAAACCTGTAAGTTTCCTCGAACCCCCTTAGTTTTATTTCTTTCCATATATTCTCTTTTCATTTCACTTTTTCTTCTTGGCTCTACTTTTCGTTTCAAACTTGTCAATTTCTCTTCAAATCTTCTTAGGAAATGGGTAAGTTCAAGTGTTTAGTCGAATCCAAGGAGGATAGAGAGAGATTCAGGGCTAAGTACAGGATCCCACCAACAGTGGGCATGAGATACGCTGCCCAAGGGGAATGGGTAGACGATAGGAAAGGGGGAGAGGTGGTCATCCCAATGATCGCCTTCATAGAGGGAGGGATGACCATCCTTATGGGTACTATCACAAGGAACTACCTCAGATTCTTTAAACTATCCCCTACACAATGCGTCCCAAATATGTTTAGAGTGTTAGGGAGCGTAGAAGCCTTAAATGAGAGAATGAACCTGGGATTGACACACCATGACGTCAACTGGGTATACAACCTGCATCATTTGAAGGGGCGGGGGTACTACCTTAAGTCAAGGTATCCCGAAGTAAGGCTAATTCAATGCCTCCCTATGTCAAACAAGGGGTTAAAGGAGGATTTTTTAATCTTTTCTGGGGAATGGCATGACGGATTACCCTGTCCGATTAAGGAGGGAACACTAGATGGGGGTCCAGTCATAAATTTAGGCACATTGGTTTATATTTCCCTTTTGTTTCGCACCATTTCTGCTTATGACGAATTCTCCTTTCGTTTTAATGATTTCACAGACAAACATTCTACTAGACCTCGGCTCAACTTAGTCAACAGAGAAAGCCTAGACAAAATTCTACGGTCCGAGGTGTTTGTAAACGAAGCCGACGGTCAATTACGAGCTGCGCATGTAATCCTTGGGTACAAACCGATCTCCCTTGGATTTCAAGCTCCTAAGTGTGTAATAAAAGCCAAAGACCCTCGTTTTTCCCAAATTATCGTGGCCTTCGAAGGATTTGTTGTTCCTGAGGGCGTTCCAATTCCTAAGGGTACACCATTTACACAGCCACTCTTTGTGGGCGTCCCTTCAGTAGGAGCATCCTCATCTCAACCTATTGTTAAGGAAGGAGAGGAGGAAGAAGAAGAAGAAGAAGAAAGAGAAGAAGAATCAGAGGGGGTTGAAGACCTGTCAGACTCTCAAGACGAATTTGAGGTGTTCAACAGACCTCTATCTCCCGAGAGTACATCAGCTGACCTTGACCCTCAGAAACAAGTAGACGTTGTCACTTTAGACGAGATGGGCATCCAAAGGAAACCTAAAAGAGGTTTGCTGGACTTAATAGAGTCCCAGCCCGGCAAGGATGCGCCGGAGAAACCAACTCAGTCCAAACTCCCTCCCCCTCCTCCCAAACTTCCTCTTCCTCCTCCTCAGCCATCTTTGCCAGGCCGGCCTGACCTTGCCGACCCGAAGAGAAAGAGAAAGCAGAAAGGCAAGGAAGTAGTGGAGGCAGGAAGACCTTGGCCTGTGGATGAAGACGAGGCCCAACGAACTGCGAAGCAGTTAAAGATTGGCCAAACAGGGCAGAGAGGCTTAGAGAAGGTGGATAATCAGCCACCTGAGCCTCAGGCTTGGCTTCCAGCTGTAATGCTTAATGGTGAACCCTTGAGGGCTAATGCATCCATCAGGGATTTCCATGGAGGTGTTGGATGTCAGGTGGCCTCGGCCTTGGAGGAGGCTTTGTTACTCCCTACTGACATGGCCGAGTTGTGGTTTTTCAGGAAGAATGAGGTTTTCCTTAACCTCAAAAGGTACCTGGGCATGGTATGTTGCTATTCCCCCCCCCCCCTTTTTTTTTGCTATTTGTAAGGTTATTAACCCTTTTCTTTCAGGCTGTCCAAGCCACTTTCAGGGCTAAGGAGATAACCAATTCCTGCTACCGGCAACTGAACGACGAGAGGAATAGGCGTGTGGCAGCTGTGGAATCATTCAATATCGCCGATCAATCCAACAAAGATTTAAGGAAGAAGTTTACTGAGGAGGAAAAGGCCAAGAGAAGTGCTAAGTCAGGTCTAGAGAGCACCCAGAGGCAAGCCGAGGAGCAGAGACTGCATTTGCGCGATGCGAAGGAACAGTTGGCTTCCTCCAAAGAGCATATAGCGGCCCTCCGGAAGAAATTGGAAGAAACTCAAAAGCTTAAGGATCAAGCCGAGAAGCTAAGAAAGGAGGCCAAGAAGGCTAAAATGGAGGCTAAGAAAGCTCGGGACGAGGCTGAGCAGCATGGTTACGACGTCGGAGTAGCCAAGACCAAGGAAACCCTCAGGGCAGAGGTCCTAGCTGTGTGCCGAACCTATTGCGCTCAGACTTGGAGTGAAGCCCTCAACCGAGCTGGGGTTGAGGCTTCTTCTGGGCTAAGAAAGCCAGAGAATATCTACTACCCACCAGCCATACGAACCACGGACCCTCCTCCCGTCCAAGGCGAAGCAGCCTCTACAGTTGCTGACCCTATTGAAGAAGCACAGACTCAGGAGCCTCTTCCTTCCAGTCAACAGAAGCAAACCAAAGAACCTAAAGCTCCCAAGGAAATATCCTTAGATAAGGCTGCAGGGGTTCCACAAGATGGGGCAGCTTCCCAAGGTTTTCAACAGACCTTAGTTTCAATTACCATGCCTGCTAAGGAAGCCTCTAAGGAGAAAGAAAAAGTGATCCCTACTGAAGCAGCTAAACAGGCTAGCAAGACTTCCAAGGATAAGCTTTAGATATAACTGAAACAATGAATCTTCCTTTCTGTAATGTAGTCCCAATTTATGTAATGAAATTTCTTTTTCCTAAAACATGCTTTAATGAAATAGGCATTTTACTTTCTCGAATTTGTATGGGTTAATTTCTTCATTTATGTAATTTTCACTTTGATTGCTCTTTGATTGAACATAACCATATGCCATAAAAGTGCAAAGTTGTTTACACAAGGGAAAACAAAGTTTATATATATTTTTAATTGGTAATCAGGGTGGATCAAAACTAACTTTGAATCTATCAATTATAACAACAACAAAGTCCCTGGCACTTTAAAATGCTTTAAGTGATGCTCATAGGCTTATTTCAGTTTACGTCTTTGCTGTGTGGGAACAAACCTTGCGATCCGAGAAAGAAAATCAGGAGTTAGTTTTTGTTCAATCCTTCAATAGATGTTAAAGGGCAGTAATTTCCACTATATCTGTGGTAACAAACCTATCATGACTTAGTTTCAATTCAATACTTCAATAGATGTCTAAGGGTATTAATTTCCACTAAGTCTGTGGTCCGAGAAACCTGACAGGACTTAGTTTCTATTCAATATTTCAATAGATGTCTAAGGGTATTAATTTTCACTAAGTCTGTGGTCCGAGGAACCTGACAGGACTTAGTTTCTGTACAATACTTCAATAGATGTCTGAGGGTATTAATTTCCACTAAGTCTGTGGTCCGAGGAACCTGACAGGATTTAGTTTCTGTTCAATACTTCAATAGATGTCTGAGAGTATTAATTTCCACTAAGTCTGTGGTTCGAGGAACCTGACAGGAATTAGTTTCTGTTCAATACTTCAATAGATGTCTCAGGGTATTAATTTCCCATCATTAGGATAACCAAAGAAAATCTCATGCCCAACAAAAATTTCAAGCCACCACAAATTTTTTTCCATACCCATACCCACAAATTTTTTCCATACCCATACCCACAAAATTTTGCCATGCTCATGAAATAAAATTTACACATGCCAATAAAATTTCCCACATGCATCATAAATGTATTCATCCAAGCCTACACCACAAATTTCTCACAACTCCAATGCCCCCAAAATCCAAGCCAAAGTTCATTCAATAACATCACATATTAAACCTGACAGGACTTAGTTTCTGTTCAATACTTCAATAGATGTCTGAAGGTATTAATTTCCATTAAGTCTGTGGTTCAAGGAACCTGATAGGACTTAGTTTCTGTTCAATACTTCAATAGATGGTAGAGGATCGCATGACATGCAATTACAATAAATCAGAGTGCAAACAGGACTGCTTTCATTAATAATAATACCTTCTTAGGTTATTTACATTCCATGGGCGAGGTACAGCTTTCTCATCTAAGTATTCTAAATAATATGCACCTATTCCTGTTACTGAAGTAATGCGATATGGTCCTTCCCAATTGGGCCCTAGCTTTCCTCAAGTCGGGTTCTTGGCACTACCCACAACTTTTCTCAGCACCAAGTTTCCTGGTGCCAATGGCCGTAGCCTCACATTGGCATCATACCCTTGCTTGAGTTTCTGATGGTAACAGGCTAGCTGGATCATCGCTTTTTCTCTTCTCTCTTCAACTAAATCCAAACTCCTTGCTAACAGTTCATCGTTGTTGCTTGGAGTAAAGGTACTCGTTCTCAACGTTAGAAAGCTGGTCTCTAGGGGGATGACAGCCTCAGTCCTGTAAGTCATGGAAAAGGGGGTCTCCCTTGTTAACCGACATGGTGTAGTTCGATATGTCCACAAGACGTGCGGCAGCTCTTCCTCCCATTTTCCCTTTGCATCATCCAACCTCTTTTTCAGCCCAGCGACTATGACCTTATTAACAGCCTCGGCCTGCCCATTTCCCTGGAGGTAGGCAAGAGTGGAATACTTATTTGTAATTCCCAGATCATAACAGTATCTTTTGAAGGCCTTGCTATCAAATTGGAAGCCATTATCCGAAATGAGGGAATAAAGGACCCCAAATCGAGTAACGATGTTCTTCCAGATAAACTTCTTAGCATCCACATCCCTGATGTTAGCCAAGGGTTTGGCTTCAACCCATTTGGTGAAATAGTCGGTGCCGACCAACAAGTACCTCTTATTTCATATCGCTTTAGGGAAAGGGCCTACAATATCCAAGTCCCACTGAGCAAACGGCCAAGAACTAGAGAGAGGATTGAGCACCCCACCCGGTTGGTGGATGTTTGGGGCAAACTTTTGGCATTGATCACACTTCCTGACATACTCTTGGGCTTCCTTCTGCATACCTGGCCACCAATATCCTTGGGTGATGGCTTTGTGGGACAGAGATCTTCCTCTTTTGTGACTCCCACAAATCCCTTCATGCAACTCCTCGAGCAGTAATTCTAATACTTCGGGATGTATACACAGTAAATATGGTCTAGAATAAGAGCGCTTATACAACTTGTGATCATCGGACCAGAGCCGAGGAGCTTTTCTTCGTATTTTCTCAGCTTCTAACTTCTCTTCAAGTAATGTATCATCTTTAAGAAAACTCACTATAGGATCCATCCCGCTCAGACCCACTCTGATTTGATGGATCTGAATTATGTCTTCCTTGACTCCCTCTGCTCTACATAAGTCCTCGACAAGGATAACCCGAGGTATACCATGCGCCGAGGAGGTGGCAAAAGTGGCTAATGAATCTGCGTGCGTGTTTCCAGTCCTCGAAACGTGTGACATGTCGAAGAATTCAAAATCCGATTGCAAGCGCCTGACCTGGCTCAAGTACTCCTGCATTCTCACATCCCTGCCCTCTAGCTCCCCCTTCACTTGACCCACAACTAATCTCAAGTCCGAGAACACTTCCACTGCCTTTCCCCCCATCTTCTGTACCATGAGCATTCCCTGTAATAAAGCCTCATACTCGGCTTCATTGTTTGTGGCCGCAAACCCTAGTCTCAATGATTTCTCAATGGTAATCTTCTCAGGAGATATTAGAACTAACCCTACCCCGAACCCGCTTTGGTTTGCTGCACCATCCACATACACTTTCCAGCATGAGGGTCCTTGCGTGGAGATTGTGCCAACCGATTTTTCATTCATGTTTTGCTCTCCTGCTACTATTTCTATTGGGGGTTCGGCAAATTCAGCTATCAAATCAGCTAGGACCTGGCCCTTGACAGAGGTCTGAGGCATGTATTTGACATCAAAAGCCCCTAGAACCGTGTTCCATTTGGAAATTCTTCCCGTGTACTCGGCACTTCGGAGTACTGACTTAAGTGGAAGCTAAGTTAAAACAACAACTGTGTGTGCTTGGAAGTAATAAGGAAGTTTTCGCGTGGCATGCACTACTGCCAAAATTGCCTTCTCCAAGGGTAAGTAACGTACCTCGGCCTTATGTAATGACTTACTCACATAATAGACTGGCCGTTGTATGCCATTATCAATTTGTATCAACACCAAGCTAACAGCATGAGGGGCCACGGCAATGTAGGCAAACAATACCTCGTCGGCCTCAGGGCTGGACATGATGGGGGGCTGAGATAGGTACTACTTAAGTTGCTGGAAGGCCAAACCGCAATCCTTGGACCACTCAAATCCTTTCCATTTGTTCATCAAGAGGAAAAAGGGTCGGCACCTATCCGCAGACCTGGAAATAAACCGATTCAAGGCCGTGATCATCCCAGTGAGTTTCTGGACTTCTTTGGGGTTTCGAGGAGGTTGCAGATTATGAATTGCTCTGATCTGATCCGGGCTCACCTCAATTCCCCTATAAGTTACCATATAGCTCAAAAATTTGCCAGACCCGACACCAAACGAGCATTTAGAGGCATTGAGACGCAGTTTGTGCTTCCTCAAGATGTCAAAAATGATTCCAAGGTCTCCCACGTGCTCAGACACCACTTTGCTCTTTACCACCATGTCATCTACGTAGACTTCAATACATTTGCCCAGCTGTGGCTCAAACATTCTAGTCATCATCCTTTGGTAGGTAGACCCCGCATTCTTCAAACCGAAGGGCATTACTTTGTAGTGGTAATTTCCAATAGGAGTCACAAATGTTGTTTTTTCTTGATCATCCAGGGCCAGTGGTATCTAATGATAGCCTTGAAAGGCATCTAAGAAGCTCATCCGAGGATGGCCTATAGTGGCATCCACTAACTGGTCTGTCCGAGGCATGGGAAACGGGTCCTTTGGGCACGCCTTGTTTAAGTCCGAAAAGTCCACACAAACTCGCCACTTCCTACTTTTCTTTTTTACAACCACAATGTTAGCCAGACACTCAGGGTAGAACACTTCCTTGATAGCCCCTGCTTGCTTAAGCTTTCTCTCCTCGTCTCTGACAGCGTCGGCATGCTCCTTAGATGGGCGTCGAGGTGGTTGTTTTTTGGGAGTGGCC
Organism: Notholithocarpus densiflorus; assembly: GCA_030021035.2. Lineage (NCBI taxonomy): Eukaryota > Viridiplantae > Streptophyta > Magnoliopsida > Fagales > Fagaceae > Notholithocarpus > Notholithocarpus densiflorus. Next base: position 1,343,364 of record JARYZH020000009.1, on the reverse strand, counting down.
GATGGATTTACATTTAAGTGGTGACGTATGAAGTTCGGATCAACTCCTGGGGCATCGTAAGCGTCCCATGCGAACACATCAACATTTTTTCTGAGGAACTCTATTAATCCCTCATTTTCCCGAGGGGGCAATTGAGATCCCACCTAGAAGAATCTCTCCGGGTCATCGCCAATAATCATCTTTTCTAAATTCTCACATTTTGCTTCCTCGGCTGGTGCATCAACAGGTGATACCTGGGCCTTTGATTGCTATGAGCTTTCCTCAACACGAGCCAAGAACTCTACTCTAGGCCGATGTGAGATGGCAGCCACCAGTCATTCTCTTGCCGTGGCCTGGCAATCTCAAATCTTCAAGACCTCACCCTCGAAAGGGAACTTCACCTTTTGATGCAAGGTAGAGGCAACGGCTCCTAGGGTATGAAGCCAAGCTCTGGCCACGATGGTAGTGTAAAGGGAGTAAGTATCCACCACGATGAAGTCAACCTCCACAACCTCTGGGCTGGTTTGCACAGGTAGTTTAATTTGGCCCTTTGGCATGACCATCTTCCCATCAAAAGTCATCAAGGGGGAAATATAGGGCGTTAAATCTTCCGGTCTCAGCTTCAGCCCCTTGTAGAGATAGGGGTACATGATCTCGGCCCCACTACCATTATCTACCATCACCCTTTTTACGTCGTAACCCACAATCCGAAGAGTAATTACCAACGCATCGTCGTGGGGTTGGATGGTTCCAATCTTGTCCTCCTCGGAGAAACTCAAGATTAGATGAGGATAGACTTTAGGTCTCTTCGGCTCTAGGTCAGAGTCATCGGCGGATAGCTGAGCCACAGACATTACCCTAGAAGGGCATGAGCCCGTCCTCCCTAGAGCAACAAAGATTACGTTTATCGTTCCTATGAGTGGTCTTAAGGAAGTGTCTTTCCGAGATTCCTAGTTTGCCTGGCCTTGACGACCACTGGAATGGTGCAAAAGGTGCCTCAGTTTCCCTTCTTGGACCAGTTGATCCAGGTGGTTCCAAAGATTTCTGCAGTCTTCTATAGTCTGTCTGTGGTCCTGGTGATACTGACAATACAGACTCTGACTGCGCTTCATCGGCCACCTGAAGAATGACTCATTCTTGATTTTTTCCAAAACCTGGTGTACCGGTTCTCTGAATACGGCATTTACAGCTTGCGTGTTGGTTGGTCCGAATTGCCCTGCGAAATCTCTCCTCGGACGGTTATTATTGTATCGGTCCGACCTGAAATCCCTCCTCTCTTGAGGGATAACCTTCTCCTTTCCCTTCCCTTGCAACTGATCCTCTTCCACTCTTTTGTATTTGTCAATTCGGTCCATCAGTTGACATACACTGGTGACAGGTTTGCCAGTCAAGGATTTCCTCAAGCTGTGCCCAGTTGGAAGACCACTTTTAAAAGTGCTGATGGTGACGTCATCAAAGTTGCCGTCCATCTCATTGTACATTTCCCAATATCTGTCCGAGTATACTTTCAGAGTTTCTCCCTCACGCATGGATAATGACAACAACGAACTCAGAGGCCGAGGAACCCTGCTGTTCGTAATAAAGCGAGAGCTAAAGGCTTGGGTAAGCTGCTTATAGGAATCTATGGAGTTCGTCTTCAAGCCGTTGAACCACCTCATTGCTATAAGTCCTAGGCTAGACAGGAAAACTTTGCACATCAAAGCTTCGTTTTTGGAGTGGGCGGCCATTCATTGATTAAACTGGCTCACGTGCTCTACGGGATCCGATCGACCATTAAAAATGGTGAACATAGGCTGATGGAACCGCCGAGGTAGCCTAGTCCCTTCTACCCTGCGTGTGAAGGGTGACTTAAAGATCTGATTCAGAGCCTTGCTCATGGCATCGTTACCCAGGCCCCTACCAGATGGGCCCTTGTGTTTTCGTCTATGATGGTGCTCGTTTCATACGAAAAGGTCTCGCTTGGAGGAGTTCTTGATCTCCGCCTGTAATTGCCGTCCTCGTCATCATTAGAGGATATGTCAGAGCTGGAAGGAGACCGCCTTCGCTGTGCATGGCGCAATTTCCTCTTCAAGTCATCTATCTCCCGTTGCATGATTTGATTGTTGTTTCGTCTTTGGGATATGCGACTGCCCACCTGAGAATGGCCTTTGCTCAATTAGGTGGTATTCACACTTCCCTCTCGATTCCTCTCATTCTTCTGATTTTGCTCATGTTTAGAGCCAAGAAGATCACCTTGTCGCTGGGATCCCATTGGTTCTGTCCGTTGGGGACCTGCTTTGCGTAGGTTTTCTTGGTGTGGACCTGATCCTACCATGCCTAACTGTTGCATTTACTAATCCACAAGTTCTTCCTACAGACGACGCCAATTGTAGGGACTGGGTTCGAGCACTATTCTTGGGGGGTAAGTGAATTCAAGCCCAACAAGCCTAATACAATAAATTTGTAGAGAGTGAGTAGAAGAACTGTGCTTTAATGAGTGTAACAACAGTCGAAGATGGTTTAAAAAATGAATAAGTAAAACCAATATGAACTTGAGCAAGTAATTCTATCCTCGGCACCAGTCCGAAGAGCTCCAACTTGTTATTTCTTGAGTGACAATGAAAATGGTTACAGGGTTAGCTCAAACTACTACAATGTTTTTCTCTAGAAAAACCTTCCTCCTTTTCCATAGGAGATTTCTTACATTATATAGTTCCTCCTGCCCCATCTTGATCCTCCACTTGTTGGTTATTTAAACCACCACTTGAGTGCTTGTCCCATCAGCCATCCTTTCTGGCCTTCTATGAGTTATGGTAGCCAAGACTGTACTGTTCAAAAGTCTTCTCCACATAAATGCAGTCAGAGTGTTAGTTGTGGAGCATTTAATGCGGAGGTAGTAGCTTTTCCTGGAATTGCTCTATCGCCCTGCCTCAATGTGCTTACTAGTTGTACTTATCTTTTTCCCTAAAGTGCTTTGGAAGATTGTCTTTGTCGGTAAATCACCTTTCTTCAACCTCGGCTTTGGCTAGCCGAGGACGGAGTTATCCTCAGCACGGTTACCACTGTCCTCTTCATATGCGATTATGGGTCTCGGCATGGGCCTCAGGCCCAGTACAAGAGGAGAATGTGTATCATTGGGCCCTATGACCCCACAATGATTAATCCGATATTTTTGTAGGTTTTTCTTTTAAGGGAAATGAAATTCCAAGGATACCCTTTTATTGGAATTGGATTCCGATGTATTGAATTCCTGGGAATTGTAAAGAAAACAAAATCAATTGGAGCTAATGTTAGTTTAGGAACAGAGATTTCCCTTGGGAAATGTAAGCTTCTTTTATCTTTATTAACATCTTTTTGATCTTATTTTCTCAAATCTTTATGTTTTTTGTGTTTTTGGAGAAGAGAAACATAAAAGTAGAGCAAGATTACATATTTAACTCTATTTTTAACGGAGGTGAGTTACAGAACTTTAACTGAGTTAACCTCAGGTAGGTAAAGTATCAAATTTACAAGTAGGTAAGTTGTAATTTGCCTTTTTTTTTTCCAGAGGTCACAGTTCAAAGGTTAAAATTTAGTAAACCTTCTTAGACTATGTAAATTTAAGAATTTATATATTATGTAACTTTTATTTTTTAGTACTTCTATTTATTTATTATCTTATTTGTACTAAAGAAAAGAAAAATACATTATTATCAAGATTCTCCTTTATTTATTATTATTATTTGATCCAACTCTTAAAAGATCGAGTAAGAGTTGTAAGCTTCGCAATGTTTAAGATGACTCGTTTCTGACCTAAACCTAATCGTGTTTACTAAATTTAGATGAAGGCACCAATCTTGCTATTATAGAAGGGGGTGCTAAGTCCATGATGGACATTAAGGTAGTCGCTGCTCACTAATCAACATGAGAGTTGTGCCATTTAGTTAATAAAGGTTTGGTGATGCAAAAGCTCCTTGCGAAGATGTGCTTCCAATGGGTTAAAAGGGAGCCATATGTGGCTGCTCATTACCTAGCCAAGTGGGCTTAAATTTCTAATGCAAATATTTTCAACCATTCCTTTCCACGTGAGATATCTGATGCCCTTCATAAAGATTGAGCTGGATGTAGTTTCCTTCTATCATTCATTCAAGAATAAGAAATATATTAAATTCAAAACTAAATTAATGTATGGAAAAAAAATCTATTCAATATAAACAAAAATAAAATATGTAAAATCATTGTTCCTATATAAATACATTTCTACACATTTATTTTGATCTATTAAAATGGAACTCGACATTCTTTTAATTCGAGAAAATCATCTATGATTGATTTTGTACTAAATTGCAACAATTTCTCTTTTAATATACAAAATCAAATAATCCATTAGAAAATCATCTTTCATTCGTTGCAAAGTCTGGTTTTGATAATGTGTAAGAGTAAAATTGTCTGTTTTGAATTTGCAATAGAAACTAGAATAGTAAGTAGAAGTATACCCATTCTATAAAAGGAAATAGCTTCGACCACAAAAGTTTGATAGTCATATCACATATGTGTTATCATTATATGTCCAATATTCCTATTGCTATCAAAAGATTCAAAGCCAATTAGTGTTGCCAAAAAAAAAAAAACACCAAGATCACAGACAAACATTAGAAAATAAAAACAAAAAGCACCTAAACAATTCTTCACGTAGGGTCAGATAGTACAATATCACTTAAAACCCAAATTTCAAAAAAAATGGAACTTTGGATTCCAATTTCCAAGCATAAAAATAGCAAAGTGTAATATTAAACACATGTGGGTCAAATGAACATTTTATTAATTTTTTAGATTCTTTGGTCAACTTTCAATTTAGAAGAACTAGTTTTCAATTTAGGAGGCCAAATATAATTTTTTTTGAATACCTCTTAAAATTTAACAAAAAAGAAAATTAAGGGGGGCCAAGGCTCTCTTGATCTAAGAATACATCCGTCCTTGGTCATGATAAAAATTAGTTTAAGGCGGCTAATTGACTTGTCAACTGGAGTTCTGGGCCTTCTGACCATCTTAGCTCCTTTTTTTTTTCCCCTTAGTGCCATCATTGGTTGCATTTTATTTGTTTGAATATATGTGTAGCTATACTAAGTTCCCAACAAAGTAGAGGAATATGACTTCTAGATTATTTAAGTTTTTCATGGAGACCTTTCCTATTAGAATTGTGTTTAAAATTAAATGCTCCTCTTAATTAGAAAGCTAAGCGGCAAAATATGTAAATACTTAGAACATTCTTAAAAATACATATATTATAAAAAATAATAATAATAAAAAAAGAAGAGAATTTTTGGAAGTTTGATTTAAAAGAAAAATTCGGGGTATTTCTTTTGTTTTATTCTTATATGTAATGTAATTTGAATTGGTTATGCATTGTTGTCTTTTTCGGTTATGAGATACAAGTAGTAAAAGAAAATAATAAAGGAAAACTACACTTTACCCTTAAACTATACTCTTTTTTACACGTACTCTCTTAAATTATGAAAATACATACTCACTCTCATAAACTATTATCCGTGTAACACTTGCCCCTTTAAGGATGGAGTGCAAAGTATTGTACAAGTAGTAGTTAAAGGGGGTAAGTATGCACCTCTCATAGTTTAAGGGGTAAATGTAAAATATGGTATAGTTTGGGAGGGGTAAATCATGCTTTCTCATATATAGTTTAAGAGGATAAATGTAAAAAATGATATAATTTCAGGGATAAGTATGCATTCTCATAATTTAAGAAGATAAATATAAAATAAAATATAGTGTAAGAGATAGAATATAATTTCCCAGAAAGAATAATTAGCAACCCCAATAACAAGTTGGTTAGGCCGCGCAAGTAAAATTACAAGACTTTCACCTTTATTTGGGCTTTTAAATTTTCGGGACAATAATGAATTTTTTTAATGAGCTAATCCATTAGTTGGGCGATGAATTTTTTTTTTTTAGTTTAAAACGATTCGAGTCTTACAAAGTAGACCTTTTTTTCCTCCAGAAAAAAAGGGACTTTGGAAATTGATATTTTAAAAAATTGTTGCTTGGGCTGAACCGCTAAAGTTTGAGGATCTACTGATTAAATAAAACATGAGTTTTTTTTTTTTTTTTTTTTGAGAGAGAGTTTCAACTTATGGCATCGGCTCCTGATGATAGCTCTTTATTATCAGACCAAGACACCAATCGGTTTTTGGTGTAGGCGGGGATTGAACCTCAGATCTCTTATACAACCATCAGAGACTTTACCAATTGAGCTAACTGAAACCCACTATAATAAAACATGAGTTGGATACCCTAGTCGAGATTCGTTATTCAGAAAATGAAATAAATAAATAAATCTAGTTATATAAAATAAAAATGGCACATTGCATAATGAGAGTGAAATTAATAGCGTAACATCTCAATCATAATTTATCATCATCTAAATAAATTATAAAAATAATAATAATATCTCTAGCACATTATAAAAAAATAAAAAATGTCAAGATTCCTTATGTCAGGCATGTATAAATTAATCAAAGCTGTCCCACACCGGTTTTATTTCTTATTTTCATTTTTCATCTATAAAAATTTTATATTAGTGTCTATTTGGCATCATCTTATAAGCTCAGTTTTTTAGTTTTTACTTTTATTAGCTTTTTAAAACCTCTTTTTTTCACTTTTATTTACCCTTTAAAATACAAATATACCTTAACATATTTTCAGTAAAAAAAAAAATTCAACATAAAACTAAATAAATTATTCACAAATTTTTTGAAAGATATTTAGTGGCGAGAGTGAACTGGTGCAGAGGCTCTATAAGGAAATAAGGAAGTAACGATGGTAAATTAGAAGTTAGAACGCCACTATCAATTACGTCACTATTGTTTTATAAAAATTTATTAAAAAAAAAAAAAAAATTCTCTATTGTTCAATAATGGGAAATTAATCACACATTAGAAAATGAGTATGAGTTAAAAGAGGTTTAAAACATGTGTTGTGTATCCAAGAGTTAGGCCCTTTTAAATATACACTACTGTAAGTTTATTTAAAAAACCTTCTCCACCTCTCCCCGTGTTTGTGTTAAAAATACTTTTAGTATTCTCAAAAAAAAAAAAAAAAAAGGGAATAATAATGCAAATGATGAGGTATGGTCCATTGCAATCGTCCATATTGTAACTACCTCACAATAAACAGTAATATGCCACTCTCAAGGTATTGCACAAGTTATATATAGATCTAAGAGGAGCATAATAATAAAAGTGTATTTATCTTACTTCTTAAAAAAAACAAAAACAAAACTAGTGGTGTTCTCATCTCCCACTAGGTGAGAGAACTATGCATGCACAATAAAAAGTTCTACGGTAAACCTAAATCCATTAAAACTCATCATTAAAATTACAGCCTTTTATGACTTTTATAGTAAGAATTTACTAATTATGACATATTTTAGTAAACCATTTTAGAAAAATTTATATTGTGAACTAAAAAAGCTGTCAAACTTTTTTGATAACTTTTTCAATTTTCCATAAAAAAATTTCTAAAATAGATTGTTAATGAATGCCCTAAAAACATACATTAACTGGACTCTTCATGGTAATGCTTTGCTTTTAGTTGAGTCCTTGTACGTAGTAACAGTAGTACTAAATTTCATATTAAAGGAATCAATGTAAGATCCAAGCTGAGACCGTAAAATACAAAAATGTCAATTTTTGCTTAGAAGAGAACAAAAATATGTGCTTTTCTACATTTCGGGGAACATGGGGAATGGGATAGTTGTTTCCCTTATAAACTTTTCTTTGGTCATATATGGCAAGGGCCCATATATGGTCCATTGACAAGTACTTGTACATTCTGTACGTACAGCTACGATAGAAATAATAAATTGAATGACATTAAAATTTTGAAAAATTCTATAATCATAATCCATTTCACATTTATTTTCTTAATTATTCAATAAAAAAAAATGGTATGTTTATGTGAATGTGATAGACAATTCGTTATAGTTTGCCATATAAAATAGTTGTGAAAATTAATTATTTTGAAATTGGTTGTGGTTTTAGACATTTTTTGGGTAAACTGAATTTTTGGTCCCTATCCTATATACCATATTTCAATTTAATTTCTAACTTTTCAATTGTGTCAATTTAATCCCTAACCTTTCAATACCGTGTCAATTTAGTCACTTCCGTTATCTTTTGAATGAAAATTAATGACGTGTCTAATGGCTAAAATAAAAAATTAGCTTACGTTGATGTGAGAATAAACTAAAATTTTATTTTGATCGTTTGCTATATCAGCAATTTTCATCTAAGATATAACGGCAGATACTATATTGACACGATACTGAAAGGTTAAAAACCAAATTGACAAAATTAAAAAGTTAGCGACTAAATTAAAATATAGTGTAAAGGGTATATAGAGACCAAATATTTGGTTTACTCCATTTTTTTTAAATGGTGAAAATACCATTTTGAAATAAGTTGTAAAAAAAAGGCTTTAAATAATAATTACTGCATACTTGCAGAATTTAACTTATTTAATATTTTTCACTAATAAAAAACAAGTTATCTACTAAAATTACTAATATAAACTCAAAATATAATATGAAAAAGTTTAATTTAGTATTAGATAATTTGTTTTTATTAATTTAAAGTATCACATCAGTTGTGCTTGTCTAATAATTTTTCACAACATTATTCACTCACAATAAATTATTAAAAAAAAAAAAAAAAAAAAGGTGCAACAGAAACAAAGTGGTACACTTCAACACTTCCAAGACAGCTGTGGCGAGTGGTAGCTGGTACAAAATGTAAACTTGTTCTTTGGTTGAGGATTTGTATACATTTACACACCCTCGTCACCTTGACTTGTTCTAATTTCTAAAACCAAATTACGCAGAAACTCTGTAAAGATAAACGTACACCCCCATGCCATGAACGCGTCAAATTTGATAATTGCTCTAAAAATCACGTGGACGACTAAAATATAATGTGTTCCAAACTTTCTATTCTTTTTCTATGAATTAGATATTTTTATACATACGTATGTCATGGACATATATAAAAACATATATAATGTTTGGTTATCCAAAAAATTTAATATAAAAAAAAAAAAAAATTGTTTTGGGAACTTGGCGTAGATTTACAAGTTGCAGATTGATCCGAGTATCAAATTAATGTAAAACTTTATTTGTATTTTTTAAGGCTATGTTTTTCACAAGACGTTGAGAGACATCATCATAGAGCAATTTATTGTTTTTCAAAAAAACATTCAAGCAACAACTACCCCTAATAATGGGGTAGACATAGATGCCAAGAGTCAATGTCGCTGAATTATACACTTCGTAATCTTTCTGTCTTTTCCATTATCCTTATATTTAGTGCTTGACTTTGGCAGGTTTGCCAGAGTCTATGGTATAGATAAAAAAAAAATTCTAACAGTCCAATCGACCATTGGAAAAAGGTACATAGTTCAAAGAGCCAATCAAATCAAACACGCATCAAATGGTCATGATTTTTGACAAGTCTATGTTGATTTTGACCCGACGTAATATTTTCTATCCCGCACCACAAGTAAGCAACTTGCTGCCGTTTACTCTCAAAAAAACATTGTTTCACATTATTCTATCACTTTTATTACACCAATTATAATATATTATTTTTCCGATTATAAAATGAGTTTGTACTCTTATACTTACCGAATACAATAAATATAATTTAAATCCAATGTCATGTACACTGAATTCAATATGATATAGTCATGTGTCCAATAATTGTCATGTATTTGTATCTTATCGAGTCCTGCGCATCTCCTAAATCATAATATGTTTATGTCACCAATTATAAAATAAATTTGTTCTTTTATATATTTATAAATTTGAAAAATGGTAGAGAAAGTTTATAGACACAAAAAATTTGATAACTGCTAATGTGACAGATTGTAGGTGATAGATAAAAAAGTAATATCAGTGATGATCAATAAAAAAACTAATAAAAGTTTGTCAATTTAACTGTTATAAAAAATGTTGTCAATATTCTTTTATACATACAGCATTGCTCAAAATTTTATGCCCCCTGTTGTATCTCTAATAGAAGTACATATCAAAACGCAACCAAGGTTAATCCCAGTGGCGGCAACATCTGGACCATCAATTTCGACTTAATCTAGGTAGCTTAAAGTGATAAAAGAAGTAAAGGGCCAAGCTTAAAGTGATAAAAGGACCAAGCATGAAGCATGAGTCATCAATCTTGGTCATTTAATCACTTTAAGCTAACTATCTATATCAAAGGGGTATTATAGTAGCCTAGTAATTCTAGTAACACAACCTTTATCACACATTTTGTCACAACCTTCTTATGTAATAGATGGTGACAGTCCGTTACTTTCACATAGACTCATCACTTATTTTTTTTACCATTCACAACCAACCATATGATTTAGTTGTGGTAAAATGTGTAACAAAAGTAGTGGTACTAAAATTTTTGTATTAGTAATGTTACACCCACAAACTATCTTATAACATTTTTACTAACCATGAATGTAACAAATTATTACTAGTTCTTATATGAATCTACCACTTATATTACTTTCTTCCTTACTAATAATTACCCATCATTTTAACCGTTTATTTTCCTTTTTTATAACCCATATGCGCTGAAAGAAAATTCCACAAACAGATGAGATCTCATCTAGAAAACAAAAGGCAGTAACTCCCAAGTATGAAACGAAAACCGTAATAGTAGCTCGTGAATGACCAAAGCCATTAGCTAATAGTTGTTGACCACAAAATAAACACACGAAATTCCTAGTCTTGGTGAGCAATCTGAGTTTTTTCATGGAAGCCCGGCAAGGCTACTTTCTTTGACCGCCCATCTCTCTCGCTCTCTCTCTCTCTCTCTCTCTCTTCATAACTTCACATATTGTTGGTATGGCCTATACTTTATGCCCGTACATTAGGGTAATGAAAACGCAGCCTTTATAGTTAAATAGGGCTCCACCTTCTGACAGGGAATTCAAAATAAAATCTTTGAATTCTTCAACTCGTGGTTTTGAAGCAAGAAAAATTAACTCTTTGAATCAACCCCATTTTAAAAGTTATCTGAGTTGATAGACGTACGAGAATTCAAAGACCTGTAACTCTTTTTTCCAGGCTTTGACGCGTATTTGAAGTTGAAGGTCAAGTGGACTATTTATTTATTTCCTAGAGCCTACAAGTATATAAGCAACCCAACGTGCACTACTCAGAGTCATACTTATCTTTTACTTTGGTGGGTGGGAATTAGTGATTCATTCATTTTAGAAATTGTTGGGAACTGACTTAAAAAAACAGACAGATAGTGGAAAACTGTTGCAGGTAGGATCATATATTATTAAAGTTTCTATCTTTGTTAATCATTCATGGCGGATTTGATCATATTTTAATTTTGCTTTACCTCTTTCTTCTCTGTTGAAATAAAGTAATTTAGAAAGAGGGATTAATTATAGAGGGATTATATACTGAATTCCTTGAATCATATTGTGCAGGTGTTGGACTTGCCTTCCCAAGACTTTTTATTGAAGCCTGCAAATCTACAACATATGGGTTTGGCCTATAACATCAGTTTCACTTCCTTGAGAACAAATAGCTTTAAGAAAACAGATTCAGAAACTACAACACTGTCAAATGGGTGTAATCAAACGAGCACTGAGACTTCGAGCCGCTTGAGGGATTGCAAACCTGAAGATATTGTCCTTGAGAGGAATCTTTCATTCAAGAATCTAGTTCAAGATCAAGAGACCTTGGGTGTGGATGCTTTTGATGTGTTGAAACACAAGCCAATTCCCACACTTTCTCTACCTGAATCAGTAATATTTTTTTCGCCGAGACCCGTGAGCGAGCTTGATGCTGCTGCAGTTAAGCTCCAAAAGGTCTATAAGAGTTACCGAACTCGAAGAAATCTTGCAGATTGTGCAGTGGTGGTAGAGGAGCTATGGTGAGTTCCTTTAGCATGCGTTTGGATTAGTTTTTTTTTTTTTTTGAAAAACTTTTTTTGCTGACTGTCGGCAAAAGTGCAATTGTACCCAAATACTCTAAATCATTTTATGTTTCTTAAATTCTGAGATTTGTGTATGTGTGTGTGGTTCAATAAATTAAATGATAATTCACATAATGTAGGTGGAAGGCATTGGACTTTGCAGCTCTCAAGCGGAGTTCTGTGTCATTTTTCAATGTTGAGAAACCAGAAACTGCTGTTTCAAAGTGGTCAAGGGCAAGGACTAGAGCAGCCAAGGTACTTTTATAAGAATTTTAAGCTTCTACATATATAGCTTTGTTTTTATGTGTTGTTCTTTTCCCCTATTGATGAGGTATTTGGATACTAATAAGAATTATTCATTGTTTAGGTTGGAAAAGGTTTGTCCAAGGATGAGAAGGCTCAAAAACTAGCCCTGCAACACTGGCTTGAAGCTGTGAGTCCTCAAACCCTTTTCATATGCTTTTTCCCCGAATCATAATTCAATTCAACAATCATGATATTAGGCCGGCTTGATCGTATATCAAGCCAGAGTAAAAATTGCAGCACGTTATATCTTTATTTTATTATTTAAAAACTTTGGTTACTTTTATAAGTTTTTTTAAAACAAAAAAACAAAATGTGTGATAAGGTTGGTTGGTAGGAACATGGAATGGAGGGTGCACATTGGGACAAAAGATGTGGAAATTGGAAAGTGTCATTGAAAATTAGGTACAATGAGTTCGTCAAAATTGACCTGGAAATGTTCCTTATCACTTGCTAACAAACATGCCCACATTAAACCTTTTAACTTTGATTCTATCAAAAAGGGTGAAGTAAACATTATACGGATGTGTCATTGTTTCTTAGTCAAGGAACTGATTCAGGGTTACTATTAGGTAGGGCGTTGAACATAATTAAGTTTATGCATTGTATTGGAAAAGGCAATGGCCTAATCAAACTTTCTTTTCTTTTTCTACAGATTGACCCACGCCATCGGTATGGGCACAATTTACACTTCTATTATGATATCTGGTTTGAAAGCGAGAGCGTTCAACCTTTCTTCTATTGGTAAGTACTTCATTTAGAAGAACCTTCGTTATGTTTCTTCAATATTTTGGTTATATTTTGTTACACATGAAAAAGTTCTTTAGGGAATGCAAAATATTTTTGTTGCTTAAAAATCCCATAGGAAAACAAACAATCATATCCACATTTCCCATCGTTTAGCTACCATTTTACTCAGCCAACAAATTTAAAGGAGCATATTGGACCAATTTGTTTATAAGCAAACTTCGCCATTGTTATATTTTGTAACTTTTCTGCTTTCTGAAATGCAGGCTGGATGTCGGGGATGGCAAAGAAATAAATCTCGAGAAATGCTCGAGGACTGTTCTACATCGCCAATGCATCAGATATCTTGGACCTGTAAGTTATATTTCTAATCATGCCATAATATCATTCACTATTTTACAAATGCCTGTTGCATACGTAGAAGTTTATTATAAATGTACAAGCTAAAATGACTACATGACTAATCAAAAAAACAATAATGTAGATGTAGGGATACAAAATTTTATTACTGAATAACTGATCAAGTCTACAAAATCTTTTTGCTGTTGACATTTCAGAACGAAAGGGAAGCCTATGAAGTAATAGTGGAAAATGGGAAGCTTGTATTTAGGCAAAGTGGAATATTTGTGGAAACCACAAAAGGTTCTAAGTGGATATTCGTGCTGAGCACAACGAGAGCTTTGTATGTTGGTCAGAAGAAGAAAGGTGTGTTCCAACATTCAAGCTTTCTAGCCGGGGGTGCGACAACAGCAGCTGGAAGATTAGTTGCCCATGATGGGGTTCTTGAGGTACAATTTCATGTACATATGCATATGTATATGGTAGCATTTGTTATTATTAAATTACCGATTCTTCCAAAAGTTTAAGCTATTAGGAAATTGTGCAATAATCATTTAACCACATAATTCTAACAATTATCGACTCCTTTAACTTCTATATCTGATTTTTGACTCTGATATATTATCTCAGGCTATTTGGCCATACAGTGGTCATTATCACCCTACAGAAGAGAACTTCAGGGAATTCATTAGCTTTCTTGAAGAGAACCATGTAGATCTTACCAATGTTAAGGTACATATTTATATTTTTAATATGTGTGCATCCTTTAATACATTGTAATGTTATTTCATAAAATATGTGATAATTTTCTAGCATTGGTCATATATAGTTTCTAATAAACATCTAAATTGGTTATCTTTTTCCAGAGGTACTCAATGGATGATGACAATCCAGAACCAATTCTGGCTCGTGCTAAATCTTCGCAATCAGACATTGCAAATGCAATTGATGTAGATGGCAGTGTAAAGAGGGCTAAAATCACAACCACTAATGAAGAAGAAACTAAGAGTGCTAATGATGCTAAAGCAAAGGCACCAGTGTTTGACTTGAGCAAGAGATTATCTTGCAAATGGACCACAGGAACTGGACCCCGAATTGGGTGTGTCCGAGACTATCCTACTGAGCTACAATCAAGAGCACTGGAACAAGTTAACCTATCACCTAAGGTGGCTAATGGTCCCTTTGTTAACTACGGCCCAATTCCTTCTCCAAGGCCCAGCCCAAAAGTCAGGCTCTCCCCAAGGCTTGCATACATGGGACTCCCTAGTCCAACTCCAAGGACCCCAATTCCAATTCCAGCAGCTAATTAAGCTAATTCACCAAAGGTGGGATTAACTTGGGTCATAGATTAAGGGCACTTCTAGTGCCCCACAATTTGGGGTCTCCTCTAGCAAATGAGGCTATGAGAGGACATAAGGGAACAACTTGATTTTAACTTTTAATTCTTTCACACTGTTTATTGGTTCATTTTTTTTTCACATGGCTTAATCCAGCCAAATTAATGGGTTTTTTATACTCCCAATTTTAGCTCCTGTATTCTGAGTTGGGATTTATTGATTTTTTGTTGTAAACACAAAGTTAAGTTTATGAATATATCAATATACATCTTGATTATTGACTTAAACAACATCATTTTAGTATTGTTCTCATTTGTAGCCTATTATTTTCCTTTCATTTTCCTATGTTAATAGCAAAAGTCTTGAGTCTTGACAATAAGGATCAATTTTTAAAAAGTATGAAAATTTCTTATAAAATAAGTAAAATAATAAAGTAAGAATTATATCCATGGAAGGAGAAGTCAATGCTGCTCCTAGTCCTACGTCTAAGTGGCTGCTCTTCTTGCTTTGAAACTTGTCTGCTCACTGCTCTCCAAAACCTCTCTTTTGTTCTATTTTAATGAGGCTCTGTAGAATAGTCCAGCTCCTCCACCTGACTGTTCTTTTAGTGCTTCTTTAAGATCCTTCTCTTGTTGGGATTTCTGTTTTGTATGTGAGAACTCTAATTTCTTGGCCCATAACCTTGTGAAATTGATTGCGAGATGGGCTTTTAATCATCTCTTTTCTTTTTGAATGGATCGTTTGTCAAGAAAATAAATATGAGTTTTAATCATAAATTATATAGGTTAGTATAGATTGTCAACAAATTAATCTAGTTAATTATATATAATTTTTTTTCTTTTCTTTTATTTTATTCAAAATCATAATTCTTAATATAATTATCTATATATATATGAGTTAGGTTCAAGTTACACTTAATGTAACTCTAAACAATATTACACCAACCAATAGTTTTTAATTGGATGCAAATTTTGACAAATCCACCGTTAGATTACATTATCTTTGTATATTCTCCATGTTTGCAAAATTTCAGGGTAATCAAAGATCAATAGTCATGTTATCAATCAATTATTTAAATTCAAGTTTTTATAGTTTGAAATAATGCATAAAAGATTAGTTTGTGAATCGAATGGTAAATTACATTTGATTGACATGAAATTTGGCATAGATGCTAAGAACATATAAAACATGTAATTTAACGGTTGAATTTTAAAAATATGAATTCAATAATAAATTATTGAGTAGTGTAATATTACTTAAAGTTATACTAAATGTATCTTGAACTCAATGGTGGAGAGAATATCATTTGTTAACAGGCATGAAAATTATTTTGTAAATAAAATATATGGAACATAAAAATATGAGTTATCTTGATAAAGGGTAAGCAGACTCGGAAGGCAAAATCACACTGCACAACGGAGAATCAAATCAGTCAATCACATTCACACATTGGATGCTCTCTATACGAAAACCAAAAAAGAAATTCCGGGTCTAGTGTTTTTTTTTTTTTTTTTTGGTGAACAATTTCTAACCATCAAATCATTTTTAGGTCAAAGGGGGGGGGGGGGGAGGGGGTTCAGACTTCAGTGATAATCTTATCATCTCTCGGTTAATAACTTGATTTATTAGAAGGACACTGCCTCCAGCTTCTACTGTCATATATCATCTTCTCCCCCATTTTATATCATTTTAATAACACTTCACCTTAATGACCCCATTCTCCTGACCAAAATTTTTTTAAGAAATGTACGTGTGTTTTCTTTTTTTCACATTTATGAATGTAAAAAGAAAGAGTATCACGTCACTATACTATGAGAATACTTAAATATTACTCATCTAGACCACCCCAATTAGATAGACGAATAGAAGGTTTGTTTGGCAACTTATTAACTAGATTTTTTTTTACTTAAATAATTCATTATTTGAGGTTATACATTATTTTTTTTCTCAACTTTATTTCAAATAATCTAACTTTTAATTTCTTAAATATAAACTAACTTTTAACTTTTTCTCTGTACCAAATAAGTTACGAAAATGAAACTTACAAAAAGAATAAACAAGCAGTAAACTTCCCCCAAAAAAAATCAACAAAAACAAAAACTCAACCAAAAAAACACAAGATACTAGTCGATAAGAACAAGTGGTAAACAACACTTCAGGTTCCCACTTCAATATCTCTAGGTTCTATGCAAGATTAATGAGTCCAACAACTAGCATGGAAGCCTAGCCGTCTAGGGGCGAATTCCCAACCGCAGAGAAACAGAGATTTTATGCTAACAACTTTCACACACTGTGGTACAAATATACAATAAGTGTTTTATGTGCATACTGCATAGTAGTTATCAAATATATATAAATATATATATATATATATATTTATATATATTTTAGTTTTTATGTTAAATGTTACACTAAAGGAAGAAGCTGTTTCCCAGGCTTCTGCAAAGTGTTTTTCCGTTTCCTTCATCTTTTGCGGTTTTGCATACATACAAAAAAATTGTGGATGTATTTATTTATTTTTGGAATAAAGATACTTTATTAACTAAAGGGACAAGAGGAACTATCCATCCTGAACTAGAACCATCATAAATGTCGTCAATTTTTTTCTGTTTTATTTTCTAAATTATATTTTACAAATTTAAAAGTGTATAGTCTATTACATTATTTAAAAATTTTCAATAACATGATAATTTGTACATTGTTAAATCCATAACATAAAATCTAAATCATAAAATAGACAAAATGGACAATATTGTAGTTTTTTTTGTTCTTTTTCTTGCTAAATAAAAACAAACTTAGAGGGGTGGACCTTAACCATCTCCATACATGTACTAATCCACAAACAGACTCAGAGGTAAAAATGGGCCAATTCTTGTTACAATGGGAAGCCCACCGTAGTAAGTGTTAAAATTGTGGTTTATAGACATGCATGGTGTTTTATTTATGAGTCCGCCCACAAACATACCTAAATCTATACTCAATTTCACTAAACATTTGGGTGTCAACTGGTGATTAGATTACATCAGTTACACGTAGGACCACCACTAGTACTTGGTGAAAAGTTGAATTATTGTGCATCAATCACAAGTTGACACTTAAGCATATTGTAAAATTGATTATGGATCGAAATGTGTCCCTAGAGTTTTCCTTTAGTTATTTATGCCTTTTTTTTTTTTTTTTTTAATCTTTAGCCACCAACAAAACATTCAACTAGGAAGAAGCAAACTTGAAAAGTTGATATATTTCCTCCTTGTTTGGGTGAGAGGGAGGATCATTATTAGAGATTAAATTCAATCCAAACCTAGTGTAAATTACTTTGTTTTCACCCTCTAATAGCAATGTGACATGTTAGACCTTTACACATAGAATAACAGAACATGACACACACAACCACACCCACATAAATACTGATGATGCTGAAATCGTCAGTCTAAATGATCGTCCAGAAGGAAAGCTGACCAAGGTCGTCCAGAGCCCTGCAAGAATGTAAAACAAAATGACACCGGTGTGGTGCCGGCCACAGAGCTTCCGATGGTAAAGCCAGGTAACCGTGAGAGAAGAGAAGATTCAAAGTATGAAGGTATAGTAGTTAGAGTTTTTCTTCAGTACCTCTTCCAAGGTCCTGAGGTCGGTATATATACGCATTTGCCTCTTCGTCATAGCCATTGGGGTGTTTGATGGCAGTCTTCAATGCAATGTCTGTAACGCTTCTGGAGGGTTTGAATGAGAGGATCTTGCTCCTCCCAACGGCATGAATACTTATTGTTGGCGTGTAACGCTTTCCTCATTGATTGGGGTTTAATGACTTTCCCTCGTCTAGTGCTGGCCATTATGGATGAGTTCTCTACCTGAGGAAAATATGTTGGGCTTATCAAATACCTAATATAATAAAAATTAAAACCAAATCAATTGAGAAATAAAACCTAATCTCACCATGCAAAAGACTAGGCCCAATGAGGAGCCGTTGGAGTCAGTGTTGACGATGTTGCCAAAAGCTGAGAAGTGCCACATCAAACAAGAACGACCATATGAATTAGTAGTCTACAAAAATCAATAGATCTAACAATGGACCTTAACAACTCTGGTAACCTCTCTTACCTCCTCTCCTTCCAATCCTAAGGCAATGGCTGGCGACAAGAACACCAACCCAATTACATGGGTAGCCACAACAAACCAAACTGATAATTTCAACTCACTCCATAGAAAACAAATACAAATAAATTCCTAGCTTTCTCACAAAACCATATCATTATTATGAAAATATATTTGAATACCTTAAAATTCTTAGGGCTTTATCCCCACATGTTGAATGCCAACTCTTCGTTGTTCTAGTCGATGTGTCCATTAGCACCTGTAAGACTTCGGCAGCATCGTTGACACTATATTTAACTGCTCATCATTAGGAGTTGTTATTATATACTTCGGGGGTATACTTCCTCTCACATAGGGGTGGGTTCCACCCCTATGTGAGAGGGAGGGAATACACTCCTAGAGTAAACAATAATTTTCCCTTCGTTAGGTTGGTCTTTTGTGATTTTGTTTTTCAACTAATTTGGGTTTTAATTTTTTTAATTATTAGGTATTTCTACGATGTGATTGTGTGTGTTTTGTTCTATTCTTCTATGTATAAAAATATGATGTGTCACATAAACGAAGCCTTTTACACCATGTTTGGATTGAAAATCTAATGAGTTTAATTCAAGACACAACTTACCGAGGAAGAAAATAAAAAACCCACTTCATCTCTTTCATAGTGCTTTGAGTCTATGATAACAATGGTCTTTCCATACATGTTTTATCTCAAAATATTAGTTTAGAAAAAAAAAAAAAAAAAAAAAGGAAACATAGGCATATAAAACTAGTGCAAAAACTAAAAACTATGCGAGTCCAAAGGTGAGGATTAAATTATTAAGGCCACTTATTAGTCTCTCGTTTTAAAACTAACATGATGCTTAGTTGGGTGAAAAGTGAGAGGATGAGAAATAGGTGAAGGAAAGGGGAGAGGAAAATGTGATTTTCTATTGCTTGGTTGGAGTGAAAAGGGAGAGAAAAGAAAATGGGGTGGATAAAGTTTTTCACGGCCTACCATTTTTTTGTTGGGGTTTATGCCCTAAAATCCAATTTATTGGCATGTTATAAATAATTAAATTGTTTAATTATATGAGACTATTTATAAATGAACTAATGGGACATTATCTTAGTCATTGAGATGTATTGTATGTGATATATGAAATTTAGTTACAAAAGATATAAATCACAAGTTCCTTGTAAACTCAAAATATAGTTCGTAGTCGGTGATGAAATTGGGTATTTCATCTGCGAAAACTATAACACATCAACTAAGATGGTTTGTCTTGATCATGGAAGTGGAGACTTCTATTTGATGTGTTGGTGTGTTTTAAGTGTTAAGACATATTGAACTAGACCGCTGTGAGATTAATTATTCAATCAACAACTGTCACCTGAATGATAAATCTCACAACTTCTAATTTCATAGACTCTCAATCCTGAGAGGATAGTGAACCCGATCATAAAATGTAAGTTACTTTGATATATCAGGAGTGAGATCTAATATTGACGGTCAAAACCTCAGTATGTTGGGTAACCACATGTAATGTTGAGGGAACACATATTCTCAAGATAGAATCCATAATCTCTTTTTATAGAGACACGAAATATCCCTTTGAGATAAGTTTAATGGAAACTGGTTATTCAGAGTGCCCACTTTAGTAAAGAGTTACTAAAATTTATATTTATTGAAATCGGATTTCAATAAATATGAATAACTAAAATATTAAACCGGGTACTCAATGATAAAATAATTGTTTACAAAGTGACAATTCATTATGATTTTGTTCACTATGGATATTTCTTGGGATATAATTTATTAATAATGCCTAAAGTACAATTATATTTATATAGTGGTATTAAATATAATTAATTGTAATTTTGAACTTATCAAGAGCTGACAGGTAAGGCCAAGGCCCATTGAAGTTAGAGTCTTATTTGTTCCCTTTGGTTCCATCTCAAGCCACAAACTAAAGCCTAATTGGGCAGACCCAAAAGGCTAACCCAATTAGATAATCAAATTTTATTTAATAAAAGTTATTAAATAAAGTAACTAACAAGGTAGTTAGAATGTATGTATGATGAAAAGAAAAAGAAAACAGTTTTTATCTACAATGAGAAGAAGGACTTTCTTTGAGAATCCACGTACATAAAAACTGATTGAGAGACCACTCTTTTCGGGCACCATGTGGAATTGGGATGTTGATTAAAGGTATTCTCAAGTCTTGTTTTTGAATTTCACTGCATCAATGTACGTTTTCTATTCTTTATTCTAGAATTCAAGGTTACTTGTTATCTCTCATGAATGAAGTAGATCCGTGTTTATTACTTCCGCTGTGTGTTTTGTATGAGATGCAAAACCAGTTTCTAACATTTTTCTCTCTCCAAAAAAAAAAAAAATATATATATATATATATAAAGAGAAAATGACATTTTAGAAAAAAAGTACAAAACTATCCTCAGTTTTTCATTCTTGCTTTTAATCATAAAGGTATAATATAATTTCGCTTTATTTTTTTATTTCTCTTTCATATCTACCAAACACACATGATAGATAAGACATATTTTATATCATTCCACATTTTTATCTTCTTGTTATTTTGTATTCTCTTACTTTTCAATCTTTCTGTTGGGTGCATGGCACCAAGGTCCAGCCCACAATAGTTTAATTGGTGGCAAG
This sequence comes from Notholithocarpus densiflorus, assembly GCA_030021035.2. Taxonomy (NCBI): domain Eukaryota; kingdom Viridiplantae; phylum Streptophyta; class Magnoliopsida; order Fagales; family Fagaceae; genus Notholithocarpus; species Notholithocarpus densiflorus. The sequence goes on along the minus strand of JARYZH020000009.1, from coordinate 1,321,942 downwards.
AAAGCCACATGATGAATACTGATCCTATTACGGATAGGAGATTGCATGTGAAAGCTCGTTTAATCAGTGTGTTAGCCAAAAGAGTCCTAACTTAAGTCATGTTAGGAATTCATATTTTGCTAGGAAAAGAAGACTAAAGCGGCAGAAGCTTTTTTGTATATAAAAAGCATGCGGGTGCTGCATACTACACAAGAGAAAAAGAGATAGATTGTGCCGCATAAGGATAGCAGAAAAAAGTGCAGCACAAGAGATTTGAGAGAGTAGTCAAGAGGGAGCCACTTAGAGAAAGAGATATGGGTGGAGAAGAAAAAAAAAAAAAAGAGCAAAATGTTGCCGCCTTTGAGAGAGATAATTAGTGTGTGTGAGAGCAAAGAAAAATAAGAAAGATTTTTCTTTAGCCGTGAGATTTTTCTTGTGAGACATATACAAGAGATATTATAATTGATTTGATAATAATGAAATTATTCGGAGTTTGTCCTGTGATTTTTCCCTTCAAGGAGAAAGGGTTTTCTACGTAAATATTTGTGTTTTTGTGTGTGGTTGTTATTTAGACAAAGTTTAGCTACAAAATTGGTTGTAACTTTAAGTTACAACCTTACTCAATATCTTTTTATTAGAAGTAAATTTTAACAAATCCACCATTAGATTACATCTTCTTCTTATATTCTCTATGCTTGCAAAATTTTAAAAAAAATTAAATATTAATAGCTATACCATTAATAAATTGTTTAAATTGCAAGTTTTTATAATTTAAAATTATGCATAAAATATAAATTTATAGATCATATAGTAAATAATATTCAATTGACACAAAATTTGACATGTATATTAAGAGTATAAAAAATATGCAATTCAACGGTTAAGAGCCCGTTTGATAATATTGTTCTAATAACGTTGTTTAAGTGTTGTGGAAAGTCTTTATTCTTTTGGAATGCTAATTTTAAATCTCAACAACCCGTAACAATAGCATCAAATATAATACATATAGCAATTCATTTTTATTATTATTTTTATTATAAAATAATGAACAATAGCAAATGGTTGACAATGCTTTTGGAAGCTGAAGCTTGGCTCATGGATGGTTGGTTGGTGGACAGGCATGACTCATGAGATGGGAGTGAGATGGAATCCTAGGGCTGTAAATGAACCAAGCCAATCATGAATAACTCGGGCTCGACTCGATAAAAATCTTGTTCATGTTTGTTTGTTTATAAATAAGTCAAGCTTGAACCTTAATTTTAGACTCGTTTAATAAACAAGTCGAGCCCAAGCAAAAAAATTTGTTCACGAACAAGCTCGTGAGCTATTAGACTTGATACACAACAATTCAAGCATAGACTCATTTATTAGTTTATCTATGTTAGCTAAATATACTCATTACACATATCTTAATAATGACATGACCAACATGAGACCACTACCTATATTACCTTAATTTTTTTCCTTCCCTTTAAACTGATCAAGAACCACTTTAGACTATAGTTTCATTTAAAAATAAATAAATAATTAAGTAGGCTACATATGATCATTCCCTATCAATCATCTAAAATAAAGTTATGAAACATGTTAGTATTTTCTCATTCATAATAGTTACAAACATGTATTTTTCTAGTCCTTCACCATCTAACATGAATGTAACAATTGTATTTTGAACAACTGCTGAAGCTATAGACAAGGAATGATGAATGAATGAATTTAATTATGTTAATTATTAATTTGAATAATGGCTAATCATAAGTAAAACTAGATGTATGATAAAATAAGTATACTACTTTATTTTTTCTTAATTTTAGAGATTTAAGCATTTAATAATGTAATTTTTTTAGATCTCAAGCTCAAAAACTTGGCCTGAGCTTGAGTTTGAGCTTGATATTAAGTTTGAGTTTGGCTTGACTAATTAATCAAGGCAAGTCAAGCCAAACTCAAGCTTTTTAGCTTTCCCACGAGCTCAAGCTCAAACACTATTTTTAGGCTTGTTACAAGCTCAAGCCAACCTCAAGTTTTTTATTTTTCTTGACGAGCCAAGGTTAAACATACATTACTCGATAAAGCTCGGCTCGTTTACAGCCCAATGCGATCCAAATCCTGAGCACCACTAGCTGCATAACCAACCGTCTTGTCAAAGTTGCAAAACGCTCAGAAATTTATTAAGGTTCTCCGTAGTAATTTCTTTCAAAATAGTACTAGCAGGGACGGACCCACTAAAAAAAAAAAAAACAATTTCTTTGAAAAAATTTAGTATATTGGAAGACTCATATTTTAGAGTTTATAGTTAGCCCCCCTCAAATTTTTGGATTGGTCCAAATAGTCCAAAAGAAACTAATCCCCTAACCCTTTCTTTGGGCCCGTGGCCCTTCTATAATCTAAATACAACACAACAAAAATTTCACAAATCACCAATATCATAATTCAATAATTCATAACCAAAAAAATCTCATAGAAAAAAAAATTCCCTTACGGGGGTGACAATAATTTATATGACTTTTTAATTAATTTATAAATTATGGGAAAGTCAATTACAATATTTAAATTTTTTTCAAAAGATAAAATGCAAAATTCTTTTAAAAGCCAATATTAATGATGTAGCATTGCCAACTCTTAATATTAATATCCCAATTTTTTAAAATCCTCAAACAAAGTTTTGAAAACTTCATTAGTGTGATTTTTAGTTGCATCCAAAAGTATGGGTTTATCATATTGGTGAGTTGGTCAATGTGATAAAATCAACATTTTTATTCCAATTACCCAAAATCTGGAGATCCGAAGTCCCCTTCTTTTTTTATTTTTCTTCTTTGAAAATGTTAGAATATCATATTGTAATTTTCAACTTTTTTGGATCATATTATTTCCTTCTTGACTTAAATATTTATGGTAATAATGCAATTGTTTTGCCTACCATGATTTTTTTTTTTTTTTTAATAAACCATGTCACTTGAAATTTTTTTGATTCATGCTTTGGCCCCCCCAGGTTCAAATCCTGGTTTCGTCCCTGAGTATTGGTGTGACTATGGTCAACGAGGATTTTTTTTTTCCTGAGCTGGTCAACGAAATTTCTACTTTTACCAAAATAGTACTTGAGTTTATCTAATTAGCTTTGGTAAAAAAAATAATTGAAAATTGTTGCACTGCTGTGTAATAAACATCATCAAAGGATTGCCAACATTTACCATTGTGTAATCAACACCATCCATCTTCTTGGCCCACCCATATGGATGTTCCTGATCTAGAGAGTCATCAGGATTCAGCAGATTGGCTGTGTGTTCCCCATCAAACCTGTACGATTTGACCCAATCAAAAGTACAATATTTAATTATCAATCACTTACAATGACAATCCCACTGCTTCCTTGAAGAGTGATTGTTTGGAAGTGTTTATTTTTGTTGATTTATTGGGTTTAAAAAATATATTCAAAATATAATTATATCCAAAAGTTTTCAAAAATTGTACCTAAGCTAAATAAATTAGAATTCAGGTCTGACAAACTATATATTTTATAAATTTATTGTAAGGTCTGACAAACTAGTCCTCAATTTGTTTGAAATGTTTATTTGTGTTACCTGGCTAGGAGGGAAGAAAAAAAAGAGTAGAAACAATAAAGTAGAAATGTCCAAAACTCCAAGAAGAGTTTGCTTTGCAAGAAGGGGACGCCCTAGTCTAGCTAGGCTGCCTAAGGATTTTTATTAAATTCTGAAGGTTATTGCTGACTGGCTACTGGAGGATAATTAAAAAGCTTTGGGTTGGGAAGCTATTCTTTTTCTTTTTCTTTTCTTTTTTATAAATAGGTTGGGAAGCTATTCTCCTAGGCATATATGACACAAACAGTACTAGACCTTTGTTTATCATACAGTTTCTAGGTGAGTTTGTCACCAAAGAGACAGAAATGCATTTGCATTCTATTCTGTTTGACAAGGCATAGTAGTCACTTCACTTGCTTGAGAAGCAAACCTCTCTTCATTGACAGTAAGATAAAGAGTGTGAAGCCTTGAGAAGCAAAAATCTCTCCTCTCAGTGTGTTTGTTTTGTCTTCTTGAAGTGAGTGACTCAAACCCACCTCTCTCTCAAACTGTCAAACACATACACACACGCAAAGGCCTAAAAGCCTAAAGGTCATCATCATTTGGAACTAATTTAGACTCTGAAAGAAAGATGAAGAAAAGAATGTCCTATTCCCTAATAGCTATTATGCAAATATTGTCCTGTATTTCTGTAACAAGCAGGCCTCTGGAATCATATGATGCTGCTCTTCTACAAGGTTCGGTGTTCATGTCCCTTTACATACATGTCTCTCTGTACAACATTTGTCTGATTCTCTCTTTATTATTAGCAATTTCTTTTTTCTTTTTCAGATTCTTACTTCAACTTTTCCCCCCACAGAAAGAAAATGCTTCTTTGTAGTTTGTTCTTTCTAACTTTTCTTGAATTAACTTTTTACTTTTGGTGTTAGGAAAAGCATTGCTTATATTCATTTGACTTCAAGTGTTTGATTTCACATAACTTTCTCCTCGTGATCTTGCCTATTTCTGTTTTATTTTTTTGGTGAAATTAAATCAGCTCCCACTACTATATTACTTATTTATATACTTCCATGTAAACAGGCCAAAATCCACATTTCACACAAGCTGCCCATGACTCAAAACAGGTCTCTCTCTCTCTCTCTCTCTCTCTCTCTCTCTCTCTCGTACACACGCTCACAAAATGGGATTACGTTAGTAGAGTAATTCTTAGATACTCCATACCACGAAAAATGACGCTCCCTCTTTTCATATTCATAATTAAGTTTACTCATTAAATTTATAGTAAGGTCCACTATAAATATGAGAGAGGAGGAGCACAATTTCTTCATGTTCTGAGGGGACTTAAGAATTTTGTCATTTGCTATGTCTCATTGTTTGATCTTTTTTTTTTTTTTTCCCAGGGACTTGAAAATGGGAATGAAAAGACATACATGTGGCTGAGTAGGCTGGGGTCAAGACCACCAAACTGTCAGCACAAATGTGAAGGCTGCATACCTTGTGATCCTATTCAAACACCCACAACCACTGATCAGATTGGAGTTCAATATGCCAATTATGAGCCTGAGGGATGGAAATGCAAGTGTGGCACATCTTTCTTTAATCCTTAAAAATGAATGGTTTTAGTTCAAAGGCTCATGTACAGAAAAGACTCCGACTCATTTCTACTTTTTGTTGAGAATGTGATGCTGAGGAAGAGGAATTTTGGAGGATTAAAGCTTTTAGTTGGAGTTTGGAATATATGCAAGTTTTAATATTTTTAAATCTATCTTCACTCTGTCTCTGTGATTGAATTAAATGTAACCCGTTTTCTTGAATTCTTTTTTTTTTTTTTTTTTTTGAGAAACATTTTTCTTGAATTCTAATTACCTTATTGTCAGACTAGAAATTAGGTAAGTCCCATCATAGAACCTTGATGGTCACACAATGATCAAATTCTACCTTCACCAAAAACCATCTCTATTGGGCACCATATGATCAAATCCTAGTAAATTTATCAAAAAAAAAAAAAAAATGTAGCTCATTCTTAAAGTGATTTCTTAAAACTATATATGTACTAGCTTTACTCTATGGAAAATATTGTATAGTCAGTCTTAGTCTATTTTTTTAACAAAGTTTTGCTTCAAATCTATTTAGAAAAATCTCCTCAAACCCGTGTGACTCGGAAAACCATCCACGTATTTAAATGAGTTATATGACTTATTAATAAATTATGTGACTAAAAGTACATTGTCATGTAGTAGATTGGAAAAATTTCTCTTCAAACGGTTTGGAAATAATTTTTTTATTTTAATAATTCTATAATTAGGAAAACCATTAGAAAAATCTCTTCAAATCCATTACGTGTGACTCGAACAACCATCCACGTACTTAAATAAGTCATATGACTTATTAATAAATCATGTGACTAAAAGTATATTGTCATGTAGTGGGTTGAAAAAATTTATCTTCAAACGGTTTGGAAGTAATTTTTTTTTTTTTTTAATTCTATAATCAGGGGGGTGATTTGAACTCTAGATGTTTTCATTGAAAGCATAAAAAAATACCGACTAATTGAATTACAAGGTTTTGGAAAAAAGAGAATAATGCTAAGGACATAATAATATTTTAACAATTTTTTAGTAGGACTTTTAAAAATAGGGAATATTAAAGACATGATATATTTTTTAAATGATTATTTATAACCTTTTTCATAATACTTGGTGTTATTAGAGTCCCATCACTTTACGCTATTAATTAAATTATGCATAATGCTACATACAAAATAAATTAATTTAACATTTTTTACAAGGAAAAAGTTAATGGATGCCCAAAGGGTATTGGTTTAGGAAAAATTTTTAGAAAAATTTTATGATAAAAGAAAAAATAATTAATTTTTGTGACAACTTTTTATATTTATCATGAAAGTGATGTCAAAACTTTCTAAAAATAATTTATTAATTATTGCCTTAAAGGTGCCTAGACATATGGCAAAACGGGTTGGAATTCATTGACCCAACCTAAACTGAATTTTTTAACCCGAATAAAAAACGGGTCAACTCGTAACGTGACCCGTTTTTAAAAACTTTTTTTAATACTAAAAATTATTTAAACTACACGACATGCTACTAATGTGTGCTAGGTGCATAAACATAAAGGCACAAAGCAGCACTGCATGGTCAAAATTAGTAAGTACTACTAAGTAGCCAACACCCAAAACATTGGCCATGCCCCCATTTTTTTTTTAAAAAAAAAAATTGCAAGTTACTAACATAAATACATAATAGACTTAATAGTATACTAGTCTCATCACACACACTCCACACATGCGATGAAGCTTTTTTTTTATTTTTTATTTATTTTGAGTTTAATGTTGTAAATTTTAAATTTGAATTTGTCTATTGTTAGTGAGGTTACACGGAAAGAGATTTTTAAGAAGCTAAAATTTAGGATTTTGAAAATGTACTGGGTTTAGTGTGTGCTAATTTTTAGGAAAACATGTTTCAAACATGTGTGAGATATATTTAAATAGAGAGTGTGTGCTAATTTTTAGAAAAAAAAAAAAGTTTCATGGTAGTTTTTTTTTTTTTTTTTTTTTGAATTATAATTTCAACCATATTTTTTATTTTTTAGGAATAAAGATTATCTAATTAAATTAGGAGATTTTTGACATTTTTTGAAATTATAACTAACTATTTGAATCCTTTTAGTATATAGAGATAATATAGCTAACTTAATAGTGGCACTACAATACACTACATATACACGTCTGCAGTCAGCACATAATACACCACTAACACCAAGTAACTAGCACAAAACAAAACAAAAATCTAATGTAAAAATAAAAGCTTTATTTATTTATTTTGTCTATTTTTTTTTAGAGAGTTTCAACCTATGGCATCCGCTCTTGACGATACTCTTTATCATCAGACTAAGACATAGACTAAGACACTAATTAGTTTGTCTATCTAAATAATCTAACTTTATTATTATTTCCTTCTAAAAAAATAACTTTATTATTATTTTAAATGCAATAGGAACATATGCACTTAAGAAGGTTAATAACTTGACATGGTTCATGATGTTTTTTTTTTTTTTTCTTTTATGGGAATGATATCATTAGTGAACTTTGAATCTAAAATGTGTAATGTGTAAAATTAAGGGTGCTCCTCTCTCTCTCTCTCTCTCTCTCTCAAGTTGTAAATTTGTAATTATAAGCTGTGAATTATTAACATGGAAGATTTTGTTATCATGATTGCAAATAATTTTAATCATGCTCAAAATTGTATGAATTGGAAAGATATGAAAAGTTTTATATTTTTTGGTTTAATTTGTTGTTTTTTTCCCCTCATGCACATATATAATAGTCATTATAGTAGATGGCCACTTGATGAAGAAAAAAAAAAACAAAGGGTATTAAGTGCATTTTCTTTCCTTAATTGATTTGATTTATTCTCTCTAAAAAAAGGTTGGCATTAATTTTTTTTTTAAATAATTTTTTTAATGTAAAAAATATAGGTGGATCTAACTCAAACCCAACCATACAGTTTGCCACGTCTAAAAGTACCAGTTAACATTACCATTTTTATACAATTATTAAGTTGACAAAATTTTCCAAGTGTTTATATGGAATCAATACTATTAATATCACTTTTATACTTATTCCTAACAATCCAACGCGTGAGTATTAGGGGTGTCAATGTTCGACCCAACCCGCAAACACGACACGAACCCGACATGGATTTTTGCGGGTTAGGGTTGAGCCTTAATGGGTTTGGGTCATAAACGGGTCGACCCGAAAGTGACACGGTAAGAAACGTGTCATAAACGGGTCGACCCGAAAGTGACACGGTAAGAAACGTGTCATAAGCGGGTCAACCCGCGTAACCTGCAATAGACACGTTTGACACGCAAATTTATTTGTGTCAACCCGAAATGACCCACTTAACACAGCTCGTTTAACTCGTATAACAAATAAATATTCATTTTATTTTTAGATTTGTCAAATACCTTTTATATCCAACATATATTTTAAATTAAAAAAGAAAAGTGAGTAATTACAAAAACTTACAAGGGATATAATTGAAAATTAAAACTTTACAAATCCTAGATCTCTAAACCCTACAAACCCTAAATCTCTAAACCTTCTTATAAATATCTAATTTATTTATTTATTTAATTTCAGCTGTACTACTCACTCTACTATCTTATAGACTCACGCCCAATTCTCAAACTTAAAGTCTCAAACCGGTTATTGCTCTCTCTCTCTCTCTCTCTCTAATGTGTTTAGTGAGTTTTAGAATTAAAGAAAACCGTTTTGTTGGTGTTTCAAAATTCTGCAGTAATTTTTTCTGTATAATGTTTTTGTTCTATAAACTTTGAACCCATGTGCCGCTATTAATATATGAGATATATTAATTGTTGATTAAGGCCATGGTTGTAGCTTTTGTCTTGTGCCGTGTTTTTTTTTTTTTTTTTTTTTTTTGTATTAGTGTTGGACACCATCTACATATCTTGTAAGTGGGTTTATTGAGATAGTTTATAAACTAGATTTGATGGGTATTGCTTTTAAAACTGTTGAGGCATGATCATATTTTGTAACTACTAATACTTATTTATATATATATATATATATATATTTTTTTTGGCATAGAACTTGCACAAATGAAATTGGCTGAGCTTGTGGAAGATGTTATGAATTTGGAAATCAACAAAGAATCTATGGATGATAATCATAGTCATAGTCAGGATTAGTCTACTGTTGGCTCCAATTCTTTCAATATTGATACTTAGCATTTGGCGAGTTCCAAGGATATTATATTTTTGTTGAACTATGTTATTTCATTTTTGTTAAACCATGCTATTTTGAATTTGGGTTGAAGTGTATGCAATTCTTTTAGAGTGTAAAGAACTTATTTCTAGATGAATGTTATATTTTTGTTGAACTATATTTTTTGAATGTGGGTTGAAGATTTGAAATTTATGCACTACTTTTGGAATGTAAAAAAAATTATTTCTAGATGGATGTTATATTTAATATTATGTAGGTTAAAATGGGCTGTGTTACATTCGTATCAACCCAATACGACTCGTTTATTAAGCGTGTCAAATGGGTTGGGTCAGGTCAACCCGCCTTATTAACAGGTCGGGTTAGGGTTGAAGGATCATGACACGATTATTAAATGGGTCGGGTTAGGGTTGAGCCATTTAGTCGAATACCCCTACCTCGACACGACACGAACCCGACACGCTAACCCGAATTGACACCCCTAGTGAGTATATACGTCAAATATTTTGTCTGCTAGACTCTCTCTTTAAATTCTCCACCAGCCGTTTTATATGAATCATTTCTGTTTCGGGCATCATTAATTATCTCATTTAAAAAAAAAATTTATTTCATCGAAATGGACGTCATCTTTGAGCTTCACGTTATTGCAAAGCAATTCTGAAGTCGACTTGTTTGATCAAAAGATGAGAAATGACTAATGACTAATGAGAGGTATGCAAAAAGTAAAAACTGAAAAGAGTTTTACATTCGTTCTTGAAAGTAGAAAACTTGAAATCTTCAAAGAAGTTGGGCTGGGTGCTCTGATTCATGTTGAAGGACACGGACTGTTGTTCATTCGGGTTGGCCTTAGCCCTACTATATAATACTCCACATTAGTTCTTTTTTTCTTTTGCTCAATAATAAAATATATTCAGAAATCTTATAAAAAATATATATATATTTATATATATATATTCAGAAATAAAAAATCAGCATAGAGATATGACGAGTAGAGGCTCCAACTGGCAACTTCCCAGTCTGGAAATTAGGGTCTAAAAAAAATGTATTTTACAGTTAACCAACAGTTTCTTTGATCATATTAGAAAAATTATATTTCTAAATAATTTTAGATAAATGTAATGACAACGTTAATAGCTTTTTTTAAACTATATTATAATTTTACATTTAATGGTAAACAAACATAATGACTAAGTTGATATATTTTAAGGATAATTACAGATAACCCTTCTGAGGTTATGTTTGTTTTCACTTTGTCTGTCCATGATTCAAAAGTTAGCACTTTGTCTATCTAAGATCAATCTGTTAAGTTACTATAATCCATCTCTCCATTTGTTGGAAAAAAAAAACTACTTTTTCGATAAAAACAAACATAAAACTAATCAAAACACTAGAGTTTTAAACTTTGTGAAAAATGATTAAACATTACATATGAAATACAAAATATGAAAATACAAATCAAATATCAAAACTTCTCTCTATAAAGGTTCTAATTGGAAGAACGCACAGCTCTTAGGGAAAAAAACCATCAAAATGAAGTAAACTTTTAGTGTTAGCCTAAAAGAGAAACAAAAGAGAAAAGAAAATGAAACACAGAGATTTGTGCTACACGATCTAGTGTTCCATGCATACACTAAGGGTCCGTTTGGTTGGAGGAGTGGAAAAGTGGGAGGATGGAAAATTGGTGAGAGGATGGAAAAGTGGGAGGATAGAAAAGATTTGGTTTTCCCTCATGTGTGTTTGGTTGGAGGAGTGGAAAAGTGGGAGGGTGGAAAACTCTTTTGTTTGGTTAGAGAGAAAAATGGGAGGATAGAAAATGTAGTTTATATAAATTGACTATTATACCCTTATTACATAATAGGTAAGAAATAGATTTATTTGTACTAATTAAATAATATAAAATTTGCCAACAATTATATTTTTCAACGAGAAGTGTTACGTCCACAACATTTTTCGCAATACTTTCACAACAAAATTTATATGGAAAGTTGTTACTAGTTTTAATTTGAACCCACTACTGAAATTATTTTTTTACTCATCAATATTAACTAATAACAATCTGTTACTTAAAATTTATTGTGAAAATATTGTAGTAACATTTCTCAAATAGAATTTTTTATTTTTTATATTATTTCTCATTTCTCTCTTTTCAGCCCAACCATATGTTTTTCTTTTTCTTTTTCCTTTTTTTTTTTCTTTTTTTCCTCCTCCATACACGTTTGTCCTTATCTCTTCTTTCTTTCTTTTTTCTTTTTTTTTCCTCCTCCATACGTTTATCTCCCCCTTCTTTTCTTTCTTCTTCTCCCTCATTATTTCTGCTCTCATTCTCTGGTTTTTTTTTTTTTCTCCAGCTCTCTCTCTGGTTTTTTTTTTTTTTTCTTCCTCCTCCTTACATGTTTGTCCTTATCTCCCCCTTCTTTTCTTTCTTTTTCTTTCTCAAATGTTCAAGAAGTGTTCTCATTCTCTTTTTTTTTTCTCCAGCTCTCACTCTCTGGTTTTTTTTTTTTTTTTTACTTGATTCCAAAACAGCCGTTGTGAGCGTGAGGGACAGTAGGTGGGAGAGGGCATTTGTGTAATTCCACGGTAAGATCACTTTTCTCTCCACAGTTTTCCTCCCGATTTGGGAGGAAAAAATTTGTGGGCCCGGGAGAGAAAATTTTCTCCCGGGTTTTCCATCCTCAGCATTTTCCTTCCAATGCCAAACAGTGGAAAATACTGTTTTCCACCCTATTTTCCACCATTTGTTTTCCATCCTCCCTATTATCCCCCCAACCAAACACAGTGTAAGACCCTTGAAAATTCCACGATAGGAAGGCAATCTTACATAATCTAGTGTCCCATGCAAAGATAGGATTATCACCTAAAATACGTTATTTGTTGTTAGAAATTAAAATGACCAAAGAGCTTCCATTTGACTGGATTGAGATCCTTATGTAATAGTTAGAGTTATTGTACTGTGCAATTATTTCGTACATCTAATGATGATGTCAAAATCGTCAGTCAAGGCGATCGTCCAGATGGAGGATAGCCCGTAGTCATCAAGAAGACCTGCAAGAAATATAGAGTTCATGCAAAAAGGGGTCACTAGTGTGGTACCAACCACTAAGCCTCCGATGACAAAGTCAAATGACTAGAAAAGAATAACTAAGAGCTCTGTTTGTGCTATAAGTGTAAAATCAGTTGTGTTTGTACCTCTTCTTGGAGTCTGGTGTCATATATATATATAAATATATATATATATATATATATTTATATACACGGCTTCCTTTCTTAGCTGTTGGTGGCATTTAATGGTGACATCAATGTCATTCTTGTAACCCCCCTCTGGGTGGTTTGAATGGTAGGATCCGGTGTCTCTCCAACGTTCGTGCTACCTGCATTTATTAGTGTGTAATGTCATTTCATTCATTGTGACTTAAATGGTATTTATGCTCGTCCAACGCAGACTCCTTGGACGAAGGGAATTTATTGGACTCATCAGTTGCCCCCCTATTCCGTGATCGTCGAGCCATCTAAGGACGATCTTAGGAATATGAAGAGTTATTTTTGGTGGTTACAGCTCTTGGGATTCCGCCCCCTACTGCATTTACTGCGATCTGGTGGCGTGGCGCGCATCGTGGCCACGTGTCATATTCTGGTTGGTAGGTGACATCGCTTTTTCCGAGAAGACCTTTTGGTTTCCCATGGCTTTCCGCTCTTCGAGGTGATCTTTTAAACTCCCTTTCCTCCTTCTCTTTTCACTTTACTTTTCTTCTTTCTGCTCTGCGTGTTCCCCTTTGAGTTTCGATTTCCTCATTTCTCAGGTACGCCTTTTTTACTTCCTTTTTTCTTTTCTTTTTTGAAAAATTTATTTCCTCCTTTTTTGCTTGATGGTTGATCATTCTGAAATTAGAAACCTTTCTCCTTCTGTTTCATTCCTTTTTACTCGCTTAGGAGCATCCCTTAACTCTTCTGGCGATCATTGTCCACGGGTTAGGGATTTTGCCTTAGGGGATAACAGCCTAAGTTTAGTTGTGGGTGACTTGTATCCTTTGTTGCGCCAATCTTTAGACTGGTTTAAGGCCGTGCGAGGAGTGTTTGTGTAAGAGAGAATAGGCTTCGAGATTAGGTCGAGTGATTTGGGAATAGGTCTGTCGTCTAATGGCGATACTATTGGGGCTGAGACGAACACCGCTGCCTCTATACCCGTGTCTTCCCAACCCTCTATATCACAATCACCCCGGCCCTTTCACGCTCTCAAGGAGGAGTGTTCTCTGAACGAGGAAACCCTAAGCAGGTTTAGGGATAGATTTCAGTTTCCTAAGGAGACTAGGGTTCGTCTTCCTATGTTGAGTGAGAAATCCTGCGTTTTTGCCCATGGTGAGGTGTGCTTCTATGAGGCCGCCTTCCTATGTGGGCTTAGGTTTCCATCCATCCCTTTATAATGGAATTTCTCCATTATCTGAACATTGCTCCTGGGCAACTTATGCCAAATTCGTGGAGGATCGTCATAAGTTGCATGGTGATTTGGACGATTATTGCTGACGAGGATATGATCAGGCTGAACGAGTTTGTTCACCTATATCGCTTGAAAGAATCCAAAGAATTTGGATATTATGAGCTCGTGCCCTAGGACAGGAGGTCTCGGCTCACCGCCGATCTTCCTTCGTCCTTTCGTTATTGGAAGTCTAGGTATTTTTTCGTCTCGGGTGACAGATGGGAAACCCTTTCTGACAACTTTTGGGGGGAGATTCTTAGGCTGCTGCGTAAATGGGAGACCCCTCAAATTGGTGTGTCTTATCTCTTGCCAAAAAATCTTCTATTTATTTATTCTGATTGTCCTTTCTTATCTCTCATCAACCTTCCGCTTGTTTTGCAGTCAAGGAGCATCCCGAGGTCGAGAGTGAATTTGAAGGGCGTGTTCAGGCAGCTATTGAATACGCGAGCACTATTGAAGATTTTGACGAGCTGGTTGACCCTTAGACTTTGGCTCGTCATTGCTTGGGTCCGGAGCCTTCCCACTACGTCCTTCATGCTATTCGGAGAGAGGAGAAAAGTAAGCTGATCTAGGGCAACTTTGTTTACAAGTCATTTTCATTTGCTTGGTGTGACAAAGATTTCTCTTTTCTTCTTGCAGAGATGATGACCAAGTTCAACCAGGAGATGTACGCCCGTATCAAGGCGAAGAAGAACAAGCCACTCTCCAGTCCTGGGCAAAGAAGGGTTCGAGTCGTCCAGAAGGAGACGACCAAAAAGGGTTCGTCCAACCCTGCTCCCAAGGAGGTTCGAGTCACTTTGCCAGCTGCTTCCCTGGAGGAGCTCACTCCTCGTCCAAAGAAGCGACTAACTAGGGACAAAGGGAAAGAGAAAGTTGGAGCTAGCGTCTAAGCTAACGTAGGGATGGCTTTGCCGAGGGCTCACGAGGTCATTATGCTTGAGGAGTTGAAGGAGATCTCTGGGGTGCCTTCCCATGAGATGGTGAGTCATCATGTCCATAAGCTCGTCCAGGTAATTTCTTGTTGTCCTTTTGCATTGTCCATATCCTTCATATTCTTTTTTGTCTTGTTTACTCCATCTTTACATGGGTAGCTGCTAGGTGCTAGGAGAGACGATTCACATCACCTCGGAGTATCTAGCCAATGAGGAGAAGGTCGTGGTGGCTAACTCCAAAGTAGAAGCTCTGGAGCCCGAGGGTTCTCGTTTGAGGAAATACCTCATTGCTGTAATGGACGACAGTAATGCGTCCAAAGAGAAGATCAAGGCCCTGTCCGAAAAGCTTAGGGCGGAGAGGCTACTGGTGATACAGAAGGACGAGCAGCTTGTAGTGGCCAACCAAAAAGTTAAGTCCATTGCTGCCAAGGCCGTCCAGGCGTTGCAGCTTACAGATGAGTATAACACGGTTCTGTTTAGCTAGTACTACAAAGGCTTTGAGCTACTGAGGAGGTACCTGGTGAAGCACGGCCCAAGGGCAGACTTGGAAGATCTGGACTTTGTGGCTATAGATAAAGAGATGGAGGCCGATGAGGCTACTCAAGCTGTGGCTGCTATTGACGAAAACCCTATGGATCATGGAGAAGGTGGAAACGACGCTCCTGCCACTTAGCTATCATGCTGTCTCTTTTTTTTTTTTTTTCTTTTTATCTTTTTATCTTTGGGGTGCCCTACATGTTTTTGGGCTTTTGAACAATTTCAGACATATATTTTTGAATGTTTATATTTCATTGTACCTTCTGGTCATATTGTGTTTGAATACTCATATGCCATGTTTACTTGCCTTTATTTCATCCTGTAGATTTTTATGCTAAGTGGTAGGCAGGGTTGTTGTTCGTTGATAGGGAGTTTGTGCAACTCCGTAG
Organism: Notholithocarpus densiflorus; assembly: GCA_030021035.2. Taxonomy (NCBI): domain Eukaryota; kingdom Viridiplantae; phylum Streptophyta; class Magnoliopsida; order Fagales; family Fagaceae; genus Notholithocarpus; species Notholithocarpus densiflorus. The sequence goes on along the minus strand of JARYZH020000009.1, from coordinate 1,306,331 downwards.
CAACATCTGTGTGGCCTGTTTTCCCGTGAGTGTTTTATTGTTCGCCTTCTATGGTCTTTAGGCCTTGCATCACTAAGTTCACTTGGAGAACTACTCTGGTGGTTTGCATTCATCAAGGGACTTTTGTCAATCAATTTACTTTGCATTTAGTCAGGGAATTCCGCCACTCAGCTTCGTCCAACGATTTATATCTATTTAAATAATTTTATCATTTTGGGTTCGTCAAAATGATTTACATCCATTTAAGGAATTTTATCATTTTGGGTTCATCAAAATGATTTACATCCATTTAAGGAATTTTATCATTTTATCACTATAATTTGAATGAATGAGCTCATAGTAGGCACTGAATAATACGTTTATTGATCTGCTTCAAAAATCATAAAACATTGTTAATCGTTTACAAGTGAGTTACAATTCCTATTGGTAATACCTTTTCAGGTGTTCAACATTCCATGGACAGGGTAATTTATTTCTGTCAAAGTCTTCCAGGTGGTAACTTCCTCATCATGAGTAGTGGACGACTCGGTACGGGCCTTCCCATGTTGGTCCTAATTTGCCTTGAGTTGAATCTTTCGTTGCGGGTGTCACTTTTTGTAGGATGAGATCTCCAATGCTAAATCTCTTAAGTTTGACCTTCTGGTTGTAATATTTGGTCATCTTTTGCTGGTACTTGGCCATTCTTTGAGAGGCTTGATCTTTAACTTCGTCCAGACAATCCAAATTCTGCTTTAGTTGATCGTCGTTGCTGTTTTGGTTGAAGAACTCCTTTCTCAGGCTGGTGGCTCCTATCTCGACGAGGATGACTGTTTCCGTGCCATATGTGAGGTTGAACGGTGTTTCTCCTGTTGGGGTCCTTGTTGTGGTTCGATAAGCCCATAAGACGCTTGGTAACTCTTTGGGCCATGCTCCCTTTGCCCCCACTAGTCGAACCTTGATGATTTTCAGCAATGTTCGATTCGTCACTTCTGTTTGTCCGTTGGCTTGAGGATGTCCAGGTGAGGAGAATTTATTTTTGATGTCGAGGTTTGAGCAAAAAGAACGAAATCCATGGCTGTCGAACTGACAACCGTTGTCCGAGATGATCGTCCTGGGTATCCCGAATCTACATACGATGTTTTTCCATACAAAGAAAGTTCTGGATTTTTGCTTCTGTTATCATGGCGAGTGCCTTTGCTTCCACCCATTTCGTGAAGTAATCAATTGCAACGAGCAGGAACTTTACTTGTTTCTTACCCTGCGACAAAGGTCCCATGATATCAATTCCTCATTGGGCAAAAGGCCACGGTGAGGTGATGACTGTCATCTTTTCTTCTGGTAATAGTTGGACGTTCCCATACCTTTGGCAGCTGTCACACTTTTTAACAAACTCCACTGCCTCTTTCTGCACCGTGGGCCAAAAAAAGCCCGCCCTCATGATTTTCCTACCAAGGACCTTGCGCCTATATGATCCTCGCAAATACCCTCATGGACTTCTTCAAGAATATACTTAGCTTCTTCCTCTTCAACACACCTCAAGTAGGGTTGTGAGAATCCCCTTTTGTAAAGTTCGTCGTTCAGCATAGTAAATCTGGTAGCTCTTTTTCTAATCTTCTTGGCTTGGTCTAGATTAGATGGCAATCGTTCATCTCTGAGGTAGGACATAATTGGGCTCATCCAGCAAGCGCGATTCTGTATTAAGAAGGTCTGAAATTCTTCTATACTGGGGGTGCACCTCCAATTTCAGATCAGTCAAGCCCATCTTGCTTTCTAATGACGCATATCTGGCAACTTCGTCGACTGCTGAATTTTGATCTCGTGGGACTTGAGTAAAAATTACCCGATCGAATTCATTAATCAGCTGGTTTGTTAACTTCAGGTATCTCTGCATCATCTTTTCCTTTGCCTCGAATTCTCTGTTGACCTGCCCTATAACAAGCTTTGAATCACTTTTTAGCAGCGCAATCTTGGCTCCAAGGGCCTTCGCGACCCTTAGCCCTGTCAATATGGCCTCGTACTTAGCCTCATTATTGGTCATGGGGAATTGGAGCTGGACTCTATACTTCAAAGTGTCTCTCTCAGAGGTAATAATGACAACGCCTGCCCCTCCCCTCTTTTGTGTCGACGATCCGTCTGTATGTATCGTCCATTCGATCGGTTCTTTCTGGTTCTCTTCTTGTTTGGGCATGGTAAATTCTGCGATGAAGTCTGCCAGTGCCTGGGCTTTTATGGCCATCCTGGGCTTGTATTCGATGCTGAATTGACTGAGCTCAATGGCCCACTGCACCATTCGTCCTATGACTTCAGGTTTATTCGTCACCTTCTTGATGGGTTGGTCCGTTATCACTATGATGGGGTTCGCTTGAAAGTATGGATGAAAGTTTCGGGAGGCTACTACTAGAGCGAACGTGATCTTCTCCATGCGGGGGTATTTGGCTTCAGCCTCTTAGAAAGCCTGGCTAATATAATACACCGGGCGTTGTACTCTTTGCTCTTCCCTGATTAATGCCACACTCACAGCAGTTGTAGATACTGCCAAGTACAGGAACAGGTCCTCGCCTTCCTTCGACGGGCTCAGGAGTGAAGGGTTGCTCAAGTAGCGCTTCAGTTCTTGGAATGCTGCTTCACATTCGTCTGTCCAAACGAAAACAAGTTTCAAGGTTTTGAAGAGAAGAAGGCACTTATTTGTGACTCTAGAGACGAACTTATTGAGGGCTGCGATTCTCCCCGTGAATGACTGTACCTCTTTCACCGTCTTTGGTGATGACATCTCGAGGATGGCCTTCACTTTCTCCGGATTGGCTTCTATCCCCCTTTGTGATACCATAAAGTCGAGGAATTTTCCCGAGGATACTCCGAATGCGCATTTGGTTGGGTTCAACTTCATACTGTACTGTTTTAGTGTATCGAAGGTCTCTTTAAGGTCGTCCAGATGACCTTCTTCTTCCCTGCTTTTGATGAGCATATCGTCCACATACACTTCTACGTTTCTTCCAATTTGTTTGCTAAACATCTGGTTCACCAATCTCTGATATGTGGCCCCTACGTTCTTTAGCCCGAAGGGCATAACCCTGTAACAATAAAGTCCCTGGCTAGTGACGAAAGCCGTTTTCTCCTGATCTTCTTCAGCCATCTGTATCTGGTTGTACCCCGAGAAGGCGTCTATGAAGGTGAGGAGTTTATGCCCTGCTGTTGAGTCAACGAGCTGGTCGATCCTAGGCAAAGGGAAACTATCTTTGGGGCAGGCATCGTTTAGGTCTGTGAAGTCCACGCACATTCTCCATTTCCCGTTCATTTTTTTTACCATGACGACATTGGCTAGCCACTCTGGATAGTAGACTTCCCTGATAAAGCCAGCTGCAAGTAACTTGTCCACTTCGTTCATTATTGCCTTGTTCCGTTCAGGGGCAAAAACTCTTCTTCTCTGTTGGATTGGTTTTCTTTCGGGATCCACCTTTAAGTGATGCTGAATGATACTTGTTGGTATGCCAGGCATATCCTCATGGCTCCATGCGAACATGTCCAGGTTGTTCTTTGAAAAGCTTATAATTTTTTCTTTCGTCAAGGGATCCAGGTTCATCCCTACTTTGGTTGTCTTTGTCGGTTCCCCTTCCACCAACTCGATTGTTTCTAGAGCTTCCATGACCTCTGGTGTTTTCTCCTTGATCATCCACGTATGGTTTTCCTTTGAGGCCAACACTGTCTGATAGCATTCTTGAGCTAGCACCTGGTCCCCCTTTATCTCTCCAACTCTTTGCTTCGTTGGGAACTTCACCTTCAAGCAATAGGTGGACGTGGTTGCATTCCAACGGTTGAAAGTGGGCCTCCCTATGATGACATTATAGGACGAGGGGGAGTCAACTACCAAGAAGTTGTGTTGGTTAGTTTCTTGGAGAGGGTATGAGCCAGCTGTAACCGTCAACGTCACTATCCCTCTTGGGTACACCTTGTCTCCACTGAAACTGACGAGGGGAGATTCAAATGGATGAAGTTTCTTCGGGTCTACCTTCAGCTGTTGGAATGCGGAAAGGTAGATGATGTCTGTTGAGCTCTCGTTATCCATCAAGACTCGTCTGGTGTTGAAACCTTCTATCATGAGCATAATGACTAGGGGGTCGTCGTGTGGCTACTTCACCTCTCGGGCATCCTTGTCGGAAAAAACCATGTCTAAGTTCTCCCTTCTTTGGTGTTTGGGTGGGCGTATCGCATGGATGTTGTTTACTTGTCTCTACTGTGACTTTTTAAGGGACTTGAACGACCCTCCTATGGTAGGCCCTCTATTGATCATCCTTATTTCTCCTATTGCATCCCTCGGGCAATCTTGTGGACAATCCTCGTTCCTGGGTTTCTCGTCTGATCTCGTTCGCGCCGCTTGCTTTGCCTGATCTGGTCCGTCATTTCTTACAAATTTTTGTAACTTTCATTTTTGAATCAATTCTTCTATTTATTCTTTCAGATCTCTGCAATCCTCCATGTAATGGCCATGGTCTTTATGGAAACAACAATACTTCTTCTTATCGTGAATGTTGGGCGAGGAGAGTAGTGGCCTTGGCCATTTAAGAGCATGGTCATCCTTGATCTGCATCAAAATCTTGTCAACTGGCACAACTAAAGGAGTAAATTTTACCGTCCTTGAAAGCTTGTCGTCTTTCCTCTTGACGGATTCTCGGCTAGACACAGGGGAGCTTCTCTCCCTCTTCCTACTCCTTTGCTCGTCCTGGATGCCTCTTCTTTCCTTCTGTGGGCTGTTGTGCTCAATTGCAGCCAGAGTGTCTTCAACGTTCATGTATTTTTGGGCCTTTAGCAACATTTTTGCCATTGATTCAGGGGGACTTTTTGCAAGGGCGACCACGAAATCCTTCAACTTCAAACCAGCCTTGAACGTAGTCAGCTGCACTTTGTCTTCTGCCTCGTCTACCTCCAATACCTCCCTGTTGAACCTCTTCACGTAGGATCTTAGCGACTCCCTTTATCCTTGCTTGATTGTGAGGAGATGATCCATTGGTCTTTTTTGGCACTGACCACCAACGAAATGATGAACGAAGGAGTTGCTGAGATGCTTAAAATCGTCAATGGACGAACGAGTGAGTTTGCTGAACCACACCCTCGCGGCCCCCTTGAGTGTGATCGGGAATGGCTTGCATAAAATTTCGTCGGGGGTCTGCTGCAAACTTAAGGTCATCTTGAAGGTGGTTATGTGATCCAGAGGATCCCTCAAGTCGTCAAACGACTCGAGCTGGGGGAGACGAAACTTCGGCTGCAGGGGGCACTCCAAGACTCTAGGGGTGAATGGAGAGTCAGTGCTTTTTACCATCCCATCCAGGTTCTTGTCCGTCTTCTCCTTCATCACATTCTTGAGCTCGTCCATCTCCCTTCGCATGCTCTTCAAGAGATCATTGCTAGCTCCATCTGATGGGTCTACCCTTCTTGATCCATCTCTCTTGTTGTTGCTCTCTTTGTCCTCATTCCTGTTGACATCGCGATTTTCCTTTTGTTGTAGCTGCACTCTTATCTCTTGATTCTGTTTGGTGAGTTCTTCAAAGTTGGCCATGAGTGCCTGGATTTGTAAGGCTAAGGCTGCTGGATCTTGAGAAGCATTGGATTCCATCTGGGCGTCACAGAGGGTAGAGCTACGTTTTCAAACTAAGGTTTGAGACGTCCCCACAGACGGCGCCAAATTGATGATGCCAAAATTGTCAGTCAAGGTGATCGTCCAGATGGAGGATAGCCCGTAGTTGTCAAGAAGACCTGCAAGAAATATAGAGTTCAAGCAAAAAGGGGTCACCGGTGTGGTGCCAACCACTGAGCCTCCGATAACAAAGTCAAATGACTAGAAAAGAATAACTAAGAGCTCTATTTGTGCTATAAGTGTAAAATAAGTTGTGTGTTTGTACCTCTTCTTGGAGTCTGGTATCATATACATATATGGCTTCCTTTCCTAGCCATTGGTGGCATTTAATGGTGACATCAATGTCATTCTTGTAACCCCCCTCTGGGTGGTTTGAATGGAAGGATTCGGTGTCTCTCCAACATTTGTGCTGCCTACATTTATTAGTGTGTAACACCATTTCATTCATTGTGAGTTAAATGGTATTTATGCTCATCCAGTGTGGACTCATTAGACCAAGGGAATTTATTGGACTCATCATGTAATATATGAAATATAAAATTTAATCAGTAAAAAAGTTTAAAAGTAAAAAGAAATTAAACTATATGTAATAATTATAAGGTACTATAGGTATCAATTATCAAATCCCATTTGACTTTTTTTATTTTACTAGTTTTGTGTATCCCTTGTTAGCTTAGTTTTGTAAGGCAAAAATTGTTGCAGATTGTCGATAGTATATAAAAAAGTTATGTCAATAATATGTCAAAATAAGAACAAAATCAAAACTTATTATCTCAACTATTGTAAAAAATGTTGTGAAATTTTTTATATCTATCGCATTACTAAAAAAAAAAGGAAAATAAAAATTGTACTAGTTGCTTTACCCAACAAAAAAAAGGTGTAGTAGTTGGAGTATAGGCATCAAGTGGTCAACCTAATCCGGCATTATGGTTTCAACTGCCTAAGAACCAAGCCTCTATAGAGTATATATATAGTAGAATAATAAAAGCTAGACAAGAAAAACCAGGTACTACTACCACAGACAAGAATCACTGTTTTTAGCTGGTTTGTCTATCGGTAATTGGTTAAAACTGGATCTCGATAAGGTCGGCAGAATTTTATCAATAAAGAAAAAGAAAATATATTTATATCTAATTAATTATGATATAATATATAAAAAAACAAGGAGACAGAGATATTAACACGTAATAAAAAAACTGAAAATTTCTTCATTATTCTTATTCACAGAGGTTGACCATGCCTTGAAAATAACAAAACAAAAAATAGAAGTCGCAAAGAAGCTATAATCTGAGGTGGTTAAACCGCGTTGATATATTTTTGTCAAAAGACAGAGATGTTAAGACCTGTTAAAATAAACAAATAAAGAACGCCACTATTTTTAAGAAGGTCACTGTTGGAATAATTGAAGTATTTAACTTCACATACTAGTTAGTAATTAAGATAGCTGTCAAATAAAGTGAGTTTTAATTAGATCAATTGATAAAGTTTATGCAGATTCTAGTTGGCTTAACAAATAAAGTCACGATCTTAAAAAAAAAAAAAAAAATTGATAAAGTCTCTGATGGTTAAATAAGATATCTGTGGTTCAGTCTTTGCCTACACCAAAACTGATTGGTATTATCTTAATCTAATGGATATTTTGATTCAAATTTCACCTACACAAAAAATTGATTAATGTCTTAGTATAATAAGAGTTGGAATACCATAAGTTTAAGTTCTACCATACTCTTATAAATACAAAATTAAAAGAAGAAGAAGAAGAAGAAAAATACAAAAAAAATTTATTAGTGTTTTAACATGATAAGAGTTGATCACCATAAGTTTAAATTCTACCATACCCATATAAATACAAAATTAAAAAAAAAAAAAGAAGAAAAAGAAGGAGAAGAAGATGGTTGCCAAAGAAATATGGGAGATGAAAGAAATAAGAGAATGTTTCCTAAAAAATGGCTTTTGCTTAAGTTTTCAAAACCATACAAGAATACTTAGCCCTTAGCTCTGTTTTTATTTTTGCCAAATAAAAGAGTGTATCTCAAGTTCATGCATTGATCTTCTCTGAAAAATAGATATATAAAATTATATTTTAAATCTTATGGTTTAAGGGTTGTATATAGCAAATTACACTATAGTTTTAGAAAAAATAAAGAAGAATTATTATATTAAACCCTATTGTTTAGAGGTGTAATAAATTAAATCTTATAGTTTTAAAACTAACAAACTTGAAACTACAAACAATGAGGTTTCAAAAATTAACAAATCAAACATTGAGCTCATGGATAAAAGCAGCGTTATGTTTGGGGTTAAACGTGGAGAGAGTCCTATTCCTATAAAACGTCTGGTAGCCACCCTTTTTCACACAGCTTCATATAAGCTTTTTTTTTTTTTTTGGAATAGAAAACACCACTCATCCTTGTTCATACACATGCAAAAAGTTAACCAACAACTCAGTAGCCTTTTCTAACCTATGAATTAATCTGAAATAACTCAATTTCTTCACAATTAGAAAAATTAGAAATTTTGATTTTATATATAATATATATATATATATATATATGTGTGTGTGTTTGTGTGTGTGTAGGAGAAGGCTAGTACTATTAACATAGTTGCCAAGAAAATATCAAAGATGGAATGGTTGCCGACAACGTAAAGAGGCTTAAAGCATTAAAGATATGTATTCAACTCTTCAAATTATTTTTAGTCATATTGAACAGCATTGTTGCAAATAATTACCAAACAAAATCTATGCCCGATTCTCCAATACTATTCAAGTTTTTACAAAATGCTACAACGCTCAACAAGTTTGTAGAGCATTGTAACTTTGTCGTACAAGTTCTCTCTCTCTCTCTATTTATTCTTTAAAAATGTCGAATTTTTTTATTGGAAACTTTTTTGTTTTAAAAGTTTGCAAAATCAAATGTAAATACTTTGGATCCACTCTTCAAAACTTTTTTTTTCTTTTTTTCTTTTTTGGCTAAATTGAAGAACATTGTATCTTAAATTCATATCTAGATGTTTTCATTCAAAATAGTTAGAGGAATTTACATTTTAAATCCTATGTTTAGGGGATGCAGTAACTTAAACTTTATAGTTTTAACAAAGTTAATGAAAACTAGTTTTTGAACACAATAATTTAGGGTTGTAACAAATTAAACACAATTTCAAACATATCAAATTAAATTATGAAATTTCAAAAATAATAAATTAATAATTGAGCTTATGGATCATAAAAATGGAGTTTTTGTTTGGTGTTAAGTGGAATGATGCATGTCCTTTTTTAAAGAGTGGTAGAATCATACTTGTTTGAGAGAGAGAGAGAGAGATCATCATTCTACAATACACTTGATAGCCTTTATGGTTGTGGCATATGCAAAAGGCATAACCACCATCAATGTCTCATCTATCTCAAAACTAAATTCTCTCATCTTTACAAAACGTATCATCTAACCATACGTCCTCAACATAAGTATCATTACTATATTCCAGGAAAAAATTGGCTTTTGTCCTTTTTAAAAAAACAATCCAGTATTTTGCCCAATTTCCCAAACTAATTAGGGAAATGCCACTTTTTTGAAACTCGACTTTCTCAAAATCGAGTTAAGTCTTATAATGGTGTTTTAAGGAGCCTATAGTGACGTTTTAATAAACCTATAATGGTGTTTTGTAACTCGAGCTCCATGAACTCGAGTTATAGGTAAAAAAGAAAAAGAAAAACTTGCATTGAACTTGAGTTCATGAAGATCGAGTTACAAAACGCCACTATAGGTCCTTAAAACATCACTATAGGCTCCTTAAAACGTCACTATAGGCTTTCACATTTTTTTTTTTTTTTTTAAACTTGATTTTGAAAAAGTTGAGTTTCAAAAGAGGGGCATTTCTCTAATTAGTTTGAGAAAGGGGGCGAAATGCTGGATTTTTTTTTTAAAAAAAAAGGCAAAGGCCAATTTTGTCCCTATATTCCAAGAAACAATTGTTCTCACAACCATTTCATCTAACACGTTAAGTGCATTCAAAATCCTCTTATAAGTGCTGATCAATTTGTTATAAAAATACATATTAGAGTTTAAGCCACACTTCATATTTGTCCACATTAGCTTGCCTCCCTCCCTCCCTCCTCCCTCCTCCTTCGAGCACTCTAACCATCTCTTGCACCTTGAGAAGAAGCAAAAAATGTAATTTTATTGGGTCTAAGTCATTGCATTCACATTTTGGAAAAGACTCATATCACCTTTTCTGGAAAATTGCAAACACAATTGTATTTTGTTCTTTTTACGAACACGATCTCAAGGTTTAATTTATTATTTTACCTCATAAATTTTTTTTTTTTTGAACTTTTTTTATGTAATTATTTTTTATTAAACACGTGATTTAATTTGTTGCATTCTTAAATTTCTCCCTAAATTATGGGATTTATTTAAAATAATTATTGTACTTTAGGTTTTTTTTTTTTTTTTTTGTTGTTGTTGTTGTTGATATATATATATATCATTAGGGTGAGAAGATTTCAGATATCTTTCTCATATTTTAGATATCTTACTCATAAGAGAACCAAAAAAAAAAAGGCCATGCCTTTAGATCACGTGACAAATACGCTCCAATTTGGTGGATATAGCCACGTGACAGGGACCCCAATTTTACACCGGCGCAAAAGCTTCTCTGTCCCTACCTTCGTCTCTGAAGAGAACTTTCGCCACGCGTACCGTACACGCGTGGACAAGGAATTTCCCAATTAACCCAAAAAATAAAATAAAATAAATAAAAGAAAGAAGAAAATTTATTGTACGCAGATTGTCTTCGTTCAAACTTCAAAGTCTTTTCTCCGATTCGCTAAAAGAAAAAAAAAAAAAAAAAAAAATACAAAGCAGAAACTACAATGCTAGAGAAAGAAAAAAAAGATTAAAAACACAGCATATCATGTCTCTCACTTTTTTTTTTCCCATCTCTGTTACCAAAACCTCCTTTAACCTAACCCTAGATTTTAACCAAAAAAAGCAATTCCCACAATCTCACCCGTACCAAATTCTAACCCTACCCTAGATCTTCATTTTTTTTTTTGGGGTTAATATTTTCGTTCGTTCGTTCTTCTTCTTCTTCTAGTTTCCGTACAATTCATCTTTGTTCTGCTCTGTCAATTTCGACTAGTATTATCCTCTGTCGGTGCGGTTGAATCATCGTTCACAATTTTTTTTTTTTTTTGAAAAATTAGAAAAATTAAGGCTCTGAAATTGTAGCTAGGGTTTCAAACAATTTCGGTTTTTGTGTGGAAATGGAGCATCGCGTCGGGAATAGGTTTCGGCTTGGCCGAAAGATCGGTAGCGGTTCGTTCGGAGAGATCTATCTCGGTATGTGTTTTTAATTTGTGTGGCTTAATTTTGGTTTTTTTTTTTTTTTTTTGGGAGCTTAATCGGTGATTGAATTGTGTGGTTTACAGGTACTAATATTCAGACTAACGAAGACGTTGCAATTAAGCTTGTGAGTATTGCTGACTCTGTTTTACGTTAATGAAAATTCATGAATTTTTTGCTTTTTTATTTTTATTTTTATGGATGTTGAAGTTAATTTATGCTCTAGATGGTTTAATTTAATGTTATTTTTGCTATGGAATGTTGTAAATATATGTTTTTTTGGAGAAAGAATTATGGGATCAGATTCTGGAGAGAGTTGTTCTTTATGGTTTAGAAATCATAGTATAGGTAATTGGGTATCACTTTGTTTTAAGGAAATTGAATGGTACAGTCACTTTAATGCGATTGAGATGCTGAGGATTTCAATTTTAGCTTGGTTTTCAGGGCCTTTAAGGGTTCATCAGTGTATAAATTAGAAGATATTTGTTTCTTTCATTGTTTCCATTATTTTATTTTGGAAAGAATAAACATGGGGAGAGGGGCAATCGATGCTTTTGGAAAACTGGGTTGCTGTACCCGATTTTATGTTTCATTTGATTTTGAGAGAGGTTTGGTGATTTGTATCGTTAAATATGTTATCCATTTCATGATGGGTTAATGGTGTACTTAAAAGTGGTTTTATGCAGCCAGTTGATATCTTTTACATACTATTAAGCATGGACGTGGACTCAACATGACATGAGACATGGCGACACAGCAATTCTTGAAAAATTAAGATGAGACACGGTGGAAATACCAAAATTAATCAAATTTTAAGTAGTGTTATTTATTTGCTGGCATATTTTATGTTTATTTATATGCTTTCAAAATAAATAATAACTATCAAATCTTTAAAAACATATCTAAAATGAAAGGAATTTTTTCTCTATATATATATATATATATTTTTTTTTTTTTTTTTTTCCTCCTAACATAATGAGGACACTCATTCAAAATTGTCCCCGGCCTGTCTGACACAGATGTGTTGGGCACAAACACGGTTTTGAAGTGTCCGTGCTTCTTAGTTTACAGACCTGGAGATGTATTTCCTCTTCATGCTTAGAAATGTGCAAATTTTCAGGTTTGGTGTTTGCAATGCTGATGTAATTTTTTTGGTTCTTAAAATGCTGATGCTATTTTTTACATTCAGGAAAATGTCAAGACGAAGCATCCTCAGTTGCTATATGAATCAAAGTTGTACAGAATCTTGCAGGGAGGAAGTAATGAAATTTCTTAAGCTTTATTGGTCAATTTTTTCTTTCAATTGTTGCAATTTCATTTAAAGTTGTTGTTTTTATTTTGTGGGTCATCTAATTTTCACTTTTCATTGCAACTCAATGGCAGCTGGAATTCCAAACGTGAGATGGTTTGGAGTGGAGGGAGACTATAATGTGTTGGTGATGGATTTGCTTGGACCTAGTCTTGAAGACCTTTTTAACTTCTGCAGTAGAAAACTTTCTTTGAAGACAGTTCTTATGCTTGCAGATCAAATGGTAGTTCCCTTGACTTGATGCATAGCATTGCATTGGTTTGTATTGCTCCTCTGAGAATCACTAATCTATGCCGTCTTTTATGTCTATTTCAGATTAATCGTGTTGAATTTGTTCATTCTAAATCATTTCTTCATCGAGATATCAAGCCAGACAATTTTCTTATGGGCTTGGGAAGGCGTGCAAATCAGGTATTTGTTCTAAATTTGATGTAGTTTCTATTTATTTCTTTCATTCAGCCAATCTATATTGATATGATAACTGCTATTCACTTCATGTAGGTCTACGTTATTGACTTTGGTCTGGCTAAGAAATACAGAGATAGTACAACCCATCAGCATATTCCTTACAGGTTAGTGTAATGTGTGTGTAGCTGTTTTTGGCCGAGTCAGTGTCTCATAGGTGGAATTTGATTTTCTATTGTTGTGTAAAATTGTATTTACATCTCCATATTAATAATGGCATGTTATGAAGGATTGGGAGTAAAGATTATACAGTCAATATGGTTAACCATTGTAATGGCTCTGACTGTTAAAGGGTGCTAAAGCCTTTGTGCTCCTGTGGTACAGTCTGCCTGGCTTTATTTTGAACCCTGCAGTTTTGTCTAGCCTTGAGAAGACGTTCTGCCTTTCTTTCCCAGGAAATGCTCAACTCTGTTGCAGTGTGCAACACTTTAGTTCATCTATTATTTTCTGGATTTTCAGGAAATTATTGACCTATCAAAAAAAAAAAAAAAAAAAAAAAATCATTGTCTCATCTTCCTTTTCTAAGTCTTGATAGAATTGGAAAAGAATTTGAGCCAGCGTCTTGTCTAGCCTTTCTGGTTGTCCATATTAATCTGTGGATAAAACATGATAACCATGCAAGCCATTATCACATATGGTAATATTGGTTAGTCAGTTGTTAATTGTACTTTGGTCATGAATGGTGCAGAGAAAACAAGAATTTGACCGGCACTGCAAGATATGCGAGCATGAACACTCATCTTGGTATAGGTATGGTTTGTCACGTCTTGACTTGGTGTTCTTTTCTAACGTGTGGTTCTTCCAGTTAAGTGTCCCTTCTGAATTCTGTAATAATTTTTATTTCTTTTTTGATGTTTTGGACCTAATAGAGCAAAGCCGGAGGGATGATTTAGAGTCTCTTGGATATGTCCTTATGTACTTTCTCAGAGGAAGGTGATTTTTGCTGCATATCCTTCCTTTGTTTCTTGCACTTCATACATTGTTTAGTGATTCCCTTTTCTTTATAGTCTTCCTTGGCAGGGACTGAAAGCAGGAACTAAGAAACAAAAGTATGACAAAATCAGTGAAAAGAAAGTTTCTACTTCAATTGAGGTTGGTTGTTTGTAAATAGTTGCTGCATCTGTTCACTATGTCTGCCTTCTGTAACTTATAATTGGAGTACTTAATGTTTCTTTCAGGCCTTGTGTCGAGGTTATCCAACAGAATTTGCATCTTACTTCCACTACTGTCGTTCACTACGATTTGATGATAAGCCTGATTATGCTTATCTGAAAAGAATATTTCGTGACCTTTTTATACGTGAAGGTTTGAACTTATTTCCCCCTGAAAGACTTTTCTTTGGTTTTCACTCAGCTTCATATTTGCAAATTGAACGCCAGTCTCAAATACCTTGTTTGAAGGAAAGATAGAATAGCGTCAGTTCTCCCTCATTTTATTGCCCTTTTTTGTTCGAACAGGCTTCCAGTTTGATTATGTATTTGACTGGACCATTTTGAAGTATCAACAATCACAGCTGGCAACTCCTCCGGCTCGTCCTCTTGTAAGTGATCATAATTTCTCTCTTTTGATTAGCATTGGATGCATTTTGTAATGCCTGTGTTTTTTAGGGTCCTGGTGTTGGAACTAGTTCTGGAATGCCCCCCGCTATTGCCAATGCTGATAGACAGACAGGTATCTTAGCCCCATTCCTTACATTGATATCAATACCATAATTCTTATATATGGTCTTTCATTACATCGAACCATTTTGTTGGTGGTTTCCCAAGTGGCAGTCTTGTTGGTAGATTTTTCCTTGCTATCCTTTTCTTGCTTGCTGTAAGGATATCACTTGGCTTCTTTTAATCGTTTCCAACTCTGACCGATTCCTTCTTTCTTGTTGCCTCGTTTGAAATAAGTTTTGTAATGTCATATACTCTTATTCCTCCGAGCTGTAAATAGAATCTGTGATTCAATGTAAGCTTGGGTTTATGCTACTTCTCTCACTTTGTTGCAGGTGGGGAAGAAGGGCGGCCAGCTGGTTTGACTTCAATGGATTCTTCACGGCGGAGAATAGCAGGACCAACTTTAAATTCTGGAAACTATTCAAGGCAGAGAAGTCCAGTTGTTAATGATTCTACAATTTCTAATGATACTGCGGTGAGTTGATTGGAATGCATAAATTTCATCTTTTTTTTTTTTGGGGGGGGGGGGGGGTTCTATTGTGTCCAAGTTTGTAGAAATCGTTTGATTGTAATCTGATGTGTTATCTATCTACCTTGGATAGTTTATTCTTATTTATGTTCTATGACACCATTTTAAAATTAGCATAAGGCATAAGCCTGTCTCCTCCACTCTTTGATTCACTGGTTACTGTAAGAGGCTCCTGCTGAGTTATCACTAATAGGACAGGGTGGCAGGTGCCTAAGTAATTTTGTCCAAATTGTTTAAGTTTTTACATCATTTCTTCTTTAAGGCCTGTTCTAATCTTGTTGATTAAAGCTTAAAGCTGAATTTATTAGTTTCTTGCTATTTGCATTTTCTTTGGTAAACCTTTTCACTAATAATTTAACGCATATGGGATGATATCAAACATGAGATAGAACAATTTTCCTAGTGAAATTGTACTGTCCATTTGGTTTGACACTATTTTAATCTTAATGTGCATAATACTTGGACCTTGCAGTTCATAAGCAACAATATTTTGGGCCGGCCAAGTGGATCATCAAGGCGTGCTGCTGTTTCTAGCAGCCGTGATGCATTCGTTGAGAGTGAGTCAGATCCCCATCACTCACGTACTACTGAGGCAAGCCCTGGAGCAGCACGCAGAATTTCAAGTGGCCAAAGAAGTTCACCAGTTGGATCTTCAGACCCAAGGCGTGCATCATCTGGGAGAAATACCACTCACACAAGAAACTATGAAAATGCCCTCAAGGGCATTGAGACCCTGCAGTTGGACAAATGAAGAGAGGCTTCAGTATTAAATGCTCACCTCAGTGCATTCTTGTATAAGCTTAAATTGACTGGTGTGCTATTACGGTTGCAGTAGAATAGGTTTGCTTGCAGTCGAGTTGTGAAGGAAGTTGGAGTTGAGATGTCGAGTTGAAACCCAGAGAATCTTGGGTTTGGATTTGCACACTTGTAGCTTAAACCGGACATGTAGAATCAAATGTGAAAGCTGTGGTTCATCTGAACTTATCCCAGGCTCGGCTGTCTATAAAGCTCAGGTTTTATTCACATGGCTTCTCTGTTTTGGCTACTCAGGTTTTATTCACATGGCTTCTCTGTTTTGGCTACAACGTTTCAACTTTTTTATCCCTGATAACTGTGGTCACTTTGTTGATTTTATGATCTTACGTTACGATGTTATTGAGACTTATGGGGCCAAAAGCTTGGCACTGTAAATTGGCGAATGTGTTCATATTCCTGTTTAGGTTCTTCTCCCCCCCCCACCCCCCCCCCAACTTTTTTTTTTTTCTCCTTCAAATTTTATACACATTATGTTGAGCACGGGTGCAGGTTTGAAGAATTTACGTTAAAGGAAAAGAAATGGAGAAGGGAAGCGAGTTGTGGTTCATCTAACCGAATTTATCGGTTATGCCTAACATTTTCTAGCTGTTGCTGTGTTTTCCTGACTCGATTTTGTACATTTTCTTTTTTCTTTTCTGAAATAATTATTTTTTAATTTCTCATTGATTATGAGTGTGTCAATTTTTAACAAGACATGTATATCCTTATCATTGCTCAGCATTTACAATTATGAGATGATCCTTTTTTTAGTTCTGCAATATTGCCATCCTCAATATATTCAACGCCTATATTCCTTTGTGCCTTGTGTGGTTTTTATTGTGACAAGAGCAATTGCATTTTTATTGGTGTTGCACTCCCATAAAAGTCCCTTTGAAGTCCAATGTTTCTTATATTTGTATGTCTGGATGCTTGTATTAAATATCCCAGTATTTGTAATTTCGTGTTCTTGTTAATTTTCCTTAATTTAGATTGTAACGCTAGGACGTATTGGTGTATTCCTATTTATGCTTTGTTCTTGTTTTTAGTGATTTTATTACCAAACGAAAAAAACCTTTGGAAGAGTGTTTTTGTTTTCACATTTCAATGGTCAGGGTTTAATTGTGTGTTCGCCCTTTTCCTAGAACAAAATAGGGAAAAGTATAGAGCTGGTGATCTGTATTGATCTGATCACGTCAACATCAAGGCCATTTCAATAGAATATGCACCTCTGTGATGTGTAATCTTGAAGCCAAGAACATGTTGGGTAGATCCAAATTCCAATTAAGCCTTTTGTACATTACCCAATTATATGGACATATGACCTTAAGTTTTTGAACTCCGTAGGTAAAATTCAAGCAATTCAAGTACCACAGAAATGAGTACGTTTTGGGTGGGGTTGGGTTGGGTCTAAGCCTCCTTAAGTCTCAATAATGATTGCTTTTATTTTATATTCCTCCTGAACGAGGTTCCAAGGATGTTAGAATCATGCAAACGTTATCCTAGGTGCTATTCTTTCCAAGCTGACCATCTAAAGCCAAAAAAGAGGGCGAAATGAAATCGTTGAGAAACATCAGAACCAGGGCAAGGTCTTTTTCAGTGAAAACAGTAGTCTCGTGAAAAGGCGAACATAAAAACCATGACTGAATATCTGCATTCATGTTTAATACCTTGCATTAATCTCTTTTAATAATGCAAAATTAAGCGTTTGGGGACTAGAAATAAAGGGGCAATTGATATGGTTAATTGGTGGTTGACTGGTTGGTATTCGCAACCATGGCCAACAAATTACCGTATAATTAACCAGCCATTCTCATCAGTTGGTATTTTTTGTTCGGTTGACTGCTATACCTCTCCCTATCCTGTCAGGAAATCGAGGTTGGATGCCTGGGGCACCGGAGGAACTACTATAAACATACACAATAACACAAAACTAAAGATGTTACCAAATTAAACTGTCTATGTCACCAGCTTGAGTTCATCGTAGCTTACTATTGTATGACGTATAACATGTTCATTTACTTGAAACACAGTCCCTCGGATTTGATTCAGTAGCTCTCACTGAAGGACCATATCCATGCTACAATTTGCATTCTAATATTTTATTTTTATTATTTGTGTGTCACATTCTATTCATTTCCCTCTTCTCAAACGAGCTATAAAAGAACAAACCTTTAAAAAACTCATGGTGATAGATGATAAAAGGCTATTTATTACATTATTACCAACTAGTAAGTTGCCCGTGCGATGCACGAATAATTTTTTGATATTTTATGTAAAACGGTTTTGGATAATGTTGTACATATATTATAAAGAAAAAGTAAACTAATTAAATTAGAGTAAAGAAACGTATACATTTTGAGATATTAAAATTTAGTTTAGTAGTTTCATTGCATATTTGTAACCTTCTCAAGATAAGATTAATTTTTTTTTAAATCATGAATCCAAAGATAAATGCAAAAGAGTAACGGGACCATGAAAATCAACTGATTTGTGTTGTGTCCACATATATCATACCATGAAATGAAAGTATGCCCAACTCTCTTACCGTCTTTTACTCATTGATAATGTAACATTAAGACATGATGTGGGTAAGTCTGTATGCATATATCTTATAGATGATTTAAAATTAAACCATTGTAGAATATAGCTTTACATTGTGTATCAAATATTCTCTCTACTTATATACCCAAAACAAAAATTATCCAACCAAATTATCCAAACCTAAATCATATTTAAGCCCCTAATTTTAAAAAGAAAAAAGAAAAAAAATTACCCGTAGGGGTTTCAGCGTCTTGATAGTAGTGAGAGGCTTGTATAACAAAGGTGGTGACCCTTTAGATTCCTCTTTCTTTCTCTTTCAAATGTTTTGTCAGTCTTAGGTCTTTTATTTTAGTAATATATAGTGAAACAATGTGTTTTATTTAACAATCCACAACATTTTTGTGTCTCTCTATCTCTCTTCAAGGCCTTATCTGGTTAGTTATTACTATTAGTCCTTAATTATTATTATTTTTTACTTTAAAAAAAAAAAAAAATACTGAAACGGTGGGTATACTAAAAGATATGAAGAATAGAGAAATGTGTGGTGTAAACTTAGTCAATTAATGAGGCATTAATGAGATAATAGTAAAATAAGTTAACGTGAACTTTTGGGTAACAGTAAAAAAAATTTAATGAAAGAGCTAAAATAAAGATTAAATGCAAGTTTAGAGCACCACTTGACAGGACCTCATGCAATCTCGCATGAGGTCTCTGCTTTTATATATATATATATATTGATTAGCTACACGCCAACAATTGATCAGGTCATATTGACGGTAGATTTGCTAGAAAGCACGGCATATTGAAAAAAAAAAATCTTGATGTGCAATATAATATATCTTTTCTAGCAGAAGACAATAAAAGCCAAAGCTTTGTCACTACTATCTCTTTGACAGAGATGAATAACGTAGAATATCATAACTTTATCAACCAGATGGAGGATTAAGATTAGCACACACAGCAAGCTCAGTGGACCCATGTGGTTAACAAGTGTCATCTGCCATGTAAATAATTATTCATTGTACATAGACATGAGAATGGTAAGTTATCTACACAAATATTAAAAAGGTTAAAATGCAAAACTCACCCTCTAAGTTTCACCATTTTTTATTTTAGTCCTCTAAGTTTGCATTTTGTCATTTCAGTCATCTAAGTTTCAATCCTCCTCAATTCAGTCTTCTGTTAATATTCCATCCAAGCCTACCGTTAACTTGTCCAAAAAGATGTCTTTTTGCCCATTATTTAATATATCATTTTTATTTAATTATTTATTTCTTAATTAAAAAACGTTAATTAAAAAAAAAAAAAAAAACCAGTCCATCCCCCATCTAAAGAACACGAACCATCTGAAGAACATGAAATAGAAACCCCACTACCCACTCCTGCCTAACTGCCTAACCCATCAATAATTGAGATCGAGAGGGAGAAAGCGAGATCAAGAGGAAGAAAAAGAGATTGGGAGACCGAGAAATCGAGAGGGAGAGAAGGTATTCCGCGGAAAGCAAATTAGATGAACCCAGTAAAGCTCTAATACCAACAGATCGTGAGGAAGAAAGTGAGCAATTGACGCGCGTCTAACCCCAGCAGAAAGGCTCTTCCTCCCTGAAATAAACCAAATAATCCACTGTGAAATCAGGTTAAAGAACCCCATAGACCCAGACTAAACCCAAGTACTCAACTCAGTGATGCTCAAGCACCCAAGGTTCTCTAGCCTCATGGTCCATGACTCTAGTGGCCGATGAGCATCCTGTGGCCCTCCGAGGCTTCGCATCTATGCTCTTCCGCCATATCCAAAAGTTTCGGATCTTAGCAATCGGATCGGATCTTTGAGAAGAAGGAATGAATTAGAAGAAACAAATTTGCAAACAGCAAAAAAAATCAAAACATGAGAAGCGTTAAGAAAATCTTAATACTCTTATCTCTCTTTTCTTATTTTCTTAGCTACCAAACAGATACGAAATTGAAAAAGGAAGAGAGAAATCACTTCGTACCGTTTGAAAGGGGCGAAAAGGAAGAAGAGGAATAAAAGGAAGAGAGGAATCTTAACGCGAAGGAATTAGCAGTCTTAGAAATATTTAAGACGGAAAAAGAGGAAGGAGCGGCGAAAGGGACAAATCTCAGAGTCAAGTACATCTAGAGCGGAGCCGCCGAGGATTGGCTTGAGCCGAGCTGCCAAGTACACCAAGAGCGGAGCCGCCAGAATACCTTCTCTCCCTCTCGATCTCTCAGTCTCCCGATCTCTTTTTCTCCCTCTCGATCTTGCTTTCTCCCTCTCGATCTCAATTATTAATGGGTTAGGCAGTTAGGTTGGAGTGGGTAGTGGGGTTTCTATTTCGTGTTCTTCAGATGGTTCGTGTTCTTCAGATGGGGGATGGACTGGGTTTTTTCTAATTAACGTTTTTTAATTAAGAAATAAATAATTAAATAAAAATGAAATATTAAATAATGGGCAAAACGACTTCATTTTTGGACAAATTAACGGTAGGCATGGATGGAATATTAACAGAATACTGAATTAAAGAGAAATAAAACTTAGAGGACTGAAATGACAAAATGCAAATTTAAATGACTGAAATGAAAAATTGTGAAACTTAGAGGGTGAGTTTTGCATTTTAGCCTATTAAAAATGTTAGATAGTCATAGTCAGACAATTGTCAATAAGTTGTAAATATGGTAGATGTTGATTTAGTGTTACATGTATGTTCTTTACAAATTGTATCCTTGCATTTCTCTATAGTTATCAAAGGGATGCCATACTTTGTAAAGAGAAAAAACGAGTAATGATAGAAGCATTTCTTTAGTTCTCTTTAGTTTTCTCTCTATTGTGTTTGTAACTGGTATCATAGCCTCCTACTCACTTCACTTGTATAATCAATAAAACTCTACTACCTTTGAGAGTTCCATTACTTAGTGTGAAGTGTTTCAAGCATCTTATCTATTATTATAAAGAGTTGTAGGGTAAGTTTGTATTATATTTGTCTATATAAATCGGTTTGTATATATCCTTCAGCACCTCTAAAATCGGTATAACTCACTAGAGATAAAAGAAGAGTTGATGTAAGGTACTCCGATGGCTAAGTAAGAAGATAATTATTTCTTTGGAAATTGTAGCAAAGCGAGTAAGTTATGGCAATTTTTTCATAGGTTCCTTGCTATTTAATGTGGGGACATTGTGGTGATTTCATATCCTTTCGAATCTTTAAGCCATACGGTCCCTCCCATCTCTTGGGGGATTAAATCTCTCATGCGCTAGGCGCATGAGATACCAGCTCTCTTGGGGAGCCACTGAGGCTAAGGTAGACTTGGGTAGGGGATAGCCATACCAGCCTCACAAACTGAGACGTTGTCATTGTCACATAGCATTTTTATATAGAGCTTGTGGTGAACTATTTGCTAGGACACCGTTATTTGCGTTACATCATTAGATCGATACTTGGAAAACACTCATTAAGGCCTAAATTTTCTAGATCAATGAAGCATCATGCACTTGCCTTCACCATATCTTGTACATTTATTGAAATTTGCTTTGTTTATATTGGGGTTTTTTGTTTTTTGGATTTGATTTGGGCCCTTTTTTTTATTATTTTCAATAAGGTTTGAGAGAGAGAGAGAGAGAGAGAGAGTGACGTCAATGTCGCCTTTTGGGGGTTAAAAATTTGAAACACCTTTCTCATAGGAGTCCATGATTTTTCAAGTTCAATTTTTTAAGATTTTATTTTACCATTAAAATGTAATGTTTAAGTGTCTTTTCTGTTGGTTTAGATTTTGTTTTTCCTTTTAACCATTTGCTGGTTTAGAATTTGTTTTTCCTTTTAACCATTGTTGGTTGGTGGCTTTTGTCAGTTTAGTTTTGATCTCCTTTTAACCACCGATTCTTGGAGGCTGGTGCTCAGCTGCTACACAGATAATGTTTCACTGATTTAGTGTCAATTTACCACGATTTGTGTATAGTTCCAGAACTGTGATAAATATGATAATTATTGTCTATCTTAGTCTTGCCCCTAAAACATTAATGAAGACCAAAAAAGAGAAGGGTTGAATTCCCTTGGGAGTTAAAAAAAAAAAAAAAAAACCTTCAGTTTTCACTGTAGTGACCCATCTCCCGAACATGAATGCACTCGTTGGATTTTTTCAACACTTGTAGTCTTTCTTTTTTATTGTTCAAGTGCACTTGCAGCCTTGAATCCTTAACAATGCAACCACTCTCCTTCCTTTGGCCCAACTTAGGACTAGGAGCATCCTTATTGGGTGGCAATTCGCGTTCACGTGTAGAGTCGACTTATGAGTATTCGATTATATAAGTTAACACAAACACAACACATTTATTAATGTGTTAGGATCTCTTGACCCTAACATGACATGTTTATTAAACAAATTGATACAGTACGACTCATATAACTTATTTAATAAATAAGTTGTGTTAGAGTTTACACGACTTATTTGATATATATGTCATGTACTCAGGTTAGCATGTTTATCAAACACAAATAACTTGTTAGCATTTCTCGTATTCTATAAAATGTATAAGTATACAACTATACTCCAAACAAAGTCACCAACAAATATAATTACAACCATAAATTTTTAAGGGTGAATTGCTAAAATTGACCTTTAGTTAAACGGGTTAGACGAGTTCAAATGGATTTCAGTATGTCAAGCTTGAATTGACCTATTTATTAAACTGGTTAGTTCATGTCAACCCAAATTTGACATGAACTTGTTAAGCAAAAACCCTAAGCTGCTAACTTAGTGTTGTGTTCGTGTCATGTTCATGAGCCGCGTCAAATATTATCAGCCCTCCCTAATAGTGCATATCAAAATTTAAAGAGTCTTTTCCCAAAAATGCATCCAGCAAGCTAGCTATTTGAATTTTGTATTTGCCTTCTTCTTTTCTGCTTCTTCTTCATTTTCTTCTCTTTTTTTGGGCAAACTAATAAGGTAGTGCATAAAAAGAAGTAACAAGAGTGATCCAGGAAGAGGATCAAAGATAAAAGCATTGTCTGGAGTAGACGAGAAACTCTTTGGATTTTATATTAGATGAAAATCATTGGATACTAGCCTAGGAAGTTCGTAGTAATATTGGTAACAATGATAATGACAATAACGACAATGACGGTAGTAATACAACACAAATTAATTGTATTCACTAATCAAATTAGAGCTAAAACAATTAAATTGAACACACCTTAGAGATGAGACTAAATTGCGCTGTCACTCTGTCAAAACAACTGACAAGGTTAGATATATACAACTAATACAAATAATTGGGCGAAGATTTCAGAAAAATCTATAGCCAAAATTACAAAAGGAAGATTTTATACATGGAATAATTATAGCCTCAATCATTGTTTCATGGAACAAATTCTATGTTGCCATTTGTACTGTAAAAGCAAATTCATTAAAGTGAAAAAGAGGGAGATCTTCACCTTGCAGAGCAAAAAGAACAGAACAAGCACTTGGGAAACAAGGCATAACAGAACTCCCCCCCTGAATATATTCTAAAGTTAAAAAGCTCAATACAGGAGGAGACATCTTTACTGAAAATATATGCCATCTCCAAAAGCCCCTGGATGAATTAATGTCTCACACAAGATTAAAAAACTAATGCCTCTCCACTCCATCTCCAACAAACAGAAACACACCTAATACAACAGCAGACATATGCCCCAGAAAGGAAAACAAAAAGAGTGTTGGTAATTAGTAAAACTAAACAAATCTCTCTTGCCCACCTCTACTATGTTATCTAAGGAATTCAGGAGGCTATGGTCTGCCCCAACTTTGCTCCACAGCTCCAGTGACACCACTTTTGTTATATAACACCTACGTTAACAATTGTAACAAAAAATTGTGTCCTTTTCTCTTCTAAATCCACCAAATCTTAGTTTAGGAAGCCTTAGCATTGAGTCTACTACACAACACAAATATCAACGTACTTTCACATACCTTATTCCCCCACTACTATTACCATCTATAAGAAACCCAACAAAAACAAACATAAACTCAATTGGTAAGAGGCTTCCATTTCTAACAGGTACCCCAAATATACAAAGCATAAACCAAATTATTCACCAACAAAGCACATTCCCAACATTTCCAATCCTCATAAAATCCTATACCTCCAGAACTAAATAGTAAATACCATATTGAAAGAAAGACGCTTAATCAAAACATTATTACATAAAATGGAATCAAGCAAAATGCCCAGAAGAAGCTCAGAACTTTACTTACTACCAGCCATGAACGGCTCTGGTGCACGTGTTTTTAAGCCACCTGAAGGTCTTTCTGAAAGACCCTTTGACTTTGCCTTCAACAGTATAGACTTTATAGCTAGCAACCCTTTTCTTCCTCTGCAATTCAGGATCATTGAAACTCCAGCTCTTTGAAACAGCCCCATTTGTAGACTTGCCCTTCTTGAACTTGGACTCGTTTTGGTTCTGGGTTTCAGCTGGGTGCGCTGAGGTTGCATAGGAAGCACTGTGGCACCTGAAATCCTGCGTATTGTTGTTGTTGCTGCTGCTGTTGATGTTAATCCCAGATGAAGTAGTGGGTCCCACCCCAGAATATCTCTCAATCTGCTGCATCCTTCCATCACCATAGGATTTGGATCTGAAATCATCCATACTGGGTACTTTTTTTTGTGTGTTTCAGACTTTCTCACTGATGAATGATGATGATGCAGCAGCAGCAGCAAGCAACAGCTCTATTCTTTTCTCTCTCTTATCTTTTTACAGAACTCCTTGAAATGCGAGGAGTTCTGTGATTGTGATTTTGAGGAGTTTTCAGCGTTTCTGTATAGATTCTTTTTAAAATGTTGTTGTGACTCGGTGAGGCGCTGACTAGAGAGTGGTGTCAGCGTCGGTGATGAGGTTGTTGATGATGAAAGAAGGAGGAGGTTTTTTTGGGTGTGGAACTGTTGGATGATACTACCTTGTCCTTCACGTGGATACAACCAATGAAATTTAACCACGTAATGATACACGTGAGAAGCGCGTGATCTTGTTGGGTTTTGATTCGTTGTTTTGCAGTTCAGGTTTTATGCTCTCGTCTCGCGTGCGTGTGTGCCTTTTTCCAAGTGGGAAGCCAAAAAGTCTCACTGGATTCGTTGCGGATTATCTCCGCATTGAAAATTTTGGGATTCCACCAAAGTGGAAACCATTTAATTATCTTTATATCCATTCTACTACCTTCTTTAAAAATAATAATAATAAGAAAAAAAAATTTAGAGGTATTAATATTCGACCCAATCTGCGAACATGACACGAATTTGATACGGGTTTTTGTGAGTTAGGGTTGGACCTTAATGGGTTTGAATCATAAACGGGTCGACTCGAAGGTGACAAGATAAGAAACGTGTCACAAGCAGGTCAACTTACGTAACCCGCAATAAACACGTTTGACACGTCAATTTATTTGTGTCAACCATAAATGACTCACTTAACACAACCCGTTTAGCTCGTATAACAAATAAGTATTTATTTAATTTTAGATTTGTCAAATACCTTTTATATCCAACATATATTTTAAATTTAAAAAAGAAAAGTGAGTAATTACAAAAACTTACAAGGGATATAATTGGAAATTGAAACTTTACAAATCCTAAATCTCTAAACCCTACAAACCCTAAATCTCTAAACCTTCTTATAAATATCTTCTTCTTCTTTTTTTAATTTATTTCAGCTGTACTACTCGTTCTACTATATGATAGACTCACGCCCAATTCTCAAACTCAAAGTCTCAAACCGGTTATTGTTCTCTCTCTCTCTAATGTGTTTAGTGAGTTTTAGAATTAAGAAAACCATTTTCTTGGTGTTTCAAAATTCTGCAGTAATTTTTTCTGTATAATGTTTTTGTTCTATAAACTTTGAACCCATGTTCCGTTATTAATATATGATATATATTAATTATTGATTAAGGCCACGGTTATAGCTTTTGTCTTGTGTCGTGTTTTTTTTGGTGTTTGTATTAGTGTTGGACACCATTTGCATATCTTGCAAGTGAGTTTATTGAGATAGTTTATAAACTAGATCTGACGGGTATTGCTTTTAAAACTATTGAGGCATAATCATATTTTGTAACTACTAATACTTATATATATTTTTTGGCATAGAACTTGCACAAATGAAATTGGATGAGCTTGTGGAAGATGTTATGAATTTGGACATCAACAAAGAATCTATGGATGATAATCGTAGTCATAGTCAGGATTAGTCTACTGTTTGCTCCAATTCTTTCAATATTGATATTTAGCATTTGGCGAGTTCCAAGGATATTATATTTTTGTTGAACAATGTTATTTCATTTTTGTTAAACTATGTTATTTTGAATTTTGGGTTGAAATGTATGCATTTCTTTTAGAGTGTAAAGAACTTATTTCTAGATAAATGTTATATTTTTGTTGAACTATATTATTTTGAATGTGGGTTAAAGACTTGAAGTGTATGCATTGCTTTTGAGATGTAAAAAAATTATTTCTAGATGGATGTTATATTTAATATTATGTAGGTTGAAATGGGTTGTGTTACATTCGTGTCAACCCAACATGACTCGTTTATTAAGCGTATCAAATGTGTTGGGTCAGGTCAACCCGCCTTATTAATAGGTCGGGTTGGGGTTGAAAAATCATGACACGATTATTAAATGGGTCAGGTTAGGGTTGAGCCATTTGGTCGAATACCCTTATCTCGACACAACACGAACCCAACACGCTAACCCGAATTGACACCCCTAAGAAAAATGCTAATGAATACCCTTAATTGGTTAACAATCCATTTAAAGAAATATTTTATGGGAAAAGAAAAAAAAAAAACAATTAATGTTTTGACAGTTTTTTTTCATTTCCCATAAAAGTGATGTCAAAACTTTTCTAAAATAGATTGTTAACCAATACCCTGAGGACACTCGTTAGCATGACCCAATAAGTAAATCCAAATCAAAATAAGTAATAGCATGTTACTTAGATTTTATTGTTAAATCGTTGTCACGCTCTGTTTGTTTTGAAGTAAAATATTTTCTAGAAATTTTTTTTTCTTATTTTTAGGTGTTTGTTTGCAGGTAAAATATAATTAAACTTATAAAATATTTTCTGTTAACCGTAAAATCCTTTATAAAAAATTGTAAAATTTTTTTCCTTTAAAAATTTGGTAAAACATTTTTTAAAAACACAAAGTGGCTGCCTTTCCCCCATTTAGTCACAAGGTCACTAGTTTGGTAGCCAGAGACATCACTCCAGCCACCAGTGCCCACAGTTCAGTGGTCGAAGACTCTACAGCAGTCCGGTGGTCGGAGACTCCGCTTTAAGGATCGGTGCCATTGGTCTAGTGTCTGGTGACTTCGCTCAGGAGACCGGTCTTGTGGCCTATGACTCCACTCAGGTGATTTGTGTTGGCAATTCGATAGCTGGAGACACCATACCAAGCAATCGGTGGCCAAAGACGTCGCACCACAACCGGTACTGAATGTTTGGTAATAGAAGACATCATTTTGTCGACTGGTGTTGATGGTTCAGTCACTGGAGATACTGCTCTAATGGAGATCGTTGGAAGTCCAGTTACTGGAGCCACCACTCTGACTGCAAGTTCCAGTGATCTAGTCACCGAACCTCTGGCACCAGTGGCTTCGGTGCTAAGCCATCGGTTTTGGTGGTCTACTTGAAAAATTTTACTTGTCATACTAAACACCTGAAAATATTTTAATTCAAAACAAATAGAACATAAAGTCAATATTTTTCACAATTTTTTTTACAATTATTAAGGTGATAAATTGTCCATATAAGAACTAATAAAAATTTACTAATTCAACATTTGTGAAAAATATTGTGTCTCTGGTATTATTTATATATACATCCTTCTGTTACAGACTTTTTATAGTAAGTAGATTTTATAGCTATGTGAGATTGACACATCCTACGTGAAAGATATATGTTCATTGGTATAAAAGTCTTGTTGACGTCATATTTTATATTAAATTTCAGAGTTATTAATTTTTCCAATTTGAAGTTCTAAAATTATAAGAGCGTTTCAGTTTGAAACCTTTATCCATCTTCATTATTCTTCTTTTTTTTTTTTTTTGATAGCACATCATCTTCATTATTCTTGATAGTATAGTAAAAAAAAATGACAATTTAATTCATAAGACCTAAGCATAGGATAAACTCTAATGCATTTTTATATAACTTTCTCTAATTTTTGTAAATCTACAGTTAGATTATATCATGTCTTTATAATTTCCATGTTTGTTTAAAAAAAATCAAGATAAATTTTTTTTTTTTTTAATTGTGTTACAAATTCTGTAATCAACTAAACCAAGTTTTAATTAGATTTTCCAAAGAAAATGAGTTGGCCAATGTATGATTAAAAGAATGTATTTTTCACTTTTTTATTATATAACAAGTTTTGCAATGAATAAACTATCAAGATTTGCAATGATATAAACAGGAAAGAATTAGGTCTAATGTACAGTTGTATTGGACCATTCGGATGAATTATTTTATTTATAAAAAATATTTAAAAAGAATATATATATATATATATTTATATATAAAAAGTTGGTTAAAAGTGTAGAAAGCTTTCTTAGTCTAGACCTTTGCATATAAAGGTACAGTACACAAATTTAAATTTAACCTTTCTTGGCTGTTCGTCGTATTAAACAAGTTGATAGTAAGTCAAATTTTCCGGCACCTTCCCGTGCATCTTGTCTCAGCTCTGAAAAAGGCAGGCAACTTCACAGTTCACACCGACCAAAAATGGAGAACTTGTCATACTGATAAATGTGGAAAAACCATTTCCAACTTGATTAAATGAATGAAACCCATTTTTAACTATTACTAATAAGTAATGATAATTCTTACTCTGTTGACATAGTCCACATAGATGATAGGGTTTTCACTTTTCACTCGAATTGTGGGTGAAATTGTTGCTCAAGTATAGGATTTTCAGGTGTGAAAAAGAAAGAAAAGTAACACATTCCAAAAAAAGAAAAGAAAAAGAAAAAGAAAAAAAGATTCTACTCAGCCACGAGATCCGAGATTGCAAACCTTGTAACCGGAGGGAGAAAATAATATCTTACTCCTTGATTTATGGAAATCTCAAATCCAGGTCAAAATAGCCTAGTCCTAGGTGTGTCGTAACACGTAACCTCAAATTCTAGTCAAACTTGAATAGTGGGATTTGTTTCTGCAAACTTTATCATACAAATGCATAAAAGAGGCTTGTAATTTGTAATTCAATAAAGAGAACCAGAATTCCCTTTTCCTATTGTTGTGATTATCGTAACAAATGTTTAAATCACTCTCACTCACGAGCAGTTCAGCCCATCCGTTATACTTCTAATAGCGATATGATATGTTCATAGATTTCATCTTCAACTTAGAATTTCTATTCTCCAAGTATTCCATTATGCTTTTCTATAAATTAAAAGATCCACAGAGAAAACTCAGACCAATATTTTGAACTCAAAATCATTTACAATTTTCCATATAATAGTTAACCAACAAAAGCCAGTACAGCGTCCGTAGCATTAGTCATTGTTAGTACATTGTTCTTCAAAATTGCTCCAAAAGTCAATTTGAATTAACAAAGAATCCTCTCTCTCAAGAGGAAAATGTATATGGCTCAAGATGAAATCATCCCCCTGCAAGCAGCAGCACGAAATGAAATTTAAACCAGATCACCTAATCATGCCAGATGCAAAATGAGGTTACCCTACAGTGAACAATGTTAAGCACCATATCTACAGCCAGTTTACTTCCAGAGTAATCTCATCCACACAAAGACAACGTGGGGGGTCAATAGTTTATTCATGCTTCCCCTTTCTGTTCATCAAGTCATGGTAGTAAAGAAGCACACACATAGGTTGACCAAGAATACAGAAAATGAACCAGAAGATCATATTTCCCACCTGCCATAAAAGGAAAAAGACCAAAAAAGGAAATAAATAAATCAGATGAATGGCATAGGAAGTTGGGTGCTGAGAAATTAAATGGGCTAAGATAAGGTTGAACAAAATTCTTCTAAACTGGCTTACCATTGAGTTTCTGAACTTATTCTGCAGGTAGTTAGTTATCAGAACCAGGGGAACCTATTCAAGAAAGCAAAGAACACAGGAATAATTTTGATTAACCTCATGTCAAGCAACAGCTTGTGCAGTAATAGAACATGCCTAATTCTATGAACACTGTCAATGTTCTTCTCTCTGTTTTTGTTTATAGGCGTCTCTATGTGGATATAACTTCTAACATAAAGGTCATTGATCCTAATAATGGAGATAGAAAAGTGAAACATTAGAACTCATAATATTATTACCTGAATCATAATTCCGAAAAATGCCCAAAACTTGAATATGTGACATGGAACAGCAATACATAGCTGCAGACAGATCAAACAAAATTACATTCCATCACAAGTAAATCGACATGCTTGAAGCACTACAACTACTAAACAAGGAAATCATCACAGATTTGGGTTAATATGTATAACTAAATAAGCATATCTGGAATTCCATCGCGAAAACTATGAACTGCAAATAAGTTACTTATTGACAAGTTTATCTGACCATATGAATACAAAGGGCGCAAGCATGTAGATGGGTTAAACCTATGGGTAAATCACTTCAAGTGACTTCTCACAGTGGTGATTACAATGGCAGATCACCATGAGGAAAGTTCTAGCTCAAAAAATTAAGCTACCATCTTTAAATATATATATATATATATATATTTAAAAGTTTGAACATGCAGATGGGTTAAACCTACAGGTAACATCACGTACAAATGATTTTACAGCAGTGATTCCGATGGCTGAGCATCATAAGGAAAGTTTTACCTCAAAAAAGTTTGGCTACTATCTTTCAGAAGGTTAGTGGTCATATTGTGGCAATGAACTTTGTTCTACCCTTTTCACAGTACAGGATTGTTAGATTGCCTATGCACTTTCTCTTAATTTTGTCTCATTTCCCTCCATATATATTAGAGTAATTAAAACTCTACTCTCATTGCCCTTTAAAAAAAAAAAAATTATATCTTCTTCCCTTCTCAAAACATGCACATAACAACCAAAAACCTGACAAACAAAACAAGAAAAATAGGATGACTTTATTGTTTCTGATGTCAGCAACCTTTTCCATTTGACTTTTTGAGGAGGAAATGGGCGATGTTAGCAACTTTACCATTTTCCAAAGAGAAAGACCAAAAATAACATTAGTAAAAAAGGACATGTCAATTCAAGAAGTAACGAAGAGTATGATTTCGGATAGAATAAAATAGAAGAAAAGAATATACATGGCTGATCCTAACTAATCTTTTGAAAATCCATAGCTGACCCCAAAAAATTTGGCACTAAGGGTTTGTTGTTGTTGTATAGTTTCTGATTATAGATGTCCCAGGGGTCAAAAGCTCTAGGTTTGGCTCCTAAGATCCAACTATGATTTTTCCCCATGAATAAAAAGACCTAGGAAAAAAAAGCAGTAAAGATGAAATATTTGAGTGTTCATGCTTTTTATGTGAGAGGAAAAAAACTATCATGACCATAAAATAAAAATTAAAGACAGGAGCAAAACCATTATTATCTATTTCATACACCAACTGCAAACTACTATGATGTAAGATATCAAATAACACATTCCTATTCCCATGTCCTTTACCACAAAGTGCTGAAAGAAAGATTTGTTATTAGAAACATGCAACCTGGGATCAGGGGAGAAGAAAGAAAGAGAGGGATGGGGGGAAACAACATACCTCATGGAATACCGCAGAAACAAGGAAGGCAATTACAACGGCAACTCCCTGAATCAGAAACAAATAATTAAATCAAGAAACATTTCAAGACTATAAGTATCAACAGGTGGGACAAAGAGCATTCACGTTACTAAAGTTTTTGTCATAATCACAACAATTACTCTCTCTATCCCATATTGTTGGTCCTGATTAGGAAAACCAACATTTTAAGGAAACATAATAATTAAAAATATATAAAGTTTCAAAACTATTCTCTTTAATTTAAACTCTAATGAAATAGGATATTAACTTTTTAAATAAAGTAAATGATACATTAGGAAAGTTATCAATATTTTGTTCATTTGACTTTTCAAAGAGAACCAATTTTCTGTACACCCTAAAACGAAATAGATGACCAAAAATATAATATAGAGGAGTATTACCAATGAAGCAAAATATCAGAGAGTCACTACCTTTATTGAAGCAGATAAGAACAGAGGTTACTTACATGCATTCCTTTTAAGTTTGAAAGCATTCATATAATTACATGATATCTTAATTTGATTTAGGTACCGGAAAATTTTAGAGGGATGTTAATGTTAAGAAAACAAAGATCAACATATGTAATAGAATATATTAATGGAAAATGGAAGTTTGCCCATTTTTGGTGTTGTGGAAATTAGGGAGATAGAAAAGGGAGTGGGTGAAATTTTCCACCCGGGCCCACCAAAAGCCATGCTCCCAAATTGGGAGAAAAAGGTGGAGAGAAAATAGCTATTTTGCCACTTATCTAATGTAATAAGGGAGTAATAGTAAATATATTCAACCAACTTTTCTATCCTTCACCTTCCATCCTCTCTACCAAATACACATGAGGGAAATTTAAAACATTTTAGGGTATGTTTGGTAACTGTTTTTTCTCCTTATTTTCTATTTCCAAAAACAATTTTCTATTTTTGAGACTAAAAAACTTGTTTAGCAATCCAAAATGGATTAAAAACAAAAACTGTTCTCAAAACTTAATTTGTAAAGGAAACTGAAAACATGCAAAAAGCTATTTTCAGTTTTTAGTTTTCAAAAGTCAATGAAAACACACATTTAATTTAATAAATCTGCCTCATTTAATGAGTTAGCATTAGAGTCTAAATCCTAGTAACAACATATTTTAGTATTTTCTATTTTTTTTTCTTTAAAAAACTTTTTTTTTAAATTTATTTCAACTATCCAAACATGTATTTTATTTCAAAAATACAAGAAAATTATTTTTTCTTTATATTACCAAAAACAAGTTTTTGAAAATAGAAAACAAAAATTGTTACCAAACATAACCTTATATTCTTCATACATTTTCTAGTCTCACTTTTCCAACCTCCCAACCAAACAGACCCCAAAGGATGTATCTACGATTGTCTCAAAAAAATAACTAGTGAACTGTTAGGAAAACTGAAAACAAGATCAACCACATACACCAGCCTTCTCTATTGCCTAGGTGGTTAGTAGCATGTGTTGCTATCCAGCCTTTTGAAGGATGGTAGAAAGAAGATCAACCATATCAAGTACAATGCCATTAAGGTAACTAGATGTGAAGCTGTGAATCTCATAATCATTGGCGCATAACAGAGATACTATCATATATTTTTCCCTTATGAGAGACTTGTAAATCAAACAACAAATATCCCAGAAGATAATAACAATGAAAAAATTAAAGAGATATCATACATAGATAAATAACATTGTAAAAAGAGACATTCTTTCATGCCAAGATATGTTCATCAAGCACCAATTACAATCTAAGGTGAGATCGGTCAATTACCTTTGGTATCCCATTCCGCAAGCATGGAAAATAGATATGGCGAATCATCCATTTATGAACAGGCTGAAATATAAACAAATCAATCATTACTACACTTGCTTTCAGATAAAAATCATTACTACACTTTTTTTTTTTTTCAACTAAAGTGCACTAGTACATTAGGAAATCAGTATTCATAACATTAGGCAAAAAATATGAAATAACAGATACGAAACCACAAAAACACTTGCTTTTTTGCTAACAGTTCCTGCAGTGAACATACTGAACTTATTGTTCAAACATTTTCACATCATCCAAATGCTACAATCTTTTTTCTGTCAGAAAATAAAAAGATAGATATTCAAGATCATTTTTTTAGAGTCAATACCTATCAGGCTTAATATAAAGTACAAAAAAGAACATCATAAATGAATAAAGAATTCAAAATTTGCAACCTATCAGGATGGGCATTCCAAAAGAGAGTGAAGAAAAGCCAAATAAAGAATAACTATGAGAACCTACATTTTTTTTTTTTTTTTTTTTTTGGCTTAAAATTAGAGAACCTTCATAAGTAACTAGTACACATAAAAGCTGAAACTTGAGAAAAGAAACTTACCATATTCCACATTCTCCAATACTGATGACACCCACAGAGATCCATGCAAGAAACACAAATAGTTTACAGGTTCTCTTCAACATAGCCTTGTAGAAAAACACAACCAAGGAACACAAATTTCAAGTTACAAAAGATACCTCTTCAACCGTTTTTGCATTCCACCAATCTTTGTAAAACTCGCGATCACCAAATTGAAGAAGTTCAGCCAGTATATTTAACCTAAAATTGCAGGCTTCAGCTAAGAATAAGGTAATCTCAAAAGTAATATGATTCTCAATAATCAAAAGCTTATATAGTGTATAAATCTCATCTTGATTTTAAAATAAGGCACCCCTCTGTGAGTAGTGTGTGTGTGTGTGTGTGAGAGAGAGAGAGAGAGAGAGAGAGAGAGAGATGACAGTTTTGCAGCTTAATAATAAACATTTTGTACAAAGCGTATATATAAAATGTCAATATGACATCTCCATCTAGTTTAGAAGAGTATATCAAATCAGCCTGTCTTCTTTCATTTATCTCTTGTTCTTTTTTGGGGGGGAGTACAGGTTTTACACAAGGTGAACACCACTCAAATCCATCAATTACAGAACTCCAATTTACACTATAATACACCCACAAGCATAACAGTATGGTTATGACCAATTTTTCCACAGAAATTGGCCCTGAAGTTTGATAAAAATTTACGCAATTACTGCTATCTAAATGTTTATGACATTACTGAACCAAACTTCTAAGAAAAGATATTCACTAAAAAAAATTGAAATATGGCTTTATGAAATAAAGAAGAGTAGACACACCAGAGGTGAAATAAGCAGTAGAACATGCAAAGCCACACATATAAATTTGGAACTGAAAGCTTCAGAATCCTCTCTATGGCATATAAAAGGTCCCCTTTCAAGGGATGTTGTGAATTCTTGACAATAGGATTAATATACTGCAGGATTACCAACGAAATTATGTCAGAATATCTCTAGCAATTTTTCTAAAGAAAAGAAAGAGCAAGAAATTCAAGTTTCAAATAATGAATAGCTGCTTACTTGTTCTATTATGAATCCCATAACTCCTGTAAATATTATTAACTTGACAAGTTGACGAGCCACCCAACCCTTCCGAATGCATGCAGTACGAGGATAGCTTGGCTATAATGACAAACATCAACACAAAGGTCAAAGGAAGCTATTACTCAGTCAGGATAACTGCAGACATTCAGCAAGCACATAAATTATACTACGGGCAAAATTTTCCTCCAAACTGGGTTGGAGGAATCTCCTTCAACCCGTTGCATGGTAGTTCATAACACCATTCACGTGTATTAAATCACATGATTCATTAAAACATTCAAAACAAATCACGGGACTATTAAGTAGGTTATGTGACTATAAATACATGTTAATAGTCTTTTTAAGTTTCCACATTGCGGGTTGAAGGCACATTCCTCCAAAATGCTCTCACTCACTGAGCAATGCCTGGTACTGATATAATTGCAATAAAAATATTGAAGTGCAATTACCTGGTAACATAAGGTTGGGGCAACCATGAAGTAAGCCAAACACTTGAAGTCAACACAGTAAGAACAATCCATATTCAGAGTACTGGCCAGGACATCCCCCTAACATCATGAATACATTCAAAAAATCATTCACCACCCATCAGAAGGATTTCCGCAGGATATTAAACATCTATCACAGAAGAAAGGAAGAGAGAGAAAGGGAAGTACCAGCTTTTTTTTTTATACACTCATGAAGAGCACATATAATGTGCTTTGATAGATTTGTGATGGTGAATTGATAAGGGAACCAAGGTTTACTATGAGATACTTGCACAGCTTCCGCCCTATTATTCTCAATTACCACCTTAACACCTAGATATATTTAGCATTGCCTCTACATAAAAATAAACTTTTACAAGAGAACCAACAGAACTTTGTGTAGGCATAAATATAACACACTTTTTGCCTTCCTTAATATATTGTTTATGCAAGAGACTTTTTTTGAGTAATAATTATATACAAACTTTTCAAGAAAATGTCCTGTACCTTTTCAATTGATTTGGCAAGTGCTCTCATATCATAGCTTGTATGTGCATAAGACACTAATTTTAACCATACAATGCTGGCAAAGAGCATCAACGTGACACCAGATAAAACAGCAGAATCACACCTGCACAGTTTAAAGTCATAACTGAATTGAGAAACTTCCACAGTATCCTTGTCAATGGAATATTGGCATGACCAAGGACACAGGGAAAAAGTCCAGGATCCACTTATTAAATTACCAATGTAATTCTTTGGCATTGTTCACAGACAAAATGATCATACTTCCCAAATGAATTAATAGTCTCAAAAACACCAGAAATTTGGATGATGTGCAAGATGAGATGAAGAGTTAAATGGGCAAGAAAAAGAACTCACCTTAGAATAACAAAAACTGGATACAAAACTGAAGCTGTGGTGATGATTATATGAAGTAAAACAACAACCTGTAATATTAAAGTAGAAATTAACTTTTGAGGAGTCCAGCGTCTCAAATCTCAAACTTAATATGTAAAGAAAACCCAAGTATCCAAATGGCAAGAAAAATTCTGTGGCTACAATTCATTTTCATTGTAAAGAAAAACTGTTGATCTGCAATAATTAAACTTGAATAACTTACAGGTTCAGAGATATACTTCTGCTGTACTAACTTTTCCACAATAAAAGAGGCAGCTGGGAACATTGGCAGTGTAAGACTGCAATAAAAGAAAAATAAACAATATACAATAAATTTTGGGACAGATGCTAATTGGAGTAAATAAAACAACAGCAAATTCTGCAGTGAATAATACATTCTAAGAGTAAATAAAGCATTAAGGATCAAGTACAAAAATACAGAATCATTACCAACACATAAAAAGGGGCCAGTCACTCAACGATCTTGAACTAAACCAAAAACCAGTCCTAATTAACCAACCATACTGCAACAATAGTAAAAAAATTAGTAAAATTATAATTAAAAAAAAAAACTAACCCCATTTCCAAAATGACAAGTCTTAGCTTTTTCAAATTTTTTTATTAAAAAAAAGGGTCCCAAACCTTCATAAGATTCTCGATGATAAGTCTGCTATTTACAGCAACAAGCACCACTATACAGAGATTGAAGAGACCTGCATGACTCTGCATAAAATTTAAACCAAAAAATTTAGGATAATATTGAATAAAATTTATATGTAACAGAATGTAATTAAATCCTAATAATGCAAATCTAAATCAATCTAAAATGTAGCTAGTGACTATAAACTCCAGGAAGAAAATCAATCAATCGCAAAAACAGCAACTTGATTTGCAAATTCATCATTCAACCACTAAAATTCTCACCAAATTCAACTCTGGAATTCAAAAACCTGAGCAATTTTCAAAATTTATATGTGAAGAAGAAGCCGGCTAAATAAGCTGGTTGTACCTGTTTGAAGATAGCGTCGGAGCTAAGCGGACTCTCCTTGTTTTTCCGGTGTGCCGGAGCCGATGGCCGATACGCGAGTTTCACCGCAGCAAAATCGGTTCCGCGATCGTCAACGTTCCCAATCTTATTATCACCACCGCCGCCGCCGCCGCTGCCATTTCCAATAGCAGTCGGCTTCGCTGTCTCAATTACGGCGGTACTCCGATTCCTATCATCGTCGCAGCTCTTCCCGTCGTCTCTGACGGCCGAATTATCGGAGGATGTTAAATCCGACACTTCCCTGACAACCGCGGCGCTAGGCCTCCTTCGAACATCCGAGCCGACCTGAGGGATCGTCGTCGTCGTCGTAGTCGTGGTGGTGGTCATCGATGCAGTCGCTGTTGTGCCGGTGCTTTCCGGCGTATCGGAAATCGCCATTGTACAAAACCGCGTCGTGTCAGTATCGTTTCAGAGATAAGGGAGGCAAATCGCACACAAGGTAATATTTAATCAATTTTATACACGCAGAGAGAGAGATAAAAATTAAATATCATTGACTGCATATAAATCCTACGAGTGAAGAAGATATGATGATGAGGGGGGGCACGAAA
Organism: Notholithocarpus densiflorus; assembly: GCA_030021035.2. Lineage (NCBI taxonomy): Eukaryota > Viridiplantae > Streptophyta > Magnoliopsida > Fagales > Fagaceae > Notholithocarpus > Notholithocarpus densiflorus. Next base: position 1,267,941 of record JARYZH020000009.1, on the reverse strand, counting down.
TTTCGAGAAGTGTGAACGAAAATGAATGAACGCGTGGGGAAGTGTAGCGGTTTTTGTGAAAAGAAAAAAAAATGATGATGATGATGATGGAAGGAAAGAGCGGTGGGGTAGAGTTGTGGTGGTGTGCTGTGGTGTGTGTGTAGCGAGTCCAAGGGGACAAAAATCAGCTGCTTTTGCTTAATTGGATAATGGATGGCATGGATCAGTGACTCATGCCATGCCCTGGGGTACAGTGCTTTTGTTTGTTTGTTTTAATACTAGTTTTTTCGGAGGAGAAGACGGCGCAAAACTCACACAAATCACAAACTATATATAGTCTAATATTACTAAGAGATACGATATGTTCAGAATATTTTCACTTGTTATTGATTGTTATGATATGTTCAGAATATTTTCATTTGTTATTGATTGTTATTATTAGAGTAAAAAAAGTAATCTTAGTGTTAGATTTAAATTTGAACCAATAACAACTAACTATCTATAATTTATTGTGAAAATATTATAAAAATATTATGAATGTAACATTTCTTTATTATTAACGGGGTTTGCGGGACGCAAATGACTATTAGTATGGACATTCGCGTAGTAGACGTAGGATTTTCTGCCCTTTTTTTTGCTTTGTTTTTCATGGGAGAATTTTTTTCTCAATATGACTATTAATGGGTTTTTATTCTTTTTATCCATTCCTTCTAGGTCATTTCTATTTTTATTTCAAAATCTTACTACATTAAATTTTCTAGTTTTCTAGGTTTCATTATGAGATTTTGACTTTTAAAAATCTTATTAGTCCAAGTAATTTTCCTTTATAATTACTTGATATATGTGACACACATTTTAGAAATAATTAAGTTGTCAAAGAGTTAAAGCTCTCGCGTTGGCTATATATATATGAGAAATGTTGACGAAGGTCTTAAATATATTTGTTAATGAACTATTTTCGAAAAGTTTTAATAATTTAAAATTTTTTATTTGTCTACCCTTCAAAAAAAATTTGGAAACACCCTCAGTTTTTTTTATGCCAATAAAATTAAATTTTGCTCCATAATTTGTTCTACATTCAGTGGATAAATTATTGTTTGGTTGTGTACATTGAAAAAGATGTAGCTTGTAGCATTGATAATAAGATTATCATGCAACGATTTCAAAATATGAAAACGCGTAGAAGGCAGTTATAAACTTTATGTATTTGCGTGTTTTTTTGTTGTTGTTGTTGTCAATATATGAATTTCTCTTTTTATTAAATTATATAATTTATGCTTCTTAAGGAACACTCTAAGAAAAATTCCTAGAGCCGTCACTGTTTATGGGAAAAGAAAAATATTAATATTTTGATAATTTTTTTTTATTTCTCATAAAAATGGTATCAAGACTTTCCTAAAATGTTTTGTTAACAATTTCATACACACGTTAACAGGTCCTTTTATATATATATATAAATTTAATTACAAAACAAAAGGAAATTATTATTATTATTATTTTATTATGTATAATAACTTCATCTATTCATCAAAAAGTGTTGATTTAATGACCTTTTTTTTTTGTTAACAAGGTGTCAATAACTTTTTGAGCACTTGACTATTTCATTGGGCATGTGTAGTCTCCCTCGTAAAATACATTAGATAATTACATGAAAATGTGCCTTAGGAACCATTACTATCATATATTTTGCTCACAGTCAATCCCTAATATGGAAAATATGTTGACGATCAATGTAAAATTTAGTCACTTTATTATAAATTGATCCATTATAAATTTTCATAAAATGGATATATCTTAAATTAGAAAATTAAGATAAATATATGAAAATACAAGTAAATATACTGTTTTAAATATAGGGAAAGGTTTTGCTGCATACAGGAGTATGTGGTAGCAAAAAGAAAGGGACAAGGGTCTAAAGTCCACATAGTCATGTGTGACTCTTAAACACATATCTCTTTCTTTTTGTTGCCACATACTTTGTATGCAGCAAAACATTTTCCATAAATATATATGGAAGCTCAGACCAGTTCTTGATTTCTCTTTCTACAGTATTGTATTGTTTTTTCTTTCTTTTTTTCTAAATTTCCAGCTAAGCCCTACGGGCGGCTTTAACGTCTGGGGTATGCATGTGTTTCACACTGGAAATATGTTTCCAGGCTTTACCAATTTCGTTGTATCTTCAGGTAAGCAATAAAATTCTATGATATCGTCTCATTTTTCAAAAAAAAAAAAAAAACATCTGCCATGTTGTTGTATGGCCCATGAGGGGATGGCTTTTCAAAGAGATACTTCAGCAATCCATCCTTGCAATCAGCATGGTCTTATAGTTCATCAACACGTAGTGATGTAGGTGTTATAACTTATGAGGCCCATGTAAGAGTACAATAGGTATTTTCTAAAACCATATATGATATACCTTCAGTAAATTTTTTGATGAGATAGTATTTGGCTCTTTCCTCCCTACCCATTTCTTCGTGCTAACCAAGGACACAACTCATGGATGCTTCCATTACTGACAGATAAATCAGAAGAGGTCGGCCAAGTGTTAGTGGTACCAAAATGGGAGAAATAGGTGTGGCCCCCTATAGATGAAAACATGAGGGAAAGTTTGCTTGAGACTTGAGAGCCTTTGAACATACGTAGAGAAGGGCGGTCAATCTATGAGGAAGAGTGATCTTAATCAAGTTGAGGGGAAAAAAAGAACTAAATAAAATTAGTGAAAAAAATAAAAGAAAAAGACATGTCAACTAAGAAAATAATATAAAGTATGGCTTTTGATACGATAGAATGTTATAAAATAATGAGAAGTGCTATGTTCACAACATTTTCATTATACTTTCACAAGAAAACATAGGTGGTAAGTTGTTATCAGTTCTAATTTGAATTTACAACTTAAATTACTTTTTTTGCCCACCCGTAATGGTTAATAACAACCTGCCACTTAAAATTTATTGTGAAAGTATTGTGAAAATACGGTGGACATAACATTTCTCTAAAATAATACATGGTGAATGACTATAATTAGTTTATTGAGAAACTATATTCCATAATAGACCCAAAGACTTGGATCAAGATTTGGTTATTATGTGTTGTTAATGAATCAATCATCTTTGATAGGTTCTTTAACATTTGTCTCCATTTCTTTATTGACAAATTAATAATCATAATCGAATGACCATAATTACATGAGTATGGCCAAGTGTGAAGAATTTTGTAACTCAATGAGATTACCTAATTTACTTTATAAGGAAAAAAAATTCACATGAGTATTGCTAATCTATAGTCCATTTATAATATGTATAAAACAAAAGATGTTCAACTTTGGATTAACCTCGACTATCAAAAAAAAAAAAAAAAACTTTTGATTAACCTCATTTTTTAATGGTATAGACCTCATAATGTTTGTTACATATTTTTTTAGGCTTAACAATTTTACTTGTAAATATTCTAATATATAATATGTTCTAGAATCTTGACATATTATATTTTCTTTAAATGATAGAATTCCATATACAACACAATAATAATAAATAGCTATTAATAATTACCATAATTATATATTTCATAGTTCCATATAAAAACAAAATCTTAATAAATATGCATTTATAACTACCATAATGATCAAATTTTGTATATAGTATTTCATATACAAATATAATCATAATTTTTTAATTAATAACTATCATAATTATAAAATTTCATATTTATATAATATATGAAATAGGTAAATTATTTTTGGGTAGACTACGTATTTGGTTTCTATCCTTTACACTATATTTTAATTTGGTACATAACTTTTCAATTGTATTAATTTGGTCTCTAATTTTTCAGTGTCGTGTCAATTCAGTCTCTGTCATTATCTCTTAGATGGAAATTGCTGACGTGGCTAACAGTTAGAATAAAAAATTAGTTTATTGCCACATTAAGGGAAACTAATTTCATTTTTTGGCCGTTAGTCATGTCAACAATAATTTCCATTCAAAAGATAATGATAGGGGCTAAATTAATACAATTAAAAAATTAGGAACCAAATACGTAGTTACCCAATATATTTTTTTAGATAAAATCTATTTAGTTTATCACTATTTGTAACTTTAAAATCAAAGTGAAAAATAGCATACACTTAGAATAATAACCTAGAAAACGTGGGCTTTCTAAAAACTAACGTGACAATATTATAATAAGAAAAAAAAATGGTTTTACTTATATCATTATATAAGGACAAAATTTGGTTAAGAACTTAGTTGTAACCTAAGACTACAACTTTACTTAATATCTTTTTATTGGATGTGAATTTTCACAAATCTATCATTGAATTGCATTTTATTCTTATATCCTTCATACTTGCAAAGTTTTCAAAAGATTAAAGATTAAAATCTATGTTATCAATAAATTGTTTAAATTGCAAGTTTTTGTAATTTAAAATTATGTGTAAAAAATAAGTTTATATATTATAGAGTAAATAACATATGATTGATATAAAATTTGACATGTATGTTAAGAGCGTAAAGAACATGTAACCTAACGGTTAAATTTTAAAAATATGTAATAATGTTAATTTTTTTAAAGTAAGTTGTAGGTTTAGGTTACAATTATGTTTATAGCAGAACTTTGTCCTTATATAAATATAAAATTTAATCATTTGACTTCTAACTTATAAGCATGTGGATGTATTATAGATTTGTTTATGGGCTTGAGTTGCTCCAGCTTCGCTTGACCAATTCTTAAACATGGATTTGGTTGAAGTTAATTTTTCCTTAACAAGAAAGGCATGATGTCCTGTATTAGTCAATGCTTAGAAAAAGCAAAAAGTGGAGCCGAGCAAAGCGTAATTTAAAGCTTGAGTACTTCACAAACTAATTTAAAGCTACAACAAAACAAAAAATTGACCTGAATAGTGAATTCACTTTCTTTACACGCATCATCATTAATTAATTCTTTAATTGGCTAAGCATGGTAGTACAAATCACTAACTTTAATAAGAAAATATTTTAACTGGTACCATGTTTCTTGTAGTGGCATTAATTAAACCAATTACAGAAAGAGAGCCGTTACGTCAAGTAATAAATCGTAGTACAAGGATTTGTTTGGTACACAGCATGTAATACATACATTTTTAATTTGTTGACATTGGACCCTAAGAGCAACCACATCAGTTCGTTTAAATTTTTTGTTTATTTTACATGAAAAAACCTACTTTTTTTATTTTACACATCCACTTTTACAAAACACTCACATCAGTTCATTTATTCTATCACCTATTTTATTTAAATAATCAATTTTCTCAATTATTTTATTATTTCTCAACTAACCCCTTTTTATACTCTCTCTCTCTCTCTCTCCATTTTTTCTGATTCTCTATACCTATCTCTCTCCCTCTCGGTCTATCTCTCTATACCCATCTCTCTCCCTCTCGATCTAATCCACACCATCTCAGTCACAAGCATCGATCCACAACTTCAATCCACAGCTGCACCGATCCACAGCTCCGATCACAAGCACCGATCCACAGCTCCGATCTCCCTAGCTCCGATCCACAAGCACCGATCTCCCTAGCTCCAATCAGGCAAGACCCATACCCACGAGCTCCGATCAAGCAAGACCCACGAGCTCCAATCGTTCCAATCAAGCACTGATTTGTCTCATTGTTGTTTGTCCGTTTGGGTTTGTTTGTGTGTGGGTGTGTTTGTGTATCTCTGTTTTTTTTTTTTTTTTTTTGAACAAGTGTATCTCTGTGTTGATTTGTCTGTGTGGATGTGTTTGTGTGTGAGTGTTTTTGTGTGCATCTGAGGAAAAGAAGATGAGGAGCTGAGGTCGTTGTGCACGGAGAAGAGAGAGAAAAATTGGTGCGAACGGAAATTAATAAAAAACTAAATACACATGCTACAGTGCCCGTGTAAATTTACATGAGCACTGTAGCTCGTTGATTATTTTAGAAGATTTTGCAAGATTTTAAACGGACTGATGTGGGCTGTTTTTGAACAAAAATGTGTAAATTTGAGCATTTTTTTCTATTATACACACTTATACACAGACTGATGTGAATGCTCTAATAAATTTATAGTGTTCCTGGACACTGGGTCAAGTAATCCTTGCTCTTGCTTAGGGTTTGGCTTACTTTTTTTACTTTTTTAACTGGACATGTCTTTTTGTTTTAAATATACAATGGTAAGTGGTAATGAGTTTTAATCTCCACATTTTATTTGATTAGTAGGTGATGTGGCAGTCTCTCATTAAAACAAAAAGAGATTCTAATTAAAAAAGTACTAGATATACCCACAATTGAATATGTCAAGTGTACAAAGTACAAACCTGTGTGGTGTTATTAACAATCAACTGATTCTCAAAAAAAAAAAAAAATATTATACATGTAGTTTGGGTACCTATATCTTTATCATATACTAGTACATAATACCTAGTCGATATTCTATGTTTTTTGGTTCTTGCACCTGTCTAAGCTAGACAATAGGCCTATATGAGCCCCAATCTGTCCAAACTATTACGGATTTGTTAAGGGTTCTAAATAATAAACTGAATCTGCAAAGGCTTTTGAATTTCATCTAGGGGTAGTTGCCATTGTATTGAAATTTGATAATTTTTTATTTTTTTGGCTACCTTTATAGTTTCTGGTGCAGCTGGATTTCTGAATTTTAATTTGATAGGCTTACATCAAATTGGCGATTTTGGGCCAATAAGAGGTTGTAGGTTTGGTACGGAGAAGAGAATAGGTAGATTGTGATGCTATAGGTTAGGGTAATGACTAATGAGTAAATGATAAGTTTTAAATTTTAATAGTGAATTAAATGCCAAGGTTGCTGCAAATACAACTGATTTGTATTAATACATGAGTGATTTTTTTTTTTTTTTTTTGAGATAAGAGATAGAACTTTATTGAAAATAACCAAACAATTTACAAGTAAAACGTATACCCTGTTCAACCACAACCAAAACAGGGGAACAGACTACCAACATCAAAAACAAAAAAAAAAAACCCAGTCAAGCCGAATTTTTTTTTTTTTTTTTTTACATGAGTGTGTTATTTGTAGGTCAATCTGCTCAATTTGGATAACCATGAAGAATATGATATTAGTGAACATAAAAAATTATGTTCTGCACCGTACAGAAGTTGAAGGTTTAATTGTAATATTTTTTTTTCTTTGAGGAAAAGTTTAATTGTAATCGGTACATAAGGATTCATTAAAAATTTGAATATAATGTTGAAGGTGTTATAATATATAAAATTGAAGGTGAAGAATATGATATAGAAGTTGAAGGTCTTACTTGAATTTTTCTTTTGGGTTTAGTGTTATAATTTTTCATTTATTTCAATTTGAGATGTTTTTCTCTTCTATCCAATTAAATTACACGCAAAGTAATTTTTATTTCGGACATAGAAAATACGTTCATTAAAATGAAAAAAAAAGGCGGTACAAAAAAATGTGAAGAGAAAACAATTCAAACACCAATATAAATAAATCAATAAATAATTCATTACAAAGAAAAAAAAAAGGATTACATTAAAAAAACATTTTTTTAAAATAATTCAAAAATAAAGAAGAAGATATTTGAAAAAAAAAAACAAAAAAAAAAGTGAGATTAGAATTTAGAAGAAAGGAAACCAAAAAAAAAAAAAAAAAAAAAAAAAGGGAGAGAAACATTTAAGTCTTGATAAAGGGGAAAAAATGAGAAGAAAAAAAAAGTGAAAATGTTGGGTTTAGTGGTCCTATTTTTTTTTTTTTTTTATTATAAAAAGAAACCTGTGTTGTTATTTTTCATATATAATTTTTATTTTGCAAATCTAATATATAAGTGGATAAAGTAATTTGGAAATCAACAGGAGAGTGACCTTATTTTTTAGGCAATGTTTTAGTGAGAGTTAGAGTTGTATTTTTACCGGATTGTTTTTTAGTTTTGTCTCTACTTATAAACATAGGAGTGTAGGGGCATTTTTGAACTAAAAAAGAGAGGAGGAAACCCCTTAAATAGTAGTATAGATGATGTAGTGAGAATAAAGATTCCATTAAAAATAGGACATTCACGCTACTTAAAAACAGGACATTCACGCTACTCTTTGTGCTTCCATAAAGCTTTGGTATTCCTCCAGTAAGCCTCTTGCTCCTTCCCAAATTATTTGTGGCTGAGGTTGGAACTGTTCAAAGTATACTTTATTCCTTGCATTCCATATAGCCCAAGCTGTAACTGCCCATGTCTCCAGTTCTTGTTTGCTCAGTTTAGTTTGCATTTGCTTAAAGAGAAGAAAAAAGTCACTGTCTCCATTACTGCATTTTTGGATTTTTCCCCTGATCAATTCCCAGACGTTTCTTGCAAAGGGGCACGTCCATAATATATGAGTGGTAGTCTTGGGTTCTTGTTTGCACAGCTCACAAGTCGGTTCCACAAGCACACGCCTGCGGTGTAGATTGTCTCGGGTAGGCAAGCAATTAGAGCACGCTCGCCATATAATCGTATCTTCGGTGGCACATTGAGGGACCAAATCTCTTTCCATGTCCATGCGTGAAGCCGAGCTGCAGAATGTTCTGCCTTGGGCTGGTTTTTCAAGCGAGCCGCTACCTTATAAGCTGACCGCACGGAGAATTTTTGTGCTCTGTTTTCCATCCAGCAAACAGAGTCATGAGAGTTAAAGTTTTTTAGCGGCAGTGACATGATCTCATTTCGTGTTTGAGGGCTGAACATGGCATCTATTTTTCCTCGGTCCCATTGTCTTGAGTCTTGGTCGATTAGCTCACACACCTTCATGTCTGGTGGTGCATCATTTAGTGGTACAGGGGTGTGAGTCAACCAAGGATGCGTGAACACTCCAATACTTTGACCATCCCCCACCTGCCATCGTGAGCCCTCTCTGATGAGATCCCTTGCTGCTAGGAGACTACGCCAAACAAAGGAAGGATTATTCCCCAACTCAGCAAACATGAAAGAGCAATTTGGGAAATAACGAGCTTTGTAAACTCGGTAGAACAGAGAGTGGTTTTCATGTATTAATCTCCAGGCTTGCTTGGCCAGCATCGCTAGGTTGAAGGCATGGAGGTCACGAAACCCCATCCCTCCTTCCTTCTTTTCCATACACAGTTTCCTCCAATTTACCCAATGTAGTTTCCTCTCTGCCTGTGTTTGTTTCCACCAGTATTTGGCCAGCAAAGAATTTATGTTGTCACATATGGAGTTTGGCAGTTTGAATATACTCATAGAGTATGTCGGTATCGCTTGTGCCACTGTCTTAATCAATATCTCCCTTCCTGCCTTTGAAATAAATTTTTCCTTCCACCCCATTACTCTCTTTGTAATTTTTTCCTGAAGGTTTTTGAAGGTATTAACCTTGGATTTTCCTGTGGCCATAGGCAGTCCAAGATACCTTTCACATTCTGTCATTATCCTTGCTCCAAAAAGTTGTTTAAGTGACTCCTTGACCTCCTGTTTTGTGTTCTTGCTGAAGAATAGTGTGATCTTTTGTCTGTTTATGGCTTGGCCTGATGCAGCTTCGTATTGCTCTAGCAATTGTAGAAGTCTTTGCCCTTCCTCCATAGTTGCTTGACAAAATAAGAGACTATCGTCGGCGAAGAGGAGGTGAGAAACCCAAACTCCATGTTGGCTTGATTTGATCCCTTTTAGCACCCCTGCCTCTCCTGCTTTCCTCAATAGCGCTGATAGCCCTTCTGCACATAGCAAGAAAAGGTATGGAGAGAGGGGGTCTTCTTGCCTTATTCCCCGTGTAGGAGTGACAAAACCCCTTGGTTCACCATTGATTAAAATGGAGTAAGATGCCGTGGTTACTGTCTCCATTGCCAAGTGGACCCAATTAGGATCAAATCCCAATTTCACCATCATTCTTTGCAAGAATGTCCACTCCACCCGGTCGTAGGCTTTGCTGATGTCGAGTTTTACAGCCATGTGTCCCTTTCTTCCCTTTCCTCTATTTTGCAATCTGTGGAGCAGCTCATATGCTACAGTAGTATTGTCAGTGATTAAACGATTTGGCACAAAGGCACTCTGAGCATCAGAAATCACATTAGGCAAGATAATCTTTAAGCGATTAGCAATAACCTTTGATATGATACGAGACACCATATTGGCTAAGCTAATAGGTCTAAAATCAGACATGTGTTTCGGGTCATTTTTCTTAGGAATTAAAACAATATGTGTATGGTTCATTTTTCTCAACATATGCCCCGAGTTTAAAACAGATAACACTGCTACTGTAACATCATGCCCCACAATATGCCAATATTTCTGAAAAAAGAATGGAGTCATAACATCAGGACCTGGTGATTTGGAAGGGTGCATTTGAAATAGGGTTGTCTTGACTTCTTCCGGAGTGTATCGTTGAAGGAGAGTGGCATTCATACCTGGAGTGACCAATCTGTCCACTGAGTTGAACACCCCATCAATAATGGTCGAGTGGGAAGAGGAGAATAGTTGCTGGAAGTAGTGTTTTGCAGTGTGAGCAATGCTATCCTCCAATGTGCCCCACCTTCCTTCACTATCAAAGACGCCCAAGATTTGATTTTTCCGTCGGCGTTGACTGGCCCTTCGATGAAAAAACTTTGTATTTTTGTCACCCTCCGGTAGCCAAATGGAGCGAGACCGTTGTCGCCAAAACAATTCCTCCTGGTGTAACAGATTGTTGATCTCTACCTTTAGTCCCTTAATAGCATCTAGATGGTCAACACTGTTTAAAGAACATAGGTCTTCCAATTGTTTTTGTTTCTCCTGGAGTAATGTTTTTGAACTAGCACCTGATGCACGGCTCTAGTCCACCAAGGCAAATCAGCATCTTTTGATTTTTTCAAAGAGCTTTGACATAAGGCTGCCATTTCTCACGGCTGCCCTCCATGCTTCTTGTATCACGGTCTCACATTGAGGATTGGAAGCCCATTTTTCTTCAAACCTTCGTGGCACTTTCCTTCTTCTAGTCTGCTGGGTTTGGTTCTGTGTGGTAATGACTATCGGAATATGGTCCGAGTATGAGGTTTGGAGATGAAAGACCCGAGTCTCTGGATAGATTTCCTTCCATTCCGCCGTTGCACATGCTCTGTCAAGTCGTTCCTGTACAAATGCATTCCCATGTCTACCATTGTTCCAAGTGAAGATGTTTCCTTGAAAACCAAGGTCCTTAAGTCCACAATGTAAGAGGGTAGCTCGGAAAGCTTCCATGTGGTTCAACAGTTTTGGTACACCACCTTGCTTCTCATCAGATGACAAGATCTCATTATAATCTCCAACACAGATCCAAGGGGCTGAGATCCTAGTGTGAAGATGCTTGAGTAGCTGCCATGACTCGTGCTTTCTTTGTTCTTCCGGCCATCCGTAAAAACCTGTCAATCTCCATGTAGGGTTAGAGCCATTAAAAATAAGAGCATCAATATGGTTACGTGTGTAAGTTTGGACATGCAAGTCCACCTCCTCCATCCACAAAAGTGCCAGCCCGCCACTTCTACGAATACTCGGCACCGCTAACATACACCGATATGGTAGGTCTGCTTGAATCTTCTGCATCTCATCAACTGACTGTTTTGTTTCCATGAGAAACAAAATTTTGGGAGCTTTTTCCCTCACCAAGTGAGAGAGGACTTCGACTGCACGTTGGTTCCCAAGCCCCGGCAGTTCCAGCTTAGGATGATCATTGCTCTTGCCGGGGCTGCACCGCAGCCTCCACTGTTGTAAGTAGTTTTTCTTGGTTGTCTTCACTGGTCTTGCTCCGTTTTCTATCCTCATCTTCCACTTGGCGGCCATCTTCTGGTTGTGCTCGTTTTACCCCCGTCTGGTGTGAGCCAATATTGGTTATACTCATAGGATGGTTATTGTGGCGTTCAATTCTCTTCCACTTAGCTGTATTTTCTTTGGGCCTTGTTTCTTGTGTTTTAATAATCTCACGTGCCGCTGCACGTGGTATTAAGTTTTGGTCAACAGTTGCATGGTTAGGTGTAGGTTTTATTACTTCAACGTACTGGCATGGACATTAACTAGCTCATCGGCTGCAATCATGGGATTGATTGCCTCTGATGAGGTTAATTCCTTATCCGTTACCTCACCCGATTTTGATGCCACAACCTTTATACTTTCCTTGAGGGTCTGATTCTTCTCCGTGATTTCCGCACCCATTAACTCCACGTCAATATGCTGCTGTGAAACCGTATCATTAATGGTGCTGTTACCCAACTCTCCGTTTTTTCCATTTGGGTCATTATTGCCACCTGGAGCAGTTACGCTCATTGATTGCGGCTGATCCCTACAGCCCTGATCGTGATTCTGCCTTGTTTCCCACCGTGGTGAGCTGTTCTGTCGTCTGTCCGGTGTTTCGCCGCTTTTTCGTTGCCCCGCTTTCAGCCATTCCCCATATGGGTTCTCGGTCAGTTGTTGGTCCCTTGGGGTTGGACACTCTTTTGCATCATGGCCAAATAAACCACATTGGTAGCAAAGTCCTACCATTCTTTCATATTTGAATCCCACTCTTACCCGATCTCCTTCAGGGCTGAGTACATATCCTCCCCGCCGAATTGGTTTATGCAGCGGAATCTCCACACGGATTCGGATGAAGCGAGCTTGTTCCGACGAGAAAGTTTTGTTGTCCACTTCCACCGTATGACTGAGGCCTTTGCCAATATCCCACGCGGCTTCCTCATTGATGAGATCGAATGGCAATCCCCATACTTGAACCCATATAGGTAGCACTGAGAAAGTTACCGACCTCGCCGTCATGCCCTGTTCCCATCTACGGAGGACGAGGAGGTTATTGTCGAAGCTCCATGGTCCATTGTTAAGGACCCATACCAACTGGCTTTCCAATGTGAACTTAAATTGTAATATTCCTTCCCCCACCTCGATGATCCTGACATCATTTCCCAGCTTCCATGCAGCTCGTATTGTTGCCTTTGCTGCTCTCAGGTTATAGGGACGAGTGGAGAGGAAGCGTCCCAACAAGCTTAGGGAGCATTCTTCTAATGTTTTATCTCGATTCGTAGATCGAATCTCTAATACTTCACCTTCTTCCTCTGTTAACCGTATCTGTTGCATCCTGTCAATGAAGTCAGCCTCCATAGTGCACGACAGAAGTGGTCCTTTGGATTGTGTTATCACCTTTTGACTCTAGTCCACTGCTAGAAGCTGTGGAAAAGAAGACTCACCTGAAGTGAGAAAGAGCACTCCTACCACGAGGAGAAAAAATAGGAAGAGTTGATATTTTCCATTAAATTTGAATCTAAGTTCAACATGCTATTTGCTGGGTGTCATTTGAAGCTAAAGGTTTGAAGGTGAAGAATATATATATATATATATATATTTTTTTTTTTGAGAAAGAACACTGTAACTTTATTCAAAAGACGCCAAATCGGCTTGAATTAGAGCAGAAAGATGTGGAGGAACATCCTCCATCCACACCGTATACTCGCTAACATGTCTTGCATGTCTAGCACTGTTATGTGCGGCATAATTGCCCTGTCTCCTAACATGACTATAACTCACATCACCAAACTGACTTGACAGCCACTTAACTTCCTTTATCAGGTTTCCAAACTCAGCATGCTCCATATTGTCCCCTACCAGAGCATCGATGGTGATCTTGGAGTCCCCTTCAAGGATGAAAGACTCAAGACCAATGTCACCAGCAAGTCTCAAGGCCTTTATTGCTGCGAGAACTTCCACTGCAGAGACCGAGTAGGGGAGTGGGACCTTTTCCAACATTGCAGCCACCAAGAAACCCTTCTCGTCCCGAATCACGGCACCAACACCTACTGAGTCTTCCTCCCTAAACACAGCCCCGTCAAAGTTTACTTTGTGTCTCGGCCAGGGTAGAGGTTTCCAGATGACCCGTTCTGAACCTCGAGAGGGTGGGTGAGGGGGTTCAGGATGAATGGAACGAACATAAGCAGCTCGGACTGCCCGCACCTCAGGAAGCACTTGCTGAATCGGGAAGAGCTTGTTGGTGGTTCTCAAAGCGTTCCTCCTATGCCACACCATCCACACAATAGTAGCGAAGTTAGCCAAATCCAAACCTTCATCAATAATGAGCTTAATTAGGTCCCTGAAACTCTGGAAAGTCCTGGTATAGCAGTTCCTCCAGCTTTGATCATGTGACCACACCTGCAACAGAGAGGGACATGACCACAACGCATGTAAGGTATTCTCCGAGGTGTTATGACAGTGATCACAGCAATCGGACGGGATTACTCTTCGCCTTTTGAGATTTGCTTTTGTCGGAATGGTGTCTTTAATTGCACGCCAAATAAAATTTCTAATCTTTGGCTGCACTTCAAGCCCCCACACCTTCTTCCATATACTATCAATGTCCAGTTGGTAAGAATGATCATCAAAGCTCTGGGATTTGCAAAGAAAATGGTACCCCGACTTGACAGAATATACTCCCGAATGAGTAAAGGGCCATAGGAGCTTGTCTTCTGCTGCTATATTGCTCAGTGGAATAGACTTGATTAAAGAAATATCTCTTGGAAGGAAAAGATCATGTAGCAGAGGAGTGTTCCAAGAAGCTGAATCCAGATTGATAAGGCCTGCTACAGTAACGTCTTTAAAGCCCCTGACTAGTAGGGAGGTGATATATGGATGAAACTCTGATGGAAGCCAGGGGTCAGACCAGGCCTTGATCTTTGCACCCGTGCCCACCCTCCATCTCAACCCCTCTTTTAGCACCTCTCTACCAACTAAAATACTCCTCCATGCGTATGAACCCGAGTGGCACTTCGCTGCCTCCATGATGGAACAATGGGGAAAGAACTTAGATTTGAAGACCTTAAAGAAGAGGGAATTCGTGTTATGGAGTAATCCCCAAGCTTGTTTTGCTAAGAGGGCATCATTGAATAATGCTAGGTCCTTGAAACCCATCCCACCCTCATTTTTAGGTTTGCAAAACTCCTCCCATCTTACCCAATGTATTTTCCTCCTATCTCCCCTTTGACCCCACCAAAACTTCCTGATAAGTCCCTCAATCTCGTTGCACAAACCAATGGGAAGCTTGAAACAATTCATTGAATAGGCGGGAATTGCTTGAGCCACCACCTTTATCAAGATCTCTCTCCCGGCTTGAGAAAGTAATTTTTCTTCCCAACCTTGAAGCTTCCTCCACACACGCTCCTTAATGTAGTTGAAACTTCTTTTTTTATTTCTACCCACTAAGGATGGTAACCCCAAGTACTTCTCATAACTCCGAATCTCTTCCACACCCAAACAATCTTTAATCAATTGCCTACTCTCTTCATTGGTGGATTTGCTAAAGAAAATTGTGGTTTTATGTTTGTTAAGTTGTTGACCCGAACCCACCTCATATATTTGCAACACTTTCCGACATTCCTCAACATTAGATCTGCAAAATAACAAGCTATCATCTGCCAAAAGGAGATGGGTTAGTGAAGGACTCCTCCTACTAAGAGAGAAGCCATGTATGTCTCCCCTCGAGGCTGCTTGAGAGAGTAAGCCATGGAGGCCTTCGGTGCATAATAAGAACAAGAACGGGGAGAGGGGATCTCCTTGCCTAATTCCCCTTGTAGGTTTAATGAACCCCGTTGGTGCACCATTAATTAGGATGGAATACGATACAGTTGATATACAAAGCATCATAAGTGATATCCATTGCTCATGAAACCCCAATTTCCTCATAATGGCCTCTAAAAAAGCCCACTCCACCCGGTCATACGCCTTACTCATATCAAGCTTAAGAGCCATGTAACCCCCCTTTGTAGAATTATGAATTTGCATGCTAAAAGGATATTATCTGTAATCAACCAGATTTTTGTAAAAGCACTTTGATTTTCAGTGATTATATGAGGAAGGATTTTTTTCAAGCGATTTGCCAACACCTTGGAGAATATTTTATACAAAACATTGCAGAGACTTATAGGGCGAAATTCAGAAACTAACTCAGGGTTTTTGACTTTTGGGATTAAAGTGATAAAGGTGTGGTTTATGTGTTTCGGAAGGGAGGCAGAATTTAAAAAAGAAAGAACAGATTGAGTGATATCCTTACCCACCAAATCCCAATAGTGTTGATAGAATAAAGGGGGCATCCCATCCGGACCCGGAGCTTTCAGAGGGGCCATTTGATTGAGAGCCACATGCACTTCATTCTCCGAAAATTCCTCCAGGAGCTGCCTATTCATATCATTGGTCACAATGCATTGAATTGAGTCCAATACCACTTTGGGTTGGCAGGTATGGGGAGAAGAGAACAAGTTACTGTAAAAATCTAAAACTGCCGAAGCCACCTCCCTTGGATCCGTGCACCACCTTCCTTGTGAGTCTCTGACCCCATCAATCCGGTTCCTCCTCAATCTTTGTGTTGCCCTCCGGTGAAAGTATTTTGAGTTTTTATCTCCATGTATAGCCCATAAAGATTTAGACCGTTGGAACCACATCCTGGTTTCCTTGTCTAGGAGATCATTCACTTCGGATTTGAGCATTCTGGCTCTAAAGTCACTCCCGTGGTAAGAGCTTCCAACTCTGCTTTAGCCAACAGTTTTTGTTTATGTTTTAGTTCTCTACGGACACTACCAAAGCTATTGCGGCTCCACTTAGTTAAAGCTTTACCACAATCCTCAATTTTCCTGACAATACCCGATGGATTGTTATTGTTGTTTCTGCCCTTCCCCCATTCGGCCTTGACAGTATCAGAACACCCTTTTTCGGCAAGCCACATCTCTTCAAAACGGAATGGTTTTTCTGAAGTAACCATCACCAAATTTTCAGGTATGATCCACAGGGGTGAGTGATCCAAGGTACTGCAGGTCAGATGATGCACTGTAGATCCCCCAAAACGAACCAACCACTCATTGTTAGCCAAACACCTATCCAAACGCTCTACAATTGTTCGCCCATCACTAAAAAACTTCTTCCACGTGAACGGATGTCCCTTATAGCCCATGTCCAGGAAGCCACATTCATCTATAGTGTCTCTGAAGAGTTGCATTTGTGTGTGACTTCTAGTACTACCTCCCATCTTCTTCGATCCTCTCAAAATCTCATTAAAGTCGCCACAACACAGCCAAGGTAGCCCAAATTGCCTATTTAATTGTCTTAGTAAGTCCCATGATTCAAACCTTTTATGGGTGATAAGCTCGCCGTAGAAACCCGTAAACCGCCACGCATCTTCACTTCCCTTTCCTATGATACAATCAATGTGGTTTTTTGATGAAGTATCCACATTCAAGTTGACAGAATCCTTCCAGAATAGTACAAGTCCCCCACCTCTATGAATTCGAGGGACCATGAACATGTGATCGAACTGTAACCTGTGTTTTATTGTTTTCAGCCTATCTTCATCCGCCCATGTTTCAGCAATGAACATGACGGAGGGATCTTTTGCCCGGGAAATGTCACCAAGCTCTGTCTCTGTCACTAGGTTCCCAAGCCCGCGACAGTTCCACACTAGTAGACTCATGGCTCCTGGCGGGGCTGCTCCACAGCCTCCACCAATACGTTGGATGTGTTTTGATCAACTTGAACAACCTGCATGCGCTTGCTAGGTACATCGTGCTGACCTGATAATTCAGTGCTTGCTTTTCTTTTTTTCCCCTGTTCAACTTTGGCCTCTGCCTCACTAGGTTTTGGTTGGCGCATAATTCTTTTCCACGTTCTGAGATTGGCAGGTTGCGACACGTCCCCATCCATAGCTTGGATCAAAGGCTCATTAATGGTAGGGTTAGGTGCATGATTGGCCGAGTTAGAATCAACTAGGGTTTTTTGCATTAACTCCGGAACCCTAGTAGTGGTGGCTGACTCGACAATTTTGGGATTTAAATTTGTGTCTCCGAGATTATTGCCAACATTTAAGTCACCTAAAGTAATCTTTTCCTTAACGGATCTTACTGAGTTGGGCACATTTATTGCATCTTCAATCACGTTAGGTTTTGCTGGGAAACTCGAATCAGTACACCCCAACGTGTGCTTCACTGACTGCGAGAAATCCGGATTGGAGTTGGCGTGATTAAGGCTCTCCTCCGTAATGGACTCCCCCCCTGAATTAATAGGTGACTCATTGCCAGTAACGATTCCAGCATTCATTACTCCACCTGTCCATTCCATTTCCATATCCGGCGCTACATCCACTGGTTGCGCCACCGCCGTTTTGCCTTGAGGACGCTGAGCTCTTCCCTCAAAATACCCCGGGACATAGATGACATCTCTACCCGCTGTCTTGTACGGTGGTGCTCTTAGGTTCGGACCAAACTGTTGCTGATCAGTGGTCAGCGTGCCCGTGCTTTCTATCCAAAGCTCACAATCCCTGTCATTGTGATCCAATCGCCCACACCAGTAGCACACATTTGGTAACCTTTCATACTTAAAATTTACCCAACTCTTGCTCCCATTTGTTAGAGAGATGACCCTTCCTCTGCACAAAGGAAGAGTGATATCCACCATAACCCGAACTCGGAAAAAACTACCTCCATCGTCGTCCTCTGCACCAATTGATTTCTAGACCTCGCCCACAATATCACACAACTTCTTTGCAACCTTTCTCGTTAAAAAGCTACATGGGATATCATGGACTTGCACCCAAAATGGAACTTTGTTAAAAGCTAGCTTGTTGACGGGAACATCATTCGTGTACCTTTGCATGATAATCAAGTGTTTATCAAAACTCCAAGGTTGACTGTTTAGGATTTTATCAACATCAGCAAGGTTATCAAAGACAAATAGGACGGTATTGTTTCCTTGATTGCAAATTCTAAATCCGTTGTTGAAATGCCATAGCTGCTTGAAAGTTCTTGCTACCGCTTCCATCTGAAGAAAACGCAAAGTTAAGAACTTAGCAGCAATTACAAATTCTCCTTTTCTATGATCCTCGGGGAGTGTGAAATCCTGTCTCTCCTTATCTGAAAGTGACAGATTTTCCCACCTCCTGGTCAGTTGCTCCATTCTTTTCTGATAATAGGATCACTTGAAAATGGAAGGAGAATATATGAAACTATTTCCCAAACCCCTAGAAAAAAAACCCCACAAGCTCTAAGAGTATACGTGATACTCCCAGAGAACAATGAAACAAAGAACGAACAAACTCTCCTTCCGAGAAGGGATAGAACTTCTACAGCCTAAGAGAAGCAGAGAAACCTACTTTCTTAGCGATAGAGAGACAAATTTATTATTAAGGTGAAGAATATGATATAGAAGTTTTTATTTTTTATTTTTTCGAGAAGAATATGATATAGAAGTTAAAAGTGTTGTCTGAATTTAATAATCATTTGTTATTTGTAGGTAAATTAATCTGCTCTGTTGGACAACCATTGATAATATGATGTAATGAGAATAAAGATCCAACCATTAAAGAAAAATTATGCTTCTGGGTTTTGGCCGCCTCAAAATTCTAGGCAAACCTTTCTCAAAAAAAAAAAAAAAAAAAAAAAAAAAATCTTGGCAAAAATTTTGCACCCATGTATAATTATTAATTGCAATTTTTTTTTCTTAAAAAAAATTACTATTAATTTTATTTTTTAAGAAACTCTAAAATTACATTTTACGTTCATTTTTAATAAGGTTATATTCCTATAAGTGATAACTGTATCAATAGCTTAAAATAATTGGACATTCATAAATTTTGATAAACACATTCTTATTTGAACAATTTTTACAAAGAAAAAAAAAGTGAAAAAAAAAAGTTGTATTTTTTGCTCCTTCCTTATTCAAAATTTTTTTCTAGCTTACTTTGGAGTTGACAACGGGATGGTCTCTTCTATTACAGCATCACCAAGCTTGAATCCTCTCTCTCGCTGCAATGTCCAGACTCCAGAGTCTAGCAAACTAAGGAACCAGAACTCCAGGGTCCAGACTACTTAGTGTCCGTTTGGGAACTCCTTATCTAGTTTTTTGTTGAAAAGTTTTTGTCAAAAGTGTACTAAAGTATACTTGTATTGTAAAAAAATTTAAAAAAAAATGAGAAAAAATAGAAAATAGTAAAGTTTTAAAAAATTGTACATAAAACCTAAAAATTAAAAATTAAAAGTTAAAACTGATGCCAAATAGGCTCTTCGAGTCTGTTTTGACTTTAATTTTTTGCTCACTCTCTCCAAAGTACATACCACAAGTTTTTGTTTTTATTATTTTTTTATCACTAATTTGAGATTACAATTGCTCCAAGTCCTACACGTGGTTTGATCCAAGGATAAAGTTAGTAGACTTATTTACTTTGTTTCAGGAACCTTCCTTAATTTCCCAAAGAAATCATTGGAGTCGAGGTTTACTTTATGACTTCCTCCTTATCGCTATTCACCCCGCCACCCCAACCCATTTTTAATTGTTACATTTGAACTAAAATAAAACTACTAGGATTTCGTCTAAAGTACTTCTAATTATTTTATTTTAATCTAAATATTAAATTGTGATTGAGTAAAACCATAAAGGGTAATTTATTTATTAAAATTAAAAAAAAATACAAAATAGATTAATTCGGACATAATTCTAACTATAAAAAATGGAAAGTTGCCAAAAATTTTATAACTCAATTGATATCTCTTTAATGTTTCTAACAAATACTTTTAAAATTTAAATTTCATTTTTCCTATCGTGAGAACTATCAAATTATCAATAAAACCGAAAGCTTGTACACTAACTTGAGATAGAGCAATCCAAAAGGAATAAATTGATAGGGTTGTGTTAACGAGCACTATAAAGTATCCATTAACAACAATTTTTTTGGCAGTTTTTGGCAGTAACAATAGTTTTTTTGGCAGCTATTGACAATTTTTTTTACAATTTTTATTTATTTATTTTTAAGTGAGACTCATAAAAAAAAATCTTAACAAACATCACACGTACTTGTTAACATTTCCCAAATTGATAAATGTAAATTTATCTTTTGACAGTTTGACATTACATGAATTCAGCCAGGCATGGAGAAAAGTTGCGTGTTTTGTTTTTTTTTGTTTTTTTGAAAAAGGGCCAACGTGTTACTGTTGGCCAATAATGATTTGTCTCATTCGGCCACCTTTTTTTTTTTTTCTTGCAAGATGAACTCAGGCCGGACGCGTGGCAAAAATTTGTAAGGGAAAATACGGCAAAGATTCTCCAAATTATATATGTTTTAACTTTTAAGCACCTTTGGTGATGAATCCTTGTAACAGATCTTAGGTCAATTTAGAATGACTAATGAGATATTAAATGTGAACTGATAAGGAATTATTATAATCATTAATATTATTAATCATTAAAAAAAAAAAAAAACCCTTCGGATAGAACGTTATTAATAACCCTACTAATTATTATTTGGGTTAATTACAATTTACTACCTGTAATTTGACCGAAATTTAAGTTACCTACCTGTAGTTTAAAAGTTAGCACTTTGTCCACCTGAGGTTTACTCCGTTAAACTTCCGTAACCCACATCTTTACTTTCATCGTTAAAAACACAAAAAATATAACAAAAACATAAAAATCAAGATCCAAAAGTATATTTCTTAAAATAGTACAGTTTTGGCTTAAGAACATTCTTCCTCTTCATAAGAACATTCTCAAGCCTATCAATCCAAATAAAACTGTCAAGGGGATAAAAAAGATTGAGAGAGAAATTTGAGGTGTGTTTGATTTGATTTTAATTTTTATTTGCAGTGGTTGTGGGTTTATGTTCAAAAATAATGAGTTTAATTTTTGGTTTATGTTTAAGATTTCTGGGTTTATGTTTGAAAAATCTGAGTTTAGCTTTTAGTTTTGATTAATTTTGTGGGTTTAGCTTTTAGTTTCTAAATTTTGGGTTTAGCTTTTAGTTTCTAACTTCTTAATAGAAGCTTGATACAAATAGCTATAACAACTGTTGACGCAAGAGTCATGAAATACTGCATTCATGATTGTTTCCAAGTCGAGACATGAAAATTTTGCAACGAAAGCATGTCTAGAAAATGCAGGAGGCGGACAATCCAACAAAGTTTAACAAACATAATACCAATATAATTGTATCTCATCTTCGCTCTTTGCTTGTATTTGGAGTTGAAGATCTGCCATCTAAGTTGTCCATTTCAAAATTATTTCATGCTAGATTCAAGCTGCTCAAGGTGTTGGATTTGCAAGGAGCTAAAGTGACTGAACTACCACAAAATTTCAATAAATCCAGTGGATTTGAGAGCTAAAGAGGTGGGTTACAGAAACTTAACGGAGTAAACCTCAAGTTGGCAAAGTGCCAACTTTTAAACCACAGGTAAGCAACTTAAATTTCGGCCAAATCACAGGTGAGTAAGTTGTAATTTGTAATTTGTATTTTGTATTGATACCAGAGACATTGATGAGTAAAGACTAGAGACACCGTCCCGATCCCAAAGAAGGGAGTTAACGTGTTTTGGTTAAACTTATTTTTCATTGGCAAAATAATAAGTAGGGGTATTAATGAGTATCTAAACCAATATGTAAAACAAACTTTAATTTACCAAAAAAATCAACTTAGCACGTGTCATCCAATTACGGGATAGTTGAAATTCTTTTCTGTTCACACAGGATCTGGGGGCCGGGAACCCAACAAACCAAAATGAAAAAGTAAAAATAAGGATGTAAACAAAATAGATAAAATAGCCACATGAAGATAGCATGATGCTTTCTCTCTTTCCTTGAACATCACATGGAGCACCTTTAAGGATATTGCTATACACTAGACTATCACTTGAAAAACATGCAAATAGAAACAATGGAATGCAAACACGAACGAGGGAACACAAAAGCTCTGGGAGGCACAAATTCACTGTCAAGAGCATTGTCATACTCTAAACATTAATATGAGATTGTCAAGTGATTCTTTTCATTTTTAGAGGGGAACCTAGGAATTAACTCTTCAAGGTAAAGGTTTCTATAATGAAAAGTTGAAAACGATTAATTCCCATTGGTTACAAACACCATGGGTTAAATAATAAGACCACCACTTGAGACTTTCTTCGAGATTTTCTCACGAATCTCCTTTTGAAAAGAAAGACGAATTACGGTTTATAAACAAGGTACAATAGTCAATAAGAAACGAGCAAAACCTCAGAGAATTTAACCAAAATGACAGAATAGAGTTACATATATAGAACTTCAAAAACCTCAACAAAATTGCAACTGCTTTATATTAAAAACACATACAAACATCATACCATGTCAGGCAAAGATGGTTTCTACACTGCAAGTACCACTTAAACAGTCCGAAACTCGAACATCTTAAAATAAAGACACTAGACCTATAAGACAAGACTTGGCAAAGGAAAACAAAGAAACATATCAAATGACACTTACCAAACAGAATCTGTCTTTCTCTACTAAACAAAACAAAATCTCTTTTAGAGGAGATCAGCAACATTTGATGGCAGCTCCTCAACTACAACATTATAGAACTTCTGGATGTCAAACAGCATCCTCTCATCATCCTTTGTTACAAAGTTGATGGCAACACCCTTCCTACCAAACCGTCCACTACGTCCAATACGATGCAGATAGTTCTCTGGCTGTGTAGGGAGATCATAATTAATAACAAGGGAGACTTGCTGGACATCAATACCACGTGCCAAAAGATCAGTTGTTATAAGGACACGAGATGATCCAGAACGGAATTCCCGCATGATAATGTCTCTTGTATTCTGGTCCATATCACCATGGGTGGCTGAGACGGTGTGGTCACGGCTCCGCATCTTGTCTGTAAGCCAATCAACCTTGCGCCTCGTGTTCACGAAAATGACACTCTGGGTGATGGCCAAGGTTTCATAAAGATCACAGAGTGTCTCAAGTTTCCACTCCTCCTTATCAACATTAACATAAAACTGTTTTATACCCTCCAGAGTGAGCTCATCACGCTTCACAAGAATTCTAACAGGTTTGTTCATGAACTTCCTAGTAATCTCAAGGGCCTCAGGTGGCATTGTTGCAGAGAATACCCCAACCTGAATCTTTGATGGTAGAAGCTGGAAAATATCATAGATCTGATAGCAAAAACAATTAATATTAGAACTAGTACAGTAACATTTAAGAGAGCTTTTCAATTCAGATTCCAACAACTTATATATTTTTTAATAAAAACATTTAATGTATGTACCAAGGAAGCTGAAAGCAGAAACCCATATCACAACCATGGATCTATGAACTGCAAAGTACTTTTAATTCATGAACACTCTTTAAGGTAAATGCAATATTGAAGCATCTAAGAGGTACCCAGTGCAACACATTTAATTAGATATATGTGTAAAGAGCAAGATAGGGAGCAAATTCCTAGTAAAAGTTCCCGTCATATGAAATAAGTGGGGTTCAGTAACCCTTGATATTTCCAGTTGCTGCTACTCAGTGTACTCTCATTTAAAGATTTCAATTGATTGATTAAACAGGTCATAGTTAGTTCAATGTTTACGAAACCTGACATTAAAGTTACAGCCTTCATTAGTTAAAAAGAATGCTAAAATGACAGGCAATACAGATTAAAGTTGTCATACAATATATTGGACCTAAAATGAAAAGGAAGGGGAAAGAGAGAGTCAAAAAGGACCTGATCCTTGAAACCCCGGGAAAGCATTTCATCAGCCTCGTCCAATACAAACATCTTGATGTAATCAGGACGAAGTGACTGTCTTCGCAGCATATCAAACACACGACCAGGAGTGCCAACAACAACATGAACCCCACTAGACAGAATGCGTTGATCTTCACGAACACTTGTTCCACCAACACAAGCATGTACTCTTACACCAAGATAGTCTCCAAGTGCCCGCATCACCTTCTCAATCTGTTGAGCAAGCTCTCTAGTGGGTGCCAGGACCAAAGCTTGGCATTCCGTCACACTATAGTCAAGTTGTTGCAAAACACCAGAGCAGAAAGTTGCTGTCTTTCCAGTTCCAGATTGAGCCTGTTGAATAACATCAAGACCCTTACAGAAGGGTACAATTCCCCTTTGCTGAATAGCAGAGGGTTTTTCAAAACCTACACAAGGAAATATATTTAGCTGAATCAGAAATATTATTGATCAAAAGAAACACAGTACAGAACACAGAGTCAAATGACTCAAGACAAACAGTGTGAGGAGTACTCAAAACTGCAAAACAAATGAACCAAAACAGGACTTCTAAAACATCACACACTCTAACAAACACAATACCAGCAATTACAAACTCTGGCAAAACAAACCAGCACATACAGCTGACAGACTAATCTCCTGACCACATTTTACTCATCTCTACAAGGCTTAAAAACTTTTATTACCGCAGCAGCTGTTGACACACATTAGGCAATCAGATGGGATCCAAAAGAAATGGAAAGCAAAGTAAAACAGTTTGTGTCTGTGTTCCTTCACAAACAAATTTATACCAATAAAAAAAAAAAAAAAAAATTCATTTTCACCCAACCATTCACAATTTTTCTTACAAACCAACAATAGAGCTAGCACTTAATCCTCGTCTAAGAAGACCAACTCAAACTTGCAAAACCAAACCAAGCAGTCATAATTGAAGCAAGAAATTTTGAGTTGTGGTACATTATCATATAATCTTAACTATAAGAAAAAAAGAAAGAAAAATGAAATTATGATTAGATCTACCATAAGCATAAATCCCCCTCAGAAGATTCTCTTGCAATCCCATCGCATCAAAACTTTCATAAACCTCATCATATGATGTGAAGAAGTCCTGAGCATCAGCTGAAAGTCTGTCACCATCAATTCATCAAACAAAGCACAAGGAATTAGCATCCAAATTGCAATACCCTTCAACGGACACATAAACTCTCTCACAAAGTCAATAACAAAACAAGTAACTGGAAAAAGGATAGAAGATCGGGAAAAATTCTTACAACTCGTCCATTTTAGCATCAAACTGACGAGCATCAAATTGTGACCCCTCTGGTGCCGCCATGACTGTAAAAGGTACAACAATAGTCCATAACAAAATATCACCAACCACATAAACATTACATGAATATTCCAATCTATGTAATACAATCTGTCCATGCATGTACACGGACAGGAGAGAGAGGGGGGAAGAGCAAGAGTGTGTGTGTACGTGTAATGACTAGAAACTCTACAAGCCTGGCATATTTTAATAAATCATATGTATCAAAACTTAAGAAGCACAGACACGAACACCAACACAGAAAAGTAAGACATGGTCACAGCAATTCTTGAAAATTAGGACAGGACATGATGGCAATACAACTATTAATTAATAAATATATATATATAGGCATATTTTATGTTTATTTTAAATTGTATCAAAAATCAAAGAATTTTCTTTTTTTAAAATGTAAAAAAATATCGCTTTCCTCATGCAGGAGTGTCCCAACATGTTTGGCAAGAACATGCCGATTTGGTGTGCCCATGCTTCTTAGATCAGAACTCCATAATAGTTCACAAAGTGATAAACCGAAATACCATGTATAGAAACGGGGCTTTTTATATAATAAACAAAAGCCAAAAGTTTTACAAGAATAACAATTTAAAATAATCTCTCTTTGAAACATTGGCTTTACTAAAATTATCATACTCGCAAAAAAATAGAAAAAACCACAGATAAACAACATAAGCTAATACAATAGTCATAAAATAAAATAAAATAAAAAAGCAAAAAACAAAAAACAAAAGGAACACAAGACATAAAACTAGGTACCTAGTTTTAGTATACAAACACAGCATCGGGAATAACCACCAAAGCAAATACCTAACAAGTTAATTTGCAACACATAATATCATGCACAGAGAAGTTGGTGCTGTATCTGATTCCTTTGTTATGCACAAAAATATCACAATTTTCATACCTAGATAAATTTTAGAATTCCATGGATACAAATATTTTCAATATAATTCGCTAAATACACTAATCAGCTTAGTAATGACATGTTTCCACTAAATTTTCAGAGAACACAACAATATTATAAAAATAAAAATAATTATAAATTCTATTTTACCTCAGCTTTCTCGGCAACCAAACAGGAAATCAAAAACGAAAACTAATATTACTAACATCAGAAGCATTAACAGAATAACAAATAACTCAACTAATCAATCGTCTCAGAGATAAAAAGCTTATGAGAATCATCAAAATAAAAACAATAATAATTTTTTTTTAAAAAAAGTTTAGCAGATCACAGCGACACGTACAGATCGATTAATCAAAACCGCAATAGATAAATCACAAAATAACAGATCGAATACGAAGAAATAAACAAGAGAAAATTATTAATTATTAATTAGTAAATAATAATAATAGGTCTGATACAACAGTGAGATTCAGATCAAAATCAAGCATCGAATCACAGAGAGAGAGAGAGAGAGAGACCTGTTGATTGGTGAAAAGTGAAGTAGAAGAGAGGGGTAGTAGTATTGGCTTTTGTTGTGTGAAGTAATTAGGGTTTCCCAAACTCCTCGGATCTACGCCGCGGAGTTGAGGAACGATAGCGAAGAAGGCCTTTTCTTTTTTTGGTTTAGTGAGTGTGTGAGTGTTTGTGTGAAAAAAAAAGGGTACTAAAAACACAGGGATTTTGAAGGGTCGGTGTCTTTTTTCGTCTTTCCGGATTTGCCCCTGGATTTTAAACCGAGACCGAGTTTCAATGGGAATGGGTATATGGGTTGTGAATTGTGATGTGAGATCATACCGACGAGATATTATAAAGTGTTTATGGTGGACAAGTGTAGTCCACCATTTCACTAAAAAAATTTTACCTATTTAAAATTATTGAGTAAGAAAATTTTTTTAAACAGAAATTGATTACTGATTCAACAATTTTAAACAAATGGGAGTTTTTTAGTAGAATGGTAGACAAGTAACGTTGTCTATCATGAGAACGGTATAATTTCTTCAAACACACCGGTGTCCATATTCTCAAGATGGGTTTGTGAATGGGCTTAACTAAACTACCTCTTTTTTTTTTGCTAACTAATTTTCAAAACACCAAAATCTATTTTTTTTTTTATACATTCTATTTCATTAAAATATATTTTTTTTGTTTCTCCTTTTTCACACACAACACTTATTGTCCACTATCTTCTTTCAAATTCCAGAAACGCATAAAAAATAAAAAATAATTTTGCAACTCTATTTAATTAAAATATTAATTTTTTTTATCATTTTTTATTTTACACACAACACTTACTATCCACTATCTTCCTTCACTCTTGAGAAACACACAAGAAATAATTAAAAAATCATTTTGCATAAATTATCGTGACTCTTATATTTGCACAAGTACTATAGCAAAATCTCATTTTGCATAACCGGTTCATAATTTGAAATGAGTGATTTTAAAACTTCATTGATTATATTTTGGGCTTTATGTTAATTTATATTAGCTGGTGCAAATGCTCTAAGTTAAAGATAGGAGGTTATGGGAAAGTAATAGTGTTATTAGCCCAAGTCCTCATTTTATCAATTTATACAAAAACAGAAATGTCAGTTTTTTTTTTTTTTTGGCTGGAATAAAAAGGGTACAGAACGTCCAGTTCACGGGAATAATTCAATTGTAATAGTACGAGTGAACTGACATTGAGCCCTCAAAGAGAGGGGAAGGAGGGGAAATTAGATGGACCCCAAAGAAAAGTACCAATTTATAGTTGAAGTGTAACATATACATTAGTGTGCATTTGGATAAACATACAGACACAGTTGCACCTTGGAAAAAAGCTATGCTTTAAAAAGATGTGCACTCCCTTTTAGGATGAAAATAAGTCCAACCAAACAGATAAAGGCCTATTAAACATCCCATATCGATTAAATTGTTCATATATTTTTAGGGTTTAAGGCTTTAAGCAATCATCAAAGGTGTTTAATAAGTTGAAGCCCACTCTAAACCCAAAAAGGAGCATTCGATTAGAACTCAACCTGCATAACCCATTTCTTTGCACCATTTTTAAGTTCCCCGAGTCAGTATGTCAACAACCTGTTTTGCATACACATTTGATATCACTATCAGTTAAGCCAGTAGGATAGTCCAGGAAAAACTGATTAAGTAACGGCTGGTTTTACTCAAAAAATAAAAATAAAAATAACTAATTCCAAAAGATTTAAAGCCAAGCTTTACAGTTTCACCAATTCATGTGCCACTATAATAACATACACTTCTTCAATAAATATGATACGACATATTACATGGTTCTAGGAAAAATTTGACCAGACCATTGTTTGGCAGCCCTCACAAAACCTCAAAATCCAACATGGATGCTTGCCGCCCATTGACCTCTAAAATCCTTTCGCAGGCTACTCACCTAATGTTTCAGGCATGCCTCTGAATCTGAACCAGATTCTTCATCGGAACGTGCAAAGGTGGCTTCCAAACTGTGAGATAACATCTACAAGACCTCCATAACCTCCAACTGCTGTAACCTGTGACACATGGGTTCGACAACACGAGAATTGGGTTAAGCATAAAAACATAACCAATAAGGAGTCAAAACTATTCTAACATGATGAGCATAAACATAACTAATAAGGAGTCAAAACTATTCTGAAATGATGCTTTTTTCTCAATTTGACCAAACATTAACAAGTACCAAGAAACAATGATTTTCTAATGAGAGAACAATGTTCGATCTGAATCAGAAGTTCAAAAATAGCCCTTTTTTCTTCTTGTTTTTGTCTTTCTTTGGTTCACAGTATCCTGTGCTTCTTTAGTTTCATGTAACTAAGTAGAAAATTGCAGCAGATGAATGGTGAAAATTCACTGTTTCACAATTGGATAGTGTGATAGGACAAAATTTAGCAAGTCATAAGATTCAACCTATGCTGGAAAATAGGTGAATTTGCACACCTATAGTACACAGTGAGGAGACTCAACTCAACTCAACTAGACCATATTCTCAACTAACTGGGGCTATGGCTTCTTTTGTTGCCAGATGGCCCTATCTAGGGCCATGTCCGGAGTTACCTCTAGTATAGAGCAAAAAGAGAGAATTAGACAATTTTAGTGAGATATAGCACGGCTGAACCAAGTATCATTTTGCAAGGATGTAATCTGTGGTTTATAAGCTGCATCTTTTATCAAGAGATAGGACATGAGCTGTATCATTTATCAAGAGATTTAACATAGACAATAACAATGAAACAAGATTGCACTTAACACCATTATAAGCACTAATTTCTAGTACATATGGCCCACAAAGAGAAAATCAGAACTAAAGTCTTCATCATCAATCATCAATATTAAATTACCATTTGTCCCAAAAACTTGTACTATTAGGAAATTGTAACACATCCCACGGGCCTAGACTCCCCTTTAATAAGTGGATTCCAACACCTAGGATTTTTTTACTTATGAAAGGGAGAGTAGACAGGGGTTCAACTTAGGACCACTTGTTTAGATACATCATTAAATTACCACTTGTCCCAAAAGCTTAAACTATTAGAAAATTGTGCTTGATCATTTAACCAATATTCTAATAGTCAACAATCACACAAAATTAGAAAACTCAACCCATAAGGAAAAAAGGAATTGAATCCAGAACATACCCCGGACGGATGTAAGGAGACAGAGAATGCTGATGGAGGAGCACATTGTATTTGTGAAAGAATCACCCCATTAATGTCAAAACGACACAGAAGAGGTTCTGCTCCAACAGCCAAAATCTGCGTT
The DNA here is from genome assembly GCA_030021035.2 of Notholithocarpus densiflorus. NCBI lineage: Eukaryota > Viridiplantae > Streptophyta > Magnoliopsida > Fagales > Fagaceae > Notholithocarpus > Notholithocarpus densiflorus. Next base: position 1,237,461 of record JARYZH020000009.1, on the reverse strand, counting down.
TTAAAAATAATAATAATAAGTTCAATCACATCAATAATGGGAGCACTTCATACTATGTATGAATTTTTTTTTTTTTTTGGTCATAGGCATAAATTTCCAAGTAATATCAATCACCAAAAATAATAATAACTTACTTGATTGTCATCAAATAATACATCCTGCACAGAAGCACGAGTTGAAGTCCTTGAAATGCACTCAGAAGCAGGAAGATTCCAAATGGATAAACACCGACCACTGCTACAAGCCTATGACAGTAAGAGTTGATTCATTAGGTCATACCTAAGCCAACTATAATAAGAATTATTCTTGATGCAAGATGATAACTGTCTATACCAAATGTATCTTTGTTTCATGAATTTTGCCTGTAACTCTTTTTTTTTTTTTAAACCTAGCCTGTAACTCAAACATAGTCTATATAATGTCATTATTATCAATGTCACACACTTAGCGGTTAAAATGAAAATCTTGCAATAAAATGGTAACATGTTCTCTTATGTGACAAGTAATTTGCTAACTGAGTAGGAGAGAATATAAGCTCATAAATAGCTTAAAGAGTTTCTCCACCACCAGATGTCAAGTATCATAGACACAGTTACACAATAATCATACTGCTTTATACACCGATGACAAGCTACCTGGTACATCAATTATGGGCACATTGAGTAGGGAATTATTACTAAGTTGTAACTTCCTATACGCACCAACTATGATGGTGCTTTATGAGTTATAATACAAAAAAAATATGAGTACTTTCGCTAAACTCACAAATCAGAATACTTAGAAACAATGAAATGAATATTTTTTTTGATAAGTAAAACAATGACATGAATATACAAAGGAAAAAAAATAGAAATAAAAGAAAAGAAAAGAGCGATCATGTCCTTATCACATAAAGTCTTACCAACCAGCTCTCACTTCCATCAAGAGCAATGCAACTAACAGATGAGAAGAAACCTTTCAACTTTGTGTTCTCTGCTGGATCAATTACTTGAATACACTTTCCACTTTTGCAATCTAGGTAACACCACATGTACAAGCAAATAAGCATAATCACTTCTAACTAGATTAAACGTTATAGATAATAATGGAGAGTCCAAAAAAGAATTGCACAACAAAATATTAGAGGAAACTACAAGAAATTCAACAAAATAATTATTTTATCTGAGTAAATTTCTGCCTAAATTCTAAATTATTGAGAATAAAGAAAAATCAGTTTTACCCCATATCCGTGCAGTCCCATCCTCTGAACCAGTTATGATCTGAAAAATTGAAAAAGAAAAGAAAGAAAATAAGAAAAAATAGTAAGAGAAATCCTGCAGTGCATCTCTTACTTCAAATGTACTTTGCTGTATAATTTTCAACTATGACAACAGAAGTAATCAAACACATTAAAAAGTGCCCCCTAATAAATAAGTATAGAGAATGAAACAAACAATCATTTCTTTTAATAGGTTAAAACCAGGTTATTGGTTAGATTTTTTTTTTTTTTTTTTGATAAGTAATAATTTTATAAGGAACTAGAAGAGCATCAAGTACACTGAGGGTATAGTAGATGTGCAAAAAACTAAATTTTGCTTAAACTACAGTGATCAATAAACTCTATTAAGTTTGAGAATGAGAAACTTCCTGATAAAAGAAATGTTTATCAGCTGAAATCCACTTCTAATAGACTAAACAAATATATGATTATTACAAAACCTTATGAATAGCCAGTGACCATGATCTGTCAACTTTAGCCAGGATTCATAAACTAAATGTTTATACAAAATTTTCCACTCCAGTTGTAGGAAAACACTGTTCTTGGATGAAGCCTGGCAATATCTCAAAATATATATATATATATATATACACACACAGTAAAAGTACAAGTCCTTGACTATCTTGCAGTAATCAGCCTATGGAAATAGGCATATAGAATTCTCCATTTAGGAGAAGGGGGTGGTTAGGGGGTGTTTTGATGCTACATCAACTTTTTCACTTTGTTTCATCTCATAGTCCAACCCCCTCCCCTTTCCTCTTGTCAGTCCTTTTAAGTTCTTATCTTGTAACTAGCTTGCTCCCTTCACTGTTTCTTTCAAGTAATTTTTATTTATTTATAGGTAAGAAAGTTTTAATGAAAAAAGACTACTTCACGTATGAAGGACATGGACACAAAGCAGTCTAAAGAATTATAACAAAAAAGTTATATACAAAAAGGAAAAGACTCAATGAACAACACAATGGAATTACTATATGTAAAATCCCATGCACAAGACTACTCATATAAGGAACTAGTGAAAGTTGCCAACAACTAACTCCCCGTGCTTTCCACATCTTTGAAAGTGTGCTGATTTTGTTCGCTTCATATAGTCCACATCAAACACAAGAAAAAAAAATTCCAAACATCTAACGAATGCTTACCAACCCAATTTCTCCATCCACCCATCAGATCGAGGACCCTTTCCAATAACACCCACTGAATCCCAAAAGATCTAAAAAAAAATCTCCACAGTTCAAATGCAACACTGCTATGTATCAAATGATAGTCCACTGTCTCTCTCACTACAACAGCACATGCAACACCAACTCATAATAGATATATGCTACGGTGACAGGGCAAAACAATTAAGTCCTAAACCTATTTTCTAATCTTTCGTCCCTTTCAATCTTTTCTCTCTCTCTCTCTCCTCATCTAATCCTAATATTTCAAAGATTACAACTCAACTCTTACAAAGTAGGAAACCAGTTGACGTGTAAGTATTACAAGATTACAAAGGAGCCTCCATATCAATTGACAGAATCCAGGACAAGTTAACTAAAGATGGAGAACCGTCACGATCAAGAAAAAGAAAGAAAAAGCACCTGGTTGGCAGAGTTTCGGGCAACTATACAATGCAAGTAGTCTGAATGCCCCTTAAAAACTACTTTGAGTTTACCCGTTTCCTGAAATACCAATCACAATCATGCATTCATGCTGAAATCAGACCATCTAGGAAAATAAATCAAGAACATTCTAAATCATCTATAAGTCCATGACGAAACTCAATAATTGATATATTCACCTTGGACAAATACATACCACATCCCAGCAATACGCACAAGAATCACCAGAAGCTGAAAAAATAGATCCTCCCTACAATAGAACAACAACAACAAAACCTTAGTCCCAAATTTTTTGGGGTTGGCTATGGATCCCCCCTACAGCAGAAGATACTATATAAACACAAACTCCTTCATAGATAGATAAATATTCTATGGGAAAGGTTATATATAACACAAGAACAGAAGAGGTCACAAACCTGTATGTTAACAGCAATGGCATTATTTTCAGGAATTGGAGAAAGAGCACCCCAAGGACCTCTAGAAGACAACAGTAACACATGAAATGAAAAATAGGTAGGTAGTTCGGGAAGAGAAAACAAAAGGAAGAAGTTATAGGGTATAATGGATAAAATTGACATAGACAACCAGAGTTACATACTTATGTTGGGGATTCACCAGGTCAAGTACTGGCTTCATTTGCTTCCCTGCTGAGAGAGAATAAATTATATCCATAAACCATATTCCTTTAGATAAACAAAAGCAATATATCTAAATTAGTGAATAAGAACACTTGAAGCAAAAATCAAGCATGTCACATAACTAGGAAGCAAAAAATTATTTTAAGAAAAATGCAAGCACAGTAAAAATGAAACTCTAAAGATGATACAGCGCTTAAGGGAGTTAATGTGAATCATATTCTAAGCTATGTAACCAAAGTGGACAAAATGCATTACAGCATTTGCATATCGCAACAGTTCTAAAATATCTTCCAAGAAGCATATACGGACTTGAAGCAACCTAACAAATTATTAATTTTTACAACCCCTTCAAATAGATAGGTTGAAAGTTTACTCTAGTTCTATTGGGACCAAAATTAAAGCCCCTGAATTAGATACCTATCCATAAATGAAATGCACTGGCCCGGGGGGGAAAAATGGCTTCGAATTCTTTGAAAAACTTATTAAATATTTTGACACTTCTAGAGGGACTGAAGTTTATGACCTTTCTATTTTTTGTTAAATGTTTGGACTTTGGACTTAAACTTCTAATAGTTTAGACTAAGTTCCTAAACACTGGTTTTCATACAAATCGTGCCTAACTATTCTAAATTAAATAAAAAAATGCAAAAATAAAAAATTGTACAAATATAAAGAGAAATTTATACATTTTTAATTTTATGGAATTAATTAAAATTTTAAAATAATTGATTCCATAATTATTTCTTAGTGAAAATAAAATTTAAAAATATATACATAATGTTGAATTTTTATTTTGCGAAAAAATTATATATTTGAAGCATGTTCAGCTCTAGTATAAAATTGATTCTAAACATGTAAAAATTGATTGAATTATTTTAACAAAGCATAACTTTGTGGACATCAAATACTAGAACCAGTTGCTTCTTTTTTTAGTTGCTATATGATAATTTGCCTTTGCCAACGGGTGAAGACCAAGCCTGTAGATGCCAAACAGAAAAGGCATGTTTGAGGTTCGATTGCTGTATGGTACCTTAGGGGTTCCACAAGTTTTCCCTTCCCTTGGAAGAATATATGGATGACCAAGGTCCCACGAAATGTTTCATTTTTACTGTGAGCTGCGTCTTTAGGGAAAATCATGACAACTGACAACCTTTGAAAAAGGCATTTGTTGATAGTTGATTGGTGTTGTACGTATAAGCAGGGAATTTATTTTTCACCTGCTTTTTTATGTTCTTTTGCAAAAGACATATGGTCATCTGTATTTGCATTGTTTGGGCTAGTCTAGGTGATGCCCAAATCTGTGCTTGATCTTTTGGAGTGTTGCCACAAGGAGGATTCCATCGACATTGAGTAGCTAATGTGTGGCAAGCAATGCCTCTTTGCGTCATTTGGAATTTGTGATATGAAAGAAACAAAAGGATTTTTGATGGAGTTGAACATCCTATCCTAAGATGCACGGATACTCCATTTTTGTTCACGTACCCGTATCCTATACATATCAACTGGATACCTCTAAGATACGTATCAGTATTCTTTTTTTTTTCTTTTTTTCTTTTTTTAAATGTCAATACGTCCAAAATATGCCCATGATACGGCTTGGATACTGTTGTAACCCAATCCTCAATAGTGAGAGATAAAATTGTAAGAATTTATATATATATATATATATATATATATATATTTATATATTGTTTTCAATGTTGAACACTTATCTAGTTATCTTTTATTTACTCTTTCGGATTTTGATTTGTATTCTAAACATCATTTAATGACCATGAATTTACTTTACTATCCATTATTGCTCTTAAATTGATATATGCTTAACAATATATGAAAATAAATGCTTAACAATATATAAATAAATATATTTAAATGTATCGTACCCTAGGTTTTTCAAGAAATGTTGTATCCTCGTACCCTTACTCAAGATTGTCAAAATCGGGATCCTACGTAGGATCCTGGGAGATAGGTGGGATTGTGGATCGTAAGATTGGATCGTGGATCGTAAGATCCTACATATTTTCAAATTTAAAGCAAAAAAAACATTGATAATAACTTTGTATGTGGAATAATCATTAATCACATAAATTGTGAATTTATCCATAAAAAAACAAAGATTTGCATCATATGATGCAATTTGCATGCCATACATCGCTATGTCTATATTAACGAAACAAATATATTTAAGTTTTGACCCAATGTATTTAAAAAGTTCAATAAATGTTTAATTAGCAACCAAATACCAAAATATTTATCAACACATATGAAAATATTTTCCAAGTTCTAAGTTCCAAGTTCCAAGTTTAAAATCCAAAGCTAACTAAAATATGAAATCCAAAAGCAAGATGAATAGTAAGGTGAAGTGAACATTTAATTATTCCCATTCTAGGGTTCATATAACCACCATCCTAATCATCATCATCTATGTAGACATTATATATTTGTATACTACAACTGCAAAAGAGATCAAGATACAACTTTACACTCAACTATTCAAGTTATACCACTTATCAACAATTACAAAGCATGCTCAAAAAAATCAATCAAATATACAAATACAAGCATACTAATAAAATTATATAAAAGAAAAACATTTTAGAAATATTAGAACACAAATTAGTTATTGATCAAACAAATTTAACAACATTATAGCTTAAAAGGTAGCAAAGCCAATATAAATTCTTCATTTAGAAATGACAAAACATTCCTTCATTTTAATTACAAGTGAACTAGAAACTAGGAAACATTTGCTTAGGTTAACATAATTATATATAAAAAAATAAAAAGTCATACCATCACAACATAGAAAAATAAAAACCCTTAAAGCTTCATCAAAACCAAAAATTTATCCCATAAAAAAACAAAAACAAAAAACAAAAAACTGATATTTTGGTAGGATCGGTAGAATCCCATACGATCCTACCATTTTTACAATCCTAATGCGATCCTAAACGTTTTAGTAAGGTGGGATCGTAAAATCGTGCGATCTTACAATCCAAATCGTGATTTTGACAACATGCCCTTACCCGTGCATCTTAGATCCTACCTTTGCAATCAAAGAGCACATTTTGCAATTCTTGTACGATTTACGATTGGATGTATCCCTAGGGCGGCAATCCTTCAATGTCAAGTTGTTGATTTCTCAATTTCTCTCTTTGTGATTTGTATTCTTTGAAATGGGATTATACACAACCTTTGTGTCAGTCTCTTTTCCTCTTTCAATAAAAGTTTTACTTATTAAAAAAAAAGACATTATTTTATCAATCCATTTTCCAGGTGCATTGAGTAAAACTACCAGAAATGACAGCATAGTAGTTACACGTGCTAATAGGCACAATACCAACTTCATGCTTTACTACATGATATGCTATTTCTAAAAACCAGTAACATAATTCAGTATATTACCTTGCAATGTAATGGGCACATCTGAATTTGTAAAATCCTTCCACCTCCATCCTCGAATCCGACCATCATCACCACAACTACATGAAAATACTTATATAATCAGATATTTTAACACCATAACAATGCTTTATTTTCATTTAGATCAGCCAACATGTAACAATTATTAGATGTGCGCTCTATGCATGAGTATTATATTACTAGGGTTCAAGTGATAGCCCAATGATAATGGCATCCTTTTGTTAATATAAATTTTTTAGCATTGCTCTTCTTATGGTTTGCTTTAAGATTTTTGGTCAAACAACTTGTCTTTGATGTTCTTGTATTCTATACTTGTTTCTTTCTTTATGATTTATTCCCTAGCTGGTGCATCATAACTTGAGCCGTGAGGAATAATTCATAAAAAAATGTATTCCTTAGCTGGAATTAAGAAAAAAATCATGAGAATGTATAGTTGCTTCATTGTAGCTTATTCTTTGAATTTAGGAGTAAAATAGCTGAATTGAGCATTGAACTCTTTAATTTCATATTGGTTAAGCTTTTATCAAGTTTGAACTCCATCCAAGCTCTTGTTTACCTTGTCTTTGGAAGGTCTAGGTGATCTTGAGCTTAAACACAATGGGATTGTTTGATAGCCTTGGCCAACATGCATATATAAGTATTTGATGTCCAATAACTGCTGATTAGATTCTCAAAGCTTTTGTATGTTCTATTCAACCTCGCTACCTCACTTTTCTATTACTTATTTTTTTTTCTTCATGTGTGTTTTATGGGTAATTTATAGAGAAACAATGTTGCTTCAGCAGTGAGACACCTACCTCATATGAAGTGAATTGAGATTGATGTTTTCAAGCAAAAATGTTTAAATAGTGGACTATTACCCTCAATCTTGAGCTTGGCTTGATTAGGCTAGTTGTGTGAACTTGCTAAGGATCTTTGTCTTAACTAATCTCCACTCAAGCTTGAGCTTGGCTGGATTAGGCTAGTGGTGTGATCTTGCTAAGGAACTTTGCATAGAAGGAGCATGCTTGTTTGTAAGCCCTCCAACAATTTAGTGATTTCTTGGGTTCTTTATATCCATATCTATTCTATCTCTCAATTGATTACATTTTTAGTACAAGATCTATAAACTCACATCTAAAATATATTAGATACAAGTAGATAATAATACTCATGCATTTTTTTTTTTTTTTTTGGAGATATGTAAATAGTGGGGGAGGGGGCAGGCGGAAGTGGGGTTCAAATGAGTTAGCTATGCCACTCTGATGCACATCTCAAGAAAACAAAATGATGCTATCGTTTTTTATCCCAAAAAAAAGGAAAGCAAAATGATGGTAGAGCCAGTAACATGGTAATTCAACATAAATTGATAAAACAATTTGTACTCCATGTAATTACCAATGCATTTTGATAATCACAACAAAAATTATATAAGATGCAAAAGTCATCGTTGATACTATTTGAAACAATAAAGTGGTCACATTTTACACAGCCAATCAATCATGAAAATGTCCAAATATTTTTAGTTAAGATATTACAAATTTTAACAAAAGAAAAGTATTTCCCTCAATGTGTGCCGTGTTATGTGTGTGTGCATGTAGAGAGAGAGAGAGAGAGAGATTAGAACTAAACCAAACCTTAGTAACAAGGCATCTTCACCATCACCATAGAATTTGATATCATAAGCAGGTCCATCATGCCCTTGAACAAAGCAATCAGGTTCAGCCACTAACAAGCTACACAAATTCCACATTTAAAAAGCAAATGCACCTAGTCAGCTGGAATCAACCTGAGATTTAAAATTTTAACCAACAATAAATTAGCAATGCATACTTACTGTTGTGCCTTTGTATTCCTAAAACTTTGCTGCAATCAAACAACAACAACAACAAACAGACAAAATAGATAAATTATTTGAATTAGTAGAAAACCAAGACTTGAAAATGATTGAATAACACTACAACTGCCAAAAAAAAAAAAACAAAGGTTAATGGTCTTATTCAAATCCTAATTGAAAAATTCTCCCAAGAGCTAATTGTGGCTTAAATAACTTATTTCAAGCACTACATCTGCATCACATGGGAGACTCCATCAATTGGGACAGAAAAACATGACAATTTCATTTCATCTCAAACCACGAAGATATTTATGCACTGTTTGTTTTGGTAGAGAAAACATTTACTGGTATTTGGTACAATGGGGAACACAATTCAATAGATAATGTTTTTTGTGGTCAATGAAAAACAAACCCAAAAAGAGCGCAAAACGTCTTCCAAAACCTTACATACTCAACAGACCACCACAAATAATTCCACATCCCAAAAAGAAAGTCCCCCAATGGTAACTTCTCTCTCTTCAAATCACCCCCCCACCCCTTCCCGCTCCTTACTCTCAAATTAAATGCTTTTTCCCTCTTAATTTTTCACACACATTCCAAATTTAATGTCTGTTTTCCCAATTGAGACTTTCAAAAAAAAAAAAAAACTTAGTTAAGGTCTATTTACATATAATTACTTGAAATATAAAGAAATATTAATAATTTTCGTGCAGACCATACAACAAAAAAAAGTGTTCGTACTTATTTTCAGAATTGCATCTAGAAAATAACCACAAAAAAAAAAACACTTACTTATTTAAGGTCTATTTACACATAATTATTTGGAATATCAAGAAATATTAATAATTTTTTGTGCAGACCAAACAACAACAAATGCGTTCTTACTAATTTTCAGAGTTGCATGCAGAAATAGAATCATTTTCCAGAAAACGTTTTCGGTCAAAACAAACAAAGTCAGAGAGGGAAAAAAGGAAAATAAAATGTCAATTAAATTCGATGCAAAATTTGATTAGATGCGAGAGAAATGAGGAGACAAAAAAATAAAAATAAAAATAAATAAAGGGAGCTCACGAGCTTGGAGATGCAGGAGGAGATGGAGTAGGAGGCGATCGATCCATCACTGGAGGCGGCGACAATGGTTTCCGGGTTAGGGTTAGGGTTTTGAGCGGGTGCCCAAACGGTCCTGAAAACAGTTCGAGTTTGAATCTCCCTCTCCTTCAGTATGCTTTCTCTGTATGCATCTTCGTCCCAGTTCCTCGCGTCTCCGCACATTGTGGTTTCGTAGTACTAGTTACTAGTTACTGGTTGGACTTCGACTCTGCTGGTTCGGTTCACTTCTTTTGTATTTTGTGCTGACAGAAATGTAACGGATCCTTGAGCTTGAGCGGAACAATCAAATAAAACGTTTCTTTCTTCTTCTTTTTTTACTTTTTTTGAGGGAAAAAAAAAAATAGGAAATTATGCTTATGCTATGCTAAATTTTTTACTGAAAATTAATTAGCTTGAATAAAATTAATCTTTCTATAGTGAGATTTTTTTTGGGTAATAAAAAAGGAAAAGAGATGCATTTATTATCACACATCACTTGTGTTTAAACATGTAATTTGAATCCTCAAAATATAATGAAAATAATAAATCAATTTGAAAATGTTAAAGAATATAACAATATAACCGTAAAGTTGTAAACATATCTCACTTCTTTGAATGCCTTTAAAAAACTATGTAGAATACAACCCTTCTTCCACTATTATTTTAAATAGCTAAATTTTGAGTTTATACAAAGACTTCATGAGATGAGAGAGAAATGTTAGTTGACACTTTAAAATTTTTAGACTTTAAGTACTCAATAATGCTATAGATATAACTTTTTTCACAATAACATTCACAGTTGTTCACGAAGTGGTTGATTGTGAGTGATGGATCTATGAGTGTCAGTTGTGTCTACCGTTCACAATCATCTACTTTAACAATTGTGAAACTTGTTTGTGAAAAAAAATTGTGTGCATAACATTAGTGTTTGCATTACATTAGGGGGGGGGGGGGGGGAGAATTGCCCCCTCTAGCTTCGCCAATGACTACAAGACTGTTGGGCAAAGGCTTAGTGAGCCAAGTACAGCATTCAACCAAGATAGAGGCTGAGTTAAGCCAAATCTCAATTGACCTATTAGTTCTGCCATCTTTTAAGGGAATAAAGTTGCGCCCTTACCATTAGCTATAGCTTTTGGTGTAGTGGATAAGTGTTTAGTCCTAATAAAAACGTTATATACTATTGATTGATGATCATTTTTGCACATCCATGATCATTTGCTTCTACCAACATGTGTATGCCCTAGTTTTACAAGCAATGTTCACCCTTTAAATAATACATGAACATCAACTTTTTCAATCAAGTATGAGAGCATGGTACAACAGCCAGCAAGAGAATCCGTAAGCTTATTATTTAGAATTTACGGTGTATGGTTTTTGAATTTGATCACATACACGCCAATCACACGACTAATTACATTCCAAACACTCACACATGCAACTAAACTTAGATCAAATGACTAGAGCATACTAGTGCAAGTCCAAACTACAACATGTACACTAGCTATGACTTAGTGTAATATGGCCAAAAAAAGGCTTCTTCTCCTTTTTTGCATTTTCAATTTTATTTTTTTGTTATTTCTATAATTTTAATACAAACAAAAATACACATTATGTAAGAGCAAATGGAAAACATGAAGCGTACAATAATGTACACATACTCTTAGGATGATTATACCATATGAAGTACAACATGGAGAGTCAATGAGGTTATGTCTAACAAGAGATAGGAATTATCAAAGAAATGGACATGCATAATGACACTCAACTTCGAGGATCCTTCCTCACTCACACAACACTAGTTTTGGGCTTTGTAGGTTGGGTGGCTTTACACTTATAGTATATGCGAGATGTCGATGAAGGAAATAAAATTCTTTTGGAGGTGAGGCAAATGCCAACCTTTGCTTCAAAGGGTCAACAAGCTCAAGATGAAACGTGATCTCTTGTCTAGGCTAAGGAACTCGATTCTTAGATTTCTAACTTGAAACAATTTAGACAAATGTGTCTTTGTAGCACCACAGTGAAAGCAAAAGTAAGTAGCTTGAGGAATAATTTTTCTTTTTAGGTGGCAATCTTGACTCTAATTAAGATAGGTTGTGAGACCGTAACTACACCTATGGGTTGTTTGCTCTAAATTACGTTAGTTACGGTAATTTTGAAAGCCTTAAACTTCCATTTCGTTGCGAAATCTTCCATCTGCCATGACACAGAAATGAAAAATATACCATGATAAACACATTTATTAGAAACATATACCAGAAATATACCATTATAGAAGCTTCTAGTATTCCATCATGATAAAAATATACCATCATTTGTTTGTCATTTCTATGTGCCATTTCTAATCTTCCATAATTTCTATGTGTCATGGCAAACACAAGAGCCTATAATCTTATGTGTTATGCCAAACACTAGCCTATAGTCTTCCATTTTGTTGCGAGATCTACTTTTGAAAGCTTTCATGGTTGAAAATGTTAAATATTATAGTTGGTTTTTCCATCGTTTATAAATCCAATTAAAATCATAGTTGTTGCCTCATTATAATATTATCATATGTCTAGTATTATTCTAACTAAAAACTAATCAGCATTGCCATGTAAAATATATTAAAAGGGTTGAATTAACAAAAATAAATAAATGAGTAAATTACTTATCTGATCTCTATTTTTTACGCAATATTTCAATTTGATTTATAACCTTTTAGTTGTGTTAATTTGATCCTTAATCTTTCAGTGTTGTGTCAATTTAGTCTCTGCCGTTCTCTTGAATGGAAACTGCTTACGTGGCTAACGGCCAAAATAAAAAAATTAGTTTCTATTGATATGACAATAAACTAATTTTTTATTTTAGTTGTTTGTCATGTCAGCAATATCCATTCAAGAGATAACAATAAGAACAAAACTGACACGACACTGAAAGGTTAAAAACCAAATTGAAACAATTGAAAAAGTTATAGACCAAATTAAAATTATGTGTAAAAAATATAAACTAAATACGTAATTTACCCTAAACAAATATAACAATTCAAAGACTTTAATTGAAACGACGACAAAGTTAGAGGTTTAATTTTTTCTTTAAAAAATAAAGTTAAAAGATTTAGGGGATGTTTTTTACTCCCATGTATTTTCACTACACGGAAAGAACGTTTTTTACCAAAACCGTGTAAAAACAGCTATTATGTTATTTCGCAAATTTCAGAAGGCAGTCGACACATTCGATAATAATACTGAAAACCCCAAAGATGTTAGTGATATTCCCTTGAATAAAGAAAAGAGAAAGCAGAGCGACGCACATGAAAACCCAAACCCAAACCCAAAACCACACAACTCTCGTCGTGTTTTCCAAAGCTATCGGTCTCTCCAAAGCCGCCTCCACCAAAAAACCCTAACAATTCCCATTTCGTCTCCTCCGAAGGAACCAAAGGAATTTGAAAACCACAGCGTTGTTTTCAAGATCTTCGTCGCTTTAAAGCTCCAGCAACCTCGCCAGTGAAACTTGTATGTTATGTAGTATCTTGCAAGTTATCGTGTTTTCTTTCATAGATCTATTGTGTTTTCTATTATTCATGGGAAATGAAATTTTTGGAGTCTTAGGTTGTCTAGAGCAATAAGAAAAATGAAAATTAAACAAAACATTATCTGGGTTTTAAGTTAATGTTGTTGTTACATTAGGAAATACTATTGTTTGTTTGTTTGTTTTTTTAATTTTGTAATATGTTTATTGGGTTTTATATATTTGATAGTTGCTGATTCAGTTTCAGATCATAATTGGGTTTGTTTTCTTCATTGTTAGGGGTTCGGTTATTAATCACATTTCTGGGTATATAATTGTTATTGAAAGAATTGTTGAGATGGGTGATAACAAATCTCCTAGTGGGTCTCCTAAAGAGAACCCAGATAATGATTCTGATGCAAACCCACTTGCCAAGAATGATAGCTCATTGGAAACTATAGAAAGAAAAGTCCAAGACTCAATGTCCCTCAAGAAGCATAAGTTTTGGGAAACACAGCCTGTTGGACAATTCAAGGAGGCTGGCGACTCGAGTTTGCCCGACGGCCCGATTGAGCCCCCGACGCCATTATCTGAAGTCAAACAAGAACCTTATAATCTCCCAAGTCCTTATGAATGGACCACGTGTGACATGGACTCTGAGGAGACTTGCCTTGAGGTTTACAATTTGTTGAAGAATAATTATGTTGAGGATGATGAGAACATGTTTAGATTCAATTACTCCAAGGAATTTCTTAGATGGGCACTGCGTCCTCCTAGTTATTTCAGGAGCTGGCATATTGGTGTTCGTGCCAAATCTTCGAAGAAACTGGTTGCTTTTATTACTGGTGTCCCTGCCAGAATTCGGGTTCGTGATGAGGTTGTGAGAATGGCTGAGATTAATTTCTTGTGTGTTCATAAGAAGCTTAGATCGAAGAGGCTTGCACCTGTTATGATCAAGGAAGTCACTAGGAGAGTTCACTTGGAGAATATTTGGCAAGCAGCGTACACAGCTGGAGTCGTTCTTCCAACGCCAATTACAACTTGCCAATATTGGCATAGGTCTTTGAACCCAAAGAAGCTCATTGATGTTGGGTTTTCAAGGCTTGGCGCAAGGATGACAATGAGCCGAACCATAAAACTTTACAAGTTACCAGATTCACCAGTGACCCCTGGATTTAGAAAAATGGAACTTAGAGATGTTCCTGCTGTTACTCGGTTGCTTAGGAACTACTTGAGCCAGTTTGTGGTTGCACCTGATTTTGACGAAGATGATGTGGAGCATTGGCTTCTTCCAAGCGAGAATGTGGTGGATAGTTACTTGGTTGAGAGCCCCGAGACTCATGAGATCACTGATTTCTGCAGCTTCTACACGCTTCCTTCGTCTATCCTTGGCAATCAGACTTACTCGACTTTGAAAGCAGCATATTCTTACTATAATGTCTCCACAAAGACTCCGTTGCTTCAATTGATGAATGATGCTCTTATTGTAGCAAAACAAAAGGATTATGATGTTTTCAATGCATTGGACGTCATGCAGAATGAGTCTTTCCTGAAAGAACTGAAATTTGGACCAGGAGATGGGCAACTTCACTACTATCTTTATAACTACCGGATTAGGCGTGAATTGAAGCCATCTGAACTTGGTCTTGTGCTTTTGTAGTTTCATACGTTTCAGTTTTGGTTATTGGTTTAGTTTGCTGGCCTCATTCGTTTTCTTCCTCCGCATCAACAAAGATGAGAATTTGCTGCACATGCAAGAGAACGGATGCAATGACATCTAATGCCTAATATGCTTTGGTAATAAGACAACGTTGTTGGCAATGCTTATTGTTCTTGATATATTTATTTGAAAGAAAAAAGAGGTCTCTGGACTGAATATTGTTGAGATATTTCATTTTTTTTCTCATTCCATCTCTCCCCGTGCTTTTTAAATTTCAATCTTATTCACCACTTTCCCCTACATGTATCTGCAGTTCATTCATGCAGCTGGCAGTGTGAACACATGGTCCACATTTTGAGTCAAGCTGATTGCTTTTGAGTTATTTCTGTCTTATGCTACCATTAACAGTCTTTTCATACTGTCGCATGTGCTGTTTCTTTTTGTCTCTGGCTTAGTTCCTTTTGATCCTCATTTCAAATGTGTACTTATAACTCGCCTTTAACATCTATCTCATATTATATATATATATATATATTTATTTATATAAATATATATATATATATATATATAAAATCTCTTTGATATTAAACAAAATTTCTAGCCCCACTTTTAATTAATTTAATTCCGGTGATCAAATATATATATCTTCTCTGTCTGCCACCAGAGAAAATGATATTTGGGTTGATCCTTGTCAAAATAACTTCCTCATTTTAGGTGTTGGAGTAGAATTGGTTACTTTTTTATCTTCGCCTGGTCAGGACTCGAGCACATTATTAGCTCCTGTTGTTTCTAATATATGCGGTTTGGAATTCAATCAATTTTTTAGGAAAAATGTGTGCCAAAATATAGGGTAGGGATGTTGTGACTTGTGAGGGAAGAGAGGCTGTTAATTTTCCGGTTGCTTCGAAATGACATTTTATGATATGTGCTTTAATTGATGCTAATTTGTTAAAGAAATCTGGTTGCAGTATAGTAAATGTTGTATATCACCCGAGAAAACAAAGAATTCCACTCGACCTGAAGTTAATGTAAATAAGACCTTGCTTGTTAAGTTAGTTAATATCTCTACATTCTTTTTTGTATGTGTGGAAATGACATTGTCTGATTTTGTTATTTTAACTGAGTAATTATAACTTAGGTTTTGTGCTTTTTGCCTATGTCTATTGAACAGTAAGGAGTTAAAAAAAAAAAAATATATATTTATATATAAGAATAGGAAGGAGTTGGTGCAAGACGCCAGTTAAAATCAGAATTTAACCATTTGTAACCTGTGGCCACTCTTGAGTATAATCCCTCAGTTCTTATTGTGCAACAAATATAAATAAAATAAAACAGTTTTGGAGTTCTTGCCTAGAGTTTTGTAGTTTAACCGTTACTTCTTGGTGATTCCAGTGGAGACATTCAGAATTCAAATTGAAGTAAAATTTAAAAAGAAGTCCTGGAGTACTCTTTCTTGCCAAGCACCATGCATGAATGGTCAATTTTGTTCAAATGGCATGTTGCCCCCAACTCATTACGTCGTAATATGTAAAACACTTTTTGGGCGAAAGAGAACGACAGTGGCGCTTACTGTGGCCGCGAACAAGCTTGTAAGCAAAGTCCTGATCCTTAATTTGCTCTAAAATCAAAGAATCAGAACACTAAGGTACCTATAAGTACTGTTGGAGGTCCCATTCATTTTGCTTTGAACTTCTAAGCCAGTGGATTTTACTTGATCGTTTACTTGGGAGAGTCATGATGACTTTAGAAATATTCTTTATAAATAGTACAAATATGAGGGTTAGACAAAGTTGATAACGGAATCTCACGTGGATAGTAGGCTACTATTAGTAGCTAACTTCTTCCAATCTTCTTTGTAAACTCAAGAATGATATGGCTAGATAGATGTATGGAAAGACACTCAAACTTTTAAACTATAACTTTTGATGATCTCCACGAAAGGGGTTGTTGTCCTTTAAAGGGGGGAGAGAAGAAAAAGATTACAAAAAATAATTATTGCTAACTTTTTTTTTTTTTTTTTAACATGGGAGTTAAGAGCTTTTTGAGCATCTAACTAGATGTATACGTATCCAAATAATGATAAGGATACATCTAGTCTTATACATGAATTAGGATAAAGTCGCAGCCGGAAAGAGTGAGGATAGTTGAACCAAAATGTCCCTAGTCTAGTAGTGTACTACTACATTGATTTGATCGAGGTCCTTGGAACTGAACTGACCAACCAAGCTTTAAAGCTTAGCAAACTCTTTACGGTTGTGGCAAGGCAAGCTGTGGCAGATAGATGTTTTGGTTTAGCAGCAACCTGACCGAAGATGTGATGGTGGAAAGCTTTGAAAGGCTGCGTGTGAAATAATCTTTGATGCGGTTCAAGTGTGTATCTAAATCCTATTTTGCTCTTGTTGGAGGCCCTGGTTTAATCACCAAATACTACGCTTGCACAGCAACAAGAGAAAATTCGCCACTGCCTATTGGCACCGTGTTACAAGAAAACCTTGAACTTCACCTTCCATTATTGAAACACAAGCTGCCTAGAGATCTATATTTACTATTAGTTGGAGAGATTGTCTATAAAATGGTTCAGTCCATGCAATGTAAATTACTCGTTTCATGGCCAAGCAGCTAAAGACAGTTGAGGTATAATCTTCGAAAGTACCGAGTCTAGGAGAGTAATCATGCTTCCGTTCCATGCCTGCTTTTATTCAGTTTTCCCCACAGCTTATAACATACTTGAATAGAGTTAATCAGTGGTTGGCTGATGATGACAATGCTCAGGTGATCCCTCAATATCCCAAATCCTGTAAGGCGGAACTAGTGGCAACACTGAGTTTGGTTCGAATTTTAAAACTTGTGGAATTACATTTTAGATTGATCGGAACTAAAATGAAAATGCATTTGTTGAACAATAGTAGATTTTCTCCCTTTTGGACCACACATACTTAGGCACATATTAAACAGAAATGCTAAGTCTCCGACTACACTGTCCATCAGGCTTGAAATTTTTTAAAGAAAATAAAATAAAGATAATTCTATCATTTCCATTCCATTGTTCATATATTACTGCCTTACCATTGACAGAAATGACAAATTTACAGAATCCAAACCTGTGATGACTGATAGACAGGTAGCTTACATAACAATTCTCTCATCACCTGGTCTACTATGAAGGGATGCAGTATCATTCTTAGCACAACCAACAATAAAACAAACTCTATTTGACTGCACCCAAAGAAAATGTGAAAAGCAAAGGAATCTAAATTTACAAATTCTAATCATTGGTATCATTCCTCCAGTTTGGTATATGATAAATCCATATCTCATGCCATAAGCACGATCTCACCTCGTGAACCTGTCAAGGATATAAAAATATAAAGTTAGTAAGTGAGAAATTAATGGCATAATAAGTGAGAATCTGGACTTTGGATTATTACATTTCTCAAAAATCTCTTTAGCTAGATGTAAGAAGGAATCCGTGTCTTCAGCCATCTTTGAAACCCTCTCTGCCTCCTTAACTGCTTCAGCTGCCACAAATGATTTGTTTTCTGCGTCAGCAATCTTGCAGGCAGCAGCCTCTGCTGCTGCTTCTACTGTATCACCTATGGTCAAATAACCAATGCTCTGCAACGGCCTAGGCTGGATGTCCTGTTTTGGGGTAGGGGTAGGTAAAGGTGTCTTTGTCCCAGATGACACATCAGTTTTCATCTTGTAGCAGTTTTGGACCTGCATTTTGACAATATGATAACTTCAGTTTATATTCCACCTCAACCTATATTAACCAGTTTAGGATAGGGTACCCTTGAGTAACTCTGCTTATGTTTTCCCTTTCAAGTGCTACAACAAATTCTCTTCCTCTTTAACATCATGGACTTCCCACCCCCCCACAACAACCACAATTTGTTTGGGTAAAAGGAAAAGTGGGTAGGCCTCTGTATTCAGTTGCATAGTTCACAAGAATTTATTTCTTTTCATTAGGACATGCTAGTAATTCAATATATGTAACACCAGACAGTAGAGCAGGGAAACCGAGGGGGAAGAAGGCAAACTTCTCACCATATGTAGTGATTATACATCCAGTTGTGAAACATTTCTCTCCTTCTTTAGTAAGTAAAGTTCAGAAAAGCAAGATCACTAGGCTCACAAAAAATGAGATTTAATGATTGCAAATGAACATCCCAGAAAGTATATTCAACTAATTTTGTGTATAAGTTTCTTATCCTATATTCAATGACAAAAGCTAGAGAAAACAAAGAAATTCCTAATACATGGCTACTTTACATAAGCATCATCAACCATTTTCTTTTGTTACTTCCATCAGAGTACCAAGCGAGCGTAGGTGTCTGACCTGCTTCTGGTGCACACACCTGAAACAACGTCCAGGTTTGGAAGAACTGACATTGTTGGAAGTTTCTCAAACATTGATTCCTCTGCTTATCTATTGCAGAGACTAGACAAGCCTTAATGGCAAATTACAAGCCTCACACTGCAATATCTAGCTCTTAGTTCCCAAGATCCAGAAGGAACTGGAATGACTAGGAAATAATGGATGACACATATCTTCTTAGATTTCCTCTCTAACCTTCAGATAATAATTATCATTCATAATGAGGTAACCAAAAAAAGCAAGAAACTAAAGCCTAGGCAGCTGGGCACTGAAGCAAATGTCTAGCTTGATCTTGCAAGAGATCCGTATTTATAGAATAAGAAGTAAATTAAAGACTGCAGTGTTAATGACCAAATAGCGACTCTAACTTTATATATACATTTGAGCATAATGCTTGAAATTGCAAGGCTTGGACGAATGAATTAAGCAATTGGGGAAAGAGGCATTCATTATGTGAAATAATTAGAGATTAATCTGCAATGAAAAGCATTAAACCACCTTTTCGAGCTTGTCTTGTGTAACCAGCCTTCTCAACCTTGTACTCAATAGCCTCCTAAAATTTTGTGGAACCTCATGCCTTTGCTGCAATAATTATTTATGAAATAAGACGGTGATAATTTCTATTAAACATGATAGCCAGAGTAACAATAACAGAAGTATGATACAGAAGCAGGTGAAAAAAATCAGTAACATATAATAATAAAGCTAAGCTAAAATTCAAAAGTTAATGGTGCATGTGCGGTCCTCCATAAAAAATGATTTTCTTTCATACTAAGCCTGCATAATTTTTTGACATCAGCAGAATCTTAAGTTATTTCTTTGTAAACCAAATAAATAAATTCCTCCATGGTATTAACTGATAATGACATGCATGAAAGCAAATGAATCATACCTCAATAAAGCTAACAATTTTGCTAGTGTCCAATCCATTTGGCTCGTTCAAGGTGGAAAGTGCTTCAAAAATCATTGCATTATAACTAGTAACAAATAATAAAATATGTTAGACATAACAGGTTTGTATTTGAAAAAAGATTGTAAATTATTGGAAATTTGTAAAATACACAGCATAGCAATTGTGGGCTTAAATAAGGAATCGTTTCTGTTTTATGACTTTGTGCATGGGTTTCATATTTGTGAGTTGACCAACTTATTCATCCATTTATTTTGATAACTTAGGGAACCTATTTAACGAAAAGCCCTTTGGACTCGCCTTTAGCGAAAAAAACCTACAGGAAACTTATCCCACCTGCAAGAACCAGTAGCTGGGTAATCTAGGGGCATTCACCCTTAAAGGCTAAGCAATTTATGCTCATGCCCAAGAGCAGAGTTGACTAACTTAAATTTTTTAGTGAAAAAAAGGGATATATATTTTTCTAATTTTACTTCCTCTAAGTCTCTAACACACTCTTGCCTCACCATATTCTCAGAAATGAAACCTCTAAGTGATTACTCACATAGAACTCCTCTAATCTTAAAAAAGGTGTAACTAACAGATCTGCTAAGATGGATGGGGGAAAAAAGTAGTTTTTTTTTTACTAATAGTAAAAAAAAAGTTATCATAATGGGTAAAACTTGGTTCTTATGTGTTGTATCTTGAGTTCTCAAATTAAATTAAACCATGTGGCTGCATTAGTCAATAATTCGCATGGTTGAATTTAATTGTGCTTAGGGAAAGATAATACTGATTGTGCTGCATTAATGCAACTACATGGTTGAATATAATTGGGGAACCTAAGGAATTGTCCCTAAGTTTTGACCTATCATAATACATGGAAGAGGAGTTATGTAAGCCCATGGAAGGCACAGCAAAACAGGATAGTGACATGAGGCTACATCACTGCATCAATTTAAGAATTTACCAGATAACACAGCTATGCAGTTCCCACAACAAGTAGCTACAGAACTTCCAGTTCTACCTCATTTATAGTATTTCATTGACTAGAGAAATTTTAAATTGAGATTTGTAAGATAGCATTCCATAATCCACGCAAATTTATTGTGGGCAGCATGATACATAGGTGTCCAGGTAAGGGATCAAGATATAATATCTCTCGTTATATAGATTTTACTTACAGAACAATTTTCTTTTCATACTCTACTTACAATGAATCCTAAATGCAACAAATCATTTTTGGACATCTGCTGACACACAACCCACTTCTTATCTACTTAAATAAAGGACTATGTTACAGTATGAATTGATTGCCAATTTGCAATCTTATATCTATTGGTTAACCGAAACAGTCATTGGCCTTGAACATGCATATACTACATTCCCTTCTTCCCTGACTTGTTAACCAACTGCCCTTCACAGTGGTTGCACAAATTTATAAGATTCTAAAAGTCTATCTTTCTCCCACTCATCATTCCTCACCTTTTGACACTCAGAAAAATTCCAATCACTCAGCAGACATGCAAATACATGCAATGTAAACTTCATAGTGTACGTTTGCGTAGCTGATTTTCTGCGTGCGTTAACGTTTGCGTTTCACTTGGCTGGTCCCATGGCACTGTTCATGGACCAGCCAAGTGATGAAAAACGCGTGGCACTGTTCCCATGGCACTATTCCGCAATAAAAAATATTTTGCTATAGTGTTTTCACCAATAAGTTTTCAGTTTTCAGCAAATAAGTGGTATCCAAACACACCCATAGTATAATACAGCATCAAGGAGTAACCTGCATATTTTTTTTGGTTATGAAAAGACGAAAGAGATTTTCAGCATCAAAGGCAAGAGAAACAAATAGGTGCCATACCTTGAAGCATTTTTCCCATCTGTTAAGCTTTTTGTAGAATCGTCCACATTTGGATCAGCTGCTGTATCATGTGCAACTGAAGCAGCAACAGAGGTCTGCACACTGGATGGTGTAGTAGTGGGAGTATCTGGGTTGGCTTTTGCTTTTGATGACCGTGATTTTTCCCGGGGGCCTTGGCCACCAGCACTAACGCTCATGTTTCGCCATTTATCCTACTCATGTGGAAAATAATGAGAGCACATACCAAGCACAATATTAAATTTACATACTGTGGTACCATTTTTTATTAGGATGAAAAGAAGCCGCATTCCAATAATAACAGATATGCACAAGAAATTACACTATATGGTTGCACAACATCCTCAACAATTAGTAAAAACTAAATGACCTGCAGCAAACCGCAGGGTACAGAGTTGCCCATCAAATAAACTCTCAAACATACTGATACCAACTAAACCACAACCATCAGCTCTCTCTCTCTCTCTCTCTCTCTCTATATATATATATATATAGAGGTTTGGGGGGGGGGGGGGGGGGGTTGAAATCTAACTTTTTGGGTGTAGCTAACTAAACAGAAACCATATCTGACTCTTAATTGCCAGTTCAGGATAGAGTTAATCTCCCTTGACAACCTGCCTATCAATAAAAATGGTTTAGCCTTCGTTTGAACGAACTTATTTTCACCTCACAATAGAATGTACAGCTTTTTAAGGCATCACATTTTTCAAAGTACAGCTGCACTTTTATGCAAAAAAACTAAATAAATAAAACTAGCTTACAAAAATAAGCTCATCCAAATGCATACTTAGAAAACAAGTTTTCCAGGCCTGGGCTCGTGCAAATGAGCTTAACAAAAATATGGGCTTTATTATTAAGTAGACTGGGGGCTAGCAAAAATCACAAAGCCAGTGTTTTCTCACTTAATACCATAAGCTCTATCAATTCATTAAGCTTTTATGACCCAGAGGTTAAACCATTTTATTCCACAACTACTTTAAATTTTTTGAGACACCTCACATCAAATTCAAAGGCTGTAGAGCCAATTCACTGACCAAAATTAATGTAAATATGCAGTAAACCACTTCCCTGTATTGATACCTACAACTGATGACACCATCTTCCCGAATCCAATTCCAAAGAGAATACCAAAACAGAGAGCAATTAGGAGACTGTCATATAAATGGGTCTTAAATTATAAGTCAAAATGGAGAAAGACGATGCAGATAGTGACACGTTTGAAGAAAAATAAGATTAAATATCGACAGATTCTAGAACTGTGGTCTAATTTTGATGTGGGACTTTCTTAGCCCCTTTCGTAGGCTACTTTAGTTATTATTGAGTCTTAGTATTAAGTTTATTAAGTTAGAAAGTCTCTGGTACAGTTTTAATCAAATTTTACTAGAATAAAGGTAATATGGTAAATCCCAGATTTTCAGGAATGGGTTGTCCTTGGATGTACCAAACGCTCATGATTCTTACTTTGTGTTTTGAGACCTTTTTCTTAGGTGGTTTAGAGGTTCTTTACTTTTTATTTATTATTAAGAGTATTGGTCTTTCTAGAAATAGGTTATTTTATGAGTCCTAGTCCTTTTAGGAAAGGATTTAGCAATGGCTACATAAAGGCTTTATCGTAGTCAATAACATTGACAGTGAGATTGATTTTAATAAAATTCCAGCAGCTGATCTTAAGTTTTGAGGTTGTGAATTTTTGATTGCTTCCTCCTACCTAAGTGTAATTGCCTAGTGTTATCTTTATTTCTTGTTCTACTCACTTTTTTAACACCAAACAACCATCAACATATACAAGTTTCCACCTTTTTTTGCCTAACCCTTAAAAATCAAACCCTAATCAAGAATCCTTCAAGATCTCATCAAGACATCTAATTTACTGCTGAATTACTAAAGATCCTATATTGGAATTGGAATCAGAGCTTATTAAGGTTTCTATCCTGCATCTAAAAAGAAACACTTTCAACAATCCCAGTCATTCAGATATTGCATGGTGGGGAAAAAAAACTCGAGTCTTTGCCACAGCCAACTTATGACTCAAAATTCTACAAAGGAAATGATCAAAAATATATATCATATATCACATAACCAATTTTCTACATAGTCCACAACACTTCCTTATATGTAATATTCTCTAATAATCACCATGGTGCCTTTCCACCCTAATCATTAATTATAAGGAGACCTACTAAAAAGAGGGTAATCTTTTACTTACTATCATTGTGAAGGTTAATACAAGTCAATGAGCAATAGCACTGCATTGTAGTCAAAAGCAAGCCAGGTGCTCGCCTAGGCACCGAGCAAGGCGAGGCACCACTAAGGTGCTTTAAAGGATTTAAGGCAAGGCACCTTTATTGAGGCGCTTGCCTTTAGAGCCTAGGCGAGCAAGGTGACCGCCTTAAGCAATCAAAAAGGCACTAAGGCGAGAGCCTCAGGTGTTTTTATTTTAAATTTTATTTTTATTTTTTTTATAGAAGTTTGTTGTGAAATCTATTATCAGATTATTAATTTAAAAAGCAAGTTATAAAACCTATTATTAGTTAAATTAATTTACAAAATTTTGTTGTAAAACTCATTGTTATATAGAATCTTGTTGTAAACCTATTGTTAGAATAACTAATAGAGCCTAAACCACGTTAATCCTTTTTGAAATAATTTGATAGACATAATTTCTTTATGCAACACATTGAAAAACACTTCATTATAATATTTTAATACACTAGGTACATACGATTCAAGTGCTATAAGTATAATAAATATATTAAGAATTTGGTGTCTTGCTTCACTTAGGCTAGCACCTTTTTGTCGCCTCAGGCGATAGAAGGCCTTGGCGCCTTAAAGTCACCTTTCGTCTTTGACTACCTTGTAGCACTGAGAGGAGCTATACATCATAGCTTATGATTCAATAAAGATCGAATTCATTCCCGATATTTTCATAATCATCATCAGTCAAACATCTTCAAGACCATTCATCCAAAAAAAAAAAAATCCTTCAAGTTATGCATAACAAACAATCTCTAAACTATCAATAGTGTTGGTTTGATGATTTTCACATACAATGAAACCAGGCAATAATACTTGCAGAAATCTCATCTGGGTCCAAATATATAAGCTCAAAATAAAAAATAAGTCTGACCCCAATAGCATATAAATCATAAAGGCACGTTCTATGGTTGCAGCTAATAAAAATTCAAGGTTTTTCTTGTTTGTTCATTAAAAACCCACAACACAAAAACACATAAACACGTACATATAAATAGAATAGAGGGAGAAAGAGAGAGAGACCTTGAGATCAATGTTGGAGCGAGAAGAAAGGAAGGGATTGAACTCAGGGTCTCTCTGGATGTCTTTCCATTTGCCAGTGCCGTGTTTGGCCACTCCTGCACGTAGAGCTTCTTCTTCCTCCGATGTCCACTTTTGTTTCGGGTTTCCCATCTCTCTGTGTCTTTTTTTGGTGCCACTCGCTCGCTTCCAAAGCCTACAAATAGTCAAATACACGGTTTCTTCAGCGCTGCCTCTGATATCGGCTTCGTTTTGGTTTTGGTTTCGTTTCGAGGGTTGCTGCTGTTGCTTGTTCTTGTCGTGCCACTTTCCAACGACATTGAACCCTTACGAAACGGCAGGGTTTTTAATCCCGTAATTTTCTTCCAATCAAACTTGGCCATGTCATAAGGGTAAAATGTCATTTATCGTTTTTTCCTTATAAGAAAAAACCTAAAAAATGAAAGAGATGTTAATTATTATTCCTATATTAAAAAAAAAAGATGTTAATTATTATTCTTCTTTATTCGAGAGAATATAATTTTAAGCCTAATCGGCAAAACATATTATTTATGTTTTACCATAATTCATTTCAGTTTTCTAAATCTGTTTTGTTTATTTAAATCCTTTAAATTTCAAATTTATTCAATTAAGGTCTCTTTATCTATTTTTGTTAATTGTTGTGGTTAATTATCCAAAATTTTAAATCCAATTGATGATTAAAAAATAGTTTTCAATTTATTTTTAAAAAAAAATTTAATAGAAGTTGATGGAGAGGTTTTAATTGAATAAACTTGAAACTTGAATTACTAAAATGAATAAAAACAATGTTAGAGAACTTAAATGAATTCCGGTAAAATTTAGAAGGTAAGTTTTGCTTTTTAGCCTAATTTTAAAAGATAAATTATGGAAAACTAAATCTCAATGAAAATAATTGAAAGAATCTTTGTTAGGAACCTGGTAGTTCTAAATGGGGACGAATAAGAATTGTAGGGAATTGACTTAATTCGAAGTAGTCACCATCCATATAGAAAGAAAGAGATTAAGAGAGAAATGCACTAATGCACTAAGCAATTCGTTTGTTCTTCAATGATGGAAATGTAATTACAAGTAGGTATTTATAGAACCATAAAACTATTCTATTGGCCCACATGGCATTATCCTAATGGTCTTATTATTCCCCATGTGCATTAATAATTCGAACATGTGTTAAATGTGATTAACATGCTTGAAATTGTAACTAACTAACTAAATGCATTCTATACCCAAATATGGGTTCCTAACATTCTTCGGTCGCTTCACTTTGTAATAGAGCAGGATAATCCAAGGGAAAATACTCTTAGGTAGGGGTGTCAATATTCGACCCAACTTGCGAACATGACACGAACTCGACATGAGTTTTTGTGGGTTGGGGTTAGGCCTTAGCGGGTTTGGGTCATAAACGGGTTAACCTGAAAGTGACACGATAAGAAACGTGTTATAAGTGGGTCAACCCACCCGCAATAAACATGTTTGACACGCCAATTTATTTGCATCAACCCGAAATGACCCATTTATCACAACCCGTTTAACTCGTATAACAAATAAATATTCATTTTATTTTAGATTTTTCAAATACCTTTAATATCCAACCTATATTTTAAATTTAGAAAAAAAAAGTGAGTAATTAAAAAAATTTACAAGGGATATAATTGGAAATTGAAACTTTACAAACCCTAAGGATATTATATTTTTGTTGAACTATGTTATTTTGAATTTGGATTGAAGTGTATGCACTTCTTTTAGGGTGTAAAGAACTTATTTCTAAATAGATGTTATATATTTTTTGAACTATATTATTTTGAATGTGGGTTTGAAACTTGAAGTGTATGCACTACTTTTGAGATGTAAACAAAATTTATTTCTAGATGGATGTTATATTTAATATTATGCAAGTTGAAATGGGTTGTGTTACATTCGTGTCAATCTAACACGACTCGTTTATTAAGCGTGTCAAGTGGGTTAGGTCAGTTCGACCCGCCTTATTAACAGGTCGGGTTAAGTTGAAGGATTATGACACAATTATTAAATGGGTCGGATTCGGGTTGAGCCATTTAGTCGAATACCCCTACCTTGACACGACACAAACCCGACATCCCGACATGCTAATCCGAATTGACACCCCTACTCTTAGGCCTTTTGCTATCAAGAAGGAGGGAAATGGATTGAATGAACATAATTATTTTGGAATAATATTAATTTCATTCCCTTATTCTGGACTTTTAGGTAAGAGAATAAATCATTTAGAAGTTTAAGTTGGAGGGAATAGAATGGGTAGGAGGGAATACTCATTCCTCTCTTTTCCCTCAAAATTTTAACACTTTGTTTGAGAGGAGGGAAATGAATGGAAACAAATTGAATGAAAATAATAATTTTAGAATATTTTTTTCATTCCCTTGTTTAGGAGTTTAAGGAAGGGAATTGAGTGGAATGGAAATGAGAGAATACTCACTCTTCAATTTTCTTTTAAAATCTCAAATTTTCATTCTCCCTAAAATTAGGAGGAATTGAAGGAAATGAAATTATATTTAATTGAATTTTTGCTAAGACTCACAAAATAGCCCTTTACATTTTGCTCTTTATTTTAAAATAGGGGTATAATAGTAATGTTGTTATAAAATGATTTCATTTATTTATTTTTCCCTTTTTAATTCTTACATATTCCATTTCATTCCTTTATGATTTACTTATTTTATTTTATTCCATTCATTTATGAACTCTCAAACAAAGTGTAAAATTTCATTCTCTCCAAAATTGGTGGGAATTGGAGGGAATGAAATTAGGTTTAATGATTTTTCTATAAAACTCTCAAAATACCTCTATACATTAAACCATTTATTTTAAAATAAAGGCATAATAGTAATATTGTTATAAAATTATTCTATTTCATTCCTTCTATGTTTCTCACAAATAAAGTTTTTAAATTCCATTCATTTATTTTAAAACATCCAAATAAGATTACTTAATTCATTTATAAAAAAGATTACTTATTTCTATTTTATTCCACTCCTTTATGATTTACTCATTTCATTCCTTTATGAACTTTCAAAGGAAGAGTTTAATTCTCTATCTCTTTATCTTTTGGTGCCACTCGCTCGCTACCACAACCTACAAATACACAATTTCTTCAGTGCTTTAATCTTGATTTGCTTTTGGTTTGGTTTTAGGGGTGGTTGTTGTTGCTCGTGCTTGTCTTGCCACTTTCCAACGACATTGAACCCTTACGAAATGACAAGGTTTTCATCTTGCCATTTTCTTCTAATCAAACTTTGCCATGATATGTTGGAGGGAAAATTGTCATTTTAAAAAAACCATTTATATTTTTATAGAAAAAAACCAATAAAATGAAGACATCTTATTTTATTTTAAAAGAGTTTTTTTTTTTTTGGTTGACGAAGATGTTAAAAGAGTTGGTAGTCCCTTTTAAAAAAACAGTTGGTAGTTAATAAATATACAATGACACTATCATTTAATATTAACAATTATTCTTTATTTTACTCATCAAAAAAAAAAAAACAATTATTCTTTATTTGGGAAATATAATTTTTAAAAACTTGACATCCATCAATCAATCTATCTATAATATATTATAAAAAGTTGAATATCAAAACTGTGGATTCACACATAACACAACGATGACACATATACCTTTACTGAAGCACATAACCTTGATACGTAACAAAATAGTCATTAAATGAAGGGTGATATGGACTAATAATGTTATGTGGCAAGTTTCAATTTGTTTAAGTGATACATGTTAGCCAATTATGCTAGATGACATGTTATTCAATGACACAATCTATTTATCTATAATGTATTATAAAAGTTGAATCCCAAAACTGGTGGATCACACAACGATGACACATGTACCTTTATTGAAGCACATAACCTTGACACGTAACAAAATAGTTATTAAATGTAGGTCGATATGGACTAATAATGCTATGTGGCACCTATTTCATATACTATAGCCCTATGGGTGTTTCTCAATGAGTGCTCCCATCCTCTCCCCTCCGCCCCACCTCTCCTCTAGACCACAACAACTTCCTCCACCTCCACCCTTAATACATGCACAAGCCAATCCACCTTTTGTTAACTTCCCCACCCTTCCCTATTTCTTCCCTCCTCCTCAAATCCCTTTCCAACAGCCTTGTTATTGGCCTAGTCAGTTTGGTCAATACATACCCCACCACACGCCGACCCAACCATCCTTACCCCCTCTGAACCCTAATCCTCCTAAGCCGCCACCTTCTTCACAATCCAAGCCTTCACCTTCACATGGGGAACGGGGGAAATCTGCTTTTTTTCGCATTGACACAAAGGCCTTCTTCTTGGCTTTTGACGGAGGACGTATGGATTCTTATTCCATTACAGAAAGACGAGGAAGGTACCATGGCTCTATCCGGGTTGGTAGATCGGGATTGGACTAGATCATTGCATGCTTGGTTGAGTTACGTAGTTGGGATTTTAGCAAGCAACATTTTTTCAAACGGTTTCGTGAGAACTATAAAACTTTGGAGTGCTTTAGTAGGTTGAATAAGGGTGGTTGTTTTGTGGAAATATTTGAGTATCATAATGGGGCTCGACGTGGTTGTTTGCGTGTTCCAGAAGGTTTTCGTAAGGGTGGCTGGGCTTTTCTTGAAAAGAAGTTATGTGATTTTTTCTTTGGAAAACATGTTTCTTGGCCGGGGAAGGAGGTGGATGCTGGCGGGGTTAGGTTTGCAAAACCCACCGGTAACCCAAGGACTCAAGCTTGGAAAGACCTTAATGATCACGTGAAATTAGGAGGTGATTTAGATTTGGAGAAACAATTTCCTAAACTAGCTGGCACGTTAAACCAGAGGGAGGGATTTGGGGGATTTGATTTTATTCCAAAAACAAATATCTCAACTCACCTTGTCTTTGGAAGGCCAATGCGTGTGTCTACTTTGAAGTGGACTAAAGCCCATTTTTCTTTAAACATATCAGTTGATTTTGAGGGAAGGGGCCAACGTGTGGTGAAGTGGGCCAATTTTGTTCAGCCCAAGTCTGTTATAGTTGATATAACACCTACTGAACGTGGGTCTGTTAAGCAAGCAGATGGTGGGCCTATTAAACAGGCCCAAGAAGATCATACTGGTGACATAAACCACTTGTATTTACAAGGCTTGTCACGATCTTGTGAGCGTGGTAAGGGATCGGGCTTACAAGTCATTGTCGAGAAGTCACAGCTAAGTACCGGTGAGATGGAAGGGGAGCTTCCAAATTCCGATGGAGGTTCCGACTCGGCGGTGCAGTTGGGTTTTGTTCAGATGGGTGATATTGGCGAGCTAGGAGGGGCTTTTTTAAATCCCGGCGAAGAACCCGACAAGGCGATGCAGGAGGATTTTGCTCCGACGGGTTGTACAGGTAGCGGCGCCGAGGTGGGGGCTCCTTCCACTGTCTTAGTTGCCGGCGATCCAACGACGGGGAGTCTGATAAGTGGGGATGTGGAGGTTTCGCATGGGTTGAGCTTCGGTGATCACCCCAGATTCACTGATGCTGTGGTCGGGTGTTCGAAGACACCGGTAAAGAGGGCCGAGGTGTCTTGCCATCAGCCTTTCTTGGAACTAAACAGGTTTTCTCCTATTTCTGAGATGGTTTCGGATTCTTTCGAAGAAGAGACGCGGTTGGTGGATTGGGTCAATCCCACAGAGTCGGACAGGGATAAGGAGGAGCGGCAGTTGATGGAATATGTCCCTTTGGCTCAATGGGATCCTAACGGGGGTTTGGTGTTAATGACTGAGGAAGTTGACCCAGTTGACATCTCTGTGGAGGATGATTTGGAACCTTCGGCTTGGGTGAGTAAGAAGGTTAAGGGCTTCGGTAAATGGGTGGGCTTCCCTATAGATTCCTGTGAGAAGCAGTGTGTTGAATTTTTTCAACGACTTGAGAAAGTGTGGGAGGAACAAGCTGCAGCAGGCAGCCTTCGTCGCACTGCTACTTCCTCTACAAAAGGTATGAGGGAATTACAGAATTTAATTTCTACAGTTAATTATGATGGTCAAGCTGGTAAACGAACCAGGGAGATTGTGAAATTCAGTGGGTTGGGTTCTAATGGTTGTCCATGAATTTGAGACTTTTATCTTGGAATGTGAGAGGATTTAACAATCCTCATAAGAGGGATACTGTGAAGAATTTACTTAAGGAATGGAAGTGTGAGGTTGTGTGTTTTCAGGAAACCAAACTGGACCGTACCAATTCCACTGCTGTGAAAAGTCTTTGGGGTAGTTCTTTTGTGGATTGGGTGGCTTTAGATGCCATTCACACAGCAGGAGGTATTCTTGTGGTCTGGGACACAAGGGTATATGAGAAAATTGATTGTGTGGTGGGTAGCTTTTCTGTTTCAGTCTTGTTGAAAGGGGTGGCAGATGGTTTTGTTTGGTTATGCACGGGAGTTTATGGCCCAAATGATGCCAGTTTGAGGGATGCTTTATGGGCAGAGCTTGATAGTGTGAGAGTGAGATGGAGTTCAGCTTGGTGGGTTTTAGGTGATTTCAACATTATTAGATACCCAGCTGAGCGTTTTGGTTGTAATTCGTTTAGTCCAGCCATGTTCAATTTTTCGGACTTTATTGAGAGAAATTTTTTGGTTGATCTTCCTTTGGTCGGGGGTGATTATACGTGGTTTAGAGATTCAGCGAACCCTGCTATGTCTCGCATAGATAGAGTTTTGGTTTCAGCTGATTGGGAGGAACACTTCTTGGATGTAATTCAAAGGCCTCTCCCTCGGGTGGTTTCTGATCATTGTCCTATTCTTGTGGAGGCAGGAGGCATGGCGAGGGGGAAAAGTCCCTTTAAATTTGAGAACATGTGGCTAAAAGTGGAGGGTTTTGTGGATCAAGTTAGGGGCTGGTGGAACAGTTATCATTTTGTGGGATCCCCTAGTTTTGTTCTTGCATGTAAATTCAAGGCTCTTAAAAAAGATTTGAAGCATTGGAATAAACATGTTTTTGGGGATGTGCATTATAGAAAAAAATGTTTGTTGTCTGAGCTGTTGGATCTGGATATGAGAGAAGGTCTGCAAGTGCTGACTATGGCAGATAAAGCAAGAAAAATTGAGATTAAGGCGGAGATCGAATCTTTAGCTTCTTTGGAGGAGATTTCTTGGAGGCAGAAATCAAGGGCTTTGTTCTTAAAGGCGGGGGACAATAACACTAGGTTTTTCCACAGGCTTGCTAATTCACATAGACGAGCTAATACCATGAGGGGTGTGGAGGTTGATGGCATTATGTATGAAGCTGAATCAGATATTCAGGATCAGGTGGTGGGTTTTTATAAGAGTCTTTATCAGGAACCTGAGGATTGGAGGCCCACTGTTGATGGGTTAGATTTTGCTAGTTTGGATGAGTCTGATAGGCTTTCTCTTGAAAGGGAGTTTGATAGGGAGGAGATCATTGCTGCACTTCGGGAGGCTGAGGGTGATAAGGCTCCTGGTCCTGATGGCTTTACCATAGCTTTCTTCCAAAAGTGTTGGGGTGTGATAGAAGAGGATGTTATGGCTTTTTTTGCAGACTTTCATAGCCAATGCATCTTTGAGAGATCTCTGAATGCTACTTTTCTCTGTTTGATACCTAAGAAGATTAAAGCTGTCAATATTAAAGATTTTCGGCCCATTAGCCTTGTGGGAAGTTTGTACAAACTTCTGTCAAAAGTGTTGGCGTCTAGGCTTCGAAGTGTTTTGGACAAACTTATATCCAACTCTCAAAATGCCTTTGTAGGGGGAAGACAGATTCTAGACTCTGTTCTTATAGCAAACGAATGTTTGGATAGTAGATTGAAGAGTGGTGTTTCGGGTGTGATCATTAAGTTGGATATAGAGAAGGCTTATGACCATGTAAATTGGAATGCCTTGTTTTACTTAATGGAGAGGATGGGTTTTGGGGAGACGTGGGGGAGGTGGGTGAAGGCTTGTATCACTACAGTTCGTTTCTCAGTGCTTATTAATGGGTCCCCGACTGGCTTTTTTGGTAGCTCACGTGGTCTACGTCAAGGAGATCCTTTATCTCCTCTTTTGTTCTTGTTGGTGATGGAGGTGTTGAGCAGGTTATTAAGGAGGACAGAAGAGGGTGACTTTCTTAGGGGGTTCCAAGCAAGTCCCAATGCAAGAGGAGGTTTGCATATTTCTCATCTTTTGTTTGCTCATGATACTATTCTTTTTTGTGATGCTTCTAGGGAACAATTATTATATATAAGGATGGTGTTGATCTTTTTTGAAGCTATTACAGGCTTAAAAGTAAATGTTGGCAAGAGTGAAATTGTGCCAGTTGGTGAGGTTGGGAATTTGGGTGCTTTAGCTCGCATTCTATGTTGTAAGGTTGGTCGTTTGCCTATGTCTTATTTGGGAATGCCTCTTGGGGCTCATTTTAAGGATGCTTCGATCTGGAATCCTATTTTAGAGAGGGTGGAGAAGAAGCTTGCTGGTTGGAAGCGGTTGTATTTGTCAAAAGGAGGTAGGCTTACTTTATTGAAGAGTACTTTGTCGAGTCTCCCAACTTATTATCTATCGCTGTTTACAATTCCGCAACACATAGCAGACAGACTAGAGAGGATTCAGAGGAATTTCCTGTGGGGGAGTTCTAATGATGTTTTCAGATATCCGCTTGTTGCTTGGGATAAGGTTGTTTGGCTGGTGGAGATAGGGGGTTTGGGGATTCGGAAGATTGGGCTTTTTAATCAAGCTCTACTTGGGAAGTGGCTTTGGCGATTTGGGAAGGAAGCTACTCATTTATGGCGTCAGGTAATAGCCACCAAATATGGAGAGGATAGTGGAGGTTGGTGCACTAGAGTTGTGAGAGGGACTCATGGTTGTGGGTTATGGAAGAATATTAGGAAAGGTGCAGATAATTTTTTCAGTTATGTGGTGTATGCAGCGGGAGAGGGCAATCGTATACGGTTTTGGTACGACTCTTGGAGTGGTCCTACTCCTTTGAAGGAATTATACCCGGAATTGTTTGCATGTGCTGTGGTTCAGGAAGCTCTGATTTCTGACATGATTATTTTTGCACCAGATGGGGAAGGTAGGAGTTGGAACTTCCATTTTTGACGCAATTTTAATGAATGGGAGTTGAGGAGATTTTATTCATTCTATGAGCATGTCTCTGCCAGGATTCCTAGTGGGGAGGGTGAGGATATCTTGATTTGGCAGTTGAATCGCAGTGGTGTCTTTGATGTGCGATCCTTGTATATTGCTTTATTGAAAGCCCCTTTTGTTTCTTTCCCTTGGCAGAGCATTTGGTGTGTAAAGGTACCTAAAAGGGTATCTTTCTTTTTATGGACTGCTGCTAGGGGTGGGATTCTCACAATAGATAACCTTGTTAAGAAGAACTTGCCCCTTGTTAACTGATGTTGTCTATGTAGGTGTGATGAGGAGACTGTGGATCACCTTTTGATCCATTGTAGGTTTGCATCTGCTTTGTGAAGTGAGGTCCTTATTATGTTTGGGGTTAAGTGGGTGATGCCGTACACTATTGTTTCTCTTTTTTTTGCATGGAGGAATTGGTTGGGAACTTACTCTTCAAAGGTTTGGAATTTGGTACCAGCATGCCTTATGTGGTTAGTATGGAAGGAACGTAATGCCCGAACTTTTGAGGACGTTGAGAGTCCTATAGATATGTTGAAGACCTTGCTTGCTAGGACTTTGTTTGAGTGGTCTCGTATTTGGGGGCTTACGCATTGTAGTTCCTTGTCTGATTTCCTTATCTCTATTAGTCTTTCCTTATGATTTGATTGTATTTGTTTCAAGGGCAATGAGTTTACAATCGTAAACACATTGTTCTTTTTCATCAATAAAGCTCTTATTATCTATCAAAAAAATGTGGCAAGTTTCAATTTGGTTAAGTAATACATTTTAGCCAATTATGCCAGATGACATGTTATTCAATGACACAATCTATCTATCTATCTATCTATCTATTTATAATATATTATAAAAGTTGAATCCCAAAACTGGTGGATTACACAATGATGACATAGTTATCTTTATTGAAGCACATAACCTTTGACATGTAAGAAAATAGTCATTAAATGTAGGGTGATATAGACTAATAATGTTATGTGGCAAGTTTCAATTTGTTTAAGTAATACATGCCAGTCAATTACGCCAGATGACATGTTATTCAATGGCACAATAATTGTAGAGACTATAATGACCATTTAATCAAAATTATGATTTTTATAAAAATACTACTAACAGAATAAACTATTAAATTTTTTTTTGTTTTTAACAATATTCTATCAAACATGCAAGAGTATTGTAACTTGCTAACATAGCTCCATTTATTCTAGCAGTTAGGTTTGAGCCATTCTCTTCTCCCCCATTCATTATAAAAAACAAAAATGAACCAAATACCTCGTATCATACCTTAGATCGAGAAGCTATCTCATGTATTATATATATGATTCTCCTCTTTCTAATGCAAAAAGGTATCTTATGAGATGGTCTCATAAGATAATTTTTCGCCCAATGCATACATTTCATGTCTGAGATAATTATTGCATTAAGACCGCCACTCCTTTAGTGACGCCTGAAGCATAGACAATTATATAATGACAAAATACGACTTGAAGCACAACATTGTAAAGGACATTGGTAAGTGACGTGTAGCACAATTGTCTCGAGAAAGTCTATAGACACAAAAAAAATTGCATTAAGACCACCACTCCATTAGTGATACCCGAAGCATATACAATTATGTAACGAAAGAAATATGACTTGAAGCATAATAATTGTCGTGAGAAAGTCTAGCATAAAAAATTTGATATCCGTTAACTTAACCTTTTAAGTGATGTCAATGATAAACTAATGCCGACTCAATAAATTAAAAAAAATGTCGTCAAATATCATTGCTCTAATGGTGGTTTCCTTCGTCGGTATTTGACAACTAATGCGACTTACTACCAAGTCTACAACGCACGCACGAGAAACAAACAGCAACACAGTGGAAACTCGAAAGGAAGAAACAAACGACTCGTTTTTGATAAGGGGTAGCTTTTTCAAATCCCCCAACCAATTCTATCTTTCCACGTGGCATCCTGTGGATTACAGTTGTACATCTCAGCAAATTAAATAAAATTTCACCATATATACCCAACCTTCCCTATCCCCATTTTCTCTCAAAGAGAAAAAAAAAAGAGTGTCAGACTCAGAGAGACTCTGCTTTTTGCTATTTCGATTCTTCACTCTCATAAAACTACTCAACCCCAACAATTTTTTTCTTTAAAAAAAGAGCTTAAATGCCGGGCTCTTGAAGAAACAGAGAGAAAAAAGAGAGAGAAGGAAATCAAAGATGGAGTGTGTTGGACTTGGAGCTCGGAACTTTGCGGCAATGGGGGTGTCGTTTTGGCCTACTTTTCCGTCGCAGAGAATCACGCTAAGTAGAAAACAAGGCCCATTTCGTCGGTGTGGTTTGTGCCGGCATTATGTGAGAGTAAGAGCGGCCAGTACAGGGAGTGAGAGATGTGTGGCTGTGAATTTCAAAGAAGGTTTTGCTGATCAGGAAGATTATGTAAAAGGTGGTGGGTCCGAGCTCCTCTTTGTACAAATGCAGCAAAACAAGCTCATGGATAAGCAATCTAAACTCGCTGATAAGGTTATAAAAATTACCACTTCTCCTATGTTATAAGCTTAACTTGCTTCGTAAACTGTGAGATAGCCTAATCCTAGTTAAGGTTAATATCATTTTTAATCAGGTTCGTTGTATTTAATGTCTTACTTGGATTGCAAGCAACTAGGTTGTAAATAAATTAATCTTATTCCTACATGTAGTGTAAGTACTAGATCAAATCACGTTATGACACAGTGAAAATATCTTAGACAAATTTCACATGGGTCGTGTAAGTTTCATCTATTCAACAAATTAAGTGTGCTCTTTGCTACGTATATACACTGTTTTTTTATGAATTAATAGTTGTAGCAATATGTTGAATCTTTTTGACTCACTTATGAAATGTTGGAATTTTGCCTCATCAATTTTGTGTTACTATGAACTATTTTTGCAGTTAGCACCTATATCTGTTGGGGAGAATGTACTGGATTTGGTCGTGATTGGTTGCGGTCCAGCTGGGCTTGCTCTGGCTGCAGAGTCAGCCAAGTTAGGACTCAAAGTTGGACTCATTGGTCCAGACCTCCCTTTTACGAATAATTATGGCGTGTGGGAGGATGAATTTAAAGGTATCATTTTTGTTCTAAGAAAACAAAACCAGTTTCAGTGATACTATTTGTATGCTATTCCTTTTCTAGTAGGGAACTGGTGTAATATGTTACTGACTTAATGTTGAAATTGTATGTTTACTTATAACCAAAACTTTGTGTGTTGTTTTGTTCGAAGCCTAATCTTATCTATCTACCATATTCAGTTCCCATCACAGCTTTTTTATGTATTTTCTTTTGTCGCGCAGAATGTAAGGTTTGTATTTCGATTTTAAATTTAGCTAGCTATGTTTAGATGAGCCCTTGCTGAACCAGTGAACATTTGACTGGTTTCTTTAAATTAAGCTGGTAATTGTTATTCGCTCCCAATCTAAGAGACTAGTGCATTCATGTTACCAGAAAACTCTATATGGTGTTAAAAATCCATCAAGTTTTGGAAAAAAAAATTGAAACTCTGCTTCACATCCATATTTAATTTGAACCTACTTTATTCTATTTTCAGATCTTGGACTTGAAGGGTGTATTGAGCACGTTTGGCAGGATACAATTTTATATCTTGATGACAATGATCCCATTCTGATTGGTCGTGCCTATGGACGTGTAAGTCGACATTTGCTCCATGAGGAGTTGTTAAGAAGGTAAGACAGGTTGCAATTTCTCCTCGCTATGATTTCTATTATTTGTTATGTTTCTACTCCTTGGTGCTTGTGGATATGGTGTTTTATAGATATATGATTTATATTAATTTCTCCTAGGTGTGTCGAGTCAGGTGTTTCATATCTTTGCTCCAGAGTGGAAAGGATTGCTGAAGCTAGTAATGGCCACAGTCTTGTAGCCTGTGAACACGATATTGTTGTTCCCTGCAGGTACAATGAGATATTCTTTTCGTTTCAATGAAGATCTCTAATTAATCTGTTTTACCCTGTTTCAAGCTTCTAATGTGGTATTATAGGCTTGCTACTGTTGCGTCAGGAGCAGCATCAGGGAAATTGTTGCAGTATGAGGTGGGTGGTCCAAAGGTGTCTGTCCAAACAGCTTACGGTGTGGAGGTTGAGGTAGGAATGTAGATTATACTATTTAAGCCATTATATTCAATGCAGTTTTCTGCATCGATCTTCTTGTTACAGAAAGTTCCTTGTGTCTTATAACTTGGTTTTCTTAGTTCTGCTTTTCTCATTTCCCACATTTGTTGAAAAGCTATATGGAAAATGTTATATGTTAGGATGATTTACATATCTAGATGATTTGATTGACTGGTTGCTTGCATTATGGTGGTCAGTGATATCAACATCGCTACATCATTATTACTGTATAAAAAACAAATCTTTCTCTTCATTGTATCCTAAACCATACAAGTCGTGGGTGTTTGCCTGCAAGTTGTGCAAATTGTGTGAATTCCCTTCTCTCAAGAAGCAATTGTATTTTACACTTCATGTGTTTTACAAAAATTTGGGAAGAAAATCTGGACTCGTATATGAATTGTTCCTATAATACTGTACTCTGTCTTCTTCACAACAAGATAATAAGTTTGGTTTCTTTTTTGCAATTGCAATAATTCTGTCAATTCTTACTATTTCAGGTGGAAAATAATCCATATGATCCCAGCCTCATGGTTTTCATGGACTATAGGGACTACATGAAACAAAAAGTTCCATGTTTAGAAGCAGAATATCCAACATTTCTTTATGCCATGCCCATGTCTCCAACAAGAGTGTTCTTTGAGGTTTACTCAATGTATTTCAATTTTGTTTGTTGTATTACTTATCAGAATTATGTGTAAGATATTTGGAGAAAATGAATTGCAGGAAACTTGTCTGGCTTCAAAAGAAGCTATGCCTTTCGGTTTGTTGAAGAAAAAACTCTTTTCAAGGTTACAGACAATGGGGATCCGAATTATAAAAACTTATGAAGAGGTTAATATTTGTGGCCAAACTCTGATGCTTATAATTTTGATTTAATGAATGGTCATCTTTACAATTTCCTTTTATCTACTGCCATTACAAGGATTCTTGCCTCTGCCATATAGTGGACCAATCATATCTTCATCATCTGTTTGTTCAAAGAACCTGGGCATAATGCTTGTTGCATTTCTTAATCTTTTTTCCCGTCTTTATATGCGTGATAGTGTGTTTCAACCCCAAAGGTGTTTAAAGTTTTGCACTT
The DNA here is from genome assembly GCA_030021035.2 of Notholithocarpus densiflorus. NCBI lineage: Eukaryota > Viridiplantae > Streptophyta > Magnoliopsida > Fagales > Fagaceae > Notholithocarpus > Notholithocarpus densiflorus. The sequence goes on along the minus strand of JARYZH020000009.1, from coordinate 1,197,709 downwards.
TTGTAAAAGAAGTTCACTTATTCTGGCTAAAGCACATACCAGTTCACAAGGAATCACATTCTATCTCCCAAATCACTTGTGGTTTCATATCAACTTTATTAACATATTTTGAAAAACATTCTAATAAGAGGCACTTTAAGAAGCATTCTGATGAGGATTCACGCTGCACTTGGTACTAATGTTTACTAAAAAGTACGTTTGTATTTGGCAATATTCCTGTTTTACATATCAACATTCATGCATCTACTACCAAATAGTACTCTCAAGATTGCAGAATTATCAACTAAAATAGGATTGAGGGCATAATTTTACCTTTTTATTTTGATATTCAGGAATGGTCTTATATCCCAGTTGGTGGATCCTTACCAAATACAGAGCAAAAGAACCTTGCATTTGGTGCTGCTGCCAGCATGGTGCATCCAGCCACAGGTAAGGAAATAAATGAATTAGACAATTCCATTTTTAATCTATTCAAAGTGAACGGGCTTATATTTCTACCTTCACTTTACAGGTTATTCTGTTGTGAGATCTTTGTCAGAAGCTCCAAAATATGCTTCTGTAATTGCAAATATTTTGAAGCAGGCTCATTCTAAGGATACTCTTACTCGTATAAAATCTACTGAGAATATCTCAATGCAAGGTATGTACATGGAGATTTATTTTTTTGGGTTTTTCTTTTTCCTGGATACTTATTTGCATCAGATATTCAATTATAAGTATCCAACATATTCTTTATTCAATTGTAAAAATCATATCTCAGCAATCGAAACATTGGCATATATGCATATAGCATACGCACCCACATATGTTTATTATTAATATGTATGGAAAAACTACTTTTAGCTTGATTTTTAATTACATTTTCTTACTTTGGTTAACAAGTACACCTTCAAGATATTTTTTATGAAGTGTCAACTGGTTTTGGGCCTCATTTCAGGAGATTGTTAGGGTCACAAAGAAATTTTGTCCCTTTTGTGATTGTTTTTAGCAATTCTTGTTTTTCAGTTCCCAGCCTTCCAGTTGGTGCTTGGAGAGGCTATTGATTGCAGAATACCTTCTACTTCCTAGAGGGATACCTCACATGTGCAGTTCTTTGGGCCAATTTTTTTTTTTATAAAATCCCTTGAATAACTTCTTATTATATGATGGTGATTGGCTGCATTTTATACGTGGATCTGACCTGAGAAGCATGTTTACTCACATTGTATGTGTAAATCACTGAATCGTCTATCCTGCTTTCACTTAGAATTGCACTTCTAAAAGGAAGCCCATCTCTCTGTTATGATATGTTTTTTCTTCTCTTCGTTTGAAAATTTTCCATTATATAAAGCTTGTAAACTTGCACTCATTGTGAGCACTGTCTGCTGTACATATGAGGCAGACAATGGGTTATCTTAGCTATCAAGTGACTAAAGATTGATTAATCAACCAGTTTTTTTTTTAATCTGTATGTAAATTGTACTAATTCATAATTTTTTTTTTTTTTTTTTTTTTTTTGAGTATCTACTAATTCATAAATTAAGCTTGTGTGATGTTACTTCTTTTCTGGGCAGTGATTTATAATTTGCACTTTATTTATATTTTCTATTTCAGCTTGGAACTCCCTTTGGCCACAAGAAAGAAAACGCCAAAGGGCATTCTTTCTCTTTGGATTAGCGCTGATTCTGCAACTGGATATCGAGGGCATTAGGACATTCTTTCATACTTTCTTCCGCTTACCCAATTGGTATGATCATTTTTCTCTATCATTTGTGTGGTATATTACAAGTACAATGATGTAGATGTCCCAGTTGATGACAAAATTAGTAGTGACTAGAAATATATATGTATGTGTGCGCGCGCATGTGCATGTGTGTGTTGCATATGCAAAGGACAAATCCTATGCTCCTGGTTCTTTGGAGTCGGCTGTAAAAATCCTGTTCCAAGCCTATAGAAAGTAGATGGTTGTTGCTTCTTTCCATACTATATAATTCAGAGTTGTTAGACAATCCTTTTTAAAAGGAGAAAGGCTGGGAAGCCAATAGATTGATTATTGTGAACTTCAATAGAGTCTTGCGCATTTTATGTTTTAAAGATAAGCTTGAAGGGGCATCTTCATTGTGATTGTGGGTGGTAGTGGAATGATAGTCACAGGGATGATTGGTGGTTCTTTCTGTTAAACTGCGGGGAGTTATGTTAGTGAACACTGACCAATAATGGTACAGATGGTTTATTAGGTTAACTTGCAATGCAAGTCATACCGGCAATAAATGTGTATTCATGCCGAGTTGCAAAAACAAGCTACCTGCTTCCCTTCTTAGATTATGATTTTCAAGGACTTCTGAGGGACTGTCTAGATTAAATGCTATAATGTGCTTATCTTATTTTAGTAATTAACTAGTTAGCATTATTATACTACAAAGGCTTCTTTAAGATAGAACGTCAGTAAATGTTGGTGAAAGATACTGACTAAATAGGACAAGGAGAAATGACAACTTTAACTGTCTTTCTGATAGTTACAGCTTAAAATACAAAAAGCTATTGTTGAAGATATGCTTGATTGGCTTAATTTCTAATGGGGTATGGAATAATTGATGATATGATTTCCTTGCAGGATGTGGCAGGGATTTCTTGGCTCCACTCTCTCCTCAGCAGACCTTGCATTGTTTGCCTTATATATGTTTGTTATAGCACCAAATGATCTGAGAATGTCCCTTATCAGACATCTTCTTTCTGATCCCACTGGAGCAACCATGATAAGAACCTATCTTACAGTATAGTTTGTATCCTCTTATTTTTTTTCCCCTTGTTAGGTCTGTTAAAGAAAACAATTTAGACAACACTAGGAGCCCACCCACTTTTGATAAATACTAGGTATTTGTATATACATACACCTGTGTCTATCCTATCCTACCTCCTCTAGTTTGATCGAGCACGATGATGTGGTTGTTGGTTACTTTGTACCCAAGCTGCACATGTTGGATTTTTGTGCTTTTTGTTCATGAAGTAGAGTTACAATGTCTCTCTCTCTCTCTCTTTAGCTTCTATAATGCTTACCTGCCTTGTTGGAGCTTCCGGTGTGGTTTTTTTTTTTTTTTTTGGTGGAGCTTTCCGGCTTTCTTATTAAAAAATAAAGAAAAATGTGCTCCTATTATTTCAGGAATAGTTTTAGAGATGCCATATGCAATGCAATTAGACGAAAGTGAACTAATAGATTGTGCGGCTTAGTGGCATTGCTAGTTTCCCTCTCGATTAGATTTATTAATTTAACAATATAAATACATTATTCAATTAAATAAGATAAATACTATTGCAACTATAATTAGATTGATTAATTGCACTATTGAAAATCTAATTAATTTTCTCAAAAAAAAACTCTAATTAATTAAATATACATAAGTATAATCAAAATCTAATTGATTATATTTATGTATATTTAATTAATTAAATTCATCAAAAAAGAAAATTACCCACATGGAATAATTGTATGCTCACATAACTACCATAATTAAACAATTATCACCAATAGGATTTTGTCTTTTAATTATAATTAATTAATCTTTTTACAGACCAATTAAAATTGATCTTTGATTATCCTACACATGCCCGTCTATGTTAAGATCATGGATCAACCAATCAAATTTAAACATTAAAAATATATATATATATTATTATTATTATATATAACCTAGTGATTTGAGCATCATTTTGAATATTGAAAGAGGCCAATTTTTTGGGAAATTACTCTTTGACTACTTATGATATGAATTTTATGTTTAAGGTCATTAATAAAAAAATTTTCAAACCTAAAACTACCGTTTTACCCCTAGATTTGAGAAAGTGGAGAATGGCGAGATGAAAGGTTGCAAAATGGGGTGTTTACAGTTAACAATTACTTGTATGATGTGGGGCATATTTAGGAATTCCGGAGCAAAGAAGTTATTTCTTGGCCCTCTCAAGCTATGCATTGTTGTATTAATGGGAAAAGCACTTCAAATAATGTTATGGAAAGGAAAGGCTTATGGAAGAACTTGGAGGTGTTTCAGGCTCAAACACACCTTTGCCATGGATATTGATGGTAGATTTTAATGTAAATCTGCTTGTGAAAAAGTAAGTGGGGGAAGTAGGAGTTCTATCTTCCTTTGAAACAGGTTTTGAGCTGTGCAAATGTAACATTGAGGTAGAGGACCACCCTTATGTAGGCTGCTTCTATACATGGAGCAATAAAGGGATGCAGAGAAATTTGTTGCAAAGAAGCTTAATAGTGTCTTAGTCAATATGAACCAGTTGTCTTAATGGAGCACACTTTGGCAGAGTTTCTTCCTTTTAGTATTTCTTATCATTTCTTAGCCTTATTCCATAGGAAAAGAAAAGTTTGCATGATCTTAGCCTTTAATCAAACATGTAGATGTAGTTGTGGGTTTTCTGTGAATCCGCACAAAAGTGAAGTGTTCTGTGCGGAGATTGCTCCTAGTTTGAAACATAAAATTTTAAATTTACAATTTAAAGAAGGCTCCTTGCCAATGAGATAGTTGAGGCTTCCTCTCATCTCTCATAAGGTCATTGCTACTGATTGCAATGCAAGCCTTTAATTGACAAGATTATTGCTACAATATCATCTTGGGCAATCAATAAACTTTCTTTTGTTGGGCTTGGGAGGCTCAAACTTTTGCAATCAGCCCTCCATAGTATTCAATATTATTGCTCCAACATAATACTCCCCAAAAAAGTTTTTAAAACCAATGACCAAAAGTTCAATTCATTTCTTTGGAAAGTTCAAGAGGGTAGCAGTGGTAACTTTGAGGTGTCATGGAACCAACTTTGCACCCTTAAAAGGGAAGGTGATTTAGTATTAAAGAGGATAGAAGATTGGAGTAAAGTAGGCTAAGTAGCTATGTAGAATCATATTTGGCATCTTTGGGTGACATGGGTGCATGGAAATTTGCTAAAAGATAAAATTTTTTGGACTGCCAGAGTTCCATAGACTTGTAGATGGGGATAGAGGAAGCTATTGAAATTAAGGGGTTGTTGCTAGAGAGTTCCTAAGCTTTAAAGTTGGGTACAACTCCCATATCTTCCTTTATCATGACAGCGGGTGCTCTTTACCAAAAGTAGGTTTTTAGAGTCATCTATGATGTTGCTAGTGCTTTGATGCAAAAGTTAATATAGTTAAAACTTCAAAGCAATAGGAGCTGATCTTGGAGGCTTGCTAGGTTAGAGGATTAGTCTCCATTCAAAGTAAACCATTTTTGGTTGAGCTGACAGAAAGGGACAAGGCAGTGTGGTCAATTGCTAATTTTGGGAACAATTTTGGAAACTGCTATGGTTTCCTCTTTATATCCTTTGACATTTCTTCATAGGATGGTTGGCAATAAAAAAGGGGTTTGGCTTACCTCCAGTACTTTTTTAATTGGACATGTTTTTTTGTTTTAAATATACAATAGCGAGTGGTAGTGGGTTTTAATCTCCACATTTTATTTAGTTAGTGGGTGATGTGACAGTTTCTTATTAAAACAAAAGGAGATTCCAGTTAAAAAAGTACTAGGGCTTTACTGGGGATACTCTTTGCTACTTTTGTCGAGGACATAGTGAAGATAAAAATTAATTTTTATTTACTTGTTTACAAAAAGGGTATGGAGTGCTGTTTTGAGGTCTTGCTTAGTGAATGATGTTAAAACTAACTGGGAGGATTTGATGGTATGGGGTATTGATTCCATTCGTGGTAAATATAATTGATACGAGCTTCTTCAAAATTCTGAAGAGGGACCTGCAGTAAAAAAACTAATGCACTACATGGGTGAGAATCATCAATCGCAGGGCAAAGTAAGCATGTGTAATTTGCTCTTTTGCCTTAATTTTAAAACATCCAAATAAGGGGAAGAAGTAACCATTCTCCTTTACTCCTCTCCTTTCCATCCATACCCGTCTACTTTTCCCTCTCCCTAAATTTCCAAACACTATTAAACATTATTTAAAAATATGAGAATATTATCTTATCACTACTTTTTATTTATTTATAGTATAATGTTTTTAGAAGGATTAACTACATTCTATTGCTTGGTACTGGATAGATCTCGAAAAGTTACAAACCTATGACAAAGCACACATTAATAGAAAGGATAAAACTTAGATACAGTATCTTAGGTGCTGTTCCTTAGATTCCCCTCTTAAAATTTAGTCATGTGGCTATTTAATTAAAAAATACACTTCCATCCCATGAAAAAAAATCCATATGACAGAATCTTAAAAATGGAACTTAAGGAACAGCATCTAAGTACTGTACCTAAGTCTTGCTTTAATAGAAAATAATTTATAGAATTTTTTTTGTAACGAGAATTAGGCCGCTTGTACAGCCATTGTCGCAATGCAAAAGCTATTTGAAACGCCGAATTCAAGGGCGTTACAAAATAACTTTAACTACGTCCAAGAAAATCGCCTTAACAGAATTGAAGTTTTTTGTAGGCTTAATGGGACATGAATCCCCTTAAAATAGCTAGGATCTCGCTCACCAGACACAATGGTAACCAAATGGCTTAGGGCGTTACATACATGAAAGTATCTTATGCTTTGAATATATGCATCTTCTCTCTTCTAGATTGTGTCTCTCATGATGGATATGACCCACATATTGCGATTTGTGATAAGGAGAATGTATATAATTGATACATGAAATAATTATTGGTTATCTAGACTATTATAGACAACTGTGTTGCGTTCAATGTTTAAAAAAAATTAGATTGCTAAAAGAAATGGAAAAAAAATGAGAGGTTCAAGGTTCAAGGTTAAAGGTTAGATTGGAGTTCAATCAGAGGTTTGACCATGATAATATCATAAATAATAAAATATAAATAATTAAGGAACATGCAAGTCCCACATTAAAGAAAAAGGAGTGAAAAAGTTTTAAAAAGAAGCATTGCATGTCTCATATCGAAAGAAAGGAGGAAGACATTATGATTGTCTTTGTCAACAAATAAAAGAGATGTTTTAAGAAGTGTTACTAGTCCCACATTAGAAAAATAAAGGAAAATATGTTGGAAGTTTGGGGGGAGATGAGATGAGTGGATAATAGAGGGGTAGTGGAGAGGAGTGGAGAATATAGTAGACATCCCCTTCTCTTTTTGGATGTTTTAAAAATTTAAGGGGAAGAAAAGGGAGTTCTAAAGTCCCCACCTCTTTTTTTGTTTTCTTCGAGAAGACGATGAATAGATCCCTCCGCTTGTTTGCCTGTAAGGTGGAAATAAGAGGAAACAATAATATATAAAAAAAAAAATATATATAAATATATATATATATCAATTCATTTATAAAGTTTTATAATAAATATTTGAAAGTAGATAAAAATTCATTAGGAATCCTTCCCCTTCCTAACAAGGAGGAATATAAATCCTCACCTCTACAAAGTGGTATCTCATGAGACTGTTTCATAAAATAATTTTTCCACCCCCATTCTCTTCCCTCTACTCCCCCTCATTTCACCCCCACCAAATACACTATCAAATATTTCAAAAAATTAAATTAATTGAATACATGAGCTAACTTTTTTTGGGTCTAGAATTTTTAAATTAAATGAATGGTTATAATAATAATAATAATAATCATCATCATCATGTATGTGATGCATCAAAAAATTATGAAGAGAAAAAATGATCAAGTTTGGTCTTGGTTCTTGGGCTTGTTTTCTTTTCTTGTTTTAGGTCGATTTTTAGCTAAGATCGAACCGACCTTAAGTACTGGTTCATCATTCATGGTTAACTTAGACAAATTTGGTGAGTTTCATTTAGCTCAACTAGTAAAATTTCTGATAGTTGAATAAGGGATCTGGGGTTCAACCCCTCCCTACACCAAAAACTAATTAGTGTCTTAGTTTGATGATAAAGAGCTATCATCAAAAGCGGATGCCATAGGCTGTGAAACTCTCTAAAGAAAAAAAAAAAACTTAGACAAATTTCATTTTAAGGGGCAAATATTATAAGTGAGCACAACACACATGTACACAAAACACATGAGCGCAATAATGGTGAAATTTTTTAAACTAAAACAAACATATAACCTCAAGCCCTCAATACAATAATGTCCCATTGTTCTAATCCATAATATAAAAAATGTCAACGGAAAAAGATATTCAGAGGACTAACAGAACAATGGAGCACCCTCCTTCCACTCCGATGGCATTGATAATTAGCTTTTAGGGCTACGAATCTCAGAGTAATTAATGCTTAAAATGCCCTTTAGACTTTCAATTACCTTAATATATTTCAATACATTTTGTGTTAAAGAAGCATCAAATCTATCAAAAAACAAACCAGACTTAAGATATATACTCAGCAATGGCCAATTAATATTGAATAGGCATGACGTCTTTCCACCTACATATCCTTTAACCAATAGTGATAAGCAATTTCAATGGCTCTTGGTACTGTTTTTTTGTTTAATAAACATAAAGCATAGATACCAATATGCTCCTTTGTGCCATGGTAATCTTTGTGGGGGCACAACGTATCATTTACAATAATATTGTTGCCCAGAACTTTGTGAAGCTCAATCACACATTGGATGATTGAGATCACTACAGGGAGCGAAAAATTAGTATGTTTTTTCTATTGTAAGCTACTTTGTTAAGCACACTTTGCATTAATGTTTCTTTCTCCTTCTAAAAAGACAGCCACAATTGAAACTATATTCCTAATTCCCATGGCCTTTGATTCAAAGAGGGCAAGTCCAATAATGTTAGACACGTATTGAAACTCTTATTGGCTCAATTAGATTGACCAACTTATTTAAATCCCCATGCTTGTTTATATGCATCAGCACTAGCATATGCAATCATCTATTCAGATTCTCATTATGGGGAGTGATGAACTGCCAAAATGGTGAATTTTCTTGTATTAAATTGACAAATTTTAGGAATCCAAATGGATGGACTGCTTGTCTTTATATAGGGTTACATATCTAATAAATTAAATCCATTTATTTTCCAATGTCTCATAAATGGTTTGTTTTTCTCAATAAAAAAAAAAAAATAATAATAATAATAAGGGTATGTTTGGACCAATAATTTAAAGTTAGCCAACCATTTTACTCTTAAAAAGTTAATGGATTATTATTATAGCTATAATAATAATCCACTAACATGTGCTTTACATAATAAGGTTACGTTATTCTCATGTTAAGAGAGAAGGTAATAAGGTAATAAGGTTGCTCACAGTCTTGCCAGGTATGCTGTGCATATCTCAGACTTTATTGTGTGGATGGAAAATGTTCCATTACAAAGCTCTTTTGTCATCCTTGCTGATTTAGCTGGATTTTCATAATATAAGTTCATGGTCTTCCTTCTTAAAAAAAAAAAAAAAAAACAAAAAACAAAAAACAAAAAACATGCGCTTTACATCACCCATGCCCTGAAGTTTTGGTTTGATACATGGTTTTTTTTTCGAAATTTTTACGTCCACTTTATGATGCATGCTTTTTACTATAAGGTCAATATATATACACATATAATTTTGTAATTACTAAGTAATATACTATTTTTCTAAAAAAGAAAAGAAAAAGTAATACACTATTAACTAGATCAACCATGTTGTTATTAGGGGTGGCAATTCGTGTTCATGGGTCGGGTTCGTGTTATGTCAAGCCATGAGTATTCGGCTATATGAGTTGACCTGAACTCGACCTGTTTAGTAAATGTGTCAGTAATTCTCAACACGAACATGACTTGTTTATTAAACAGGTCGACCCGATCCGACACGTTTAACTCGTTTAATTAAGAAGTCATGTAAAGGTCAATACAAATGACCCATTTAATAATCTATTTAATTAATAAGTCATGCCAAACCTATATAATTTTTATCAATTCTCATATATCTAAAATTAAAATACAATTACAACTATAAATATAGTAATAAACATATAAAAACAACCATTAATTATGCAATAATATCAAAATAACTAATAATTTTATAAGCTAAATGGGTCAAACGGGTCAGACGGGTTCGCATATTAAACACAAACACGAACACGACCCGTTTATTAAATAGTTTAGCTGTGTCAACTCGAATATGACCTGAACTCGTTTAGCCTTAACCCATGACTTGTTTATAAACGGGTTAGTCGTGTCGGGTTCGCGGGTTGTGTCAGATTTTGCCACCCCTAGTTGTTATTTGATTACACCTAAATGGTTTGTTTGTTTGTTTTTGTTTTTGTTTTTTTTTAAATTTTTGAATAAAATTATTTTAGAGTAAACTATACTTTTGGCCCGTAAAATTTGAGATTGTTTTCATTTTGGTCATTCATATTTGATTTTGTTACAGTATTGGCTATGTCATTCATTTTTTCTTGTAATATGATTGTTCATAATATGTTTTTCTGCTTACAACAATGAAATTCATGAATTCCAAAGTATTTAATTTAGAACCAATATTACATGGAATAATTAACATGAAAGGCATATAACAATTAGATTACTAATAAAAATGAACAACATGACCAATATAAAAATGAACATTAACTCCTTATTCCAGTTTGAAAACCGAAGGATAAGGGCTGACATCAAAGACTCATTTGCAAATAATCCCAAAATTTAAGTGTCAAAAGTGTATTTTAGTTTGTTTTTTAATTCAAAGAATATTGGATATAGATTAAAGAATAAGTATGAATTTTATTTGATTTGTTAATTATGAAAAAGCTAGATTTAATAGTTTTTTTTTTTTTTCAAAAGAAAAAATATAAATAATTTATAAACAATTATTTTGTTAATATCAAATAAATGTAACTTTAAATTTTCATTAAAAAAAAAAAATGATTTAGGCATTAGACACCCCCCAAATTGAAATCCTGGCATTATCCCAAAGCAACATCCTAATATTCTTGTTGATTGATGACGGCATTAAACACCCCCTAAGTCGAAATCCTAACTCTATACCAAAATAGCATCCTTATATTCTTGTTGGTTGATGATGGAAACTAATCACCTTTTCACCCGTAGTTTCTAAGCTCAAATTTTGTAAGATTAAAAAAAAAAAAGGGTTTATGGGAAGCTAATGATCATTAAACTAGTAATTAAGAGGGGCCAATAAGAGCTAAAAGGCAATGTTATCAGTCAACTAATGAATTCACGACATATTAATTTATTGTTTGTGATTAACTGATTACACTTACAAAAGTTTAAACCACATATATTCCGTTAGTGTTTCTCCATACCCTTTCCACCACCTATATATAAAGTCACAAAAGCCATCATATCTTCATACAATCAAATCAAGGGCTTCTTTCTTTCCATGTGATAAATAAGTGTAATGCTTTGGGAAAGGTGGTTGGAAGATGGGTTATTTTGGTGCAACCAGATCAATCGGTCGTGTTAATATAGTGAAAGGGTTTGTATGGGAAGGTGACAGAAGAGAGTGAGCACACAAGTTATTTTTCTTGCATGGACTGTCCATGCTTGAACTGTGTGTGCTCACCCTCTATCTGTCGCCCACCACTTTCACACACTCTCCCTCTCTCTCCCTTTTTTTGTTTACACACTTCAGGAACATGTATATTGATATGTAACAGTTTTAAAGTAATTTGTTGAAGGCGACAGAAGAGAGTGAGCACACAAGTTGTTTTTCTTTCATGGACTGCCCACGCTTGAATTGTGTGTGCTCACCCTCTATCTGTCGCCCACCACTTTCACTCTCTCTCTCTCTCTATTAGTTTTTTTTGGGTAAACTTTGAATTGATAGAGTTTCTTCCGTAAGAGCACAAAAACACTCAAACACACAACATATACATGCATAACAGCTCATAGAGTCTTACTTTCCTTTCCATAAGATCCAAGAACACATTAAATTCATGCACTTTTGCACTTGACTGATTCCAGTCATGATGCTTGTCGTTCATTGAGTGTTAATAAAAGACTTTTTTTTTGGATTTATTTTTAAAAACATACTTTTATTTGGTTACTTGTGAATAACTTCTATCCAATGACTTACTGCTATATTTGCATTTAGTCCTGTTTCTCATTAAGTATGTAGACAGCTGAATCCATTCTAGTGCTGTCACTACTTGGTTGGATGCATGGGGAGGAAGTCCAAGTCCAACAAATCCCTACCAAGCTATACGTGGATGGAACAGAGAAGAAGAAATGAAAAAGGCTACAAAGGTTGGTAGATATTTGAGAAAGATTTGGGTCATGTAGGAGATCGAAATATGTCTACTAATTAGTTACCTGTCAGTTCTTCAATTAGTACCATGATTTTATATTAAGTTGTATTCCCTAACCTCTGTTAATGAAAAAGGAATCGCTTCTCCTCCAAATTTGCTTGGTTTAATCCTCTTGGCAGTGTAAATTGGATAACATATGCTCCATAAGGCAAAATGTTTGTCTTATTAGATCGTGGTCTACTTGATTATGTTTTTACAATAAGTTTAGTGAATATTTATTAAAACTGATAAAATTGTGTCAATAATAGGTTAATGTGAAAGTGATGTTACTCTAATCATAACTTACCACCTTCATAAAATATAGAAAAAATTGTAAAAAATTATGTATCATTTGACATCATTTTGTTTGTTAATTAACATTTTCGTGTCTTTTAATAAGCATGACCTCACAAATTACTATAATCTTGCTCTGCAATAAGAAGGATCTCGGACTTACCAGTACCACTTGTGGGATGTATTATAATTAGTTTCCATATGTAGAATGATCATGGTTTTAAAAACTAAAATAGTCAAAGAACCGAAAAAGGAACTGGATCCCAGTGTTTACCAGATGGGTTCCATGTTTGGCTTCTAGTTCAATCGACTGAACCGGCCAGTCCGGTCTGATTTTTAAAATAGTGAGAATGATTAATGATATTGTTATTATTGAATCTAATACATATAATACATTCTTCATCATATGACTTACGAAAAAATTATGTTACTTGCTTATAAGGTTTAATAAATATTATTAAAAAAAAGATTTAATAAATGATCAAAATGCATTTTAAAAGTCTTATGAATTACTACGTAATGGATTAGAAAAAATTCTTCCAAATTGATTTAAAAGATCATTTTTTTTTTCTTTTACTGAATGAGAGTATATCATTGAACAAAATCATACAAAATATCATTGGCCAAAGAAATATGAACATCCCTAAGGGGATTTCCTAAAAGGAAAGTTCTAGAAACATTATGATCAAAAGTCTTGTAACTCAATTAGTAACTCTTATTGTTTTAATGAAGACATTCATAGTTCAAATCCTCAAATCCCTAACTATCAAATTATCTCCAAAAAAAAAAAAAAAAAAAACATTATGGCATATGGCCCTTACCTGATCTTTGATGGTCTAGTTGGACCAACTTGGATTGACGACCTTTTCTTTTCACATACCAATAAAAAAAAACTTTCAAATACTTTGTAGCCTAATTTTTTATTTATTTCTTTAAATACAAATAAATGAACAAAAAAAACACTCAAAAATAAAAGTTGAATAATACATAATAAATCTTTATTTCTTTATTTGTTTGAAAATTAATTTTAATAGCCTGCTATAGTCTAATAATTCCACATAAAACATGAAATAAAGTTAAATCATCTATAAACTAATGTGCTTTTTCGATTAGCTTTTTACTGGAACCTTATTTGCTTATTTGCTAAAATTTGAAAATAGTATAATGTGCTTTAAAAAATTGAGACCTTTAAAAAGCTAAACATAAGCAATGAGCTTAAAAGCTAAAACAAAAATGTTAATACATAAATAAAAAAATTAATATATACATTTTAAAAAATAAATTGTAGCATGTTAGGCAAAGAAAAATAATTAAATAATTAGGAATAAAATCTATAGTGAACTTACAAAACACTTCCCAATATTAGTTATAGATCCGACGTTAAAAACATTGCATTTAAGAATTACTCGTTAAGTTGACTAGTAATGTCTTTAATATTTTCATCTACAATACAAAAAAAAATAATATAAACTTAGTATAAACATGCACTGAAAATGAGTAAAAATAGAGTTTAAAATATTATTATAAAGGCTTGATTAGCAGGTCGAGTTGGATAAAGGTACGCTTTCAAAAAAAAAAAAAAAAAAAATCCAAGGACAGGTACCAATTAAGCTAAAGGCCATCAGTAAAACCAATTAAAGCTGACTAATGGTGTTGTGGTCCAAAACTAATTAAGTAGAATAGGCCTCTAATAAGTCAGCACAAGCCTCACCATTGTGGCTTACGTAGGAGGAAACCAAACCAGGTTAGCTTAATAGCTTTGCTATTGGAGTATGGGACAATACCGAAATAAGGGCAGTGTTTATTAAAGAAGACAGTTTATCTTCTAATTGATTCAAAGCTATGAGTCTACTTCTTGTTGGGATAGTCCCTAAAGAGAGAGCCTAATAAAGCTGAGGGAACAATCATTTTCAAAACCATGCGAGAAAGCCAGAACTTCATTGAGAGTTATCTCCATTTTACACATAAAAATGGCCAGCGAAGAAAAGCTTCACGTAGCAATATTTCCATGGCTAGCTTATGGCCACATAATTCCATATCTTGAGCTCTCCAAGTTCTTAGCTCAAAAGGATCATAAAGTTTCCTTCATCTCCACCCCTAAAAACATTTCATCGCCTCCCAAATTTTGTTGCCACTGATAAACTTAGTAGAGCTTCCTTTACCCTACATTGATGGCTTGCCTCAAACTGCCGAGTCCACCTCCGAGTTATAGACTCACCAAGTCACAAACCTCAAAAAAGCCTATGACATGCTCGAGCCCCATCTGACTCAGTTTCTCCAGAACTCGGATGTTAACTACCAATTATTGCCACACAAATATTTTTTAGGAGGGGAGTGGGGAGATGGGTGAACCCACAATATGCGAATATTGGATTGGAGAGGGCGGTAGACGCCAATTGAACTACAAGTTCCTTGGTAACCGCACAAAAATTGAAATAAATAATCAATATTTGGGATGGATTTATGTTTAGAACAAGGAGGGCTATGGCCCCTCTTAGCCTCAAATTTTTTTTTTCTAATATATTTCTAAATGCTTTTATAGTATGTTTTTTAAAAATTATATTATAAAAATGAAAATGAACAATTGAACCACAACTATGGCTCCTTCCTAAAAAAATAAATAGAGAAATACAATTTAGTTATTAATAACTAAGTAAGCTAATATTGTCAACTATCTCAAGAAATATTTTCAACTCGTGGACAGACCACCAATACCTCAAGATTGATGGAACTTTTCTTTTTTTTTTTGAGAATCTAAGATTGATGGAACTTATAATAGAAAAAACGACCTCAAATTATAAATAGATTTAAAAAATTGGTTCCAAAATTACTATATTTGGCCCTCTCAAAAATTTAAAATTGTCCAAGGACTCAAAACAAATAGGTCACCTAGCCTATTCATGTGATTGTGCACAATGAAACCTTGTGTCTATGTGGTGTGTGTATTTTTTACTTTTTGTGAACATCAAAATAGGTTAAACATTTGGGACTCTGAAATTTGGGTGCTACCTAGATGTTATCTAGTTACACCAAAATGATGTCTTTGTTTATATTTTAATTTCATTTTTAATTAAAAAAAAATTGGGAATACAATACTTTAGATTAAAGTAAACTTTTGGCCCATAAAATTTGAGATTGTTTTCATTTTGGTTATTTACATTTTCAAATTTTCATTTTGGCCACTCATATTAGAGTTTGTTACAATATTGGCCCTACCGTTCATTTGCGCTAGTAATATAACTGTCCAAAATACGTTTTTTTTTTGCTTACAACGACAAAATTCCTATATTCCACAGTATTTTAAAACTAGTATTACATGAAATAATTAAATATGAATGACATATAACAATCAGATTACTAACAAAAATGAATGACATGACTAATATAAACATGAAATTAAACATAAAGAGACAAAATAAAATGAACATTAACTCCTTATTCCAATATGAAAACCGGAGAATAAGAGCTAACAACAAAGACTCATATGCATACTTATTAAGGGTTTTTTAAAATGTAAATGGTAAAAATGAAAATAGCCTCAAACGTTGTTGATGCCCACTTTGGCAAGAAGGTCCAATAACAAGAAAAAGCCCAATAATATGGGAGACAATAAGGGAGAAGAATTAGCAAAGTGAGAAGAAAACCATTAACCTCGAATGACAGGAATAATGGTCCATGGGCTTGTAAGATAGTCAAAAGGCGCCAAAGAAAGCAAGCGGGCTCAAGGGAGCCCAAAGAAAGAAGTAGTAAACCCATGAGAATTATGAAAAATAGAAAGCAAGTAAAAATGGGCCAAAGGAGCCCAAAGTAAAGAATTAGTAAATGAGGTTGGTAAAAAGGCCAATAAACCCCGAAAGTAAAGGATATGGTAATTGGGCTGGGAAAGCCCAAAAGATTTAGCAAAATCCCATGGGAATGAAGAATTAGAATGGGCCAAGAATGCCCAAAGGAATGAAGCGGGCCTATGATGCTCAAAGGAATAAAACAGGCCAAGGAAGCCTAATATAGTATGAGAACAATCCCAGCAGTAGTACTGGGCTACATGAACTGAGTAAAAGGGAAAGTGCGCGGCAGGCCCAAAGGAGGTCTAGCGAGCACAAACCAAAATGCAACATGGCAAAGGCAATGAGGCGGCGTGGCAGAAGTGTCAGCCGACCTACAAAGAAGACAAGGGCTGGATTGAAGAAGGAAATGCCCATGCCCAAGCAAAACCCAGCCCAGGGAGAAAGCAAGATACAAAGAACGAAGACCCAGTAACTCATCCACGTTACAAGAGGTTAAGAATGAGTGGCAGAACGGGCAGCAAAGACTAGACAAGCCCCCAGGCCATGGCAAACGCATGAACGACAGACAAGCCCTGGACTCACATGGAAGTGGAGCACGCACAAGGCTTAAACACCACCCACTTGTACCCAACCAATACGGGAGTGGTGGGCCATGGGTCAGAGGTAAGAGAGGGTATGGTTTGGCGGTAGGGAGAAGGGGAAAGTCTTTTCTGGGGTTCTCGCTCTAACTCTTTTGGGAGAAATGTCCTGCTGGGATGACATATCACCCAAAAGAGGGAAGGATGAGTTGGAATCACTAGGAGCGAAGTTAGTAAGAGAGACTGTCCAACCCTTATCCGGATGGGAATGCCACGGAGAGCAAGAAAACAAAACAACACTCTTTTGTCTGGGAATGGAACGTGGCACGGCCAGCACAAGGAAGTGGTGATGGCTGAGCAACTGACAAACCAGTGGGTGGTCTGGGAAGGACACCCACACCCGAACAAAAGTAGTTGAAGGGTAAAACAGTAAAACCCATCACAGTCGGCAGTATAAAAGGGCCTTGGTTGTGCACAGGAAGGAGGGCAAGCACAAGAGATAACAGAGAGAAATAAGTAAGAAAGAGCGAGAAAGAAAAGAAGCCAAAAAAAAAGAAAAAAAAGAAAGAAAGAAAGATAATAAAGAAAAGAGGTAACATAGAAATCAAAAAGAAAAAAATGGAGAGTGAAGGGAAAAACAGAGAGTGAGAAAATAAGAAGTGTAGTAAAGGCATGCACAAATAGGCTACTCCCTTCTCTCCCTCTCAATAGCCTACTCTCTAGTAAGAATTTGAAGATAAGCCATCTAGGCCCATTCTTTCAAAGTGAGCAATTTCTGTGGCAGGATTTCCCCCGTGAGATTGCCCACATTGAAGGGTGGTTCCCTTCCTGGACTTAAATCTCTTAAGAAACCAAGCACGGCAGACTAACCATTCTTTCTTTTCTTTATCAAGCATTCATATTGTTTCCTTTTCTTTTATCGTTGTTATTAATCTATTTTTGCCGTACCCATATCACTGTGTTTTTTTCCCCTTTTACTACGAGAATGGTTTAATCATTGTCTTTGGCTGACAGCAAACATATTCTTTTTATTTTTATCATATTATACCCTCCTGCTATAACATTTTTGTGACAGCATTTTCTACCGTGGGCACGTGACTAAGGTCCCAGCAAAAGGGTCCTAGCTTGTGCACAAATTGGCTTGGGGTGAGTTTCAGTCAAGACAATCCCGACTCTCCTACCTCAAAACTATTAGGCCATAACGCAGCAGGAAGCAGTCCAGCCTAGAATTACAAAAAAGGCCCACCACAAACGTTAAGTCAAAAGTGTATTTTAGTCTTATTTTTAATCAAAGAATATTGGATATAGATTACATAATAAGCATGAGTTACTTTTATTTGACTTGTTTATTATGAAAAAGTCAATTATAATATTTGATTTAAATTTTTTATTTTTATTTTTATGAATTAGATCCACCCGCTGGTCAAAAGCCAAGATTTATCCCAAAACAACATCCTTATATTCTTGTTGATTGATGATGGCGTTAGACACTTCCAAAGTCGAAATCTTGGCTCTATCCCAAAACAGCATCCTTATATTCTTTCTAATTGATGATGGTAACTTATCACCTTTTTACCTGTAGTTCTAAGCTCAAACTTAGTGGGATTAAAAAAAAGTTTATGGAAAGCTAATGATCATTAAACTAGTAATTAAGAGGGGAACAATAAAAGCTAAAAGGTAGTGTTATTAGTCGACTAATGAACCAACAACATATTAATTTATTGTTAGTGATTAACTAATTATACTTATGGAGGTATAAACCACATATATTCCGTTAGTGTTTCTCTATACCCTTTCCACCACCTATATATAAAGTCACAGAAACCATCATTTCTATATACAATCAAATCAAGGTTTCTTTCTTTCCATGTGATAAATAATCATAATGCTTTGGGCAAGGTGGTTGGAAGATGGGTTATTTTGGTGCAACAAGATCAATTGGTCGTGTTAATATATTGAAAGGGTTTGTATGGGAAGGTGACAGGAGAGAGTGAGCACACAAGTTGTTTTTCTTGCATGAATTGTCCATGCTTGAATTGTGTGTGCTCACCCTCTATCTGTCACCCACCTCTCTCTCTCTCTCTCTCTCTCTCCTTTTATGTTTACACACTTCAGGAAGATGTAGATTGATGTGTAATAGTTTTAAAGTAATTTGTTGAAGGCGACAGAAGAGAGTGAGCACACATTGTTTTTCTTGCATGGACTGCCCACGCTTGAACTGTGTGTGCTCACCTCTATCTATCGCCCACCACTCCCTCTCTCTCTCTCTCTTCTTGCGTACAATGCAGGAACAAGTAGATTGTAACGAACTGTTTTAAAGTAAATTTCTTTTAAGATATATAAATACCAATAAGAAGTCAATTTTTGGTTCCTCTAGTTCCTTGTAAGGAAAATCATGCATCCAATTTTTATTAGGTTTTTTTTTTTTGGTTAAACTTGGAATTGATAGAGTTTGTTTGTTTGTTTGTTTGTTTGTTTTTTTTTTTTTTTCTTCATGAAAGGGTAAAAACTCTCAAACACACAACATATACTTGCATAAAAGCTCATAGAGTCTAACTTTCCTCTCCATAAGATCCAAGAACACATTAAATTTATGCACTTTTGCACTTGACTGATTCCAGCATGATGCTTGTTGTTCATTGAGTGTTAATAAAAGACTTTTTTTTAATTCATTTTTTTTAAAAGACTTTTTATTTGGTTACTTGTGAATAGCTTCTATCCAATGACTGACTACTATATTTGCAATCAGCCCTGTTTTTCATTAAGTATGTAGACAGTTGAGTCCATTCTAGTGCTGCCATTACTTGGTTGGATGCATGGGGTGGAAGTCCAAGTCCAACAAATCCTTGCCAAGCTATATATGGATGGAACATACTTTGATATATGCATGGAATAGAGAAGAAAGAAGAAAGAAGACTGATATGATGAAAAAGGCTACAAAGGTTGGTAGATATTTGAGAAAGGTTTGGGTCATGGTCATGAAGGAGATTAAATTATGTCTACTAATTAGTTACCTGTCAGTTCTTCTATTAGCATCATGATTCTGCATTAAGTTGTAAACGATTCTCCTAATCTCTGTCAATGAAAAAGGAATCACTTCTCCTCCAAATTTGCTTGGTTTAATCCTTTTGGCAGTGTAAATTGGATAACATATGCTCCATAAAGCAAAATGTTTTGTCTTATTAGACCATGGTCGACTTGATTATGTTTTTACATAAGTTTAGTGATAATATTTTTTAAAACTATTAAAGTTTCTTATAATAATTGCAACATAATATAGATTGTATCAATAGTAGGTTAATGTAAAACTGATGTTACTCTAATCACTACTTACCACCTTTATAAGTTATGAAAAAAATTATAAAAAAAGTATTTATCATTTGACATAATTTTGTTTGTTAATATATTAACATTTTCATGTCTTTTAACAAGCATGACCTCACAATTAATCTTGCTCTACAACAAGATGGACTTTGGACTTACCAGTACCACTTGGGATGCATAACAGTTAGTTTTCATATGTTGTTATTATTTGAATCCAATACATAAAATGTATTCTAGATCATATGACTTATGTGATAATCATGTTACTTGGTTAAATGAATTAATAAATTAAATGATCAAAATGCATTTTAAAAGTTTTATGAATTATTATGGAATGGATTGAGAAAATTATTGCAAATTGATTTTAAAGATCAAATTTTTATCTTTTACTGAATGAGAGTATATCATAGGACAGAATCATACAAAATATCATTGGCAAAGAAATATGAACATCCCTTAAGGAGATTTCCTAAAAGGAAAGTTTTAGAAACATTATGACCAAAAGTCTTGTATCTCAATTAGCACCTCATGTTATTTTAACAAAAACATTCATGGTTCAAATTCTCCAACACTCCAACTATCAAATTATCTATTAAAAAAATTTATGGCATAAGGGCCCTTACCTAGTCTTTGATGAGTTGATTTAGATCAACCTAGATTGACCTGTATTTTTTTTTCACATACCAAAAAAAAAAAAAAACTTAACATACTTTGTAACCTAATTTTTCATATTTTTTTCAAAACAAATAAATGAAAAAAAGAAGAAGAAAAAACTCAAAAATAAAAGTTAGAATAATACATAAATATTTATATTTATAGTCTGAAAATAAATTCTAATAGTCTACTAGTATAATAATTCCACAAATGAATATAAAAAATAAAAAATAAAAAAAAATTTTGAGTCAACATGTTACACATAAAACAAAAAAAAGTTAAATCATCTATAAACTAAATGTGCTTTTTTGATTAGTTTTTTTTTATTGAAATTGTATTTGCTTATTTGCTAAAAGTTGAATAGAGTTAAAAATATAAAACAAAAATGTTAACTAAAACAAAATCAAATAATTAATATATAAATTTTAAAATAAAATATAGCACGTTGTTAGGTAAAGAAAAATAAATAATTAATTAATTAGGAATAAAATCTATAGTGAACTTACCAAAAAAAAAAAAAACTACTTAATGTTAGCAGTAGATCTAATTACATTAAAAATATTGCATTTAAGAATTTCTCGTTAAGACTACTTGTAATGTCATTAATATTTTCATCTACATTACAAAATATTTAATATAAAAACTTTACAAAAAAAAAATCTTGTGCCCCTGGTTCTTTAGAGTCGGCTATAAAAATCCTGTTCCAAGCCTACAGAAAGGAGATGGTTGTCGCTTCTTTCCATACTATATAATTCAGAGTTGGAAGCCAATAGATTGATTATTGTGAACTTTAATAGAGTCTTGCGCATTTTATGGTTTTAAAGATCAGCTTGAAGGGGCAGCTTCATTGTGATTGTGGGTGGTAGTGGAATGATAGTCACAGCTCACAGGGATGATTGGTGGTTCTTTCTGTTAAATGGTGGGGAGTTATGTTAGTGAATACTAACCAATAATGGTACAATTGGTTTATTAGGTTAACTTGCAATACAAGTGATGACAGCAATAAATGTGCATTCATGCTGAGTTGCAAAAACAAGCTACCCGATTCCCTTCTTAGATTATGATTTTCAAGGACTTCTGAGGGACTGTCCAGATTAAATGCTATAATGTGCTTATCTTATTTTGGTAATTAACTAGTTAGTATTATTATACTACAAAGGCTTCTTTAAGATAGAACATCAATAAATGTTGGTGAAAGATACTGACTAAATAGGACAGAGAAATGGCAACTTTAATTGTCTTTCTGATAGTTACAGCTTAAAATACAAGAAGCTATTGTTGAATATATGCTTGATTGGCTTAATTTCTAATGGGGTATGGAATAATTGATGATATGATTTCCTTGCAGGATGTGACAGGGATTTCTCGGCTCCACTCTCACCTCGGCAGACCTTGCATTGTTTGCCTTCTATATGTTTGTTATATCACCTAATGATCTGAGAATGTCCCTTATCAGACATCTTCTTCCTGATCCCAATAGAGCAACCATGATAAAAACTTATAGTATAGTTTGTATCCTCTTATTTTTTTCCCCCTTGTTAGATCTGTTAAAGAAAACAATTTAGACAACACTTGGAGCCCACCCACTTCTTGAAAAATACCAAGTATTTGTATATACATACACCTGTGTCTATCCTATCCTACCTCCTCTAGTCTGAGCACGATGATGTGGTTGTTGGTTATTTTGTACCCAAATCTCAAGCTGCACATGTTTGATTTTTGTGCTTTTTGTTCATGAAAGTAGAGTTACAATGTCTCTCTCTCTCGCGCTTCTGTAATGCTTACCTGCCTTGCTGGAGCTTTCGGCTTTCTTATTAAAATAAAAATAAAAATGTGCTCCTATTATTTCAGGAATAGTTTTTTTAGAGATGCCATATGCAATGCAATTAGACGAAACTGAACTAGTAGATTGTGCGGCTCAGTGGCATTGCTAGTTTCTATCTCCATTAGATTTATTAATTTAACAATATAAATGCATTCTTCAATTAAACAAGACAAATACTATTGCTACTATAATTAAATTGATTAATTGTACTATTGAAAATCTAATTAATTTCTCAAAAAAAAAAAAAACTCTAATTAATTAAATATACATAAGTATAATCAAAATCTAATTGATTATATTTATGTATATTTAATTAATTAAATTCATCGAAAAAGAACATTACCCACATGGAATAATTGTATGCTCACATAACTACCATAATTAAACAATTATCACCAATAGGATTTTTTCTTTTAATTAAAATTAATTAATCTTTTTACAGACCAATTAAAATTGATCTTTGATTACCTATACATGCCCATCTATGTTAAGATCATGGATCAGCCAATCAAATTTAAACATTAACAAATATATATATAACCTAGTGATTTGAGCATCATTTTATACATTGAAAGAGGCCAATTTTTCTAGAAATTACACTTTGACTACTTATGATATGAATTTTATGTTTAAGGTCATTAATAAAAAAATTTTCAAACCTAAAACTACCGTTTTACATCTAGATTTGAGAAAGTGGCGAATGGTGAGATGAAATGTTGCAAAATGGAGTGTTTACAGTTAACAATTACTTGAATGATCTTGGGCATATTTAGGAATTCCGGAGCAAAGAAGTTATTTCTTGGCCCTCTCAAGCTATGCATTGTTGTATCAATGGTGTGAGGGATTTTACAATTCGCTCCAATACCAATGGGCTTGGTCTGCGATCGAATGCTATAAAAGATTTGTGCCCCCTCATCTTTCACCAATTGGTTATTGGATGGATCGGTAAGGCACACGGTCCGACAAGTGGTATCAGAGCTTGGTCATAGGTTCAAGTCGTTGGAGCCGCATTGTGAGGGAGGGATTGTGAGGGATTTCACAATTCGCTCAAATACCAATGGGCTTGGTCTGCGATTGAATGCTATAAAAGATTTATGCCCCTTCATCCTTAACCAATTGGTCGTTGGATGGATCGGTAAGGCACACGGTCCGACAAATAGGAAAAGCACTTCAAATAATGGTATGGAAAGGAAAGGCTTATGGAAGAACTTGGAGGTGTTTCAGGCTCAAACACACATTTGCCATGGATATTGATGGTAGATTTTAATGTAAATCTGCTTGTGAAAAAGTAAGTGGGGGAAGTAGGAATTTTATCTTCCTTTGAAATAGATTTTGAGCTGTGCAAATACAACATTGAAATAGAGGCCCACCCTTATGTAGGCTGCTTCTATACATGGAGCAATACATGGAGCAATTTGCTGCTTCTATAAACAGCATGTGCTGAACTTTCATTAAACAGAAACTAAGTTCATATTTGATACATCATGATGAATCTGATTCTGAATTATGGTAGGAGTATCCTCCACCCATATTGTACAATCATTCACACTTTTGGCATGTCTAGCTAATATATGTGCTGCAAAATTACCACTTTTGCTGATGTGGGTTGCTTCCCACGAGTTGAACAGGTTTAGCCCCTATTGAATTCCTTCCATCAGCTTCTGAATTGAACTAGGCGTCGGGCACTGCCTCTTTATGGCATTCGTCACCGTTTGAGCATCGCTTTCAATGATAATGTCTTTCAGACCAAAGTCCCAAGCTAGAAGAATCCCTTCCTCCATTGCTCTTGCTTCAATCTCCAGGGCACCTAGTGGCAAGTCCATATTCCTGTACATTGCTCCCATTAACTGTCCCTATTCATTTCTGATTACAACCCCGACCCCACAGCTTCCATTTTCTTTGAATACCGCTCCACCCACATTGATTTTATAGCATCCTTGTCGAGAGGGGGGGTCCATGGAGGCTTAGTGATGGGGGCTGGCCTTTCTTGAGTCTATTTTACCTGTCTAACTTCCTTCAAGTACTCTGCAACTTCTCTGACAATCACCTCAGGCCTCTTACACTGCCCTCCATGTCTAACTAAGTTCCTATTGTTCCATAGACTCTAGGCCGTAACTACGAAGAGTTCCCAATCCACTCATGGGCAATGCTCCTTTATTTCCCACACAATGTCAAGGATGTTCAAGTGAGGCTCAGGCAGAGAATGGAGTTTGGTTTTTGTTTCACTCCACACTACTGCAGCCACTTTACTACCCCACAATATGTGTCCTGAGGATTCACATAGCCCACATTGATCACAGTTATCTTCCTGTCCGATCCCTTTTGCTTTCAATCGAAGCTTTGTTGGCAAAATATTTTTGGATGCCCTCCACATGAAGTGCTTAATCTTATTAGGATAGTTCAAGTTCTAGATCATTTTCCAAATAGCTTTCATCCTCGACCCATCCGAGCATCCCCTTCTCTCACCTTGCTAGTTTCTCTTTTCTCCATATTTTTGTGCCATTCGATATGCACTTCTCACATTAAATTTACCATTGGATGTCCAGGCCCAAATCAGGGAATCATCAGGGAGGCGGGAGCTGATTGGGATTCCCAAAATAACATCAACTTCATGAGGAAGGAAGATATTCTTTACCATTGCCACATTCCAGCCTCTTCTCTTCGTATCTATGAGACTTGAAACCATCTCTACCTCGGTGTGTGAACCCCTCGGACTCACCACTTTAAAGGACTCCAGTGTAGGAACCATCTATCCTCCCAAATGTGTACTCGTTTCCCATTTCCAATGGTCCATCTGAAGCTCTTCACAATGATATCCTTGGCTGCCATAATACTTCTCCACGCATAGGAGGGTCGGCTGCCCAATTGTGCTTCTTTAAATGGGATGCTTGTGAAATACTTCGCTTTAAAAACTCTATGAATCAGGGAGTTTGGATTTTGTTGGATCCTCCACCCTTGCTTCGCCAGTAAGGCCAAATTGAAGGCTATTAGATCCCTAAACCCCATACCCCCTTTCGCCTTTGGAGTACATAATTTTTCCCACGAAACCCATGCCATTTTCCTCTCTTTTTCCTTCTGCCCCCACCAGAATTTACTCATAATCGAATTCAGCTCCTTGCACAGTGTGTTTGGGAGTTTAAAGCAACTCATCCTGTATGTGGGCATAGCTTGGGCCACCGCATTGATAAGAATTTCCCTACCCACATTGGACAGAAGTTTGCCTTTCCAACCAACTATTTTCCTCCCTACCTGGTCTTTTATCCTATTGAAAGCTTTCCTTTTTCCCTTGCCAACTAGTGGCGGCAACCCGAGGTACTTTTCATGGTGCCGGATAATTTGGGCCCCAAACTGTTACTTCACATGGTTTTGCACATCTCTATTGGTGTTTTTGCTGAAAAAAATGGAGGTTTTCTCCTTTTTGAGCTTTTGGCCTGAATCCCTTTAATAATCCTCGAGAACCTTCATTACCTTGTTACTTTCCTCAACAATAGCCCTACAAAACACTATGCTGTCATCAGCAAAGAGTAGGTGGGATATTCTTGGCGCTCCTCTACAAACTGAGATCCCTTTGATGTGCCTTGCTACTTCCTCCTTTTTTAGCATAGCCGATAGGCCCTCTGCACATATTAAGAAAAGGTATGGAGAGATTGGGTCCCCTTGTCGGAGGCCCCTAGATGGAGTGATCTTGCCCTTGGGTTCACCGTTGATCAACACTGAATATGACACCGTGGTCATGCACATCATTATAAGAGATATCCACTTGTCATGGAAACCCAAACTTCTCATCATTGCCTCTAAGTAAACCCATTCCACTCTATCGTAGGCCTTGCTCAGATTGAGCTTAATGGCCATAAGAGCCTCCTTCCCCTTTTTCCTTTGATCAATGCAATGCATCGTTTCAAACACCACAAGGACATTATCGGTAATGAGCCTCCCTAGAACAAATGCACTTTGCGATTCATCAATCACTACTGCAAGGATTCTTTTCAGTCTATTAGTTAACACCTTGGAAATGATTTTATATATCACATTGCATAAACTTATGAGTCTGAATTCAATGATTTTTTGGGGTGATTTGACTTTACGAATAATGCAGATAAATGTTTCATTAAGATCACTGGGCATTACACTAGAATTAAGTGCATTTAGTACACATTTAATCACATCTGAGCCTACTATATCCCAATAGTACCGTCAGGGCCTGGAGCCTTTGTGGGGTGCATTTGTTTGAGAGCTCTCCATACTTCCTCTGCCTTGAAATCAGTCAATAGCTCCTCGTTCATCTCAGTGGTAACTCGGGTATTGATTGCACTCAAACTAGCTTCAAAGTTGGTCGGATGATCCAACTTGAAAATGGCATCAAAATACTCCAAGATTATACCTTCAATCCTTCCTTGGTTTTCTTACGACACCCCCTCCGAATTCTGCATACCCACAATTCTATTTCTTCGGCGCCTTTGACTGGCAGTAGCATGAAAAAACTTCATATTTCGGTCACCCCATTTGATCCAGAATGCTCTAGACCTCTGGTTCCACATGATTTCCTCCCTTGTCAAAAGTCTAATTGATCTCTAGTTTCAGCTTTCGGATCCCCTCAACATTCTCATGATCACATTCAGTGGCTTCTAGCAATTGGAGCTTACCTTGCTTCTGTTTGAGCACATTATTTATATTGCCAAAAACCTTCCAATTCCACCTTTTCAAATGTTCCTGACAGCTCTTCAATCTATCCATAATTTAAATCTCCGGGTCACCTCGAAGTGGATCCCAAGCCGAATCCACCACTTCTCTGCATCCTTCCTCCCTTGTCCACATAGCCTCAAAAAAGAAATGCTTCTTCGACTGAACTCGTGGCTAGCTTCGCTTGAGGGAGAGAGCCAACAGGCAATAGTCTGATATAGACATAGAAAACTGATGAACACAAGCTTCTGGGAATTTCCTTATCCACGCCTCAGTTGCTACCATCCTATCCAGCCGGAGCTTCGTCCTTTGATTGCCTAAGCGACCATTACACCATGTAAATCGTTGTCCCACGAAGCCCAAGTCGAACAGCCTACACCTACTTAAACAATCTCGAAACCCCTTCATCTGCCTAATATCTTTGTCCGACCCCCCTGACTTTTCACTATTGCACACGATTTCATTGAAATCCCCAAATACAATCCACGGAAGGTCGCACTGAACTTTCAGAGCTTCCAACAGTTGCCACGAAATGTTTCTTTTTTCAGTTTCGGGTTGGCCGTAGAAGCCCGTCACATCCCACGGACTTGATGTTGGATTTTTGCACACAATCACATCGATATGGGAATTGGAATAGCTTTTGAAGCTTACCTCGGTGCCTTCTCTCCACAATAATGCCAAGCCACCACTCCGCCCATCACTTTGCACTACAATGCCTTGCATATATTCCAGTTTGGTCTGAATCCCTTTAATCCTGCTCGTACCAACCTTAGTCTCTGCAAGAAAGACTAGGAGTGGGTCTTTTGCTCTCACCTTATCAGTGAGTGTTCGAAGTGCTAGGGAGGACCCTAGTCCCCAGCAGTTCCATGCTATAATACTCATGGGGCTCGGCGGTGCTGCATCGCAGCCACTGCCTCACTGCCATCCCTTTCCTATACTTCCTCTGATGTTGAGCAGGTTTGTTTCGTGCCCTTTCTTCTTTTCTGAACACAAACATTCAGGTCCAACTCTTTTAACGGGGTTGGGCCCTCACGTTTCTGGTTAATTGGGCCCGTCCCATTGTGGGTTGGATCCACTTTTGGCCCCCTTCCCAATCGTTTCCAATGCCCGCTTTTAGGGCCTGGCTTTTCCGTAGTCCAGCCGAGCTTCGGATCAAAACTCATTGCCATTGGGCCTCGCCCACTATCTAATTTGTTTGGGCTTTCATCCTTGTCTTTTAAATTTGGATTTGGCGCAAACTCGAAATTTGGCTCTTGCACCTGACGTGTTTCTTTTTCCCATTGCATGTCTTCTATAGGTTCAGCTCGGATTGTGTGTAGGACTAGTGATTTTTCATTTAAAGGGGATACCTGCTCTTCTGTCTTTCCCCCCGATCCATTGACCTTACCACTTTCATGCAACTTCTCTGTTAGCTGTTTTGGAGCACCCAACTTTAATTCCTCCCAGATAGAGCTACTGCCACCTTGAGAAGTTAGCTTAATCACATGATCCCTACCTACCTCTATCTTTTCCCCAGACATGCCGAACGACACTATTGTCTTCTTCGGCCTAACTCCGGCTGCCCAGGCTTTGCCTTCCTGGCTTCCTTCCCAACCATGCTTGAGTGGGTCATTCGAGCTCCTTCTGCTTAACTCTCCTCTCAACCAGGTTCCATATTGAAGGCAACCCTCCACCGGTTGGGTGTTCTCAGATGATTCTAGGCATTCTTTTAGCGCATGGCTAAGCAGTCCATAGCGATAACAAAAATTGGGAAGTCTTTCATATTTAAAGTTAACCCACTTGCACTCACCTCCTTTAATGGTGATTCGTTTGCCTCAAATGAGTCTTTTTGTGACATCGATACGGACCCTCACCCGAAGGCATTTGCCCCAGTGAACTCCTGATTCGGGCACATCGACCTCCATGACTGTCCCTATCGTGGATCCAATCGCCCACCCAGTTTCCCTTGTTCTACTCTTTAGAGGTAGATTGAAAATCTGAATCCAGAAAGGTGACCATTTTAGCTCAATCTCCTTTGAGGTTAACTCTCCTTCAAAGTCTTGGATTAGCACCAGCTGTTTCTCATAGCTCCATGGACACATATCAAGCACTTTCTTCTTATCTTTCCCATCTCCTAACTCGACCAGGAACAAATCTGCCTCTAACTCAAAAATATTAACTCCCTTGTTTGTTTTCCACCACATCCTCAATTCTTCCTTAGTGCATCTAGGCTTATGCTTCTATGGGTCATTATCTTCATAATAGCACAGTTTTTTCCTATCTCTTTTGCAGCTTTGGTACTACTACTTCCAAGCTCAATTCCTTCGTCGTCCTCCTCCGTGAAGGATAATTTCCTCCATAACTCGTCAAGCTCTTTTGACATTGTATGCTTCCTCCTTTAGCCACCCTAAATGGATGTTACTGCCTAAAACCCCACCCTCGGCCTCACCCAAGGAAGGCCACACTAACTCTTGCAAGAGCTGCAAGACTAACACTTGCTTCTACGTGCACAAGCATACAAGAGCACCCCTAAACCCTTGAACCGATTGTCTTAATAGAGCACACTCTGGCAGAGTTTCTTCCTTTTAGTATTTCTTATCATTTCTTAGCCTTATTCTATAGGAAAAGGAAAGTTTGCGTGATCTTAGCCTTTAATCAAACATGTAGATGTAGTTGTGGGTTTTCTGTGAATCCGCACAAAAATGAAGTGTTCTGTGCAGAGATTGCTTCTAGTTTGAAACATAAAATCCTAAATTTACAATTCAAAGAAGGCTCCTTGCCAATGAGATAGTTGAGGCTTCCTCTCATCTCTTATAAGGTCATTGCTGTTGATTGCAATGCAAGCCTTTAATTGACAAGATTATTGCTACAATATCATCTTGGATAGTCAATAAACTTTCTTTTGTTGGGCTTGGGAGGCTCAAACTTTTGCGATCAGCCCTGCATAGTATTCAACATTATTGCTCCAACAATATACTCCCCAAAAGAGTTTTTAAAACCAATGACCAAAAGTTCAATTCATTTCTTTGGAAAGTTCAGGAGGGTAGCAGTGGTAACTTTAAGGTGTCATGGAAGAAACTTTGCACCCCTAAAAGGGAAGATGATTTAGTATTAAAGAGGATAGAAGATTGGAGTAAAGTAGGCGAAGTAGCTGTGTTGAAGCATATTTGGCATCTTTGGGTGACATGGGTGCATTGAAATTTCTAAAAGATAAAAATTTTAGGACTGCCAAAGTTCCATAGACTTGTAGATGGGGATAAAGGAAGCTATTGAGATTAAGGGGTTGTTGCTAGGGAGTTCCTAAGCTTTAAAGTTGGGTACGGCTCCCATATCTTCCTTTATCATGACAGCTGGTGCTCTTTACCAAATGTAGGTTTTTAGAGTCATCTATGATGTTGCTAGTGCTTTGATGCAAAAGTTAATATAGTTAAAACTTAAAAGCAATAGGAGCTGGTCTTGGAGGCTTGCTAGGTTAGAGGATTAGTCTCCATTCAAAGTAAACCATTTTTGGTTGAGTTGACAGAAAGGGACAAGGCAGTGTGCTAATTTTGGGGACAATTTTGGGAACTGCTATGGTTTCTTCTTTATATCCTTTGACATTTCTTCATAGGATGGTTGGCAATAAAAAACAAGTTGAGTACCAAAAAAAGAATGTTGAAATGGGGCTTTACTGGGGATACTCTTTGCTACTTTTGTCGAGGAGGTAGTTATGATAAAAAAAAAAAATTTCTTTTCTTGAAGGATATGGAGTGCTGTTTTGAGGTCTTGCTTAGCGAATGATGTTAAAACTAACTGGGAGGATTTGATGGTATGGGGTATTGATAATCTTTAAGGAAGAGGTTATAGCAACTTCTTATGTAAACTAACGTGGTTGGCTGCTATTTATCGTATCATATGTGGCTCAGAAAAATGCAAGAATTTATGGTATCTAGTGAGATTAAAACAGCAGAAGGTATAGTAAAGGTTGTGAGTAAAGATGTAAAATTTAGATTATGGGACATTATATTGAACAAAGTTCTTTGTTCAAATTGGGGAATCCCTCATTCCATTCCCTAGGACTCTATGACTTCGAATGTTATGGTAGTTGTTAGTTTTGGCATCTATTTGATGGGGTGTAGTGTTGTATAAGAAGATGTTGTAGTGTATAACTGGGGAGGGCTGAGATGCCTCCCCTCTCCTCTCAATAGTTAATTTTAGTTAAAAATACAATATACACTTGCTAATTTTGTCTAAAAATCATTTTAGTCAATTTTTTTTGGGGGGTAAAAATGAACTATTTTTGAGAAAGTGGTAAAGAAGAACTAGATTAAAGAAAAGTAAGCCATACAAAGTCTAATAATTGGTACAAAATACAGGGAGGGGGATTTGAATACAAAACAAAAAAATCACTATTAAGGTTCCATTCCTTGGCCAAAAAATCCATGCAAACGCAATGATTCCATTTGCAGAAATATAATTGATATCAGCTTCAAAATTCTAAAGAGGGATCTGCAGTAAAAAACTAATGCACTAAATGGGTGAGAATCATTAATCATGGGGCAAAGTTAGCATGTGTAATTTGCATTTTTGCCTAAATTTTAAAACATCCAAATAAGGGAAAGAAGTAACCATTCCCCTTTGCTCCTCTCCTTTCCATCCTTACCCGTCTACTTTTCCCTCTCTCCAAATTTCCAAACACATTGTTAAACATTATTTAAAAATATGAGAATATTATCTTATAACTACGTTATTTTTTATTTATTTTATAGTATAATGTTATTGGAAGGATTAACTACATTCTATTGCTTGGTATTGGATAGATCTTGAAAAGTTACAAACCTATGACAAATCACACATTAATAGAAAATAATTTACAGAATTGTTTTTTGTAACGAGAATTAGGCCGCTTGTATAGCCATTGTCGCAATGCAAAAGCTATTTGAAACGCCAAATTCAAGGGCGTTATAGAATAACTTTAACTACGTCCAAGAAAATTGCCTTAATAGAATTGAAGTTTTTTGTAGGCTTAATGGGACATGAATCCCCTTAAAATAGCTAGGATCTTGCTCACCAAACACAATGGTAACCAAATGGCTTAGGACTTTACATACATGAATATATCTTATGCTTTGAATATATGCATCTTCTCTCTTCTAGATTGTGTCCCTCATGATAGATATGACCCACATATTGTGATTTGTGATAAGGAGAATGTATATAATTGATACATGAAATAATTATTGGTTATTTAGACTATTATACACAACTGTGGTGCGTTCAATGTTTTAAAAAAATCAGATTGCTAAAAGAAATAGAAAAAAAAAAAAAAAAGGTTCAAGGTTCAAGGTTCAAGATCGGATTGGAGTTCAATCAGAGGTTAGACCATGATAATATCATAAATAATAAAATATAAATAATTAAGGAATATGCAAGTCCCACATTAAAGAAAAAGGAGTGAAAAAGTTTTAAAAAGAAGCATTGCATGTCCCATATCAAAAGAAAGGAGGAAGACATTATGATTGTCTTTGTCAACAAATAAAAGAGATATTTTAAGAAGGGTTACAAGTCCCACATTAGAAAAATAAAGGAAAATATGTTGGAAGTTTGGGGGGAGATGAGATGAGCGGATAATAGAGGGGTAGCGGAGAGGAGTGGAGAATATAGTAGACACCCCTTTCCCTTTTTGGATGTTTTAAAAATTAAAAGGGAAGAAAAGGGAGTTCTAGAGTCCCCTCCTCTTTTTTCGTTTTGTTTGTTTTCTTCGAGAAGAAGATGAATAGATCCCTCCACTCGTCTGACTGTAAGGTGGAAATAAGAGGAAACAATAATATATATAAAAAAATAGAAAAAATATATCAATTCATTTATAAAGTTTTATACTAAATATTCATTTTGGACAAAATTGAAAGTAGATAAAAATTCATTAGGAATCCTTCCCCTTCCTAACAAGGTGGAATATAAATTCTCACCTCTACAAAGTGGTATCTCATGAGACCATTTCATAAAATAATTTTTCCACCCCCATTCTCTTCCCTCTACTCCCCCTCATTTCATCCCCACCAAATACACTATCAAATATTTCAAAAAATTAAATTAATTGAATACATGAGCTAACTTTTATTGGGTCTAGAATTCTTAAATTAAATGAATGGTTTATTCTAATAATAATAATAATAATAATAATAATAACTATAATAATAATGTATGTGATGCATCAAAAAATTCTGAAGAGAAAAAATGGTCAAGTTTGGTCTTGGTTCTCGGGCTTGTTTTCTTTTCTTTTTTTAGGTCGATTTTTAGCTAAGATCGGACTGACCTTAAGTACTAGTTCATCATTCATGGTTAACTTAGACAAATTTAGTGGGTTCCAGTTAGCTCAACTGGTAAAATTTTCGATGGTTGAATATGGGATCTGGGACTCAACCCTGCATACATAAAAAACAGATTGATGTCTTGATTTAATAATAAAGAGATATCATTAGAAGCAGATGCCATAGATTGTGAAACTCTTTAAAAAAAAAAAAAAAAAACTTAGACAAATTTCATTTTAGGGAGCAAAAATTATAAGTGAACACAACACACATGTACACAGAACACATGAGAGCAATAATGGTGAAATTTTTTAAACTAAAACAAACATATATGATATAACCTCAAGCTAGCCCTCAATACAATAATGTCCCATTGTTCTAATCCATAATATAAAAAATGTCAACGGAAAAAGAAATTGAGAGGACTAACAGAACAATGGAGGAACTTATTGGCACCCTCCTTCCACTCCGATGGCATTGATAATTAGCTTTTAGGGCTACGAATCTCAGAGTAATTAATGCTTAAAATGCCCTTTAGACTTTCAATTACCTTAATATATTTCAATACATTTTGTGTTAAAGAAGCATCAAATCTATCAAAAAACAAACCAGACTTAGGATATATACTCAGCAAAGGCCAATTAATGTTGAATAGGCATGACGTCTTTCCACCTACAAATCCTTTTTTCCAATAGTGATAAGCAATTTCAATGGTTCTTGGTACTGTTTTTTTGTTTAATAAACATAAAGCATAGATACCAATATGCTCCTTTGTGCCATGGTAATCTTTGTGGGGGCACAACGTATCATTTACAATAATATTGTTGCTCAGAACTTTGTGAAGCTCAATCACACATTGGATGATCACTACAGGGAGAGAAAAATTAGTATGTTTTCTCTGTTGTAAGCTGGTTAGACTTTGTTAAGCACACTTTGCATTAATGTTTCTTTCTCCTTCTAAAAAGACAGCTACAATTGTAACTTTATTCCTAATTCCCATGGCCTTTGATTCAAAGAGGACAAGTCCAATAATGTTAGACACGTATTGAAACTCTTATTGGCTCAATTAGATTGACCAACTTATTTAAATCTCCATTCTGTTTTATATGCATCAGCACTAGCATATGCAATCATCTTCAGATTCTCATTATGGGGAGTGATGAACTGCCAAATTGGTGAATTTTCTTGTATTAAATTGACAAATTTTAGGAATCCAAACGGATGGACTGCTTGTCTTTATATAGGGTTACATATCTAATAAATTAAAACCATTTATTTTCCAATGTCTCATAAATGGTTTGTTTTTCTCATTAAAAAAAAAATATAAATAAGGGTATGTTTGGGACCAATAATTTAAAGCTAGCCAACCATTTTACTCTTAAAAAGTTAATGGATTGTAATTATAGTAATTATGCCTCCTAACATGCACTTTACATTACCCATGCCCTGAAGTTTTGGCTTTATACATGTTTTTTTTTTTTTTTTGAAATTTACGTACACTTTATGATGCATGCTTTTTACTATAAGGTCAATATATATACACATATCATTTTGTAATTACTAAGTAATATACTATTTTTCTTTCTCAAAAAAAAAAAAAAGTAATATACTATTTTTCTCAAAAAAAAAAATTAGTAATATACCAGTACTAGATCAACTATAACTACCAATTATTGCCACACAAGTATTTTTGAGCAGGGGAGGGGGGAGATGGGTGAACCCGCAAGACGGATTGTAGAGGGGGCCGGGGTAGATGCCAATCGTTCTACAAATAACTTGGTAGCCGCATAAAAATTGAAATAAATAATCAATATTTGGGATGGATTTATGTTTAGAACGAGGGGCCATGGCACATCTTAGCCTCAAAAATTTTTTTATAGTATATTGCTAAATGTTTTTGTAGGGTTATAAATTTAACCCAATTAATTAATTCAATTACTCAAATTGATTAATTAATCAAATTACATGTAATAACGTGGAGACAAGAACAAATCACCAAATAATTTAGAGTACAGTAGAAATTAAATTTGACACGATGATTTGTTAACAAATTTATACTATATATATAGTATAAAAATGAAAATGAACAATTGATTCACTCCTATGGCTCCTTACTAAAACCCAAAAAATAAATAAATATAGTTATTAACACCCAAGTCAGCTAAAATCAAGTGGTGCTAGATGTCAACTATCTCAAGAAATATTTTCAACTTGTGGATAGACAACCAGTGCCTTAATATTCTCAATCAACAATGGAACTTACAATAGAAAAAAAGAGCCTCAAATTATAAATAGATTAAAAAATTGGTTCCAAAATTACTATATTTCGCCCCCTTAAAAATTTAAAATTGGTCCAAGGAACTCAAAACAAATAGGTCACCTAGCCTATTCATGTGACTTTTGACCTTTTCTGAACATCAAAACATGTTAAACATTTGAGACATATGAAATTTGGGTGTTACCATGTTGTTATTTGATTACACCTAAATGATTTTTTTATTTTTTAATTGGGAATACAATTATTTTAGAGTAAACTATACTTTTGGCCCGTAAAGTTTGAGATTGTTTTCATTTTGGCCATTCATATTTGATTTCGTTACAATATTGGCTATATCATTCATTTTTTCTTGTAATATGATTGTCCATAATATGTTTTTCTGCTTACAACAATGAAATTCATGAATTCCATAGTATTTAATTTAGAACCAATATTACATAGAATAATTAACATGAAAGGCATATAACAATCAGATTACTAATAAAAATGAACAACATGACCATAATAAAAACAAACATTAACTCCTTATTCCAATATGAAAACCGAAGGATAAGGGCTGACATCAAAGACTCATTTGCAAATAATCTCAAAATTTTTAAGTGTGTCAAAAGTGTATTTTAGTTTTTTTTTTTAATTCAAAGAATATTGGATATATATTAAATAATAAGTATGAATTTTATTTGATTGTTAAATTATAAAAAAGCTAGATTTAATAGTTTTTTTTTTCAAAAGAAAAAATATAAATTATTTATAAACAATTATTTTGTTATTATCAAATAAATGTAACTTTAAATTTTCATTTAAAAAAAAATGATTTAGGCATTAGACGCCCCAAATCGAAATCATGGCCTTATCCCAAAACAACATCCTAATATTCTTGTTGATTGATGACGGTGTTAAACACCTCCTAAGTCGAAATCCTGGCTTTATCCCAAAATAACATCCTTATATTCTTGTTGATTGATGATGGAAACTAATCACCTTTTCACCCATAGTTCCTAAGCTCAAACTTTGTAAGATTAAAAAAAGAGGATTATGAGAAGTTAATGATCATTAAACTAGTAATTAAGAGGGGCCAATAAGAGCTAAAAGTTATCAGTCAACTAATGAATTAATGACATATTAATTTATTGTTTGTGATTAACTAATTATACTTACAAAGGTTTAAACCACATATATTCCATTAATGTTTCTCCATACCCTTTCCACCACCTATATATAAAGTCACAGAAACCACCATTTCTTCATACAATCAAATCAAAGGCTTCTTTCTTTCTATGTGATAAATAATTGTAATGCTTTGGGCTAGGTGGTTGGGAGATGGGTTATTTTGGTGCAACCGGATCAATTAGTCATGTTAATTTATTGAAAGGGTTTGTATGGGAAGGTGACAGAAGAGAGTGAGCACACAAGTTATTTTTCTTGCATGGACTGTCCATGCTTTAAAACTGTTTACACACTTCAGGAACATGTAGATTGATATGTAATAGTTTTAAAGCAAATTGACAAATAGTGTTGTGGTCCAAAACTAATTAAGTAGAATAGGCCTTTAATAAGTCAGCACAAGCTTCACCATTGTGGCGTACGTAGGAGGAAACCAAACCAGGTTAGCTTAATAGCTTTGCTATTGGAGTATGGGACAATACCGAAATAAGGGCAGTGTTTATTAAAGAAGACAGTTTATCTTCTAATTGATTCAAAGCTGTGAGTCTACTTCTTGTTGGGATAGTCCCTAAAGAGAGAGCCTAATAAAGCTGAGGGAACAATCATTTTCATAACAATGCGAGAAAGCCAGAACTTCATTGAGAGTTATCTCCATTTTACACATAAAAATGGCTAGCGAAGAAAAGCTTCACGTAGCAAATATTTCCATGGCTAGCTTATGGCCACATAATTCCATATCTTGAGCTCTCCAAGTTCTTAACTCAAAAGGGTCATAAAGTTTCCTTCATCTCCACCCCTAAAATCATTTCATCGCCTCGACGCCTCCCAAATTTTGTTGCCACTGATAAACTTAGTAGAGCTTCCTTTACCCTACATTGATGGCTTGCCTCAAACTGCCGAGTCCACCTCCGAGTTATAGACTCACTAAGTCACAAAACTCAAAAAAGCCTATGACATGCTCGAGCCCCATCTGACTCAGTTTCTCCAGAACTCGGATGTTAACTACCAATTATTGCCACACAAATATTTTTTAGGAGGGGAGTGGGGAGATGGGTGAACCCACAATATGCGAATATTGGATTGGAGAGGGCGGTAGACGCCAATTGAACTACAAGTTCCTTGGTAACCGCACAAAAATTGAAATAAATAATCAATATTTGGGATGGATTTATGTTTAGAACAAGGAGGGCTATGGCCCCTCTTAGCCTCAAAATTTTTTTTTTCTAATATGTTTCTGTAGCGTAACGAACTGGTACACAGGGCCCAATAAGTCCACTGCAATATGTATTTGTAGAGAGTGGGCTTAAGAATTAGATTCGAATGATGAGGGCTTCGTTTTTCCTATTCTCAAAGACTAACTCAGAAACAGTTTTAGAAGGCCCAAAGCACACCAGAATATCATGGAATAATTCTATTTTATATAGGTCCGAGGAGGAACCTTTTTATCGTGTTGTTCATGTTACAAATATTCCTTTTTCCTTTTGTTTTTCTCTTTCTTTCCTTTCTAAAAAATCCGTTCCCTTCCAATGGAGGAGGAATGGCCTTCTATATATCATATTCTAAGCATCCTATCCTTACACTTGTCATTCATCTAAGGTGCCCCTTGATACTTATCCCACCAGATCTTTTCTTTGGCCTCCCTGTGAGAGGTCATAGTCTTGGTAGCACTGTTCAGAGGTCTTCTCCACATAAATGCGGCCAGAAAAGCAGTTGCAGGGTATTTAATGTGGTGGTAGCAGCTTTTCTACAGATATTTTCGGGGATCTTTTCCTTCCCAGTAAGCTCACCAAGTTTATCTCTATCATAGGGGATTTCAGGAAGATTACTTTGGCCACTGGAATTCTTCCTTGAACTGAAAGCCTTATATCCGAGAACTATACTCTCCTCGGACGGAATCGCCGGACCTATGTGCGAATCTTTCGAAAGTAGAACGCTTTGATAGCTGCCACATTGCTTGGCCCATGAGACCTCCTCGGACCAAGCCCACGGCCCAAGATGTGTGGACCTTGATTATTTGTCCCCACAGTTTCTAAATGCTTTTATAGTATATTTGTTTTAG
The DNA here is from genome assembly GCA_030021035.2 of Notholithocarpus densiflorus. Lineage (NCBI taxonomy): Eukaryota > Viridiplantae > Streptophyta > Magnoliopsida > Fagales > Fagaceae > Notholithocarpus > Notholithocarpus densiflorus. Next base: position 1,158,640 of record JARYZH020000009.1, on the reverse strand, counting down.
AAAAATTATATTATAAAAATGAAAATGAACGACTGACCCACAACTATGGCTCCTTCCTTAAAAAAATAATAAAGAAATACAATTTAGTTATTAATAACTAAGTAAGCTAAAGTTGTCAACTATCTCAAGAAATATTTTCAACTCGTGGACAAACCACCAATACCTCAAGATTGATGGAACTTATAATAGAAAAAAAGGACCTCAAATTATAAATAGATTTAAAAAATTGGTTCAAAATTACTATATTTGGCCCTCTTAAAATTTAAAATTGTCCAAGGACTCAAAACAAATAGGTCACCTAGCCTATTCATGTGATTTTGCACAATGAAACCTTGTGTCTATGTGGTGTGTGTATTTTTTACTTTTTGTGAACATCAAAACAGGTTAAACATTTGGGACTCTGAAATTTGGGTGCTACCTAGATGTTATCTAGTTACACCAAAATGATTTCTTTGTTTATTTTTTCATTTCATTTTTAATAATAAAAAATTGGGAATACAATACTTTAGATTAAAGTATACTTTTGGCCTATAAAATTTGAGATTGTTTTCATTTTGGCTCTTTACATTTTCAAATTTTCATTTTGGCCACTCATATTTGAGTTCGTTACAATATTGGCCCTATCATTCATTTACGCTAGTAATATAACTGTCCATAATACTTTTTTTTTTGCTTACAACGACAAAAATCCTATATTCCATGGTATTTTAGAACTAGTATTACATGAAATAATTAAATATGAATGACATATAACAATCAGATTACTAACAGAAATGAATGACAGGACTAATATAAACATGAAATTAAACATAAAGAGACAAAATAAAATGAACATTAACTCCTTATTCCAATATGAAAACCGGAGAATAAGAGCTGACAACAAAGACTCATATGCATGCTTATAATTAAGGGTTTTTTAAAATGTAAATGGTCAAAATGAAAATAGCCTCAAACGTTAAGTCAAAAGTGTATTTTAGTCTTATTTTTAATCTAAGAATATTGGATATAGATTACATAATAAGCATGAATTACTTTTATTTGACTTGTTTATTATAAAAAAGTCAATTATAATATTTGATTTAAAAATATATATATATTTTTTTACTTTTATGCATTAGATCCACCTGCAGCTCGAAAGCCAAGATTTATCCTAAAACAACATCCTTATATTCATGTTGATTGATGATGGCGTTAGACACTCCCAAAGTCGAAATCTTGGCTCTATCCCAAAATAGCATCCTTATATTCTTTCTAATTGATGATGGTAAATAATCACCTTTTCACCTATAGTTCTAAGCTCAAACTTAGTGGGATTAAAAAAAAGTTTATGGAAAGCTAATGATCATTGAACTAGTAATTAAGAGGGGAACAATAAAAGCTACAAGGTAGTGTTATTAGTTGACTAATGAACCAACGACATATTAATTTATTGCCAGTGATTAACTGATTATACTTATAGAGGTTTAAACCACATATATTTTGTTAGTGTTTCTCTATACCCTTTCTGCCACCTATATATAAAGTCATAGAAACCATCATTTCTATATACAATCAGATCAAGGTTTCTTTCTTTCCATGTGATAAATAATTGTAATGCTTTGGGTAAGGTGGTTGGAAGATGGGTTATTTTGGTGCAACCAGATCAATTGGTCGTGTCAATATATTGAAAGGGTTTGTATGAGAAGGTGACAGAAGAGAGTGAGCACACAAGTTGTTTTTCTTGCATGGATTGTCCATGCTTGAACCGTGTGTGCTCACCCTTTATCTGTCGCCCACCTCCCTCTCTCTCTTTCTCTCCCTCCCCCCCCCCCCCCCTCCCCCTTTTCTGTTTACACACTTTAGGAACATGTAGAATGGTATGTAATAGTTTTAAAGTAATTTGTTGAAGGCAACAGAAGAGAGTGAGCACACAAGTTGTTTTTCTTACATGGATTGGCCACGCTTGAACTATGTGTGCTCACCCTCTATCCGTCTCCCACCACTCTCTCTCTCTCTCTCTCTCTCTCTCTCTCTCTCTCTCTCTCTCTCTCAATATATTCTCAGTTATGAGAATTAAATAATTGGTTTAATGCGCATGTAGTGGAATAGCTTATTATTTGCTCAACTTTGAATCCTCAAGAGACACATAAAACTTCTTAAATTGATGATATTTATTTCTTAGTAAATAGTATCAAAACTATGTTTCACAACAAAATAGAAAGATTATATTCTAAATATCTCTTTGATTGTATACATTAAACAAAATATCATTTTGATTACTCTCTATTCATAAACTACTTATGTGTAGATTGAATCATCCTTTCTTTTTTCTTCCCATTCTTTTCCTTCCAACTTCGATTCTATTCTCCTTTTATTTTGCACTTAGGGTCTGTTTAGATACTACTTATTTTGCTGAAACTGAAAACTTATTGCTGAAAGTACTATAAATAAAAGTAAAAATTTACTGAAATAGTACAGTGAGACCTATGAAATATATCAAAAAGTGCAGTAGGGCTCATGAATAGTAGCAAAAATAAGCTGAATAGTGAAATAATTTTTATTTTTCATTAGTATCCAAACGGAGGCTTAGTCAAACAATAATGTTAGGAATTATGAATTAATTTTTAAAAAAGTTTAAGACCACACGCTTTAACAGACCATAGATCCATAACAAGTAGTGATTGGATTCAATTGCACGTTAACAAATATGCAAATATATGTTAGTAAAAGAACAGTTAATTCAATTATTTGCTAGCTAGTGGAGCTGCACGTATACAAGATACATATAATAGATTATAAAATAGTCTTCTAGATGAGGACTAATTCAAATATGTGATGATTCAGTTCACACACCAACCGATAGAAAATATCGCAGTTCACGCGTAGCGTGCGAATAAGATCTTATCTTGTGTTCAAATTTATGTCCAACGCCACGGTCTACCAAGTTTGAAAATTTTTTTTTTTTTTTGAGAAACAAACCATTCAAGGTTTGAAAATATTGGTTAGAATAGATAGCATATATAGAATGGCATTGTGGAAGTCTAGAAAGCACATGACATCACCCACCTCTTCTAGACGAGAACTATAACTAACTAATATTCGTCGTACATACATGTCACTGTGTGTCTGTGGGGTACGGACGTGGTCCCCCATTTTGAATTTTTAACGTTAGTATTTAACCAAATCTACAAAAGGACAAAAGTAGTAGTTACGCATCAACTCACTTACTCTGAAATCTCACGCATACTGGCTAGCTATTACTTAAGCATAAACTTTTTTTTTTTTTTTTTTTTCACCGATCACACTCTATCAAGTTATATTTATGAAAAAAAGTTGTGAAAAGTTTTATGATTCTAGACTTTTTCCTACAAAGGAAATAAACTAAACCAAACAAATTTTCATATATCTTTATATTAAGTGTGAATTTTGAAAATATAACCGTTAAATTTTATCTTCTTGCTTGCAAAATTTCATGAAGATCAATTATTAATTTCTATATCATTAAACAAATGTTAAAATTTCAACTTTTTGTAATTTAAAAATATGTATAAAAAAAAGTTTATTGATCAAATAGTAAATAACATCCGATTTGAATGAAATTTGATATATATATTAAGAACATAAGAAACATGAAACTCAATTGTTAGATTTTCAAAATTCACACTCAAAAAATAAATATATGAGAAGTTTAAACTTTAAAGAATTTTTCTCCAGATTAGTTTGAAGAGAAACTTTGTTAAACTATCCCCATAAGCTGTCATATCATATATAACATTAGTATGTATTTTTCTTTTCTTAAATTTTTAAACATGGGTGTTTGGATTTAAGTATAACAATAGTAATCTTATTAAGATGTTATAAAATAGTGTAAGGGCCAAATTCTGTTCAATCAATCTTAAAAAATACCTACTACATCAGCTTATGCGTCAATTTTGCAAAATGCATTTTTGCTATAGTATTTGTGTAAATATACACAAACATGGTTGTTTGTTTGTTTCAATTTTTTATTCTTTATTTATGTTTCCCCGAAAATGAAGGAAAAGAGTGGATAGTATATGTGTGAAAAATAAAAAAATAATAATTTAAAATTGATCTTTTAATGAAGTATAGTTTAGAATAGATAATCTAATGTTGGTGTTTTGAAAAGTGGTTAAGTAAAATAAACAAAAAGATTATTATGCTAAAATATATAAGAAATTTTGCACATGTGAATGGTCTAATCCTTGTTTTATAATTTCAATATTAAAAAATTAAAAAAAAAAAAAAAAAGCCTAATGTTATAATTTCCATATTTGTTTTAATGTTGAACAATTTATGAAGCAAGCTATTCATGAACAATTTGGAATTAACTTGGAAAAAAAACTTATATATATTGGCTTTTAGCCTAATTCAAGCTTAAGTTTAAACTCAATTCTTAAATAAGCTAAGCTCAAACATAACAACATTCTCAGTCATTGCTCTCTCTCTCTCTCTCTCTCTCTCTCTCTCTCTCTCTCTCTCTCTCCAAGTGTACAGAATGTAGGAACAAGTAGATTGATAAGTGCAACGAACTGTTTTAAAGTAAATTTCTTTTAAGATATAGATACCAATAAGTAGTCAATTTTTGGTTCCTCTAGTTCCTTGTAAGGTAAATCATGCATCCAATTTTTATTAGGTTTTTTTTTTTTTTTGGTAAACTTGGAATTGATAGAGGTTTTTTTTTTCGTAAAAGGATAAAAACACTCAAACACACAACATATACTTGCATAAAAGCTCATAGAGTCTAACTTTTCTCTCCATAAGATCCCATAACACATTATATTCATGCACTTTTGCACTTGACTGATTTCAGCATGATGCTTGTTGTTTATTGAGTGTTAATAAAAGACTTTTTTTTTTTTTTAATTCATTTAAAAAAAAAATACTTTTTATTTGGTTACTTGTGAATAGCTTCTATCCAATGACTGACTACTATATTTGCAATCAGCCCTGTTTTTCATTAAGTATGTAGACAGTTGAGTCCATTCTAGTGCTGCCACTACTTGGTTGGATGCATGGGGTGGAAGTCCAAGTCCAACAAATCCTTGCCAAGCTATATATGGATGGAACATACTTTGATATATTGATGGAATAGAGAAGAAAGAAGAAAGAAGAAAGAAGAAGAAAATTGATATGATGAAAAAAGCTACAAAGAAGAAAGAAGAAGAAGACTGATATGATGAAAAATGCTACAAAGGTTGGTAGATATTTGAGGAAGAGGAAGAAGAAGAATAAGAAGAAGACTGATATGATGAAAAAGGCTACAAAGGTTGGTAGATATTTGAGAAAGGTTTGGGTCATGTAGGAGATTAAGTTATGTCTACTAATTAGTTACCTGTCAGTTCTTCAATTAGCATCATGATTCTGTATTAAGTTGTAATCGCTTCTCCTAACCTCTGTCAATGAAAAAGGAATCGCTTCTCCTACAATTTTGCTTGGTTTAATCCTCTTGGCAGTGTAAATTGGATAACATACGCTCCATAAGGCAAAATGTTTTGTCTTATTAGTCCATGGTCGACTTGATTATGTTTTTACATAAGTTTAGTGACAATATTTTTTTAAACTATTTAAGTGGCTTATAGTAATTGCAACATAATAAAAATTGTATTAATAGTAGGTAAACAGAAAACTGATGTTACTCTAATCACTAACTTACCACCTTTATAAGTTATGAAAAAAATTATAAAAAAAGTATTTATCATTTGACATAATTTTGTTTGTTAATATATTAACATTTTCATGTCTTTTAACAAGCATGACCTCACAATTAATCTTGCTCTACAACAAGATGGACCTTGGACTTACCAGTACCACTTCTGGGATGCATAACAGTTAGTTTCCATATGTTGTTATTATTTGAATCCAATAAATAAAATGTATTCTTAATCATATGACTTATGTGATAATCATGTTACTTTGTTAAATTAATTAATAAATTACATGATCAAAATGCATTTTAAAAGTTTTATAAATTATTATGGAATGGATTTGAGAAAATTATTGCAAATTGATTTTAAAGATCATGATTTTATCTTTTACTGAATGAGAGTATATCATTGGACAGAATCATACAAAATATTATTGGCAAAGAAATATGAACATCCCTTAAGGAGATTTCCTAAAAGGAAAGTTTTAGAAACATTATGACCAAGAGTCTTGTATCTCAATTAGCATCTCATGTATGAGTGCTTGTGAGTGTGGGGGGCAAGGGCCGAGGTTCAAGTCTCCAGGAGGGAACTTCACACACATAAACACTTAGATTAGGCTAGAGTAGAAATTCTATCTTCTATAAAAAAAAATTAAAAAAAAAAAAAAAAGCATCTCATGTATTTTAACAAAAACATTCATGGTTCAAATCTTCCAATCTCCAACTATCAAATTATCTATTAAAAAAAATTATGCCATAAGGGCCCTTACCTAGTCTTTGATGAGTTGATTTAGATCAACTTAGATTGACCTGTATTTTTTTTTTCACATACCAAAAAAAAAAAAAAAAAAAAAAAAAACTTAACATACTTTGTAACCTAATTTTTCATTTTTTTTTCAATACAAATAAATGAAAATAGAAAAAGAAAAAACTCAAAAATAAAAGTTGAATAATACATAAATATTTATATTTATAGTTTGAAAATAAATTCTAATAGTCTACTAGTATAATAATTCCACAAAAGAATATATTAAAAAAAAAAAATTTTGAGTCAACATGTTACACATAAAACATAAAATAAAGTTAAATCATCTATAAACTAAATGTGCTTTTTCGATTAGCTTTTTATTGAAATCGTATTTGCTTATTTGCTAAAAGTTGAATAGAGTATAATGTACTTACAAAAATTGAGACCTTTAAAAAGCTAAACATAAGGAAATAGGTTTAAAATCTAAAACAAAAATGTTAATTAATACAAAATCAAATAATTAATATATAAATTTTAAAATAAAATATTGCACGTTGTTAGGTAAAGAAAAATAATTAATTAATTAGGAACAAAATCTATAGTGAACTTAAAAAATAATAATAATAATAATTACTCAATGTTAGCAATAGATCTAATTACATTAAAAATATTGCATTTAAGAATTACTCATTAAGACGACTTGTAATGTAATATTTTCATCTACAAGACAAAATATTTAATATAAAAACTTTACAAAATATATATATATATATATATATATAAAAATTTAGTATAAACATGCATCGAAAATGAATCAAAAAAAAAGTTTAAAATTTATAAGAATGGTTTGATTAACCGGTCGAGTTGGATACAAGTTCGACCCAATTGTATCAGGTTAAAATTCGAGTATAGGTCAAAAACTTATTAGACTAGAGCGGATCAGAAACTTACCTATATCTTCTTTTTCTTTCTTTTTTTGGTTCAGATTCAAGAAGGTTTACGGGCTCAAGTCCAAGGATAGGTGCCAATTAAGCTAAAGCCCATTTAGTGAAACCAATTAAAGTTACTAATAGTGTTGTGGTCCAAAACTAATTAAGTAAAATAGGCCTTCTAATAATAAGTCGGCACAAGCCTCACCGTAGTGGCGTACGTAGGAGGAAACCAAACTAGGTGGGGATGGAGATTGGAGTATGGGACAATGCCAAAATAATAAAGTGCAAAACTGTAAACTTCTAATTTATTCAAAGCTATGAGTCTACTTCTTGTTGGGATGGTCCCTAAAGAGAGAGCCCAATAAAGCTGCAGGCACAACCATTTTCGTAACCATTTATGCGAGAAAGCCAGAATTTCATTATGAGTTATCTCCAATTTACACATAAAAATGGCTAATGAAGAAAAGCTTCACATAGCAATATTTTCATGGCTAGCTTATGGCCACATAATTCCATATTTTGAGCTCTCCAAGTTCTTAGCTCAAAAGGGTCATAAAGTTTCCTTCATCTCCACCCCTAAAAACATTCATGGCCGCCCAAAACTAGCCCCAACTTTGTCACCACTGATAAATTTAGTAGAGCTTCCTCTACCATACATGATACATTGATGGCTTGCCTCAAGCTGCCGAGTCCACCTCCGAGTTATCGAGTCACCAAGTCCCATAGCTCAAAAAAGCCTATGACATGCTCGAGCCCCATCTGACTCAGTTTCTCCAGAACTCGGATGTTACGTTAACTGGATTATCCATGATTTTGTTTCTCACTGGTTACCACAAGTCGTGAATCAACTCGAAGTCGATGTTACTATCTGACAGAAAGTTGCCATCAAATATTATGTAATTACTATCATATGAGACGATGTTATTATCCAATATAACTTTATAAATAATTTTAAAAAAAATCTGTCAGAAATTAAGTTACCAATCAAATGCATAGTTGCTATCATATATGTGATGTTACTATCCAACAAAAATACAACTAGCAATAATAGTGTGAAAAAAAAATGGTGACGAAATTGTTTCGTCGCGATTGCTGTAATTAGCGAGATAAGTATTATGCAAAAAAATAATTGATTGATTATTTCATTTGATTTCATCATCTAAGATTATAATTTATTTATTTTTCTTAATAATCAAACAATTTGGTGACGAAACAATTTTGTCACCAAAACATTTGGCGATCAAGATTCAGTAATTAATGAAAGTTACTTCTTCAGCATATGTCTTAGGTGACAAAATCATATTCTCAAAAAAAAAAAAAAAAAAAAAAGGTGACAAAATCAAGAATTTTACACTCCGTCTGTTTCGTTGTAAAATGATTTCTGGAAAATATTTTACATATTTTACGATGTTTATTTTATTGTAAAATGTTTGGTCAACTATAATACCCAAGGTAAAAATTTGTAAAATGTTTTAAACTCAAAAGGCTTGTAAAAAATTTTACACTCTCTTTCGACCATTTTCTCTCTCTTTCAACTATTTTCTCCCTTTTTTACTCTCGATTGCTCTCTCCCACAGCCACCGAGCAGTCAGCAATTCGATTCTCTCCCCTTCATCAACACCCCCACCTTCATCAACGCCAACCACCACTAGTTCTTACGTTCTCCAATCTTGCTGGTAACAACAAAGTAGAAGAAGAACAGCTAGATGGTGAGTGGGTTTTTTGCATCTAGAATTTCCGCCACTTTGATCTCACCGCAGCATTGACCAAGCCCTTCAATCTTGCTTCCACATTGCTCCAATATAGATCTTCCCCCTCCCCCCCCCCCCCCTCCCCTCTCTCGATTTGGGCTTTTTGGTATGGGTTTGTGGGTTGTGGTGACTAGTTGGTTGACTAGGTTTATGGGTTGCAGTGGCCAGCTAGCTAGCTATTTTTCTTTTTCTCTCTTATATGTGGATTTGGGTGGTTGGTGGAGTGGTGTTAGGTTGTTTTGTGCCGATTTGGTGGTGGTTACTTGGATTTGATGGGTTGTGATTTAGGAAATTTTTTACATTTTACTATGAAACAAACTCTTGAAAATGGTTTCTCTAGTATTTTTAAAATTTCAAGTACGCAACCAAATACTGTAAAATGAAAATGCTTTCACCATAAAACATTTTACAAAAATACAAATAGAGCGTTAGTGACGAAAATTTCCATCACCATAGGCCTTGTTTGTTGTAGTGTCGATGTAAACACTATCATGTTACAAATAAATCTTATATATACAAATTTCCAAAAAAGAAAATAACATTTTAAAAAAAAAAATGAAAATCTTAAGTTACCATAAAACATTATAAAGCTTGCCTCATACTCACCCGTCTAATGTGACATGATCACAATCTAATGTATATACACCCAAATAAATAAATATATATATATATATATGACAAAGTTACCGTTTTATGTGACAAGAGTTATATATTAGCAGATGTGACAAAGTTACAATCAAAGTGTCCAGGTTATTCCCCAATAAAATAAGAAAAATAAAAAGTGATAGATGGTCCCCAATAAATGTAATGTAATTAACATGATAAGTAACGTTGTTACTATCCAATATAATGTCGATGAAAAATTATTGTGTACTCCCGGAATACCATAAATGCGTACTCCCTCCTCTCACATGAATGGTGGGTTCTACTAATTAAATTCATGGTGGGACCCACCATTTATGTGAGAGGGAGGAGTACGCATTTATAGTACTCCGGGAGTACCTAATAATTTTTCAACACACATATATATAAAAGGTTAGCAACAAATGTGATGCAGCTACCGTCATACGTGCCATTTGTACTATCCAATGAAGCTATATACAGAATTCAAAATAAATAAAAAATAATTAATTGCTAAAAAATGTGATTTGGTTACCATCATTATGTGACAATGTTGTTATCCGATAAGAAACTAGTATTATCTAATGTGATTATATAAGGAATTTAAACAAAAATACTAATCTAAGGTTACCAACAAATATGATGTAGCTATCATCACATGTGACGTTACTAACTTTTTTTTTCTTTTCTTGAGAATCTACTTTACTAACTTATTTAATGTTGATATTATCTAGTATGACTAAAAACGAAAAAGGAAACAAATGTTGATATTATCTCATGTGATGGTGAATTCTTTTTCTCTTTCTTTCTAGCTCTCTTTCTCTCTTTCTTTCACTTTTACTTAGGGTTTATGTTTCTAGATTTGGACTTGTTTGGGTTTTTTTGATTGATGGATTTGTAAATTCTGGAATGTAGTTTTTTTTTTTTTTTTTTTTTTTTTTTGATTGATGGATTTGTGGATTTGTAATTTTCGGATTTGTTGGGGTTTTTTTTTTTTTTTTATTGATGGATTTGCCCAATAATATCATTGTTGCTGGAATGTAGTTTCTTTTACTCTTCTCTTTGACAATTTTTTAGGGTGTTTACTGTGATAGTTGTTAATTAAAGGTTGTTTTGTCTATGTTTTGGGATCTCATTATTATGTTTGATGGAGCATTGAGAGAATAGGGGCTGAATTATACTATCATATATATATATATATATATATATATATATGTATTTGTAGTCATCTTTGAAGTCTACTTTTATTACATATGTTGCTGCATGACATCAACGTTTGGGTTCACGATGCAAGGAGCTAGTTGCAGAGCTGATGTGGTGGTTTGGGTTCATAAGGGTTAGGAAGGTAAGGGATGGGTCCGTGAGTTAGGGAGCTAAGGGCTGGGTTCGTGGGTTTAGATTTAGGATTTCCTGTTGGGTGGGGAAACGGTACCAGATTTTTTGTTTTCTCTTTAGGCAAAACAACAAGTTTTGTTTGTGCCAGCTCTTCACTTCATTTTCATTGAAACGGTGTCATTTTGGGCCTTATTTGGCCCAAAAAAAAAACACGTTAGCAAGATGATGTGGCAGTTAACAGTAGAAACTAACCGGGGGGTGATTTGCTAAAAGAACCAAACATTGGGGTGTAAAATCAATGCTCTGAAATGTTGAGGTGTAAATGTTTGAACAATATACTAAATAAATGTTTGAACAACTCTTTTTTTATTGGTAACACGTCATTTTATAAAACCTAAACAGTAAGTATCACTAGCTCACTCTAAGTAACTTAGACATATTAATAAGTAAGAATTGATAATGAATTTGAAATTTAAAAAAATTATAATATAAAAAATCAACTAAATATTATTTAAATGATATTTAGATATAAAAAGGCCTCTTTAAAATTTTCGCCTTAGGCCTTAAACTATCTTAGGCCAGCCCTGATCTCATGTAGGATGTCGATCCTCATAAGCTTGATTGTTACTATCCAATGTGAGTATATAAGGAATTAAAAAAAAAAAAAAAAAAAAAAGTGAAACAAGGCTATAAACAAATGTAAGTTATTATCAAATGTAACGTGGCTACAATCCAGTATGACATTGTTCTTGTCCAATGTGACCATATAGGCAATATAATCCCAAATTAGAAAAAAAAAAAAAAAAAAAAAAAAAAAAAAAAAAAAAAAAAAAAACCATTGTGAGTTGTCATACCAAATTAACTACTAGAGATACCAAAAAAAAGTGTGGGTATAGAATTTTCCTATTGATAATATTTACAAGTAAATATTGTGCAAAAAGCATTTATATCTTCGTTGAGCCTATATAAAAATTAAAAAAAAAAAAAAAAGTTATGGAGTACTATTTCATTTTGAAATACTCATTTTTCTTGATGAGCTATCTAATTTTCAAAGAGATTTTGGGACATCAACAATGCAAGGCCCAAAAAAAAGATTGTTGTTCATGGAATATCAAGAATGTCTCCTCTCATTTGAATTTCAGGCCCAAAAAAAAAGAGTAAGCGATCATCTTCTAAATTCTATATACAATTATTGTAAGAATAATACTCATTACTTTTTTTCCCCTTTTTTTTTATAAATAGGTTAGATTGTAAACTTATGATATTCACTCTATAATAATTGTTCTTATCATTAAGCTAAGATGCTAATTAGTTTTTGGTATAGGCAGAATTTAGACCTCAAATTTGACAACAAAAAACTTTACTATTTTTTTTTATTTTTATGAAAAGACTTTACTATTTGAGATAACTATAACTCGCTTTTTGTCATTTCTATGTTACACATATTTTTTTCTTTATGGGTATGTATTTGTGGAATTATATCTAGTTATAAAAAAAAATTTTAAGGTAAATTTTTTTAAAAGGTAAAAGGCATGCACCCACATACATTACTCAATTTGGTATGATATATATATATATATATATATATATCTATATAATTTACTTATTATTATTATTTTAAGTTGTCTCAAATCTCAAATAAAACTTAAATACTTTTTGTCCAAATAACACACTTCCTATATATATATAAATATATATATATATATATATATATAATTTACTTATTATTATTATTTTAAGTTGTCTCAAATCTCAAATAAAACTTAAATACTTTTTGTCCAAATAACACACTTCCCCGTGTTCCTTAGTTTCCCTTTTTCCGCCATTTTCTATCTAAAAAGGAAATGGCACATGCTCATGTGAAATATTCAATCATATCATCATATATATATAAAAGAAATTTAGATTATGATGATAATAATTATTCTCCTCTTCTATTTATCCATAAAAGAAAGAGAGAAAAAAGTACTTAAGATATATCAATTCTGCTCTTTGGTTAAATTGTATAGTACAATGGTTGATGAAGCGTGTCTTTGATCATATGAACAGAAATATGGTCCATGTGTAGAATCCAAACATGCCTGCACTATTTGGCAAGATTATGTTTGTGGTGGGCCTTTCTGAGATTGTGGGCTGGGCTGCCTCTTACCACACTACGGCCCAAAGATTCTGGGTAGGAGAGTCAGGACCGGTCCAATTGCAACTCACCTCAGACCGGCTTGTGTGCAAACTAAAGCCCCTTTGTTGAAACTTTGGTCACATGCCCATGGCAGATAAGACTGTTACAAAAGAGTTATGGCAGACAAATATAATATGACAACAATAAAAGAAATATACTTGTTGTTAGACAGAATAAGGATTCTCAATAAAAATAAAGAAAGAGAATGGCACAACACCAAGAAATACATTATAAATGAAATGGAAAAAGCAAAAAAGAAATAATACTGGTACTTAATCAATAAAAGCAAGGAAGGAATGGCTAGTATGCCGTGCTCAGTTGCATCACGGGACTAAGACCAAGGAGGGAACCACTCCCTTAATGTGAATAACCTCTCAAGAAAATCATGTTGTAGAAATTACCCACTTTGAGAGAATGGGCCTAAATGGCTTATGTCCAGAAAATCTTTAATCCTTAACAAATGATAGGCTTTTAGAGGGAGAGAAGGGGTTAGCCTATTGGTGCATGCCTGTCATTCTATTCTCTCTCTATTTTTCCTTCTTAACTTTCTCTTTCTTTCTTCTCCGTTTTTGTTACTCTACTTTTCCCACTCTTTTCTTTCTAGTTCTTACTCATGTGTTATAGTGGTGATTGTTGTTGTTGTTGTTGTTGTGAATCTCTCGTCATGATTGTTACTGTGTTGATCCCCTTACTGTGCACGGCAGAGGTTCCTTATATACTGCCTATGGCGACTAGTTTTTACCATTTTACCCCTTAACCACTTTTGTCTGGGTGTGGGTGTCCTTCCAGACCACCCACTGGTTTGTCAGCTGCCCAGCCACCACTACTTACCCGTGCTCACCGTGCCACTCCCCATTAACAGACAAAGAAATCTATTTTGTTTGCTTGTTCACCGTGGCATTCCTATCCACAACAATGTGGATATTCTCTCTTGCTATCCCTCATGGCATGCACCTAGTGGTTCCAACTCATCCTTCCTTCTTTTGGGTGGTATGTTATCCCAGCAGGACATTTCCCCCAAAAGAGTTTGAGCGGGAACCCCAGAATAGGCTCCCCCCTTCTCCCCACCGCCAGACCATACCCTCTCTTACCTCTGACCCATGGCCCACCACTCATATATTGGCTGAGTACAGGTTTGTGGTGCCTAAGCCTTGTGCGTGCTCCCCTTCCGTGTGTGTCCAAAGCTTGGCTGCTGCTCATACGTTTGCCATGGCCTAGAGGCTCGTCTGTGTGTTCTGCTGCTCATTCTTGACTTCTTGTGGCGTGAACTGGTTTCCTGATCCTTCATTCTGTATGGCTTGCTTCCTTTAAGGGCTTGACCTTGCTTAATTGTGGGCTTTCCTCTCTTTAACCCACTTTTTGCTCCTTCCATTGGCTTGCTAGTATTCCTGCCATGCCATCCTGCTATTTCTGCTGTGGTGTAATTTGATTCGTGCTTACTGGGCCTTTTTTAGGCCTATTGTATGCTCTTCTTTCACTTGATTACAATGACCCATCATTGTCATTGGGTCTGTATTCATGCTACTTGGGCTTCCTTGACCCATTCCCTTGCTTACGGGCTTCCTTGGCCCATTTCTTCCTCCTTAGGCATCCTCGGCCCACTTTCTTTCCTTGGGCATCCTTGGCCTATTCCAACTCTGCATTCTCATGGGCTTTTGCTAACTCTTTTGGGTTTCCCTGGCCCAATTACCATATCCTTTACCTTTGGGGTTCATAGGTTTTCCATCAATCCCCTTACTCACTTGCTTCATCACTTTGGGCCTGCCTGGGCCCATTCTTGCTTTCATACTGCCCGTGGATTTACTACTTCTTTCTCTAGGCTCCTTTAGGCCCGCTTGCTTCCTTCGAGGCCCATTTATCATTTTATGGGCCTTTGATCCATCACTTCTGTCATACGGGCTTAATGGTTTTTCTCTCAATTTACTAACTCTTTTCTGCCTATATTGTTGGACTTCTTCCTGCTATTGGGCTTTTCCAAAATGAGCATCAACAATGTTCAACGCATGTTCGATACCAATTATCATCATTGGTAGACTTAAGGGTGGCAATTCGTGTTCACGTGTCGGGTTCGTGTCGTGTCAACTCATGAGTATTCGACTATATAGGTCAACACTAACCCGACATGTTTATTAAACAGGTCAAGATTCCTCAACCCTAACACAACTCATTTATTAAACGGGTCAGTCGTGTCGACCTGTTTATCAGATTTTATCAAAATGAAAAAAAAAATTATAAAAAAACAAAAAAATAAATATTTTTAATATAAAATTTAAAACTAACGAGTAACTGCATCACAAATAATCATTCAAAACTAAAGCATATCCCAATATCACAAATAATCAATCACGATATGTCAAAAAAAATAAACCACAACAACTAATAAGTTTATATACCTAGAATTTGAAGGATATATTGGTAAAATGTCATTTAATTAAACGGGTCAAACGGGTTCTATATGTTGAACACTAACCCAACTCGTTTATAAAACGGGCCAGACATGTCAACCCGAATATAACACAAACTCATTAAGCCTTAACCCATAACCTGTTAATTTCGTGCCATGTCGTGTCGTGTCGGGTTCATGAGTCGTGTCTAATTTTACCACCCCTAGGTAGACTTGAGTAGGCCAAGTTCAACGTGGAAGGAAAACCGCTTTGGTTCAAAGAGGTTTGATCTGAAAAGAAGCATGGCGGCGAGCAGAAGTAATTTCAGATTATATACATCATGTTTTATTTCTCCGATTAAGTTATCATAGACTCTTGGGTATTTACATAATTACTCATGGATTATGTGAGACTTGAGTCATCAATGGGAGACTTGAGTCATCAATGGTAGACTTGAGCAAGCCAAGTTCATCGAGCAAGAGGTTTGACCTAAAGAAAAAGAAGCGCGGTGGTTGAAATAAATAATTTCAGATTATATTTATCATGTTTTATTTTTATTTTTTTAAAGGAAAAAAATAGTAAGTTATCAAAGACTCTTGAGTATTTTGTTAACATGGATTGTGTGAGAACTTTTTTTTTCTTTTTTTTTCTTTTTTTTGGGTATTCGAATAAGCAAGCTTTGCAACTCATGGATTATGTGAGAACTATTCTTGTAATTTGAAATATTGGCTCTCTTAAAGATTAAGAATATATATATATATATATAAATATATATATATTAATTATATGAAGCTCATTTGTGGGAATACTGAAGTAATTAAAGAAACTTGCATTTAAGTTATATGATGTACTGCACCATGGCCAGTCCATTTTAGTGGGAATTTAATGATTTAAAAAATAAAAAATAAAAAATAAATCTCCCTTTCATGTCATTGCCGCTATGTTGTGAAATTGGGTTATACCCCTAGATTTATTCATGTCGAATTGTATGGGATAAACCAGGATGAGCTAAATCATCTATAAACTAAGTATTCGTTTGGATACAATGGTCACGTCCAGCGTCTGCATTTCACTTTTTTTTTTTTTTTAAGAAGAGCATTCATGCTTTCCAGTGGGTCTCGTACATTGATCACGGGATCCACAAACCTCTTTTTTCAGCAAAACTTTCATTAAAAATAAATCCCACGACACTATTTACACATTTAAAAATTATTTTGCTACAGTATTTTCAATTTTCAGCAAAATAACCAGTATTCAAACACACCTTAAATCTATTTTTTCGATTAGCATTTTACTAAAATCATCTTTGCTTATTTGCTGGAAGTTGAATAGAGCCTCCGTTTGGGAA
Source organism: Notholithocarpus densiflorus (assembly GCA_030021035.2). Lineage (NCBI taxonomy): Eukaryota > Viridiplantae > Streptophyta > Magnoliopsida > Fagales > Fagaceae > Notholithocarpus > Notholithocarpus densiflorus. The sequence continues at coordinate 1,141,698 of JARYZH020000009.1, read as the reverse complement.
GCGCGTTTTGCGCGTTTCCTAGCGGAAGCGTTTTTTTCAGTGGGTCCCGTGTACTGTTCGCGGGACCCACAAGTATGTTATTCAGCAAAAAAAACTTTAAAACTAGGTCTCACAGTACTATTCACACATTTAAAAATTATTTTACTACAGTATTTTCAGTTTTTAGTAATAAGCGGTATCCAAACAAACCCAGAGTATAATATAGTTAAAAAAAGTTGAGACCTTTAAAACAGCTAAACATAAGCAAATAAATTCAAAATCTACAACAAAAATGTTTATACAAAATCAAACAATTAATATATACATTTTTAAAAATAAAATAAAGCAGGTTAGATAAAGAAAAATAATTAAATAATTAGGAATAAAATGTATGGTGAAATTACAAAATATTACTCAATGTTAGTAATAAATCTAATTATATTAAAGATACTGTAACCATATATGCGAGAAAGCCAGAACTTCATTGAGAGTTGTCTCCATTTTACTTGCACAAAAAAATGGCTAACGAAGAAAAGCTTCACATAGCAATATTTCCTTGGCTAGCTTATGGCCAAGTAATGCCATATTTTGAGCTCTCCAAGTTCTTAGCTCAAAAGGGTCATAAAGTATCCTTCATCTCCGCCCCTAAAAACATTCATCGCCTCCCAAATTTGTTATCACTGATAAACTTAGTAGAGCTTCCTTTACCCTACATTAATTGATGGCTTGCCACAAGCTAGGAAGCACGGACGCGGCACCAGAGGAGCCGCACCCGCGTCCAATGCGGCGACGCGCGAGGGACACCGCTGCCTGCGTGTCGGGCCGCGTCCTGCCACGTGTTTTTTTTTTTAGCCAACTCGCGCCGACGCCGCTTAGACTCGGGTCGATTCGCGCTGAATCGGGCCGTATAGGGCGAAACTGGCGAACTCATCGAGTCCACCTCCGAGTTATCAAATCACCAAGTCCCATACCTCAAAAAAAGCCTATAACATGCTCGAGCCGCATCTGACTCAATTTCTCCAGAACTCGGATGTTAACTGGATTATCCATGACTTCGTTCCTCACTGGTTACCACGAGTCACGACTCAACTTGGAGTCAACTCAGTTTTCTTTAGCACAGTTAATGCTTCTGTGCTCGCCTTTTTTGGCCCACCTTCTGAGATGACCAATGTTTACCACAAAAGTCTAGAGGACTTCACGGTCTCCCCCAAGTGGATTGATTTTAATTCCTTGTGATGTTGCTTATAAGGTCCCTGAATTGCTTAGTCATCGAGTTTGCATGGACATGAATATGTCCGATTTGACTCACGCTGCCATGGTGAATGAAGAAGATAACAAGAGCCTGAAATCGTTGAAAGAATGGCTTAAGAATAAGAAAGAAAACTCACGAGTTGCCACATGGGATAGAACTGTATGGATATCATCTTGATCATCCATCTTCTCAAACTTAGAATCCACTAATTCTTCTTCTTCATCCACATCTTCAACAATCCCTTCAGTAGGATTGACAGTGGTAGTGAAGGCATTCAAGATTCTGTCATCCTCATTGTCGAAATCATCCTCAGGCTCGGTATCGCTCAAAGTAGCAGTAAGTGCCTTGCTCTTCCCAATGCTCTTGAGATATGTAGGACACTCATTTTTCATGTGACCGAAACCTTGACACCTGAAGCACTTTGGTCCTGCGGGAACAATGTACTGACCGCCATCCCTTGTATCCTTCTTCCCTTTATCTTGGCTCTTGAACTGAGAAGAATTGAATTGCCTACGGTCCTTGTCGAAGCCCTTTCCATTGGCGTTCTTCATAAACTTCTTGAACTGACTGGTGATGTAGGACTTCATCTTAGAATCTTCATCGTCTGAAGACTCATCTGTGTCACTGTTCTTGGCCTTCAGCGCCACGCTCTTGCTCTTGCCTGACTTACCAATCCTTGTTAACCCTAACTCGTAAGTCTGTAGATTACCAACCAGCTCTGTCAAAGGAATCTTGTCAATGTCCTTTAATTCCTCGATCGCCGTAATCTTGGCATGGAATCTCTTAGGCAGAGATCTGAGCACCTTTCTCACAATCTTGGGTTTAGGAATGGTTTCCTCAAGATTGAACGCAGAGTTCACTATGTCCTTCAGCTTGGCATAGAACTCATCGAATGACTCATCCTTCTCCATCTTTATTTCTCCAAAGCTTGTAGTGAGCCTCTAAAGCTTTGAATCCTTGACAGCCTTTGTACCCTCATAGGTTGTCTGGAGAATGGTCCATGCCTCCTTAGCAATTTCAGTAGAGGATATCTTCTTAAACTCTTCATTTGTGACTGCACTGAATAAAGCATTCAATGCCCAGCTGTTGAAGTTTGCCGCCTTGATCTTCACATCATCCCAATCGGCCGGCGCTTCTGTAGGCTTAGTCTAGCCTATCTCTACAGCTTGCCACACCTTCTCATCTAGAGACTGCAAGAAAGCTCTCATGCGTACTTTCCAGTATGCATAGTTAGTGCCATCAAATAAAGGAGGTATAATTAACGACTGTCCTATATCCATGACAAACAGGGGTCAATAGATCAACACAGCAAAGATTCAAACCTAATCAGAGTGTGTCTGCTCTGATACCACTTGATAGGCCACAAATGGATTGACCCCTTGTGATAGAAATTAATTAATTAATTAACCAAGTTATTAATTAATCAATTTATCATGAAAAACGCGTGGTAGCACAAACAAATCACCAATAAACTAATTATGCAGCGAAAAATAAATAACACGGTGATTTGTTTACGAATGTGGAAAACCTAACGGCAAAAACCCCACCGGGTGATTTTCAAGTCACCACTCCTAAAACTTCACTATTATCACAACAAGCGGTTACAAGTAAAGGAATCCCAAGTACCTTACCAACCTACAGTTGAACCCTTATCCCAATACCCAATTAGACTTGTTCTGTAGTGACAGTTCCCCCTTTTGATGCACGACTCCTAAGTACATGACTAACTAATGCGCGGATCTCGGTACACGACTTCAATCACCAACTAAGAAGGTTGTTGGCTGCAAAGTTCTTCAATTCATCCCAACGATGAAGATCAAGAAGATGCTTGGTCACAAAACTCTACGGTGCAAATACACAGCAACTTCTTCAAGAGAAAGAGATGAACTAGGGCAAGAACTTTGTCTCCGGTCACAATTTGCTTGAACAAGGTTTGCTTAATGCTTGTGCAACTTGTGAACTCTTTGACGGCCCTTGAAACAATCATTTTATATGTTTAGGGTTAGAAGAAAAGAAGGCCCAAACACATAATTACGGATTCCAAGAAAAACATATCAGATTGCTATTTTCTTAAACCTCGACAGATAGGAGGTGTCGAGCATTTGTCGAGCTAGCTGTCAAGCACACGAGCAGAAACAGCTTCTTAAACCTCGACACATTATAGCTATCAAGCTAGCTGTCGAGCTTTAATGTTTTTACACTTTCAGCTTGTTTTCTTGAACAGACTTGAAGGCTTCAACACTTGATCTTGAAACATGGTTTCTTGAAGTATTTAAACACATCTTAAATCTACTCAAATATAAGTAAAGTGCATTTTGTCAAAGGATAAGCCAATTGCATAAAATAGTGACATATGTTCCTAACAAGTGAAACACATATGTCCTAACAATCTCCCCCTTTGGCAATCCGTGACAAAACCACAACAAACAAATGAACATATGAGAGAAGTCATAAATCACTCAACTCATATTCACTTGTTGAATACAATAAAATCTATCCTAACATAAACTCTTGAAAAACTTTGCAAGAAGAGAGTTTATAGCAAGTAGACTTTGACAACCTATATTTCTGAAACACTTTAAACAAAACTCATCAAGGCATCTTAATGTGTAACAAAAATAATAGATTGCATACAAGATATAAGAAGCATGTGTGTAAAGAGAGAAAAGAAACAACACATGTAAGAGGTAGGTGAAAGAAACAACATACATCAACATATAGATAAGAATAAGTACAATGTATGTCATAAAAGTGGTCACAAAACCCAATGTACAAGAACAATGTATCTAAATAAGAAAAAAGAAAAAGATATATAAAATCCTCACTACATCACTAAAAAAGAAACAACACTCTCCCTAACAAAATGATCCTATACTAACTCTCCCCCTAAGAATGACTACTCTCATAACCAAAACTACTCCCCCTTTTTGTCACGAGTGACAAAGGGTAAGAGTGTCAAGTAGACATCTCATCGGTAGAGCTAGTATCTCCATCATCATCATCATCCGAAGCATCATCGTCATCATCATCATCATCCTCAGAATCAGAGGCCACGGGAGGAGGTGGTGGAGGAGAAGCCTCAGAAGCAAAACCACCCATGGTCGCCTGTCGCCGTGCAATACGACCGACACGAACGTTCACCTGATACAATTCCGTAGAAAGTGTATCAAGGCGAGCATCCATGCGCTGCAGCTGCGCCATAATGTCCTCTAAAGTCACATCTCTCGTAGAAGATGAGAGAGCGGATGTGGAAGGAGCAAATCTGGATGGAGCAGGATGGGAGGGAGGAGCTGCTGAATCCGTCTATTGCGACCTAAACTGCGCCTCACTACGTTTTACGGTAGCGTAGTCTATGGCACACATGAAAGAAAAATGGTCAGAAGAGGGAAAAGGAACAGAAAAATGGCGTAAGATCCTCGTGATAGCGGAAGGAAAGATGAGCTTATCACGGGACGCCGAATCTAGATGAACATCTATAATAGAAAGAATGAAATACGAAGGGAAATCTATAGTCAGATGCTCAAGAAGAGACAACAAAAATCGAGCACGATGCTCTGTGATGGAGTTGTAGTAAGAGAGTGGATGGAGTACAAAAGTCATCACCACGTTCAAAAACCTAGGACCTTTTGCAAAGCCCTTACAGGATATGAACTGGCGACCACCCCACTCTGAGGGACGCTCACAGAAAGCAGCCATGAGCTCATCCTTGGACACAGTCCGCAGACGATCACAATTAGGATAGTCAGGAAACGCTATCCTAGGAACTAACGCTATCCTAGGAACTCGAAGCACATCCGCAATAAGCTGCGGTGTGACAGGAATGCTAACACCCCTAACACGAGTGATAAAGTGAGGGACAGAACGATCAATCCCGTACATGTTGGAGTAGAACTCCTGAATAAGCACGAGAGGACAAGTGATGGGCTCGGGACAAAAAGACTCCCATTCCCGACTGTGAATGACATCGAGAAGGTCAATGTCGGCAAAGTCTGCCAGAATGACTTGGCGTTCCGAATGAACACCTCGTCTAGAAAAGTTCTCTGAGAATGCCTTGTGGGCATCATCATCACGAAACCGAAGAGATAGGGGGCAGAATCAGAAGATGAAGAGGATGCCCTGGAACGAATTGGGTTCCAGGACGGAGCGGATTTACGTTTCAGTGCCATAGACATTACTAACGTAACCAACAGTAGAGGGATAGAGAAGAGACAATCAGAAAAGTCCCAAAACAGTTCACAATAGTAAGAATATGTGAAAAGAAGTACGTATGCATGGGAAATGCATGAACATGTGATATGAAAAAGAAATTGCATCATGGGCTCAGCCTAATCCAAACCTATCAGCACACAAACAGTTTGCACACATCTAAATGCATGACAATACTATTATAATGCTAATGTGATGCAATGCATGAGATTTTAAACTCATTTAAGTGAAAACCCAATCCACAAATTCAACAATAACTCATCAAATTTAAAAAACCCCAAAATTTTTCAAAAACCCCAAAACCTAGGTTTCAAAACATGAAATGCATGAATATGGAAGAAATTAGAAGCTTACCAAGCGAAGAAAAATTTGAAGAAGCTTGAAGAAACCTTGAGGATCAAGATTGGAGTGAGATGAGATTGTTTGGGAGGTGAGGAGATGCTTCTGTCAAGAGAGAGATCGAGAAAAATGAGGAGCGAATCACGAATAACAAATATATAGGCCCTCAGTAAATCTCGACAGATGCAGGTGTCGAGAGGTATCGAGATATCTGTTGAGGAAGGTATCGAGGAAATGGTCATCGACAGCTTCAAGTATCGAAAAGGTGTCGAGGAAGAAACACCAAAAACAAGAACAAAAGCTCGATCGAACCACCAGGTGTCGAGAAGCTATCGAGGGGTCAGAAACTTTCTATATTGATCCACCAGGTGTCGAGGTGCTAGCGAGATTGCGATAAGAAAAAGCTGAGGAAGCTCGACAGATAGCCAGCTATCGAGGAGGTGTCGAGCCAGTTTTTCAAAACAGTTTTTCGAGAAGAGAAAAACACAGATATGAATGCAATCACGCATGCAACTCAACCAATGATCCAATCAACATATTAAGCTCTCAAAAACATCTCTCAACAATGATTTTAAGCACATGGATCCCAAAAACACAAGCATACACTAAACAAGTCTAACCAATTTTATATTTCAAAAATAAGTTAAGACAGTTTTGTGAGCATACATTAACACATGTAAAACCTTGTGATTGCCAAATCACATTGTACCTGCACATGTATCAAGAGTAGCAAAGAATATTGCGTGTTGTGCGTGAAAAACATCGCAAGATTGCAAATGTGTCAACATGTTATGACAATTTGAGATATGAGAAAATCACTTTAACTCACACACAATCATAACTGTTTGATGAGAATTATCACCTTTGAGGTACATCCTATAACTCCCACATCTCCTAGAATACACGCTTGCAATCATATTTAAAAGCATTTTTTATCTTTTTGCTTTTGATTTTTCTTTGCATATTTTCTTTTAAGCATATCATGCATGGGCATATAAAAAAGAGAAAAGAAATACCCAAAGATATTTGACATTCCAATTTTGTTATGCCTAAGCACACAAATGTCATTGACACTGCACTTTTGCTATGCCGAAGCATACAGGTGTCATATTATGATTGGCGGGTAATAGTGGTGAGATGGTTATTTATGCCTTTTTCTTAGGATTTTTTAATCCTTCCCGTCAAAAAGAGTGATACGAGTGTTAAGTACAAGAGACAACTTAATCTTACTCATCACAAACAAGAGCCACAAAGCTCACTTGATTAGTTGTGCATAAAGATGCTCATCTAAGCTACAAGAGATATAAAGTTTAGAAAACTTTGTTTCAATGGCCATCCAAGGTACACGAGTACCAATGTACACAAACACACACTATTTTTGTATTTTTCTGATTTTTCAAATTTTTTTTTTTTTATATGAAAAACAAAACAAAGCAAAACTGAAAAATAACCAAACAAAAACAAGTTAAGCAAAGCATAAAACTAGACTGGCTCTAAACAGTAAAGCAAAACACACAAGTAATGCAAATAAAAACAAGAAGAGAGAGAAGAAAGTGATAGAATTACTTGGAGCCTTTTTCCTTCCACACCCTGGAAGAACTTGTTTCCTTTTATTAAACCCTTGAACAGGCGGTGAGGGGGAAGAATTGAAACCGTTTAAGTTCGAAATGAACATGAGGGTTTTGAGAAGATCTCCAAGAGGAGCAAGAGAGGATTGAAGCTGATCTTGGCTTCCAGATGCTATCATGCCGTTGCTCTGTTGAATGGCTAGCCACTTATAGCAATTTGGTCGAGTATGACCGGTAACTCCACAATGATGACAGAGATGCTGCTTTTTCTGTTTAAGCTTTTGAGAGTTAGCCTTTTTAGTCCTAGGGTTCTTAGCTTCCTTCTTGTCTTGCTTAGGGGGTACTCCTAAGATATATTTATTCTTGTCTAAGTTCTCACTAGTTAAAACAGTTTTAACATCATTGTTCTCAATTTCAACATTATTAATAGGCGGAACAAAAATAGTAGAACTAGTAGAAGCAATATTAGAGGAAGAAAGACCATACCCTAAACCTGTTCGATCAGAAGCAGATTTTTGAAGATTGAGTATCTCATCAAGCTTTACACTTGAAGTCCTCTCCAATTGAGCTCTGACTTGAAACAGCTCCGCTTCAAGCTTCTTGGTCTTCTCAACCAAGAAATTGTTCTCGAATCTCAGTGCTTTAATAGTCTGATTAGCCTCATCAAATTTTGTGGAAAGCTCTTCACGATCAAGTTCCACATCACTGAGCTTCTTGGTGGCCAACTTATAAAGTTTCTCATACTTCTCAGATAGTTTGTACAATTTCTCATAGGCTGTATGGATATAATCTTGATCATCCATTTTCTCAAACTTAAAATCCATCAATTCTTCTTCTTCATCCACATCTTCAACAATCCCTTCAGTAGGATTGACAGTGGCAGTGAAGGCATTCAAGATTCTGTCATCCTCATTGTCGAAATCATCCTCAGGCTCGGTGTCGCTCAAAGTAGCAGCAAGTTCCTTACTCTTCCCAATGCTCTTGAGATATGTAGGACACTCATTTTTCATGTGACCGAAACCTTGACACCCAAAGCACTTTGGTCCTGCGAGAACAGTGTACTGACCGCCATCCCTTGCATCCTTCTTCCCTTTATCTTGGCTCTTGAACTGAGAAGAACTGGATTGCCTACGGTCTTTGTCGAAGCCCTTTCCATTGGCGTTCTTCATAAACTTCTTGAACTGCCTGGTGATGTAGGACTTCATCTTAGAATCTTCATCGTTTGAAGACTCATCTATGTCACTGTTCTTGGCCTTCAACGCCATGCTCTTACTTTTGCCTGACTTACCAATCCTTGTTAACCCTAACTCGTAAGTCTGTAGATTACCAACCAGCTCTGTCAAAGGAATCTTGTCAATGTCCTTTAATTCCTCGATCGCCGTAATCTTAGCATGGAATCTTTCAGGCAGAGATCTGAGCACCTTTCTCACAATCTTGGGTTCAAGAATGGTTTCCCCAAGATTGAACGCAAAGTTCACTATGTCCTTCAGCTTGGCATAGAACTCATCGAATGACTCATCCTCCTCCATCTTTATTTCTTCAAAGCTTGTAATGAGCCTCTGAAATTTTGAATCCTTGACAGCATTTGTACCCTCATAGGTTGTCTGGAGAATGGTCCATGCCTCTTTAGCAATTTCAATAAAGGATATCTTCTTAAACTCCTCATTTGTGACTGCACTAAATAAAGCATTCAATGCCCTGCTGTTGAAGTTTGCCGCCTTGATCTTCGCATCATCCCAATCGGCTAGTGCTTCTGTAGGCTTAGTCCAGCCTATCTCCACAGCTTGCCACACCTTCTCATCTAGAGACTGCAAGAAAGCTCTCATGCGTACTTTCCAGTATACATAGTTAGTGCCATCAAATAAAGGAGGTATAATTAATGACTATCTTATATCCATAACAAACAGGGGTCAATGGATCAACACAGCAAAGATTAAAACCTAATCAAAATGTGTCTGCTCTGATACCACTTAATAGGCCACAAACGAATTGACCCTTTGTGATAGAAATTAATTAATTAATTAGTCAAGTTATTAATTAATCAATTTATCATGCAAAACGCGTGGTAGCACAAACAAATCACCAATAAACTAATTATGCAGCGGAAAATAAATAACACGGTGATTTGTTTACGAATGGGGAAAACCTAACGACAAAAACCTCACCGGGTGATTTTCAAGTCACCACTCCTAAAACTCCACTATTATCACAACAAGCGGTTACAAGTAAAAGAATCCCAAGTACCTTACCAACCTATAGTTGAACCCTTACCTCAATACCCAATTAGACTTGTTCTGTAGTGACAGTTCCCCCTTTTGATGCACGGCTCCCAAGTACGTGACTAACCAATGCGCGTATCCCAGTACGCGACTTCAATCACCAACTAAGAAGGTTGTTGGCTGCAAAGTTCTTCAATTCATCCCAACGATGAAGATCAAGAAGATGCTTGGTCACAAAACCCTACGGTGCAAATACACAGCAACTTCTTCAAGAGAAAGAGATGAACTAGGGTAAGAACTTTGTCTCCGGTCACAATTTGCTTGAACAAGGTTTGCTCAATGCTTGTGCAACTTGTGAACTCTTTGACGGCCCTTAAAACAATCCTTTTATCTGTTTAGGGTTAGGAGAAAAGAAGGCCCAAACACATAATCACGGATCCCAAGAAAAACATATCAGATTGCTGTTTTCTTAAACCTCGACAGATAGGAGGTGTCGAGAATCTGTCGAGCTAGCTGTCGAGCACACGGGCAGAAACAGCTTCTTAAACCTCGACACATTATAACTATCGAGCTAGCTGTCGAGCTTTAATATTTTTGCACTTTCAGTTTGTTTTCTTGAACAGACTTGAAGGCTTCAACACTTAATCTTGAAACATGATTTCTTGAAGTATTTAAACACATCCTAAATCTACCCAAATACAAGTAAAGTGCGTTTTGTCAAAGGATAAGCCAATTACATAAAATAGTGACATATGTTCCTAACAAGTGAAACACATATGTCCTAACAATCAGCTTCATCTACCTCTAGAGTCTCCCGAGTAAAGCGTTTCACGTACGACCTCAAGGTCTCTTTCTCCCCTTGTTTAATGGTAAGTAAGTGGTCTGTTGGCCTCTTCGGGCGTTGTCTCCTGATGAAGTGGCGCAAAAAGGCGTTGCCCAATTGCTCAAAGTTGTCGATGGACGATGTTGGCAACTTCGTGAACCACTCTCTTGCAGCTCCTTTGAGAGTGGTGGGGAAAGAACGACACAGTATTTCGTCAGGAGGCTGTTGAAGGCCTAGTGTCGTCTTAAAGGTGTTGAGGCTCAAGCTGAGGCAGTCCAGGGGGTCCTTAAGTCCATCAAACGGTTCAAGCTGAGGCAAGCAAAATTTCGACGGCACTGGGCGTTCCAAGACTGCTTCAGTAAAAGGTGAATCTGTTGTCCTAACCATTCTATCCAGGTTTCAATCTGTTTTCCCTCTAATGGCATTCCTTAGTTTGTCCATCTCCTTTCTCATCTCTCGAATAAGGTCTGAGTTTGGTTCATCTGGAGTGGTTAGCCCTCGACGGTCACTTCTTCTATGGCTGTTTCCCTCATCCTCTTAGTTGGCCCTGGACCAGTTCTCCTTTTGTTGAAGCCGTAACCTTATCTCCTGATTCTGTCTAGTGAGCTCTTCGACGCTAGCTGCAAGAGCTTGGACTTGAAGGGCTAATGCTGCAGGATCTTGGTCGGACTCCATCTAAATATAGGAATTGATTGGAAACTACGGTTTCGAACCTAAGTGCGAAAATGTCGTTTCCCTACAGACGACGCCAAACTGATGAAATGCAAATCGTCAGTCTTGTAGGTTCGTCCAGATGGAGCTGGGTCTTCGTCCCTGTCTCTGGCAAATATGGAATAATGGCTCCCTTAAGATGGTCACCAGTGTGGTGCCTACCACCCCGCCTTTGATGCCAAAGTCAGTATATAGAAGTTTTTGGAGAATAATAAGAGAGTACTGAATATCAGAGCATCTATGAATACTTTTGGGTCAATCTATCTACCTGGTTTGTCTCTGATCAGTGTGTATATATACGGTTTCATGGTTCCTAGCCGTTGGGGCCTTAATTGTGGCTTTAGTGCCCTTTTGTAATGCCTCAGGGCTCATGAATATGGGTCTTAATGAGGCCCTAACGGTCTGCCCACTGATTGGTAACTGTCCGCGGCATTGAAGGCTCATATTAATGGTTATCCTGTGTTCGTCCGTGTCTTGCCAAGGTAGACGAGTATATTTGCTAAGATCGTCCAAGCAAGGTGAGTTCGTCAGTCCCATCACCTTTCATTTGGGTGGTCAAGAACCGCCCACTTATTTACGGGTTAACAGGTCCGGATATGATTCCCGTTGGATTTGAAACCCGAGTTGCGAACCGTGGTTTGGTTTGGACTGGTTGGGCACCACAGCTTAAAGTCTTAGCCCACTCGTCAGTAGGCGATTTCTTGACTTATTGCGGTTGGAACTCTGTTATCGAGGCACTTGAGTTTGGTCGGGTTTTGATTTTGTTTTTTGGGTCTAACTCGGATCAAGGTTTAATGGCGAGGTTATTAAATGGAAGGCAGATTGGAAATACCTATGATGATCAAGATGGATCGTTTATGAGTGACTCAGTGGCTAATTCCATTAGGTGAGTGGTGGTGGATTAAGAAGGGAGCAACTAAGGGCTAACGCACAGATCATGAAGAAAATTTTTGGCAGCATGGAATTGAACAAGTACCTAAATGAGTTCATTCAATTCATTGAAACTGAGTGAGTTTCAATTTGGTCATCTTGACTCGTTGTTGTGCTTAATGATGATAATAATAATAATAATAATAATAATAATAATTTTTTATAATTCGATAATTAGGAAAGGAGGATTTGAATTCTAAGTGTCTTTATTAGAATGCTAAGAAATGCCAATTGAGATACAAGGCTCATGGCTGGCTAGTGATAATTATGATCCCCTCTCCTATTAGGCGCTTTATCTGGTGTGTGTTTTCTTTTCTAAAAAACACAAGTAACATTTATAGTTAACTATGGAGTGATAAAATTAAATTCATAAATGACATGTTTTTGCCTAACCAAGGTAAATAAAAAAATTATATTTAAAAAATAATAACTATGTTAGCACATGATGTGACTAAGCCTACGATTAGATGTGATGTATAAATAATTTTTAGTGCCCTTTACAAAATTTGAATTTAAAAAAATAATAAATAAATGCTAAAAAACCATGAAGTTATTGTTGAATGTGACATGAATTACAATACGGTATGACAAAATTTTTGCCATCCATGACCTTGTTATTGCTAATCCAAATTTAGAAAATTTAAAAATAACAAGCTAAAATGAAGTCTACTCTCATATTCGATGTATACATCATCTTTTGTGACACAGTCATAGTCTAACATAAACTAGAGTTACTATTAGATATGATTAATATATTATCTTATGCGGTCATGTTCCAACGTGAAAATTCATAAATTAAAAAAAAAAATTCTAAAGTGAATAATAATAATAATTGTAAGTGCTCAAAAGATAAAGGACTAAGCCCACTTAGATCAGTGCTACCTTGTCCTTCAAATCAGGCCCAAATAATAGAATTTTTGAAGAGAGTGAGAAACTAATCTAAGTGCAATTCAAAACTAAAGGTAGTAGAAAGGGCTGCTAGCTGTGAAATTACTGTTCAGATGTCATTTCCACATTAATGCAGTTGATAAAGTTGGTGTAGAGCATTGAATGCGGAAGTGGGAGGTATATCCTTCAGGAAACTTCCACCCACCATCCTTGCCCCTATTGTTATCTTTTCTCCTCTCCTTGGGTCTTCACAGGATACCAATTGTCCTAATTCTCTTACTCTCCTTTGGTGGGTGGAGTCCTCGAAACTCGTTTACCCTTTTGGGTCTGGATTAAGCAAACTAATCCTCGGTCTGGTACTCCTTGGTCCTCAAACCACACAATAATAATAATAATAATTGAAAGTGAAAAAAAAAAATGTGACAGAAAGTTGCCCACAAATATTATATGTAATTACTATCATATGAGATGATGTTATTATCCAATATAACTTTATAAAGAATTAGGAAAAAAAAAAAAAACCTTATGTCAGAAAGTTACCAATCAATGCATAGTTACTATCATATGTGACGTTACTATCCAATAAAAATACAATTAGTGATAATAGTGTGAAAAAATGGCAATGAAATTGTTTCACCGTTGAATGCTGTAATTAGCGAGATAAATATTAGGTAACAAAAAAATCAAACAATTATTTCGTTTGATTTCATCGCCTTTGATTATAATTTGTTTTAATAATCAAACGATTTAGTAATGAAACAATTTAGTCACCAAAACATTTGGCGATCAGGATTTGGGATTGAAAGTTGTTTCTTCATCACATGTTAAGGCAACAAAATCAAGAGTTTTACACTCTGTTCATTTTACACATTTTACAATATTTATTTTGTAGTAAAATGGTTAATCAACTGTAAAATATTTTCAATCAACTATAAAATTCAAGGTAAAAATTTGTAAAATGTTTAACGCTAAAGAAAATTGTAAACATTATACTCTCTCTTTCAACTATTTTCTCCATTTTTCACTCTTGATTGCTCTCTCCCACAAAGCCATCGAGTAGTCCAGCAATTTTGTTCTCTCCCCTTCATTAGCGCCACCCATCGCTAGTTTTCGGATCCTCCAATCTCACTGGTAACAACGAAGAAGAAGAAAAGCTAGATGGTGAATGGGCTTTTCATATCTAGAATTTCCACCTTTCTGATCTTGTGCAGCATTGACCAAGTCCTCCAATCTTGCCATCACATTGCTCCAAATAGATCTCCTCCCTCCTGCCCCCCCCCCCCCCTTCTGATTTGGGTTTTTGGGTTGGGGTGGCTGGCTAGGTTTGTGGGTTGCAGTGGGGAGCTGGCTAACTATTATTCTTTTTCTTTCTGATCTATGAATTGGGTGGTTGGTGGAGTGGTGGTGGGTTGTTTTATGCCAATTCGGTGGTGGTTGCTTGGCTTTGATGGGTTGTGATTAAGGATTTTTTTTTTTTTTTTACATTTTACTACAATACAAACACTTGAAAATGATTTCTCGAGTATTTTCAAAATTTCAAGTACGCAGCCAAATATGTAAAATGAAAATGTTTTCAGGGTAAAATATTTTACAACAAAACAAATGGACCGTTAGTCACGAAAATTCCCATCACTATAGGCCTTGTTTGTTGTAGTGTCGATTTAGACACTATCATGTTACAAACTTTATAAATACAAATTTTCAAATTAAGAAGAAAGTAACAATTTTAAAAAAAAAAATGAAAATCTTGAGTTACCATAAAACATTGCAAAGCTTGCCTCATACTCACCTTCTAATGTGAAATGATCACAATCTAATGTATATAGTCCAAAACAAATATCATGAAGTCACTGCTCTATGTGATGAGAGATATTAACAGATGTGACAAAGTTACAATCATTAGTGTCCTTATTATTCCCTAACAAAAAAAAAAAAAAAAGTGATTTAAGGTCCCCAATAAATGTACGCTCTGTTTGTTTCAGCATTAACGTTTTCTTGAAAATGGTTCATTTTCCAAAGAGCATTTTTTAGAAAACTATCTCATTTTCCAGTGTTTGATAACGACCATGAAAATAAGCTTGAGAATGTTTTCTGGTGTTTGGTATGCAAATTTTTTTTAAATATTTCTTGTATAATTTAAAACATGTATATTATGTAAACTAACTTGTGGGGACATTTTTTGCTTCAAGGCCAAGGGCTAGACCGGTTGGAGCCTTAGGCATTTTTGTTGTCCCACATTGGAAAGATTGTCTTCCTCTTTCTACCTTATAAGGGATGACCAATGGAGATAGAGTACCACTAGTTTGAAATTCAAAGCAAAGAATTGGGATTTTGATAGAGAGGAATGAAATAATTACCACTGCAAATTTGTTCTCCTTTGCAAGTCGGAGCTATTGACTGATCAGTGAAGGAAAAAAAAAATCTAATCAGAGAATTGTGTTATAGAGGGGAAGAGAAACATGGAGAAAAGAGAGAAGAGAGATAGTTAGAGAGAGAGAGAGATCTATGGGAAGAGGAGAGACCAGAGTTAGTGACAGTGAGGGTATGAGGAGAGAAAAAGTAAAAGGAAGAGAGAAAAAGTGAGAAAACTTACCATGAGAGAGAGAAGGCACCAAAAAATTATGTTTCCCACGGCTATAGACGAAGATAATATTTATAGGAGATGCAACGCGTGAGAGAGAGATTGTTTTCCAAAAAAAAATTGTGGAAAACAACCTATAGAAAATAAGTCTTATTTTTATTAGGGTTTTCTGTTAACCAAAGATAGTTTTCCATTGACCAAGTTTTTTTTTTGTGCTACCAAACACTAGAAAATGTGGAAAACTATCTTTACAGAAAGTTTTTCAGCAAAACAAATAGAGCTGTAAATAACATGATATGTGACGTCATAGTTATTAAACCCAGACCGGACATTGACCCAGTTTATAAGTCGGTCACTAGGTCAATCAATGAGTCACTGGTCGAACCGTAAGGTCAAATAAAAAAAATTAAGAAATTAAATATATATATATATAAAATAAATAAATAAATAAATAAAAAGTTTGAGAAATCATAATATGAATATGTAAATAAAAAAATAAAGGGGGCATATGCCTAAACTAAACTTGCCATTATAATTCAAAATCAAGGTTTCACAAGCAATAGCATTAGAAATTCAATAAAATTCACAAGCAAAATAAATGAATGCCATAAGATTCTAACAAAGTTTTTGCTAAATAAAATCTTGTTACATGTCTTAAAATTTTGTATGTTAAAAAAAAATAAGGCAAAATCTCAAACTATGTAAGCAAAAGAAGAGGAAAAAAAGGTTAAAGGCTTGAACTTAAAGCAATAAACAAATAAAGCACAAAAAACGTAAACAAAAGAAGAGAAAAGAAAGTTAAAGCAATAAACTATATAAAATATATTGATATACTAATGCCTTTGTACTAACTGGCTACGTGAAACTTGAAAGTGATCTGTTTAGAGCAGAAAGTTGATGCATTTTGGAGAGCTAAAATAATGAAAAGTGATGGGTATAGAGTGAATTGGCAAAGAAGTGAAAGAACATTATTTTTTAAATTTCTTTAGGTTTTCTCTTGTTCAAATTACCATATTATCACACATCAAATAATAAAGAAGTCAATGGGGGTGGATCTATTAATGTAATTTTACACAATTAACAAACCTAGCTAGGTTATTAAAACCCATCTAGGTCACATGGTTTGCTTAAAACCCACTGCGTTTTACCGGTTATAACTAGGTCTTATGCACATCCTATCCAATTGATGACCGAGGCCGATTTATATGCCAGGTAATGCAAAGATGCTCCTTTGAAGCTAGCCCCCTCCCATTGCTCTAGCCATAAGCTATGGTAGCTCCAGCTTGCAACCACAGGGAAAGTTAAGTTAAGGGAACCAAGCTTACCTTAACTGTGCTATAGAACCGATTCGACAGCCCGAGCCAGACCAGATTTAACAATATTGTGTGATGTTGTTATTATCCAATATAATGTCGATACTTCCTAATGTGACTATATAAAAGGTTAGCAGAAAATGTGATGTAGCTACCGTCATATGTAACGTTGGTATTATCCAATAAAACTATAAAAGAATTTTAAAAAATATAAAAAGAAACAAACAAAAAAATGATACTAACATATGTGATGCAGCTACCATCATATGTGACATTGGTTCTTGGTACTATCCAATAAAACTATATAAGGATTTAAAAAAATATAAAAAGAAACAAAAAAAAAAATGATACTAACAAATGTAATGTAGTTACCATCATTATGTGACAATGTTGTTATCCGAAAAGATGCTAGTACTATCTAATGTGATTATATAAGGAATTTAAACAAAAATACTAATATAAGGTTACCAACATATATGATGTAGCTATCGTCACATGTGACGTTGTTACTAACTCATGTAATGTTGATATTATCTAACATGTCTATAAACAAAAAAGGAAACAAATAAAAATAAATGATAAAATGTAACGTTGTTGCTATCCAATGTGACTATATAAGGAATTAAAAAAATAAACCAAAAATAAAAAAATAAAAATAAAAAAAAAAGAATGTGAAACAAGGCTACGAAAAAATGTAAGTTATTATCAAATATAACGTGACCGCAATCCAGTATGAAATTGTTCTTATCCAATGTGACTATATAAAGAAAAAAAAGAAACAACCCATGGAAACTTGTTATACCAAATTAACTACTAGAGATACCAAAAAAAAAAGTGTGGGTATAGAATTTTCCTATTGATAATATTTACAAGTAAATAATGGTCAAAAAAGCATTTATAATTAATTTCTTTGAACCTATATAATATATATATATATATATACTCAAGGGCTCTAAATAACGATCATCAAAAGCGAACGTCAAAAGTTAAAACTATCTCTAAAAACAAATAGTGATGGAATACCGTTCCATTTTGAAATACTCACTTTTCATGATGAGCTATCTAATTTTCAAAGAGATTTTGGGGCATCAACAATGCAAGGCCCAAAGAAAAGATCGTTGTTCATGGAATATCAAGAATGTCTCCTCTTATTTAGGTTTCATGCAGTAAGTCATATCTTCTTAATTTTATATCTCATTATTGTAAGAATAATACTCATTATTTTTCTTTGTTTTTTCCTTTCTTTTTGATAAATATGTTAGAATTTAAACATATGACGTTCACTCTATAATAATTGTTTTTATCATCATATTAAAATACTAATTAGTTTTTTGTATAAACAGGGTTAGAACCCAAATTTGACGACAAAAGACTTTATCATTTGAGACAATTAGAACCCACTCTTGTAATTTTCTATGTTATACATATTTGTTTCTTTATGGGTATGTATTTGTGGAATTATGTCTAGTCATAATTGTTTTTGTTAAAGGTAAAAGGCACCCACATACATATTTGTTTCTTTATGGGTATTTATTTATTTATTTATTTATTATTATTATTATTATTATTATTATTATTATTATTATTATTTTAAGTTGTCTCAAATCTCAAATAAAACATAAAAACTTTTTGTCCAATAACACACTTCCCCGTGTTCTTTAGTTTTCCTTTTTCCGCCATTTTCTATTTAAAATGAGCCTTCAGGAAATGGCACATGCTATGTGAAATATTCAATCATATCACCATATATATAAAGAAATTTAGATTATGATAATAATAATTATTTTCCTCTTCTATTTTCTCTTTGGTTAAATTGTATATATAGTACAATGGTTGATGAATTAAACATGTCTTTGATCATGTACGCAGAAATATGGTCCAGTGTTGAATCCAAATATGCCTGCACTATTTGGAATATTGTCTTCAACACATGTTCGATACCAAAAATCATCATTAGCATTTGGCAGAGACATGAGCAAGCCAAGTTCAACGTTGATGGAAAACCGCTTTGGTGTAAAGAGGTTTGATCTGAAAAGGAGAGTGGTGATGAGCAAAAGTAATTTCAGATTATATCATAGACTCTTGAGTATTTACTTAATTACTCATGGATTATGTAAGACTCTTGAGCAAGCCAAGTTCATCTAGCAAGCGGTTTGACCTAACTAAGAAGAAGCATGGTGGTTGAAATAAATAATTTCAGATTATATTTATCATGTTTTATTATAAAAAATTTTAAAAAGAAAAAAAAAAGAGTAAGTTATCATAGACTCTTGAGTATTTACTTAATCACGGATTGTGTGAGAACTTTTTTTTTTTTTTTTTTGGTATTCGAATTAGCAAGCTTTGCAACTCATGGATTATGTGAGAACTTTTCTTGTAATTTGCAATACTGGCTCTCTTTAAAGAATAAGAATGATTTTTTTTTTTTTAAATTATATGAAGCTCATTTTTGGGAGTTCTGAAGTAAAGAAACTTGCATGTAAGTTTATATGATGTACTGCACCAAGGCCAGTCTATTTTAGTGGGAATTTAATGATTTAATCTCTCTTCATGCCATTGCCAATGTTGTGAAATTGGATTGTATCCGAAGTTCTTTCTTGGCCAAAATCTAAAATTTACCTTTTAAGTTTCACATTTTTGTCATTTCAGTTTTCTAAGTTTGACTTTTGTCATTTCAATCCTCTAAATTTTAATTATACTCAATTCAATCCTCTGTTTTCTACCTGTTAAATTGCATTGTTAACTTACATAAAACGAAGCCATTTTACGGTTTAATTAATATTTAATTTTTTTTAATTTCTGAATTTTAGAAAAAACGTTAATTAAAAAAAAAACATAAATTAAACCCAAAACCAAAGTCTGAGAAACCCCGAAAACATAAACTAAACCCAAAATGTTAATAATAAAAAAACATAAACTAAACATAAATTGGAAATTACTGGGGATTAAGAGGTCTAGTCAAAGCTTACATTTTCCATATTGTTTTTCAATTGTTGATTTGTCTCAGTCACACACGGTTTGGAATTTTGCTAAATATTTTTGGTTTGCCTTTGGCATCAATTAAATATAATGCTACAGTTCAATAATGGTTATGTCTGTGGGTTCCAGTTAGCTCAACTAGTAAAGTCTCTGATAGTTGTATAAGAGATCTGGGGTTCAATCTCCGTCTATACCAAAAAACTGATTGGTGTCTTGGTCTGATGATAAAGAGCTATCATCATGAGAGGACGCCATAGGTTGAAACTCTCTCAAAAAAAAAAAATAATAATAATGGCTATGTCCAGCACACAGAAATTTACTATGATATCATTCCAATCTCTGCCTCTTGTGACAAAAGGGAAACTCATACGGGTTTTACAAAGAGCGATATCAAAGACCCTAATTTCATGAATCGGTGGTGGGCAACAGAACTCGATTGTGGCTCCAATCAAAGGCGGTGGGCTGAAAGACCCAGATTGGAATTTCAATGAGAAGTAACAACACAGAGAATTTGATAGTGAATAGCATGAATTTTTTAAGCAGTGATGGCAGTTTGGAAGATGATTCGGAGAGTCAAAATCTACAGTGGGCTCAAGGGAAAGCAAGGGAGGATCGAAATATAAAGCTACAGTGCAATAACAGTGCAATTTAATGGAAATTAAACAGAAGACTGAATTGAGTATAATTGAAACTTAGAGAACTAAAATGACAAAAGTCAAACTCGGAAGATTAAAATAACAAAAGGCGAAACTTAAAATGTGAGTTTTGCATTTTTATTTTTTTTTATTTTTTTTATTTTTTTTAGATGGAGATAGAAATTGTATCCTAGATTTAAATGTTAAGTGTATGGGATAGATTAGGATGAGTGTTTAAATGTTGTCATTGTGATGTGTATTAATTGCTTGTATTGTGTTGGCCAGATATGGTACGCATGAGTTGGAACAATTTCTTTGGATTAGCCATTTAAATCCAATAACCATTAAATACTTATCAAATTGATAAGGACTCTCTCCTTGAATTTGGTTTAATTACTAAAAAATCAACTTCTTAATTAAGATTTTTTTTTTATAATGAAATTCTCAATTAAGACTTAGCAACCACATGAATCATTGAATCTCTCACTTGTCAACTCATTATTTAATTAATTCATTTAATCATTTTCAATTTTTAATATTAAAATGCACCACCATATGAGGGAGACCACAAATCCACAACACAAGGCGACTACTACAATGACTTCTAGGCCAAACACATAGCTAATGCAAATAACATACAAGTGCAATGCATGAATCGTGCCCCCGCGCGCGCGCGTGTATATATATATATATATATATATATATATATTAAAAGTCAAAGCTGAAAAAAATTGAATTAAATTTCAAATTTGAAGCCTAATTTTGCCAGGTCCTATCAAAAAATTTCAATCTCTATGCAAGAGTAAATGATACATTAACACCTAATATGCAAGCGAAGAAGACCACAATAACAACTTAAGCGAGAGCATCTCACCAGCACACTGATATGGGTAAACTCTTAAGCTCCTCTCTCTCTCTTTCTCTTTCTCTCTAACGTTTCCTTCATCCTTCATATTTTCAGACAATCTGTATTCTATTTTATTTCATATGTTTAACGGGCAAAGATTCTATATTTTATTTCATATTTTCTTTACCAAAGGTTTGGCTTCATCAAAATATGATATTCGGAAAAGATATTCATGTCTGCCAAGGTCAGTAGTTTTTAATTTATATTTATAACGTTTAAATTCAAAGATATCCCGCAATATCTCCATTTACTTTTTATGATTGGATTATAATAATAAAAAATGATGTTATTAGAATTTTTGGGAATTTCAGTTTTATGTTATTTTTGGTTGTTGAGAATCATGGTTTTTTTTTTAAGATTAAAAAAAAAAAAGACCATATAGTATCATGGAATATGAAAGGAAATTTGTAATATTTTTTAGTAAATTGTTGTGGTTTTTTTTTTTTACTCCATCCAAATGTTCCATTAGTGGTGCTTGGGTAGTAATTTACATAGCCAGACTTTCATGTGTTTAAAGAATTTGTAAAGTTAAATATGAAAGATTCATATAGTTCTTTGTATGTTTCATGCTGTGATTCAATAGGCCTTACAATTTTTTTTTTTTTTTTTTTTTTGAGAATAATAGGCCTTACATTAGAAGCAATATCCCTGCCCAAATAATATTGCCTATTGATTTACTGTGATATATGTATTGGAGTAGTGTTGGCATTTATGTGGTATGATTCCAATATCTATAACCTCAATCTCAAATTCTCAATTAAGGGCAATCATTTTTATATGTTTCTAGGGTCGTTAATGGGCCAGGTCGAGCCGGCCTGGCCCATTTTTACTTGGCCCATGGGCACAATGGGCTGGGTATAATAGGATATTAACTAGATAACAGGTCGGGTCATGGGTTGGGGTCGGGCTGGGCCGAAAGAGAAAACCCCAGCCCATAACCCTGCCCATGGGCAATGCCCATTTTGTCTTTAGCGGGCTAGGCTACCCATGCGCTTATGTTAGCATCTTATTTTATTATTTTTATAAGGAATGAATTAATTTTTTATAAGGGAATAATCAATCTATTATTTTTTAATGGAAAGAATCAAAGAATTTAATACTTAATTAAAAAAATTATAGTCAAATCTATTTAATTTTTTGTTTTGTTGATGGAAACCTATTTAATTTTGTTTATTAAAGCTTTAAATAGTTTTTAATTTTTTATCTTTAATAAAAAAAATGTCATATGGTTAATTCGAAGTTGTTAAACTACTAGGAAAATTTCCTTCAGACTGATTCTATATATTTTTGTTATGAATTCTAAGTTATTGAGCTGAGCAATTGGTTAGGCCAATGGGTTGGGCTACTAGGCTAGCCCATCGGGTAACCATGGGCATAAAAACTAGCCCACGACCTGATTCACTGGGCTAGTAGGCTACCAATGGGCGTCAATAACAACGGGTCGGGCCGCCCATTAGCCTAGTGAGTGTCATCAGTCTTTTGGGTCGGGCCTTGAGCCATGGGCTATTTGGTGACCTCCCTTCATATTTTCCTTTTAGTTTTGTTTTGTCTCTCGGTGAAATTGTTGGCACGACTTTTTTCAAAAAAGTTCTCTAAATATATATATTATTCATTAAAACTTATTGAATTTCCTTAATTTTGATGTCAAATAACTTATTTATTCTACTTAGCACAAAAGTCGAGACAACTACCTAACTCAATTAAGTAAAAGCCTCTCATCATTATCATTATTGAATGTTTTTGTGCGTAAACACGGATTATAAACTAGTTAACATGGCAGTTATTAAAGCAATGAAGAAAAAAGGGCAACCAAAGTGAACCTATTGCCCATTAATTATATCATAATTTGGAGTCTTCTGTGAGAACCACAATCCAAGACGACCCTTTTTAAATTCTCCTCTTTAATGGATGTCCTCATTACTCAATATGGAGATTCAACTGCCATTAGCTGGAGTGAAATTGAATTTCACTTTAACAGAATTTCCTATGATTGTTGTATATATAATATTTAAGAATATCTCAAAATGGAAGCGGAAAATTGAATAAGAATTTGGATAGAAAAACACATGTTTTATTGTCATTTGCATCTCATATTCTTAAATCTATTAGATTATAACTAAAAACTTTGTGATGAACATAATGTTAAAAAGCTAATTATTTAAATGACAAATTTTCGCTACAAAATTGGTTGTAGTCCAACCTTACTCAATAAAATAAATATTACTACCTATTCTGAAAATCTAACCGTTAAATTGCATGTTCTTCACGCTCTTAATACATATGTTAATTTTTTTGGCAATCGAATATTATTTAATATATGATCTATAGGCTTATGTTTTATGCATAACTTTAAACTACAAAAACTTACAATTTAAACAATTTATTGATGACATAGCTATTGATCTTTAATTTTTTTTTTTAAATTTAATAGCATAGAGGATATAAGAAAAAGATGTAATCCAATAGTGGATTTATCAAAATTCACCTTCAATAAAAAGATATTAAGTAAGATTGTAGCCATAGATTCAACCAATTTTGTAACTAAACTTTGTCTTTGTTAGAGATATATTAGCCCATTAGCATAGGTCCAAGCCTAATTCTAATTTGTGTACAAGCCAATGGGCTGTTTGGATTTTGGTGTTTCCATCACCCATCACTCATCACTCAAAAATGGTGGGACCCATGCAGAGAAAGGCTGTTTGGACATGTTTTCAAGTTTTGTTTCCATCACTCAATTCTCTGATTTTTGAGTAATGAGTTAGCAAAACTGAAACAAGTTTTGGGTGTTTTTGAGTTATGGAAACTGAGTTATGATGACATTTTTGTAAATACACACACATTGAGAGACCCACGATCAGAGCACTTCTCAGGTCCAGCCGCAACTTTTGACAAACCCACTAACGGCTCCTCAAGTGAATACAACGCCTGATCACTTCACACCACAACTCCAAACCACACAAAGCACAAAACACCATCCAACCTCATACCTCCTCACGCACACCCTCAGCCCAGCCACGCCCACCAAGCCCACCTTAGCCAACCCGCGCCGCCCCGAGCTCAGGCCATTTTTTAATGTTTCAGGTCCCAGAAAACCCAGATTAAACACCAAACAAAAACTAACAAAACCCAGTAAAATTAAATTTAAAAATTTAAACGCTGGAAGAGATCGGCTTCGCTGGATCACGATGGATGAGATTAGTGCCGCTGCTGCACGTCGGAGGAGATCTTGCGGCGCTGGGTGACAATGGGCATGAGGTAGGCGACGCTGGGTGACGGTGGAGATTGGCGCTGGGTGAGGTGGAGATCAGCGCTGGGTGATAGTGGATTTCCTTTGCTGGGTTCGTCAAGGGTTTTGGGAGAAACAGGGCTGAAGGGAAAAAATAAATGAAATGGCTTTAGTGCTAGTGTGTTACGCGGGAATGCTAACCGTGAGCTTGACATGGTGCTCAGGCAAATGGGTCACATAAAAAGTAAAATTTGTTGAGTTATCAAAAGTTGGAAACAAGTGTCAAACATGCCACCTTAGGAAATTGGGGTATTTTCAGTGATAAGTGATGAGTTATTAAGTAATAAGTGATGAGTGATGAGTGATGATATTTCAGTGATGAGTGAGCATTTTTTTCATCCAAACAGCCCCCAAGTCTTCTACTTGTACTAAAAATCTATTAGTTTAGGGTTTAGTCTACTATATATAATCATGTTATGATTCATTGTAACACAGATTTTGTACTACACCCTTATATAATAAAGATATAGCCCTTAAGGGTTTCCTCCGTGGATATAAGCCAGTGTTCTTGTGTTCCTATTTTATGCTTCCCTCTTCCGCATCTATTCAAGCATATTCAACATTGAATATATCATAGCTTGGACCTATGCTAATGAGCTAATATATCTCTAACCGTACTTATTTAAATTGAATTTTCATAAAACTACTTTTACCCTAATATAAAAGAGTAAAACTTTCATTCAATCCAATACACTAAAAAAACACATGAATAGCATATTACCGTTTTTAAAATGACATGATATAATTTTTAATCACTTATCAAGTTTGTGTTGCCACTTGCCACTTGAGCATTGGAGGAACCAAACTCTCTGTGTAAAAAATGAATTTGTGATATGGAATACTCCACAATATTTTCTATTTTTTATTAAAAAATGTAAACTTGTAAACTACACCCATTATTTTTGGTCAATTGTTATTTTAGTTCTTTAAAAGTTTTACTTTTATCGTTTTAGTAATGTAAGTTTACATTGCAATTTACAATCACCATTAGTCATTCTATCCAATTTTCCATTAGTTATTAAATTTTTTTTAGTAAAAATCATCAAATTTTGTTTGAAATAATTAAAAAAATTTAAACAAAAAACATGAACCCATATTTGGGAATTTGGCACACACAGATCTTCACCATGAAGACTTTCCAAATTTTCAGCAATACTAGGACTCAAATGAAGCTTTATAAATTCAAATCACATTCAGCAAACTCAAAATTACTATAAAAAAAATCATTTTTATCTATTTAAAAATAATAATTTGATTATAAAAATATTTGAAATTTTGGGTAACACAATTTTCCCAGATTTTCAAACATGCCTAACACTCAAAAAAATTATACCAACTATAAATCCAACCCAAAAAAATCAAACCAAGTAACACAAAAATGAAAAACACAAATAGCTTACCACAAATAAACCATGTAAGAGCATTAGTAGCACCCTAAATTTACACCATATTTTTGGTTAAAAACATATTTTTCCTCTTTTAGTTAACTACTTTTTCTTTTCTCTTGCATATTCTTTATTCTAAACCATATTCGATTTGAATATTATTTATTCATTCATTTTTTATTATTCCTATCATTTTTCAAAACACTTTTAGTTAACTATTTTTTTCTTTTCACTTGCATATTCCTTATTCTAAACCATATTCGATTAGAATATTATTTTTTCATTAATTTTTTATTATTTCTATCACTTTTCAAAACACCCACTTTGTGTAAGGTCCTAAATAGTATTATTACCAAAATTATCAATCCAAAGAACACAAATATTAATGAAAAAAAAAAACTCTTTCTCCTTAAAGAGAAAAACCACAGGATAAGCTCCGAATAATTTCACTATTATCAAAACAATTACAATAATTCTCAAGTTTATGCCTAACTTGAGATTTATCAAATAAAATAGTAAATCATTTTGTGTATGTCTCACGGCTAAAGAAAATCTTCTTATTTTCTTTACTCTCACACACACTAATTATTTAACTCAAAGACGGCAACACTTTACTCTTTCATCTCTATTTTCTTCTTCATGCATAGCTCTCTCTCTCTCTTTCTCTCTCTCTCGCTCTCTCTGCGGCTCTTCTTTTTCTGGCGCACACACTAATTCTCCTTACACGACACCTACTCCTTACTTTTATAAGCAAGCTAGCTGCCTCACTTCTTTTTCCCAAGCAGCATATGGATTCCTAATAAAACTTGAGTTAGGACTCTTCTTAAGCTTGGACAACACACTCATTAAATGAGCTTACACGTGAGCTGGACTTTTGGTGTCATGGACCCAACACTTTACTTCATCATAGTTACCAAGAAACAAAAACAATAAACAAATGTTTAGGGATGAAGAGTGCTCCCTAAAGATATAGGGAGCAACTGTAAATGAAATCCATATTGGGCAGGAATAAGATGTAAGTTGATACAGTAAGTTTTTGAGTTTTTCTATTTAGGTAACTTACTACCAATGCTCTAAGGCCACCCTAATAGCCCCCATCATCATTGAGTTCAACCACCAAACCTCCACAATAAACCCATCATCACCGATGGCACAGTGACACCAAGCCTGATTATAGGCAGTGGCTAAGGTTGAGGTTGGTCTTAGTGTCAAGAACCATGCTATTTGATCCGTGAACATAATGTGGTGGGACTCCATAGCCATTGCCGAATCACTAGATCTATCGTCCATGCCCAGAGTTGGATCTCACAATATCATCATCAAGAAAATTTAGATAAAAATGATTTTCTTTAATAGTAATTTTGAGTTTGCTAAAGGATAAAGTTTGGTTACAAACTTGGTTATAGTTTAATGCTACAATTTTCTTTAAAAAAAAACAACGTAACTATATATTTTTAAAATCTAACCATTGAATTTCATGTTCTTTATACTTTTAATTAACACACATGTCAAATTTTGTGTCAATCAGATGTTATTTACTATATGATCTATAAACATCTTTTTTATGTGTAATTTTAGACTATAAAAACTTGTAATTTAAATGACTGATTGATGACATAGCTATTGATCTTCAATTTTTTATAAATTTTATAAGCATAGAGGATATAAGAAGAAAATGTAATTTAATGGTGAATTTGTCGAAATTCACGTCTAATAAAAAGATATTGAGTAAAGTTGTAGCTTTAAGCTGCAATAAAATTTGTGTCCAAAGTTGTCCTTTGCTGAATGTTGATTCGAATTTATGGAGCTAAATTGATTCATTGTGTTGTGAATGTTAGAATGCACCCAGACTGCCAAATATGGGTTCATGTCTTTTTTTTGTTAAATTTTTTTTTATCATTTAAAAGAAAATTAAATAAATTTTAATATAAAATTTATTATTTGATAGTTAATTCCAAATTGGATGGAAAGACTAACATTAACGGCAAATGTTAGCTTAAATGACTAAAACAATAAAAGCCAAACCTAAATAACTAAAAATGGCATTTGACTAAATTTGATAAGTATAATTTACATTTTTTACCAAATAAATAAATAAACCATGTGACAAATGGACTTTTATAGAATGTATATAATATATTTACCATTTTTCATGTTTTACCTCAACATGTAAACTAAGAATTATCCTTTATTTAATTCTTGTTGGGATATGTATAGACGAAATTATAATCCTCATCTTTTGGAAAAAAAAAAAAAAAAAAAAAAAAAAAAACAGCTGAAATACGTTATGAAAGTATGAACTACCTATCTATGTATCTATATATCTTCATGCGTTGACCTAAATCTCTGAAGAGAAGACTCTAATTTTCTGTTTCGTGCTCACTCAGCCTCGGCCTCAGTCTCAGCCTCAGGCTCAGGCTCTGGCTCAACTCAACCTACAGCTACAGGAGAGTCAAACAACAACGCTCTTCAAAGTTCAAAACTCCCCCAATTGACACTGCCACCTCCTCACCTGAGCCTCGTCCAGTTGCGATTATGAGTTCAGTGGCGGTGGCCGTCAAAGGCGCTGCCGGCGGAGCTGGTGGCAGGGCAAGCCGACGCGCCGTTCGTTGGGCGGTCGAGAATCTCATGCCCGAATCCGGTCGGTTCATATTGGTCCACGTCATGCCCAAAATCACTTATATCCCGACTCCATGTATGTTTGTTTCTTCATTTCTCTCTGCTTTGTTGTTTGGTTCCCGAGAAAAATAGTTTAGTAAAAATTAAAACTTTTGAGAAAAAAAGGACATGATGTTTTTTTTTTAACGGTTTTGTGTTCTTGTCTTTTTTTCTACAGCGAAAAAAAAAAAAATTTTGTTTCAAAAACATAATTTTGATGTTCTATGAAAAAACGACAACGATGTTTTCAAGAGTAATTCCCTGAAAAGAGTTTTTAGAAACACGTTTTTGCTGTATTTTCTGTTTTTGTGAACTTCAAAAATGTTTTTAAATACATGAACTAAACAGGTTTTAGATTCATGTTTTCAAAAAGAAAAAGAAAAATACTAGATGTTTAATAAAAGGCGTGAGAAAATTAAATTGTGTACTCGATTGTGCCAAATATCATTAGTTGCTATATTAAAAAAATACATTAGTAGAAGTAGTAAAAAAAAAGGACATATCAATTAAAGAGGTAAGTTAGGTAACGATGAGTATGATTTTGGATAATATGATATAATGGCGGAAAGAATACATGTAGTCGACCTTGATTATTCAATTGAGAACCCATAGTCGACCTCAAAGTTCTGGGACTAAGTCCGTCCTAAGAAGCACGGTCACTTCATTTAGGGTGTTGTACTCCTGTCTAACCGATATTGTACTGGCCATTTCATGTTATAATTTTTCAAAAATTGCTCATGTCACAGTGTTGTACCGTGTCCGTGTCCGTGCTTCCTAGACTAATTATTGGTTCATGTTATTGCTATACATCTACTTGAGGTGAATTTTCCAATATTCTACAGTATATATCAACTATATTTGCAATTAACCAATAAAATAATATAGAAAATAAGTAATTATGGGCCAAACGTGTTTGAAATTGGACATAAATTTTTAAAACTGGCTGTGCTGTGGTGACCTACTTATATACTACAGCAGGAGAGCCTATGCCTATTGAAGAA
Source organism: Notholithocarpus densiflorus (assembly GCA_030021035.2). NCBI lineage: Eukaryota > Viridiplantae > Streptophyta > Magnoliopsida > Fagales > Fagaceae > Notholithocarpus > Notholithocarpus densiflorus. Next base: position 1,112,038 of record JARYZH020000009.1, on the reverse strand, counting down.
CTGGATGAGAATGTGGTGGCGATGTACGTGGACGATATGAGAGTAAAGTTTGAAGAAGTCTTTGTACCATTCAAGAAACTATGCAAGACAAGAAAGGTGAGATTGTCTTCTAGATCAAGCTAGATTCTGTGCATGTTGACCTTGTAAAGAAATATGAATGTTTATTATGGAACTTCTGTAGATGGAAACCCTGGTTCTGGAAGATGATGATCCTGCAGCTGCACTTCTTAGATATATATCTGAGTCGGGGATTATGAGTTTAGTGTTGGGTTCTTGCTCTTCAAATTTCATAGCGAGGTATGGCATCATTTTTGTACTCGGAGTATTACACATTCATTTTTCGTAAATATTTATGATGCTATATGGTTAGAATAATATATATATATATGTGTGTGTGTGTGTGTGTGAGAGAGAGAGAGAGAGAGAGAGAGAGAGAGAGATACAAATAGTCAGAACAGTTGTGTTGTGACTATTTTGTACAATTAATATCAACATTATTGAGGACACCTAGGAGTGCATAGTAATTCATGGGAGTTACACATGTAGTGGCACAAGTTTGTTTGCAAGTTTTGGCTACATAGATAGTGTGATATCTGAATTATGTGGTTTGAATTGGATTGGATAATTAATTACACATTGAGCATTTACAAGATCAAGTTAGGCTTTATAAGTCGTGACAAATGGTGTCATTTACTGACATCTAAACTCTATATATGTGGTCAATATAAAATGGTGAAGCCCTTCTTTGGCTATTTCTATGGTAAATTTGGGGTTTTTATTTCTGTACTTCCCTCAATGTTCTTATAGTTGTAGTTCTTTCTTTTTCTTTCCATTTATCTTTTTTTTGGGGGGGTGGGGAGTGGATCCAGTTTCATACTGTTTTCTTTTGTGCTTCTTATGAGGTTTATTGCAATTTCTTTAGGAGATTAAAGGGGCCAGGGATACCAACAACTATCCTAAAATGTGCTACTGGCATTTGCAATGTTTATGTTGTTTCTAGAGACGAAATCATCAATAAACCAGCTGACACCCCATCTGCTAATGGTGAGTTGGAAGTACATGCTATTTTGGGTAACAATTTTTCATGTTGTTAAATGTTTATCTGTTCCTCTTACAGAGAGCTGTATGCACACAAGTTATACTCAAAGAGATTATGGAGAAGGTTCCAGTGATATTAATAATCAAATATCTTTGCTTCATTCCCCCACCGTAGAATCCAATCTTCATGGCAACTTTGAAGCAACATCAATATCACTACGTAGTTACCAAAATTCTCTAGACTTCGCACATGTGGATTCTTCAATATATGCTAGTGAAGATCAGGAAAGAAATCTTCTCAACTTAGTAGGTGACTTTGAATCTATTACCACTAAGAGCTGCAATTCCTTCTCTACAAAATCTGAGCAGGTGGAATTTTTGAGAACTTTCTAACACATGCATATTCGTTTGTAGAATTTTTTTGTGCAAGTGTAACATGAAGTACCTTTCTGCAGTCTGAAGTAGAACAACTGCAAGTTGAAATTCAAAATACGGTTGTCATGTACAAACGAGCTTGTGAAGAGCTGGCTCATGCTCAAAACAAAGTGAGTTTGATCTCTTAGTAAATTAATATTATGGTGTGAGTTTTATTATTCTATGGTGTTACAGATATCTGCAGTGTAAACTTTATGTACCTTCTCTTTTATTTCTAACCTTTTGAAAAAACAAAGGATATGAAAATCAGTGTTTTAGGATTTTATGTTTCAACCAGATTTGCAATATGCCTTAAAATGAAAATTAATGTACTTGACACACAAAATTGTTGCATTATATTGACAAAATTGCACGTGTATAGTGAACCTATCAAAATGATCTTGCAGAAGAATGCATTGTTTTGATTTGCTCAGAAAAGGAAGTTATGACTCTCATGGACTTCTTACCATCGGTTCTTCAATTTCCAGGTCCAGATAATTTCTTCTGAATGCCTTGAGGAGGCTAGAAGAGTGAATGATGCCCTAGAAAGAGAAGAAACTTTGAGGAAAATTGCTGCTGAAGAGAAAGCCAAGTATTTGAAAGCTATGGAAGAGGTTGAGGAGGCAAGAAACTTGCTTGCTAAAGAGGCTTATGAAAAGAAGCTAGCCGAAGTGGATGCCTTGAAAGAGTCCATAGAGAAACAGAAAATTGTTGATGCACTATTCTCTAGTGACAGGAGGTACAGGAGGTATACAAGGGATGAAATAGAGGCAGCAACAGATTTGTTCTCTGAGAGTAATGTGATTGGCGAAGGTGGGTACGGGAAAGTTTACAAGTGCAGCCTTCATCACACCCCAGTAGCTGTTAAAGTTCTAAGGCCTGATGCAATTGAAAAGAAGCAGGGGTTTTTGAAAGAGGAGTTTCTGAAAGAGGTAATTTTAGCTTGTAATCCTTTTCACTTTTCAGTCACAATGTTTCTAAACTCAATTGATCTCTTTGGTCTCTCTACCATCATGGGTACCCTATTGAAGTTTTGTTTTAGAAATTCAGAAGCGTACAAAAACTCACTGTGCTCAGGATCCTCTTTGACTAATTTGAAGTCGAAGGCCCTTAACAATATCATGAATGTCACGGGAAGTTCCCAAATTGTCATTTGAACTCTCTAAAATCCCATAAAACACCTATCCTCTCTGCATTTTCCCTCCCCCTTCTCCCCAAGTAAACATGGTGTATATCTGATTCTTTAGTTGAGATGGTTGACCTCTCCCCCTGAAACTTTGTTTCTTGGGGTTTCTGGCACTTGTTTATGACTTTGTATCATAACAGCAATGGCAGCACTCAAACAATTCTCAATTAAACTTACTTTTTTTTTTTGGTGAATAATTAAACTTACTATTCAATCATAAAATTCTGGTTGCATTTTGGCTACATGTGTGCTTCCCTGCCATTTTTCAATGAATACTGGATTGCAAATTACTTTGGTGCTAACTTTCCTGATCCATAGTTTGTTGCTGTATGATGCAAGTGTTTCCTTCTGTTCTCTCCCAATTGTTTGCAGGTTGAAGTTCTAAGCCAGCTACGCCATCCACACTTGGTGTTGCTGCTTGGAGCCTGTCCTGAGACTGGTTGCCTGGTCTATGAATATCTTGAAAATGGAAGCTTGGAGGAATATCTTTTCCACCAAAATGGAAAACCACCACTTCCTTGGTTTGTTCGGTTCCGGATAGTTTTTGAAGTAGCTTGTGGGCTTGCATTCTTACATAACTCAAAGCCAGATCCAATTGTTCATCGAGATTTAAAACCGGCTAATATCTTGTTAGACAGAAATTATGTGAGCAAAATTGCTGATGTTGGGCTGGCTAAACTCATCTCTGATGTTGTGCCTGACAACATCACTGAATACAATGAATCACTTATTGTTGGTACACTCTACTACTTGGACCCAGAGTATCAGAGAACCGGCACTGTCCGACCCAAATCAGATGTATATGCGTTTGGAATTATAATCCTCCAATTGTTAACAGATTGTCATCCAAATGGACTTATAATGACCGTAGAAAACGCCATTATGAATGGCTCCCTCCCTCGCATTCTAGATAAGTCGGTTAAAGATTGGCCACTTGCTGAAACAGAGGAATTAGCTCGAATTGCACTTAAGTGTTCAAAGCTTAGATGCAGGGATAGACCAGATCTTGAAACTGATGTTCTGCCAGTCCTCAAAAGACTCAATGAAGTTGCAAATGCTAGTGTGAAAGTGGATAGATATAATAGTCACGCACCAAATCACTACTTCTGTCCAATCCTACAGGTAAAAAAATTGCACTTATTAGATAAAAGTTCTATTTTATGTATTGCTTGCCTCCATACATTATTTCATTGGTAATGCAGGAAATAATGAGTGATCCGCACATTGCTGCTGATGGTTTTACTTACGAGTATGAAGCAATCATGGCATGGCTCATGAAACATAATGCATCACCAGTGACAAAGCTTAAACTGCAGCATTCTATGTTAACACCAAACCACACATTACGTTCTGCCATTCAGGAGTGGAGGTCACGTATGACATTTTCGAGTGCCTAGATTAGAAGAAAGTATTGAATTGTGCCTCCAGCAAAGAATTTCAAAAAGCTATACGAAATGGATTGGGGGAAATGCAAGTATATAATGTAGTTTAGGATCACTTAAGGTGCCTTTTGAATTATTACTAGGACATATATTGCTTAATTATACCGTATATAAATGGAATAGTGAATTTGTGTATCATATGTATACCTCTGATGATTCTTCTATCATAATGATGCCTCGTCCAGGTAGGCATCCAGGCTACTCCTTCTGTATTCTTCTGTTTTGAATGAATAAAATTCTTGTTCTTAGAAGAAACTGTAGGTCCTTTTGGCCCTCCAATTACTTCAAATCCATGTGGTTTATACCATCTGACATATGAATTGCTCTTGGATTCAAAAGATATGCATGTCCTTTACCCTCCAATTACATCAAATCCATGAGGTTTATTCCATCGAATATGATCGGACACATTGATGCACTTGGATTCAAAAGATAGGCATGTCGTTTACACCTTTTAATAAAATTCATGTCCTTTACACCGTTTGATACAGCAACTGAGTGTCAGTTGCACAGTTTTGCAAGTCCTTCATACCTCCCTAACTAAAATGCACATGTTCAGACCGCTGGATCATAAAACAGTGGCTCATAAGCTACCAAGAAAAAGGTATGGAATTGTTCCGCATTGGGTTTTTTTATATTTTTCTCTCAACTGCTAGTGTGAACTTTAAAGTCTCCTACAGTATTCTTTTTTCTTTTTTTTCTTTTTTTTTATTACTAATAGCAAAGATCATTTGAGGACCGGGTTGAATGTGTAGTCAATGGTAATCAAAGTCTGTCCCACCTAGGAAATATGTTCATATTTTCTGTTAAACAAGTCAGTTTAGCACATACAATCATTTTCATTTCTGTCTAGCAAATTTGAACACGAGTGGCTTATGAAACAACGGTCATTGACATTTTAGTTTCTCAATTATCTGTACATGTAGCTTTGGTCCCTAGAGGCAACAGAATTCTGACGACATTGATATTGCAAGTGTATGCTGGAAATGTTTAAATTTCAGTTATCCACTTGAGTAAACTCTAGAGCATTTGCATCTGGATCTCGTGTAAAGATTGCAGGCCTCCCAGAGCGGCTAAGTGTGTAGGGAATACCTGCAAACACATTCCCTAAATAAGTGAAACCGCGGCTTGAAAAATCTATCTCATAAAACCCACTAATACATGCTGACATTGTCTACATGGAAAAATTGACAAACTGGAGAAAAGTAAAAAATTACCAGCTTTATCGAGGATTGCTTTCAGCTTAGACACGTCCTTAATTGCAATACAAGTATGACGATCTCGGCCCCCATGTTCAGGTCTTCCAGTTAAGGGGTCAGGATTGGGAAGCTCCATCAGATGAATCATCTCAGAACCCACCCACAACCAAGCACCTCTGTAAGGGAGCTTATCATCTGGCCTTGCTTCATTTATTTCAAGACCTAGTTTACAATTGAAAAAATAAATAAAATGAAAAAAAAATTCATGATTTTTTGTTCTTCAGCAAACTAAAGCATATGACTCCAACAATAGTTTGGAAAAGTAACATACCTAGAATATTCTGGTAGAAATCAATCGACCTTTCAAGGTTTTCACACAGAATTCCAACATGGTGAACACTAACAACTCCATAATCTGCTCCAATAGCAGCCAAAAGATGACAAATCAAACTTTAAGCCATAGAGGAGAAGAAGAAGTGCATTATGTACTATCGAAGTGGAATAGTGGATCATGAGTGAAACAGCAACAACTTAGGCTTCCCCCCCCTCTAGACTTCATATTACCATCTGTTTAACGCTTTTCACATTGTGTGTGTGCGCGCTGTGTTAAGAATACTAAAGTAATTCTGATAAGGAAAACGGATAAATTTAACTATCCAGAGAACATTTTACCACGAGCACAAAGATGCTCCTTCAGGAGCTTTAGTTTGAATTTCATGTATATTTTTAGGTTATGTAAAATGTTATCACGTTCCAACCAAGCAATTACCCAAATGAGCCAATACACTCTCACATTTGTTTTGACTTCCAAGTGAAAAATCAGAATAAGAATTAGCACCTTCATTGACACTAACAGACTCTTTCTCAAGTACATCTCCTTCAACAGCCATCTTAGCTTTTGTCACAAAACAAAGGTCATGCCATCTACCATTTCTCACACTAGTCCAGTGACTTTTAGAAGTTATGTTTGTAGATACAGTGACACAGACACGATTCACCTGCAAAAAAGGCAGGAGGGAGTCCAATCAAAACGCAATGACCAATCGACCATCAGAAATGAGACAAAATATGTTAAAATCCCACCAGAACCAAAAAAACAGAATTCAATTCTGGAATTCCAGTAATATCTGCACAAGCTAGACTACAAATAACTGATATTCTTTATTTCCAGCAAGGCTCAAATGTTACAAATGCTATTGGATTCTATTTTGTAATGATCTTCTCCCCCACTTGATTAGCATGTAAAGCCAGAGATCCTCCAAGACCTTTTAACCATTGGAAGAATAACACAAACACTCCTTCATTTCCAGCACAAGGTGTAAATACTTCCCACATTTGAGTCATTTCCATATATGGGATTGAAGGCAGAACTCAAAAGCCTACAACTGGCTACTCAGGCCTCATAAAGAATGCACTGTTTCCACATCAAAATTTTCAAGTGTCCAAAGTAGGAGTAACATAAACATTTGCAGAATCCATGGGGTTAGCACCCAGAAGAACAACACTAAATTTTAACAGAAACCAATTCATAGATCACAAAACAAAATTGAAAAAAGTTGTCTTTGATTGTTAAAAGTAGTAATATCCATTTAAGCTAATATTATCACTCGGTGATTTGTTTGAGACAAATTCACGTATCAGTTTCAACTCAAAACACCAATTTTATGACCTTGAATTCAAGAAAATACCCTCCTGGTCCGAATTTAAACTCTTTCTATCAGATTACCAAACAATCAACGATCTAAGCTCTATGCATAATTGCCCAGATAAATAAATATTAAAAAAAAAAATCAACAAAATCATAGATTTTGATTAAAAACTGGTTCTTTAGAGACTTTCAATAGTGAAAAATGATCAAATTACCTTGTGTTGCAGAAGAACAGTGGGAGATGGACAGAGAAGGGAAGCCATGGAAGAGCAATAACTCATCTGGTTTTTGTTTATTAGTTGTATTTTTTTTTTTTTTTTAAATTGGTATGAGTTGTATTTTTTGTGAACCCAAATGTCAGTAATTATTTCCTTCACCAAAAAAAAAAAATGTCAGTAATTAGTTTACCACTCATTCTTGATTCTTGGGCCTTGGCTCACAATTTTTCACCCAAAATAAATAATTTAAGTAATTTAAAAAAAATTAAATAATTTTTGGCCGACAATATTTCATCATTACCAAATCATCAGGAGCCACTACTGCCAGTCTGCCATACTCGTGTAATTCTGTAAAATGACAAAAGATGGTAGGACACGACAATGTGCGAAAACGATGAGTAAAAGGTCCTTGCCCAAAACGAAAATTTAAAAGAAAAGTCAACGAATCCTATAAAAACATTGGTTTAAGAAGTATTTTTTTAAAAAAAATTTATGTAAAAATAAAAAATTAATTAATTATTTTGACGGTTTTTTATATGCTTCTTATGAAAGTTGTGTCAAAACTTTCTTAAAAATGATTTATTAACAATTATTCTAAGGATACCCATTAACAAAACCCAAAAATAAAATAATAAAATACCTTTAAAATTTAGACTAACGCTCTATTTGTTTCAACGAAAACATTTTTCTAGAAAACATAATTTAAAAAATAGACTCATTTTCTTATATTTGATAACTTTTGGTTGTGATTATGAAAATAAGGTAGAAAACATTTTTTGATGTTTGGTACATGCAAAAAAAAAAAAGCAACCTATCTTGTAATTCAAAACAATTATTTGAAGCAAACTCCTTTTGCAAGACATATACAATCAAACAAAGAGTGGGACAAGGAATAAGGTTGACAATGAGAAAGAGGGAAAGAGGGGAGACAAAGGCGAGGATGCAGAAGAGACTAAGGAGAGAGATCCACTTAATAGGACTGTCCATGGGTCAGGCCGGGCCGGGTCGGGTTTGTGCCCAACCCGAACTCGTCCCGAATAATTTATGTGGATGAAAATATAACCCAAATCTAACCCAAATTATCTGGTCGGATCTTCCAGTTCGGGTCTCGTCAGTTTCGGGTTGTATCGGGTTGGTCTTGGGTTTTATCACCAGGGCTGATATTTATCGGACCCGTCAAGATCTGGCTGAGATTTGGCCAGATCTGTTGAGATATGGCCTAGATTTTGTCGAATAACAGCAAGATCTTGCTGGATCTCGAAGGATCTGGACCAGATCTCAATGAATCTAGACGAGATCTCACCGGATTTGGTCCTGAATGCTTGATAAATCGCCAGAAAGGTTCCTTAAAGGCAGGTCGATTTCATGGGTTTTGAAAGGAAAACCTGCAACCGACCCATGGGGGTCTGGTTAGAGAGTTTGGAACCCGCGTTCGACCGCTGGAGTTGTCAAATCGGATGGCGGCAAGTCAAACACGGGCAGGTTGGTCGGATTGGGTGGGCCGCTTGTACACCCTTACCGCTTAATGTTGGCGCTAATGCCTAATGGAGTGTCGCATGTCTCTTTTCTATGGCTTGTTTTCCAAAGAAAAAAAATTGTTTTCTGTTGACCAAAATGTTTGTTTTTCGTTAACCCAAGTTTTCCAATCTACCAAATACTAAAAATGCGGAAAACATTCTTCAGATAATGTTTTCCGCTCAAACAAATAGAGCAATACCAGTCACTTTTAAGGCATTTCAAAATTGACCAATTTGGTCTTTTAAACCGTTGTTCATTTTTCTCCTCTCTCTTTTGATGATTAGAGACTAAATTTGTTAGTTTTGAATTGTAGCTGCACTAGTTCGATCCAGAGTCAACTGTAGTTTATATAAATTAAAAAAACAAAATGTGATAATGTCTAATACATACTTCCTAAAACTATATCAAACTAGAATGTCCCAAAACTACAGTTGGCATTTAATGTTGCTTCCCAGTGGTCTGTTGACGCTCAAGGTCAAGTACAATGAAACACGCTTCTCAAAAAACAAAACAAGGGTTGTTAATAAAGTCAAATTTTTGTCAAATTTTTTATCAATTTTATTGAAGGTAAAGTTAAGAGCAACACTTAGTTACAATACTTATATGTTGTTTTTTAGGTTTTTTTTTTTAAATTCTGTCATATAAATTTTTTCTCATAGGAAACTGGTGTATTTTTAAGTTAAATAATCACATGACTGAATCTTAAAAGAAAAATTTAAGTAACAGCACCTAAAATATTGTACCTAAATTATCTATAAAGTCAATACAACCAATTTTTTAAGTTTCACTTGTTATTTCTTATGCTATTTTTAGTCGCTTCATCAATTTATATCAACTTTTTATTAAGTAAACTTCACAATAAATCATTTTTAATAGACATATCTTATAGTGCCAGTTAACATTTTCCAGAAAAACAACAGGGACCCCATAAAAAATTAAAGAAAAACATAGAAGAGCTTGGAGTTCAAAAAGCACGTCAAGCAAGTCGCAACAAGTCATACTTACCCCTCTTAAAGTCCAAAAGGGGGTTCAGACCTGGCCCTCTGAATATTTAGTACCCACTTCCTAGGTTTGATTTTTTATTTCATAAACTAGTTCCTACTTCCTAGGTTTTTTTTGAGAAAGTACTTCCTAGGTTTGATTGTTCAAAAACAGTTGTGGAATACTATAGACTATAGTCACCTCCGGAGAAGTTCTCCATTTCTAGCAACCAAGTCATATTTGGATATTTCTCAAAAAAAAAAAAAAATTTCATATTTGGATAATATTTTAGTTTCTCAAATAAATAAAAAAGTCATATTTGGACCCTCAAAAATAATTTTTTTTTTAAAAACCAAGTCATATTTGGCCCTTTAGAAAGCGGAAACGAATAACATAGAAAAATAACATATTTTTTAATTAATGTATCTTTTATTTAATCAAACTCACAAATAAGCATGTCGCATAATATATATAATCATCAAAAAAAAAAAAATGATCTATATAAGTTTATTATTATATATTTTTCTCATATTGTTTCTCACAAATAGAATATTAATCAGGCTTGCCGCTTGCATACTATTAAAATTGATTTACTTAAAATTGAGTCAAAATGAATATGGGACCCACGCGTTTTTTGAGGTGGGTCAATACTGAGTTGTGTTCACATGGTGTACATCCATGTGATAGGGAGGACTATGTATCATATTAAATATATAATATATTATTTCTATTCATTTGAGCGTTCACATTAATTTGTATAATTTTTTTTTTGTTTATTTTGATATTAAAAACTTATTTTTTATTTTATTTTATATACTCACTCTTCAAAACACATTACATTAGATTATCTATTTTACGTTACATTTTATTAAAATATTAATTTTTCTTAATTTAATTTATTATTTCTTATTCTTCATACATAACAAACCATCATCTACTATCTTCCTTCATCTTCATAATACCGAAAAAAAAATTAAATGCAAAATGAATAGTATTAGTGTAAATTTATATGGTTACTGTAGCAGCAATGTATTTTTACACAGCTTTGCATGGCTTGATATGGGTCAATTTTAGGCTTAATTGAATAAAATATGGTCATTTTTCAATTATACAGACACTAATGCGAATGCTCATGGGAATAATAATACCATATGATTTAGTAGCATATTTGGGGAACAAAACTTTAACCTTACTTGAAGTGATATATACACAATATTTTCATAACAAATATTTAGTGGTAAATTGTTACTAGTTCTAATTTAAACTCGCCACTTAAATTACTCTTTTGTCTGACAATAACAACCTGTCACTTAGAATTTGTTGTGAAAATATTGTGGATATAGCATTTCTTTGACACAACCTCTGTCTAATGCACTGAATATAAGCTTAATCCGCATTTTTTTAATCTTATAGATATGTAATTATGTATAACAACAAATAAAATCTAATTATTTTGCAAAAATTCAAATTGAATGCTCTATATCTAAAAAGAATAAAATATCACAAAACTACGAGCTTAAAAAAAAGATTATATTATTATCATTTATATGCAAAATAATTTTAAACTTATATATATACACTGCTGTTTTGGTCAAAATTTATTTGAAGTTTAAATTTGCTGACGAATGTTTCGATCTTAGTACCATTGGAATATTGTCTTTGTTTATTGAGCTATCTCCATTCTCCACTAACTTTTCCCTGTATGTTCCAAACAGTTATAATTCTGTTTATAAAATATATGTCCCTATTACATTTAGGAAGTTGGTTTTTTTGTTGTTGTTCTTTTTTATCATTCGTCGATACAGAGTATGTCAAAGAGAGACATCCAACATGCTCACAGCTGCACCACTATTTTGTCTTAAACACAGTGTCAAACATTTGTTTTATCAATTGCTATTTCTATTTTTTGAATTCATTCGTGTTGTAAGTCATTGTTGTTTAATTTTGTTTTGATTGGTAAATCATATTCCTTATTAATTGATTTTTAGATTGTTTACAGAATCACAAATAATAGTTTTATTTGGATAATAGTCATAAGAACTAAGAAGAAATCACACAGTATTCACAGGCCAAATGCACTAATAAAAATTGAGAGAGAGAGAGAGAGATGTTCTCAACATTATCACTCATTGTCTAGTGTCTATAACACATATCCACCCATTCAATGTCACACATTTTCACCAAGAGTTACACCATTTCACAAAAGGGTACAGCTTTTCGGTATAGACTGAATTAGGCCTACTAAAAGAAAAAAAAAAAAAAAAAAAAGAATGACCACGCACCCTTGGTGTGATGGTCACTCCACAAGTATAAGTGTTTGTAAGATGTGGAGGGTAAATGCCAAAGTTTAAGTCTCCAGAAGAGAGTTTCACATACATATACATTTAAATTAGGCTAGAGTATAATTTCTATCTTGTATAATATATATATATATTAGGCCTACTCATTTGGGTTCGGCCCAACCCAAATTATCTAACAATCATCTTATTAATTAGTTCTTAGATTTTGATTCTTCAACCAGTAAAGATAAAAAAATTATAGTACTACAAACTAAGTCACAACTATCTACATGTTTGATTGTGAGTGGTGGAGAAAAACTAGTGGTCCACATAAAAATAACAAGCCACCAATAACAATCTGTCACATAAGATAGTTGTGACTTAATTTATAGTGCTAAAATTACACACTAAAGATTACTAGTTTTTTTTTTTTTTTCATCCAGTTAAGACCTCCATGATTGATTTCCTACATATTTTCTTAACCAAAAAAAAAAACCAAGTCATACTTTATTAAAAAATAATAGTCATAATTGACTCCAACAACATAAGTGAAATTGGATTCAAAAGAAAAGATATCTTTAATTATATCTGACCCTTACTTTTTGGTTGACTCTTGTTATTATGAATTTATTTTGATTGCAGAAAAAAATGGAATGTTCACAACGATATTCCTATCATTGTATTTATGGTGCAAGAGAAGACTTTTTTTTTTTTTTTGAAAGGGTGCAAGAGAAGACTTGTCCTGTGATTGGGATTGTTTTGAATGTTATCGATCATATTCATACGCGGGCGTCCAAATCAAAACTCTAAAAGGTTGACTATTGGTGTGATTCACGGCCACGGCTTAGACTCTAGACACTTCTATAATGTATGCGGTTTGTACTGTTGCAATAATTTATCAATAACTTGCTTTAAACTCTGTTCTTAAAGTTTGGTCCACTGGAACGGGGCTTTCTGGGTTATAACAGTATATTGTAGACCAAACTTGAATCTTTGACTCACTTCATAGTCATACAACGACAAAATATTCTCATCTTGTGTTAATACCTAATATTATGGGTGTATTTGGATACCGCTTATTTTATTAAAAATTAAAAAATATATATAAATTTCGGTTACTGTTCATTAATGAAACACTATATATTTGCCTGTTTGCACTGTTCATGTCCCATGAACAGTGCAAGAGGCTCTAGACTAAAAAAAAAAAAGGCCAAAAACACAACTTACTCTAAACGCAGATGCAAACAGCCTTACCCAAATTGAGCTTATAAATTCAAGTATTTTTATTTTTTAATAGAGTTTCAGTCTATAACGTCCGCTCATGATAATTGTGCTCTTTATCATCTAACTAAAATACTAATCGATTTTTTGTATAAATAAAAATTGAATCTTAGATTTCTTATTCAATCATAAAAAACTTTATCAGTTGAGTTAATTGAACCTACAAATTCAAGTCTTTATTCTAGCATCTAAATTCATTGTATCTTTAGACAGTTCTCTTAATTAGTCTGTCACAATTATTTAAGAAATAAGTCAAATATGCATGCAGTTTATAATGATTTATAATATAATTTCTAACATGCTTATATTGACTTACTGTGTAGCAAAAATGAAACTAGTTATTAGCTTATTGTGTCCTTGACGAGCTACGCTACTACATCAACACGTGAACGGACTTGTCCCCGTGAAAAATAATCTCTAGCATTAAGTACGTTCTCATATATAAATCCTCTCCATTAATTGGAAATTAATCAATTAGCATAGTTCATATTAAAAATTACACATCGATGTCACATTTATTTAAAAATTTTAATAACAAGACATTTTGTATACTGTTACATTTAAAAATTAAAATTTCAACCTTGAAATGAATTATCTCTATTTCTAGTGAAATAGAGAAGATCAATTCCCTCTATATTGCTCATATTGAAACCTATGATGATTTGGCTTCATAGATTTTGTAAAAAAAAAAAAAATCGAGCATTATAGGATAAATAACAATATCATGAAAGATTAGAATAAAACTCTTTATTTTCCTTAGTTTTTTTTTTTTGATAATTATAAACCCTACTACCACTAGCCTCTTAAAAAAAGTCAAAAAGAAAACCTCTATTACCAGCATTAATTACACTATTTTATTTGATCATGGCATTAATTAAAGTTTGTGCCAAAACTTCAGTCGTAATATATATTGTGATATATATATATATTTATTTATTTATTATGATAAACTCGTGATATTGTAACGCGGTTACAACTTGCAACTAATAAAAAGAATAAATTTGGTAGCCAATAGTTTTTTATATTAATTGGCAAATACTCAGGTTCAAATCCTCCATTTTCATTGTATTGAATTATATAATTCAATATTAAAAAAAAAAAAAAACTTCAAATGAGCTTCATGTATTCAATAATACTTTTTTTTTTTATAATGTATTGAATTAAATAAATAAATATTTTAAAAAGACTTTCAACGAGCTTCACATATTCAATAATACCTTTTATATATATATATATATAAAAGAATCCAATAAGACTTAACATGAAGACATTTCATCTACTCTCACATACGAGCATCATTTAAACACAAAATAAATATCAAACTACTCTTCAAACAAGCTTATTCCATGTTCTTCTGACCTTCACTCCCCACATGAGAAGACCCTTGGGTCAACCAAACCATTTATTATACTATATAAATAAGATTTTTTTTTTTGCTGAATATAAATAAGATTTCAAATCTTATTTATCGATGGACAATAATTGTCACTTATTTGATAAGTAATGCATTCCTTATTTGATAATGAAGAGACTTTTTCATATAATTGTTAACCCAAACCGAAACTTGATTTGGTGTAAATTTTGGGTCATTCAATTACCTATTCAACTAATGAGTGTCATTTGAAACCTATGATTAGGGGTGTTCACAGGTCGGTTTTCGACCCAGCCTGAACTCGACCTGTCAGCATTGGGTGGAAAGAAGAGTGATCCAAAACCGACCGCCGGCGTCAATCAGTCAAGTCGGTTTTGGGTTGGGTGGAGATCTGGTTTGTTTGATCGGTTTCGGGTCGCCGTTGGAGCTGCAAAATCATTGCCGGAATCTGCAAAATCATCGTCGAAAAATGTAAAAACTCATTAGATCTACATCAAAATCACCGAAATCTGCACCAAAATCACTGAAATTTGCTAGGAATGGCCGGATCTGGCTAAATCTCACCAAATACGATTGAGAACTTGCTGGATCTCCTCAGATTTGAGCTAATTTCGCTGAATTTGTATATAACCTCTGTCGGGTCGGGTGGCTCAAGTTTTGGAGAAGAAAACCCGCCACTTGACCCGCTGGTGTCGGGCCTTGGGTGTGGAACCCGAAACCGATCGACGGGAGCGTCGGTTTGGGCTGAAATCGAGTGGAGATCGGGCGGGTTGGTCGGTCCGGCGGGTCACGGTCAGGTCTGGACACCCCTACCTATGATGATTTGGCTTCATAGATTTTGTAAAAAAAAAATATTAAAAATCAAGCATTATAGGATGTGATAAATGTGTAACTGTGAAGTAAATGGAATAAAACTCTTTACTTTCCTTAGTTTTTTATTTTTTTTATTTTTTTATTTATTATTTATAAACCCTACTACCACTAGCCTCTTAAAAAAAGTCAAAAAGAAAAAGGAAAAAAGAAAACCTCTATTACCAGCATTAACCACACTATTTTATTTGATCATGGCATTAATTAAAGTTTGTGCCAGAACTTCAGTCATAATATATATATATATATATATATATATATATGAGTTTGATTCAAGTTATACCTGGTGTAACTCCAAGTAATATTACACCACTCAATATTTTTTAATTGGATGTAAATTTTGACAAATCCACCATTAGATTACAATATCTTTGTATATTTTTCATACTTGCAAAATTTTAAGGTGTTCAAAGATTAGTAGTCATGTAATCAATCAATTGTTTAAATTCAAGTTTTTGTAGTTTAAAATAATGCATAAAAAATGAGTTTACGGATCGAATGGTAAATAACATCTAATTGACATAAAAATTGGCATAAATGTTAAGTACATATAGAACATGTAATTTAACGGTGAGATTTTCAAAATATGAATTCTATAACAAAAGTTATTGGGTGGTGTAACATTGTTTAGAGTTACACCAGGTGTAACTTGAATCTAACCCTATATATATATATATTGTGATAAACCGATATATTGTGTATATATATATATATTTATTTATTTATTTTATTTATTGTGATAAACTCGATATATTGTAACGCGGTTACAACTTGCAACTGATAAAAAGAATAAATTTGGTAGCCAATAGTTTTTTATATTAATTGGAAAATACTCGGGTTCAAATCCCTCAATTTCATTGTATTGAATTATATAATTAATTTCAAAAAAAAAAAAAACTTCAAATGAGCTTCATGTATTCAATAATACTTTTTTTTAATAAATTGTGATAAACCCGAGATATTGTAATGCGGTTATAACTTGCAATTGATAAAAAGAATAAATTTGGTAGCCAATAGTTTTTTATATTAATTGGCAAATACTCGGGTTCAAATCCCCCATTTTCATTGTATTGATTTATATAATTAAATATTTAAAAAAAAATTCAAATGAGCTTCATGTATTCAATAATACTTTTTTTTTTTATAATGTATTGAATTAAATAAATAAATATTTTAAAAAGACTTTCAACGAGCTTCACGTATTCAATAATACGTTTTTTTTTAATATAAAAAGAATCCAATAAGACTTAACATGAAGACATTCATCTACTCTCACATATGAGCATCATTTAAACACAAAATAAATATCAAACTACTCTTCAAACAAGCTTATTTCATGTTCTTCTGGAGAAATTATTGTGTATTCCCGGAGTACCATAAATGCGTACTCTCTCCTCTCACATGAATGGTAGGTCCCACTCATGGTGGGACCTACCATTCATGTGAGAGGAAGGAGTACGCATTTATAATACTCCGGAAGTACCTAATAATTTTCCGTTCTTCTGACCTTCACTCCCCACATGAGAAGACCCTTGGGTCAACCAAACCATTTATTATACTCTATAAATAAGATTTCAAATCTTATTTATCGGTGGACAATAATTGTCAACCACTTATTTGATAAGTAATGAATTCCTTATTTGATAATGAAGAGACTTTTTCATATAGTTGTTAACCCAAACCGAAACTTGATTTGGTGTAAATTTTGGGTCATTTAGTTACCTATTCAACTAGTGTCATTGGTTGAACTAGATTTATTAAAATTGAAGTAACTTGTCCAAGTGAAGGTGTTACAAAGAACTCATCAATTTTGATTAGATTTAATTGGGTCATATACTTAAACAATCTAATTAAAGAATCAAGTCAATGCAAGCACTGTATCATCTATCCGGCTAGCCAAGTTGGTATGTGTTTAATAATTATGTTTTTTACACATAGGAAACATTAAAAACAAAACAGAAACAAAAAACAAAAGCAACAAAGTAAACGTTCTTTCCAACCAAGAAAAGCTAAATAGGTAAAAAGAGTTCACAAAAGAATATGAGCGAATTTCCAATAATTTTTTTTTAATTATATATATATTTATATATATAGCCAAAGCTCAAAGAAAATCCAATTAAATTTTAATTGGATTTTCAATTTTGCGCCATGTGTCCTATTTAATTTTTGATTTTGCGCCAAATGAATTATTGAATGTAGAAATCGAACAATCCAAATCCAATTAGATTTTAAATTGGATTTCAATTTGAGACTAATTTTCCACCACGTGTCCATTTATTTTTTAAATTTTTGTGGCAAGTGAATTAATGGGTGAAAAAAAACCAAAGAATCTAAATCCAATTAAATTCTAAATCATATATATATATATAATAAGAAAAAACCATTACACATTTTAGAAATGTATGGTTTAAAAAAAGTGCAAGCTAGTACTATGTATAATTTGAATATTTTCTAAAAAAATGTATAATTGTGATTGTTTTTAATTGTATCCGTGCATATGCACAGAGTTACAAATTAGTTATAATAAAATCATGAGTATTAAATCCACTTTCTTAAGGAACAAGATGATTAATGGAAGAATCCACTTGTGCTTCAAATTTTACTAAAATTGAAGTCAACAATGTAATTAATTTATCTACAAAGTCAATTAAGCAGTGCCTAAAACGAAAAAAAAAAAGAATAAGGAAAAAGTCAATTAAGTAGTTCCATGAATTGGAGAACAAGGAAAAAAAAAGTTCCAAGGAAAACTTCTAGTTCTAGGCTTCTAAAATACAAATACAAATAATATATGTGGGAGGGTACTTCCTCCACAATTTGCCAACTAAAGTTAGCTAATGACTAGTACTATTTTTTTTTTTGATGAATTAATGACTAGTACTATTGAAAAATATATTACTTTTCTTTTACATATATTCCCTAAATTCCCCTACTCGTTATGCCAAAAAAAAAAAAAAAATTCCCCTACTCGTCTTTTGGCTGCTTCTGCCTTTCCTTCCTCCCCTAGATGAAGCTTCTTCGTAACCTTCACCTTTTCCCAAACGTGTTGCTTAAAGCCTTAAAAACACTCACAAAACAACAAAACAAAACTTAAAAAAAAAAACAAAAACAAAACAAATCGCAATCACAAAAACCAATACCATAGATCAGCAGCGGCAAACCAACCGCGTAGGCCTCCACAACAATCCAATCTCTTCGTATTATTTTTAAAATCAGAAAAGTCAAGTCACCGTCAAAGACTCAAAGCCTTTCACACACCGCGTTCACACTTACGCACACGTTTCCTTCGACCTGTTTTAAATATTTAAACCCCCCAACCCCATCTTCATTTCTCCTCAACAACAACAACAAAAAAAACTTTCAAACCCATTTTCGTGTTCTCATTCAGGCATTTCTTCAAACACTTTCATACTACTGTTTCAATTTCCTTCGTTTTCTTATGGAAATTACCTCGTTCCCATTTCTTAATCAGGAGGATTTTTCGCATTTCTTTACTTCGTTTCAAGAAATGGACAATGTCAATGTGAACGGCAACAACAACAGCAACAACAATAACAATAAAAAGCGGCAAAGAAAAGGCGAAGACTTCAACTACTACTACGACGACGAAGAAACCAAGAAGAAGAGCAACGGGTTTACGGATATACTCGCTTCAATCATGTTGCTTGATGAGGAGGAGAAGCAAGAGCAAGAGCTGTGGTTCATGGAGGATCAGCAAGACAAGGCCTTATTTGACTTCAACCAAAACCAAAAGACTCAAGTTATGGATGATTACAATGTCCAAATGCAAAGTCATTACTCTGATTTAGACCAATTTGATGAGTCAAGAAAAGCCAAGCGAGCTCGTCGCTCTGCTTTTGCTGTTACTTCAACAATTGCAACAGCAGCAGCTACAGCTACTACTGCTGATAATTCCACGTCGAGTTCTCCTCCGAAGCTGGGTTCTGCAGCCACACCCCACCGCAGGTTGTGGGTGAAGGACAGGTCTAAAGATTGGTGGGATCAGTTTAGCAGTCCGGATTTTCCAGATGAGGAGTTTCGCCGCGCCTTTCGGATGAGCAAGGCGACGTTTCAAATGATCTGTGATGAATTGGATTCGGTTGTCATGAAGAAAAACACAATGTTGCGTGATGCCATTCCGGTCCGCACGCGTGTTGCTGTGTGCATATGGAGATTGGCTACTGGGGAGCCATTGAGGCTTGTGTCTAGGCGATTCGGGTTAGGCATTTCGACTTGCCACAAGCTTGTTCTCGAGGTTTGTTCGGCTATTAAGGGTGTTCTGATGTCGAAATTTCTTCACTGGCCTGATGAGAATAAGGTTGAGATCGATAAGGAAGAGTTTAAATCGATTTCGGGGATACCCAATGTTGGTGGTTCAATGTACACTACTCATGTTCCTATTATAGCGCCCAAGAATAATGTGGCTTCTTATTTTAATAAGAGGCATACGGAGAGGAATCAGAAGACATCGTATTCGATTACGGTTCAAGGGATTGTTGATCCTAAAGGTGTGTTCACTGATGTTTGTATTGGTTATCCTGGTTCTATGTCTGATGACCAGGTGTTGGAGAAGTCTGCTTTGAGTCAGAGAGGGAATATGGGGCTTTTGAAGGATGTTTGGATTGTTGGGAATTCTGGGTACCCATTGACGGATTGGGTTTTGGTTCCTTATACACACCAAAACCTCACTTGGTGTCAGCATGCTTTCAATGAGAAGATTGGGGAGGTTCAAAGGGTTGCTAAGGAGGCATTTGCGAGGTTGAAAGGAAGGTGGTCTTGCTTGCAGAAGAGAACAGAGGTGAAACTCCAAGATTTGCCAGTGCTTCTTGGGGCTTGTTGTGTGTTGCATAATATCTGTGAGATGAGAAATGAAGGGCTGGAACCGGAACTGAGGTATGAGATTTTTGATGATGAAATGGTTGCTGAGAATGGTTTGAGGTCTGCGAATGCTCTACAGGCTAGAGATCAGATTGCTCATGATTTGTTACATCATGGCCAAGCAGGCACTCGTTATAGTTGATCATTATTATAGTTGGTTATAGTTAGTTAGAGTTTCATGTATTGTGCTGTCTTTGATTGTTGTCATTCTTTTTAGCTATGGCTTCTCGTAGTCATATGTGTACAATAAAAGGATGGGGTTTTTTTGTATATTGCCCTCTAAATAAATGATTGATAGCTTTTGTTATAAACGATGCAATCTTTATCTGATTTAGTAGACATGATGTTACTGTAGAAGTAGAAGAGAATTCCTTTTTATCAATTTTTGTGTAGATTTGCTTCAAGTCCATGGGACCCCATTAGAGAAGAGATATGCATTGCAGATTTGCAGGTCCCTACAACTAGGTTTGACAAAATTATTAGTCAAGGAACACCTGAGCCCCATTGTTTTTCTGATGTAACAGTTCCACAGAAGCTGTTTGAATTTATCAAGAGCTCTGTCCTACCTTTTATGTCTGATTGCAACGCGTTTTTTCTGCAGATGCATTGTAATTATTTTCTCTTTTGTCTCACTATCTTTGACCTTTAGTTTTGTTGTTTGAGCTAAGCAAATTGTTTCTTTTTATGTCATTTGACTTTAAAGGTAGCCTTTCTTGGCATTGATAGGGCGAGAGTCGAAAGTGATTGACTCAATTATCATAGTCTTTACATCTGTTAACCATGCATATGTGTTGATCTGTTGAACCAGTCACCCCTACTAGATGGAATCTTTTCATTCTCTCTCTTTTGGGATGATAAGAACTAGATGGAAGATTTCAAGATTCTGTAAGAGCAAATGAGCAATGTCTTATGCCTTCAGAAGAATTTCAGACAATTTTTATTGTATGTTAATCAGTGTAATGTGTATCTTTCTTCTGACACCAGTTTGGTTTTCTGCACTATTTTAGAAGGTCTGTCCTCAAAATAGGGGCGTTCAAAAACAATTCCAAGTCATCAAATGGAGGTTTTCCATTATGCTTTGTAATTAGATTTTTAGGTGCAAAAGAGTTGGTTTTAAAATTTGGAATGAATTTTTTGCCTTTGACCTGCCTTGGAGTAGCAGCTGCAGAGGATATAGCATAGATGGTGTTAATAAGTAATGTTTAATAAAGTGACAATAATCTGGTTAATAGTAACTCTAGAGAACTAATAAGTAATAACCATTATCACTCCGATCAGATCGGTTTAGCATTTTAAAGTGAATACAAATCATTTGCGATTTGCCTCACTTTTTGTGTTTCATTTTATGTTCTACTAATTATAACTTGAAATGTATTCATTTGACTTTCCTTATAAATGTATCAAAGTTTAAAATAGAAAAAAAAAGTCATACCATAATTAGTGGAGTATAAAATGATACACAAAAAGTGGGACATAAGATTTGTATTCAGTTTAACATTTCATGTACGCCCTTTTATTTTAAATAAAACAAGACGATTTTGTATGCATTTGTTAGGTAGATTTGTTTTCTTATCATCTTTTTTTTTTTAAGAAGATGTTTTCTTATCATCTTATGTACTCATTTTTGGATGGTTTGTCAACAACATTAAAATTTAGAACATCTTTCATTTCTATTTTGTTTTAATCTCCACCCAATAAAATCTCTCTCTGAATTGTAAGTCAAGTAAAATTTAGAAATCCAAGTTCTAAACTTTCAAAAGATTCCTCCCATATTTCTTTAAAATTATAACAATGCTGTCAAAGGATCATGATTTAAAAAAAAAAAAAAAAAGACCCTCTAGTAATTTGTATATTTCTTATAACTATTTTAGGATAAAAGGATGATTTCATGCCTTATATCAGAGTATATCACAACACAGATAAAATATATTGTTGGTTTTTTTAATTATTGGGGAAGAATATGTATTCAACTAAAAGAATAAAGATAAGTGCTTCCTCAAAATAAAAAAATAAAAAATAAAACTAAAAGATAAGTGGTCCTTCTACGCGACACATGTCTTTAGGGTCCCAATCAAAAATTTGACACCTTTAAGGTCCCATTCAAAAATTTGATACAAAAAAGATAGACACCAAAGATATTCTCGAACTAGTGTATGTTGTGTTTTCATTCTATTGGCTAAAAAATCCGCCCACTGATTAACATTTCTTGGAATTGAATTTGGAAATTTCCTAGTCTCCTCAAAATTAGAATTATCTTTTGGAAATGTGCTCACGAAAGGGTCCCCACACGTTGCCTAATTTTCTCTCCATCTTCGATTGTGCTCTCGATTTAGAAAGGTGAAAACCATTTACCCATTTTAAGAGGCTACTTCGGGCAAAAATGTTTGAATTACTTTACATGATCAAATTCCTTCTCACATTCCTATCAAAAAAAAAATTCCTTCTCACATAGTTTAATTGAAAATTGAAAATTTATTATTTTTTTAAGAAAAAGAAGTCGGACTTTGATGCGATATGCCGATGACAAATTCCTTTTTACCAAAAACAACAAATCACATATTTAAATACAACAAGAATCTGTCTCTTCAAATAAATAAATAAAAGGTAAAATTGTTTGTCAATCACTTCTCTTAAATTCTATAAAAACTATAACTCTACTTAATATTTTTTTTATTAAATGTGCATTGGATTATATTTTCTTTTTATATCTTTCGTTGTTGCAAAATTTTCAAAAGATCAAAGATTATAGTTAGGTCAATGTTTAAAATTTTTAGTTTTTGTGATATAAAATTCGCATACAAATTAAGTGTATGAATCGAATAGTAAATAACATATGATTAACATGAAGTTTGACATGCATGTTAACTATTAAGAACATAAAGAGCATATAACCCAACAATTATAATTTGAAATGTTGTAACTATTGACTATAAACTAGTTTGTAGCAAAACTTTATCATTCTGTAAAAGTGGAAGCTTTATACACTAAATATGACTTTATATATACATGAAAATTTTTATAGTTTATTAACGTCTTCCCTAACATTATTTACTATTTTAAACCTACCATATATAATTAGTAATTAGTAATTACCTTTCTAGTATGTTTGGATGGCAGGATTTGGGTGATTAAAATTTAAATACCTTATTTAGATAGTTTAAAAAAATATCAAGAATTTGAATTTGACAAATTTACAAAAGATTTTAAATTTTGAAATCCTTAAATTTGAAACAATTTATAAGCTCATGGAAGTTTAGAAATCCTTAAAGACAAACTTCAATAAATTTTAAAATTTATAATTTCAAATTATCATAAATATAAAAAACATTCAAACAATAAATTTTAAAATTTATAGATTTTAAACTTTCAAGTTTTTGTTTTTGTTTTTTAAGAATCAAGTTTCTTAGCATATATAATCAGTGAACTACAGAACTAGTAATATTTTTCTTTGGTATAATTTATCTAAACGTTGTATATGTGGTTGATCTCACGGATGACGTCTACAACACAGGAGTTGGGGGGCCCATTAGGTCATATCACATTATCACCCAATAAAACTACTACAAAGCACAAATCCTAGGTGTGAACGTTTCCTTACCTTTTGACCGTTGATTTAGCCTCAAATTCAATAGTGAATTTTAGGTTATAAAATGTTGGCTTAACACCCAAAGTTTGGAAATCTTTAATTTTACATCCTTAAAGTTTTAAAATTTGAGTTTCACCCCTAAGGTATAAATAATGCTAGGATCACAATTTTTTACTATAATTTTTACCACAACTTGCTCACGTGGCAAGTCGTGAATGATGAAATAAAAGTGGTAGATCCAAAACTCTACCATTCACAACTTGCCATATGAGCAAACTGTAGCAAAATTTGTGATCATAGCATTCCTAAGATATATTTTGTTTGTATTAGCAATCCCTCTGTCCATATTTTTCACTAAGTGTCACATAAATTTGTTATGTGTATTTAGTTCGTCTAATAAAATCATGCCATGCCATTTTTTAAATAAAAATAATGCAGCATCATTTTACCCCAAAAAAAAAAAATTTTGCTTTATTTTTCTTAGTTGTTTATTTAATGAGTTGAAATGAGTTATGTTGTGTCAACCTACTTAATAAACAAGTTGTGCTAAAATTAAGGGGAGTTAACACGATTATTAAACAGATTGGGTCATGTTGATTTATGTATTTGAATACCAACATTAAAAAATAAAATAAAAATATTTAAATACCTTTAGCTTGATATGATACGCGCATGATCCGTTAACACAAAACGCCACCCTTAATCAGAACATTATTCATAAACTTTGCTTTTGGTTTAACAATCAATGAAAAATATGGGTAATATTTAAGTAGTCTTGGAGTAGTGTTCCAGGCTCTCACACAAGGAGTGGACCCCACGAATGGGTCTAATCACCTAAAAAAAATGGGGGGAGAGAGAGAGAGAGAGAGAGAGAGAGTTCCAAACCGTTGGATTGGAATACCAAAAATAGTGGTCCCACGTTAAATCCCAGGTGTTGGTGTCTACCTGGAGGAGTCCTCAGACACAACTGTAGGATCTCATGGGACTGAACAATCAAAGCCACCCACGTGTCAATAGATAAATAGACGTTGAAGGAAGAAACTGAAGAAGGAAAGAGAAAATTACAAAAAGCGAGTTTTTAATTTTATATATTTTTCTGAGGTCTCATTCGCTCCTTGGGCTTTGCTTCGTTGTCACCATCATCAAAATTCACACACACACACCCAAACCCATTTTTAGAGAGAGAGAGAGAGAGAGAGAGAGAGAGGGGTATGGAGAATGATGTGGTTAAGGTTGAGGTGAGGAGAGAAGAGGACAACGTGGGTACCATGGCTAAGGAGGAGGAGGAGGTGGGGTCCAGCCTAACCATGGAGAGGGTGGCTGCGGCTAAGCAGTATATAGAGAGCCACTACAAGGCTCAGATGAAGCACATCCAAGAACGCAAGGAGAGGTAACTCTAGACAATGGGTTTGTGATAATTTGGTTCATTTTGGAACATGAAACTGATAGTTTGGTTGATTTTGGAACATGGGTTTTTTTGTTGTTGGAGTGATTGTCATATGTTATGTTTTTGTGGGCTAGAGCAATTATTTTATGTGCTTGGCCAATAAAAAGAGAGAAGGTGGGTTTAATTTAATCTTGGCATGTTATAAGAAATAAGAGATGGGGGTTGTGTGTGTTTTTTGTTTTGTTTTGTTTTGTTTTATGGCTTTGTTATGGTTATCATTTATGTGCTGTTGAAGTTGGATTTTTGATTGGTAAAAGGGGGCATGGGTTTATAAGGAAATTATGAATTAATGTGGTTTAGCTGTTGTTGGGTAGAAGTGGGGACCACATTAATTTAAGTAATAGGCAAATTACATGTCTGAAGTGGGACTTTGAATGTTAAACGTCTGCATTTTGTGATTTTGTGTATTCAAACTGTCTAAAAGCTCTAGGAATATGGATGCTAATGGATATTTTGAAAGAAAGTTAGAAGGAATGTATTTTTTAGCTGTATATTAATGGTTCTGAATCCCATTACGTAATTATCAGCTAGACTTTATTCAGAAAAAGTTCTGTAAAGGGTTTGTCATAATTTAATTAATTAAAATGTAATTAATGAAGTGTAATGGCGAACAAATTGAGCAACTGCAAAAAGATTTTTTTAAAAAAGGTTAAATAGTTTTGAGTTTTGGCTTGGTAAACGAGCCTCTTTGTTTTAACAACATATGAAATACACGTAGAATGACTAAAAGCATAAGATGCAAGCTTCATGCCTTGTATCTCAAAGAACAAGGCACGTTTGTCATAGGTTCCAAAAACTTATAGGCGAGGGCTTTGGGGAATTCAAGTATCTATTCTATAATTGTTTACCATTGTTATCTTCTTGCCATCACATATAACCCTCATGCCTCATTTCCAAACTCTCTCATGCTTGCTAGGCAATTTATTTGTTGGCTATTCTTGTGTTCTTGTTTCATAAATGTGCATGTGCACATATGCACATGTACACAGACTGGCATTGCATTGCAAACCTTGTGATTTCTTTGTCTATGCTTAAATTTTTTGGTCCTTGTTTTCTAAGCAAAACTAGTATTTATTAGATGATGAACTTTACAGTTTAATGTTTGATCTTAGTATGTTTCCTATCTTGATTTTATTATTTACAGGCGCTCAGTGCTGGAAAGGAAGTTAGCATCTTCGGATGTTTCAGAAGAGGAGCAAGTCAATATACTGAAGGAATTGGAGCGTAAAGAGACTGAGTACATGCGACTTAAACGGCACAAGATATGTGTGGATGACTTTGACCTTCTGACCATCATTGGGAGAGGGGCCTTTGGAGAGGTTAGAGATGTGGATATTTTATAAACTACATACAAGCTTCGTTGTGAAGATTTTTGTTATTAGGTTCTTTAACATTGTAGCAGTACCAAATTTTATATATATATATAAAAGCATTGCTAAGATATTAATTCTCAGTGTTAAGCTTGGTTCATATCTGGGAATTATTGTGTTAAACTCAGATGGTGTTTAAAATTACTTAAATTGTACATTTTATATATATTAAAATTATTTTAGAAATAATATTAATTGTTCATTAATCAATCCCACACAAGAAATCAAAGTAAATTTTAAGGTAATAATTTACAGGAGTGGAGATCTTTATACACCACTAGTGAAGGAAAATCTGAAGGGAAACGAAGTTGGAGGTGGAGGCAGCCATGGTGGGAGTCTTGTGGTGGTGACAGTTGAGGGTGGAGTACTGGTGGTGATAAAGGTATTGTCAAAGATGTTTTTGATGATGGTGATGTGTTGGTGCTAATCTTGGTGGTAATACAGTTGAGGCAGTAGTGATAGCATTAATAAAAGTGGCAATTATGGCATAAGTGAAGGTGGGATGACCAATCATTGGAAGCTATGGTGATCCAGGAGTAGACACATCTTGGCACTTGTCAGTTGAGGCATGATGTTGGTGGATGATTTGGAAGGGTGTGGTGGTGGTGGTGCTCACAATAGGTAGTACTGGCTTATGGAGGTGGTGGTGGTGTGTGTGACAGCACTATAGATCAAGGTGAAGGCTGTGGTGTTTAATTTGCTAGAAGAGTTTGGGTGAAAGAAGAGGTTAAGGAACCAAACTTTCAATCGAGATGGGTAATTCATTGAACTTGGGCTGAAGTAGTCCCAACATATAGTGGAAAAAGGAGTAAATTCCTATCCTTGGTGAGGATATAAATGTTTCCTGGAAGTGGAATTCCAATTATATAACTGGAAAGCTCCTTTGTGCTTAATGTGGTGTCTTTAGAGAGAAAAAAAATGCTTGTTGCTTTGTGAGAAAAGAGTTGCACTCAATGAAGTTGAAGTTCTTATTTTTGAAGACCTTATGAATGGACTTCGACCTCTTATTCGTTTTCAATTGTGGATTTCCTAGAATTCTTGGATACCATGAACTTTTGTTAACCTTTATTGTATATTGTATTTTCTTTTGTATACATCCCATGTGCTAGGGTTGCTGCACCCTTTTTGCGCTTTTCTTTCCAATAAATATTTACTTACAAAAGAAACATATAACCAACAATGGATTCCATTGAGCTTGCAGGATTTCAGTATCATTTTATGGGATTTTTTTCCCAAAAAGAAAAAGACTCCCATGAAAAAGATCAGGACTTCTTATTTAAACTTGAGAAAAAAGCTCCACTAACTTAGGTAGTAAGAATTGACAAAATATTTTCTCTCTATTTTAAGTTACAATTTGACTGGCGAAACAAGAAAAAATTGTGGTGACTAAATGACAAACTGTTTACTGTAGTTCTTGATAGGATATCCAAATTTTTCTTCAGGTATTTAGTACAATGTTTTCCTGTTATCTTGTTTTTTCTGATTACATTTCAACCGCCTTGTTTTTGGTTTGAATATGCTATTATGCTGGTTATTTGATTATTTGTCCTGGGGAGGTTTCGTACATTTTTGTTTGATGCTTATACATGACTATTTTACAGGTTAGACTGTGTCGAGAGAAGAAATCAGGCAACATCTATGCCATGAAGAAGTTAAAGAAGTCAGAAATGCTTAGCAGGGGACAGGTGAGATCTGGTATTATTAAAAGTTTAATTTAATATAGGTAATAAAGTTTTATTGAAAAAAGAAGAAGTTTTGAATTCTTTTAAAAGGTGCTATTAAACTTCAATGTAATACTCTTTATACTATTCTTCCACTAAATATATATAAGACCTTCTTGTTATTCTCCAAACTTTAACTGTATCTTTTCCTTCCTACTGTTAAATTTTTATTTTTTATTTTTTATTTTTTATACAAGATAGAATTTCTACTTTAGCCTAATCTAAGTGTATGTGTGTGTGAAACTCCCTCCTGGAGACTTAAATCCTGGCCCTTGCCCCCCACTCCCCACAAGCATTTATACTTGTAGAGTGACCACTGCACTAAGGGTGTGCGGTGGTTCCTACTGTTAAATTTACTAGATGAAACGTTTGTTCTGTATTTCTTCTACTCGTGTAACTTTCTTGAGTGCCTTGGAATAGAATTTTGAGTTCTATAAAGCTCTAAATAATGGCCTTTCTAAAATTCTCTTGGTGATCTTAGAGATAGTTGAACTGTCCGAATGGTCCCTTCTCTGTCAAATGTGGAGTTGGCAAAAAAAAAGACCTGGCAAAGGGTCTGTTTTTCTTTCTGTTTCACTTTCTTTTTATATACATGCTTTCTAGGAGAGAAAAAAGGATTGTAATTTACTACATACATTAGAACTAGTGGTTATTATGAGATATAACTCTCTTTTTCAATGTCAATAATTAGCTTGTTCTCTCAAATTTAGAAGATATAGTAGAATTCATGAAAATTTAAGGTGCCATCTAATCTTTTAGGTACTGCTTTTCTGCTGTAAAGAGGGTGTATGATTTTTTCATATTGAGAAGTGATAACATTTGATTTCAAGAATCAGATTCATTAATACTCAATAATTCAACATTTAAGCAGCTTCCTTATGCAACAAATATGGTTTTCTTGTATTTTTGTCAAATAATCAAAGAGTAGTTTTTCAATGTTTCCCTAATTACTTCAAATTATCTTCACTTATTACTGGCATAATTTGTTCCTGCTCACTGATTGTCTATTCACAATGTAGGTTGAACATGTTAGAGCTGAAAGAAATTTGCTTGC
The DNA here is from genome assembly GCA_030021035.2 of Notholithocarpus densiflorus. Lineage (NCBI taxonomy): Eukaryota > Viridiplantae > Streptophyta > Magnoliopsida > Fagales > Fagaceae > Notholithocarpus > Notholithocarpus densiflorus. The sequence goes on along the minus strand of JARYZH020000009.1, from coordinate 1,082,539 downwards.
AGAAGTTGCCAGTCACTTCATTGTGAAACTCTACTATTCCTTTCAAGATGCTGAATTCTTGTATCTAATTATGGAATATCTGCCTGGTGGTGACATGATGACTTTACTCATGAGAGAAGAAACTTTGACTGAAATTGTTGCTAGATTTTACATTGCTCAAAGTGTTCTGGCCATAGAGTCTATTCATAAACATAACTATGTTCACAGGTCGGTATATTTTGGTGACATTTTACCAAATTGTAAGGAAATGGAGAGTTTTTCTTTCAAGCAATAAAAGATAAGCCAATGGAGAGTCTAATTTGGTATATCTGTGACTTACTCTTTGCATTTGCAACCATGATTGTTACAGAGATATAAAACCCGACAACCTCTTGTTGGATAAATATGGTCACATGAAGCTCTCTGATTTCGGCCTCTGCAAGCCTCTTGACTGCTCCAATTTATCTTCTATAAATGAAAATGAAGTCCTGGATGATGAGAACTTGAATGATACAATGGATATTGATGGATGCTTTTCAGATACTAAAACTGGGAGACGGTGGAAAAGCCCCCTTGAACAACTTCAGCATTGGCAGATCAACAGGAGGACATTGGTAGGGAAATATCCGTTTTTTAGTGTCTTACCGATGTGGCATTTCACTATATTCTGTACTCAATTATGCGCAGACAAAAATGCTTGCAATTTCAATTTTAACAATTTCTAGATACAATATTTAATATCAGAAGAAGAATAACAATTGCATATGCATGAGCAACTGTGGCCCAATGAAGTGTTTTTTATATAAGACAAACAATATGGTTTTAGTGGGGCATGAAACATAGTGACCTTGGGAGGCTTCGTATCTACCCACAAAAACTTGGTCATACTGGTTATTTCCAATGCTTTACCACCCAGAACACTATTTATTGTCTTGGCCATTGGATTAGTTCATAACCATTGAAGATCTAATTGTATCTGTTGATTAATGAGGAATAATGTTCTTAAAGGTCCTTACATTCATGCTTTCTTATATATATGTTTTTTGTTTTAATTACAGGCTTATTCAACAGTCGGCACTCCAGATTATATTGCTCCGGAAGTATTGCTAAAGAAAGGATATGGTGTGGAGTGTGACTGGTCAGTTTATTTATAAAAAATGACTTACTTTCTTGAATTTCATGCAACGTGATTGGTGTCTGTCCATTTTCTGGGTGTTAAATTTTGTTCTGATGTTATTAAGTGAATGCAATAGTTATTCTGTTTCACTTCACAATGCTGTGTTATTGAGTTGCAATAGTAGTTGAAAAATGGTAGGATAAACGTTATGATTTGTCAGTATAGGTATGTTGTAAGAAGCAAAACAGATTTAATTGGAATTGGACTATTTTTTCTTAGGATGCACCTATTATAAAACAGTGTATAAATAGCAATTAGGCCCTGTTTGGTTGGGAGGATGGAGAGTATAGAGAGGATCACAACATAGGAGGAAAGAAAAGAGTTCTTTTCCTTCATGCGTGTTGGTAGATAGAAAGTGAATATTGTAGAAAAATAAGAAGATAGAAAATGTAGTTTGTATGAATTTACTACTATGCTCTTATTACATAAGTGTAGTTTTTCCATTAGTATATAAGAATTAAGAACTAATCTTTTCCATTAAAATAATATGAATAGCTAAATTAGTTTAAGATTCATTCTTTACCCATCCATTTTGTTTCTAAAAATAAAAAGGAAACTACGATCTTTACCCTGCTAACCATTTTTTATCTTGCTTGTAATTATCATTTGTTTACAAATAATAATCCACACTTAAGTTGACTCCTGCTTTATTGGCTTTGAGGGTGTGCAAGCCTGTGGGAGGGAGACGTATAGTGACTTATCTGAGTGCTAAGGAGATCAGCTGGCCCAAGGATGTTGGTGGTGGGCCAGAAGTCACTAAACAAAAAGGTGGGCTTGATGAAGCCCAGCCCGTGGTGCAAGTGCCTTCATTTAAGAAGGGCAGTTTGGTCAAGCCCAGTTCTTTACAAGTAAAATTTGTTGCTCAGACAACGTGGGTAATAGGCGAGAGCTTGAGTGGTGTTGGGTGTGGTGATTTCGAGTCACTGGAGAGCGCAGTGGCGCCGGAATTGGTACTCGTTGCCTCTGCACTCAACGGTGACCCGACCCATAGTGCCTTGGTGGCTTCACCGGCTGGCAGGTTGAAGGGAGCTACTCCCGATGTAGCGGTAAGTGCAACGGTGGCTTCAGTTTACGAGCTGGAGCTTGATGGGTGCACGCCGATGGTTGATTCCGGTGCACCGGGGGCTGAAGTGGCTTCACCGTCTGCCATTTTGGAGAGAGCCAATCCCGATGGTGGCTTCGGTTTCTGAGTTGGAGCTTGATGGGTGCACGCCGATGGAGGATTCCGGTGCACCGGGGGCTGATATGGTGGATTTCGACGCCGGCAATGTGGGTTCTACTCTGGCGATGGTGTCTCCGGCTCTGCAAAATGGGTCACAGGCACATCGTCGGCATCAGTGGGTGAAACGGAATCGTTTTTCCCCTTTGTCTGAGCTGGGTAATGAGTTGGGTACTGAGTTTGGGGAAGGGGAAGATCGAGTTGAGGCTTTTAGTGACTACCACGAAGTGGTGGCACAGCCGAGGTCAATAACTTCTGTTGGTATTAGTCATAATGATTATGGGCTTCTTTTCCCGCCGTGGGACAACAGTGGAGCCGATAACTATGGGGGTGGTAGTGGGGGGAAAGATAATTGTCTTTTGGAGTGTAATCCTTTGACTCGGTGGGATCCTAATACTCTTGGTGAGGTGGTGTTGGTTCAGGATGATGCAGGAGGGGCTCAGGTGGCTAAAACTGAACCAAATTCAAGTTGGGTGTCCCAGCTGATGAAAGATTTTTGTAATATGGTGGGTTTTCCTATTGTGAAACATGAAGCTCAATGTTTGGCTTTGTTTTGCCTTCTTGAACAGGAATGTCTCAAGGTGATCGATGTTGGGGTGCCTAAGCAACCTACAAACTCAGGGTCACGAGATCTTAGGGAGCTTAAGGGGCTCATTTCTAATGTTAATTATGAAGGTATCTCTTCTAGGAGTAGGAGTAGGAGTAGGAGTAGGAGCAGAGCTCTTTTGAATGCTGTGGGGGTTGTTGGTAGTTTTTAATGAATTTACGCCTACTTTCTTGGAACGTAAGGGGGCTTAACAATCTCCGAAAGAGACAGGTTTGTAAGAATCTTCTTAAAGAGTGGAAATGTGATATTGTTTGTTTTCAAGAAACGAAAGTAGCTTCTATCGACACTGCTTTTGTTCGAAGTTTATGGGGAAGTCCTTTCATTGATTGGGTTGCTTTGGATGCTATCCAGACTTCGGGAGGGGTCTTGCTGGTTTGGGATAAGAGGGTTTTTGAAAAGATGGATGTTATTGTTGGACAGTTTTCTGTCAGTGTCTTTTTGAGAGGGGTAGTGGATGACTTTGTTTGGGCTTGTACAGGTGTTTATGGCCCCAATGAGGATAGTTAGTGGTCTTTTTTGTGGGAGGAGTTATTACGGGTGCGAGCCAGGTGGCCCATGCCATGGTGTTTAGTAGGGGATTTTAATATTATCAGGTACCCAAGTGAAAGACTTGGCTGTGAGTCGTTCAGCCCCGCTATGTTTGCCTTCTCGGACTTTATAGAGAGTAATTCTTTAGTAGACTTACCGTTAGAGGGGGCTTCCTTTACTTGGTTTAGAGATTTTGGTATCCCCTCTATGTCAAGAATTGACAGGGCTTTGGTTTCTCTAGATTGGAAGGAACATTTTGAGAATATATCCCAACGGGTGCTTCCGCGTGTTATTTCAGATCACTGTCCGCTTTTGTTGGAAGCTGGTGTTGTTCGACGAGGCCGTAGTGCCTTTAAATTTGAAAACATGTGGCTGCAAGCTGAGGGTTTTGTTGATAGAGTGCAGCAATGGTGGGTTGGTTACAGTTTTACGGGCTCTCCAAGTTTTATTTTGGCACAAAAGTTGAAGGCTTTGAAAGCTGATTTAAAAAAGTGGAACAGGGAGGTGTTTGGTGATTTGGCTTTTAGAAAGAAGAATTTGCTTATTGAACTTATGGGTTTAGATGCTAGAGAGGAGTCGGTGGGTCTTTCGAATGAGGATCTGAATCGTCGCATTCAGCTCAAAAGGGACATAGAACATTTGGCTTCTCTTGAGAGAATTTCCTGGAGACAAAAGTCTCGTGCTTTATATGTGAAGGAGGGAGATAATAATACTTGTTTCTTTCATAGATTAGCAAATTCCCATAGAAATGCTAATCTAATTAAGAGGATAGAGGTGGATGGTGTTCTTTATGAAGATGAGGCTGATGTGCGCTCTCAGTTAGTCCTCTTTTACCAGGGGTTGTATAAGCAAATTGAGGTTTGGCGTCCTACTATGGATGGGTTAGACTTTGCATGCATTGAAGAGGAAGAGAGGTTGTCCTTGGAGAAGGAGTTCTCGAAGGAGGAAGTCATCCAGGTATTAAGGGAGATGGAGGGTGATAAAGCCCCTGGTCCTGATGGTTTCACCATGGCTTTTTTCCACAAATGTTGGAGTGTTGTGGAAAAGGATGTCATGGATTTCTTTGACTATTTTCATCGGCACTCTATGTTTGAATGGTCTTTGAATGCTTCGTTTCTCACTCTAATCCCCAAGAAGTGTAATGTTGTTACCATTAAGGACTTTCGCCCCATCAGTTTGGTGGGTAGTGTGTACAAGCTGCTATCCAAGGTGTTGGCTAATAGGTTGAGGGCGGTTTTGGATAATCTTATCTCTGAGTCTCAAAATTCGTTTGTTGGCGGAAGGCAGATTCTGGATTTAGTGCTTATTGCAAATGAATGTTTGGATAGCAGGTTGAAGAGAAGATTACCAGGTGTGGTTTGCAAGCTTGACATTGAAAAAGCATATGACCATGTGAACTGGAAGGCCTTGTTTTATTTGTTGGGCCGGATGGGTTTTGGGGTGAAATGGAGGGGGTGGATTAAGGCTTGTGTTATGTCCGTTTTACTGTCTTGGTAAATGGTTCCCCTGAAGGTTTTTTTGGTAGTTCTCATGGATTGAGACAAGGGGATCCATTATCCCCGCTTCTGTTTCTTTTGATAATGGAGGTTTTGAGTAGACTATTGAAGAAGTCAGAGGAGTGTAATCTTATTCGGGGTTTTTAGGTGGGCTCTGGAACTCTGTTGGGGTGCGTATCTCCCATCTGTTATTTGCTGATGACGCTATCTTATTTTGTGATGCCTCTAGGGAACAGCTACTATCCATAAGGCTGGTGTTGTCTTGTTTTCAGGCTTTTACGGGTTTGAAGGTCAATGTTGGGAAAAGTGAGATTGTCCCTGTTGGGGAGGTGAATAATCTAGACGCACTGGCTAATATTCTTCAATGTAGAGTGGGCAGTTTGCCTATGAAATATTTGGGGATGCCGTTGGGGACATCTTTTAAGACAGCTTCGATTTGGAATCCTATTTTGGAGAAAATAGAGAAGAAGCTATTTGGGTGGAAGCGGCTCTATTTATCTAAGGGTGGTAGGCTCATGTTACTTAAGAGTACTCTCTCAAGCCTCCCAACGTACTTTTTATCTCTTTTTACTATTCCTAAATTTGTGGCTACTAGATTGGAAAGTATTTAGAGGAACTTTCTTTGGGGGTCTTCTGAGGGGAGTTTCAAATATTCTTTGGTGGCTTGGGAAAAGGTGTGTTTACCCGTTGAGATGGTGGTTTGGGGATAAGAAGTGTGGTATCATTTAATCAAGTTTTATTAGGGAAATAGTTGTGGAAATATGGGCATGAAGATACCCATCTTTGGCGGCGAGTTATCTCCACAAAATATGGTAAAGTGTGCAGGAGGACTCATGGGTGTGGCCTATGGAGAAGCATTAATGAAGGGTGGGAGAGCTTCTCTAAGCATCTGTCTTTCGTAGTGGGGAAGGCACTCGTATTCGCTTTTGGCATGATAGGTGAATTGGTGATAATACTCTAAAAGATTTCTATCCTGATCTCTATGTGTGCTTAGCGGTCAAGGATATTTGTATCTCTGAGGTTTTGTGGATGCCAGAAGGGGGTACTGTTAGAGTATGGGATTTAAGGTTTTATAGAGCCTTTGAAGATTGGGAGCTAGCTGCATCTTATTCCCTACTCCAGCTTATCCAAACTCGTATTCCTCGGGGTGATTGGAGTGATACTCTTTGTTGGCGGTTAAAGGGTGATGGTAATTTTGACACCCGGTCTTTCTACCATGCGATTCGGAGTGCTTCGAATTCTTTGTTTCCTTGGAAGGGTGTTTGGAAACCAAAGATTCCTAGATGAGTGGCGTTCTTTTTGTGGACAGTTGCACATGGTCGGATCCTCACTTTGGACAATCTAATGCTTAGGGGTCGCCCGTTGGCTACTTGGTGTTGTATGTGTTGTTGTGATGGGGAGTCGGTAGACCATCTTCTTCTTCATTGTCCTGTTACTCATTCCCTTTGGACTTTTATGCTTCAGGCCTTTGGTATTCATTGGGTTATGCCAGGATCAGTGGCGGGTTTGTTATCTTGTTGGCATCAGTGGCTTGGGAAACATAATTCGGACATTTGGAATTTGGTTTTAAGGTGCTTAATGTGGACTGTGTGGTTGGAACGAAATCGTCGTTCCTTTGAGGATAATGAGAAGACGTTGGACGAGTTAAAGGTTTTATGCCAATGTAGTCTTTTGGAGTGGTCTTGTTGTTGGGGTTTTATTGATTGTTCTTCTCTCTCTGAGTTTATGTCTTCCCTTAGCTTAGTTTCCTGATTTCTTGTTTTGTTGTGATGTTTGTTCTTTTTTTCTTGTTGTTCATCATCATGAACAACTTGTACTTTTCTTTTTTCCTCATTAATAATATATTTTTGATTACCTATCAAAAAAAAATAATCCGCACTTAAAACATGATCTTACATTGCCTTTGCCAATTATCTCTTCTCATTTGTTATTTCAATATCTATCTCAATTGTCAATGTTGGAAAGAATTTTATGTAATTTATATGATCTTCAACAATAATTAAAATTTACTTATTGTAACTATAAAAAAATACCCAAGAACCTGGCACATCTCCCATACAAGAAAACTCTCATATGTTGGATAAAACCAAAAACAAGTAAACAACCAATGGCAACTTCTCAATCACAGCACCTCTCCCAACCTCATATTATTCATATTATCAACAAATTAAATAAAGAAACCAACCACAAAAAAAAAAAAAAAAAAAAAAAAAAAAAAAAAAAACTCTCTCTGAAACAGAAATACAGTATGGCCATGGCACCATTTCTTTCAAAAGGTTGATTTTGGCTTAATGTGGGGGCACGAAGTTGGCTCACCATTCTATGGCCCCATCTCTGCCTAATGGATCCAGGTTTAGATTAGAGTGCAACCCATTTTTCAGGTGTTTCCAATTCGGATTGGGCTTCCGGTTTTGCTCTGCCTCAAATGAGACTATACAGTGATTTCTTGAGTCTGAGAAGAAGGATCAGCAACATGACTAAGTTTTCTGCTACATTATTAGCAACGGATCTTATGAGGGAAAAAAACAGGGTTTTTGGTGAGACAGGTGTTTGGCAACGGTAATCTGGATATGGGTAAAAGCATCATTTAAATTTCTTTCCCCATTTTCCATCATCTTTTCTCCACCTATTTGGTCAAATTTGTATTGGTGGGCCCATGTGGAAAATACCTGGCCAAACCCTCCCTTTCTTCCCTATTTTCAACCCAATTAAGCAGTTGAAAAAGGCAATCTCTCCTTAGTTTTCTTTCCTCCCATTCTATCCTCCCAATTTTATCCGAATCAAACATAACCTAAAGTTTAAAATGTCCAAAAACAAAGTCATGTTTTCAAAAGAGTTTTTTTAAATTATGCCAAAATGAATCTGATTTGTGGAAATTTGGCATTTGAAACCATCTAGTTTGATGTATGCAAAAGCACTAGAAGAACATAAGATGGGATTGAGAGTATTGCAGAATTAGTTTGGGATCTTGGGCTCTATACCTTAAATTTTGTTTAGTTCTTTAATGTTTCCTGCACTTTTTAAAAAGAATTGGATAATGCAATCACATTTTTTTTTAGTGAAAAGATCGTTTATGGTTGCTTTTGCTTTGGAGGTTGAAGATGGCTCTTCTATATCATTATAGGGACAAATTATTGTGAAGTATAGAGGAATACTCACACACTTACAGATGGAGATTAAAGTAATACCTTTTTTTTTTTTGACGAGTAAACTAGTGTTGTTCCTTGTTTAAGCCTTCCCTGAATTCTTATCTAGTTGCCTGGTTGCAGGTGGTCGCTTGGTGCAATAATGTATGAGATGCTGGTCGGCTATCCCCCATTTTATTCCGATGATCCAGTAACAGCTTGCAGAAAGGTTAATTTGCCAAAAGCACTTGTTTTGACTTTAACTTTTCAGCTGAAACAGATGATGTCTAATTAGCTTGTAGGTTATCCTATTTGATATGCCTTACTTATTTTTTCCTCTTGCTTTATTCTGACATGTTTTATTTATTTATTAATTTAATGCCTCCTTTTGTACTTTTCAGTCCTAAGGCTGGGCTAGCCATTGACCATAAGTCCTCTCCCTACCCTAATCTCCTCTCCTCTTCGAAGGAAAAAATAAGATCTAATAAATGTAGAACACTTGTGTTCTAGCATTTAGTATTATTGCAAAAGCTTAAGCTAATAGAAAATTGTGAATTTAATCATTCATCAATTCTTTTAATAATATTAAAGTGCTTATTATCACCTTGAGATGGATTTATATAGTTTTTCTTGGATATAATTAGTTATAATTTATTATAAATAAATAGCTATTTTTTCTTTTCCGTCCCTTGGAAGGCCATTGGCTATGGGCTACACAATGAGAGGTGGTTTTTCTCCTTTTTAAATCCCTTTGGTGGTTTGGATTTGAAGAACTCTGGTGTGACACCAAAGACTTTTAATTTCTCAACCTTAGCATCAAAATCGGACTTTGGAATTTACATGAAGCCTAGTGAAGATTTAACTTTCTATAATAATGTACTGCGCTATAATTGATGTTTCAGGAGAATGTGCTTTTGTTCCTTTTTATCAATGTTTCTTTTGTTAGAGGTGAATAAACATCTTGCCTGGTTCATTAATATGTAGAGTACAATCATATGGGGAAGGGAAAGGAACATGACCCCTTCAAACTCAAGACAAGACAAAATGGGCATGAGGATTTAACTAAATTTAAACTTCAAAGAAATTGCATTATTAGCAACACAACATAGTGGAGTTTTGGTAGATGTGAATCATAGAGTTACTTAAGAAAACCATTGATTAGATATTTTCCCACGTTTCCTTTTTTGTGGTCATTTTGTCTTTCCCCTAGTCCTTATTAAGTCATTCTCTATTAATTATTGTAAAGTTTGTAACATATTCCTATTTCTGTTGTTAATTGTTTAAAGTTAAGTTATATGTGATGAGTTCCTTGACATATTGCTTAATATATGTTAGATTGTGCATTGGAAACATCATTTAAAATTTCCAGATGAGGCAAGATTGACACCTGAAGCAAAGGATCTGATCTGTAGATTGCTTTGTGATGTCGAACATAGGCTTGGCACTGGAGGGGCAGACCAAATTAAAGTATGCTCTCTCTCTCTCACTCTATTATATTTAAAACTTTTCATTCTAATATTGTTCTAACTTGTAAAAAAAAAATTCAATGGTACCTTTACCAGGCTCATCCCTGGTTCAAAGATGTGGTATGGGACAAACTCTATGAAATGGAGGCAGCATTTAAGCCAGAGGTCAATGGGGAACTTGATACACAAAATTTTATGAAATTCGATGAGGTAATGTGTCACAAATTCATCCTTCATCATTGGCAAGAGACCATTGGTTGTGTAGTTGTGTTTGACTTTCAATTGAATTGTTGAATGCAATAGTTTCTTGTAGCTCTATTTGTTTCAACAATGATGTTTTCTAGAAAATGAGTCATTTTCCAAGAATCATTTTCAATAAAACTCTCATTTTTCAATGTTTGGTAGTAACTTTAAATGAGTTGAAAAACAACCTCCTAACTTCCCTTATTTAGTTTGCTGTGAGATAGAGTTGTTTTCCAAAAAAATTTAGTGGAAAACAATCTCTAAAAATAAGTCATACATTTTATGTTGACCAAAGATAGTTTTTCTTTAACTTATCTTTTTTTTACGCTACCAAACACTGGAAAACACGGAAAACTATCTTTACACAAGGTTTTTGTCGAAATAAACGGAGCGTAGTTATGTGTTAAATGAGATAAGGCCTTTGCCATTATTGATCATAAAAAGGAAATCACTATTCTTTTTGGTGTCTCCATAGTCACACAAGGAGTTGACATTTTACTTTTGAGTAGATTTGATTTTATTGTTATTATTTTTTTAAATTTTATTAAGATAAGGATTCTTTACAGAGGTACTGAGGACTGAGGTAATGAAGCTTTCTTTCTTTCTTTCTTTCTAAATGAGAATATTTAATTGTTTTTCATATAAAATTTTAAACCTAGCTATATATATATAAGCAGAGACCTCATGCGGGAGAGCATGAGGTTCTACCAAGTGGCACATTATATGCAAAAAGAATTGAAATATTCTCAAGTGCCACATTAGAGATAAGAGCAAATTAAATATTGACTTTTTGTTTCATTTGGTTCAATGTTTCAAGACTTTTCTAATTAAAAAATAAATATTTTGTGTCATTTGGTTCAATGTTTCAAGACTTTTCGTCGTTTTTCGTCGCTCACATATACACACAAAACTCTTTGCATTTTAATTCACAATTTTCACCTCTTGCACTTCTACCCCTTTAGGGCCTGATTGGCAAGAGGATTTTTGTTTTTGTTTTCAAAATAGTATAAAAACAATTTTTTTTAAAATTGAACTTGAAACTAGTTTGCCGATAATAATTTTTATATTTTACGTGTTTGGCTCCCACTTTTAAGAATAATTTTCAAAATATTAAAAACAAAAAATAATTTCTATTTTTGAGATTTATTTATTTTTAAATATTTACAAAAAGTAATGTGTAAAATTTGTAGACTACTTTTTTCTTTTGTGGATAATGATAATGGAATAGAGCTCATCAATTTTTTTTTCAATGATAAGTTTCAAATTTGAAGTGTGAGAATTCTTTTTGTGATAAAGATAAGTCCCATAATTTAAGAGATAAAAGAGTTTGGACAAATATGTGGGGTCCACTATTTTCAATTTATTTACAACTATGTCATTAAAAATATTTTTTGTTTCCTAAAAATACCCCCTTAGCTGTTTTCAAAATCATGTTCTAAATTAGGAAAATAGGATACAAGTTTTTGAAAACTGTATTTAGAAAATATTAGCCAAACAATAAATTCAAGTATGGGACCCACCATTTTATGGATTGCAAAACAAAAAATTATATTTAAATACTCTTACCAAACAGGCCCTTATATATACCTACTCATTGCCCTTCATGCCATCCCATGTCAAATACACATAGACAAAAAACGATGTCATTTACCTTAAATGTTTTAACAACACCTACCTAGCTCTAACATTGTTGTTTCATCTAATCCTAACCTGTATGAGTTGGCTACAACCAAGGAAGGAGGGTTGCATTTTATATTGAGCGACAATGGCAATTATGATTTTGATGTTAAGGTTGGACGTTGTAAATTTGTGGGTTTTGTAAATGATGTTATTGACTGTGGGTGTTTGGTATGCGTATTTTGTTTTAGAATTAAGGAGAAAGAGAAAGATACATTCTATATCAACTTTTATTCTATAACATTCCTCTAAAGTTTTTTTTTTTTTAAATTTCTCGTTACTTCAATTGAATAATTATAATGGATATGTGTGTGCAATTTATAATTGTATCTTTTTATGATGAACTCATTTTTAATAAAGTTCTATAACAATTATGCTATAGTACATATATAACATTCTCCAAAACCATCTTACATAAAACATTACAACATTATCCGTGCATTGCACTGGTAACTTACTAGCATGTTTAAAATTTAGGACCAGGGTGCATGCTGGTTGGGTACTTAATGGATTTGGTATTTGAACGCTATAATTAAGCTTTACTTGATAAAAAATAGCTTGTTATCATCCTTCTAAGAGTAATTTTTAAGTGATGAAATTCACCATTTCTTTTTAGATTAAGTTTTTGGACGGTAGTTTATAATATCAAAGCAGGTGGTCTTGAGTTTGAACCATGCCTTTGCTCTACTTCCCATTTAAAAGGTTAAAAATTCCATGTGGTAGGTGCCACTTATAGGGGGAAGTTTGTGCCCAAATGTGAGGGGGAGTACATTTGGGGAGTGCAAGAATAATGTTTAAGTGATTCACTTTTTTTATTCACTTAAGCTTTTGGAACAAGAGGGGTAGTTTATCAATCCTTTTTGTTTGCATGCTTTTTTATAAAAAAAATGTCACCATGTTTATGATATTTGATTGCAATCTTTCTTCTATTTAAATGGATCTTTCTAGATCTTTGCTTATGTTCAATATGATGCCTTTTGTACCATGGCAATGACAAAAATTTTAATTGTGGCATAGGTGAAAAATCCTACACCATCAAGAGCTGGATCCGGACCTATGAGGAAGGTATGCAATCTTTTGCACAAAAGGACGATAAAATCCTATTGGCAAATATAAAATAACTTATACATGTGCTTGTTAAGTATTTCTTGATTTAAATAAAAAACCAAAACAAGAGATAAAATGTGCTTCAGCCAATGACGGACAGTCATTAGACTTTTTAGGCATGGGAGTGAGGGTGAGTTTGAATAAATAGATAAATAAAAGTGTACCAGGAAGTTAATGAAAAGGAAAGCGTGGAAATAAACCAACAAGGTTCTCTAGTCATTCCAACTATGTTGTCCAAACATCATGAACATGTAAGGTAAGGATGCACTATCTTATGAAATTAGATGGCCCCATTCTGTGTGACAGTGTTTTATATGGTAATAGCCCATCCATGTAAATGGAACAAAGCATAGCCATGCTATTACTTATGACAAGAACTTGAAACGGTGCTAATAAAACCTAATATTGATTCCATAAAATTAGTTTGGTGTGGTCCCCATTTTGTGAAATTGCCTTATTCAAATATTGGCTCAAATGTTACCTTATATAGATTTCCTTTTGGCGTTATATTCTCCTTATATACGGTAGATATATTGGTGAAAAGAACCCATTCTTCTTCAAGAGAAAGAGGGTGGGGGTGGAGGGGGGGAGTGAGAGAGAGAAGAATAAGACATATACAATTAGTGTGCAGCATGGGGGCATGGAATTTTGGTCTAAAGTTGTAAACCATCTGTTCTTATTTGGTGGACATATATTCAGCCCTTAAGCTCCAGTGCATCTCTTCCTCAGGCTACATCATAACTTTGTCACTACCGTTGCCTATCTGCGTAGGAACTTTTTTTGGCCAGTATATGCATAACATATAAGAGTCATGCTTACTTGAATATGTTCTGATTTAATGCTTTTGTGTACTTATCATTAGGCATCTTATTATTGTGCTATGACTTTGTTGGCAGATGCATTTGACTCCTAAAGATCTTAATTTTGTTGGCTATACATACAAGAACTTTGATGCTGTCAAAGGGTTGCATAATACTTTCGGTATGGTAAATTTGTTCTAGTTGAGTATAAATTTCTCTTTCTTTTCTTTTTCCCTTCTTGATAAAACAAAGCTATTAGCAAAATTATATCATGATACTGCATTGCTACCTTTTTAACTTGGTGGTCACATTTTTTTTTTCAAGTATGATTAACTAATTTTAAATCATTTTCTGCTTATATGATGCTTGTGCACTGCCCATGAGACAGAAGCTATTAAATTATAAGCTTATCTAATATGACTCAACATTTAGCAGTCTTATACATTTAGTGTGCGTTTGGATGTTTCTCAAAAAAAAAAAGTGTATTTGGATGTGTTTTACTAATTGTTATTTGCTGAAAGTACGGTATAAAAGGAGGGGGAATTTTTTTTTGGGTGTGGGGCCTGCCAAAATAAGCACACAAAGGTGGCTTTTGTGGGGCTTGCCAAACTTGTAATGTTTGAAACAGGACATTAATTCACTGTGTTATTATACCTTAAATTTTAACTGACAAGGTTAAAGATGCTTGTATATTGGCTTAGAATGGTGCATGCTTGGATTATCAATTTTTCTTCAATTAAGTTAGTACTTGACATCCCCATCTTGGTTAAGATCTGTACCTGGTTTTTCAAATGAAATCCTTTTATGATAATATCAACAATAGCAAGTGTCAAAGATAAATGATATTGCAACCTGTACTTCACTTTGTAAACAATCCAAACTCTGTAATTTTGGTAGACCTGCTTGTGTATTTAGCCTTCTCTGTCATGGCCAGCAAGAAGATTTTCAATTAATTTCATGATTGCAGATTTGAAGAGGAGCACATCACCAAAGCGGACATCAACTGACTCTTTCCTCAGTAATAGATCCTAGTCCAGTGCTATCATTGTTGAATGTGCTTTTTGTATATCATATCTAGCAGTAATTTTCTAATGGATAATGTTCCTTGCTAGGTGATTCTGCAGTGGACTACTCTGCTGCTGACGACTTGGATGCAAAGCTGCTTGCAGCATCTGGGGATTCCATGTCACAGTGAAGAGTAACCGACCCTTACCATGTAAAAGAAAAAACATCTTGATTCTTGTGGAATAGATGGACAGGCCCTCTTATGAAGATGGTGGGTATATCTGCTTATTTTTCAGTCAGGTTTTGCTCTATTCTGCATTATCAATGAGTTAACTGGCACAATGTTGCAGGACTTCTAAGTGTACAGTAATGTTGAGGAACTTGAAGAATACCCTTCGATGGGTTGGTTGGTAGCATTAGTAGTAGTTATAATTGGAAAGTTTTTGTATCAAGTAGGAATCTTGAAATCATGTTCAGGTCCTGACTACCCAGGTTGGCGGACTATGCCTTCTCTTGCGGCAGTTGCTGGCGCTTTTTTTCTTTTCTTATTAAGTTTTGTTCTACTTCATTGTAGTCTAGGAGCCTGTAAAATGCTTTATGGGTGTATTGAAGATAAACATTCTGAATCTGAAAACTGGTATTGTATAAAGGACAGCCTAGGGCTGTGGTGAGCAGATATGAAATCAAGTTGTTACTTCCAAAAATTGAATAATAATGTCTTAACTCTTGAAATGGACAAATGTCTTTTATCTGTAAGCAATATTTGGCATACCCTAAAAAATTAGTAATATGTAGGGGTGATCTACTGTTTCTCATAGAAATTTGTTTTCAAATAAATAGCTTTTTCATATATTTCACTTCTTTGAACCTAGGCAAACCCTAGGGCAGCTAAGTAGGGGTGTGCAGCCAACCCACCTACCCACCAAAATAGACCCGATCCAACCCAATCCACCGGGTTGGGTCTGTTTTTAGGGGTTGGTGGGTTGGGTTGGATTGTGAAATTTTTTTTGC
Organism: Notholithocarpus densiflorus; assembly: GCA_030021035.2. Classification (NCBI taxonomy): domain Eukaryota; kingdom Viridiplantae; phylum Streptophyta; class Magnoliopsida; order Fagales; family Fagaceae; genus Notholithocarpus; species Notholithocarpus densiflorus. The sequence continues at coordinate 1,067,099 of JARYZH020000009.1, read as the reverse complement.
AATTGGTCGAGTTGGGTTCGGGTTATAAGATTTACAAATCTGCCTAACCTGACCTGACCTATTTATATCTAATATATATTTAAATTTTAAAAAATATATTATACAATTTTGTTATTTACTTTTTGGCCTCTCTTTTTAAATAAAACCCAAACCCTAAGTTCTCTTTATTTCAATCTCCATCTTATCTCACGCGTTAGCTTGAACTTTGAATCACTGTTAAAATTTAAAATAGTTTTGTTGTAGTGTTGTTCTAATATTCAATTTAATAATAATAATAATAGTAATTAAAAAAAATTATACAACCCATGTCTAACATGATCCATGTGGGTTGGGTTGGGTTTGATTTGATTATTTTTAACCCACCATTGGGTTGAAATAACCCTTCAACCCAACCCATTCACACCCTTGTAGGGGTATTCGCGGTGCGGTGCGGTTTTTGGCTATTTTTAGCATTGCACTTTGCCGTGTGGTTTAGCCAAAATCATAAGTGCACCGTACCTAATTTTTGCGGTCATATGTGTGGTGCACTGTGGTGCGGTTTAGAGTCTCTAAATCAAAAACCATAACCGCAACGCTCTTCATTTTAGCGGTCACATGTGTGGTACGATGTTTAAGATGCGGATTTAAGACAGTATATTTTTCAAATTTTGGGTTTTTATAGTCTAGCCCAAAACTGATTTTTTCCTTTATTTTAAGTCAAGTTTTAAACTATTGAGCTAGTTTTTCTTTATTTTGGGCTAACTTTTCTTATCAACACTTGCTGCTAAGATTATTAAACTTTTTTTTTTTTTTTTATAAATTAGGGTTATTAAACTATTAATAATATATTTAATATTAGAAAATAAATATATTAATATATAGAGAGGGTGTGGTGGTGCGGTGTGGTTTGTGCTGTTTTTTTACTATAAAACTGCAAACTGCATTGCACCATGCAGTGCTGTGCATTATTACTTGCGGTGCGATTATGCCATTTTGCGGGCAGTTTATTGCTGTTTGGTGAACACCCCTTACAGCTAAAGATAAAAATTTGGAATTAAAAAGGAATTATATGATCTTCATTGATTATATTGCAAGAACAATGCCTAATATGAGATGTTGCCTTATTGCCATAATTAATGAGCTACACAAATGACATCTTTGGTTTTTTTTTTTTTAATGAAAATCTTTGTTAGTGTATTGATCTAGAAAAGTTTCATGAAATAATGAATTTTTTTATATACATTTTTGTACCTTGTGAATTCCCCCCTTCTTGAGGGTTGGGTGCTTGTCTAATGTCAACCTCTACCCTAGATTGGAGGCTAAATTAGTGTGAGCCAACTGGATTTTAGGCTTAAAAGAAATTTTTTTTTGATTGAGTTTATATATATGTACAATGAAAGAGGGAGAGTTGAATCATGGATATCTCTTTTAGAAAGAGTAGGAGGTATCAATTGAGCTATAAGACTCTTAACCTAATTAAATCCTAATGTGTCCAAAGTTCAAAATAAACAAAAACACTTAACCAAAAACCTTTCAGTAAGCAAGCTCATGCACTACAATCTTTTATTTTTGAATGCCAAAAAGTATCAAGGAAAATATCTCCAAAAAAGAGAGAATCAAGGGCAATAAAAGACTTCAAACTCTTGTACTACAATTGATTCTTGTTCTTTACATATATCTTATTTATTCTTGAATTATACTTAAATTAATCAATTATTAAATACTTATGTAATTAGAAAAAGACAAAGATTAATTAACTGTAAGTATCATCAAGACACGGATATTGTTGTTGTTATTATCTTATGGCAAGGGCGGAGCTTGGACAATGGGGGGGGGGCATTACCCCCTGGCTCCACCCAAACCCTCATTTTTTTATAGTATACATATGACAATCATATATTTTGAACTTTATGTGGTTCAAGAATTTTTGTTAATGTTTTGCATTGTTGGAGAAAGAAATCTAAGATCATGTTATTTTCAAATTATGTTCCAAAGTGATTAATACATGTACATACATTTTTGTATCAATACAAATACACACGCACTCACGTGCGCGCACACACACACAAAATAAGAGTAGAACATAAGAAATAAACGTTTTAACCTTTAATTGAAGAGAAAGAATATTACCTTTCAAAAGTGTTGAACTCTTTTTTTTTATGTTATTAATTTTTTTGCATAAGAAAATGAGTAAGTAATAAAATTTGGAAACAATAATATAACAAAATCCATAGTTTTATATCAATTTCATATTAAACTTTAAAGTTCATGCACATTATTTGCTAATAGGCCTGTCCATGGGTCGGGCTGGGTCAGTTTTGGACCCAACTTGGACTCGACCCGCCGGCGTCGAGTGGAGGGCAGAGGAACCCGAAACTGACCGCCGGCATCAATCGATTGAGTTAGTTTTAGGTGAGGGTGAGCGTTGGTCGGTTCGGTCGGTCACTGGAATTTGCAAGAATGTTGCCAGAATCTGCATTTTTTTCTGCAGGAATTTGCATTTTTTTTCTCTAAAAATTGTTGGGATTTGGCCGAATCTGGCTAAATCCCATAACCTTGGTCGAGATCTAGTCAAATCTAGTCGAGATCTTGCTAGGTCGAGTCGAGATCTTGTCGGATCTAGCTTGATTTTGTCGGATTTGGCCGGATTTTTTATATAGCTCTGGTTGGGTTCGGGTTGCTCGGGTTTTGGAGAAGCAAACCTGCCACTCGACTCACCGACATCAGTTCTTGGAATCAGAAATCCGCCATTGACCGACTGGAGTTTCAGTTTGCACTGTAATTGGGTCAACATCGGGTGGATTGGTCAGTTTTTTGGGCCATGGTTGGGTCTAGACACCCCTATTTGCTAATATAAAGTACATGCATAATGGTTACTATTTGATTTTAAATTGTAATAATTTAATCATTTTATGAGTAAAAAAACCAACATAAACTGTACTTGAAGTTTAACTAATTAATAAAAGTCATTACATGAGAATTATAAGTGGAATTGCATGCATAAATGGTTACTGTATGGGGTAGAAATTCGAGGCCCAATTAATGATTGGGCTTGGATTAAGGCCACTACAATTAATTTGTAAATATGGGTTTATGGACCAACACTTGGACTCCTAAATGATAGACTATGTCAAAAAAAGAAAGTAAATGCAGAAAGATTAGGTTTAACCAAGTTGATTAAGGGTAAGAAGTTAAATTTATCTTTCCTCAGAATAGTTGAGGAGCCTTTTACACTTGATAGATTACAAAGGTAAGTATTTTCTTTCTAGAATTGAGGATTCAATCTTTGTTCACTAGGGATCCACCTTTAGGATACTTATCCCATCCTCCCTTTTAAGGCTATGCTAAGTAGATTATAGGCTGTGCTAGCACTGTTTAGGTGTCATTCAGTCATTAATGTGGCTGGTATCAGGGGCGGAGCCACATAGTGCCTTGGGGGGGCCGTGGCCCCTGCAAAAAAAAAAAAATTCCCATTAGACTATGAAGAAAAAATAAATGGGCCCCCCCCAACATTAGACAGCCGGCCCCCCCCACCCATTTCTCACCCATTCTCCCAGCCCTCAATCAAAAATTAGGAACACCCTCAAATTTTAAAAAAAAAATTTATCTGTTCTACTTTCAAGCAAAAAAAAAAAAAAAAAAAAAAGCCCAAAAAAAATTTGAACTAAAATCTGGAAAAAAAAAAAAAAAAAAAATTGTAACAGAGCCAAGCCCATGGCAAGCCCAATAGATTACAGAGGTAGCTTGCTCACGGCAAGCCCACAGATTCTCAACCAAAAAAAAAAAAATCAATACAGAGAATCAGAAATGAAACCCATCACGTCGCTCGTTCGCTGGCAGAGAAATCAAACCCCAATACTGTCTATACAAAGCAAAAGCAAAACAAACTCCAGCAAACCAAACATAAAGGTATTTATCAAAAAAAAAAAAAAAAAAATCCCCAATACACAAACCAAAACCAAACCCCAGCAAACCAAACCCAGTAACCCACGATCCGTCGGTCACGTCGCCGCAGCTCGCTTGTCGTCGTCGTCGTCGCTCGCCCCTCATCGCCAATCGCAGATCTTAGATCGGAGATCACAAATCGCTCTGCCTTTGCTCCGGTGCTTGGTGCTCGGTGCTCCCTGCAGTCCTCCCTCAAGGTATTTCTCTCTTTTTCTCTCTGACTCTCTCTTAGTCTCTCTCTCTTTATCTCACTGAAATGAAAAAATGAAATGAAATTTTCGCAGATCGTAGATCGGTCATCGGAGATCGCTCATCGCTCTGCCTCTGCTCTGGTGCAGCGGTGCTCGTTGCTCCCTCCGGCAGTCCGGCCCTCCCTCAAGGTTTTTCTCTTTGACTCTCTCTCAGTCTCTCTTTCTTTATCTCACTGAATGAAAAAATGAAATGAAATTTATGAACGAGTCTCTCTCTTTATTCTTTAATAGCCTATCTGATCTCAGTAAGTCTCTCTCTCTTTTGAACTGTGAGTCTCTTATTGGCTAGCTTTTACTTTTTTCCTGTTTTGTCTTTTTAAATTTGGCTTTATCTTATCCCTTTTTGTTGGTCAGTGTGTTGGTGTTGGTGAAATATTGATTGTCATTTAGTGTAACGTGTGTTGTGATTTGTGATTGGCATTGCGAAATTTTCTGATTGCAGCTGGCTATTGTGATTGGGGCGCATGTTGTGCTTGTCTGTTGTCTGTTGAGTGGGGTGGGGAGGGGGTAGATGGGCTCATGGGGCCGGGTAAACAATAATTAAAGCAATGTAATGTGCAGCACATTACACTGCTTTAATTATTGTGTTGCACATGGAATGTATAATGTTCGCCTCTTTTAATGTAATATGTACAAGGGGCTAAACAATATAACAAATTAAAACAGTATAATTAATGACAAATAAATTAAAGCAATATAGTTTATTGTTACGCTAAACAACAATAATTAAAGCTATATAATTAAATTAACTAATACATTATAAAATACAAATTAATTAAATTGTTTTTGTTTTTGTTTGAGGGGTTATTATTAATTAAAGTTGCATTAAAAATGGGTTGACTGTTTAAATTATAGTGGAAATTTTGTTTTTTTCTTGAGTATGAATAACATTCATATAACTAAGTAAAAATTTCTAATTAAAATTTAATTTTTTAAAATTCTTTTCAGGTTAATTTTTGAGTCATATTCTTAAAACTAAAAGAATTATGAGCAAACGAAAAATAATTGATGCATTCTTTAAGAAAAAAGATGTTAGCAATTTAGAAATTAGGACACCTGTGGCTGTAGAAACAAATGTTAATACTTCAATGCTTGATGAACACCCCTCCAAATGTCCAAAACTTCAATTTGAAGAGATAGATCGTGATCCAGGATCACGTAAACAAATATGTGAATTTCCTATCAACAAACAAGATGAAATCCGACGAGCTTATCTCATAGAAGGTCCATATCAACCTAAAAATATAGACTATCCATACAATGATGATACTCATCGTCGTCGATTTCAACCTTCATGGTTTGATTCACATAAGGATTGGTTGGAATACTCACCTTCAATGGATGCGATATATTGTCTACCTTGCTACCTTTTTAGTAAGAAACCAATAGGTCGTCCTAGATTAGATGCATTCATTTCAACAGGTTTTAATAATTGGAAAAAGGTGAAAGATGGAATGAATTGTCCTTTAATTCGTCATGTAGGGAAAGAACCAAACTCCCCACATAAAATTGCTGTGAAATGTTGCGAGAATTTAAAGAATTATTCACGACATATTGACAAGCTAATTGAGAAACAAACATCAAAAAAATTAGAGAATAATCAGTTGCGGCTTAAAACCTCAATAGAGTGTGCTCGATGGCTAGCATTCCAAGCTTGTGCTTTTAGAGGTCATGATGAAAGCCTTGATTCAAAAAATAGAGGTAATTTTATTGAATTGATAAAATTCACATCAACTTTCAATGACAAAGTAGCTAGTGTTGTCTTGGAAAATGCTCCAGGAAATGCCAAATATACATCACCCACAATTCAAAAGGAGATTTTGCATATTCTTGCTAATAATGTGCGAAATGCTATTCATAAAGAAATTGGGGATGCAAAATTTTGCATTCTTGTTGATGAAGCCTGGGATGAGTCGAAGAGAGAGCAAATGGCCATCATTTTGAGTTTGTTGATAAAGAAGGTTTCATTAAAGAGCGTTTCTTTCATGTTGTGCATGTTAGAGACACTACTACATTGACTTTAAAGAAGGAGATATGTGCTATCCTTTCTCATTACAACCTCCACATTGAAAATATTCGAGGTCAAGGATATGATGGGGCTAGTAACATGCGTGGTGAATGGAATGGATTACAAGTTCTTTTTCTTAAAGATTGCCTATATGCTTATTATGTACATTGTATGACTCATAGGTTGCAATTAGCTCTAGTTACAGCATCTAGAGAAGTAAAAGATGTTCATCAATTCTTTGATCATTTGGTTAATATTATCAATATTGTTGTTGGTTCTAGTAAGCGTAATGATGAATTGCAACATGCTCAAGCAGAACAAGTTGAGAATATGATTGCTTCTAATGAAATTGAGATTGGAAGAGGTGCAAACCAGATTGGTACTTTGCAACGAGCTGGAGATACTAGGTGGGGATCTCATTTTCAATCTATTTGTAGTTTGATTAAAATGTTTAATACTACTTGCAAAGTTATCAACACTATCTCTGAGGAAGGGGCTAACTATAAACAACGCGGTGATGCCGAGGGAGCTTATCAGGTATTAATATCATTTGAATTTATTTTAATCTTGCATTTGATGAAAGAGATAATGGGAATTACTAATGTTCTTTGTCAAGCTTTGCAACAACATTCTCAAGACCTTTTAAATGCCATGCATATAGTTTCAATTACAAAATCACTTATTCAAAAGTTGAAAGATGATGGATGGGAGCCTTTACTTGCTAGTGTTATATCATTTTGTGAGCAACATGAAATTGATATTCCTGATATGAATGCTCGTTACACTAAAGGTCGAGGTAGATATTGTCGTCAAGATGACGATTTAACAATGGAACATCATTTTAGAATTGGCATATTTACAGTTGCAATAGACTTTCAATTGCAAGAATTGAAAAGTAGATTTTGTGAGCTAACAACGGAACTTGTCATTCTTAGTTCAGCTTTAAATCCCAAGGATGCTTTTAGATTATTCAAAATTGTTCATATATGCAATTTGGTTAAGAAATATTATCCTCAAGATTTCACTGAACATGAACAAGAACTTTTGGAGTCTCAATTGCAACATTATGAGCTTGATGTGATAAAACATCCAGATTTTCAGAATATGAGTACAATTTCCGAGCTATGTAGGGGATTAAAAATTTCAGGAAAGTCTAAAATCTATTTTTTGATTGATAGACTTATTTGTCTTGTGTTGACCCTTCCAGTTTCTACAGCAACTACAGAACGAGCTTTCTCAGCTATGAAGTTGTTAAAAATAAGACTTCGCAATAGAATGGAGGATGAGCTTTTGGCAGATAATATGATAGTTTATATAGAGAAGGAAATTGCAGGGAATTTCACTATAGAGATGATAATGGATGAATTTTATTCCATGAAAAATCGTCGTCAGACATGATTTGATCCGGTTGATGACCCGACCTGACCTGAATAATGGGATATTTATTGAGGCTTAGTCCATGGAGCGGAGGCTTGGGTCGACAAAAATTTTTTGGCCCGTTTTGTAGCCCATTGTGAATCCTGTGCGCAGGATATAAAAGCCGTTTTTTTTGGTGATTAGGGTTTTGTCTTGTTGTTGTTTTTGAGAAAGAAAAACACTGTAGCCGCACATTGTAATTTTCTTTGATAATAGTGAAATCCCTGCAACTCTGTGGACGTAGGTAAATTGCCGAACCACGTAAATACTGTCTTGTGCGTATGATTGTTTTTCTTTTGGCGTTTTGTTTTCTCTATTTTTTTGTTTCTCACAGGTTTGGAATTTCGGTTGAATTCCCAACATGTTCAAGTATATAATGATATATGAAAGTTGATAATTTTGTATCCAATAGACTTAAGAATTATATTTAGTATATCTCTGTTACAACCCGGCCCCCCCAAGTATTTATTCTTGGCTACACCCTTGGCTGGTATGGTTGGTACAGTGTATTCAATGCAGAGGTGATGAATGCTTCTCTGGAAAGCTTCTTGTGAGAGACCGCGCCCCCGGCCCCCTTTTTTATAGGATGTTGGGCCAAACCCACGTGAATGGGTGGAGTCGTGTTGTTGCCTCTCAAAATGGAGGTTCGACTGGTTATATTTTTCCCTTTAGATTAAGAGTTTTACAATGGAGTCGCCACTTATTTAATCATTGGAAAAATAAGAAAACCATAATTGAAAAAAATTCCTCATTTTATTAATTTGAAATTGAATTTACATTGATCATAGGAAAATTACATGGCTTTGGTCCTAGATACAATCTAAGATAAAGTACATAGCTTTGTTTCCTAGTTACAATCTAAAAATTGAAAATTACATGGATAAGCATTTGATCTACTAACTCTTGATCTAAGTTCGGAGGCTATGTTACAAGATGGGAAGGTGTTAGGCACCCACTTTGACGGTGAAACCGGTCTTCTAGATTATGGTGGCCAACATTCATATCATATCATCCAATATGTCAATCAATTTACATGTTGAATTTAATGTGTGTGCATGTGATAAACCCTAATTCAATTTATTAAGCATTGCATTTGGATTGAAAAATAAATTCTAGTGAATGTGTGTGGATGGTGATAACCTAGATTCAAAGATTTGAAAAGAATTATTAAACAAACATGCTTTTCATATTTTTGATGTAGATTTAAGATTAAAACTAGTGATATGCATGAACATGTGATGAACAACCAAGAACATGTGAAGAACATATAAGAACAATTAAGAACATTCAAACATATTCAAGGGAATTTAAATAATTACTATCATGCTTTAATCTTAAATTCACATCATGGCAACATAAAAAACAAATTAGGGAAAAGGATTATACCTTCATGCAAGATCCATATGGTGGAGGAGGAGACTCTTGGTAGAGGTCCTAAGAGTGGAGGAAAAGAAGAGTTAGGAAAGGAAGAGTGAGTCTCACTCAATACCTTGAGTCTCAGAAAGACCAAGATATGACAAGACTACTCAACTTCACTAGAACTCAAGAGAGGGGAAGATAGGGGGTTTTTGTGTCTTGAAATGAAGGAGAGGAGGGGTTTATATAATAGTGGTGGAGGAAATATGAATGGAAGGCCATTTAATGAGGGTTGACAAAGAATCATGAACCTAGACCTCATTTTAGCCTTTGGGGAAATTTGGTGCATTAAATGTGGAGATTGATGAGAGTGAGGAGCAAGCAAAGTTCGGTTTTCCCGTAGCTACTGTAACAGCCTGTAGAGCCAACTTCTAAAAATCATATCTGACTCAATTCTGATCGGAATTGTCTCATTCTTGTGCTCAAATTGAAGCCCCGAATGTCTAGTTTCTGGAAAAATTAACCTCATTTACAGATTCAAAATATTCTGAAAGATATTGATGAAATAGTGAGCAGAGGTCATTTGTTAGAAAATGGTTTCAGCACAATTAACATTAATAGGTCCCAAATTAGCTCCCAATTAACATTAAATGGCTCCAATCACTCTCATTTCAGACTTAAATGGTTCCAAATTTACTTTAATTAAAAGATAATTGCACAAATTACTCATTGAATAATTAATGTTTAACTATCTAATTAATTAAGTGTATGCAACCTCACCATAAAATGTAGTCCTAACCAACCAAATTATGACACATCATTGATCTCAAATTGATTACACTTATAACCAATTGAAATCAATTGTTCATAATCACATATAGTCGGACTCAATTTGTGATAGTGCATCTCAGCCATTAAAACTTGATTTGATGATAACTTTCAATCTGATGGTCCGATTAGGGCTTATGACTAGTCGATTTGATCGTTACGACATCAAGATCATTTTGATGAAATGAAATTAAGGATCTAATGGCTAGAATCAAGATGCATATTTTCAAGACAAAATTACCCTTTTACCCTCCATGTGAGGTTAAATGCAGGTTGCAAAATGGGGTGTCAACACTTCTCTTCCTCCTTATCCATACTAGTCACTATTGCCTCCCTCAGCTCCCATATTCAGGCCTCGTATGGTCTTCATCTCACTTTTCTCGCGCGGTCCTTATTCGAGAGTCTTCCTTGAGCTATCCAACTCTTCGGCAAAAAAGCCCTTTTTCTGGGTCATTTGGGCCTACTTGGATCAAGCTGATTATCACTTGGGCCTTCATACTCCTCATACCAGGCCCAATAACTACTCTTAGCCTCCCACAGTTACTATTTGGTTTTAAATTGTAATAATTTAATCATTTTATAAGTAACAAAACTGACATAAGCTGTACTTGAGATTTTTACCTAATTAATAAAAGTTATTGCATGAGAATTATAAGTGGAATTTTGAATATTAAATAATTACAACATGATTTTTATTAATATATAAAAATCCTAACAAATAAACAAAATATAATAAATATGCTATTTTTAACGGATTTTCTAACATAAAATACTGCTTTGTATTGGCATAAGCATCATTTTATTATTATGATTGTTCTTAAGTATTATATAGATGTGTATGCGTTGTGTCCGTGCGTTATGTACTTGTTTCTATATATGTCTGTAAATGTATGGAGACACGTATATTAATTATAAATTTTGCTCTTTGAAGTCAAATCTTGACTTCGCCACTAATTATAGGTTATTATTATTATTAACCCTTTCTTTTTTGTCAAGAGGAATTAGGGACACAATTTTTGTCACAACTATGATGTCTAGTTTTTTTTTTTTTTTTTTGAGAAACATGATGCCTAGTATTGTTGGCGAAGAAAAAGTGATTAGTTTATGTAAAAATGATTGTTCACGGCTCAAAATTGATCACTTTAACAAGATGTGACAACAAATGTAGCAAGTGACATAATCCTTAAAGTACTGTTTTTTTAATGTGCTACTTTGCATGTTAAGTTGTTACGATTTTACAAGTAAGGACCATGTGTTTAAAAGTCAACCGACTAGGTCCAATGAGTTAGAAGTTTTTTCACGTTATTTATCATTGGCATTGTTGTACCGTTATTCTTATTTTTTATCATCATGCAAAGGCACAAACATTTTAACTCCTATTTCCACGAGTATTGCCTTGTATATAGACTTATTTGGAAATCAAAAAGTTCATGACTACCATCAAAACCAGTTTTTGTTGTCTATTGCACAAAACCACGTCGCCTCTATCACTATTACTCATAATCAAACCACCACTTTTGATTCTTTTACTCATGGAAATTTAAGGTTTTTATTTTTATTTTTATTTTTATTTTTATTTTTAAATTTTTCTATAGTTGATAATTTTAAGTCATAAAAATTATAAATTTGTAAGAGGGTATGTTTAGGTGTATATCATATGTTTAAAAAAATTCATAGATTTATATATACTCATTTAGTAATCGCAATATTAGTAATCGCAATATCATAAATTGAACTGTACTTTTTCTTTTTTAGAAGGAAATTGAACTATACTTTTTAAATGAAAACCAATGCTCTTAACCATTGCTAAACAAAATTTCCAAGTTATTATCACTACAATATAATGTACGCATACCTCGTTACAATATAATTATCAAGAAAACAAAATAGGTTAGAAGAAATATTTTTGAACTAAAATCAAGAAGTTAAAATTCTAAATAGAGAAATTCACAAAAATTATAAATCTTGAGAATTTATCAAAAATCGCAAATACTAAATTTCTACGTAATGAATAGTTGAATGTATCCTTAATCCTTAATCCTTAATTAATGTGAATTTTTTTAAGGAATTTAATTAACATCAATAATTGCTTATATTGTTACAAATCACACAATCATTTCACTCTTTTTTGTTTTTTTTAATCAAATGGAATAATAATACACAATCATTTCTCTTACTACAAAGGACCTTAAAAAAAAAAAAAAATATACATGTGATTTGGTAGTATAAACTTGAAGCTGGATTTCATTTAAGCCGGCTCAACACTTTTAGTGTTATTCCCAAAATACCCCTACTTAAAAAGCAGCTAAAAAATCCGAAAGAAAACAAAACATGGGCAAAAACGGCAATTCGGACACAGCCCAAATTCATTGCCGATCAAAACACAGGGTGCTTCGTCCTCCATGGCTTGTTTGTACGAACCTTCGATTTCGAGCTCCAACTCATAAAACAAACCTCAAAAATACCAAATTCAAAACCTAAATTAACTCTTAAATTTTCCCTAAATCTCTCAATCGTAGCGAGCACCTACACTGATACCACAATTCAAAAGGTATACAATTTTCTTTTTTATTATTTTTTAATTTAAAAAAAAAATCTATGCTGATTTAATTTCTAGGGTTTTATTTTTTGTGGTTTGCTCTAAGTTTTTATTTTTATTTTTTTTGGGTAATTGAAGATGGATTTTGGTTTCCTTTTCTGGGTTTTTGCTTGTGATTCAACTTCTAGGGTTTCCTTTTTTGTTTGCGATATTTCTCTTAGGTTATGTTTGATGAACTGAGATTGAGACAAAAATCGAATAATTAAGAAGAAACAGTAATTTTAAGCTTATAGTAGCCAAATTTATGTGTCAGTATATTTAATTTGTGTGTGTGTGTGTTTTTTTTTATTATTTAAATTTAATTTAATTAGAATGATATAATAGAGGATAATTTATGTTGTGTCATTGGTGGAAAATTTAATGGTGAATAATTTAACTGAGAAAGTGAACTTCAGAGAAATACCAGACAAAATAAAAGAGTGGGTTTTTTTTAAAAAAAAAAAATTATTATTTTTATACAGAGGAATGTAATTTGAAAAAATTGTTACCCCTACTGGCTGGTATTTACAGAAAGTTATTCAAGTGATTTTGGAAAGTTGCTTTTGAAATTAATGTTTCAATGGTGGTAATTTTGGACACGGATTGTCTTCATTCCAAGTGAAATGGAGACTCCATTTTTTGTTCACACGCGCACATATTTATATATAATTTGTTTCTTTCTAATTGTGTCTAACAGTGTGCATGCTGTTACGTCATTTAAAAATTGATGACGTTTAAATGAGGTGGTCTAGATACACGTTTAGATTTGTAATATTTAATTTGAAACCGTGAAGTAGATCCATATGAAATGGAGAGGATCTTAATCCAATAATTTTTACCTTAAATTAAAGAGTATGACCAGCTATGTCAGTCGTGACAGTTTTACCATGTAGGTTTATTTCATGTGCAAGTAAAATTTCAGCCATTGTTTGGGTGCGGGCAATATCATATATGTCCCTTTTAAAATTTTATTTTTTATTTTTTATATAAACTTAGTTTACTAACTACTCTATTTAAGAAAGCCATTTTGCTTTTCTGCCCATTTTAGGATAAAGTGTAATTTTGACAAATCTAAAAGTTTATATGATGTCATGTCATCTAAAATCTCAATTGACTAACTAAAGGATAATAACTGATCTTAAATGATGTTGCATTATTTACACCTTTAGTATTGTGACAGCTAAGTCTTCATCGTAAAATGGAATCCATTAATTTCACAAGTAAATGGAGAGGATCCTTATTCCTGAGTATAAGCAAAGTTGGATTTTTTTGTGACTGATATTAATCAAATGCACAATTGTTTGTTATTCTTGCTCTCTCTATGCAGTCCTTACTCAGGAGGGGGCATGGGTTGTAAATTGGCAATGTTATTTATTATAAAACAGTTCAAGGTTGGAGTCCAGGTTGTTGATTCACTTTGTTGTTAATGCAGCATGTAAGTCCTTGTGTCTGAACTTGATTATGTATTATGTTACTTATAAAAAAGGATTATATTAGTCTTAATTAAAATTTATAATTATGACAACCCATTGCATTAATGATTGAACACTTCTCTGTGTGTAATTTTAGCAGGGGCTAGTTGCTTAAGTTTTCAAGGAAGATTGTAATTTCATGTCACTTTTTTCTTGTTCCTCACTGAGGATAAGGAAAATATTAGGATATTGTTACTTGGTTTTTGACCAGTAGCTTGTTAATTTTTTTTTTTCTCTTAAAGATATGTTGGCTTACTTTGATTGGCAAAATCTTCAAACAAGCTTGCAAAGACTATGAAATCACTGGAGCATAAACATTCTGATCCTAATTGATAATTTTGGGAGATACTTAGATTATGAGGCTTTGCATTTCATGGATACTAGTTAGTCAGAACAATGGAGAGATGCAATTAAATTTCCTTGACCAAGGAAATGACATGCTTCAAGAAAAAAGTGTATAGCAAAGAGTGTAACCCCAAGTGATAGCATAATTGACTGGGGACCATGCCTCATGAAGCGGAGGTCATTAGTTCGAATCTCCCCTTTATCCTCTCCTTGGGACTAAATCTTACTTATCAAAAAGCATAGAGTGTGTTGAGACGAACAAGTGGCAGTACAAGAAAATATAGAAGAAATGAATTTGTAGAAGCTAGAGGTAACACCAACTGAAACAAATTAATAAATAGCAGTTTCGTTTTGTGGGGGCTTCATCCATCCACTTTATTGACAAAGTTGTTCATCTGTACAAAAAAAATCTTTTCTCTATGGAGGATGTTGTAGTACCTTCTGTTTTGGATCTCAAAAGTTTGAAAATGGGTGAATATTATAGATTTTAGAGTTCTATGGTTTATGCATATTGGTTTATTTTATTGTGTGTATCCACAAAGAGATGCGCACATGTGCATGCTCAAACATGTTTTGTCATGAACTATTAGTGATTCGTCTGGACCTTCAATCTACTTGTAATTTCAAGTTATATATGTGTTACAAGCATTAAGGAACATAAGATGTGAAGCCCCTACATATGTTATGTAATTTGCATATTTGGTTTCTTTGCAGGAGAACTGTCTGGATCAGCCGGTTATTGTTAGTAGCATAAATTCAGCCTTTATGTGCTATATTATCTCAAATTTGTCATGCACCACTGTGTTTTCTGGGTTTGTGACACAGTGGATGTGTGGAAATTAATGCAATGGCAACATCTAGCAAATTTGATTTGCCTTCTAGTAGCCCGGATAGACCATTATACACCAGTGGGCAGCGTGGATCCCACATAGCTGCTCAATTGGACAGATCGGGCAGCATTCGTGAGAGCATGGAGAATCCAATTCTGTCTTCTCTTCCAAACATGTCTAGAAGCAGTTCCACAGTGATACAAGGAGATGTGCTGAACTTCTTCCAATGCATGCGTTTTGATCCGAAGACAGTGGTTGCAGATTATAAGTCTATGCGCCAAGTGGAGTTTAAACGACATGTTAGTGTTGCACTTGGCATTTCACCAGATGATTCTCCATCTGCTTATTCGAAAGGCAAGCTGCTACCATCCCCATTAGCAGACGAAATCAAACGAGCAAAGGCTGGTCTTCGTGAATGCTCTGTCAAGGCGAGGTAGTTTTTATTTACTTTGCATTTTAGATTGGAGTTGTAACTAGTTATAACATTGTAATATTTAACAGGGAACGTATGAAAATTTTCAATGAAGCCTTATCTGTATTTAACAAATTTTTCCCAAGCATACCATCAAAGAAGAGATCCCGATCAGATGGTTTCTCTAATGACCGGTCTAGTGTGTTATCAAATGATCGGTCAGTCTTGGGGACAAATGTAGGTAAGATTGGAATTCAGAGTCATGCCATCGCCAGTGGTTTTGAACTTGAGCAGCAAAAGCCTGAAGAAAGGACTAAAAATGCTGTCCCAAACAAGCGCACTCGAACTTCTTTGCTGGATGTGAGGGTATGTTACTTTGGATGAATGTCTCATTTAATTAACTTGCAACAATTATTATAATTATCATATTGGTTTTTGGATTATTTTTGGGTAAAACTTAGACACAATACCTTAGGTGTAGTACATTAGGTTTCCCAATTAAATTCAAACACATAGATGAGTTGAATTTAATTGTCCTTTGAAAAGATAACACTATTTTTGTTTTATAGGTCAATGCAATCATGTGTTTGAATTAAATTGGGGAATCTAATGTACCACACTTATGGAACTGTACCTAAGTTTTTCCTTATTATGTTTTGATTTCTGTTTGTTGCTGCCTTTTGACGATCACCATATGACGTTACAGTTCTTGTGGATAACATGATTTTTTATGTTTATGCATAATTTTTAGTATCTTACAATACTTGATACGTATCGTATTGAGTGAAAAAGTATTGTATCGTTGATATGTATTGAACATGCTCATGAATTGTACGATACATCGTATGAATTGTGTCATATTGTAAAATCGCACAATACTTAGCTATGTGGGCTTAAATTGAGTTTTTTGTTAAAATTTATGCTTTAATTCAAGTCAACAAGTTGTTAGACTTGTTTTTAACATAAAATTATTGGGCTATTTGATTGAGCGTAATAAAAATTTGGACTACTCACTTGACACTTCACTTTCATATTTGCATTTCTGTTCCATGAATAAGGTATTAAATGAAAATATAATTAGTTTTTATTTTTGTTATATCTTATGTTTGTTAGTTTCGAAGGAGTGGAATAGTCTTACTTTTGAAGATAGGGAGAGCTCCTTGGATCATTTGAAGGATTTGTTTGCTCTTACTCTTTTTGATTGGTCTCGGATTTGGGGTTTCACAGATTGTTCTTCTATTTTAAAGTTCTAAGTTTCTCTTAGATTTTCATTTTGAGTTGTCTGTTAAGAAGCTAGAATGCCTTGATATAAAAATAATAAATAAAACAAAAGAAAATGAAAAAATAGTAAATGTTGATGATAAGGAAGAAAATGTCAATGAAGAAATAATTTTGCAAAATGATGAACATGATGATAACATTGAATTAGATGGAATTGATTGGGAAAGATGACAAATATGATGAGAAAAAAATTATTATTTTGGCTGATATGTTATATATTACAAATCAATTTGAACATGGATGTTATAAACGCATTTTAATTTGATTTTTTTAATTAGCTTTGCTAAATATTATTACATAATTAATGATTAAATTAGTCATTAGTTGAATATATTAGAAATTTATAATGAATATACCTTTTATATATATATATATTTATACTTTTTTTAGGTGTTTGTATATCTTACGATACACGATATAATACATGAAAAAAATAAAATAAAACTGATTCATAATATGATTCACATTTTGACAACTGTGTTTATGTATATACATTACTGCCATATAATGTGAAAGCTCTCTTTCAGTTAAATTTTCCCTTTACAGTTATTACTTAGTTTGAACTTTTTTTTTCTTCTCTAGATTGTGTGAGACTATATGGTATTTATTGTTGTTTATATGTTTTTATTCATTTCAGTTCTAGCAGGTAACTTATTTACTTTGTAGTTTCTTACATTATATGTATATGTGTTTGTGCACCTGTTCAGGTTATTGTTCTTATATTATATTATGCATTTGGTGGCATGCTGGATTTTCTTGCTCTATATGTTTTTATTTGGTCTACCTAAATTTTTGTGTGACATGCCCATTGCCTGAGTTATTATTCCTCTAAGAGGTGTCTGACATAGACTCTGATAAATCTAGATGGATGTGCAGAGTAATGCCATTGTCAGGCCATCTGGGGCTATAGATAGGGACAGAGAAATGCTAAGGCTTGCAAATAGTGGTGCAGTTCAGGCTGAGGATCGATCATTAAATATTGGTGTTGATTGTTGGGAAAAGACAAAAATGAAGAAGAAGCGTTCTGGTATTAAGCCAGATGTTTCTCCAGGTACAACGTCAACTAAACCAATTGATGGCTACCGGGAACCTAAACAGGGAATACAGCAAAGACCTGTTGCTGATGCCCGGTCGAGGTTGAGTAATGAATCCCATGGTTTCAGGTTTGACTTCTTACTAGTATTCATACATCTTATAGTGACTATTCTAATAATAGCATCTATTAAAAGTACCCACTTGGCAATGCAGGTTCTTTTAGTTGCCATTTTGTTGTAGTTTTTATTTATTTATTTTTTCCCTGAGAGAAACTTGATAACAATTAGCACTTTGTAGGATAAAAACTAAAGAATGCTGTTCATGGCTGATAAACTTGTGTCCATATGTTGAAGCCTCCACTTAAAAATATTGTGGGGGTAGATATGATTGTTGATAAAGATGATGTTCCTTATACTGTAATTGCATTGTTTCTCTCTTCTATTATCTTTTTTTTCCTTTCTACGTATTCCCCATTAAATAGTATGTACTCTTATTCTTCTTAGGAGATCTAAACTTTTAAAAGGGGTAAAGTTTCTGCTTTATGCATCTGAGGTTTTTACACCATGTAGGTTTAGTTGGATGTTATTCTTAATTTTTATGGTTTAACAGATAGGTTTACTGCTAACATTGAGAGTAGTAAGGAAGTACAAATTAGCATCTTTTTAAAGTAGTAATGAATTAACTAGGCAAGAGGGCAAGTAAAGACATGCATAAATGGTAAATATTTTTTTTTGGGTTTCATTCTTTTATATTCAAATTCATTTATTATTTTTTCTGTGTCATCATTCAATGCTGTATTATCCTTATATAGGCTACACTCAAGGTAAAAAGTTAAGGAAAACACCTCAATGTGTGATATTAATGGTTAGTACACCTTTGGTTTCACCTCATTGCATGAGGCACGCAACTATTGCCTTATGGATGCATATTTGGTTTATAGGACTCAAAGTTTAATGAAGTACAGGAAAATATATTTGCAATTTTGAACTTACAATATTCATTTTTATATTTCAAAATATCCAGAAACTGACACTTTGTCTATTATATCATATTCACATACTGCTTAAAAGGTGAAAGCACTTGATGTTAAGGATACAAACCTCTGTTTAGATATTGTGTATTTTCTTTTTTGGCCTAGCAATGCTGATTGGTTAACTTTCTGCAAGTTTTAATTAGAATCAAGCCCATAAATTGAATTGTGAAGAATGAAAGAGTACTTTTCTTGAGGATTTAGCCTTGTAGTATAGAGGGGAAAAGGCTACCCTAACACAAAGAATTAAGTAAGTGTAGGGGAAACTTAGATGTTAGGGCATCTGTTTCAAGTGACATTTCTTTGAACATTTAAGTCTTTTTTTGGGGAGGAATTGACTGTCATTTTATGAAACAAACTTTAATTAATTTTAATTTTAATAATTATCATTTATAACTCTTTTTTTTGGTAAGTTTTATCATTAATAATTCTTTATTTGAGAGGTAATATTGAAATGTGTCTTTATATAGGCCAGGAGTCCCTAATGGAGTTGTTGGAGTTGGAAAATCAGATGGTAACTCTCAACAGACTGGCTTTGGCATGCGTTCATCTGTCCCTAGGACCGATGCCGACAATAGTTCCCTGATCAACGATAGGAGAGATCGTCCTATTGGTTCAGATAAGGAAAGGGTGAACATTAGAGCTATTAATAAGTATGTATAGCATCCTTATTTTCTTGAGTTTTGGTCACTTTGTCTTCTTGACCATATTATAATTGCAATTGTTTCTTATGAAAATTATTTTCTTCTTTGGAGGCTTGTGTTCCATTATTTTCAGTTGGAGGAGCCTTTAGTTTGATATTGAAAGCCCCCTTTTCTCTGACTCTTTTGTTTTTTGTTTTTCTTAATAATAATTTTCATTTTCTTTGCGTTGTGCAATGCTCAGGACAAATGTTCGTGATGATTTTAATTCAGCTAGTCCTACTTCAAACACGAAAATGAATGCATCTGTTCGGGCTCCAAGATCAGGTTCTGGTGTTGCACCAAAGTTGTCTCCTGTTGTCCAGAGAGCGAATGTTCCTAATGACTGGGAACTATCTAATTGCACAAACAAGCCCCCTGCTGCTGTTGGATCCAATAATCGCAAACGAATGGCCTCAACACAGTCTTCATCCCCACCTGTTGCCCATTGGGCTGGCCAGAGGCCACAGAAGATCTCCCGTACTGCAAGAAGAAAAAATCTTGTTCCTATTGTTTCGAGTAATGATGAAACTCCTGCTCTGGATACTGGATCTGATGTTGTTGGTAATGACATTGGGTTGGGATTTGCCAGACGCATGTCTGGCAGTTCTCCTCAACAAGTGAAATTAAAAGGTGAAACCTTGTCTTCAGCCGCCTTATCTGAAAGTGAGGAGTCAGGGGCTGTGGAAACTAAATCCAGGGATAAGTGCAAAAAGTCTGATGAGATAGATGAGAAGGTTGGGCAGAATGTACAAAAGGTGTCCACTTTGGTCCTGCCGTCAAGAAAGAACAAGCCAATTACTGGGGAAGAAATTGGAGATAGTGTTCGAAGACAAGGGAGAACTGGGCGTGGTTTTACTTCCACAAGATCTCTCATGCCAATGACAGTTGAGAAGCTTGGTAATGTCGGAACAGCAAAACAGCTTAGGAGTGCCAGGCTTGGTCTTGATAAGACTGAAAGGTTAGACATTTTCATCGAATATCTTTTTTTCTGGTTGTCTAATAAATTTCTCCCAAATTTGTTGTCTAACAATATTGGGCCACTTGGATTGATGTCTAATAGTTTTATGAAATCTTTCATTCAGCAAGGCAGGTCGTCCACCAACTAGGAAACTTTCTGACCGTAAGCCGTATGCTCGTCAAAAGCATACAGCGATCAATGCAGCAGATTTTCTCGGTAGTTGAACTACAACTGTTTAAGAGAACATTTATAAACCCTTAAGTTTCTGTGGTTATTTATTTTTTTCCTCTTAATCACTTTTGGTTTTATTTTATTTAGTTGGGTCAGATGATGGGCATGAGGAGCTATTGGCTGCGGCAACTGCTGTCATTAATCCTGGTATTGTTCTCACTGAAAATTTTGCATTCGTCTTGTTGCCAAAATACTTGTAGTTGTTGGGTTAATTGATTTGATTGTCGCTGCAGCTCGTGCCTTTTCCAGCTCCTTTTGGAAGCAGATGGAGTCACTTTTTGGATTTATATCTGATGCTGACATTGCTTTCTTAAAGCAACAAGTAATGGCCCACCCTTTCAATTGCTAAATTTTATATCAGATATATAATCATATCTTGCAGACTTTGTTTTCACTGTGTTAAAAAAAAGTGGTATAGGTAAAGTTGGCAGCATAATTGCATTTCATATAACAAGTTATCTCTTTGACTTGGTGGAAACTTATCAGGTTTTAGTGTTCGTTTCTATGATTTATTGGATCCGAAATCCATTTGTTGTTTTAATTAATCAACAAGCAACCTGATATTTACCCTAAAATAAGACAAAAAGAAGTAAATTCTTTACATTGTAGTTGCTTTGGCAGATTTACTTGCTCCATTCAGATTTGTGGATGCAGTCTTTGTTAATCATAGGATATTCAAATGACATAAAGAAAAATGGTTATATGCATATAAGTGATTTTGGTTTTGCCAATTTGGAGTTCTTCATGTTTTTCTATCTTGTATTTTACTGTTTTTGTCCTTTTATCTTCTTCCTTCCCATCTTCTTTATTTATTATTATTATTTTTTATAGTTTACTATTTATTCTTTTGTTTATTTGTTTTATTATATGAAGTTGTATCACTGCACTAAGGTTGTATTATTAAGTCCATGAGTATCAACTCTTAGAGCCTTGAACCTAATATTGAGAATTGAAACACACTTTTTTTTTTCCTTTTTATAATGAATTTGAAGCATACTAGCTACATGTTTAAGCACTCTTTTTTTTAGCCAGTATCATATTTCTTGGTCTCTTACAATTTTAAAAAAAAGTTTTTTCATGTAGTTTGGAGTATAATGTTTTAAAATTATTGTGGTTTCTGAATAGTGCAAATTAAGGTATGGTCTTTATCTGTGTATCTATATATAGTTTGGAGTGTCGTAGTTTTCTTAGTTAAAATCCTTTCATATTTAAGAGCAATTATAATATTTTATTTATTTATTATTTATTATTATTTTTTCGTTTAATTTGTCAGGGAAAGCTTGATTACTTGGTTCCTACATCAACCCCAGTTCGTTCTAATGTTAATGGCTGCAGTACTGTTCCTAATGGATTTGGGTTTATTGAACATGAGAGAGAGATGGAGCCTGCTACTGAAGCAAGAAGCATCGAACTTCTTGCAGAACAGTTAGTACCAGGTACAGGGGATCATAGTGTGATTCCTTTATGTCAGAGACTCATAGCAGCTCTCATTTCTGAGGAGGATTGTAGTAATGGAATTGAAGACCTAAAATTTAGTGCATATGAGATGGATGGAGATTTGGAATCAAATAGTTTGAACCACCAGTCATTAATTAACTTTCAGTTTGCTGGGCCTACTGCTTTTAACGGCTATAGGATAACTGGTAAGATGGAGCACGATGAACCCGAAAGTGATATGGTGGGCTTCCTGAACACAGGGATGAACTCAACCTTTGGTCATTCTCCAAATGGTTTACATTCAGATCAAACATTGATGCCTAGCATGGGCTGTTCAGAATATCAGTATGATAATATGCATATAAATGAAAAACTTCTCCTGGAGATTCAAAGTATTGGTATTTTTCCAGAACCTGTGGTAAGTTCACTTCTACCAGCACTCTAGTACTAATTTTACATTCTCTTTTGTTCCATTAGATGGTGGGTATTTTTTTATTGTTAAATATGATCTCAGAAATTATTTTGACAGTTACATAATTGGCTGCTTATATTTATTAAATGTTTGATTTCTGTATCATTATGAAAAAGCTGTCCCCTTAAGCTTCTACTCTTGTTCTGATATGTCCCCTTGAAGCTTCTGCTCTTTTTCTGATTTTTTATGTTGTTTGGGGGGGGGGGGGGTGATGGTGTAGGGGCTACGGGGTTTTATTTTTTCCTAGTTATGCTGGAATGCTTTATATCATGCTCTTTTACCTTTGTTATTGAGGTGTTTTAACTGTAGTATGTTGATTGCATGTTCCTTGTTATTCAGCCCGACATGGCACAGATGGAGGATGAAGGAATCAGTGACGAAATCAGTAGATTAGAAGAGAAGTCCCAAGGACAGGTATTTGATACCTTTTTATTTTTTTTAGGTAAATTTTATCAAGTATCCGAAACAGTCAGGCTCCCCTTGTACACAGGTAGTGTACTAGGGATACCACAATATTTATCGGAAATCACATAGATTAGAAGTTCCTCCAAGGGGGAAAATGAGTGACCACTGAATGCAGCCATCACCATACATAGGTGGTAAGAAAACTATTTTAGCTCCAAAAATTAATGTTTTACACCTTCAAAAGTAGGCTGGTTTCTTTCCTGCCAAATAGTCCACATAGCACTTAATGGAATGGCCATCCCATATATCCACAAAACAATGTTGACCAAAACTCCCTTTCTGGCAAGCCTGAAAATCCACTATCCTCCTGAGCAAAGCCCAATGTATACCAAACATACAAAACCAAAGAGAGTAAATTGTGCGCAAGCACAATGAAGAAGGAAATGGTCTGTAGTCTCCTCACTGTTCTTGCACATGCAACATCACTCGACAGTACAAATATGAGGCCTCTGAAGATTATCCATAGAATTTTCCCCCTAGCTGCTGTCCAAGTGAAAAAAATTACTTTAAGTAGGAACCTTGACCTTCCAAATACTTCCACGAAATGTTTTGTGAACTACCAGGAGTAATAGCCTGATAATATGACCTGACTGCAAAAATACCACTCCTAACGGGATCCAGCACATCCGGTCTTCCCTATCCCTAGTAACCTTGGCGGACTTGAGAAGAGCCAAAAATGATTGTAGAATCCCCAACTTCTAATCATGAACAACCCAGATAAACAAAACATCCCAATGCAAAACACCATTAGTCCAATTCATATGGTCTGTTACAGAAGCCTCTTTATTCTGAGTTATGCGAAATCGTGCCGGAAAGGCCTCCTTAAGAATGACATCCCCACACCATAAGTCTAGCCAAAACTGAATGCGGTAGCCATTACTGACCTCAACCCCGATAAAAGCAGTGAATTTCCCCCACCCATTTCGAATATGTTTCCAAAAGAGACCTTTAAGACCCCTGAAGTCCACCCTCCCAATATATTGCCAAATCTTGTAGCCACCATGGTTTTCCATAATGTATCAATATCCATAGCCCATAGGATACCCACCACAACTTTTTCCCCAGCAAAGCACTGTTAAATCATACTAGGCTTCGGACCCCCAGTCCACTGTATTGAATTGGCTTATAGATTGTCGTCCAATTCACTTAGGAAAACTTAACCTCATCTCCTAAGGAAATAAGTGGGTAAGTTGTTGGAGAGTTTACTCTTAAGCAAAATGAAGTTGGAAAATAAAGCTTCTTCCTACCATCCAACTTCCTTTCCTTCCATCTTCTCCAGAATTGGGTCCCATATTGCTTTGAACTTATAACTAGTCCCCAATGGTAGTCCCAATTATTTCATTTTTTTTTAGATAGGTAAGAGAAAGTATATTCAAGAAAACTGCTAGATGCAAATAAGCATCAGCAAAACAAAAGTACAAAAGAGAAGGAACAGCAGAAAACAAAAAACAAAGAAAACATAAATTACAAAGAAAGAGAGCTAAGGAAAAGAGGAAGAGAGTCACTAGATGTGAGTCCCCAAGCCCTAGCCCAATCAAAAAGGGAACCAGAAAAGAGAGCAAGCATTTGGTCCTCGGATCTATCCAAATCCTCAAACGTCCTCCGGTTGCGTTCCCTCCAAATACACCACATCAAACATAGCGGAACTAAGTTCCAAATGTAGGATGCATTCTTCCCCAGCCAATTCCACCAACTAGAAAGAAAGTCTGACACCGTACATGAGGGAACCCATGAAATCCCAAAACTCCTAAAGACAAAGCACCACAGTCGATAAGCCTTTCCATAATGTAACAACAAATGATCTACTGTCTCACCACAGCAACGACATATAATGCACCAGTCAACGAAGTCAAAGCCCCTAAGCCGCAAGTTATCTCTCGTGAGGATCCGATCCCATGCAGCTGTCCAAACAAAGAAAGAGACACGTTAGGGTGCCTTAACCTTCCAAATACCTTTCCAAGGAAAAATCACCATGTAACTTATGATAATATGAACGGATAGTAAAGTCCCCTTTTTTTGTCAACTTCCATTTTAAACGATCACCATCAGTCCCTGAAAGAACCTTGGATGCCAAGAATTGAAAGAACTCGTCCACCACATCTGCCTCCCAATCATTAGGACCCCGAATGAAACGAACATCCCAAGTTCTCCTAACCCCTGCCCCTTGATCTATCAAAGATGACTCTACGGAAGCCTTTCTGTTTGCAGCAAAATTGTACAATACTGGAAAAGCCAATTGGAGAGGAAGATCTCCACACCACCTGTCTTTCCAAAGTTTCACTCTATCCCTCACCCCAACCTCATAGGTAGAGTCAATATCTTACAACCAAGAATCTCAGCCAAGCTCTGATATTGTTGGAACTTCTCTAGTGGGAACAATTTCGGATTTGCTTAAATTACTTTTTAACCCAAGGAGAGTTTTAAAACACTACAGAACTCCAAATGGCCAATCTCTTCTAGATCATTCCCACACCGAATCACCGTGTCATCTGCAAGCAAGAGATGTGAAATCATCAGAGGCTCACTTTCCCTTCCTCCCCCTGAATAAACCGCCCTTCTACAGCTTTTGAGAGTATCTTACTCAACACCTCCATCACTAGAACAAATAAAAGTGGTGATAGTGGATCACTCTCCTTATTTGAACCTTTGCAAAAGCCTTTATGCTCTCTCTTCTTTATTGTGTTCATTTACAACCTCCTGTCCGCTCATGGTTAGTATGGAATAGTCTATGTAGTGGATATATTTCCATGCCTATTTTAGTTGGAAAAAATTTCAAGTAAATGTATTTATAATGGGAAAAAAAATGGAGTTGGAAATGGAAAAGGAATATTCATTTCGCATGTATCACGACATCATTTATAGTTGAACTTTCCAACTTACAATGAGCTAGATTCTTTTTATAAGATTCTCATCATATGAATGTGTTTGTTGATGCGCTAGTTTTCCAAGAAGAAAGACTTGCTAGATAGACTGTTGAAGTCTTCCTCAGCCATGAAAGATCTTCAAGAAAAGTAAGATTTAATGCTTTATTTTCTGAAACTCTTCCATGTTATGTTTAACCTAAGCTTTTGTTCATCATGGTGTAAACAAAACATTCTATTCTTGTGTAGGGAGTTTGAACAACGTGCCCTTGACAGACTTGTGAGAATGGCCTATGAGAAGTATATGGTAATCTTCTTAATGTCCAGTATTCTGTATCCCCCTCTTTTGTCTTTAATTTGGAATTAGCTCCCATGTTCCTTGTTTGAAAATATTGATATGACTTTGGTGGGGCATAACCAAGAGCTAAAATGACATAGTGAAAAAGGAAAAAGGAAAAAGGAAAAAAGATGGACAAAAAAATAAAATAAAATAAAACTGTAGCAAAATTGATATTAGCAGCCCCTAAAGCTTCTTGTAACTACTCCAGTGAGGGCCAGGAAGCAGAGTAGGTGTAATGCTGGACCATACAGAACAAAGAAGAGGAAAATAGGAGATAGTAATGGTTTGAGCATCTCAATTCTTCAGGTCCATGTTTGTTAAGTACATAACATCAACAACTGGAAGGGTTTCCTAAAATTATCGACTAAGGATGATCTTATCAGTTTCCATTTGGTGTTTCTTTAAAGGGACAATATTGTTGCCTTGAAACTAATCATTTTAATTAATGCGTACATATCGAAGAAGATCTGGAGTCTTGAATCGAAGCTTAGATCTGTGATTTGCGACCAAAACTCGTACAGTTCGTCTCTGCTAATTTTGTCGACTTTTAATCTTCTTCTTCGTCCCAAAGCATCGAATAGCTCCAAAGCAAACTCCTTCGAATCTCTCATTCCTTTTCAAAAAATAAATAAATAAATAACAGAAAAATGTAAAGATAAAAAAAGTTGTTGCAAAAAAGGTTACGGAGTGAGTTTATTGAGTTTTTGGTTGAACACCTATGCATTGTGCGAAATCGGCGCGGTAGAGAAAGCCGTCTTTGGCGAGATCGTTGAAATTGGTTTGGACTTGGTTCCAACCGTCAACGCCATTGGTATTGGTCTTGGTGCTGATGAATCTGAGTCCACGAAGTGCTTTGTGAGCGCCTGATCGAGTGCGATCGAGTTGAGCTCGTTCTCTCCTAAGTGCCCGAGCTGCCATAGCCGATGCGAAACCGCTTTCACCTCCGCCTCCAGGACCTCCGCTAGCCGCCACCGCAGCCGCCACCGCCGTAACGTCCGAAGCGGCGAGCGGAGTTTTCGACGTGCCGTGTCCATGGCTCCAAGAGAACCTTTTCAACTCCGCCTTCAGCTCTTGCGAAAACAGCTTCAACTCCTGCGAGAATTGCCGCAACTTACTCGACGAGGACGAGCTCCTCCTGATCGAATTAGACCTCGACGCCGGCGCCGACGCTGAAACCGCCGGAGCTTGATCCCGACCGCCTGAACCAGAAACTCCGCCTTCTATATTGATCACCGTCGTCGGCGTCGCAGGCTCCACACTCCGAAGCACAATAGTGTTGTCATCTTGAAGATCAAGCGTCACTTCAACGAACTCCTCAACGGAATTGTAACCGCTTCCCGGCGAAGTTCCGGCACTACTCACCGCCGTTTTGTTCGGAACAGTGTCCGAGGCCCAACGCCTCTCGTGCTTCGGATTCAGCTTCATTGATTCCAAAATGCACTCTCTCTTTCTCTCTCACTCTAAAAAATAAAAACCATAAAACCTATATATATACTTTAATAATAATAATAGAGTATGTATTGGTGACTCGGTGTATGAGTTAGAGAGAGAATGAGTCAGAGAATTTGAGAGAAAGAGGTTGGAGTGAGTGAATGAATGAAGTGAGAGATAAAGTTAAATTTTTTAAAAGCAGTGAATGAATGGAGAGTCGATGAACGCGTTGGGAGACTATGGGAAAAGACATGTAACGCGTTACGCAGTAATGTAAAAGAAAGAAAAAAAAAATCAGAGAAATGAGAGAGAGAGAGAGAGAAAAAAAGAGAGTGAGATAGCAAGAAAAAAGACAAAGGTTTATATCATACGATAGGGGACCTCAAATACATATATGTATATGCTATATATACACACTATGATTTATGAAATGGTGACCACTAGAAGGAAAGAAAAGAGCTTTCTCTATCTCTTGCTTGACTGTCTTTTTGTGTTATTTTTATTTTTGTGTTTTGGTGCTTTATGTTGCGTGGCAAAACGCGGTTGGAGTGGGTTTTAAAGAACAAGTGGTGGATGGTATGTAAAGAGCTAGGCTAGGGAGAGGAAGAGAGAGATGGGGAAATAAATAATGATAATGATCAAGGGAAGGGAGGGTGGGGATCAGTGAAGGAAAGGGATATATGTGTATCACATCTGTGTTTTGGGGGCTGAGGTGGAGTGTAGTTGTGGGACCCTGCTGGCTTTCGGGGTATCCCGAGTCGGTGGTAGGATCGCCCGAGTCAACTCCTTTAACAGAGTTCATTTAGTCTTCGAATTTATTACAATGGTCACCAACTAGGATGCTTTCTTCTTTTAAATGAAGGTCATCAACTAGGGAGTATTAAATTCTTTGCCAAATTGTAAAAAGATTAAATATAAATAACCACCACACAATGTGGCTTGATGGTAAGAATTTTTGTTTCACACAGAAGCAGCTTGGTGGTTTAAGCTGCATCAATAAATTTATTGTACCTACAACAATAACTTCATTAAAGCTCAGTGGTACACAAAATATTACATTATTCTCTTTTTATTCAGCAAGAAAAAAGAAATAACCAAAACAAGTATAAATAAATAAAACTTTGAGGAAGAGACTTTTGTTAAACCTTAAAGCCTTGTACCTCAAAGGTTGGCACTTCCTAATGTTTTCGTTACGAAAACATATAGAGTTCAATTCCTTTCATCCCATGTATTGAATTAAAAATAACAAAATTAAAAAAAATAAATGAAAAAATGAAAGAAAGAAAGAAGAGAACTACACAAAAACTCTTACAATTATTATTATTATTTTTTTTTTTTTTTTGTAACCATCATGTGAGAGGGATATTTCATTCACCGATTGTATAAAATACAACTTTTTTACCTGAGAATCTTAAGTGTTTCATCAATAGTCAAGATCCATGTTACTTTCTTTCTTTCTTTCTTTTTTCTTTTTTTTTTTGAGAATCAAGATCCATGTTACTTGATTGGCACTTTTGTTGTTTTCATCGGAAACGTCTTGAATTCAACTCTTCCAAATTATAACTATTAAATTATAGGGGAAAAAAAACTTTAAAGTTCATTGAAACTAATACAACTACTTTAACCTTTTAAGTTAAATGTTAGTGAGATTATACATTTTCAAAGTTCCAATATGGAATGTCAATGATAACATTTATTTCAACATTTATTATTTTCCAACTTCTAAATTAAATATGAGTGAGATTATGTTAGGACATATGTGAATCATGTTAGAAACATATATCAATATAGAATTGGCTAATCCTTTAACAAAACGCACTTTACTTGTAATTTGGTAGATCTAAAATGTGTTTAATACTTTAAGAAACGGGGTTTTAAGTTCAAATGTTAAAGCCATACAAGTTTGTTCAAGAATCAAGTGAAGAAGTGCTGGATTTTAAAACTTGACAGCTAATATCTATCGAGGTTTAAAAGGTTGTTTAAGCCCGATACTCGACAGCTGCTCTATCAAGGTTTAAGAAAATCAAATTTTCAGTTCTGATTTTCATGGGGGGGGGGGGGGGGGCGCATCAATTAAATAATAAAAAAAGGATGGAGAAAGTGAAAAATGCAGTATATTCTAGGTCTCAAGGAACCCTTAAAGTTAGACCTTGCTATTTAATATTCTGATTTATGATGGCTTTCCTGAATGACTTCTTTTAAGATTTGCTTCAAGTTTGATTGTCATTATAGACAACTATTATTGAAAACCATGTCCACTGAAATGGGTCAAGACCTTATGGTTTTTGTCCAAGTTGTTACCTGTTTCTGTTGTTGCTCTTAAGTGGATTTAAATCTATTAATGAGGAATCTTGGGCCAGTATACAAGTGTTAAGCAACTGAATTTTCTTTTTCTTTGTTATTCTTGATAAGATATGGAGCTAAGACCTATGGCCACTTTGCCCCATCCTTAATGGTGTGTTTGTTTAGAGGGATTTTAGGGAGGATGAAAAATTTAGAAGAGAAAAGTGGAGAGATAGCATTTTAAGTGGTTGTTTGGTTAGGAGGGGGGAGGGAAAATGAGTGGTGGGGCCCGGGTGTTTTCTCCCTGAGCCCACCAAAAAGTTTTCTCCCTGGGCCTACCAAAAAGTTCTCTCTCTAAAATGGGGAGAAAACTAGGAAGGGGAGAAAAGCTCAATTTGTGCTGACCAAAATGCCCATGTGCACAGTGCACATGGGCATTGTTCTTGCCAAATTTTTTTTTTGGGCTGCGTTCTTGCCTTTTTGTTTTTTTCTTTTTCTTCTTCTTCTGGGCATGTTCTTGCCATTTGCTTTTTTTTTTCTTCTGTTTTTTCTACTATTTTTTTTTGGCTTTTCTTGTACTTCTCAGTAATTTTTTTTTTTTTTTTTTTTGGTGCTCATCTTGCTTTGGCTTGTGCTATTTAAAAAAAAAAAAAAAAAAAAAAATTTGAAGTGTCCATACACAATTTTTTTAATAACAAATTTGTTACTTTTTTGTTTTATTTAATGGGGGACATAATTGTAATTTTATACCAACTTTATTTTCCATCCTCTCTTTTTTCTTCTCAACCAAACAAATAAGTTTTCCATCTCTCCACATTTCCATCCTCTCAATCAAACACAAATGAGAGAAAACTAAATCTCTTCTATCCTCCCACCTTTCTATCCTCTTTCCATTTTCTATCCTCTCATTTTTCCACTCCTCCAACCAAACGGACCCTAAATTACAAGGCCTACTGGATCAGGTGTATTGCTGGCAGTCTTGTTATAGTTAGACTTTGCTTAGACTCAATTAAGGAGTGGTACTTGTAAGTTGTAACAAATTTATGAGAAAACTGTATACGTCAACCAACTTGTGAAAAAAATTTGGCAGTTAAGGTCTGTAAACACATGCTTCTATGGAGGATTTCTTCTTTTGATTCTCTTTAGATATTTTGTCTGTGGGGTAAATAAAAAAATCTAAAATCTTGCAAATTATAGGAATCGCTGTTTAGTTGCAAAGTTGTTATATCAAATGGAGAGTGTCTCTAAGTTTGCACCAACAGCTTTTGATCCAAAAATTCTGACCATGGTGGATGACTCTATTTAAGCATGCTCCCTGTCTGCATTGATTTCAGTGTGTGTATTTCATTTGTATATTCATCTTGATTTTCATTATATGTTTTTCCTGCAATTTCTTTACTGTTTGCTTTCATGTGTTCTTTCTTTTTTCAATTTAACATAATTCTGATTGAGGGCATCTAGATTGTCTTGGGAAATTATTTTTGCCTCATCTGATTATCATGTCTGAGGCTATCACATGGTGAAATGCTGCTGGAGTTCTATTTCTGAAAGTTTATTTGCATATGTGGTGGATTGGAATTTAATACAGTTGTTGTTTTATAGACATGTTGGGGTCCTCATGGCACTGGTGGGAAGAGTTCCAGTAACAAAGTGGCCAAGCATGCTGCGATGGCATTTGTTAAACGGACATTAGAACGATGTCATCAATTTGAAGATACAGGAAAGAGTTGCTTCAGCGAGCCCTTATTTAAGGATATGTTTCTTTCTAGGTCTTCCAACCTTAATGGTGCACGTCCAGCTGATTCTACCACAGAGGGTGAATCAACCAAACCATATGCCTCTGTCCGTTCTATGGAAGGTAGGTTTTCTGGTATTTTCTCTGTTGCCTATGGGAAAAATAATTGTGATCTGCTTAATGTTCCATATATCTTTGAACATTTATTTTTTACATCCAGTATGATCCCTTGGGAAAAGTTCTTTGTGGGGATTTGCAGCCTTCGGATTTATTCCGTCTTTTTTGTTGTGTTAGTGTGATGTGATTCAGTTGTGGACTGTTATCTTTTGTTTCTTTTGCAGGTTCCTTGAGTTCACAGAAAAGCCCTTCACAATTTAGTCAAAATGCGGACAACCATGATATTAACTCCTTGGATGTGCTTCCACCTGTAAATCACTTATCCGAACAAACTACTAGTAGAGAAGATACATGGTCAAATAGGGTGAAGAAGAGGGAATTATTGCTCGATGATGTCGGTGGTACTATAGGTACTTCAAGTTCCCCATCAGGCATTGGTAGTTCTCTATCAAGTAGTGCCAAAGGAAAGAGAAGTGAGAGGGACAGAGATGGAAAAGGACACAGCAGAGAGATCATATCTAGAAATGGGAATACTAAAATTGGTCGGCCAGCTTTATCCAATGTTAAGCTGGAAAGGAAATCTAAAACAAAGCCTAAGAAAACAACTCAGCTATCTGCGTCTGTAAATGGTCTTGTTGGCAAGATGTCAGAGCAACCTAAACCAGCGTTGCCTTCAGTATCAAAGTCAAATGAACTTACTAAGAGTGGCAATGTCAAGGCAAAAGATGAGCTTGGCTTGGATGTATTGGATGACTCTGAGTCTCTTGATTTATCCAATCTACAGTTACCGGGAATGGATGTATTAGGCGTGCCTGATGATCTCGATGATCAGGAGCAGGATCTGGGTTCATGGCTGAACATTGATGAAGATGGTTTGCAAGATGATGACTTCATGGGCCTTGAAATTCCAATGGATGACCTTTCAGATTTAAATATGATAGTTTGAAGTTGCTTTCTTTGTATAGTCTTGTTCATTATACCATTGACAAACAAAACAAAGTTGCTGTTGTCAAGAAATGACCCGTTACAGGGATGGTCATTCGGCTGTCCGGTTCACAATTAGGTTATATAAATTCTTTTGTAGACTCCTGCACAAGTTGATTTTCGAGTGAACCTTTCGGATGTTTTGGATTTTGCTCCTGTATTAAGTTGGTGACTTCGACTGTAAATTTTTGTTCAAGGTACAAGTTAGTATGTCCTAGAAATTATATCTTAGCAAACACTGTATCTGGCTGTAGCTGTCACAAAGGAGAGAACAACGCCTCTTGTACATACATTTTATATTTCTAATAAAATCAGCTTTTTATTCTATTATCTGCTGGCTGGCTTACTCAAATTTGAGGTATTTCCTTCTTTCCATGCCTTTCTGTTTATGATTCCTTATGGACAATTTGACCCTATCGTCTGTTACTGTCGATGCTGTGGTAATGCATTAATCTCATTCTAGGTTTTGTGCATCAAGGATTTTTCTTTGAGAAAGTAGGATTCATTAAGTAGTGATCTGAATATAATCAAGGTCCAAGTTTTCATCAAACAAATTGGTTTTTGCTCTTTTACTTCATACTTTTGCTGTATTTTCAGGTTTCTGATTTTTTGTAATCTCTCAGGCTAGCAGATGGTAAGATCTTTCTTACCAATCTTTGTTCTGTTGTTATTCTTTGAAAGTCATACACTGTATATATGGACTGTTAATAAGCTATAATTTTGTGATATTATTTCTTAAGGGTAGGTGGTCATGCTCAGTGGCAGGAAGTCCCATATGCCATTTTAAATGATGATGACTTTAGGGATTTTATTTTTGAACTAAACCTCATGATGATTGCAGGGAGCATGGTCAGGAATTAGTCATCTACCTTGGATTTTCTTGGCAGGATTTATTTTTAACCTGGAATGATTTGCCAGGATGTCCTTTTCCTAAGTCCTGATTAATTTGCACACAGTTGTGTATGGCTGAGGTATGTCTTTTAACTTAAGCCCTGGCCTTTGGTTGACAGAATCAAGTTTTTCATTTGTTTTAATGATTTTATCTGTTTTTCCTTAAAAGATTCATTCTATGATTTAATTTTACACGAGGATGCCTTGGCACATGGCGTTGATGCTCACGAGGCTAGCCTTTAGTGCTATAAATGAGGTGAGCTGAGCCAAGCCAAGCCAAGTATTTAGAAAATTAGAAGTTCAAGATAGATTTTTTTTTTTTGGAACACAAGTTGAGTTTGAGCTCATCACTAAGCTATATTGCACATTAAAGTTTCATTCCTTTTTATTGTCAAACAAGTTTGAGCTTGTTTATGAGCTACTTGATTAACTTATTATTTTCCAATATATAGTAAATATTTAGTAAACACCACGACTAAAATTTTTTACTTTTTCACAAACCTATGCTAATAATTAATAACTAAATTATAGTTGAAATTAAATTATTTTCAGAAATTAGATAATATTATTTTCGTTTAAAAACTTATGAAAATTAGATTCACCAACCATGTATTGTATTAAAAAAAAAAACATTTTGTTAAAAATTATATATTATTTTTACTACAAAATGGACTATTTATATTATCAACAAATTACAAATAATATTTTAGTATCTTATGAACTTGTATACAAACTTACACAATCCAATATTGAGTCTATATTAATGCGATTTATACATTTATACATATAAATATATAATATTCTTTTTTATTTGAGGAGATAATATTCTATATGTTTAAATCTAGTCTCATGAACACATTATTATATTTGAGCTTAGCTCATTTAATAGTCAAGTCATCGAGCCAAAACCTAGGCTCAAGTTTGGCTGTTTACTAAATAAATGAATGTAAAAAAAGAAAAAGAAAAAAAAAGTTCAAGTCGAGCTGAGCTTAGCACAGTTCATTTACAGGCCTTATATAGGTTGGCTCTTAAGCCTTGCCAATTGAAAACATAAATTTTCTTAGTCATTTCATAATTACAGTTTTATGTTGTTAATGCAGTTGAGATCTCAAAACCACTGCATGACACAGGATATTGAAGTATTTTACTCTGCTCTCATTTTCCATTTATGCTGGTAGGTAATTTTTGAAGTTTATAATGCAGTGCTGTATATCTGCCCCTTAACAAAATAAGTTGGCTTTTAAGCAATCAGATCAAATGCTTTATTTTTGTTGGTGTGCCTTAGGTCTGTGTCTCGTTTGTACAAGGACCCTATGTATGTCTCGGCTTGTTGGCTAAGGAAATATAAATTTGCTGCCTTCAATAAATTTTAGTAATTTATCAAATATGTTTTATAGATTGAGTTTTACCATGTAATGCCCAGGTGATCAAACAAAATTCAAGAGTGCTGAATTTATGTGAAGATGGTAAAGGTAGTAATTTTGTTGTTTTGGTGTGGTGATAGGAATAGATTACCTCCACGGATACATGTGCTTATCCTGCTTGTAGTTGATTGCGATTGCGATTGTGATTTATCAAGCAATGAGATATAGTTATAGTGATAAAGTATGGTGTATACTATAAAAGCTTTCACTTGCACATATTAATGGTCCGTTTGGATTGAGGGGAAGGGAGAGGGAGTAGAGTAAATTTGATCCAAAATTAGTCTATTTTCATCCAACTCTACTCTACTTCTTTCCACTCCCCCTCCTTCCTCCCTCCATCCAAACGGGCTCTAAAGGTGCTTGGGGTTCGAGGGGTGGTCAGTGGTTCTAGGCTCTAGCACCTCTTGCAGTGATTTTGCATTAAGCCCGCTAGTTCTCTTCCCCTATAACTGGCCAAAACAAGAACAAAATCACTATCACTATATCAACAATCAGGATGAAGTGAGCCAATTGCCTGATTGTGAAAATATTTTTGTGAACGAGTGTCATCAGGTTTTTTTGCTGCATGAACATGTGTCGTGCTTGGATATGTTGGCAGTTAGAACCAATTTCTTTAGCGTACTTTGTGTTCAAAAATGAGTAAGAGAAATAATGTAATAAAAATGTGAAGAAATTTAGTAATGTAGGCTAAGAAATAGTATTCGTTTTTGGAAATAAATTGGCTTTAAAGCATTTAACATTAGTTAAAGTCCACTTCCCAAAAAAAAAAAAGTAAAACTCTAGCAGTGGTATTGCACTGATGCACTCTATGATGTGTTCATTGTATCTTGTAGGGGTGTGCATGGATCAGGTTATGAGGATTTTTTGACCCAACTCACCATGGTGGGTAAAACAAAATTCAACCCATCACATAAGTCCAACCTAACCCAACCCACATGAGTCAGGTTGGGTCGGGTTGAACCCATGGGTTGGACATATTTTATTATTATTATAATTATTAAATTGAGTAGAAAAAAATATAAATATAAATATATTAAAAAAACTCAAAGATTAGTATCAATTTGACTCTTTAAAGGCAAACAACACTAATGACTAAACAACAATAGTAATTTACTAGGGTCTGTGTGAATTAATTGATTTTTATATAGGATAGGAAGAACTAGTTATTTTAAAAAATTTATTAATTATATAATATATTTTAAATATATATATTAAATATATGGGTGAGTCGGGTTAGGTTTGGCGGGTTTGGAATTTTATGACCCAAATCCAACCCGACCCGCTATCAAAAAATTTTTGTAACCCAACCCAACCCACCAAGTCCTAAAAACCGATCTAACCCGGCGGGTTGGGTTGGGTCGGGTCGGTTTTGACGGGTTGGTGGGTTGGCTGCACATCCCTCTTGGGTTCAAATATCACCTCTCTCATCCTTCCTATTTACCTAGCAAAATAAATGAATAATATTTTTTTTTGAGAATCAATAAATGAATAAATAGAATGAAGTAGAAATTGAATAAAAAATATCTGTGGTCACACCAACAAAGACGCAAGTATTCAATTTTTCTTTTAAAAGTTATACCTATCAAAAAATACATATATATGTCAAGCTATAAATAAGTCAAATTAATGTGAGGGTTCGTGTAAGCAACACCAGCCCTTGTTCTCAACGTGCTTTAAACA
The DNA here is from genome assembly GCA_030021035.2 of Notholithocarpus densiflorus. Classification (NCBI taxonomy): domain Eukaryota; kingdom Viridiplantae; phylum Streptophyta; class Magnoliopsida; order Fagales; family Fagaceae; genus Notholithocarpus; species Notholithocarpus densiflorus. The sequence continues at coordinate 1,030,341 of JARYZH020000009.1, read as the reverse complement.
ACCTAAAGAATACTCTCAAACTTTGTTTGTTTGTTTTTGTTTTGTTTCTCCTCGCTCACTTTTCCAAATGCTTTATTACCTTCGTCCTTCGCAATTTGCATTCTATTCCCCTTTTTTTTTTAAGTGGTATTTATTTGACCCAATCATGGTCCGGGCCAGGTTTGGACCAGCTTTGAGCCTCCACTATGTCATAAAATACTGGTTCGGACCTGGACTTTAAGACCAAGCTGGGCCTAGAACAATGATCAGGCCCAAACTACTCATAATCCAGGTTTAAAAAAAAAGAAAAAAGAAAAAAAAGAATCAAGAGGAGGAACATTTCATTGGTAAAAAGACTACAAAGAGTCACGAGATACAAAGAGAGCAACAGCTTTAGGATAGGATTCAATCAACACCTATCCATCTTGTAATATAGCCTTTAAGCTTAAATCAAGGATTAGTAGATCAAATACTCCATGTAATTTTCAATCTCTAAATTGTAATTAGGAAACAAAGTCGTGTACTTTATATTAGATTGTATCTAGGACCAAAGTTATGTAATTTCTTATGATCAATGTACATTCATTCTCAAATAAATAAAATGATGAATTTTTCAATTGTAGTTTTCTTATTTTTTCCAATAATTAAATAAATGACGACTCCATTGTAAAACTCTTAATCTAGGTGAGAAATGTAATCAATCGAACCTCCATTTTGAGAGGCACCAATGTGAACTCACCCATTCACATGGGTTTGGCCCAAACCAATCAATTCAAAATAGATCGGGAGCTCGGTCTCTCACATTAAGCTTCACACACTCTATGGTGACGAAACTTTTGGGACTTTGGGATGGACTTAGTTTAACTCATAACCTCTACATCAGTAAGATCTTTATTGAGATAAAAGTCAAATCTATAGTTAAGATGCTCACATACCATAATGCCTTATTGTTCTTCACTTCTTATTAACCTTGTAGAGTTGTAGTGCTATTATATTTCATTGTAGGTTCCTACTCCATCTTTTTGTATTTTATTTCGTACAAACTTTTTACAACTTTGCTACAATGAACTTTTACTAGTAAGAGTTCACTGTAGCAAGTCCTACTTTTTTTGTTTGAATAATTTGGTTTTTACTCTCTCTCTCTCTCTCTCGTCCCTCTCTCTTGCTTAATCTCGGACTCACTCCCTCTCTCTCTCTCTCTCTCACTCTCTCTCTCTCTCTCTCTCGCTTAATTAATCTTGGACTCTTTTTCTCTCTCGGATCTGCGTGGAGATTGGCATTTGTGGAGGAGGTTGTGGGTTGTGGTAGAGATCTGTGTTTGTGTTGGAGATCATTAGGTTTGGGTCATGGTTGTGGTTAGGGCATGTGGTTTGTTCTGATTTGGGTTGCAGTGGTTGTGGATGGGTATGTGGCTATGTCACGTTAGTTGCGATTTGTTTTGATTTAGGTTTGGGTCACAGTGGTTGTGGGTATGGTAGTTGCTACGATAGTAAGTTTGCTAGGTTTTGTTCCAATATGGTGGTTTGTTGCTGGTGATGGTGGGTTTTCTGGGTTTTGTGGTTTCTGGCGATAATGGATTTGGTGGTTGTTGTGAAAGAGAAAGTGTTGGATGAGAGAGAGAGAGAGAGAGAGAGAGAGAGAGAGTAGAATGTAGCATGAGTTATAAAATAATGCGTGTTAAGGTAGGTAAATAAGCATTTTAGGGTGTTAAAAACTTAAAATAAGTTTTTTTTTTTTTTTCAAAATTTTTATTTTACAAACTCGAATGTGAATGCTTATAACTCAAAAACAAAGATGTCATAAAATGTTATATTAATAGATACTCTTAGAGTAATTGTTAATAAATTATTTTAGAAAAATTTTAACATCACTGTAGACATCAAAATTTTATGATGTATTCATAACCATACGATTGTTTATGATCAAATATTTGTGATCAAATCAATCTCCAATTGATGATGTGGATGATCAGCCAATGAAATCAAGCCACGTAGCAGCATTAAATGAAGAAAGCCACATGGCAACGTCAAAAGAAAAGACTAAAATGGAATGTTCTTATTAAATGCAAGAACAAAATTAAGGTCAAATTTGAATTTAAATTCAAAATTTGTAATTAACTCTCAATAAATGCTAAGAGAAAATTCCAAATTAAATACTATTGAGTTGCCTATAAATAGAGGCTTCTCATATGAGAAAAGTGATAGAAAACTTGGAGAGAACAAACTCTATTGACACTGCCAAAATAGAGAGTCATCTTTAAGTCCAAAAGAGCACCCTTGCTCCCTCAAAATCAAGGCTCATTTCTACTTCTTCAAATCAAAGTAGGGAGTTTCCTTCAATTTAGTTCGAGATCAAGCTAATGGCCCTCAACTCCAAATCAAAACTCAAATACATCCAATCACACATCCAACTCAGAGACATCAAAGTACGATTCAAGATTAAGCTTAATAGCCCTTTGGATCGTAAAGTTTCTTGGAGATCGAATTAGAGGAGTTTTATTATATTCTTTCATTGTAAAGAGTCATATAGAGGATTGTACTCACATTTATACAAATCAATATAAATTGATAATTTGTTACACTATTTCGTGATTGTGTGATTCTTCTTTTACGAAAATTGTGTGTACAAATTTCTGGCACGCCCAGTGGGACTTCTCTGCCTCTTATTCGAAGAACTCTCAGATGTCCAAGAATGCTACCAAGAGCATTGGAGGGTCAATAAACAGCAGTACTTCTATAGGTCCTATGACTAGAAACAAAGCTAAGGTAATGGAACTCTTCACATCACAAGAAGCCGATGGGAAAGCTCCTATGACCAAGCTCGTCAATGCCTCGACTCAACCAAAGACATTCATCTCCTTAAGCACTTTAGGGGTAGGAAAGCACACCATCGCCAAGAAGGAAAATTCAACATTCACTCTAGAGAACTTAATGACAGGGGGCAAATCATCCTACTTTGCATTAAAAACTAAGTCAAGCACTACTTCGTGGTTGGGTTCTTCCCCAAGATCCTTTCAAGAGGTTACCTCTTCAATCTTCTAGGGAAGGTCATCTCGTATGATATTCATGTCGGCCATGATGACGGAGACTACTACCGTTGATGAAAAGATTGCTGAAATGGGATGTGCCATTGCTAAACTTACCAAGACTGTGGAGGAGAAGGACCTTCAAATCGCCACCCTTATGAACAAGCTTGAGGTTCAGAATTGAGGGGAGTCTAGCAATGGCCAATCTCAAACTCATCAACATATGTTGCAAGGGGCTCATACGTCCTCTCCAAAGAAGGCTGACAACCAACACAGAAGCTTTGCCTTTATCGCTTCTCTATTAGTCCAGCAATTGCAAGAAATGATAGCAAATACTATTCGAGCTCAATATGGTAGTGCACCTCAAAGTTCTCTTATATACTCAAAGCCATACACAAAGATGGTCGACAACTTACGAATGCCTGCAGGTTATCAACCTCCTAAGTTTCGCAGTTTGACGGGAAGGGAAATTCCAAACAACACGTTGCCCACTTCGTCGAAACTTGTAACAATGTTGGCACAGAAGGAGATCTCCTTATGAAACAGTTTGTCTGCTCCCTTTGAGGGAATGCCTTTGATTAGTACACTGATCTTGAGCTCGAGTCCATTGACAGTTGGGAGCAAATGGAAAGAGAGTTTTTGAATTGCTATCATAGTACTCGTTGTACAGTGAGCATAATGGAACTAACAAACATGAGACAATCGAAGGATGAACCGGTCGTCGACTACATTAACCGTTGGCGTTCCTTAAGCCTTGATTGCAAAGATCATCTTTCAGAAGCATCTGGGGTGGCAATGTGCATCCAAGGTATGCATTGGGGACTACTTGACATGGAGCTTAGCTTGTCTAGCCATGGAGAAAAAGGCCTACCCGTTGATAAAGATACGAAGAGAGGTGACAAGTACTCCAAGTCTACTGCTGAGGAGTCTCTAGCCATCACTACAGAGCCTATTCATGACAAGAAGAATGCAAGTCTACCACAAGAAAAGGAATGGCGTCGACCCACCTTAAAAGAGATGGAAGAAAGGACATATCATTTTCCAGACTCTGATGTTTCAGGAATGCTTGATGACCTCCTAGAAAAGAAGATAATTAAGCTACCAGAATGCAAAAGACCAGAAGAAATGGGTCACACCAACGATCCAAAGTACTGCAAATACCATCGAGTTGTAAGTCACCCAGTAGAGAAATGCTTTGTTCTGAAAGATATCATTATAAGGCTTGCAAAGGAGGGTAAAATCCTCTTGGACCTGGATGAAACGGTAGAGTTAAACTATACCACATTCATCACTACATCCTTAGCTTTAATAAAGTCACAAACTCCAACTAAGACACGGTCACCTTTAGCTTTAACACTGGGGGCATCTGGCAAGCATATTCAATTTGGAACAATTGGAAATTTTCACATGCCATGCTTAGGTCCACTAAATGAATCTAAAATGAAAGGCAAGCCGATGAATGAAGATGGGAGTTGGGCTCTTGTAACTCAAAAGAAATCTTGGAAGCAATGCAACTTGAAATCACAAGTGATCCACGCAAAAAAGCAATATCGAAAGAACAATCCAAGACGACCTTGTGAGAAGGTGAAAAGGAATCCATGCATCCAAAATGAAAAAGTTCATGACGACAAATTGTTGCAACAAAGAAGCAACTCTGTAATCACCCTTCATGACTTTTTCCCCAAAGGTTATTTCAAGGTGATGAATAATGGTTTGAGAGTTGAAGAGTCGAAATCATGTGATGAAAAGCCTCAAGATCAAACTTCCAAAGCATTCAGCAAAAGGGCTCGTCCATATCCTTCTCAAGTAGGAGATTTGGCACTCGCAACATGACGACCATTCAATATGTTGTCCAAGAAGTCCGCATCGAAATGGGGTGGTCCATATGTTGTCCAAGAAGTTCACAGCAATGTTACTTATCAAATAGTTGACAAAGATGGGCAAATGGTTAGTCCCGTAAAGGCAAAGCGTCACTAAGTTTAAAAACATGAAGTCCTCCTCGGTAAGAGCCTAAACTACCCACTTCAACACTTGAAAGGTATTTGACGTCTTTCAGGTACGTAGACAGCTTGGTATTCATTATTAAGTTCAGTCACTCATATTAAAAAAAAAATCAAATCACTCCAAGTCCACATGAGTATAAATTGTGTACGCTTAAAGCTTAAAAAAAAAAAATTTTTATCTCAAAATGTCAAGAATTTTCAAAACACCTCTCTCTTAGGATTCAATTCGACCGTGTTCGTTTAATCCTTTGTCTTTTTACCTCAAAATATCAAGGTTTTCAACAGAACTCTCCTTCAGGATTCAATTCTACCGCGTTCGTTTAATCCTATCACTTTTCTTCTCAAAATGCCAAGAATTTTCAAAACACCTCTCTCTCAGGATTCAATTCGACCGCGTTCGTTTAATCCTATCTCTTTTTATCTCAAAATGTGAAGAATTTTCAAAATAACTCTCTCTCAGGATTCAATTCGACCGCGTTCGTTTAATCCTATCTCTTTTAATCTCAAAATGTGAAGAATTTTCAAAATAGCTCTCTGTCAGGATTCAATTCGACCGCATTCGTTTAATCCTATCTCTTTTTATCTCAAAATGTCATGGTTTTCAAAATACCTCTCCTTTAAGATTCAATTCAACTGTGTTCATGTAATCCTATCTCTTTTTATGTCAAGGTTTTCAAAACACCTTTGTCTCAGGATTCAATTCGACCGCGTTCGTTTAATCCTATTTCCTTTTACCTCAAATTGTCAAGGTTTCCAAAATACCTCTCCGTCCGGATTCAATTCGACCAAGTTTGTTTATTCCAATCTCTTTTTATCTCAAAATGTCAAGAATTTTCAAAACACCTCTCTCTCAGGATTCAATTTGACTGCGTTCATTTAATTGTATCTCATTTTATCTCAAAATGTCATGGTTTTCAAAATACCTCTACTTCAGGATTCAATTCAACCGCGTTCATTTAATCCTACTCTTTTTATCACAAAATACAAAGAATTTTCAAAACAACTCTCTTTCAGGATTCAATTTAACCGTGTTCGTTTAATCCTGTCTCTTTTTACCACAAAATGTCAAGGTTTTCTAAATACCTCTCCTTCAGGATTCCATTCGACCGCGATCGTTTAATCCTATCTCTTTTTATCTCCAAATGTCATGGTTTTCAAAACACAACTCTCTCAGGATTCAATTCAACTGTGTTCGTTTAGTCCTACCTCCGTTAATCTCAAAATGTCAAGGTTTTCAAAAGACCTCTCTCTCAGGATTCTATTCAACTGTGTTCGCTTAATCCTATCTCTTTTTATTTCAAAATATCATGGTTTTCAAAACACCTCTATCTTAGGATTCAATTCCACTGCGTTCGTTTAATCCTATCTCTTTTTATTTGAAAATACCAAAAATTATCAGAACACCTCTCTCTCAGGATTCAATTCGATCGTGTTCGTTTAATCCTATCTCTTTTTACATCAAAATATCAAGGTTTTCAAGATACCTCTCCTTCAGGATTCAATTCGACCGCGTTCGTTTAATCCTATCTCTTTTTATCTCAGAATGCCAAGAATTTTTAGAACACCTTTCTCTCAGGATTCAATTCAACCATGTTCATTTAATCCTTTCTCTTTTTACCTCAAAATGTCAAGGTTTTCAAAATACCTCTCCGTTAAGATTCAATTCGACCAAGTTTGTTTAATCCCACCTCTTTTTATCTCAAAATGCCATGAATTTTCAGGAGTCCTCTCTCTTAGGATTCAATTCTACCGTGTTCGTTTAATCCTATCTCTTTTTAACTTAAAATATCAAGGTTTACAAAATACCTCTCATTCAGGATTCAATTCGACCTCGTTCATTTAATCCTATCCCTTTTTATCTCAAAATGTCAAGGTTTTCAAAACACCTCTCCTTTAGGATTCAATTCAACAATGTTTGTTTAATCTTATCTTCTTTTATCTTAAAATGTAAAGAATTTTAAAACACCTCCCTCTCGGGATTCAATTCGATTGCTTTCCTTTAACCCTATCTCTTTTTATCTCAAAATTTTAAGAATTTTTGAAACACCTCTCTCTCAGGTTTCAATTTGACCGCGTTCGTTTAAACATATCGCTTTTTATCTCAAAAGGTCAAGGTTTTCAAAATACCTCTCCTTCAAGATTCAATTCGACCGTGTTTGTTTAATCTTTTCTCTTTTTATCTTAAAATGTCATGGTTTTCATAACACCTCTCTCTCAAGATTGAATTTGACCATGTTTGTTTAATACTATCTCTTTTTATATTAAAATGCCAAGAATTTTCAAAACACCTCTCTCTCAGGATTTAATTCGACCGTGTTCGTTTAATCCTATCTCTTTTTATCTCAATATGTCTAGAATTTTCAAAACATCTCTCTCTCAGGATTTAGTTCGACCGCATTCATTTAATCCTATCTCATTTTATCTCAAAATGTCAAGGTTTTCAAAATACCCCTCCTTCTGGATTCAATTCGACCGTGTTCGTTTAATCCTTTCTCTTTTTATGTCAAAATGTCAAGGTTTTCAAAACACCTCTCTCTCAGGATTCAATTCGACCGCGTTCATTTAATTCTATCTCTTTTTATCTTAAAATGTCAAGAATTTTCAAAACACCTCTCTTCCAGGATTCAATTCGACCGTGTTTGTTTAATCCTATCTCTTTTTACCTCAAAATGTCACGGTTTTCAAAATACCTCTCCTTCTGGATTCAATTCAATCGCATTCATTTAATCCTATCTCTTTTTATCTCAAAATGTCAATGTTTTCAAAACACCTCTCTCTCAGGATTCAATTCAACTGTGTTCATTTAGTCCTATCTCCTTTTATCTCAAAATGTCAAGGTTTTCAAAACACCTCTCTCTCAGGATTCAATTCGACCGCTTTCCAGTAGTCCTATCTCTTTTTATCTCAAAATGTCAAGAATTTTCAAAACACCTCTCTCTCAAGATTCAATTCGACCGTGTTTGTGCAATCGTATCTCTTTTTATGTCAAAATGTCAAGCTTTTCAAAATACCTCTCCTTCATGATTCAATTCGACCGCATTCATTTAGTCCTATCTCTTTCTATCTCAAAATGTCAAGGTTTTCAAAACACCTCTCTCTCAGGATTCAATTAGACCGCGTTCATTTAATCCTATCTATTTTTATCTCAAAATATCAAGGTTTTCAAAATACCTCTCCTTAAGGATGCAATTCGACCACGTTTGTTTAATCCTATCTCCTTTTATCTCAAAATGTCAAGAATTTTCAAAACACCTTTCTCTCAGGATTCAATTCAACCACGTTCATTTGATCCTATCTCTTTTTATCTCAAAATGTTAAGGTTTTCAAAACCCCTCTCTCTCAGGCTTCAATTCAACTGCGTTCGTTTAATCCTATTTCTTTTTACCTCAAAATGTCAAGAATTTTCAAAATACCTCTCTCTCAGGATTCGATTCGGTCATGACCGTTTACTCCTATCTATCTTTTTAAGATTTAATGTGACCATGCCCGTGTAATCTCACTCAGATTGAATTCGACCGTGCCTGTTTAATCTTATCTATCTTTTAGAGTATCAATTTGACCACTCTGGTTTAATCTCACTTGGATTCAATTTGGCCATGACCGTTTAATCTTATCTTTCTTTTCGATATTCAATTCCACCATTTTCATTTAATCTCACGCGGTTTTAATTCGGCCATGATCTTTTAATCCTATCCATCTTTTTGGTATTCAATTCGACCATGTTCGTTTAATCTCACGCGGATTCAATTCAGCCATGACCGTTTAATCCTATCTATCTTTTCAGGATTCATTTCGACCATGCTCGTTTAATCTCACGCGGATTCAATTTAGCCATGACCGTTTAATCCTTCCTTAACTACTCTCATTTAAAATTGCTTTTTTCCCATGTTTTCAAATCTCCCAAAATTTTCCTGTTATCATGCATAGTTTCTCATGTTTACGTAGCATTTCTCCTAGTTTTTCGCTATTTTTTCTATGTTTTGACAGCATACGACATTCTCATGTCCATCTATGTGGCCTTAAAATTAAGTTTTTCTCGCACGAACAAGTGCAAGCATAATTATTCATGACATGTGAAAGCATGCAAGTGTGATTATGCAAATACCCAAGCATGTGAAAAAAATATTTTTCCCAACAACATCATGGCATAAATGATAAAAAAATATTTTTTAAAAAAACATATATCTATACCAAAAATTAAAAAAATACTAGCATACTTTCCTACTTGCTATGCTACATACTAGCAGAAAATAAAAAGAAAGAGAAAATGGACATTGACCTCAAGTGCAGAACTGGAGACTGAAGCTGAAAGCTAGCCTTGCTAGACCGCGACTTGCTCTAGAGAACTTTTTAGAAGTGAGAATTCAGAGAAATGAAGTAAGAATGATCAAAATGAAGCTTTGGGGCCCATTTATAGGCCTTGTACGGCCTGGGTTGCCTAGCGCACCTTGAAGGGCTGCTGGGTTTGCCCGGCACACCTACAATGGCCGTCGGTCAACGTTGACCCGGTCAAAGTTGACCAGTTGACCTTTGACCAAAAAAAAAAGATGAAGAGTTTCTTGCGCAATTTCGAGGACCAAGTCAGAGAAATTTTTCCGGATCAACTGCAGCAGCTCAACCTTGGCAGGTAAAACCTATCTCGATCCATGAACAGCGCAGTTTCCGCACGCAATTTTGGGGCAAAAAATGCGAAATCACGTTCTTTATCTGACACCTCTTATTGCACTCGAGATGTCAGATAAAGAAGTGGCAGCTGTAGACACGATATTTTTTCTGCCCTCGATTTATGTGCTAGACCTCGAAAATTCCAAAAATATTATCTTTTGTCCATGGGGCCGTGGAAATGTCTAGATTAACGTGACGCAACCCGTTCGAGCATCGGAGCACTCGAAGTGCCATTTTAGTTTAAATTGACCAAAATGCCCCTAGTCAACCTTGGGTTGATCGGAAGTTAAAGTCGGTCAAAATCATCCCAAAACATCATTTTTCATGTTTCTACATCAAATCCGAGCTATTCAGTGATTTTTGTCAACTTTGACCAAGTTTGACCTTAGGTTGACTCTAAGGGCACCAGAATTCCTAATTTTGATCTGTCCATTAGAATGGGTTTGGACTAGCTCCATTACAAAGATTATCAAATTCCCTTTCCAACGACTATTCATGGGTCGAAATCGGAGTTAAAACAGTTGAGATATCTAGAAAACCGTGAAAAGCACGTCAGCACACTTCCCGAGGCCATAACTTTTCATCTGACCATAGGATTTTCGATTTCTTTAGTGTTCTAGAAACTGGACATCTAGAGCTTTCTATGGACACTAAGATCAGCTCAATTTGAGTTTCGTAAGGCCTTTAAATACATGTCCAAATTTGAACAGGGAAAAAGCCAAAACTGCTGACGTCAGCAGGGTAGTTGGTGACCCTTCAAGGTGCGCTGGAAGCCGAAGGAGCATTTTTCAAAATAAATACCCCTAGACCCCTCATTTTACCCAAAAAAATGACTTTTGGGCAGTTTCTAGGCAGATTCTCTTTCTATAATTTCTCACCCAAACACATCCAAACACCCTCAAACACCTTAGATTCTCATATTTTCTCCACAATAATCAAGGTAGTGTTCTTACACCCAATCTTCCTCTCCTTGGTTTTATACCTTTGATAGAAATATGCATGTGCGCAGCGGAAAATTAACGGATCTACTTCATTCACAATAGATAACATGTGCTATGTAAGTTTCAAAATTAAGAACAAGAGAGTATACCTTGATGCGGTGAAATTCAAAACTGAAGATCAGAATACTTGGGAATACTTTTAATCTTCACTCCAATTCCACTTGATGCTCAAGATGTGTGGTCTCTCAATCAGTTATGTGTATGTTCTAGAGAGAATGAAAGAGTGTCTAACACTCACATACATACCTATTTCATTAACTTACAAAATTCTGTATGTTTCTCTCCTTATAACTGATTATCTAATTAGGCTAGCCTTTTGGGCTTTTCCAACTGGGCTTTAGAATGTGGCTTGAAGTGAGACCAAAAGGGAACAAGTAATGTTGGAAAATCTAGTTTTGCATCTCATACAAAACACACAGCGGAAGCATCAATCACAGATCTACTTCATTTATGAGAGATAACATGTAACCTTGAATTCTAGAACAAAGAATAGGAAGCGTACCTTGATGCAGTGAAATTCAAAACCAAGACTTGAGAATTACTTGGGAAAACTTTTAATCTTCACTCCAATTCCACTTAATGCTCAAGAAGTGTGGTCTCTTAATCAGTTTCCAATGAGAGAATAAAAGAGTGTCCAAGACTCACATACATCATTGCATTCCTTATGTGATCAAAATGAAAAACCACTTCATTATATTTATGTATGTTTCTCTCCTTATATATAATTGATTATCTAATTGGGCTAGCCTTTTGGGCCATTCTAATTGGACTCTAATATGTGGCTTGGAGTGGGACTAAAAGGGAACAAATAAGACTCTAGCTCTAATGGGCCTTGGGCTTTTTAGTCAAGTCTTGACAAGTCCAAAGTTACCATTAATTATATTCAATACCACTATATGAATATAATTGCACTCTAGGCCTTATTAATAAATTATATCCCAAAACTTTATTATACATACAACCCTTTCATTAAAATATTCGTAGTAATACAAAGTTATGGATGTAGACTGCCACTTTGAAGATTACTACATCTTTATCCTTGAGTACCCGGTTTAATCCTTTATGTTATTCATTATATATTTATGAAATTCAATTTCATAAATATATACTTTACTAACTACTTACTAAAGTGGTTAGGCCTAACTCTCTGAATAACTGAACCCATTAAACTTATCTCAAGGGAATATTTTATATCTCCGTTAAGAGACTATGAATTCCATCTTGAGAATATATGTTCCATCAACACTAAATATAGTTGCCCAACATACTGAGGTTTTAATCGTAACTTATAGATCTCACTCTTGATATATTAAAGCAACCTATATCTTATGATCATGTCCATTATTCTCTTAGGATTTAGAGTTGATGTAAATAGAAGTCGTGAGATTTACTATTAATTTAACAGTCGTTAGGAGAATAATAAATCTCACAGCGGTCCAATTCAATATGTCTTAACTCTTAAAACATATCAACATACCAACTAGAAGTCTCTACTTCCATGATCAAGACAAATCATCTTAGTTGATATGTTACAATCTTCGCAGATGAAATGCCTAATTTCATCACCGACTACGAACTAAAATTCTGAGTTTACAAATAACTTGTGATTTATATCTTCTGTGACTTTTTACATAAATCACATTATATGCATCTTATGGACTAAGATAATGTCCCATTAGTTTATAAATAGATAGTCTCATATAATTAAACAAATTAATTATTTATGACATGCCAATAAATTGGATTTTAGGGCATAAACCCCAACAATCTCCCACTTGCTCTCAAAGATAATTTACCATATATTCGACACTTATCTCCCTTTAGAGTAATTCATAGTCACTCTAAGGCAAGGTTTGGAAACAAGTTTCAGCCAGATTTATTGCATAAATTATCTTTTCTACTACTACTTTTCACGTACTTATATCTCTCTAATGAGAAAATACTTATGCTTAATGTGTATCTTCACCACCCAGGATGAACACATATCTTGAAGTCCAACTTCATGAATCACAATCAAACAACAAATCAATATTTGTACATCCAATACCTATCAAAACCTCACTTTTGTGGACAAACATATAATCCCTCATTCTCCTAAGATATTTGATTATATGCTTTACTCCTACTAAATTAAGTGATCTTTGATTCAATTGATATTTGCTTACTATGCCCACTGCAAAATAGATATTTAGCTTAGTATATAGCATAGCATAAAGACTTCCTATTGATATGGTATAAGGAACCGTCTTAATACGCTATTCCTTTTATATGTCTTAGGATTATAGTCCTATATAAAGGAACTTTAAACTTAAAAGGAAAGAATCCTTTCTTGAAGTAATACATGCTATACTTGGCTAAAATCTAATCTATTTAAGCAGTTTGAGATAGACCCAACATCCTAATTTTTGAATCTTAACAAAGTTTAATTCATAGGATGTAACTAGTCTTTCCCAAGTACTTTATATCATACTAGACTAGACAACAAAAAATTTCATTGATGACAATAACTCTACATCATTCTAAATGATTAGAATGTCATCAACATACATTAAGAAATTTATTATTCTATATAGCTTTTACACACATAAGGCCTTTTAATACTTGATCAAAATCAAATAATTTGATTGCTTGATCAAAAATGATATTTTATGATTTAAATGCTTGCTTTAGTCCATAAATGGACTTTAAACAACTTGCATACTAATCACTACTGGTTCTTTGCTATGAACAAGTCTAGTTACATCATATAGATGTCTTCCTCAAGATTGCTACTAAAAGAAGCTTTCTTGATATCCATTACCATATTTCATCCAAATGAAATATAATGGATAAAAGAATCTAGATAGAGTCAAACTTAACTATTGGTGAAAAAATCTTTTCATAGTCGAACAATTTCTTTCTGAATAAATCTTTTCGCCACTAGTCTTGACTTTGAAGGTTTGAACCTTCAAATCTATCAATCTCATTTACTTGTAGATCTATTTAAAAACAACAGGCTTAATGCAATTAAGCGCCTCTACAAGTTCTAGACTTTAAATAGAATTTAATTCTATTCACATAACCTTGATCCAGTAATCCATATTCATATCATCTATTGCCTTTACGTAGGACCGAGGATCAAATTCATATCCTTGTGGAATAACTACAAAAGTTTATTACAAAAATATGAATTTATTTGGTAATCCTCCCACTACGATATTGTACCGGTGTAATAGTTATCTACAGAATAATGTCTTATGGTGTATCTAATACAACCATCTCTTTTCTAAATGTATTTTATAGTTGTTTTATAACAAATTCCGGCATTTTCTTTCTAGAACAATCTACTATTTGCTTCAAGATTATTCACATAGTCATCATCAAGAACTTTACAAACATCTTGTCTTCTTTATGACTATCAAAGCAATCTTTTGCAATTCCTTTTGGATACCCAACATACACATACATTTTTCTAATTTTTGATTTCAACTTGTTAGACTTCATTTCTAGCACAAGTGCTAGACATCTCCAAAAATGGAAGTATCATATACTAGGTTTTCACCCAATCCACGATTTGACAAATGTCCTAGGAACAAACTTTTGAAATCAACTTTAGAAAATGTATAGTAATTATTAGAGTATATCTCCAAAAGAAATAAGCAAATAGAAATACTTATCATGTACTTTACTATTTCTAAAAGAGTCTTATTCCTCCTTCATGTATGCACTGACTTAAAGAATCCAATGACACTATATTCCTTTACAATAAAGGAGCCCTAGATCATATTATCCTCTAAATAGAATTCATAGACTAGGAATATAACAAAATAATGGTTCTAAAAACCCATCTCTCACCAATCTTGAATAACACTTAGATTAATAAGATCTAGACATAAGTGCCAAAACATACAATACAAAAGGATGGAAACTTTTTCTTTAAAAAGTAAAACATGTAAATTTCCATCTAGAAGACAATAATGGACAATGCTTAGCTTTACCAAAATAGAAATACTTTCCTTTTGGTCATTCTTTTAAGTCTAATTTCCTTTTGGCAACTACTAGGGCAACTAATTTGTCCAACTGTTTGGTATTATAATTCCTCTTCTTACCACCCTTACCTTTCAGTTTCCACATGAGTATAAATTGTGTACGCTTAAAGCTTAAAAAAAAAAAAAAAAATGATGCTAAGGGCGAGTGCACTGCCAAAGTCTAGTTTCAGATCAGCCGTTGGTCATTCTAGCAATGTTGAAGGAGCAAACTAGCTAGAGGTGCAATTTATGAGGTGATGCTCGTGATCCAGGTGGAACATGAAAGCCCGAAGATCTACATGATCACAGTTGCTTAAAATTGTAAGCATGTAGAGATCGTGATATCCAAGTAGAGGTCGAAAGTTGATGGAATTGACAGCCCCAGAGTTGTAACCATTCAATTTCTTGAGTATGTGGAGATTACAACTAAGCTTGTAAGTGAGAGAAAAAAAAAATCAACCTGACCATATCTCAGCGTACGCCTGTGAGCAAAGTCATACAAAACCAGTCTCTTAAGTCACAAATGTCAAGTGGTGTTTAACCAAAAAAGAAAAGAAAAAGAAAAGAAAAAAGAGACAAGAAATCATGTACACTATCCAAATTTGAAAGCCATTAGTTCATGGCTTATTAGTTACTAGGTATGGTATTGAAATTCGAGGCTACAAGGGAGCCATGTGTTCACGTGGGGCAGTGAATCTTTAGGCATGTATTCAATGTGCACCTTAATTGTCACATGAGGATAAAGGCTGGAACAATATAGTCACGTATAAGCAAAAGGAGGCAATTAACAAGCCAGTGCTTGTTCTTACGTGGTGTCCATCTCGGGTGAACGCAAATCAACACAAGCGGCTAGCTGCTTTTGGATCTTCAAGGACAGCACAACTCTTCCTTTAACTTTGCAAATACAAAGAATCAACATGGAAACACGCAGCTCATACGGACGAATTCAGAGTGCCTAAAATCACAAGCTTCAGTATGTAACAGCTTGGAGAGGAACATCGACAGTTGCAAGACGAAGATGAGTACGCAAATGGAGCTTACACACTAGATAGTCGCAAGATAAAGGCAGTGAGACAGATACACAGATAAAGCTCGCACGCCAATAGCCACAAGAAAAAGACAGTGAGAAGGATACACGGACGAAGAGGACCACCGACGCTCGAATCCGTTGGACACCAAGATAAGAAGAACAGAACCTGATGACTTGCTTTTGACTTTAGCACTGACTTAAGAAGGTTGTTCAAAGATGAAGTGGCTTTTGCTTGAAACCGCAAGACACCGAAAGAAGAAGAGCGTAGCTCAGACATGAAGCAAAGATCTCACTATGGTATCGCCTCCAAGGGATGACAATTGGTGCTTGAATTCGAACTGTGGCTATCTCTATGCTCCGGCGCCAACAGCTACGAGGTGAAGACGATGGATGTACGAACAAAGCTACGCACCTATGGCTGTGGAACGAGGGCAGTAAGTGCAATCCAATACCAATAAGTGGACATAGTTTAGAGATGGTGAATGAAGTGCCGAAGCTTGAATTCGTTGGACGCTAAGACAAGAAGACCATAACATTGAGACTCGTTCTGGACATTGACGCAATGAAGAATTAAAGCGATGTCGATTATGCCACTGCCATGAGAAGACCATTTGTGGTTCAAAGAAGGTGCACGGGCACTGTTGATGATAGGGATATTTTAGCCATAAGTTTAATACACCCAAAACATCGCGCAAAAAGGTCGTCGGCACCCACATACCCGTCAGCTTCACGGAAACCAACGGAAGAGTTAGGCCGACGACACCATACGAGGACGACCCCACAAGGAAACTCGACAGACGTCTCCATATGCCGATGAGAATGCTAGGACGGAGCAGATGGCTAACGGATGTGGAGAGGTCGACGGGGTTAAAGAGGCTAACGGGTCTAGCCTGGCTTAACTTGACCCCCATGGATATCTATGTAAGGAAATTTCTCGTATCCCACAATCAACCCTAATCAAAGGAATCCCTACAAGGAAAGGATCCTGCAAAGTACGTGCATTAATGGGGATCTTCCTTACAAAGAAAGATCTTTTCCACCAAGAAACGAAGGTTAGTTCTACACTGCTATAAAAACCCCAAAGCCCTCACGAATCAAGGTACGCATAATTTACCCTAACTCCAGCACTCTAGAGTTGTGAAAGTTTTCTAACTTGACCTTTAGAGGGTATTTGGCCGGTACCACACCGGTACTCTCTGCAAGGTCTCCTTTGTTTCTGTTTCGCAGGTTTTGTCTAGAGTACGTGAGGACCATACGGCTCACTGACGATTTTTGGCATCATCAGTTGGCACCGTCTATGGTGAAGGGTACGGAAATCGTAACAACCATATTACCACTTCCTAGATAAAGAGTTGTATGGTACTTACTCGCTCGATGGCAACCAACAACCATACCGGAGAAGAACCACATACTACTGCCCTTGAAAGATAGGTACAGACCCTAGCTGCGGCTGTGGAACGCCTTACTAAACAGAATCATGACCTAGAGGAACAGCTGCGCCAAAGGGATGCTGGACCCAACAGTCACAAAGAGAAGCAAGAGGGCACCATCGCCGAAAGGAGGGACCAAGAAGGACCAGAAGGTAGTAATACTTCGAGCAGACCAGAGCGACAAGATACCAGCTGTCCATCCGTCACGAAAATAGCACCACCACAAATAGTCGCGGAGATGCAGATAATGAATGAGCGAATGGACTTCATGATGAATGCCCTCAAGGGGTGGGTGTCAAATGACCTTGACGAGTTGGTCCATTGGATGGACTCGCCTTTCATAGCATCCGTCATTTCGTTCCCCCTTCCTGCAAAGTTTCGTATGTCGCAGATAGAAGCCTATGACGAGTCAAAGGATCCTTTGGATCACTTGGAGTCATTCAAAACCCTCATGCACTTTCAAGGAGTAGCGGATGAGATCATGTGCCGAGCCTTCCCAATTATGTTGAAGGGTCCCGCAAGGGTATGGTTCAGTAGATTGAAGCCCAACTCCATTGGTACCTTCAAGGAGTTGAGCACGCAGTTTGCCTTGTACTTTATCGGCGGACACAAGTATAAGAAGTCTACTGCATGCTTGATGAGTATCAAGCAACAGAAGGACGAGACACTGAGGTCTTACATAACTCGTTTCAACAAGGAAGCTCTCTTGATAGACGAAACTGATGACAAGATACTTGTTGCTGCATTCACCAATGGCCTGCGGAAGGGGAAGTTTTTGTTCTCCTTATACAAGAACGACCCAAAGACCATGACATATGTGCTTTATTGAGCAACTAAGTACATGAACACAGAGGACGCATTGCTAGCCCGAGAGGAGAAACCCAAGAAGAGGGAAAGGCAAGAAGATGCCCGGCAGGAAAGGGGACGGAAGATGACTAGAACCAGAGATCAACGGGAGGACAGGCGCTCCAAACCCCCTACTAGAAGTTTCACCAACTTCACCCTGCTGACTGTCCTGATTGATCAGGTGTTGATGCAGATTAAGGATGACACGACCTTGATATGGCCTGACAAGTTAAAGGGAGATCCCAGCAAGAGGTCTAGGGACAAATATTGTCATTTTCATCGGGACCACGGTCACGACATGTCTGGATACTACGACCTGAAGTAGCAGATTGAACCCCTTATTAGACAAGGGAAACTACAACGATTCGTTAGCAAAGAAAGGGCAGATCCACCATAGGACTAGGTTGCTAAAAGAGATAACGAGCGCCCCAGGCCACCCATAGGGGACATAAGGATGATTGTAGGGGGCACTATGGCTTCAGGTTTGTCCAAGAAGGCTCGTAAGACTTACCTTAGGATGGTTCAGAACGTCCAGTTGACAGGCTTCGTCTCGAAAATGGCACGGGTCGACAACCCTATAATTGGATTCTCGGAAGAAGACGCTCGACACCTCCACCACCCACACAATGATGCACTCGTTGTTAGTATTCGGGTAGGGGACTACAATACTCACCGGGTCCTGGTTGATAATAGAAGCTCTACTGATAACCTTTACTACCCGGCATTCCAGTAGATGAGGATCGAGAGAGAGCGACTCATACCAGCCAACGTGCCACTCGTTGGGTTCGGAGGAATAGGGGTATACCCCCTCGGCGCAGTCACATTGCTCGTGACTGTTGGCGACTACCCTCAGCAAATTACTAAGGATGTTACATTCCTTGTTGTCGACTGCTCGTCTACCTACAATGCCATACTAGGCCGTCCTACCCTCAACTTATGGAAGGCTGTGACTTCAACCTATCACCTGATGATCAAATTCCCAACCAAGTATGGAGTATGAGAGGTATGTGGGGACCAAGTGGCAGCACGAGAGTGCTACATAGCAATGCTGGAGATGGACGACCACTTGCAGACCATGAACATTAAAGAACAGAGGGCGGTCGCAGAGCCTGTTGAAGGATTAGAGGAGATACTTCTCGATAACTCTAGGATCGAGAGAACGACTAGGATCAACACCCTCACCAACCCGCCAGTCCGTCAAGCGCTCACGGCATTCCTAAGAGAAAACCAAGACGTCTTTGCTTGGAGTCATGAAGACATACCCGAGATCGACCCTTCAGTCATGCTGCATAGGTTGAATGTGTCATCCTCTTTTCCATCTATCCGTCAAAAGAAAAGAGTGTTCGCCCAAGAACGAGACAGGGCTATAGTAGAAGAAGTCCGCAAATTACAAGATGCAGAGTTCATCAGGGAGATGTACTACCTCGATTGATTGGCCAATGTAGTGATGGTTAAAAAAACCAACGGAAAATAGAGGATGTGTGTAGACTTCATAGACTTAAACAAGGTGTGCCCCAAGGACAGCTACCCCCTCCCGCGGGTTGACATCCTGGCAGACTCAACAGTAATACATCAGTTATTGAGTTTCATGGACGCATTTTCTGGTTACAACCAGATCAAATTGGATGAAACTGGCCAGGAGAAAACTTTGTTTGTCACCAGCCAAGGCCTCTTCTGCTATAAGGTGATGCCGTTCGGTCTCAAGAACGTGGGCGCAACATATCAGAGGCTTATGAACAAAATGTTTGTACATTAGATCGGAAGAAATGTCCAAGTTTACGTAGACGACATGTTGGTAAAAAGCCGAAGGGAGGACGACCAATTGGTCAACCTCAGGGAGACCTTTAACACCCTCCGCTCTTACAACATGAAGCTCAATCCGAGCAAGTGTGCATTCGGGGTGACGACCGGAAAGTTCTTGGGGTTCATGGTGTCTTAGAGAGGTATCGAAGTCAACTTAAACAAGATCTGGGCCATAATGGAGATGGCACCACCAAGGAATGTGAAAGAAGTACAAAGCCTCAACGGCAAGGTGGCCACGCTGAATAGGTTCGTATCAAGGGCAACGGACAAGTGCCTACCTTTTTTCTGCACACTGAAGAAGTCTTTTAAGTGGACGATCGAGTGTTAACAAGCATTTGAAGATCTGAAGGCCTACCTCTCTTCCCTGCCGTTGCTAAGTCCCTTCAAACCAGGGGAAGAACTGTTCCTCTACTTGGCTGTATCCCCGATTGCCGTTAACGCGACCTTGGTCAGGGAAGAAGATAGGGTGCAAAAGCTCGTATACTACACTAGCCGAGCACTCTGTGGAGCGAAGGAAAGGTACCCACTGATGGAAAAGCTCGCCTTCGCTTTAGATATCTAGCTCGTAAGTTCAAGTTGTACTTCCAGGCCCACATCGTGGTTTTCTTGACTGACAAGCCTCTACGACGAGCAATGAGTAATCCCGAAGTCGTCGGACGGATGGCGTTATGGGCGATAGAATTGAGTGAATTTGACGTACAATACCACCCACGTACTGCCATAAATGGACAAGTAGTCGCCGACTTCATTGTAGAGTTCACCAATATGGAAGGCTAGGGGGCAGAAGAACACCCTCAGTGAAGCGTCCACACGAATGGGTTGTCTAACAGACAGGCTGGCGGAGCCGGTGTAGTACTCTATTCCCCAGAAGGGGACGAGATTGAATGCATTGTTCATCTCGACTTTACTACAACAAACAATGAGGTAGAGTATGGAGCTTTAGTGACAGGACTGGATCTCGCTAAAGCTACGGAGGCAACAAGTGTGATTGTGTATTGCGACTCCCAGGTGGTCACTAGTCAGGTGAACGGTGATTTCGAATGCAAAGGGGAAAAGATGAAGAAGTATCTAGAGCAGGTGAGTGTTAGGATTAGTGTCCTTAAATTCTATTGTATGATGCTATGTATGTTATTATGTATGACATTATGTATGACTTAATGTTGTGATTAATAAAGTTGCTTTATTATTATCTAAAATGATGATAACATGAATATTTGGACATTATCATATAGTCCATGAGATGCATAGTATGTGATTTATGTGATTTAGTCACAGAAAATATAAGTCACAAGTTCTTTATAAACTCAAAATTTTAGTTCGTAGTCGGTGATGAAATTGGGCATTTCATCTACGAAGACTATAACATATCAACTAAGATGATTTGTCTTGATTATGGAAGTGGAGACTTCTAGTTGATATGTTGATATGTTTTAAGAGTTAAGACATATTGAACTGGACCGCTGTGAGATTTATTATTCTCCTAATGATTGTCAAATGAATAATAAATCTTACGACTTCTATTTACATGAACTCTTAATCCTGAGAAAATAATGGACCTGATCATGAAGTGTAGGTTGTTTTGATATATCAGAAGTGAGATCTAAAGCAACGGTCAAAACCACAGTATGTTGGGCAGCCACATTTAGTGTTGATGGAACATATATTCTCAAGATGGAATTCATAGTCTCTTAACGAAGATATAAAATATTCCATTGAGATAAGTTTAATGAGTTCAGTTATTCAGGGAGTTAGGCCTAACCACTTTGGTAAGAAATTACTAAAGCATATATTTATGAAATTGGTTTTCATAAATATATGATGAATAACTTAAAAGGATTAAACCAGGTACTCAAGTATTAAGATGTAGTGATTTACAAAATGGCAGTCTTCATTCATAACTTTGTATTACTACGAATATTTTATGAAGGGGTTGCATGTACAATAAAGTCTTGGGATATAATTTATTAATAAGGTCTAGAGTGCAATTATATTTATATAGTGATATTAAATATAATTAATGGTAATTTTGGACTGGTCAAGAGTTGACAGAAAAGCCCAAGGCCCATTGGAGCTAGTGTCTTATTTGTTCCTTTTTGGTTCTACTCCAAGCCACATACTAAAGCCCAATTGGAAAGGCTCAAAAGGCTAGCCCAATTAGATAATCAGTTATAAAGAGAGAAACATACAGAATTTTTGTAAGAACATGAAATGATTTATATGTGAGTGTTGAACACTCTCTAATTCTCTCTTTAGTACATTCATAGAAACTGATTTAGAGACCACACTTCTTGGACATCGAGTGGAATTGGAGTGAAGATTAGAAGTGTTCTCAAGAACTTCTGATCTTTGGTTTTGAATTTCATCGCACCAAGGTACACTCTCTTATTCTTATATTCTGAAACTTACATAGCACATGTTATCAATTGCGAATGAAGTAGATCCGTTAATTTTCCGCTGCATATGTTTTGTATGCAATACAAACATGTATTTTTCCAACAGTGAGGAGACGAGTAGGCGAGCTGCAGGCCAAGTTCGTCTAGATTCCCAGGGAAGAGAACAAGAAAGCTGATCGCCTTGCCAAAACCGCCTCAGCGGAACACACGTAAATCCCATTAAGGTACTTTCTTTTGTCCAGCTCTCACCTTTAATAGACGACGTCGGCGTGTAGGAAATAGACTCGGGAAGCAACTGGACTACACCGATAGTTTCTTACTTTAAAAACGGCACGTTACCTGATGGTAAGGAGGCCGCAAGGAAGTTGAAGGTCTAAGCTGTTGGAAAATTTGGTTTTGTATCTCATACAAAACACACAGCGGAAGCAACAATCACAGATCTACTTCATTTATAGAGATAACATGTAACCTTGAATTCTAGAACAAAGAATAGAAAGCGTACCTTGGTGCAGTGAAATTCAAAACAAAAGATTATAAGTACTTGTGAACATTTTTAATCTTCACTCCAATTCCACTTAATGCCCAAAAAGTGTGGTCTCTCAATCAGTTTCCAATGAGAGAATAAGAGAATGTCCAACACTCACATACAGCATTTCATTCCTTATATGATCTTAATGAAAAAGCCTTATTAAATTCTATATGTTTCTCTTCTTATATATAACTGATTATCTAATTGGACTAGCTTTTTGGGCCATTTCAATTGGGATTTAGTATGTGGTTTGGAGTGGGACCAAAAGGGAACAAATAAGACTCTAGCTCCAATGGGCCTTGGGCTTTTTTGTCAACTCTTGACAAGTCCAAAGTTACCATTAATTATATTCAATACCATTATAAGAATATAATTGCACTCTAAGCTTTATTAATAAATTATATCCCAAGACTTTATTATACATGCAACCACTTCATTAAAATATTCGTAGTAATATAAAGTCATGAATGTTGACTGCCACTTTGAAGATTACTACATCTTAATCCTTGAGTACCCGGTTTAATCTTTTATATTATTCATCATATATTTATGAAATCCAATTTCATGAATATATATTTTAGTAACTCCTTACTAAAGTGGTTGGGCCCAACACTCTGAATAACCAAACCCATTAAACTTATCTCAAATGAATATTTAATATCTCCGTTAAGAGATTATGAATTCCATCTTGAGAATATATGTTCTATCAACACTAAATGCGCCTGCCCAATATACTGAGGTTTTGATCATGACTTATAGATCTCACTCCTGATATATTAAAGCAACCTACACCTCATGATCAGGTCCATTATTCTCTCAGGATTTAGAGTTGATATAAATAGAAGTCGTGAGATTTATTATTCATTTGACAGTCGTTAGGAGAATAATAAATCTCACAGCGGTCCAGTTCAATATGTCTTAACTCTTAAAACATATCAACATATAAACTAGAAGTTTTCACTTCCATGATCAAGACAAATCATATTAATTGATATGTTATAATTTTCGCAGATGAAATGCCCAATTTCATCACCGACTATGAACTAAAATTATGAGTTTACAAAGAACTTGTGATTTATATCTTCTGTGACTTTTCACATAAATCACATACTATGCATCTTATATACTAAGATAATGTCCCATTAGTTCATTTATAGATAGTTTCATATAATTAAACTATTTAATAATTTATGACATACCAATAAATTAGATTTTAGGGCACAAACCCTAACAATCTCCCACTTGCCCTCAAAGACAATTTACCATATATCCGACACTTATCTCTCTTTAGAGTAATTCATAGTCACTTCTAAGGCAAGGTTTGGAAACAAGTTTCAGCTAGATTTATTGCATAAATTATCTTTTCTACTATTACTTTTCACGTACTCATATCTCTCTAATGAGATGATACTTACGCTTAATGTGTATCTTCACCACCTAGGATGAACACATATCTTGAAGTCTAACTTCATGAATCACAATCAAACTACAAGTCAGTATTTGTACATCTAGTAACCATCAAAACTTCACTTTTGTGGACAAGCATATAATCCCTCATTCTCCTAAGATATTTAAGTATATGCTTTACTCCCACTAATTTAAATGATCTTTGATTCAATTGATATTTGCTTACTATGCCCACCGCAAAATAGATATTTAGCCTAGTATTTAGCATAGCATAAAGACTTCCTATCGATTTGATATAAGGAATTGTCTTAATATGCTCTTCCTTTTATATGTCTTAGGACTATAGTCCTTTATAAAGGAACTTTAAACTTAAAATAAAAGAATCTTTTCTTGAAGTATTACATGCTATACTTGGCTAGAATCTAATCTATTTAAGCAGTTTGAGATAGACCCAACATCCTAATTTCTGAATTTTACCCAAAGTTTAATTCTTAGGATGTGACCAGTCTTTCCCAAATACTTTATATCATACTGGACTAGACAACAAAAAATTTCATTGATGACAATAACTCTATATCATTTTAAATGATTAGAATGTCATCAACATACATTAAGAAATTTATTATTCTATATAGCTTTTACACACATAAGGCCTTTTAATACTTGATCAAAATCAAACAATTTGATTGCTTGATCAAAGATGATATTTTATGACCTAGATGCTTGCATTAGTCCATAAATGGACTTTCAGCAACTTGCATACTAATCACCACTGGTTTTTTGCTATGAACAAGTTTAGTTACATCATATAGATGTCTTCCTCAAGATTGCTACTAAAAGAAGCTTTCTTGATATCTATTACTATATTTCATCCAAAATGAAATATAATGAATAAGAGAATCTAGATAGAGTCAAACTTAACTATTGGTGAAAAAAATCTTTTCATAGTCGAACAATTTCTTTCTGAATAAATCTTTTCGTCACTAGTCTTGACTTTGAAGGTTTACACCTTCAAATTTATCAATCTCATTTTCTTGTAGACCTATTTGAAAACAATAGGCTTAATGCAATTAGGCGCCTCTACAAGTTCTAGACTTTAAATAGAATCTAATTCTATTCACATAACCTTGATCCAGTAATCCATATTCATATCATATATTACCTTTACGTAGGACAGATGATCAAATTCATATCCTTGTGGAATGACTTTAAAAGTTTATTTCAAAAGTATGAATTTATTTATTTATTTTTAATCCTCCCACTACGATATTGTACTGGTATAATAATTATTTACAGAATAATGTCTTATGGTATATCTAATACAACATTCTCATTTCTAAATGTATTTTATAGTTATCCTACAACAAATTCTGACATTTTTTTTCTAGAACAATCTACCTTTAAAAGAGCCCTATTCCTCCTTTATGTATGCACTGACATTTCAATGGAGACTATGATTACATCATAAGCTATCTTCCATGAATGCATCATGTATAGGAAATTATGACAATGCTGAATCGAAACATAAATATGTACTTCAGCTCCTTTAAGCACCATGTCAAAAATTATTTCTTATTTAATGTGATTCTATTAAAATAGTAGTTATAGAACAAAAATTTATGACAACTTTATTTTGAGACTATGAACATAATTGCAGGGACATTATATTTTGCATCCATAACCATATAATATGAAACCTGAAAAACATACTATACTAGGTGCAACGACAAACTAATCCCGCAATTAATATTCCTCAGCATAGAGTGAATACCAACCACTATGATCAGGCGATAATTTTTCTCATTATTAATGCCATCATGGTAACTCTTATCCAACAAAAATAATTTGCCGCTCTTCCTTTGGCCTCTAAGTAATAATAGCAAGAACTCAGCATAGAGGATACTATCAAACTTAGTCTAGTGTACACCATTGCCTAGAACCATGTGTAGCCACATAACTCTACCCTTGTAAGGTTTAATCTTGTAGTACCATGATGCAAAACACCCTCTGCATGGAACGCAAGGCTCGAGGCCAAGACGAGGTGCTTGCCCACACCACTATAACCCGGAAAGTTCAATCTTGTAATACTATGAAATAAACACCCTCCGCATGAAACGCAAGGCTCGAGGCCAAGACGAGATGTTTACCCCACACCACTATGAACCGACAATGGAGGTCGTGAGATCCAACCCTTGTATCTCTCTCCCACTAGAAATTTTAAAACAAGTGAATTGTCATGAAATCATTGTGATCCAATCACAATTTTAACCCAACACATCAAATGTGTTTAATTGTTTAGATTTAATGTGATGTTACTAAGTCACGTCACAATAGCGTAACAAGCATTCGCGCAATCACAAAGAAGTTTAACCTTATAATCCGTGAAGTAAATACCCTCCGCATGGAATACAAGACTCGAAGTCAAGACAAGGTATCTATTCACATTACAATAAACTTAACAAAAGGGTTATTTCAGCACTCCCACTCATTATTTGAGTTTTTCTTTAAATAATTGTGATCCCATCACAACTAATAACCTTGCACTTGATAAAGACTCTAATCTCATTAGAATCACTAACTAAAATGGAAGTTCTAAACTATTTAGAATTCCTTAAACACTAATGAATCAAAAATTAGTTATATAGAACTCTATCCTTAATTTACTAGATAAAGTATTCTAATCTCATTAGAAACTATATAACTTTAATTAGAATTTTAATCTCATTAAAAACCTTTAATTAAAATAAATTAAGGACTTTTAATCATAAAACAATTTAGGACTAAGAGTTCTATTTAACTAACATCTTTGATCTCATTAGGTCTTTTAGTTAGATAATGATTAATAAATGTCCTTAACTTTTAAGAACTATAAAATTAATCATTATATATAAAACCATGTGTAATCTCATCACACATTACCTTGCCTTTTTATCAAAGTTTTAACACTTAATCAAAAAGCAAGTGAAAATTCAAAATTTAGTGCTTTTGATCGGTCGAACCTATTATTCGATCGATTGAAAAATGAAGAAATTCATCACAAAGCTTCTGCCTCGTTCGATTGATTCTCGATTCCTGTTCGATCGATCGAAATTATCATTCGATCGGTCGAAACGAATTCTCGATCGATCGAGACAATGAAGAATTTCATCATAGAGTTTTTGCCTGACTTGATCGGTTCTCGATTCCTCTTCGATCAATCGAAAAGTACATTCGATCGATCGAAAGGAATTCCCGATCAATCAAAAATCGTATAACTGAATTTTTTCAGAATTTTCCATCAACCGTTTTTGATAGTTTTTGCAATTTTCCATCAAAAACACCTTTTGATTTTATGAATGAGGATTCATAGATCAAACATTAAGGTTTTCAAGAACCATAATAATGCTAGAAACTTTCAAAACATAATCCTAATCTCATTAGGAATAAATTTCATAATCCTAGCATTAACATGAGAGTATCAATATCATTCATAAAAAAAAATATATAATGCAAGGCAAGCAACAATATGATGAATCCTTTATAAACAATGAAAGACGACACCTTCATAAAAGGATATACTTTGGGCCACTTCATCCTATACAAACGTTTTGCATATGAACCCATATATATATAATATACGGATTCAATAGAATCCTTGATGTATACTAACTCCATGAATACGGCACTATAACTTGATGCATAATCATGACACCGCACCATAACTTGATGCATAATCACGATACGGCACCATAACTTGATGCATAAACATGGGTCATTGATAATACGAACCAATATGTATATCTCATATACTAAAACATGGCATATGCTACGGTTATCGAATAAAATTTAGTTACCAACTATATCCAAGCAGTGCATAACGAAAAGCTCATGCTTGACCGATATACCTTTTTCATTTGTATTCTTAAACCTTAATCCATGTTTTTCACAAAAGAGTACGATCAAGGACACAATTATGCAGAAACTTTACTGCAGAAAATTAAATCACCAAAAAAACTATTTTCTTTGATTCTAAAAACTCAATCACATGTTATACAAGCATGATATTGAAGATCGCTCTAATACCAATTGTTGGAAAATCTGGTTCTGTATCTCATACAAAACACACAGCGGAAGCAACAACCACGGATCTACTTCATTCATGAGAGATAACATGTAACCTTGAATTCTAGAACAAAGAATAGAAAGCGTACCTTGGTGTAGTGAAATTCAAAACAAAAGATTATAAGTACTTGGGAACACTTTTAATCTTCACTCCAATTCCACTTAATGCCCAAGAAGTGTGGTTTCTCAATCAATTTCCAAGGAAAGAATAAGAGAATGTCTAACACTCACATACAACATTTCATTCCTTATATGATCTTAATGAAAAAGCCTTATTAAATTCTGTATGTTTCTCTCCTTATATATAACTGATTATCTAATTGGGTTAGCCTTTTGGGCCATTCCAATTGGGCTTTAGTATGTGGCTTGGAGTGGGACCAAAAGGGAACAAATAAGACTCTAACTCTAATGGGCCTTGGGGTTTTCTGTCAACTCTTGACAAGTCCAAAGTTACCATTAATTATATTCAATACCACTATAAGAATATAATTGCACTCTAGGCCTTATTAATAAATTATATCCCAAGACTTTATTATACATGCAACCCCTTCATTAAAATATTCGTAGTAATACAAAGTCATGAATGTTGACTGCCACTTTGAAGATTACTACATCTTAATTCTTGAGTACCCAGTTTAATCCTTTATGTTATTCATCATATATTTATGAAATTCAATTTCATATATATATACTTTAGTAACTCCTTACTAAAGTGGTTGGGCCTAACACTTTGAATAACCAAACCGATTAAACTTATCTCAAGGAAATATTTTATATCTCCATTAAGAGGTTATGAATTCCATCTTGAGAATATATGTTCCATCAACACTAAATGCGGCTGCCCAACATACTGAGGTTTTGATTGTGACTTATAGATCTCACTCCTGATATATCAAAGCAACCTACACCTCATGATCAGGTCCATTATTCTCTCAGGATTTAGAGTTGATATAAATAGAAATCATGAGATTTATTATTCATTTGACAGTCGTTAGGAGAATAATAAATCTCACAGCGGTCCAGTTCAATATGTCTTAACTCTTAAAATATATCAACATATCAACTAGAAGTCTCCACTTCCATAATTAAGACAAATCATCTTAGTTGATATGTTATAGTCTTCGTAGATGAAATGCCTAATTTCATCACCGAACTACGAATTAAAATTCTGAGTTTAAAAAGAATTTGTGATTTATATCTTTTGTGACTTTTCACATAAATCACATATTATGCATCTCATGGACTAAGATAATGTCCCATTAGTTCATTTTAGATAGTCTCACATAATTAAACTATTTAATAATTTATGACATGCCAATAAATTGGATTTTAGGGCACAAACCCCAACACAAGCAGCACGATTCGTTTTGATAAAGGATGTCTTGTACAAGAGAGGTTTCTCCTGCCCGTACCTAAGGTGCTTAAGCCCCGAAAAGCAGACTATGTCATGAGAGAAGTCCATGAAGGGATCTGCGGGAACCATTCTAGGTCACGGTCGTTGGTGCACAAGCTGATTCGGGTTGGGTACTATTGGCTCACCATGTAGAAGGATGCCCAAGCTTATGTCAAAGCATGCAATAAATGTCAAAGGTTCGGCCACGTCATCAAACAGCCCTCAGAAGAGCTCACTCCAATGACGGCCCTATGGCCTTTTGCTCAATGGGGGTTGGACATCAAGGGCCCATTCCTAATAGCGATGAGACAGCTAAAGTTCCTAATGGTTGGCATAGATTACTTTACCAAATGGGTGGAAGCTAAAGCCTTGGCCACCATCACAGAGAAGAACATACGAAGCGTTGTATGGAGGAACATCATTTGCAGGTATGACATACCTAGAGTACTGATCTCAGATAACGGGAAGTAGTTCGACAACGACTCGTTCAGAGATTTTTGCTCGCAATTGGGGATCAAGAATCATTACTCTTCACTCACCCACCCTTACGCCAACGGACAAGTCGAGGTAACGAACCGATCCTTGCTCAAAATTATCAAGACTTGGCTTGAGGGGGCAAAGGGTATATGGCCGGAAGAATTGCCAAGTGTTCTATGGGCACATAGGACGACGGCGAGGACGCCTACAGGAAAGACACCGTTTCGACTAGCATACGGAAGCGAGACTGTCATCCCAGCTGAGGTTGGACTTATAAGCTACAGAGTGGGAAACCATGACGAGAGCAAGAACGATAAAGCTATGCGTTTGCAGCTTGACTTGGTGGATGAGGTTAAAGCAGTGGCTGAACAAAGATTAGCGCGGTACTAGAACCTCATGGCCAAGCACTACAACTCGAGAGTCAGGCATAGAGACTTTCAGGTTGGAGATCTCGTCTTGAGAAATGTGACAGGCGCTATAAGAGATCCCTCCCAGGGAAAGCTAGGACTTAATTGGGAAGGACCCTATAGGATCACTTCATGGCAGAGAAAGGGTACCTACCACCTGGAGATGCTAGACGGGCAAAAGTTGCACCACCCGTGGAACACAGAGCACTTGAAGAAATACTACCAGTAGACAATAGCATGAAGAACAACACTCCTCATTTCCAGTTTACTTCCTTTTAGTTAATTTTTGCTACCAGTTTACTTCCCTTTAGTTAATTTTTGCTATCTACAATACTTTTTAAGCCATAAAGGTAGCTTTTTATTCTTTCAAGGACAATTTTTTACTTATGCACACATTTATCACAATAAGAGGAGTTATTCAAATATGACCTGTGTATGCACGTGCCTTTGTGAAACTACATCTGTGATCAAGTCCACTAGTGGACGAATTCATTAAGTCCATAAGTGGACGAGTTCATCCCATGGGGATGCATTAAAATTATTAAGTCCACAAGTGGACAAGTTCATTATTAGGTCCACAAGTGGATGAGTCCATCCCATAGGGATGCTTTGAAATTATTAAGTCCACAAGTGGACAAGTTTATTATTGGGTCCTCTCATCGTTAAGTCTATAAGTAGACGAGTCCACCAAAGTAGACATGTTCATCCTAGATATTCACCATCGTTTGGGGGACAAGTACATCCTAACATAGATAGACGAACATACACATATCTCAGAATAAAGATCAACACATAGGAAAAATATACTAAAAGCGATGGATGTAAAATAATAAAAAGACACCATAAATAAAATGAAGTGTTTACAAACAAGTCCCAAAAACAGAAGGGCACTTAATATTGTTTGAAAATGAGATACAAGAAAAATAAAAAAAATTGAAACTAAGCTGGAAGGTTCGGGTGACTTGAGAAGGAGGGTTCTCGTCGTCTTCAGCTGGAGGGTTCTGGGCGTCTTGGGCGGAAGGGTTCCCGGCGTCCTTAAGAGGAGGATCATTAGCAGATGGAGCCAAGGGAGCGATAGGCCCTTTGACAGCAAGTTGAGCAAGGACCACATTGTCATCTTTTGGATCCCGCTCTGACTGAGTAGAGTCGTCGGTCTCCTCACGGACGGTGTCGCCACCTGTAGGGGTCGTTGGCAGAGGGTCGCCTATGGTGACTTTGGATAAATCCAAGTTTGGGTAGATGGACCTGACCTGTTTCAGGCAGTCCTCAAACCCGTCACCATAGTAGACTGCACAGGCATCAATAAAAGGCTGCGAAGCCTTGAATTCTGTTATGGCGTCAGCCTTGGCCGTCTCCACCTGCCCACAAATAGCCGTTAGCTCTGCCTCCAGATTCGCTTTTTCCTTTTGCGCCTTCTCTCGGAGACGGGCTTCCTCCTTCAGCTTCTCAGTTAAAGCTATCACCTCCTTGTTAAGCATACGAAGGGCCCCCTTGTATTGCTTTTGCTTGTTGGTCAAGGTCTCGTTACGCTTACGAAGACGGTTGATCACCCCTTCTTGAGCAACACTCCTATCTTAAAGCGCTTTCATACGCACCAACGCCTAAAAACAAGACAACCGTCAGCCAGTTAATGAACAACAGTAAAAGAAAGTTAAAAAAAAGGGACGTACCCTAGAGAGGTCAAAAAGACCTGACGCCCCTAACTCTTCTGTCGTCTGCTTGGCACAAGGATCCAAGTCTGTGTCCTTGATGATTGACTCAACCATCTCAACGGCATGTTCCTTATGCGTGAGAAGACGACGGACGGTTCCCTGAGTGACGGGACCAGTTGTTGTCATTAAACCCTTGCCAGCTCTATGGCTAGGTTTGGGAGGTGACGACTTCTTTGGTTTGTCACTTGCAGGGTGGGCCGGTCCTTTCTTGAGTGGACGGTCGTCCTTCCCTTCGCTCTTTTGCTTGGACGACCCTTGGGTGACGCCCTTGGGAGCTGACGAGGAGGCCCCCTCTTTCTCTTTCTACTTGTGCGTTGCAGCTGATGCCCTTACCAGGGCTCTTTGCCTTGCTGCCTCCATCTCTGCAAAGGGTAAGAGACGGACGTTAAATAAGCAGACGAAAAGAAGTAGACGGAAGGAATGACAAAAAAAAATTAAGAACTTACGCCGTCAAGAGTAGGTGTTTAATCTGCGAGCTGTAGGCGTCGGTACAGGACCACTGCAATAGGCGTGCAACGTGTCAAGGGTGATCAGGTCTCTGCACTTCCGCTCGTCGAAGGGGATCTCAAGCACCCGACGGATGAAAGCCTTCTGCTCGTCGGTTATGCGTGGACGAACACTAGCTAAAGAAGAAAAAAGCAGACGACGTTAGACACTTAAACAAATAAATAAAGAAAAAATGAAAATGCAGACAGTACTAGACCTGAATCCTTGAAAATATCCCAAGTATTGTCAAAACCATGAGGCATCGTCACCCACTCTTCCCGACGGCATACCTAATCCGTCTCTTGAACAAAAAAGTATCTACCCTTCCAATTTCTATTGGAGTCGGGCATGTCCGACACCAGCCTAAATGTCTTCTTCCTTGCTGCAAAATGATATATCCCCTGAGACGATGAGATATGTTGGGGTCTGTAGCACCAAAAGAACTTGTCCAATGTAAGCTGACGATTCCCCCCACTAAGACGACCCTAGAGGATTTCAGCCCCTATGAATATCCTTCAAGCATTTGGGGCAATTTGGCTGACGGACAGACAAAGGAAAATGGCCAACTGACGGTGTAGCGCCGCCAGAGGCAATCTCAATCCTGCCGTGAACATGGCATCATACATGCTGACGTCCACGGTCTTCCTAGAGTAGCACTTTTCATACTTTCCAGGCAGATGGATTGGAATGTTATCAGGGATTTGGTAACGATCCCTTAAGTTATTAAAAATTTTGGTTGTCATCATCGGCTTAAAATCATTGACGATCCATATCGCAGGAAGAATGAAGGGATGGGTATGACCATCCCCTCGGCTTCTTGAACTTCCCTCCACAGAAGCTCCCCTATCGCTCTCATCCTTATCTTCATCATCTTCTCCCTTGAACTCCCCCTCATTCTCTCCTTCACCCTCGTTGTACTCATCCTTATCTCCCTCTCTTTCCTCTACTTCCTCTCCGTCATAGTTTTCCTCCTCATTGACAGAAGAATGGGTAGACGGTTCCTTCTCTGATGACCAGGACAAGCCCTCCTTGGGCCCATGACCTGACGTGCAGACTTCGTCATAGCTCGCTCCCTCACGGATTGACGACGACTGCTCACTCGTCGTTTCACTATCTCTTGACCTCTATTCACCTACAAGTGACGGAGGTATTCTAAGAACCTAGTTGATGGGTCTCTCTATAGAAGTAATGACCAACTAGAAAAACGGAAATAGAAAAGGAATGAAAAAGAGAAGACTTACAAGGTTAATAGACGAGTCTGTAGAGGTGACAGGATCAGCAAGTAGACGGCAGTAAAAATGACGAAATGACAGCTCTTTCTTTCTTAAGATTTGTAAAGATGAAATAAGGAAAAATGAAAAGAGGTGGTGAACTATTTGTAGAGCGAAGAGGCACGACAAATGAAGTGACGCCTGTGACTGGAAACAAGGCCAACTAGCAAGTGCCACGTGTCACCTAGCATTTAAGCTTAAGGATGCCTACACCATTTAATGACACACTTGCCGAAAAAACTCCTAATTAATGGTCATAAATACTCTAATACTCCGTGGCCCGTCAGCCAAAACTGACGGTACCACGAAGTAAGGGGTAGCTGATAGGGATATTTTAGCCATAAGTTTAATACACCCAAAACATTGCGTAAAAAGGTCGTCAGCACCCACATACTTGTCAGCTTCACGGAAACCAACGGAAGAGTTAGGCCGACGACACCATACGAGGACGACCCCACAAGGAAACTCGACAGGCGTCTCCATAGGCTGATGGGAATGCTAGGACGGAGCAGATGGTGGACGGATGTGGAGAGGCTGACGAGGTTAAAGAGGCTGATGGGTCTAGCCTGGCTTAACTTGACCCCCACGGATATCTATGTAAGGAAATTTCTCATATCCCACAATCAACCCTAATCAAAGGAATCCCTACAAGGAAAGGATTTTGCAAAGTACATGCATTAATGAGGATCTTCCCTACAAGGAAAGATCTTCTCCACCAAGAAACGAAGGTCAGCTCTATAATGCTATAAAAACCCCAAAACCCTCATGAATCAAGGTACGCATAATTTACCCCAGCTCCGGCACTCTGGAGTTG
Organism: Notholithocarpus densiflorus; assembly: GCA_030021035.2. Lineage (NCBI taxonomy): Eukaryota > Viridiplantae > Streptophyta > Magnoliopsida > Fagales > Fagaceae > Notholithocarpus > Notholithocarpus densiflorus. Next base: position 995,562 of record JARYZH020000009.1, on the reverse strand, counting down.
TGAAAGTTTTCTAACTTGACATTCAAAGGGTATTTGGCTGGTATCACACCGGTATTCTCTGCAAGGTCTCATTTGTTTCTGTTTCGCAGGTTCTGTCTAGAGCATGTGAGGACCGTGCGGCTCACTGACGATTTTTGGCATCATCAGTTGATAAGCCTACGATGATAATCACAAGGACTTTGACTGGATCTCAATACACCGGTGAAGTAGATATGGCAACAACGAATGTCAAGGTGAAGCAAGGAGCGGCAAGAGCTCTCTAGATCTGATGAGACAGCACAAGTGATATTGATGCTCAAACCCACATGAAGCCAAGATGAGAAGACTACATAGACAAAGTGAGGAGCAGACAGCAAGGGTAATCACAACGTTCAAGCCTCCGTAATAAAGCGAACAGTAATAGATGTGCAAGGAAGACATCAAGAGCAATTGGAAGAGAAGGTGAGGGATGCTAATTGCTAAGGTGACAAGATCCGTTGGAGGTTGCACCGCTGCGGCAATTTCTGCACCCCTGCAAAAAGAAAAGAAAACTTGTATTAGAGAACAACTAGAGGGCAGAAGATAAGAAACCCTAGACTGGAGTGAAAGTGGAGTGCCTACCGTGTCCAATATATAGAGGGAAATTGACACATTTCTTAAAAAAAATAATTAATTAAAAAAAATCCCCCTCAATCAGGAGACGCCCAAGGCAAAACAGCAAATCACAAGGGAACGACATAATTGATTTCTATCCAATATCAGTCAATGCCCAAAGGGAAGGCCGAAGGTAGCACGTAAAGGAAAGAAAATTTTGATTACAATCAATTTCAGGGCGTAAAAGGAAAGGTTGGGAGGGTGAGAAATTAAATCACTGAATCAGCTAAGGAAACAAATCACCGGTTAATAGGAAAACAAATTTTCAACGGTGGGAGTCTTATACAAAAGGGAAGTAAGCATTGGATTGCTCATCAAGGTTTTGAGAATCAAATTAATCTCAATAGTATTTGAGGGTCAACTTTGCGTGGTCAAGCCAAGCAGGAGGGTTAATTTTGATCATTGACATTGTACCCCAATGTGATGTGCTAGGCTACCTTTTTTGCATTAAGTGTTGAAAGTCATGCACGCCAAGGAAGCAGACGAGCAAGCCACGGCTATGTATGAGAAAAAAAAAAAAAAAAAAGAGAAGAGAAGGGTCTCACACACGCAGGCCCAAAGCTTGATGGTCTAAAGTTGAAAGAAATGAACAACGTAAGCTGTATTGCCATATAGGACAAAGCTATCTTGCAAACAAATCAAAGCGCACTTATAAATAATAATAATAATAAAAAGTTAAAAAAAAAAAAAAATCAATCAAGAAGATGGTGGACTTCAATCCTAGTCTCATGCATCACCATCATGCATGAAACCAAATCTTGAAGTGGCGGTATTTGTAGACATCAAAATTTTATGATGTATTCACAACCATCTGATTGTTCATGATCAAATATTTGTGATCAAATTAATCTCCAATTAATGATGTGAATGATCAGCCAATGAATTCAAGTCACGTGGTAGCATTAAATGAAAAAAGTCATATGACAACGTCAAAAGAAAAGACTCATATGGACTGTTCTTATTAAATGCAAGACCAAAATTAAGGTCAAATTTGAATTTAAATTCAAAATTTGTAATTAACTCTCAATAAATGCTAAGAGAAAATTCCAAATTAAATATTATTGAGTTACCTATAAATAGAGGCTTCTCATATGAGAAAAAGGACAGAAAACTTGGAGAGAAAAAACTCTATTGACATTGCCAAAATAGATAGTCATCTCTAAGTCCAAAAGAGCATCCTTGCTCCCTCAAAATCAAGGCTCATTTCTACTTCTTCAAATCAAAGTAGGGAGTTTCTTTCAATTTAGTTCGAGATCAAGCCAACGGCCCTCAACTCCAAATCAAAACTCAAAATACATCCAATCACACATCCAACTCGAAGACATCAAAATACGATTCAAGATCAAATTTCATAGCCCTTTGGATCGTAAAGTTTCTTGGAGATCGAATTAGAGGAGTTTTATTATATTCTTTCATTGTAAAGAGTCATACAGAGGATTGTACTCACATTTATACAAATCAATATAAATTGATAATTTGTTATACTATTTTGTGACTGTATGATTTTTCTTTTACGAAAATTGTGTGTACGATCACTTTCTTAAAAAGTATAAAAAGTTCAAAAAATTAATTTTTTTTTTCTATAAAAATTTTTTAAAATATTTTTTAAATCAATAACATCAACTTTTTCTATCATTAAAAAAACTGTAAAATTTTGTTGTGAGCTGTGACTAGACTTTTTAAGACCTCGATCTGTTGGATAATGTTTGGGTTAAGAAAACCATGCAAAAAGGTCGGTTGAACATGTGGCGAGAAACAAGAGGATTGAGGTTGGTGCAGGCTTTTTAGCATGCAAATTTGTGAGGAAAAGAATCACAAAAGATAGTTTTCTCTTATTTGGGAAGTTAATTTGTCAGTGCATGCATTTACCTAAATGATACACAACACAAGTGTTACAACAAGATAAAAAACAAATGATACACTTGTTCATCTCCCTTAAAACTCTCACTCTTACTTTATCACGTCACTTTGGTCACCGACTCCCTGAATTTCAAAACATGTTGACTGTGACTTTCGAATCTCTACCTGTCTTAGATATTTTCTGCATTACATTTTAAAAAATGAAACATCTTTCATTAAAAAAAAAAAAAAAAAATCAAACTATCTTGTAAGGTCTCCCCCATGTATACTATTTAGTCTTTCATATATAATATTTGATATATTTTATGATTAATTCTACACAGATGTCACAACCTCATGACACACGCGTAGGAGGTTGAATCTTCCATGAGAATTAATGCATTAGATTATTCTTGATTCATGTAATAAACCTGAAAAACAAGTATTAAATTTTAATCATGTAAGATGTACTAGTATAATTGATCTAAATATATATAAAATAAGAATAACTGTGATTGTCATGGAATATACCTGTTTAGCTGATTTTTTTTATTTTTTATTTTTATTTTTTGACATTACGATGGAAGGAACCTCAAAGAAAAATAAAGCCAAATCTTTTATTGTATGTGCTTGTTAGATTTTTGACAATAAATAATTAATATGTAATATTTTAAATTCTTCAATTAAATTCAACCATATAATCTTAAAAAATAGTAACCATATAAGACAATATTATATCCATATAATTGTGTTACATTAATCAATAAATAATATAATTAAATATAATTGGAGAACTAATTACTTATATTATTTGCTCAAAGATTTTTTTTTCTTTCTTTTAAAAGTCCAATTGTGCCAACAAAGGTTAACTACTTAATTTTTCTAACAAAGATATGACTCTGCTGTTGGACACGTGTATTATTTCTGTTTTTATTTTATTTTATTTTTATTTTATTTTATTTTTTTATAATAGTCTAACGTAATCGTGAATTCGTGATTTGTATGATTTTTTTTTTAAAAATTATATCTTTTACCAAAAAAAAAGAAAAAAAAAAGTAATCGTAATTTGTATGTTTTATGAGAAGGTTCCTCTTCTTGTCTTTGTCCACTTCTTTTTCATGCTTTAATATCAGTATTTTGAAACAGTAAGCAAAGCAACTCACACATCCATTCTTGCTTTGGTCTGTGTTGTCATTGTTTTTGGAAAGTATAAATTGATAATGTTTCAGCAAATACTAGTATATTCTTGATACTTGATAGTTGAGTTGATACTGTTTTGAGAAACTCTACAATTAGAGATCTCTAGAGATGTGGATGACAAAGTAGGTGGTGACTTGTTTTTTGTTTTTTTGTTGCACTAAGATTAATAGAAGGTCTTTTAGTTGAAACATGAAAGTAACTAAAATGGGTTGCCTCAAATTCAGGTAACTTATTTGGACCAGTGTTTTTTCTAGGCTTCACTATCTTGTTTTGATTGTTTCTTTTCTTTTTCTTGGGTTTGTTAGATGCTGGAAAAGTTTTTTCTAAGCTTCACTGTCTGATTAGGTTCACTTTTTTTTTTGTCTATGGATCAAAGGGTTGGTTGAAGCGGTAGAAAGAAAAGATTTTGTATCATATTTTTAGTCTCTTGTCTCCTTCTGGTTGATGGGGTTAAATAGAGAAGCGTCCAGAACTGGAAAGGTTTAATAGGGTCTACAGGTATCTATTTCTAGCACGTAGTTTCAGTATATTCTTTGATTCTCACAAAATGGAAATTCAAATCCTTTTGTCTAACAATTTTTATTTCATTCATCCTTAGCTCCTTCACTTTGCTCAAGCATCTGGGTTATTTTTATCTCAGATTATAGTAAATTCTTTTATTTTCTTTTTGTTGAGTATAGGGATATTTCCAATCAAAGTCAATTCATACACACTGAAACCATCATATGTTTCACTGAATCCAACCTATATGAGAATAAAAGTGAAGTAGTTGAAGAATTGTAGTTTATGTGATTCTAGAGGGTTAGGAAAGTCTGAAGTTTTATTGTTACAAGGCAAAAGTGAATCATGAAGGAGATGTCTCCACCCATTTCCTTTCCATTTAGGCCAGATAATATGATCTGTAATGATTCATTGATAACAACCCACAAGGAAATCAATGGGCTCAAGTTTCTTGCCAACACAACCTTCTTGTTGTCAAAACCTACAACAAAGCCAAATCCATCTTATGATTCAATTTCAGGTGGAAAAGAAGGTTGTGGTAGTAATATTCCACAAAGTAGAATTAGTACAGTATCACAATCTGCAGAAGTAGAGAACAGGGAAGCAGGAGGAACCACTGTGTCAAATTTCGTTACTAAAAATGGAGGTGATAAGATTGATTGGAGAAGCCAGGAAGATGTGCTCATGTCATTAGATGGGAATAGTTCTGAGATAAGTACAACTGTGATGAATTTTGAGATTGTTGACAAGTCCAAATTGAAAGAATCAAATGTTGAGTTGGAGCATGCACAAGATCCTTTTGCAATGGTGTTGGATCTTGAGAGTAAGAAAAGCAGCGGATGTAATGGATCTGATCCAAAATTATTTACTGCTCCTTCTGAGCCTGGGGTGCTGCAGGAAAAGAAGATATGTAGAACAAGTAGCAAAAATATATTTGAACTGGATTCTCATCCCCTTTGGGGTTTCACATCCATGTGTGGAATGAGGCCACAGATGGAAGATGATGTTGCGGTTGTACCCCGATTCTTGCATATTCCTGCTAGAATGCTGTTGAATGAACATGTTCCTAATGGCATGAATCATCATTCAAGTCCTTTAACTGCCCATTTCTTTGGTGTCTATGATGGTCATGGCGGCTGTCAGGTATGGTTATGCCACTTTTCTTCTAATTTCTCATTAGATTATACGTGTTCAAGTTTATTGATTTCATTGGAGGGGCTTTATTTTTATAGGTTGCAAATTATTGCCACGAACGTCTACATTTGGCTTTGACTGAGGAGATAGAAATTTCCAAAGCGAGCTTGTCCGATGGATGTACTGGGATTAGTTGTCAGGAGCTGTGGAAGAAAGCCTTCCTCAATTGTTTTGTCAAAGTTGATGAAGAGATTGGGGGAGTTCACCGTGGCAACAGTGGAAGCAACTCTGAGATTAATCAAATACCTATTGCCCCTGAAACTGTTGGTTCTACTGCTGTGGTTGCCATTTTGTGTTCAACCCACCTAATAGTTGCAAATTGTGGGGATTCAAGAGCAGTTTTGTCTCGTGGAAAAGTGGTTATTCCATTGTCAGTAGATCACAAAGTAAGGCATGTCTTTGTAGTTTTGCACTTGGTCACAGAGAGTCCCTCCCTGAGATATTAATCTTTCTAGTTACCTTTATGCTGTTTTCAGCCAAATAGAGATGATGAATTTGCAAGGATAGAAGCTGCAGGAGGCAAGGTCATAGAATGGAAAGGGTCCCGTGTTTTTGGTGTTCTTGCAATGTCCAGGTCCATTGGTATGCATCTTTGATATTTGATCTCAGGAAAATGATCATCTCGTTTGAAATTGATCCATTTTATTGTTTAAATTAAATATTATAAATCTAAATATATATTTAGTGTCATGTCACATTCTCTATACTATTAGATCAAAGAAATCAACTATAAATATCTTAGTTGTCTGATTATTTTTATGAGTTCAAAACTAGAAATAAACATGTAAGAGTGAATGACTGGCAAAAAAAGTATATGAACTAGCTGCAGAAAGCGAACAATGATCTCGTCACACCAAAGACAACCATATAGGGATCACATTGTATACACATGCACGGCCACATACACATACTTAGTGTCAATATCATAATGACATCTTGTTGATGCCATAACATTGCTCAGTTTAACAAGAGTTCCTTTTCATGTAGGCTATTCCAGCATTTCTGAGCTGATAGCTTCCTATATTTTAGTTGCCACTAACACTGAAACTATTATTCATGCACAAGAACATTTGGTTTAAGTTAATTAATGAACTTCCCAATCAGAAAACCTCTAGAGATCCTCCTAATTTATATAGAGAACATGCTATACCATTTTGATTGAAATGTCCTAATTCCATGCCGATGAAGGTGATCAATCTGACTTCTGATTCGCTCTATCGTCCTCAGGTGATAATTACATGAAACCATGGGTCATTCCGGATCCAGAAGTGATGTTTGTTCCCCGGTCGAAGGAAGACGAATGCCTGGTTTTGGCCAGTGATGGTTTATGGGATGTCATGACAAACGAGGAGGTTTGTGATATTGCAAGAAAACGGATCCTTGTGTGGCACAAAAAGCATGGTAATACCCTACCCGCAGAAAGGAATGATAGCGTTGATCCTGCAGCTCAAGCTGCAGCAGAGTACCTCTCAAGGCTTGCTCTCCAAAAGGGAAGTAAAGACAACATCACTGTCATAGTGATAGACTTGAAAGCTCAAAGGAAGATTAAGAGAAAACTCTAATAGGAAGTTCACCCATCTACTGGAATATTTGAGATATGAGATAATAGATCAGTAATATGGTCCAGCCCTTCAATTTTTACATGGGCTGATTGTGATACGTAGAGTTTTGTATACTGAAAGTTGCAATACAGACTACAGAGTACATTTTAATTAGATTTGTCATGCACCTCCTTCCTGAGCTGGTTTAGGTAATAAGTTAATAGCGAGTATTTGCAGTTTTTATTGTCATCTTGATATGAATATATACTCGTACAGCCACATTGTTGTCCAGTCAGGGACTTAATTTGTAATTTAATTGCCCTATGTTTTAGTTTCCTCTTGCAGCAAGTAGGAAAATTGTCCAGGAATCAAATTCCACCACAATCTTTCCGAAACCCAAACCAAGTTAAGATTATCGAAATTCTGCTTGCACTAAGGTTTGTGCGAAAAGCTCAAAGAGAGTTCAACAAATAATGATCCCCCCAACACCCTAACAAATAAAAAACCATCACGTAAGAAGCATGGACACATATATGAGTAACAGACGACAATTTTTGAAAAAATAGGACACGAACATAGTGAAACATATCTATTAAATAATTATTAAATATATTTATATATTTATATTTTCTATATATTATTAAGCATTTATTTTTCATGTAGTGCAGTATATCAAATTAAGAGTAATAATGGATAATAAAGCAAATTCATAACTATTAAAGGATGTTTAGAAAATAGAATAAGAACAAAGAATAAATATATTTATTAATTTTCAAATACGCTATTACTATTTAGAGCATGGATGCTCCTTTTGTTTTGTGAAATGACATTTGATTCCTCTTGTTCTCATGTCCCGGCTATGTCCTTTATTTTATTTTTTTATTATTTAAATGACAAGGTTGGGACATGCATGCAGAAGTATCTCAAATGTATCAAGTGTCCAACATAGGTACGACACCCTAAATAAAGTGTATGTGCTTCCTAGCCCACCACCAAACCAAAGTTTGGAGAAGAGGCTATATATATATATATATATATATATATATATATATATATATGTGTCAACATGTTATGACGATTTGAGATATGAGAAAATCACTTTAACTCACACAAAATCATAACTGTTTGATGGGGACTATCACTTTCGAGGTACATCCTATAACTCCCACATCTCCTAGAATACACGTTTGCAATCATATTTAAAAGCATTTTTGATCTTTTTGCTTTTGATTTTTCTTTGCATATTTTCTTTTTAAGCAAATCATGCATGGGCATATAAGAGATAGAAAAGAAATACCCAATTATGTTAAGCATTTGACATTCCAATTTTGCTATGCCGAAGCACACAAAAGTCATTCATGATTGGCGGGCAACAGTGGTGAGATGGTTATTTATGCATTTCTCTTAGGATTTTCTAATCCTTCTTGTCAAAAAGAGTGATACGAGTTTTAAGTACAAGAGACAACTTAATCTTACTCATCACAAACAAGAGCCACAAAGCTCACTTGCTTAGTTGTGCATAGAGATGCCCATCTAAACTACAAGAGATACAAAGTTTAGAAAACTTTGTTTCAATGGCCATCCAAGGTACACAAGTACCAATGTACACATATACATATATATATATATATATATATATATATATATATATATATATTTGTTTGCAAATGCACATTCATGAAAAAAAGTTACTAGAACATGTTGAAATTGCAATATTCAAACACTAAGTCTGATGCATTTGCAACTCTAGGCAGGCAACTAAACAAATCTTGGCAGGTTCCTCAAGGATAATTTCATACAATTATTATTTCTATAGGTTTAACAATAAGTCCTATTCGTTGTATCATTGCACATACGCCGCCTTTCCTTGACAACATAAAACCCAACCTTATGATACATTTTCTCTTCAGATTCCGACTCTTCTGGATTGGGACACCCTGACCGCCAATCTTTAAAGATCTACCTTAGTGCTTGCCGGCATAAGCTCAAGAAACCACTTTATTTCAGTTGCACTGAATACAAAAAATCATTCACCATGTCTTCAAAACTTCTGGCAAGCTGTTCTTTCAAATCTCAGTTTCATATGATAGTATGTTTGCAAGTGGGAACTCTACCAAAGGTTAAATATAAACTTATTACAGAATAGCAAGAGATTTATGCTTTCAAGTTCAGCATTGAAAATCAAGACTTGGACATACCATACAAGTTTTATAGGGTTGCAAGTGGAGATCCCGCACTGGTGAAGTAAGATGAGAGATCAATGTCCAAGTCTTCATACATGGCAATGAAAGGGTGGGTCTGTGTTTCAAAACAGTAAAATAGCATCAGATTTAGACTAAACAAACATCCTACTTTATTTGTTCAACATTAACTATAAAGCTGGAATAGAATTGCAGCGATTATCCATACCATAAGTTCATGTGCTGACGGTCTATCTTTTGGTTCTTTCTGTACACTAAAATAAACAAAAGATCCCCAGGATAGGGATATAACCTCATGAGATCAGAAGTTGCAAACATACAGGATAAAAATAAAACAACCAGATGTCAAATATGTTAGCCAACTATCGGTAGGTTACACACACACCCAATGGATCTTGAGCCTATAATGAAGAATAATGAAGTCTATTTGACTCTTCATAACTAAAATACTTAAACAAGCAAAATTTAATCTTTACCATGCAGAAATAAATGAGCTGAATTCTTGAGAAAAGTGATCAGAAGGTGCAGAAGGTGGCGGTTTCTCGACAATAGCTTCCATGAGCTCATAAAAGTTAGCCCATCCTTCATTCTGCTCTGATGGTGAATATGGGAACTGGCCTGTTGCGCACTCAAGCAATACTAATCCCAAGCTCCAAATGTCACTTTTGGAGTTATATTTGCCTCCAACAATTCTCTCTGGCTATAAAACACATTGCACATAAACAACTGGTAAATGTCATATATAGCCAAATAGACACTTATTAGCAGCTACCAAAAAGAAAACAGTGACAAACAAGAGATAAGTACGACATTTATAAGATTTTCAAATTACTCACAGACATATAGTTGTATGTGCCAAGAAAAGTATTAGCCTGGCCAGAAGTGCTATCCATTATTGCACTCACACCAAAGTCAGTAATCTTGACCTCCCCTCTATGATTTATCAACAAATTAGAAGGTTTTAAATCCCTGTGGATAATGTGTTTTTCATGATGAAGATACAGCAAACCCTTCAGCACCTGCATCAATGAATAAAAAGGAAGAACAGGAAAATGCTTGAATTAATATTTGCTATAGATAAAATTTCATATAAGTATATGATATTCAAATTTCCTACCTGCTTACAGATGGCAGCAAGATATGGCTCTGGAATTGTTTTGACCTTTTTCAGAAAATCTAATAGAGATCCACCATCCATGTACTCTAATATGATTGAAATGACACCATTATTATAGAAAGACTGGTAACAGACAACAACATACGGACATTGTGCTGACTGATTTATTTTCAATTCCTGAGCAATTAGCTTGCGATAAGATTCCTCAATATTCATTTGAATTACCTGGATATGGGAGAATTCATAAGAACTAATGTTAAAGCAAGGAGAGATATGTAAATAGTAAAATGTGAACAAATGTTAGTTGGATTGAATATCTGACAGCTTAGAGATAAACAATTCTGCATGGAAGTAGCCTCTAATGCTGGTTGACAGGAATGTTGACTCACAAAGCCAGATAGCAACAAAAAGAAAAGAGAATCATTTGGGACATCAATTGACAGGATTTATTAGTAGCACCCTATTTTTTGCCTGACTTAATAGCACGATTTGAAACTTAACCTCTTAAAATTTAGAGGGAAAACTAAATAGCTCTTTTAAGGACTATAAGAACTATCAAATTGTTTCCCTTAAATTCTGATAAAATAATCTTGCACTAATATCTTTTAAAAAGCAATCCAAATGGATTACATCAGGTGGTAGAAACATATAGAAGCTCTCAACCTTACTCATCTTGAAAATGTGGTTTTAAATGTCAAAATGCAATAAGAAGTGAAGGATGATATTTTGACTCCAAAAAAAGAGGATGAATGCTGTAAAGACCAGTGTCAGATGATGACTGAAATAGATATAGCTTCAAGAACTCTTTGATCTATCTTCTACTCCCAACTAAACAAGGTTTTTAAGTTATTGATGCCCAATGCCATAGCTGCGATAATGCCCAATATGTTATCTTGTGAAGATGAGACATGTAAAACTATGACAGTTGTATTGATACTGCTTGAAATTAGAACTACAGGAAAACAATAAGGACACTGACTTTGTTAAAGCACATTAGAAGATATATGACTAAAAATTTTAAAAAAGAATGAAGTAAGAAAATGCATGATTAATGTAAAATAGTGTTAAATTTTGCACTACCTTCAATGCAAAAAACTGGCCAGTCCATTTGTGTTGCACCAATTGCACAATTCCTCCATTTCCTTTTCCGATGACTTTAATTGTGTCTAGATCCGCTAAACTCAACTGGTCGTCTGATGGCTTGATAGGGGGTGGCTGAACACATAGGCATACGCATAAAACAAATTACAAGGTATTCTTGAAAAAAACATAGAGAAGTCGGAACATAGTCAAGATGATAAAACCTATCATGGAGGAAATTACTCAGGGCATAACATATTTTAAATCCATCATTTGACAAATTAGAAATGCAGATAAAATTTCAATAAATGAGTAAATGATATTTGGTGGGTGGATCTCATTTTTCTTAAGCCCAATAGTCAGATTACTAAGTATATTCCGAAGCAAGCCACAATCAATTTCTTTCTAACCAAGTGGGGTATCACAAAAACCAAAGCATACCAATTCTTTGAGGCAACTAGGCAAGCTATAGCTCACCTGGTCCCCTTTGAAGACTAGACAATGTAAGGTTCAGTTTTATATGAAAATTTTGTAACTTTCCACAAATCAGAATGAGCCAAAAACAATCAGCCTTTCATTATAAAGCTTCAAGCTATCACAAACTAATATAACCATGGATTCAACAGGGTTATTAGTGCTTTGTGAAGGTTTTGAATATTCAGCTAACAACTTCTCACCGGAGAGGGGCACAACAAGCTTTGAGAAGCCAGTGCTAAAGTCTTCAGCATTTTTATAATCACTTAACTTGGCTTCCCAATTTAAATTAAACAAAAAAGAATGAAAATTCAATTAAAGCCTGTAATTTTAACTATTTGGGATCCAATAAACCAAAACCCCTCAATGCTCCTAACACTGCAAACTTCAAGATTCAAAATTTTTTTGCTGATTTGAACATAGAGAAGCTAAAATTCAGAGAACAAAATATAAATAATTTAAAATACCGATCTAAACCAGATGACCCAGTTGTTCTCAATTGAAAGCTTATAAAAATTTCTTCAAATTAAGTACTTCCAGAAACCCAAATTGAAAATTTGAAATATATATATATATATATATATATGAATCTTACAGCTTCAACTTCGCTTTGAGTAACAATTCGAACCCCATCTCTATTCACCAGTAGATCGTCAACCATAAACGTTCCGCTTTGAGTCCTACCAATTTTCCACAACCCCAATTACTCAAAAAAAAAAAAAAAAAAAAAAAAACTTCAAAAAAAAAAAAAAAAACCTTTACAAAGTGGAAGAGAGAGAGAGAGAGTTACAGGAACTTGGAGAAGGAAATCTCATCAGGAGGAGGGAGAGAAAGCTTGAGGTTAGGGATTAAGCTTCCCTTCTTCATTTCTATCTCTGCTTTTGCTTTCTTCTACTTCCAACTTTTGTGGTGCAGAGCAAAACAGAGCAGAAGAAGAAGAGTGAGGGTTTGTGAGAGAGTCTTATATTGTGAGAGAGTTAATTAAATAAAAATATATTTAAAAAAAATATAGTTTTGGAGTTGGGATAGTACGAAGCATATATAAAAAGTATTGGCTGGCAGTCACCACCAGCACCATTAACACCTATGAAACCAGCAAGAAAAGCAAAGCAAAGCAAGGAAAATAAACAAACACTGACTTTACTTCCGTTTACTTTTCTTCTCACTATTGTGTTGTTTTGTTTACCTTTACCCGCGCCTCCTTTTTTTTCTACTTCTACTTTTTTTTTTTTTTTTTTTCAAAGTCTTTCTTTCTTTCTTTTCTTCCTTTTCTTGTCCTCTAATCCACTCACGACACATTGCATGTTAGATTACCCAAATATGCAAAATGGAATTCCTACTACTTCACATGAAAATTCAAAGACTTGGACCAAAAATTTTATGAGTCTGTCGAATAAGCATAGATTAAGGTTGAGCTTTTTTTTATAATTGTAATACCAACTTTTAATGCGGTGGAATCTGTTCGATTTTTTTCTTTATTTATGCAATCAAGCATCCATTAACATATCATATGTTTTAGGAAAAAAAAAAAAGAATTGAAAGTCATGTATCCCATTATTCACATCTTATTCCTTGCATTTAATAGTGATCACATCATTTAAAACTATAATAACATGACTTTTAGATTCTATTCATTCTTTAGATAGACTTTTTAAATTTATAATTTTTTTTAGAAGACTCATAATAATTAACCTAAACCATAAATGGAATTCATTTATTTTACGTATCTAAGTAAGTAGTTGACACTCAAAATTTTGGGGCTAAAGTTTGGTAATTGTTTGTTTTCAACAAAATACATGATGTTACATCATTTAAAAGCATTATATTCATCTTTAAAATTTGTAATATTAATCTAAATCATGAAATAGAGACAATTCCTTACCTAAATAAGCACATGTTGGCTTCTTGCCTTTCCTTTTAGGCAAAACTATATTATCAATTCTAAAATTTGGATCAAGTACAATTTTTTCTTTTCTCTTTTTGAGAAACAAATACATACACAAGAGAGATGGAATGAGGTTTTGACACAAATGCACAGCTCAATCAAGTACTATCTTAATCCCTGAAAAAAAAAAAAAAAGTTTACAACAGTATGTTTTGGAGAGAATGTTTGCCTATTTACGCTAACCAAAAATACATACATTTGCAAAAAATTTAGTACAAAAAAATAAGTTTTCAAATTTCAAGGACTAAAATAAAACCTAACCCAATATTAAGGACCAATCATATATTTCACATATTCTTTTTTAAATAATAAATCCATTTTTCTTCACTGTATTAGTAGTTATATGGGTAATTTAATTTAATTGTAGAAGGTGACTCTTATTTTATTTTTATATGTTTTTTATTTATATAATTTTATTTCATAATGTTCTGTAGTATATATTTTATCATTTTATTTAATATTATTATTTTGTTAGGTTAAAAGAGGATATCCCCAAATTATTTTCCCTTTATAATTGTATAATATTGTATAATAGAATGGATATGTGTGACTTTCAAAATCATGAAAATTGATATTGAGGATGCAATTTGATCAAGAGCTAAATTCAATATGTGAACACCTGCACCCAAAAAAAAAAAAAAAAACTTCTTGGAGTTAAGGCGAGAGAATCCTCTTATGCTTAAGTTAGTAACAAACTTGAGGGCAACAGAATATCTCAAAAGCTAAGAATGTGTTCGAATCATTCAAGGTTAGGAAAAATTCTTAAGTATTTTCAAAGTATGGAGAAATTGTGCTCCCTCCTCTCAAATTCATGGTGGACCCCACAATAAATGTGAGAAAAAAAAGTATTATTCTCTGTGTTCCAAGAGTACCTAAAAATTACTTGTGGTTTAGTGATATAGTTATTTATAATTTTATATCGCAGTTGGAGACTAAATTATTCCAATATTCTTGAGATTCAAAGACCATCTTCCTTTGTTTCAGAAGTTATCCCTTAGGAGGGATTCACAAACACAAAATTTAAAACTAATAAGGATATGCATAAACCTTTCATTTATTTATTTTTTTGTGTGGAGATTTGACCTTAATGAAATTGGCAAGTCTTAAGCCTTTAAGATGTTGTGGCCAAGCTGGTAAAAATTAAAATCCATTAATCCGGGCTACCACGTCAGTCTCCAACTGCCATGTCATAAACCTTCTCCACCATATATTAAATATGATAATAGTGGAGGGCTGTGAATGATTTTGTGTGTGTGAATGGAATGGATACATTATTTAAAATATTAAAGTGAACATATTATCTGGTGTATTGTTGGGAATTGGGATTGTGTGTGTTGAAAATGTATTTTATTATTAAAAATAATGTCCTTGTGTCTAAAATTTATTTTAAATAGTAATGTGAACACATTATCTGGTGTATGGTTTTTAAGCGTGGGATTGGTGTTGAAAGTTTTTTATTTTTTATTTTATTTTATTTTATAAAAACTAATGTTCTTGTTTTTTTTTATTATCGGGGAGGAGTATTTTTATTCTAGAAAGGTGAAGCAAAAAACAGCTTTACACTTTTTTAATTCCTATTGTTATTTTATTTTTGTGTGAACATAATAATTTTGTATACTTTGATGTAATAGGAATAGGCTTGAGCCTCGGACTTGACCATCAAGGTCACTCAGAAATTTCCCAGATCGTGACAGGGCTTCGTTCACACTAGGATTAGATTGTTTGGTTAGAAAATTTAGCAACTTCCCATATAAACATGGGGCACGTGTTTTTGAGTTTGACTAGTATTTATATCTATTTGAATTTCATAACATAAAATCCCTTCCGCTCAATACATAAATTTACGTCATTGAATCAAACGTATGGAGCGGACCACGAGAAAGGAAACAAAGGAAGGTGACGAACATTATTCCGAGATGCACTCAACATGTATTAGTTTGTGTTAAACAATGTTAGATATACTTCCATAAAAAAAAAAAAAAACAAAACAATGTTAGATAAACATTGCATCAGCCACTGGACCTTGTAGCCTAGTGGCACCCAGTTCCATTGTGTACCTTGAGCTCGGGAGTTCTATCTCCCGCATTTACCTAAAAAAATAAAAAGGGGTAGACATTGCATCAATGATCAATTATGGTAACTGATGCGATGCTTATCCAAAGTCCAAACTATGCTTTTCTTTTTTCCACACTTGTCATTTCATGGTTCTCTTTTTAATTTTTAGACATACATTGACCGTAAGAAATTTATTTGCTAAACTATACTTTTAGTTCTTAAAGTGTGAGTTGGTTGGATTTTAAACCCTTGGTAATCAAGTTCTAAGTACAAGTATTTTCTTAATCATGTTATGAATGGTCCTTGGTTAATGCAATCAATCACTAATATTGTGTAATCCGGGACGTAGCCAGGAATTATTACTTCGGTGGACCGATTTGTAGTAGCAATATACTAAATATAATAGATTGCAAGGTAGACAATAGATTGCATGATTTGAAGGTGAATATTATGAACAATTTGAATGTGATTTAAACCACAAAGCTTGAAAACTATGACAATGATTATCCAGTTCTTTGTATATGGATACTCTATATCTTTAGAGGTTGATATGGACCGACTATGAGATAAACACATCAGATTTCATCTTGTTTGTTGATAAGGAATTTATATATTTGTTCACGTGATCCTAGATCACAGTTTATCTCTTCGGATTAAATTCTTGAACATTTGGAGGGACGCTCATCGGCCATTGAAGTATTAATAGTTGTTTCTACAAGTGTCCTAAGTTCTGAATGATTAATAATTTTTTTTAAAGAATGCATAAATTGTTTGTCATTTGTTCATTATTTAGAACCTAATTTCAAATCCAATTCAAAAAATCATAAACTAACTTGGGAGAAAGATATAATAAATTATCATATAAAATTCATTCTTGCATGAAATATAAATACACCATTAATTAAATAATGACCCTTTAGGATAAAAAATTAAATAAAAAAATTAAACAAAAGTATAAACATACAACTAAACCAAATATTTTTTTTGCTAAGATACAACTAAACCAAATAAATTAGCAACACCCCACTACCTTGCATATTGTTTTGGGCCCATTTTTGTTTTATTTCAGTACAATAATAGATGTCTATTGGAACTTTTTTTTTGCTAAAAAGATGTCTATTGGACTAAAAGAACTTAAAGAAGTTTGGGAATAATTTTTTTTTTTAGGGGGTGGGGTGGATATTTATTTTAGGAAGGGCCCATGTCATTTTTCTAACTACTCTAGAGGAAAATGAAAAATTTTGCCCCCCCCCCCCCCCCCCCACACAAGGAGACATGTGGCTCTACCCCTGCAAATAAAAATAATGGATATAGAGAACATGACACGATGGTGACCCAGGGGAAACTAATGGAAAAATAATGGTAGAAAGCCACTAGGAAGGTTAGGCCTAAAAACCCCAAGGCAAAACTAAATCCATTAACTGGATAGAAATTTGATAATACCAGATAACCCTATTCATAGTAAAACTTACTATAGTTGCCCAAAGTAGCTCCAAGACCACGAACTTCTTCAATTATGGAGATATTGCACATGAATCTCAATCAACTTTAAGTACCGAGTTGAAGATTTTGGTCTATTACTGATGTTCTGGAATATGCAGCAACTTTAAACACTTCTAATCTAAATATGCTTCAAGCTTAGATCACTAGTAGCGGATTTTGAGAGCAGGTGGCACAACAACCTTAAAATGTTCTCTCTAAGTCTCCAAAATTCTCTGTCATGTCCACTAGGGTTTTCTTTTATACCATAGGCTAAAAAGAACCAAGCCCTTGTGACAAGAATTCGATCTTTCATGGTTCAACCAATCCAACTTAAGCTCGATCTATTGAAAAGCTGCAAGTTGTCCGTTCAATCGATTGAACAACTATTGAAAGTTGTCAAAATGTTGAAACTTGCATGTTAGGACATATGTGAATCTTGTTAGGAACATATGTCAATGTAGAATTAGTTAATCCTTTGACAAAACGCACTTTACTTGTAATTGGGTAGATCTAGGATGTGTTTACTTCAAGGAACAAGGTTTCAAGTTCAAGTGTTAAAGCCATGCAAATCTGTCCAAGAATCAAGTGAAGAAGTGCTGGATTTTAAAACTCGACAGATAGTATCTATTAAGGTTTAAAAGGCAGCTTTTGCCTGATGATCGACAGCTGCTCGATAGATAACCTATCTATCGAGATTTAAGAAAATCAGTTTTTCAGATCTGATTCCACTCCAATCCGTGTATACATGTTTAGGCTTTCTTTTCTCACAGCCATAAACATATATAAGGATTATTTTAAGGGCTGTCACAGTTGATGCAAGTGAGTGCAACTTGATGCAAAGGTTTTTCACAAACATATTGTGACCGGAGATAATTTGCCTTAGTTCATCTTTCTATTCAAGAAGCTACTGCGTTTGTACATCGTAGGGTTTTGTAACCAAGGAACTTTGTGATCTTCATCATGTTGATGAACTGAAAAACTTTGCAGCTAACATCCTTCTCAAGTTGTTGGTTAGTTACGTACTTGGATCCATGCATCAATTGCTTAGTCATGTATTGGGAGCCGTGCATTAAAAAGAGAGATTGTCACTACAGAACAAGTCCAATTGGGTATTGGGGTAGGGGTTCAATTATAGGTTGGTATAAGGTACTGGGATTCCTTTACTTGTAACCGCTTGTTGTGATAATAATGGATTCTCGGAAATGGTGACTTTAAAATCACCCGGTGGGGTTTTTGCCTTTGAGGTTTTCCCCATTCGTAAACAAATCACCGTGTCAACTTTATTTTCCGTTGCATATTAACTTAGTTGGTGATTTGTTTGTGCTACCACCCGTATTGCATGTTAATCGGATTAATTAATTAACTTAGCTAATTAATTGGTTAATTCATCACAAGGGGTCAATACATTCTTGGCCTATCATTGCACAATGACTTATAGATTTTGGGTAGATGTCTTGATAGTGAACAAAATGCTTCTAAAACTACATATCATGATTTGCCTACCTAATGTCTGAGACTCTAGACTCAACAGAGTTATTTTAATTTTGGCTCATTTATGTTTAAGAATTTTGACCCTTCATATTTGATTCCATTTTCATATTAGATGTCATCCATTTCTATTAGTAATATGACTGTTAATTGTCAGATAAATGTAGTCCATTGAAACATGTCACTCGTATAAGTTTTTATTTTTGATTGTAACTAATCATTAAGTGTTGTCCATTTAGACACACTATCCATATAAGTCGTATTCTAATAATAATTTGACCGTTAAGTACTAGATAAGTAATGTCCAATAAGATACATTACCCTTATAATCTTAGGTATCATCAAATTATTAACGGAAATTAATGACATGAGACATGACTAATATGAATCTAGAATAAAACATAAATGATTAGAATAAAAACAAACTCAAAATTTTAGGGAATAAAATGATACTTTAGTCAACTTTTCTTTCCTCGTGCTATATGAATAGTATCAAGTATCAACTTTAAAAACACAAAAGTTTCCACCATGTTCAATTGTCTATGTTCATTCAAAGAAAATACCAATTGATCTTATTTAATTTGCTCAAAAGGGAAAAAGAAAGGGACCCATGAAGAAGTGACAATCGTGAGAAGTGCAATCTGTGCCTGTGGTCATTAAAAATACGACTACAGAGTACAGACTCATTTTTTGCATATAGAATTTTAGACACAAATAAACCAGGAGGCAGAGAATTTAGTACCAAACTACCAATGTACCATGCAGTCTTGTTCTCTTTCTTTCTCTCTCTCTCTCTCTCTCGGGTTGGCAAAAGGCGAGCATTGTATCTCCAGCTATCAGAAAATACCGCAATAGTGGAAGTGGAAAATCCAGTTTGTCACCAGTGGATGGTTGGTAGGTTTGTGAAATTTCTAGGTGATTTTCCTCATCTTTATATTTTAGCTATGAAATTACAATTGTCAAATTTGTAGTTTAGATTAGCTTATTTTCACTCAAAGAGAATGGCGCACTCTTAAAAGAATTACAATTTTTTTTTTTTTTAGGATAACTGTATGTTTACATTCTCAAATTTTGAAACTTTAGGGTGTAAAATTTAAATACCCTCAAACTTTAAGGAATAAAATCCAAACACCCCTAAAATTTAGGAGGTAAAATCCAAATTCTGAAACATCGGAGTGTAAAATCCAAGCACTCCCAAACTTTAGAGGGTAAAATCTAAATTCTGAAACTTTAAAGTGTAAAATCTAAAATTCAAACACTCTCAAATTTTAGGGGTGTAATTTGTAATATATCCTTTTTTTAATATTAGAGTGAACATCTTTTCATGTATAGTTTTTAAAGGCAGGATTGTGTTTTTAAAATTTATTAATTATAGAACATCATTGTTGCATTTTCTTTTATATTTGTAGGTGAGTGGAATGCTTAATAGAATCGTAATAAGGATTCCAATGAACATAAACATTAGATGTTCAAGGTCTCACTAGTTAGAAATCTACTATAAGAAAGTCTTGCTCACTAGGCCAAAGGCCAATCGGTCGGGTTGGTCGGAGGTACACTGACGGTCTAGTTAGTAAAGAAGTTAACAAAGTAAGGTCAAAGAAAATGACAAGGTGTTGAGATGATGGAATGTATATATTTCTCTTTTGAGTTTATATAGAGTTCTTTCAGTTGCAGTAGGTATGTAATTCCCCATACTGTGATGGGGTAAATCTGACATCATGTTATCCCTTCATGATGCTTAAGAGGAACTAAGCGATGGGCACCTTCCCTATGGTTGCAAGGGGGAAGGCTCTATCACCTTGCATTTAATATAATTGGCGGTAGATGAGCCATAATACATGTAGGATTTGAAGGAAGATATTTAAACTTTTTTTGTTTTACTATAAAATGTTTTCAAATGTAAAATATAAAAATTTTCAAATACAAACCACCAAAACTGACAACTTAGCCGCTAGAGTTGTAGGTCCGGCAACTGAATTGCCTACACTGGCTATTGGACTATCGACTGCGATCACCAGACCACTAGATCTGGTGACCCAACCACCAAATGGGTGAAAGAGTCATTGTCTATTTTTGTAAAATGTTTTACCAAGTTTTTAAAAGTAAAAAGTTTTATAACATTTTATAAAAGATTTTTCTACCAACGAAAAACATTTTCAAGTTTAATAAGATTTTATAATGAAACAAACACGATAAATTGCGGAATGTTTTCTGTAAAACATTTTACAGCGAAGCAAATACAACATTAGTTTCCTTAGATTGGTTGGATGAGGGAAGAGAAAATGGATTAATTTTGAGTGAAATTTTTTTGTGGGGCCCAACATTTTACTATCAGCCCAAATTGGGTAAAAAGAGAGGGAAATGAAGAGAGACATGTCAAAACTTTTGACTTATATTATGAAATTACTAAAATGCTCCTCATAAGTTAAAAGTATTTTACTATTTAATTTTTTAAGGGGCACAAATGTAAAAACACACATTTTTCTTTCCCTTCTATTTGTAAACCAAACAAAAATATTGATAAATGTTGAAGTTCATAAAAAATAAAAAACAAAAAAATTGATTATTTCTCACTTCCTTTCCTTCCTAATTATCCTAACACCCCAAAAGAAAAAACTTTTCTTTCCCCTTCTCCTTTCTCTTTCCCTTACCTTCCTTTTTTCCTTTCTCTTTACCTAATTTTCCTCATTTTATTTTTTGGTGGAGCCCAACATTTGCTGTCAGCCCAAATTGGGTGGAAAGAGAGGGAAAGGAAGAGAGGCATGTCAAAACTTTTGACTTTTATATCATGAAATTACTAAAAGTATTTTACTAAATTTTTCAAGGGGCACAAATGTAAAAAGACACATTTGTGCCCCCTAAATATTGAAGTTAAAAAAAAAAAAAAAAAAAAAAGATTATTTCTTACTTCCTTTCCTTCCTAATTATCCTAACAACCCAAAAGAAAAACTTTTCTTTCCCCTTTTCCTTTCTCTTTCCCTTACCTTCCTCTTTTCCTTTCTCTTTCCTTCCCTCAACTATAACAAACATAGTCTAACACTACATACAAATGACTAAATTTTGCTTGTCATTTGTATTAGAAGAAAAATAATAGTTAGCGGCTGGACCCTCGGACTTGACCACCAAAGTCAGTCAGCAACTTCCTAGATCGTGAGAGGTCTTCGTTCACACTTGGGTTTTGTTTGATGGGAAAATGGTGCCAATGAAAATGATTAGACATGTGCACGTGTTTTTGACTAACTGATTCATGAACCTCTTCGGCCCTAAACATAAATTTATGTCATTGAATCAAACTTTTCGGATCGCTTGAAGAAAGAAAGAAAAAGGAAAATCATAGGAACAAACATTATAGTGCGATGCACAACACTCAACATTACATCTGTTTGCATATCATGACTCTTTGATGCTGACACTAGATGCTTATCCAAAGCCAAAACTATGCTTTTGAATTTTCCACTCCTGTCCTTTCATAGTTTTTACTTTTTATTAGTTTTCTACTTATGCAAAATAAACCATTTAGAAAACTTTTCATTGCAGGAGCTATATAATTATAAACATAATTGTCAATTTGAACGGTAAAAAGTTTTAACGATAGTAATCATTTAGCATATTGAACAAGCAAGAGTATTTCTGAAAGACATGGGGATTATATGATTGGTTCCACCATGTTCAAGTGTCACATTTTCAATGAAAGGAATAGCAGCTGAAGTTGATCAATTTATACTGCACAAAAAGAGAAAAACGGGGACCCATGTAGAAGTGACACTTATGAGAAACACCAACTGTAATTTCCTCAAGCTTCCAAAACATTGGCCCAGAACAGTAACAAGCACTAGACTTTTAGACAGAAATGGCAAGCCAGTATTATTAAATTGTCCATGCAGTCCTCTAGCGCGTTCTTTTTTTCTTTTTTCTTTTTGCAGTGTCTTTAGGAACATAAATTATGCGTCTCACTTTTAGGATAAATTACATATTTGGTCCTTAATTTTTATATTAAATGTTAATTTGGTCCTTAACTTTTTAAATGTGTCAATTTGGTCTCTAACCTTTTGATATTGAATTAAAAAAGTCTCTACCGTTAAGTAGTAGATAGAGAATACTGACGTGGCTAACAGTTAAAATAAAATATTGGTTTTAGGCCACCTAAGATTGCCATTTGGACTGCCATGTCAACCTAAAAAAAAAAAACAAATAACGCGAGGCTTATTAATCTCTTTTTTATTTTTGTTGACTGTCCTTTTTATACTTTAGTGTTGTTGCAGTTCTATTTTCTAAAAACATCATTTTATTTTTATTTTTAATTTTGGTTTGGTTCTGATCAACATGCCTTGTTTAATTGAAGTCCAAAGGCTGGGTTTGTTCTTCAACAACCATGAATTCTTGAAACAATCCAACAGCTATGTCGCCACCAAGAAATCGTATCAACCCCATAAATTCCAAAGCCCACAACTATAACCCCCAAAATTTGCTGCCTAATCCTTAAATCCAACCAAAAATTACCCTTCACTGCTACTCAAACCACCACTGCAAAACCTCGTCAAACCCACAATGAAACCTGAACTGATATGTGCCCATGACTCTTTATTCCATTAGATGAATCACCCAAATCTTCCATCCTATCTTGAGTCTATGCTAGCAATTAAAGCGGCAAAGTCCAAGAGGAGAATAGATTTAGAGAGAGAGAGAGAGAGAGAGAGAGAGAGAGAGAGAGAGAGAGAGAGAGAATAATCAAGATGGTTTTCACCGTTTGGCTGCTTTCTCTCTCTTTTGCTGTTTGGTCTTCTCCTCCACCTTTTTCTCTCTCTGGCAACAAGGCTCGCCTCTCAATTTTGCTGTTTGGCTGCCACAACCATCTCCTTGAATCAACGAGATGATTTTCATCCTCTGGCCATTTGGTTGTCGTTCATGCTTGTTTGGTCATTTGGTTGCTTATTTATTAATTGGAAGAGAGGTGGAGGAGTTGATCTGGGTTGTTTGGCTCAGTTTAAGTTTTGTTGATGTTGATTTGGGCTGTATCATCATCATGTATGTGAAGAGGTTGATTTTGGACAAAGAGCAAGGAAGAAAAAAAATTAGTGGGACGATCTGGGTTGAAAGGAACATAGACAGAGGAAGTAAAATAGTAAAGGCATAGTTGATTTAGGTCGGAGAGGAACATCGAACAAATGAAGAAAAAATAATAAATAATGAAGAAAATAATAATTTAAAAGTTGAAATATTGAGTTTTCTAAACTGGGGTATTTTTATTTATTTATGTTAGGTTGAGGTAGCAGTCTAGGTGGCAGTCTTATGTGGCCTAAAATCAATATTTTATATTGAACATTAGCCATGTTAGCATTTTGTATCTACCATTTAACGATAGGGACCATTTTGACACAATACCAAAAAGTTAGGGACCGAATTGACACATTTGAAAGGTTAGAGACCAAATTGACATTCAGCATAAAGGTTAGGGATCAAATATGTAGTTTACCCCACTTTTTATTATTTATTTTTTTTGAGAATCAAAGCGAGAAATTTCATTACGAAAACAAAAAACTTCTGTCAAGAATTACAAAGTTGGACACATCACTATGGATGTCTTCTAGCCAAATTTGTGGTTCATAAAAGAATTTTGCTAACTTAGCAAGCTTATCAGCAACTTTATTTCCTTTCTGTCTAACATGTGAGAAAGACACACTTCTTAAACTTGTGGCTAGCCTGTGTGAGTCCTCCACGATGTGACCAAAAGCTGTCATGCACTTTGAGTCTGAAACTAGGTGCTTGTATATGATCTCGGAGTCTATCTCAAAAACTACATCTTGTAGTCCGAGTTCAATGGCGAAAGAGATAGCTTTCCTGCAAGCCAAAGCTTCCATGTCCTCCACTGTGGCTGGTAATGGAATGCGATCCGATAGCACTGCAATCACCATACCCTCTAAATCTCGTATCACCACTCCGATGCCTACTGTGCCTGTGTCCAGAAAAATCGCCCCATCACTGTTGGCCTTGTACTGAGTTGGTGGTGGAGGTAACCAGTGCGTTGGATGGTCCACCGGTCGTTGCTGCACTAGGATGTCTTGGGCTACTTGGAATTCATGGAATCGTTCAACAGCATCAGTGTTTATCTTCCCCAACGGCACCGTGGTTGCTCCCACTCTCTAGCATTCCTGTTATGCCAGATGCCCCAAGCCATGTAAGCAAATATCTTAGCCAACCGTGGTGCATTTTGAGCTAAAATTCCTTGACATAAGTCACGGAAACATACCAATCTCTCAACCAAAAAAGGTCGACAACTTTCCAGCTCCCACTAGACACCTTTCACCTCTATGCAATCCTAAAGCGTGTGAATTGTGTCCTCTGTTTCACAGCTGCAGCAATTACACATGGAATTTGCTATGATATTCCTCTTCAAGAGGTTCAGTTTTGTTGGTAGAGAGTCATTTGCTGCTCTCCAAAGGAAGTGACGGATTTTGTTTGGCTAGTTTAGCAACCAAATATCCAACCAAAACTGCTTATTGGCTACTATGTTTGACGGACTTGGCGCCTTCACTGCTTCTTCATTTGATAGGAGCTGGTAAGTCGATTTGGTGGAGTATTGTCCATTCCTCGTTGCTGACCAAATGAGTTTATCTTCAGCTTGGGTGGAACTCAAGGGTAAGCCAAGTATTGCAGCAGCTTCATGGGGGGCAAACTCATTCAGAATACGGTCTTCCATCCATTTGCCATTTTCTTCATCAATAAGAGCACACACCCGAGTATCATTGGGCAAATTTTTTTGGGATGAGACCACCCGGCTTGAGTGCAGATCTGGCAACCATTTATCTCCCCGGATTAAGACTGACTTTCCATCCCCAATTCTCCACCTCGACCCCAACCTCACAACTCTTCAAGCTTTGAGAATGCTATTCCAAGCATAGGATCCCTTCACCTTCGCCCCCTGATCTAGGATAGAGCAATTGGGAAAGTATTTTGATTTAAAGACCTTATAGAAAAGAGAGTCTTTGTTATGAAGCAATCACCATACTTGTTTCCCCAACATTGCTAGGTTGAAATTTTCAATATCCTTGAATCCTAGACCACCTTGACATTTCGGCTTACACAACTTCTTCCAAGCCACCCAATGTGTTTTTCAACCTTATCCTTTGTAGCCCCACCAAAACTTTCTGATTAGAGATTCAATATCTTTACATAAACTCTTTGGGAGTTTGAAGCATGCCATGGTGTAAGTTGGCATCACTTGGAGGACCGCTTTGATGAGTACTTCCCTTCCCCCTTGTGATAAAAGGCACTCTTTCCACCCTTGCATTTTGTGCCAAATTCTTTCTCGAATGTAGCTGAAGCTTTGTTTCTTTGCTCTACACACAAAAGACGGTAATCCAAGATATTTTTCATAATTGATGGTGGCCCCAACTCCAAGCATATTTTTGATTTCTTGCTGCACATGATGGTCGGTGTTAAGGCTAAAAAATAGTTGGGTTTTTCCTTGATTAATCTTCTACCCCGAAGACTCTTCATATTGATGTAAAATGTCAAGGATGGTGCTGCACTCTTGTGTGGTTGCCCGGCAAAATAGCAAACTATCGTCTGCAAAGAACAAATGAGAGACCTTTGGACCTGCACTACAGAGAGAGACCCCTCTTATTGAACCTGCAAGTTCTGCTTGTTGAATAAGTGAATGTAAACCTTCTGCACATAATAGAAACAAGTAAGGTGATAGAGGGTCCCCTTGCCGGAGGCCTCTATTAGGAGTGAAGTTTTCATGTGGTTCACCATTAACCATGTTAGGTTCTAAGGAATTAGGAACTAATGTATTAGAACTTCATTTTGTAATGTTGGCAAACCATGATCAAAACGTTTTAGTCTTGTTTAGACTTGCTCAAAGTATATGCTTTTTATGTAAAGTTGGAATCGAGTTGTTGCAAGATTTACCAGTGTAAATTTGCTTGGCTCGATCGATCGAGAATTAGACTCGACCGATTGAAGCTCGTGCAAATTGTTTTTCTGCAGAATTTTCCAACTCAGCCCAAGCCCGTTTGACGTGTAGGGTTTTATGTTTTGTCTCAAGTATAAAAGGAAAAACCCTAACCACATTTTAGAGTTGCTCTTTATGCTATGTGTGTGAATCTTCTATGAGATTTAGAGGTATTTACCTTCACACATACTTAGGGTTTCCAAAATCTCAAGATTGATGTCAAGAGTTTGGTGATCAATTCAGTTGCTGATTCAAGAGCTTAAAGATATACAAGCGGGAGTGCTTGTACTTGCTGGGAATTCAAGAAAGAAGTAGTCTGTGGACTCGAAGCTATCATGGGGTTGTGGTAGTAAGTTTCCTACTCGAGGTAGCAATAGGATGTTAGTGGTCTAAGTCGCTATTGTGTAAACTTCAATTCTTTCATAGTGAATTCGTTTTACCTTGAGGATAGCTAGGTTAAATCCTCCCCCGGTTTTTTACCGGTTTGGTTTTCCTGGGTTATCATATTGTTGTGTTCTTTATTTTTTGCACTTTACAATAATATGATATTTGTGTTAACCTAGATCTGCATAATTTACCTAAGTTAATCACTTGGCTAAATAACTAGGTTAATCTGGTTGTGTTTAAGGGGTCTAAAAACAAACAAACCAATATAGAAAAGGAGACTGATCGGATACATGAGCTAATAAGGGATATCCACCTACATGCAAAACCTAACTTCTCCATTAATTTTTCTAAAAAAACCCACTCCACCCTATCGTATGCTTTGCTCATATCGAGTTTTAAAGCCATGATCCCTTCTTTTCCTTTTCTCTTATTTTTTTAAATGATGTAGTGTTTCAAAGGCTACAAGGTTGTTGTCAGTTATCAATCTATCTGACATGAATGCACTTTGTGACTCTGAGACCAATTTGGGCAAGATTTTTTTAAGTCGATTGGCAATGGTTTTGGACACAATTTTGTACAAAACATTACACAGGCTTATGGGTCTGAAATCAGTAGGTTTTTCTGGGTTTTTTGTTTTTGGTATCAATGAGATAAAAGTGTGATTAAGGCTTTCTGGTATGGAACCCATGTTAAGTATAGATAAAGAGGCCGCAATGACATCTTGTCCAACAACATCCCAGCAAGACTTGAAAAAAATTGGTGGAAAACCATCGGGTCCAGGTGCAGTTAATGGTTTCATTTGATTCAAGTCATGTTCTACTTCAGATGCTGTAAAATCAAGAATTAAATCATCATTCATAGAAGGGGTGATTTTCGATTCAATACCTTGGAGAATCTGATCAAAGTTTGAAGGGGTGGAGGAAGTGAAAATGTTTTTGAA
Organism: Notholithocarpus densiflorus; assembly: GCA_030021035.2. Classification (NCBI taxonomy): domain Eukaryota; kingdom Viridiplantae; phylum Streptophyta; class Magnoliopsida; order Fagales; family Fagaceae; genus Notholithocarpus; species Notholithocarpus densiflorus. Next base: position 967,531 of record JARYZH020000009.1, on the reverse strand, counting down.
GTAGTCCACAAAGGTATCCCCGATTTGCTTAGTTTCTTCCACCACCGAGCCATCATCCAAAATTAATTTGGATATGAAATTCCTCCTGTTTCGTTGTGTTGCTCGGCCATGGAAGTAGCTTGTATTCAAATCCCCACTCTTCAACCATTCTACCCGTGACCTTTGCTGCCACAAGCACTCTTCCTTGACCATGAGCTCATACACTTCACCCCTAAGAATCCGGACTTGTTCGTGGTTCATCCCCGCCATGGACAGATTCTCGACTTGTACTAGCTCCTTCTTTTTTTGAGTCAACAATCTGCGTATATTATCGAAAGACAACCTGCTCCATGTCTTCAATCTCACTCTGCAAGCTTCAACCTTACCCATGAACCTACCCACCGAATTTCCTGAATTCCCCCCATTCCAAGCACTTTTGATGATGCCTTCACAGTTTTCATCCCACAACCATACAGCCTCGAAGCGGAATGGTTGTAGAATCTAACATTTTCATCATCAGAACAAACCCACAATGGGCAGTGATTCGATAACGTACCTTGAACATGATGCACTCGCACTGTGGGAAACAACTGTATCCAAGATGGGGTTGCCACCCTCGGTCTAACCGAATCCAAGTCACCTCACCATCAAATTGGTTGTTACACCATGTGAAAGGAGAACCCACAAATCCTAGATCTCTAAATCCACAAAAGTCCAAGGCTTCTCTGAATTCTCTCATCCGCCTCTCCCTTCTGTTTACTCCGCCCTTTTTCTCTTCAGCTTTGGTAATTTCATTGAAGTCTCCCACACACAGCCAAGGTACCTCCATTTTTAGGTAAAGATGTTTTAGTAGCGCCCAAGAATGTTCCCGGTTGGCTGTTACAGGATTTCCATAGAAACCCGTTAATTGCCAGGCGTCATCCATTCCTGGGTTAACTATTGCGTCAATGTATGTTGGTGTGGAGTCCAGTACTCTGAGATCGATCCCATTCTTCCAATAGAGTGCTAAACCACCACATGTATTAACCCGTGATTCAATGTGTACATTCTCTAATTGAAGCTTCGAACAAAGTTTCTTCAAGTACTGATCCTTTGATTTGGTCTCCATGAGGAAGATGATTAAGGGCGACATTTTTTTCACCAACTCGGTGAGTTTTGAAATTGCGCGTGATTGCCCCAAACCACGACAGTTCCAACTTATACAACTCATCACGCTTGGCAGGGCTGATCCACAGCCTTCGCCCCTTCAAAAAAGACAACATTGTCACCATGGAAGAATTGTTGGCGTTTGGAAGGAAGATTGGAATATCTACCCTCTGTTTCAGCTTCTCTTTTCTTCCCTATGATATGTTCAACGTGTGCAGCTGAAGGCTTGTTTCCTTCACGTGTTTTTCAAGTCCAAGTGGGGAGAACACGGCGTTGTGGTGCTGAGTTTGGAACCCTAGTTGTTTTTTGATGCTCACGTGCTTCACTTAATTGATTAGTGCTAGGAGAAGTAAATGTTGCACGTGCATTGGTTGCGGTGGCGTGAGACCTGGACTCTTTAAGACATTCAAAACCCGCCAACTCATCATTAGTCAAGTTTAAATTTGTGGTAACTTCGTGATTCATATCCACCTTACCGTTGTGTGAAACCGATGCCCTTAAATGCTCATCATTTGAATCAGTTACAGTCTGGGAAGTTAAGACCGAGTTTTTATCATTGGCATTGTCCCTCAATAATTCTGTCTGAACCACATTAATGTGGTTAATGCCAAGATTAATGTCAGGGCTACCGTTACTCCCCCTGTCATGAATGCCCCCTGTTTTGTCACCATTACCCTGTTTTCCGCTCCAACCCCCTTGTTCCGCCGTTCCTCGGAGATTCTCCGAGGCCTGACCTAAGTTCTCCATATCCATGGCAGCGTTTGAGGAGCTTGAGGCAGTTTTCTTCCTAGACTCGTAGTATCATGGCACTTTCACCCCCAACTTTCTTGACTTGACGAAAGCCGGTGCTCTCAACCTCGGTCCGAATTGCCTTTCCTCAGTTTTTAGAGTTCCCTCACTTTCAATCCATAACTCACAATCCCTATTGTCATGAGTGAGGCATCCACACCAATAACACAAGTTCGGCAATCTTTCGTACTTGAAACTTATCCAAACTTGTTTCCCATTTTCTAATGTTATTAACCGTCCACGGCACAATGGGAAAGATAAATCCAGCTTCACCTTGAGTCACAAGAAACTTCCTCCATCAATTTCATTAAACTCCTTGGGGCGAGCTACTTCTCCAATCACGTTGCTTATTTTCATAGCTGCTTCCAAGGTCATGTATCGTGGCAGGATGCCATGAAGTTGGACCCAAAAGCTTGCCTTATCAAACTTCACGTCACTAACTGGAATGTCTTTGTCATACTGCTGTATAATTACCAAATGCTTGTCGAAACTCCAAGACTCACTTGAAAGGATTCGTTCGACCTCTTTTTGGTTGTCGAATGTAAAAAGAATAATATGGTCTCCAATAGTCTGAATCTTGAAACCATTGCGCGCCCTCCACAAAGGGTTGAAAGTTCTTGCAATAATGTCCATGTTAAGAGCTCTTTTAGTTAGAAACCTTGCTATGATGGAATAGTCCGAGTTCTGATCATCATTTGTGAGGTTACAACCTGGTCCCTCTCTCTCTGACAGGAAGAGACGGCTCAAACTCTGAGTCAGATTGTCCATGGTTGAAGTCTCCTTAAACACTCTTATCTGTTTCCCCGAACCCCTGAAAAAACCCTACTAGCCTAGGAGTAACCTTGTTACCCCAAGGAACAGACTCTACACCTTCTGTGAGAAGGGATGCTCGAATTCTACTGTGCAAAAGATGTTGTATGTCAAGGAACACACTCCACACCCCACTTTTTATGTTCCACTTTATGTTTTACCAATCACAACTTGTCATGTATTTGTTTAACTTTCCTTATAGAATAGTCAAAGCTTAAAATAGAACACAATTAAATACATAACAAATTGTGATTAATAGAACATAAAGTGAAACACAAAAAGCGGTACAGATGATTTGTATTAATCTATAACTCTCCTGCATATAGAGAGTGTGAAGATCAACTTTGTCACTAGTGGATGGCGGATGATGTATCCAAATCCATCCCTTGTTAATTGAATTGATCAACATAAACCAAGTGAGTTTTGAATTGACAATCCACTCTTTATGTACATTTATAGGAAGTGTCAGCTAAGTCAGAACTATGACTCCAATAAAGAATAAATACACCTATTACATGCATAGCAAATAGCATAGTACTATGATACAAACCAATCCAGCGAGTATGTAGCATGTACAACCAAGTTAATATAGCCCCACTACCCCACAAGTGCCCGTTAAGAAACAACTTTATATCAATAAACTCAACTTTTAATTAGATTTTTTTACTAATTTTATAAGATGTGGAACTAATAAAATCAATTTTTTGAGTTTCACTTGTCACTTCAGTGCTATTTTCAGTCATTTTATCAATTTATACCAATTTTTTAATAGATAAACCTCACAATAAATCATCCTTAACTGGCATCATTAACATTTCCTTAGCAATTTGGCAGCATCTTTTCTGGTTGCCTAAATAGACTCTGAAGTCCCCACGGGTCTATGCATGTCGGCACCAGAGACAAAAGGATGAAAAATAAAAGTCCGGTACTGTGGTAAGGGCAAAGCTTGGCTCCCCATGTCAGTGGACAGGAGGACACAATGCAAACATACTGTCAAATTTGGATGCCTGTGTGGTAGTAATTAGTGTTCCTAACAACAATAATTGATAAATAAATTGAATTTCATTACATTCAACATATAATATAAATGATTAAAATTCACATAAATTAGAATTTATCATAAAAATTAGAGGACAATGGAGAGCTATTACCTTGATGGTGCTTCAAATTAATCTCATGACAAGAAAAGCAAATTACAGTAAATTCATATATGTTTTTAGATGACAGGGTTGAAGCGTAGACCAAGTCATTGTCTTGAGACAATCCACGCGTTTACGGGGTTTCCGGTGTAGTAGACTAAACATTGTGCATGCTGCCCCCGGAATACAACAACTCAACCATCTTTGCTGATTATCCTTACCAGTCTATACTGCTTGTAAGTTGTAGGATATGAAGCTCTCAATAGTACTTTTTTTTTAAACCAGAAATATAGTATATACAAGGACATATTATTTTCATAAAAAATGAGAAAACTAACAAAGTAAATATATGAATAGTTTTCTATTACATGAAAATATATATGGAAAAAAGTTTCTCTTCTCTATATCTCTCTTTCTAGCGGGATATAGGCTAAATATTATATAGGCTGAAGAAACGTACAATAATGCTATGTTTGGAAGTTTGGAGGGAGAGGAGAGTAGAGAGAAGTAGAAGGGAGGAGAGTAGAGATGAATGGTTATCCTCCACCTTGTTTGAATGTTTTTAAAATTAAGTAAGAGAGAGGGGAATAATTAGCATTTTCATAATTTGTAATTTTGTTAATACAACAACTCAACAATCTTTGCTGATTATCCTTACCAGTCTATACTGCTTGTAAGTTGTAGGATATGAAGCTCTCAATAGTACTTTTTTTTTTAACTAGAAATATAGTATATACAAGGACATATTATTTTCATAAAAAATGAGAAAACTAACAAAGTAAATATATGAATAGTTTTCTATTACATGAAAATATATATGGAAAAAAGTTTCTCTTCTCTATATCTCTCTTTCTAGCGGGATATAGGCTAAATATTATATAGGCTGAAGAAACGTACAATAATGCTATGTTTGGAAGTTTGGAGGGAGAGGAGAGTAGAGAGAAGTAGAAGGGAGGAGAGTAGAGATGAATGGTTATCCTCCACCTTGTTTGAATGTTTTTAAAATTAAGTAAGAGAGAGGGGAATAATTAGCATTTTCATAATTTGTAATTTTGTTAATATGGTAAGGGTAAATTTGGTAATTCATTTGGTCAAGTATTTCTATGCTCTACTCTCCCTTCAAATCTCTTCAATTTGGGATAATTAAAAATAAGCGGTTAGAAGTACTTAGAATCCCTCCAAACCCCTCAAAATTCCCCCCCCCCCCTCCTCCTCCTCCACCCTTAAAAAACATCCAAACAATGTAATTTAACTTACTCTTCCCCCCTCTACTCTACCCCCTTTACTCTCCCTCCATCCAAACAAGCTATAAAGATCATGTTACTTTGGGTTTTAAAAACATTTACTTTATTGCTGTTATGATTATCTTTTTTTTTTCTTTTTTTCTTTTTTTGAGAAGGAAACTGTTATGATTATCCTTAAAATGGATAGTAACGTGTGGCTATTGAATTGCACATAAAGCTAATTAAGATATTAGCCTTTTTGAACATAATAATGCAGCGGATACAAAATCCTGATTTGAAAAGTTTCAGCTCTATGACGTATAAGTTTGTGGTCAAAAACAATTTTAAGCTCTGCGTTGGAGCAAATTAAAAAGCATTGAAAACGGTAAAAGAAAACCAATGCCATTATTAGAGACATTATTATATTGATTGAATTTTAAATGTATAAAACCGATTTTCATCATTTCACTTCTTTTTTTTTTTTTTTTTTGAGGGAGATCATTTCACTTGAATGACCATTTAATCAAAATTATGATTTTTGTAATAATATTCCAACAGTACTATATTTTACTTTTTGAATGATGTGGTCACCCTGTGCTTCCTTGACCTTGACCTTCCTGAATCAGCAAGTTGCAATTCTACGGAGCAAAAGACTGACACACTGGGAGCCCACCATATCAAAAATAAAGAATAATATCACAATTATACTATCTAACAATAAGAACTTATCAAGGAAAAATAAACTTTGATGGGCAAGTTTATGGAGGGTAGTGTAGAACTTATTTGCCATCAGAAAGAAGACAGAAAAGAAAGAGAAACGAGACTGAGAATCATACTCTCGAAACAGAATGCTGCCAACATGAGGATAGCCACAACCACTAGCATCAGCCTATCATCCCACCACAACTTCCAAAAATTGTGCAATACCATCAAAGCTATGGCACCATACTCCCTGCATACATGTCGGAGGTGTCGCCATTGTCATCACCACCATCGTCACCACTTACGCATTTACCTCCACTATTACATCCATCTATTACTTCACTCTCAATCCTAATCACCATTATTTTTTTTTTTTATAGGTAACTAATCACCATTATTAGCACCTACTTTGAATGATGTGACCCACAAAACATCCTTCAAAATATTCACTGCACGCTCTTGGGAGAAAGCGAGGGGAAAGAAGTTCACAAAAGGGAAAATAGCTAACATGGATATGCACACAGAGAGGCAGAAGAAACCCATGTTTTGTTGAAACAAAGAAAAAAACCACGTTTGGTTGCAAGAAAAGAAGTCAATATCTGGAAACAGTTTTCCTCATTCTCTCCCTAAATGAAGCCACAAACCAAGAAATGCATATACAACAAGAACTTTATCATTTAAGTGCCTGCGATTGAGTATCACACCTGCAACCATGAGACACAGCTTTTCTGCTTACGGAAACCATAGAAACATCTATTTTCAGTCCAGTCATTGGTACAGTACAAGCAAGACTAGAAATGCTTGAATATAGGCATCAGTCATGGTAGCAAAGTCAGATAAACAAAATTGTGCACCAAATGTGCACACAAGCTCATACACATGGAGTGGAGTTCAAAGCCATCTACGCTTACCTAGTCTCTCACCACTCAATGCTTCCTTATCTATGCATTGTAAACATGCTTCCAATAGAATAAGCAATCTATTGCCATTAACATCCTTTGCCAGTAAAGAGTATGTTTTCACCAACGTTTTACCATGTTGCTATAATTAAAACAGATTTCTCATAAGTACCTTTTTTGTGGATATAATTTATCAGAAGTACTAAAGCTATAACATTTAATCACTCTCATTAATTTAAGGATTTATGTATTCAAAGAAAAAAATTTCACACCCAAAATTTAAAATAACATTTATATTGCTGTGTTCAACATTACAATTTAATCACCTCAGATTACCCATAGAAAACTAAAATATATACAAGTATCTGTCCATATTGCATAAAATTAATGCCACAGTAAAAAGAATTAGAAAAAAAAAAAAAACTGTCACACACATCCATCCTGGTTGCACACACTTACCAAATAGATCACTCTGTTATGATGAATGGATTAACTTCAAGATTCAATGATGTTGAATGAAAATTTAGATAACAGCTGTGGCACGCCTGAAATGATTGGTCCATATGTCTGCAATGCAACAAAAAAATGCTTCAAACCCAGCTGATAAACTTATTTCCACTAAATTCTACACAGGAAGTTGGATATCCAAGAAGATCATATTATTCCATCTCATTTTAGATGGAATCTTAATACAAGTTGGTGATGCAAGGTCATCAAAATATACTGAAAGAAGGTCAATTATTGAAATTTGAAAATGTTCCTGTGTCAAAAAAGTGCTAAGAAATTAAAAAAGGAATTGAATGCAACAAATAACAAGCTGGAATTTTCTCAAATATAATGTGAATCACAATGTTGATTCAATCTCCATGGGAAATTATCAATCTTTAGAAGGAATATGGAGTTCAATACCTTGTGATTTTCATGAATCTGGCATAGAGGAACTGCGAGCAATTTAAGGTTTTTCGGTACAATAAACTTCCGACTATCTGGCAACCTCACAAGAAAGAGTTTCGTGCACTCCTACAAACAATAAAATCATAAGAAATAAATTTCCAAAAACATCAAAACCCAGAGTGGTTTAAAGCAGACCAACTACCTTAGGACATTTTACATTAGGTGGCAAGTATGGATACACTAATGTTTCAAAGTCAGGCTTCCACCACATCCCAAGGCATTCTCCCACCTATCAAATACAATATTCACATTAACATATTGCAATGAGACTACTGATATGAAAGCGATAAACTTAAAGGACCTTTCTGATACCTCCCATCCAATCCCATCACCACTTTCATTGGCAGAAAGCTTTCTTGACAGCTTACGTCTCAATCCATCTATATCTGTACATTCAATTCAAAAGGTTCCCAGTTCAGCAAACCCTTAGAAAAATAACCCATGACTGAACATGATTCACCTTTCCTATTTGATGTATGATGATCTGTCCATCTACCTGATTCACCCAGTCTCAAGCGGCCACCAGGAAGCTTAAAGATGGAATTCCTTACTTGCAACAGCAACAAATGTGGATGTTTGAACAACTCAACCTGAAAAGATGCATCTTTTCAGTATAGTCTAATATGCCAGAATATCTCACTAAATGTTACACAAATCATACTATTTTAGGAGAAACCTCAAGGATACTTAAAACTATTAATGAAGAAAAGAGAATCCACATAAAAGATATCAATTTTCCATATCCCTGACCCCCTCCTCAAAAGAACAAAAAGCTGAATAATAAAAGATAAATCATGAATAAAAATTTCCTTGAAGATTAATATATAATATGGTCTTTATGATTTAGAGTTCTATCATACATACCATTAAATTCTTCAATCAAATCCATATAGTATTTCATCTTATTGAGGCCTCAATGTGGGTCTTCTCCCAACAAACATGTTTTTATTAAAAAAATCAGCCTGAGCATGTTTAAAAAGAGCCTCAATATGTAAGAAAGCATAGATAAAGTGGAATTAGGCCTCCAGCCCCACCTCAATATATAGCTGCCCATCCCAACCAAGATTTAAAAACTCTTCTGCCTTGGCTCTCTTATAGCGAATAAAACAACTCATATAGACAATTAGTCTCTTCCTTCGATCCATATCTGCTTGCTTATACATTGGAATGAAATTGTAATTCAAATGATTCACTCACATTGCTTTTACAATTTTCTTCCAACTAATACGAATGAAAAAATTTCTTTTGTCCACAACACCAACTAATAACTCTGTGTCTTCAATGTCAAATTTAGCAACATCCATAAACACTTTCAATGATTGATACACAGTTATCTACTGCAATTTTTATTATATTCAAGCAGATTTTGCAATTTCACTATTTCAGTCCAATCAACCCTAATCAATGGCCAGTAGTTTGCACGCTCAATGATAAGCAGTTATAAATAACACAAAATTTTATGAAGAGTTGCTTGTTGTCACACTTTTAGAATGCCATATCAGTAGATGATGTAAGTGTTTCACGATTCATATATTCTCGGCCATTTTACTTCACATAATAAACAACAATTTCAAGCAGAATCAATATCATGCTTAACAAGTACTGTAACCAGCACTAATATCATAATTAGCAAGCACTCTAAAAAGAGCTGGGGTCACTGATGAATAAACACATACTAATTTATTAACCTCTAATCCCATAACAAGCAAAATTGGCTTCCTCATATTACAGCAATTTACACTCATTCACAAACATAAAAACAAAGAAATTAGGAATTAACACACAAACACTTTATGATAAAATTTAACAGAAAACTTGCAATTTGCAAACCAAAAAATTAATAATAATAAATAATATAATATCATCTTGATAATTTGATAAAGACTAAATGACTAACCAGAATAACAGCTTGAACACAAGTCCTTAACCCATGAGCAGCATAGCTAGACAAATTAAACAAAAATAAAATAAAATAAATGACCAATAAACTAATCCAAAACAAAGCAAACCCAATTGGGTACACATAGTGAGTGAGAGTGTATGGATGGGTATACTTGGATTTCATCCTCTGAACACGATCAGCCAAGGTCTCATCCTTAAAGGGTATGACTTCTTTGGATCCAAAATAGTAGTTACTCAGAGAGTATATGTCTATTTCAGTAGCATGACTCTGATCATCGCTGTTGCCACTACTTTGACTGACATTACCGTTTGAACGCACTTCATCTCCCATTGCCCTGAAACTCAAGCAAGCACACTGAGAAAAGTAAACTTTGAAGAAGAAGAAAGAAAGAAAAAGGTACAAACTTTGTCTCTGCTATTACAGTTTGGGTTTGGAACGTGGCGTTTCCAGAGAAAGAAAGAAAAAGGTGCGAACTTAGTCCTATATGTGCGTAGGATGTTGTGTCAGCGAGGATGTTGTGGGCTTTTTGGTGAGGTAGGAAAGGTTGTGTGTATTTGGGCCTGTTATAATTTCTGGGCCTTAGTTCTAATTACATCTCTCTCTCTCTCTCTCCAATTGTAGGGTTGGTTTGAATTGAAACAAAGGGACTTTGGTAAGATTTCAAACAACAGTTTTCAGTATTTAAACACTGAAAGTTGTAGGTAAAAAAAAATATATATATATATATATTTGATAGAGAATTTCATTAAGAAGTGTTTGAGATACGTTTTTTATTTTAAGGTATTTAAATACTGAATTTAAAAAACTTCTCCTACCAGTTTTCATTTTTTGAGTAACAATATTGAATAGCATTGTTGTAAATATTTTAAAAAGCATGGGATCCACTGAATTGACAGCACATTAAACCGTTTTTCTCTCTTTCTTTCACATGCTCTCTCTCTCTTTTTTTTCTTTCTTTCTTTCACACTTATCTTTATCTTCTCTCTCTTTCTTTCTTCCACACTTATCTAACCATTCTTTTATTTTTCGGTGTGTAGGAGTGTATAACGTTCCAGATGAATGTAGATTTTTGATTATTGTTTAATAATTTAAGATCATGATTTATCGCGCTAGCATTCCCTTGATCTTTTGGCCCACTAATCCTATAACTATAAGCAGCCTCAAGTAACAAAGTTTGACCTTATCTTCTTTAAAAAAAAAATTTATCTGAGCCTTTATTTTTTTCAATCTTGACGGATATTTGATTCTGCAAAAGAGTTTGGCAGAAGAGATGGGAGGTAGGGAGAAAATGAGATGGATGAAGCAGATAAGACTAGAATAGAACCAAAAAGAAGAGAAAGAATAAGGAGTGCAATGGTAATGAGAGGGAATTTCTCTCTCATCAAATAAAATAATAGTAAATTACTATACATGTCAGATAAATACTCACTTTTTTAAAAAAATACACTCATACTAAACACACAATCATTTTTTTTCACTTCTAAAAATATGTTATTAGAAATTTTTTTGCAAATACTTTTTTTTTTTTTTTTTTTTTCATTATGAGCACTTTAAACACATGTTTTCACAACACTTTTTAAACCACAATTTTCACATTATTTTGAACTACAATACTTGAAATCTACTACCAAACAAGCCCAAACTCTTTCATTCCTTTTTGTTGCAACTCAATCATATATTAAAAATAATAAAGATAACAGCCAATCACCCCATCGACGAAAGTGTTCGGACAAAGGCGAATGATTGTCTACCCATGGGAGCCAACAAAAGAGCCCCCATGCCACAACTTGATATATGAACTCCTTTAGAGCTGGATGAATACATCGGAGAAAAGTCCCCCCTTCAAATCAACATTTAATACTTTGCTCTCTCGCCACTTCTTTTGCATTATTTGCAAAGTGGTAGTGCCCCTACCCGTACTACACATTTTTGGGGTGAAAACCCTATCAACTTGTCCCCTTAGCTAGCTTGAGGGAATGGTTTATTATCAGAATCATGGGGAGCTGATCACCAACTCACCCTAAGAAAAAAAAAAAAAAAACTATATTATAGACCCTCACAACTCAAAGAAGAGAGAGATGTTCACCAAAACAATTATTCTTAACATTTTTACTCAAAGCTTTGAAATCCTTTCAATTAATTAACTTAGTATTTGAAGTGCCTTTGATCAGTCTTCAGGTTGATTAGAACTTAGAAGCCTAGAAAGTGGAATGTTTTAATCGTGTAAGCTTGGGTCCAAAGAATAGGAATATCAAACTTTTACCCACCACCACCATGCATATACAAGTATGTGAAAAAATATTATTTTTAGAGGGGAGGGGGTATCCTAATACTTTCTTCCAAGCTAAGCAAAGGGTATGGCTGGTTGGTTCACTTTGCTTCAAGATGATAAAAGTAATAAGGAGGTCAAGTGGTTCATTGATTTGATTAATCGAAACACCTTGTCCTTGGCGTTGGCACCTTGCTATTCAACAGATGACACTAACACTTAAGCAATCATCGTCGCAACCTCCCATTTTGTGAATGTGTCACCATCTCGTTGAGAAAGAAAATATCAATTACTACTTATAAGTTATAACAACTGAAGACCTTTTTATAAAGTCATATATGCTTATAGACTGTTATCCTTATATCACGGCTTGATTAGATTTAGAGTCAAGTCAGTCAAGCAAGCAGGCAACCACTAAATCAATGGTTCGGTTGGATATAAAACTTTCTCCAATGTTTTGAAGTAATCAAATCATGTGTACATGCTTTTTCTTTATTTGTTGAAATCAAAAGCGATAGAAATCATGTACATGTTGAATCATGACTTAAGGCAATCACAACTATATGATAATTACTGCTTGCTAGTACTATGTTTAGGCTAAAGTCCACAAAGAATTTTAAAAAATAATAATGAGATTGTTAAAGAAAGAAAATATGAAACATGCAATATTGGCCTCAATATCTAGGTACCTATCATGAGGGATGCCCTTATCGAGTGGGAGAAATGCATGCATTTATTAATGCATTACACAAAATGATGGGTAAAGCGATGAATGCCCTACTTATTTAGTTATTTATGACATATCGTAACTTGCTTTTTACTATGGTGCATTTTTTATGCGATGGTTACTCTATAAATATATATATATATTTTTTGTGAAGAGGTAATGACTGAGGTTTAAGTCTCTAAGAGAAATTTTTTTTACACATATACAATTAGATTAGGTTCGAGTAAAATTTCTATCCCAAATCAAAAAATAAAGGTGAAGAAGAATATGTAATTGTCTTTTATTAGTTTGTTGAGAATTCATGGCAATTTTAAAATTTTAAAATTAAAACCAAGTTGTTTTTGTTGTACATCTTTTTTTTTTCTTTTTTTTACCCCTTATGAAAGGTCAGTGGGTGCACATGGCGGATTAACGTTATTTGCAATGGATTTTTAAGATTCGACAGCTTTTGTCAGATTTATTGGCATAGATAATTTTATTTTTTACTTGGTTTATGCATAAATTTTAGTTGATGATTATAATTAAACTTTTGAATCCTCTCATCCGATGTATTTATTTTTGTGGTTTGTTTGTATCCATGTATTTTATGGAAGTTTCAATTTGATTAAGAGAATGATGAAAATAAGGGCATTGTAATCAAATTAACAGTAAAATTCACTTTTTATTATTTAAAAAAAAGAGAGAGTAAAATTCACTAATTCATGTCATCATTTCATAAAAAGATTCATTTTCTCCATTAATTTTTTGTAAAATTTGTGAAATAAGTAACTACCGAAGCTATTGAATTTTTATTTTTATTTTTTTATATATGTTTAATCTTTGTTTTCAAAATCCCTTTTGTGCTGCCTGTTTGGATTAGCATATATCTTGGTTTATTTCATTTATCCAAATTTAAATGCAACTTTTAAAACTTCATTTTTTTAAGATATAATTTATTTTTAAGCAAAATAAACAAGTGAAAATAAGTTAATAAAAGGATTCTACTAACAGGTGTCCTTAGAGAATTTGTTAATAGATCATTTTAGGAAAGTTTTAATTCCACTTTCATGATAAATATTAAAAAAAAAATTGTCAAAAAAGTCATTTTTTTTTCCATAAAAAGTTTCTAAAAATATGTCCTAAATCAATGTCCTTAGGACAATTGTTAACTTTTTCCATAATAAAATAACATGACAATCTTTTGTTATATAAAAAAATAAAAATAAAATAAAAAAACCTACCACATTATGGGCTTTTCTCAAAGTATTGGGTCTACCACTAGCTTCTTAGCTGAACCTTAGGCCTTTAGAGACGATTTTATCATGTGTAGAAACCTTAGTTTTATTGCGATTGAGATTGAGCTTGATGCCCAAGTAATTACTAATTCTATTACCACAAACATGACTAACTCTTCTCTTGTAGTTGATTGTAGGCAATCGATTTCCCAAATTCTCAAAGTGAAAGTGAGCCATTGTTACCAAAAAGGCGAATGGATGTGTTGATGCTCTAACTAGAATGGGAAGTCATCAGCATACTGATAGTTCATTTTAATTTTCCTCCTCTTGTTTCTCAAAAAAATAAGAATTAATAGATAAATTTTCTCCTCTTGATCTTTTGGATGTATATTTGTCAAACCTTTGTGAATTGCACTCTAACAAGCTTTGTCTTGAGACTCCTATTTCTTTTTCTAGTTCGTTGAATGAAGTTTCCATTTTACCCAAGAAAAAAACTAAAATAAAAATATTATTCTAACTCCTAAGTACATTATTCTCCTACAAGTTTTCAACCATTTGGGAATAAAAATACTATTACAAAAATGGGATTAATGGCCTAAATCCCAAAAGCAACCTACCAAAAAAGAAAGGGTTCCAAAAATATTTTGAGAAAAAATTTAATGGATATCCTAACAATATTAGTTTAGAAAATATTTTTAGAAACTTTTTATAGAAAAAGAAAAATAAATAACTGATTTTTTTGATAATTATTTATATTTATCATAAAAGTAGTATCAAAACTTTTTTTAAAATAGCCTATTAATAAAGTTCCTAAAGACACCAAATTAACTAGACTCGTATTTTAATAATTTTGACAAAGGGTCAAAAGTATGATCAAAACATGGGATGCCATCCAAACTTTCAATCCAATCATTGCCGGCAATAATTCTTCCATATACCATTACCAAGTACAAACAACAGGAGGAATATCCCAAATTAAAAAAGTAATGATAATAAAGAAAGAAAGAGGAATTAAGAGCACAAAAGAAAATAATTTCTTACTCAGTGGAGGCATCTACCAATCTATAGGAAAAATGAAAGTCAAACTAAGGGTATACCTGTCTTTTGGAGCTTTTACCCGATCAAACTTCTCAGCTACCTACCTTAACTTTTTAGGGTGTGTTTGGCTCAATTTAAAAAGTCAGTTTATTTTACTATTTAACTTATTTTTGTTATTATTCATGAGCTCACTGCACTTTTTGGTACTATTCATATATCCTATTAAACTATTTTAGCTAATTTTTGTCTTTATCTATAGTACTTTCAGCAAAAAAATTTCAGTTTCAACAAAATAAGTAGATCTCAAACAGACCATTTTTTTTTATAGAAGATAGAATTTCTACTCTAACCTAATCTAAGTGTATATGTGTGTGAAACTCCTTTCTGGATACTAAACTCAGGTCCTTACCCTCCACACTCTACAAATATTTATACTTGTAGAGTGACCATTACACCAAGAGTGTGTGGTGGTCAAACATACCCTCAATCCTAAAAAATAGTATTTTTTTTCATTTTGGGTGCGTGTGTTTTCTAAAGAATAGTTTTCTTAAGAATTTTAAAGAATAGTGAGTTGAGTAAACTTGAAAGGCTTGGACTTTTCTCATCTGTGGCAGAGACAAAATAGAGAGAGAGAGAGAGAGAGAGGGAGTCAATTTTACTGAAGGGGATCCTTATTTATCACATAAAACGATACCCAATTGCAACGGTCCCATATTTTTAGTCCTTACTCTATTTCCGATCTGCAGGAAGAAGCAGAAATTCAAAAAAAAGTTTCATTTCTCAGTTCTTGTTCTTCAAAGGCAAGTTTCTTTCTTATATGCTGCACTTTGTTTTATTATCTTGTTCTTTTCTTTATTTTCTTGATTGTTTTGATGGAAATTTGCTTTTTATGTTCTGGGTATATGTGCTAGTGTAAATTAAGTTATGAATTGTTGTTCTTTTTTGTGTATTTTGGAGAACTTTTGGCTCAGTGATTGATGGGTGTAAGCAATTTATGTACAGTTTAGTTCGTTTTCGTTGTTTATGAATGATATTGGGTGGTTTATGAACTGAAAGGAGACTTGTTCTAGTTGTGTGTGGTATATTTATAGCTACTACTTATTAAAATTTCATTGCTCTGGATGGGTTTTGGTATGGAAGGTTATTACAATGTAAATTGGGCGTGGTTAAATTTATCAGGCTCTAAGGACTAAGATAGATATACATGCACCTGCTTCAAACCTTTGATCTCTTTAATTGGTTACAATATAGACTAGGCTTTATAGATTCATTTGTGTGCACTGCCTCTATATGCGGCAATCTAAGCTCTTAAGGTTAAAAGAAGTGCCAAGGAAATAATAGAAGACAACAAAATATGTCTTATTGATAGTCTACTCTAGATGGTAATGAGATAGGCAT
The DNA here is from genome assembly GCA_030021035.2 of Notholithocarpus densiflorus. Taxonomy (NCBI): domain Eukaryota; kingdom Viridiplantae; phylum Streptophyta; class Magnoliopsida; order Fagales; family Fagaceae; genus Notholithocarpus; species Notholithocarpus densiflorus. The sequence goes on along the minus strand of JARYZH020000009.1, from coordinate 951,341 downwards.
CAGGGTACACTTTGTTTCAGCTCCCTCTGCTTGAGGCTTACACTTTATTGCCTACAAATCAAGTTAAATGATTTTTTTAAAGACTTAATGGGATTTGGAAACTATCATTCTAGTCTGCAAATTGGGTTGTTGTTCTAGATATTTGTCAAACTTTTTCCTTGTGTTGATTGGAGCATGGTGATGTTTGTGTTGTGTCTCTGTAATTTGCTGCAATCGTGAGAAGCTATAAGTAAATAAATTTGACTTTTTTAACACCCACAGAAAAAGGAAAAGAAGATAAAGATAAAAGGCACAGCTCTTTGTTAGGTATTCACCCTCTACTCCTTATAAACACACATCTCATGGGAATGATTCATAGTTTTGCTATTCCTTTATGATTTGCTTGTTCCATTCCATTCCATTCCTTTATGAATTCCCAAACAAAGTGTAAAGGAAGAGTTTATGCCATCAGAATATACATTCCTTCTTGTGCCTCAGTGCAGGCTGATCCTGATTAGTTTGTTGAAGATTCTTGGGACTAAGTTTTTGTTATTGTTGTGCATAAAATTGGGGAAAACCCTTTATGGACTTCATGCACCCTTTATTAACTCTAGTGTGTTTTTTGTTAATGTACATGTGGTATGGAAATGAGGCACAATTTTACATAAAATACCTAAGAAAAAGACAAATGAAGTTCTCAATGATATAATGAATTCAAGATTCCCTCTTTTCAATTATTTTCCTCTATTCTCTCTGAAACACAGTGGAGGAAGAGTGATTGCATAATCACAAAGTTTTGTGATAGTATTAAATCTGACATGCTCCTTTAAACTTGCAAAGCAGGTATCTTGTTAGGGTCACAACACAATTGAGGGCTTCAACTTGTGGAATACATTTGAGCTTGCGCAATGGATAAAAGTACTCAAATTTTCTTAACCATTTGTGTTTTCTTATTTTTGTGCTAATAGTTGCATGTCAATAGCCAGACAAATGTTCATTGCATTGGAAAGAGTTGTAATCTATTATCCCTTCTTGTTTCTTGTTCCTCTTCATTGTTTTTACCCCTTTAGAAATGTTGGTTTTGCTCATGCAAGCCAGGGTTGATGAGGGTGCGAATGATGCCCACAAAACACGTCCAGAGACTGGAACTTTCTACTTGGAAAGTTGCCATGTTTGTAGCCTTTCCACATGAGTCTTCTGCGACCTTTAAAAAGAATACTGATGCATGTAAAACATGGTTAACAGAAAAATTAATAAATACAATGACAGTTTTACTTTCTAGCAATAAATTGGCACTTCTTGTTGTTGCACTTGCAGATGCTACTAGAACTGGCCTTGAGTTGGTGAGATCAATCTCTGATAAGCATCTTGATCTTTTGAGATCATCCGCTCGATATGTTTCTCTACTTAAAGGTATTAATCCTACTTGGACTAAAAGTACTCAATTAGGAGATTAAATACATTCTTGTGGTACATGTTAAAATACCTCCGCTTTAATTTGTTCATGTTCCAGTTGTTGTGCCTTTTTCTTTTGGGTAATTTGTTCATGTTCCATTATGCTTTTAATTTCTCCCTGTTTGGTGTTGGCTCCCCTGCTGGATTGGTATTGTTCTTAACTTGTCTAAATCTAGCGATAGCACACTAGGGCCATCAATCTCAAGGACTTAGATATTTGTTGGATTTTTTTCCAAGTAGAATCTACTTTCATCACTTCTCTTAGGGCATGTTTGGTATGTTGTAATGGTAATGGAATGAGTTATTCATGTGGAATAACTATTTGGTTATTTGATTGCATCTTCATTACAGGGAATAGTTATTCCTTAGATTGAGGAATATGTATTCCTCTTGGAAAGGGTTGTAATAGTATTCCTTAGCAGGTGTAATAACTTTTAAAATTAATATATTTCTAAAAATACAAAATTTACATGGGCAAATAACAATTATAATATAGATATAATAACAATTAATTTTATTCTAATTTTACAACGAAACATATGAATGGTGGTAATAGTTTTTATGTTATAACATATTTTATTGCCAAAAATAAAGACTACCATTCTTATCATAATCTCCATTCAGTGTACCAAATGTGCCCAATGTAATTTATGAGGGCATGGAAGTTCTTATTTTTCATTTGCATTAATTTTTTCAAATCTTGTTGCTTGTGTCATTTTCATTTAAATTTCTGCTTGATCTGATAATATGAGATCTCTTGATTGTTGATATAACAAAATCTTCTTAGCAAGCATTCCTTTTTGTTAAAGTGTTTTTGTGGTGATGGTAGGGCAAATAACAGATGCTATGGGCCGTGAAAAGGGCAAATATACTCTCGTTAAAGATTTGGAACACTCCCAACTTGGGACTTATGACAAGCCCCTTCCATGCTTTGGCTGTGGGATTGGATGGTTTTCGTAAGTATATCATCTAGTTCCTTCTCCCTTCTTCAACTGCATAGTGCATATGTAGTTGTCTAATGGCCTTATTTTATGTTGCAGATTTCTTTTAGGGTTTGTGTTCCCACTTCTTTGGTACTATGCAACGATTCTCTATTTTGGAAATTACTACCGCAGGGATCCTAGGGAGCGAGCAGGACTAGCAGCCTCAGCAATTGCTGTAATTACTCTCTCTCTCTCTCTCTCTCTCTCAACCTTATGATGTTATTACTTATATTAAAAAGTCAAGCATCCAACTGCTTTTAAATTGAGTTGTTAAAATTCATTGTGTTTCTCCCTTTTCTTTGTTCTGTGTGGTGTTAAGTTTCTCTATCTTAAAGAAGGGTTTTTTTTTCATCATTGCAGGCACTGGCTTTTACTGTAGTGTTGTTCATCGTTGCAGCTATTCTTTTCTTTTAGTCCCGGTGGCTCCAGTCTCAAAATGCTACTAAACACCTTTGCGAGCAGCAACAACTGAAGTGGAATTGCGAGGACATGTAGATAACACAGCAGAAGAGAAAGGGGAAAAAAGATAGTCCCAAGACTGTCCCCCAAGAAAAATTGAGATTAGATGATAAAATCCAATACTACTTGTTTCAAAATGTTTTGAATTATATGGACAAATAGAAGAGAATTTGTTTACATGTAAACTTGACACAAGTTTTCATAAATATATATTTGATAGTTCATTTGAAGCTCGGAACATTGGCAAGGAACCTTATGGGTCAATTGGGATGTCATTCATTTACCGTTCATGTGTGAGGGTCCCAATGGTACACAGAGGAGAAAGCCATTATAATGATAGTTACACCATACCTTCCAGAGACATTATCCATGGCCAACCATAAAATCATCCACACGCCTAAAAAATAAAGCAATCCAACGATCCAGAACAATGGGGTTGGCTCACCGACAGGGAAATGGCTTTGTCCAATATGGATGCCCATTGGGACCATGTACCAGTCAGATGCAGAAGCCGTGTTTGCTGAATTAAGTAGTTTGTGTCTGGTATAGATATAGATTGATGTTCTGTTTGGATAACTTATAAATTAAGCCATTTCTGGATATTAAGATATGAAAATCTTATTTTACAAAGGATTTTACAAATGGTGATTGTGATGGGCCCTTTTAACTAATAGTATCAGATTGTGTTCTCATATGGTGGTTGTGATGCTTGTACCAAAATTGCCATCACCTTTTTTTGGTAGTCTTCAAAATGGATACCTGAGGCTGAAAATACAATGGATCCATAAATACAAATTCACAATAATATGATTAGAGGCCAGTTAACAGCCAAGAATTGACGTTTCCAAAATACTTGCATATAGCATGTCACTCAGATGTCAAAGAGCAGCATAGAAAGGGGTCGTTTCTTTTTTCTGTTTGAAAAATAAAGAGAAAATTTTAGTTGAAACAAAACCACAACTCTTCTCTTGCTCAGGTAGTTTAATAAAAAATGACTGTCTTCTTTAAGATAATATAAAATCACAAAGTTCAATTCCTCGAAAAAATGGAGATCAAAATATTTCTTCTGAAAACTTTTCTAGCAGAAGAAATGAGAGAAAAACTACAAGAAGACACAGATATGGAAGCCACGTACAAAAGGAGCAGCAGCTAAGCTTCATTCTTAATTAAATGAGACAAGCAAATGCCTGCAAAGACTGGACTAGAAAGATTACACCAAGAGATGCAAGGACTTCCTTTCTAGGCTCTCTCCAAAATGTGCTTCAGTCTTTAGCCACCAGCCGGACATACTTGTTCTCTACTGTGAATCTAGAGCTTGAATTGATCTGGCATTAAACAAGAAAATCATGAAATAATCCAAGGCCAGTTCCAGGTTCAACTCATATCATAAATCATATAATAAATAGACAAAAAGCACAATCCTAAGGTGGGCTGACCTTGTGCTCAAGCGTATCACTGAGTTTGGTTTCATCTTCTGTTGTGCCAGATTCATGGAGAGCCTTGAGAACAAGTTTTCTTAATTTCCTCATCTTCAGAACTCCATCAGGATTCTGCCTCTCATTAAAACACAAATAGGAAACATAAGTGCGTACTTGATAAAAAGCACAAATGCAATATCAAAATAAGCTGTTTCAGAAAGGACTCTGAAGTATGCCTTTTATCTTAATCCCCATACTGGGGAATAGGAAGTGGGTCTCTTTTTCCTGCTGTCAATTTTATATCACCTATACAATCTGAAAACATGTAGCTAAGCAGAGAAATATACACACAACCAAAAGAAAATATGTAAATGAACATAAAAAGAGTGATATTATTCAAGATTCATACAGATTTCAAGGCTGATGTGATCAGCTTCTTCCACTTTATTTTCCGTTTCGTATCTTCTCTGGTTGAGCTAGGTTCTGCCAATGTATCATTCTTCAACTGACTCTTTATTTCATCTGCTTCTGCTTTTTCACTGTGAATAACTTCCCCATCACCTAAGTCACCAGGAGTATCATCCTTGGTCTTTTTTCTTGAATCATCTTTTGCAGATGCATCAAGTTTTCTCTTTTTCTTCAATGGTGAAGTTCCTTTATCTGCTTCTGACTTGTTATGCTCAGTATCAGATTTGGGTGGATCTTGCGAATTTGGTTCCTTTGCACATTTATTGTCAAGCAATTCATCTTTTTGAGTATCTTCAGTTGGAAGCTTTGTCTCTGGAGCAGATTCTTCTGCCTGCTTAGGTGGTTGTTTTGCGGCATGGAAAGCTCGGGCTTTTGCCTTGTGCTTCTTTCCTTCAGCATGGAGAAGCAGGGTCTGCTTACTAGTAGTGCTGGTATTGCAGAGGCTGAAATCACAATGAGCAACAACTCAGATCCAATCATGAAGCAACCACAAGTCATCTGTTGGGTTCTACAAATAAAATTCCCAGTCTTCCACATACTTACTATAGAGAAAATGTCAATTAATCATCATTGTAATTAGTTTTGTGCAGAGAGAATTACAAATGGAGTCTAAAGTTATACATATACTTTGAATATGGCCTTTTTTTAAAAGGGAAGGGGGGGGGGGGGGGGAGAGGGTCTCCAAGTCAAAGGGCACCTTTACACTATGTTTGGATGTTTGGAGGGAGAGGGGAGTAGAGGGTAAGGAGGGGAAGGAGAGGAGAGTAAATTAAAGTGGAGGGGAATGGTTACCCTTTCACCTTGTTTGGATGCTTTAAAAATTTAGGAAGAGGAGAGGGGAGGGAAATTTCATATAGATTGACAATTTTCACCTTATTTTATTAATTTTAAAGAAATAAATATAAATTGACAATGTAGGGCTGTCCAAATAACGTAGAGACCCAATGAACCGCTCGACCCGAACCGATTTGTTGGGTTCGGATGATTTTGATGGAAAGCAGCGGTTGGTGGCAGTTCTCCATGGTCAAAACCCTGATTAAAACAGGTCGAGAGCCAGATTTTCCCCCTTGGGAAAATGAAATCCGACCCGTCCAATATCCTTCTCTTCCTTTTTCAGCGAGTTCTAAGTCCATATCTGGTAAGAGATCTTGAGATCTCTACTAGATCTGGACAAGTTCTTGAGATCTTTGACCAAATCTGGCGGAGATCTCAAGTTCTCTGACCAGATTTGGTGGAGCTCTCCTCTCCCTACTGTTTTAATGACTCTGACCGAAATTTGACTGCCACCCGTTGAGACTTGAGCCGTCAAAACCGCCATTCCTTATGGGTCTATGGAGGGTTCCGTTCTCCCCCACCCGAACTGATCGGGGTCAAGTTCGGGTTGAGCACAAACCCGACCAAGACCAACCTGTGGACACCCTTAATTGACATCTTAAGGGCAAAATTGACATTTTAATTTTTTTTAATCCCCTCCACTCTTAATAACGAGGGGTTAGGGGGGGTAAGATACCCCTCCAAACCCCTTCAAACCCCTCCCCCCTCTTAAAAAACATCCAAACAAAGTTCATTAAACCATTCCCCTCCCATTCCCTCTACTCTCCTCTCCAAACAAACTGTTACACTGTCTAATCGATTTGATGATTAAACATTCTCACAGATTGGGATACGAAGTTCAAAAAGACATAAAACATACCTACAAAACCATGGTGGGCGTTCAGATAACCCAACATTTATATCAAAATCAACTTGTTGCTTTGAATCCTTGCTGGGCTTGGCGCTCGAACCATTTGAAACTTTCACTTGGCCTTTTGGACCATATTTTTCCTGAAACCAAAAACAAACAAATGACATCCTCAGTCCCAATGCAATATTATTCTTATAGCTTATACCCATGTCGACAAATGAAGTGGATAACATCAGTTAATAAAACAGAAACACATTTTTGCCCAATAGTGAGAGAGAAATTTAGCACAACATACATAAGATTTCCGAAATCTTCAGCTCAAATATAATAACATCAGAGATTAAAGCACTTACTTTGCATGACCAATATTTGTGAACAAACTAAACACGATTGCCACCACACACAAAAAAAAAAAAAAAAAAAAAAAATCTCTCAAGACTTTTTGCAGCCCGTCTCGAGAAACCGGATATTCACACACAGTGTAATTTAATGCAGCATATGCAAAATAAGCAGCTACTGAGCTAAGTCATTTCTAAAAATTACAGCATTTGATTCAATTACAACGACATATACCCATCAAATAAGCCAATCAAATTTAAGAAAACCAAGCACAGAGCTGAATTTGATGACTAATAAAGAAGGAAAAAAAAAAAAAAAACATAGAAATGAGAGAGAGAGAGAGACTCACCGCCTCAGTAATACACTGAGTGTGACTTTGAACGCTTTGCTGCCCAAATGTTTGTCCGCAATCTATGCACGAAAGCTGCAACATTAACAAACCCCAAGCATAATCAAATAACCCACAAAGGCTCAAAAACAAAAGTAACGAAATTCTTTGAAGTAAATTATTAATGAGGGGTTTTGGAGACCTTGGTGGCGGAGCAAATCCTGAAGTGATTTGGTAACTTGGGCTTCTTCAGATTCTCTCCACAATCCTCGCACTGAAACCACACCATCTCTCTCTTGCTTGATCAATTTGTGCCCTCAACTCTGAGAGAGTTCTGAAACTGAACGAAGAGAATTTTTTTAGGGTTTAAGGCCTAAATCAAAATTTAGGGGTTTTGCTGTGCTTTTCGGGACTTTCTAGAACTTGCTAGCCAGTGTACGACGTCGTGTAGGTTATAAAAGGAAACGACGTCGTTTCATATTTCATTGCCATAAATGATAAAACGAAAACGTTTTTCGTGACTATTGACAATTGACAGACACGAGGGAAAGTAAATAGTTTTTTTTTTTTTTTTTTTTTTGATATGATAAATAGTATTATTTTTGAGAATAGGGAAAGTAAATATTAAATAAGTAGTTTACCAAAAAAAAGTAATAATAATCACATCACATAAATGGGCACCTTTCGGTCCTTTTCCAGTTTTCCTAGAACTATTTTCTGGATTCAACCAAAATGCAACAGCTTTCCCACCATTTCTCTGCACTTTGTGAAATTCGGATGCTTGTTACGTCCGTATTAATATGCGACACTATTATTTAAGATACTTTTTTTTTTTTTTCAAAAGTAAATTATAAATTGGATAGAAATTTAAGATACTTAATATGTGACACTATTTAATTTTTTTTTCCTGATATATGGTAGAAGTAAAACCTTCGAAAACCATTATCTAATAATTTGATGTAATTTTATTCTTGTCCTCAAGGCATGGTATTAGTTTAGCTGAGCCAATAGTAGTTTTTTTTTTTTTTTTTTTTTTTTTGAGGGGTCAATAGTAGTTTTTAATGGTAAAATTTGGATAGAGTATCTTAAGTGATTTTTTTTTTTGCCCATGAGTATCTTAAGTGTTGTAATATATCGGGTTTTTCAATTAAATTTCAACACCTAATTACTATGTCTTATGTCCAATAAAACGTAAACATTATTATCAAAATAAAGTTAGAACACTACTTCTTTTATATATATAAAGTTTCAATTATGTTCCAACTTAAACATGAAGTATAGTTGGTCTCTTTGGGGGCACTCAGATGGTAGGATTAATAAACTTGAAATACATATCATATATTTGAATGTCCTAAATTTCATCTACCATGCTATCAAATTCATAAGATTTATAGGGCATCTCATAAACAAAGAATGAAATAGTATAGTCAAAAGCTAAAACACAACTTTCTTTATATATATAATTATGGTTTTTTAATTAAATAAATAAATATATCTATTCAACATAATAATTGATACAATAGTTGTAAGTTATAACCTTCTTGCATCTATGTGTAGAACCTTATATTATAAAAATCACATGTAAGATAAATGCTGTCTATGAGACACGAATATCATTATTGTCTTTTATATATATGTGTGGGGGGGGGGGGGGGGGTGTGAGATAGATTTGTTATATGTATATACGGGTTTAGAGTCTACAATAGAAGAGCTAAATAGCGTCAGGTGTAATCACCAAAAACTTATAAGATAGAGTAATGAGTTTATAAACATAGTATGTAGATTGAATTGGATGCTATATATCACTAAGAACAAATGAATACAATATCTCTCTCGGGCAGTTCTTTTCTCTCTTACTCTTCATCCCCTCTTCAACTGGGAAGGGATTCTATTTATACTAGCTGCCCCTCACCTCAGTAGTGAATTTCAATGGTGGAGATCAATAGATACTTGTCTCATCAGGTGTCTCCTTCAACTTTTAGAAAAATTGATAGATTATTAGGTGTGTAACATTGTTTAAGCTAGTCATTAAGTAATAAATGCAGCTTTGTTAGGTGAGAACATCCATTTAATGTGAAGGTACCTGTTATTGAATTCAGGCGCTATCTCCTTTGGTTCATTGGACAAATTTCCATCATGCAGTGGCTCATTCTCGAATATTCTATATATATCATCGAAATGCATAGGTCATTCCTTCATCGGCTAGTCACTAGACCGCCATAAAAGCAGTCATTGTGCAAGGATCTGAAGCCCTTAATTGGGCCTAGGGTTTTTTACCTTATCACGTTTATCTGGCCTATATTATAGTTTCTTGGGTTAGGTTTAACCTTCTCCTTATTGTTACTTTACAGGCCAAGTACCTTGTGAACAAACCATCCCCTCACAATATATATAGTTCAATTGAAATTTTATGGTATTTTATAACTAAAAACATCAAGGACTTCAACGCTGAAATCTCTTATTTCTAATAGACATATTGGAAAAGTTCATGGACATGGAGTGTGATTGCAATGGAAACTTCCATTATCACGTGAGAGTAAAAAAGAGGAAGAACAGGCTGTCCACGGGACGCTAGCTGTTGCCTGTTGGAGAGGATTAGAGGACACTTGAAGGCCAACGGCTGTCCTTTCCCAACCCGTCTCTTTACTCAATTTGTTTCCTCAAAGAAACAATTTTGTCCCAATGTTTGTCCCTACTTCACCTTTCAATCATACCCTAAACCACTCTTATTCCCCAAGCGTTTTCAATGCGCGTAACTTGCACGAAGCCCCCCCAAGAGTCCAAACCTAAAAGTCATATATATAAATCGATCACTACACTCTACAATGCTACTATTGCATTGGAAAGGAAAAAAATATTATTTGGAAAGTAAACTTGGGAAACATGGGCATCCATTGATTTTGAATTTGGAATAAGGACATGACAAGAAATGAAATAATAAAAGCACTACGCTTCAAATTGAATCTTTTTTTTTTTTAAAAAAAAAATTATAAATGTTTGGTGCTATTGCCATGATTTTAAATGACTACTTATTGACACGCATGAGCCCTTTTGTCCAAATTTTTATTCCACAACAAAAGGTTGGTTTAGTTGGCATGCATGACATGAGAGTGAAAAAGCCACCATTCGAAAGTAGTGTGTTTTATGTGCTTGTTAAAGTTCTCTTGTACAATTCAAAACCGACCATTTAGGAAAGAATGGCTAGTAATTCTGTAAAAGGTTGTCTAATATAATTGCTTGCGATTCCAAGAATATATATACATTAGAGTCTTGTGTAGCTTAATTATCATCTCTTTATATACGAAGTACTTAATTGAAAATTTAAGAGAGTACAAGATTCGAGTAGCAGATTTAGCAGTATATTGTAGCGGTCTAAAAAGAGGAAAAAATAAATAACATTGGGCAGAGGGCTCTCATTCATACAAGGATGCATTAAATTAATTGTTGCTTTTCTGCAACTTTCAGCATCAATTCTTGGTTTAGTCATTTATGGTTAAGATAGATTTTTTGTTTTCAGCAATGTTTAATCAAAACAACGGTGGCAGTTTCACTTTCATCTACGTTTTTTGCTACTATTTTTTTTTTTTTGAGAATGACGTTTTTTGCTACTAGTGGCAAGGATTGCGACAATTAATTAAGGGTTGTGTTAACGGGCACCTTAAGGTGTCCGTTAACAACACATTTTGGGTAATTTTTTGGGTAGCTTTTTCAGCTTTTGACAGTTTTTCAGTTTTTGGCAATTTTTTTTATCTCTTTTGGCAATTTTTTTGACAACTTTTTTTCCTTTTTTTAAGTGAAACACAAAAAAGGAAACGTTAACAAGCACCGCACGGTGCTTGTTAACATTTCCCATTAATTAATAGGACAACGGTGGTTGACATATCAAAGAGAAAGGGATAACGGTGGTTGAATTTCCTATAAATATTGGGTATTGCTAACAACAGACATATGTGTATAGTTAAAGAATAACATTTTCTTTTATGCATTTAAAGAAGGGTCATACTAATGAGTACTCTTAGGGCATTGGTTAACAATCTAGTTAAAGAAAGTTTTTATGGGAAAAGAAAAAAAATTAATATTTTGGCAGCTTTTTTCATTTCCCATAAAAGTGATGTCAAAATTTTTCTAAAATTGATTGTTAACTGATGCCTTGAAGGCACTTGTTAAAATTTCCCTTTAAAGATTAACAAATACTCTATAAAGTTTTCTTAAGTTTTTTTTTTTTTTTGGGTGGGAGATAGAAATCATCTATAAGGTTAAATAAATTTAATATGAATATGAATATTATCTATACTACTCCCTCTGTCCCAATTTGTTTGTCCTGTTTGAAAAGTCAAACTTTTTAAGAAAATATTATTTATTATCTTGTCTGCCTTATAAAAATGTATAAGTTTACAAAACTACCCTTAAATAAATTTATCAGCTTTTTAAAAAAAAAAGAGTTATTCTTAATGAGGCAAAGGTGCCCTAATTAGATTGATTTTTTAAACATTTGCTAGTTTTCTTTTCAAATAGTTTTGAAAATAAAGTACAGGTATAATAGGAACATTAGTAAACAAATGACTTTTATTTTTAGAAACAGGACAATATTTTGAGACATTCCAAAATGTAATAAAGGACAAACAAACTGGAACGAAGGGAGTACTATTTAAGGGGCTTCCCTTATTTGGGATTTTGTATATGTTGTACCCGGCATATATGCCGGGTACCTCACAAGGGGGCGGGACCCACACATATACCACCTCCCTATTTGGATTCCTCAATTTCGATACCCAAAATACCCTCAAATTTACCAATTTGTAAAACTTAAATAGTAGGGTTAGACATGTAAAATTACTAATTTAAAAAGTCCTAAATTTTAGATAAATTTGAAAAAATAATGCCTACAAAATAGGAACACTACCACTAACCCACTTATTCTAACACACGTTTCTAATATTTTATTCAAAAAAAAAAAAAACCTCACGTTCAGTAAAAAAAAAAAAAAACTAATGAAATACCCTTAATTTAATAAACTTATCTTTATCTCTAAATCATAAGAAATGGGTTAAAATCTTAAATTGATAAAAATTAAAAACAAAAAACCTAATGAAAAAAGTCCACGTTCTATCAAAAAAATTATCTACCACGTTCCTATTTTGAAAAAAAAAAAAAAAAAAAAAAAAAAACCTAAGTGAGTTGGTTTCATAATCCATGAGTTGGGTTGGACGCCTAGGAAATCAACATAAGTGTGGCTTGGAATGAGTTTTCCAAATTGAGAATGGATACAATTATTAGTTTAAACTAGCCTCTAAGCACGCGCTCACACGCATGCTCAGAGGCTCTTCTATTTTTTTGGAAAAAACTTAATAATTTGCATCCATTATAATTTGAGATTACTAAATTTTCCAATCACCAAAATACCTAGGTGTGTGATGAGTGTTATACATTTGTGGGTAAAACAATTTTTTTCATCACACGCCTAAATATTTTTGTGATTGAAAAATGTAGTAATCTCAAATTATAATTGTGGGGTACGAAAATTTAATAAGGTAATCATGTCACATGTCATACCCAAGGCCAAGGTGGCCAATACAGTTCCGAGGAGTCCATACACTCAGATAGTAAGGCCGGAGAGGCGAGCCATGGTCACGTCAATGGCACATCGCCAAAAGGGGCCACACTGTAGAGGAAGAGCTTCAGAGAGGGGATTAGCCCTAACGTGATTGGAGGGATGGTAGCTGCCACCACATTTAATGCACCTTACCAAACACCGTGGCCGCATTTATGTGGAGAAGACCCTTGAACAGTACTGTCTTGGTTGTCGCAACTCACAGAAGACTTGAGAAGGCGTCTGATGAGATAAGCACTCGAGTAGTGGCCTACATGATCAACAAATGGAGGGCCAAGATCAGCCAGAAGAGGCTATATAATGTGGGAGATCCACCAGAGAAGGGGGGGAGTTAATCCGAAAATTGTTGGAAAATATACATGTTTGTATCGTATACAAAACATACGCAGCGGAAAAAAAAAATTTAACGGATCTACTTCATTCGCAATTGATAACATGTACTATGTAAGTTTCAGAATTTGAGAACAAGAAAGCGTATCTTGGTGTGGTAAAATTCAAAACCGAAGAAGATCAGAAGTTCTTGAGAAGACTTTTAATCTTCACTCTAATTTCACTTGATGCCCAAGATGTGTGGTCTCTCAATCAGTTTCCAAGGAGAGAATAATGAGTGTCCAACACTCACATACTAAATATTTCATTCCTTATGAGAACTCTCTTATGAAAGACCTTCATCTTTACCTTATGAAAAGCACTTATGAAATTCTGTATGTTTCTCTCCTTATATACAACTGATTATCTAATTGGGCTAACTTTTTGGGCCTTTTCAATTGGGCTCTAGTATGTGGCTTGGAGTGGGACTAAAAGCGACTAATAAGACACTAGCTCCAATGGGCCTTGGGCTTTTCTGTCAACTTTTGACAAGTCTAAAGTTACCATTAACTATATTTAATACCACCATATAAATATAGTTGCACTTTAGGCCTTATCTATAAATTATATCCTAAGATTTTATTATACATGCAACCCCTTCATTAAAATATTCGTAGTAATACAAAGTCATGAATGTAGACTGCCACTTTGAAGATTACTACATATTAATCCTTGAGTACCCAGTTTAATCCTTTACGTTATTCATCATATATTTATGAAATCCAATTTCATAAATATATATTTTAGTAACAACTTACTAAAGTGGTTGGGCCTAACTCTCTTGAATAACTAATCCCATTAAACTTATCTCAAAGAAATATTTTATGTCTCCGTTAAGAGATTATGAATTCCATCTTGAGAATATATGTTCCATCAACACTAAATGCGGCTGCCTAACATACTGAGGTTTTGACCGTGACTTATAGATCTCACTCCTGATATATCAAAGCAACCTACATCTCATAATCAAGTCCATTATTCTCTCAGGATTTAGAGTTCATGTAAATAGAAGTCGTGAGATTTATTATTCATTTGACAGTCGTTAGGAGAATAATAAATCTCACAGCGGTCCAGTTCAATATGTCTTAACTCTTAAAATATATCAACATACCAACTAGAAGTCTCCACTTCCATGATCAAGACAAATCATCGTAGTTGATATGTTATAGTCTTCGCAGATGAAACGCCCAATTTCATCACCGACTACGAACTAAAATTCTGAGTTTACAAAGAACTTGTGATTTATATCTTCTGTGACTAAATCACATAAATCACATACTATGCATCTCATGGACTAAGATAATATCTCATTAGTTCATTTATAGATAGTCTCATATAATTAAACAATTTAATTATTTATGTCATGCCAATAAATTGGATTTTACGGCATAAACCCAAAAAAAAATATGAAAAACACTGTAATACAAAGAATTGAAATTGTAATAAAGTTTAAGAAAAATATACTCAAGAACTACTCTCCTCGAACTTTGTCGAGGAAAGATTTCTTCGCATAAAACCTGTTTTCATTTGTTTTGTTTCAATCTTAAAATTCATTATGGGCGTTATCTAGCTCATTGAAACCTAGTTTTCAGCTCACTCTCTAAAAATTCATTGTGTTGGGCTCTTTGGGCCTGAATCCTTTTACCTTTTGGGCTCAGGAACCAAAACCTGTCCTTACAATAATGGATGCAAATTATTAATTTTTCCCAAAAAAATAGAAGAGCCTCTAAGCACGCGCGTGCTTAGAGGCTCGTATATATTAAGAGAATTCAAAAAATTAGTTATTGTTTTTTTTTATTTCAAAAATACCCATAATTTAATTAACTTATCTTTACTCATAAAACATAAAAGTGAGGTTAAAATCGTAAATTGATAATAAAAAAAAAAAACCTACCCATGTTTATAAAACTAAACCATGTTCTATAAAACTTCCCACTACCCCATGTACACAATCAAAACTACGCCCATGTTTCATCAAAAAAAAAAAAACCTACAAAAAAAGAGCCTCATTGCACGCTCAAAGCACGTGTGATAAGACTAGTCTCTATATATTAAGAGAATTCAGAAAGTTAATTATGATTTCAAAAAATGTCAAAAATACCCATAATTTAATTAGATAATCCTTATTTTTAAAATAAAAATTAGAGTTAAAATTGTAATTCAACAAAAAAAAAAAAAAACTACCAAATAAAATTTTTTCCTAAAAATTAGCATACTCTCTATTTAAATATATCTCATGCATGTTTAATAAATTTTTTTTTTCTAAAAACTAGCACATACTAAACCCAACAGTTTACTCCATTTCAAATCCTAAATTTTAGTTTCTTAAAAATCTCTTCCTATGTAACTTTACTAACAGTACATAAATTCAAATTAAAAAAATTATATTAAACTCAAAATAAAAAAAGAGCCTCATTGCTAGGGATGGCAAATATAACCCGACCCACGGGTACCCAATTCGACTCAACCCGCTAAACAATAGGGTCGGGTTTGGGTTTTAAAAAACAAACCTGAAGTGGGTTTGGGTCAGGTCCGGGTTTTATGCATACTCGGCCCGAACTTGACCCATATACATATATATTATTAAAAAAATTTAAAAACCCTAATATAAATACTCCTCTTTCATTTCAAATTTCATTTTTCTAAACCTAACCCTCAATCCCTCATCTCTCAGCTGCCCTTTCTCTCTCTCAAGCTCTCACCACCGGCCACCCTCTCTTGGCCTCACTTGGGCGCTCTCCTCATAGCCTTATTTAGCCTCACGATCCCACGGCCTCGTTCAGCCCCACACCCTCACTTAACCTCATCACCCTTTACCTCTCTCACTCTCGCTCTCGTTTTCTCTTAGCCGCCCCTCACCCAGTCACCCTCACGCTCATTCACTCACCGACCCACCCTCACCCTCACTCTTATCACGTGGTGGTTGATGTTTGTCACGGAGGAGCATGGGATTGTTAGATCGGAGCACGGGATTGTTAGATTGGAGAGAGATGTGGTCGTGTTGTTAGATTGGAGCAAGGGATTGTTAGATCGGAGAGAGATGTGATGATCGGAGGACGAGATTGTGTTTCTGTTTGTGATTTGTGTTTTTTTTTTTTTTTTTATTTATTTATTTATGAGTGAAAATCTGTATTAACAAAGAAGAGCAAAAAAAAAAAAAAAGCTAATTTGTGTTTTTGTTTATGTTTGTGTTTTTGTTTATGTGGTTGTGATTTCTGTGATTGTAAAATCGATTTTTTTTTTTGTTTTTTTTTTTAAAAGGGTCGGATTGGGCCACGGCTTTAGATTAGGCCCAGAAGTGGCGGATGGGGCCCGCGGGGGCCCAACGAGGCGAGTTGGGGTTAAAAAAAACCCGTTCATTAAACGGGTCAAGTTCGGGTAATGGGGGAGCTAGGGCCTGCGGGTCAGGTTCAGGCATCAAAAAACCTGCCCCAAACCCGAGCCGTTGCCATTTCTACTCATTGCACATGCGGAGCGCGTATAATGAGGCTAATATATATTAATACTTTTTAAGATTATGTTAAAATGTTATTTAATTAAATATTAAATGCAATTTAATTAATATCATAACATTTTTGTTAAATGTTGTTTTAAAGATCCACATAAATGGCACCTAAGTATTACTATTATTTTGTGTGGGTAATTGATCATATTTATAACAAGGAGTCATGCAAAAACAATTCAAAGGGTTATTTATTTATTTATTTAGTTTTTGTTGAATCTGACAAGATAATTAACTTGAACCTGAACAATTAAAATAGTAAGTTGGGTCAAGTCAACCCATGGATCACATGGATTAACTAGTGTTTTTGAAGGGAAAAGTTCTTTTATGCTCAACACTTAGATTCTTTTTTCACAAGATCAAGACTTGAAGGTTTTGATTCAATGGAGTTTTTGGAATATGTAAACATAAGAATTTATATACTATTTAATGTTTAATTTTTAGTTTTTTTTGTTTACTTGTTCTATTATATATAAATACAAACACAATATTATCACATTTCTTATTGAATTTTATCATATATTTTTTGCATGTGAAAAATAGGAGTCATATACCATGTTGACCCATCCCTCAAAAGAGTGGCAAGGATAATAAAGTTTTATAACTTGATTAAGGCGACTCGTTTTTAATTCGAATGCCAAGTCAATAAATGATGTTATTTATTATTATTTTTTTTTATTTATAGAGAGTTTCAACATATGGCGTCCGTTCCTGATGATAGCACTTTATCATCAGACCAAAACACCAATTGGTTTTTGGTATAGGCGGAGATTGAACCCCAGATTTCTTATTCAACCATTAAAGACTTTACTAGTTAACCTAACTGGAACTCACCAATAAATGATGATTGGAGTAATGTTATTATTAGGCCAAGATGCAAAAAGAACCTTCGGGTTTGGGTTAGTTGCAAAGTAATATTATGTTTCATCAATTTTGCATTATTGATAACTGAGCTTGGTTTAAGAATTTTCCAAATTGGCCCTTCATCATAATTTTGTTAAATGTAACTAAAAGATAATTATCACATGATGTGCATGTGACTACTTTATTAATAAAAATAATTATTTTTAAAATAATACGTGCACAAACATATAGTTATTTTATAATTAACAATAATACAAAACTGGTATTACATGTGTTTTTGCATTTTGTCCTTATAAAAGGTAGTGATAGGAGAAATTATAAGCTACAAATTTTGATAGATATAATAGGATTTCAATCTAATTGTGACATTTATTCTATGATAATTATTTTGTCATCAGGTTAAGACACTAATTGATATTTTGTGTAGCTAGATTTTTTATTTGACAACATAAAATTTTTTCAAGATATCAATCAGTTTTTGATGTAGACAGAAATTGAATCTCAAATCTCTTATTCAAGTATTAGAAAATTTACCAAATAAATTAATTAAAACTTACAATATACCACCAATTGCATTACTTTATTAACGTGACACCAACTATACTATACTTATTATTTGCGTAAAATTTTTAAAGTAAAATTAGAATTTCTAAATTGCTGCAAAAGGAACAATCGACTACCGTAAATAGTAAAAGGAAAAGGCATCTTTTGACACAACGCGACCACGGGCCACGACTATTGTAAATAGTAAAGACATGTTTTTTTGTGTTCTGTTGTAAAGCAGAGCTTATGATTTCAAATCATTACAGCCACGCTCCAATAATTCTAAGCAGGAAAAAATGTCACAGTTCGAGTACTGTACTTATTGTCATATAAACTACACGTGTCTGTAGCTTAGAGCATCACACAACAGTTTCTGCTAAATTAGGTAAATAGTTTCTGCTAATTTCTACAAGCAACATCTTTGAAAATATCTACGACCCTAAATCATGAAAAGAAAGAGTGGATGTGTACGCAATCAAGGTTTTCGTGACAACAACGTAGAGTTTTAGACAAAAATGACGTATTTAGAAGATCATGCAATGGGTACTGTTTTTTGTCAGTGTTTTTTTAATATTGTTTGTTAGTAATAGCTCTTATATATCCTTACATTATTTCTTTTGACAATTCATCACACATTATTGGCAACATTAAATAATTGACGCTCGGGTATGCATTTTAAATGTTATTTTGCTTCTTGGTTTAATCATTAATGATAGCTTACTTGCCACTCTCGCCTTTCTCACACACTCACACTCACACTCACAGTCCAAATATATGACACAAAATAATGGAACAGGTTGAAAATATGTTAATGGCAAAAGGATGCCTAAATGAAGTGTATGATAAAAGGCTAGCAATAGTGCAAGACCCTAGCTAGCACACATAGGTTGCATATCTTTGGCATATCTTTGGCAAGGATAAAGACATCTTTCGTGTTAGTTTCTCCATGGATGAATGGAACATCAAGTAAAAAATTATGTCCAAAGTTTTCAATAGGTTTATCAAATAGATTTTAGACCTCTTGTAATTTATCAAATCTTGGATTTAAGTCCTTTAATTAGGGATGATAATGAAACGAGATTGGATCAAACGTATTTTGTTTTTGTCCCTGTCCGATCTCCTCTTTATGGCAAAAAAAAATCCTATTGTGATGATGAAACAAAAATGAAGAAATAACTACGATAAAAGTATTAACTATTAAGAGAAAATGAGACTTACGAGACTTCTAATTAATATATTCAAGTTAACTTCAAGGATTTTTTTACGTATATATCATGTATTTGGGACAAAAGAACTAAACTCTACTTAAGATTAATGATCGGAACCAAAAAAAAAAAAAAAAAAAATGGAAAGATTAATGAAGTACCATAATAGTCCAAGCACTTATGTTAAAAAAAATCCTATGATTTTTGTAGAAAAGACCAAAAATATTTCACATTTAAAAAGAGATCTAATTGTACTATATATTTTCAATGCCGGCTTCTACAGCTAAAAAACAAGGCAAAT
Organism: Notholithocarpus densiflorus; assembly: GCA_030021035.2. Taxonomy (NCBI): domain Eukaryota; kingdom Viridiplantae; phylum Streptophyta; class Magnoliopsida; order Fagales; family Fagaceae; genus Notholithocarpus; species Notholithocarpus densiflorus. The sequence goes on along the minus strand of JARYZH020000009.1, from coordinate 931,833 downwards.
TATTGTAGTGCAGGAAAATTACTGGCCAAAGACTACCGTTCCTATGACTATCAATACCTAACCTATAGGGTACCCAAGCGAAGACTAATGAGATGAAAGCCTATCACCATAAGATAAATAAAAGTGCAACAAATATACTTTTAAAGTGAGTGACCAACCTAATTCTCATTTATTTAAAAATTAAAACTCTCATTATGCCATTTAAATACTGCTACTTTATCAGTTTATACAACACAAAATCTCTGTCTGTCTTCTAAAGCCAAAGCTTTCTCAAACCCAAAAACACTTCCACCACAAGCAATACACACACATACACACACAATTCAAAGGCTTTAGCTTCTATCACAATGCAAATAAACGCAGACCCACCACCATTTTGGTCACCACCACCAAACACTTCCATGCCTCGCCGTCGCTCATCATCTTCTTCACCACTTCTCTCATCACCACTACTCATCATTCTCTTGCCGATCATTTTTTTAGTTTTCCTTTTCATCACAATCCCACCATTGCTTTCCTTCACTTCCCATATCCTCAGACCCACTTATAGCGTGAAAAAAAGCTGGGATTCCTTCAATATAGTCCTTGTTGTGATTGCCATTCTCTGTGGAATCTTTGCTAGAAAAAACGACGATGGATCGACCAGTAATGTTTCATTAAACACATCAACGAACGACACAAACAAAACAACACACGAAGAAGAACCAACCTCACAACAACAATGGTTTCAATACTCAGAAAGAAAGATCTCTGACTATGACGATCCTGACCCTTCTCGGATTTGGTCACCGGCAACCGGTGTGACACGTTTGAAGAGAAGCAGTAGCTCGTACCCAGATCTGAGGCAGCAAGACTCAACATGGGAAAGGGACGCCGATGATCACCGGTTCCGGTTCTTTGATGACTTTGAAATCAACAAGTTTAACTATAACTATAACCATAACCCGGTTAGAGCCAGAAGCTTTGGACAAGAACAAGAAGAAGATGACGTTGAAGTTAAGGAAATCCCAGTTGATACCTTTGAAATTCGTTCTTCTCCGGCACCACCAAAGTCACCGGCGCCACCGCCACCTCCACCACCTCCTCCTCCTCAGCCAAAACGTACTTACGAAACGGTGGGTCGTAAAGAGAAAGCCAAACAAAACGACACCCAGTTCAAAGAAGTGAAAGAGAAAGAGAAAAACATACGTCGGACTCCACCACCAGCGCCTCCACCGCCGCCATCTCCGGCGAGAGTTTGTTCGGAGGAGCAGAGGTACGTGAAGAGTGGGCGTAAAAAGAGCAATGTGAAGAAGGAAATAAAAATGGTTTTGGCTTCAATATACAAGCAGCGGAAGAGGAATAAGAAGAAAAGAAAGGATCCCTACGACGAGTCGCTTCCGTCTGAAGCTGATCGAGCTTATTCTACACTGCCACCACCATCGCCGCCGCCGCCACCACCTCCTCCACCACCCTCTGTTTTTCACAGTTTTTTTAAGAAAGGGTTAATCAAAAGCAAGAAAGTTCACTCAGTCTCAGTCTCTGCGCCACCACCTCCTCCTCCGCCACCACCACCGTCAACTTCAACCTCATCGAGAAGGAAAACCCGGGTTCCATCCGAACCTCACCGGCGGCCAAGCTCGGCCACTATCGGCAAGCCACCATTGCCGACGAGAGTGACCAACTGGGATAAGAGTGAGAGTGTGAATGTGGGTGTGAACAGTGGGGCACAGAGTCCATTGATTCCGATGCCACCGCCTCCCCCGCCGTTCAAGATGCCGGATATGAGGTTTGTAGTGCGTGGGGATTTTGTTAAGATAAGAAGCGCTCACAGCTCTCGATGTGGGTCTCCAGAGTTAGAGGACGTTGATGGTTCATCTTCAGTCAGCGTGATGGACGGTGGAGATGGTGTTGTTGCTGGTGCTGGTGCTGGTGTTAGTGTTGGTGGGTCCGTGTTCTGTCCCAGCCCTGATGTGAACATCAAGGCTGATAGCTTCATAGCTAGGCTCCATGATGGTTGGAGGCTTGAGAAGGTGAATTCCTTGAGAGAGAAGCAAAAGATGGGCTAGCAGCGCCATTAAGTGGTTATGGCCTCAGGCCCAAAAGTTTCTCTTTGGGTGGTCATTGAGTCACACACTTACTACACACATAAATATGATAGTATCGTTTCTCATTATTAATCATACAGTAAGTATATGGATTGGTACAGTAAAGAATTTGAAGGAATGGGGTTCTGATTGTGTTTTTTGATCACCTTTTGGAACCCCATGGAAGAAGATTGGAGTTTGAATTGCAGTGTTTGATGGTTTTTTTTTTTTTTTTTTAAAATTTTTTTAATTTTATTGCATAAACGGGGTATGTATAGGTTAAGGTTATGCAATGTATGGTGTGTACAGGGCTCTAATTGTGGTTTTTTTAGTTACCTATTAGAGCCCTTGAAGAAAAAGAATGTGAGTTTTGTTTTCAGGCCTTCACCTATTTCATGTTATTATAGTGGTAAATCTATGCAGAGCTTTGCTATATTAATGACTTTATGCTTCTGATTGGGTTTAAAGTTTGTCTTGTTTGAGGTTGAGGTAAAGTTGTTGGAAATTCAGTGTTTGTAGTGTGTACATAATTGTGCATTCTGAAGTTAAATTCAAGGTTACATAATCACAATGGGTCTTCAATGTTGGAAATTGAATGGGGATTGAATTCTCTATAGAGAAACACATAATTCATATCAATTCTTGATAGCAGTGGGAAACATGTTTATCTTTACAGGCATCTATGAAGGTATATGCTTACAATGTACAAAAGACTATTAACTTATTGTTCCATTAAATATTCTTCTATTGTCATGGATAAAATAAAGCCTTGGATTAAAATTTCTACCATCTGCATAACTTAGAATCATTTAGGACCATAAATTATGGTGTGGACTAAGAGGGAAATTGGAAGTTAAAGACAAGACGTTTAGTCCCACTTTGAAGTGTCAGGCTTTTAGCTAAATTAAATGCCTTGTAATATTTTTCTCAAAGTGAAGACCGGTAGTTTATAAAACTAATAAAAACAACTCCCAATAATTTTCTCAAAGTGAACGACTTGTAATTTTGTCAAGAGTGAACAACTTGTGGTTTATATTTTTGAAGGAACCTTGTTCTTTTAAAGTTTTGGATTCCTCCCTAATGTCTTAGTGGTTAGTTCTCGTAGCTCATTGGGGTGGGTAAATATCTTAGTGGGAGGAACTACACCAAAGATACCGATCGAGTAGTGTTTCTACTTCCTAGTGGAATTATTAAGTTCTCTAAAATCCAACTTGTAAGATTTGAGCAAACTAATTTATGGTATTATGATCAACCTTGGAGCCTAAACAAAGGCACTCTGAAAATTAAATCTAATGATGCAAGGAAAATCAACGAGCCAATCATCCAAATAGCAGCATTGGAAGACTTGTAAGAAGGAAACACATTATCAAACGACATTGGTGTAGTGCCGCTCTAAATGTGTGATTTGTTTTTCTCTATGAACATATCTCTTTTTATTTTTCCTTCTTTTAATTTTTTTTGTATATAATTATGGTGGTATTTATAGATTTTTCTTTGCCGAGGTTGGTGACTAATTCCCCATGAAGTGGGGAACTCAAACAATACCTCATTGCCGTTAGGTCAACTAAGAGAACAACCTAACGGCAATGAAAGTATAGATTAAAAGAATTGAAGGGGTCAATTCAATGGGGGAATTCAATTCAATGAAAGTATTTATAAATTTTTCTTTGCCGAGGTTGGTGACTAATTCCCCATGAAGTGGGGAACTCAAACAATACCTCATTTCCAGGGTGCTTGCCCTAATGATGTATAGTGGGGGTACTTTGTCATTTTACATTTAATGCAAAGGGAGTTGTCGTTGGTATGACCGTTTGAATAATAAATGTTGATTTGTTGGATAAAGAGACTTTTTGCTAAAACTTATTTCAAATTCTAAAGGGGTTTGATTATTAAGCTAAGGGGATTCCTCGATTTGTATGTTGGGATGATCCCCTTAAGGCTCGAATTGAATTACTTTCATTTGAGTGTCCCTGTCGAGATGTGATCGGTATGTTTTCTAGGTTGATCATTTGAGATAAGATAGGTCTTGGAAGTTGGAACATAAACATGGTTTCAATTCAAGCACATTTTGGGTCGGGTACTAACCAAAGGATTTTTTTCAGGCCCATTGGGCTTAGGCTCTATAAGAGTCCTTTTGAGTCCGTACTGGGCTATCCCCATTAGGAAATTCTTACCTAGTCCCGGACTACAAGGTCACTAAGCTGAACCTTGTAGTCCCAGCCAATAAGAACAAAACAGGTTAGATAAAATTGCTGACATCATTTAAATGTTCTAGCTCAGCAACAATCAGCCTCAACATTAGATCTCCCATTAACGTTGGTTTAAAAAAAAAAAAAAACATTAGCCAACTATTTCCCAATTGGGAGTTGGGATTTAGGACAAAGAGAAGCTTTTAGGGTTCTCTAACTCTTGTGGACAAAAAAGGCAAAAGGTCCTTAGTGTTGAAAAAATCAAGTGCTACTCACAGTGTGACCAAAAAACAAATGCTACTATCTGTGAGTAATTCTTAGTGATTTATCAAGTAAAAACTAAAAAGCTCTACTGTAAAAAGACAAAATCTTGTTCACATAAGCACGGAAGAAACTAATTTTCAAAATAATAGAGGTATAATTTATTTTGTCTTATTGTACTTTGTTTCACTTTTTGAAAGAATATATTATGATTTGTTGTGATATGTTTTCTCCCAAATTAAATACATAAAAATATAATGAGGTATGAATTTAATGCCTTTTCTTTTGGTGAAAAATTTAATGCTTTGTTGTGATATGTTTGCTCCCAAATAAAATATATAAAAATGTATTGAGGTTGTGATATGTTTGCCCCCAAATAAAATATGTGTTGTGATACATGTTGTTGTTGTTGTTGTTTATTTATTTATTTTTTTGTACGGTTATTATGACATTTAATCATTTTGTAAAAAATATACAATTACTCTACTCATAGAGTAACTATGACCATATATACTAAATTTACGTACAATGTCTCTCTCTCTCTCTCTCTCTCTATATATATATATATATATATAATATGGTAGGAATAAATAATATTTTCATCTTTTAATGGTAACTATGTCTAATTTATAATTCTATTTGTGCTTAGATATGTGGGGAAGCTTTGTTATAAAGCATACCATAGGCCTTTAAGAACACGTCAAAATTGCACACATAATATAATTATTGTATTGTAAATTTCTTAATACTTTATTTCTAACATTTATATTGTCCATAAAAATTATTGTAGTTATTTGCAATTCCAGTGATATTGAAGGAATTGAAGAGGATTGTTTGTTTGTTTGTTTGTTGAATGACTAGAAAGTAGTGATGACAATTTGTTGGATAAGGTGGCATATAATGCAAATGAAGCATACAATATATACAACAATTATGCATTATGGACAGGTTTTAGTATGTGGAAAGGAAAACTTAGATATTTTGATGGGACAAAGAACATAAGGCAACATGAATTTCTATGTTTTAAGAAGGGTTTCAAAATGGAGAACCTTGTGAAGAGAAAAATTAGAAGAAACTGGAGGTCAGAACTTGCTGTAAAGCATTTATTCATTCCACAGTTGAAAATGATGTGTTGAAGATTACTGCATTTAATCTAGAACATAATTATAAACTTGCACTACTATAAAAAAGACATTTGCTAAGATCTAGTCATCGTATTTCAAAACCTAAGGTAGGTTTAATTGATTCCATGGTGAATGTTGGTATAAGTACAAAAAATACTTATTTGTATTTAATAGAAGAAGTTGGAGGGAGTGAGGATGTGGGCTTTACTGAAAAAGATTGTTATAATCATAAATGTGAACACAAAAAAGATGTCAACGATAAGTGCTAGAGATACTCAAAACCTATTAAATCATTTTAAGAAAAGGCTAATAGAAGATCCCATGGTTTACACGGTTCAAGTAGATAAAGAAAATCGCATAATAATTTTTTTTTTTTTTTGGAGAAATGGGAGATCAAGGGTTGATTATGATTGTTTTGGAGATATTGTGGTATTTGACATTACTTACCGCACCAATAGATATAATTTGATTTGTGCTCTATTTGTAGGTGTCAATCACAATTAGCAGAATGTGATATTTGGATGTGCATTCTTTTTGGATGAAACCACTACTTCTTTCAAATGGTTGTTCAAGTCATTCTTAAACTCTATAGGAAATCGATCTTTAATAACAATTTTTACTAACCAAGATCAAGCCACGTCAAATGCTATTAAGGAAGTGTTTTGAACACACATCATCAACTATGTTTGTGGCATATTTCAAAAAAATGCACCTTCCTACTTTGGAGAGTTAAATGCTAATTCAGAGTTTCAGTCCTTGCGGAACAACTACCAAAAATATTGTGATTTAGAATTGGAATTTCAAAACACATGGGATAAAATGATGTAGAAGTTTAATCTTGAAGATCATCACTGGCTTAATATGATGTACAAAATTCGACATAAATGGAGCACTGCATTCACTACGGATAGCTTCACAGCTGATTTAAAGCTTCCTCGAGAAGTGAAAGCACAAACCATGTTTTGACTAATATAGCAGATAAAACAATAAGTCGGCACTAACTTTGTAATTAAATATGAAAGTGTATTGGAAGGTATGCATTTTTCAGAGTTTAATGAATATTTTCGATGTATGCAAGGTGCCCCACGAAGAGCAGTTAAGAAGAGTGGTATTTTGGGTCATGCAGCTCAAGTTTACACATGTAAGATATTCTTATTATTTGGGGATAATTACACTTTACCCACCTGTGGTTAGCTTCTAATTCTATGTGCCCACCCGTGGTTTAAATTTTGACACTTTGCCCGCCTGTGATTCTGACTGTGAGTGCTCTGTAACCCATCTCAATGTTTTCCATTACTCTAACACCAAATAAGTAAAAAACACATCCCAAAACGGATCAAAACTCACTCTCACTCCCAAAACTCACTCACTCACTCCCACTCGCTTGAGACAATTGTGGCAGATCCGAGCCGAGGAAGAAAGACACAATTGCTCCTCTGTTCAGCTGTGGCAAATCCTACAATGGGCTTCGATTCGTGCATGCTCCTAGGTTTTGATCGTGGGCATTGAACCTGGGTTTTGATCGTGGGTATTGAACTTGGGTTTTGATCGTGCATGCTCCTGGGTTTTGATTAGACATTGAATATGCATAACTATTTCAGTATAATGCCAGATGTTAGGACTAAAGATCGATTTCTGTTGGACAAGGCTAAATGCTTAGGGATTTTATGCTTACCTCAAGTCTCTGCCTCATCTACTTCAACACACAGCACCATAATAATTAAAAGTTAAAACCACAAATTAGAAAGAATGGAATTTTTTTTCTTCTGTAGTTGGGGAACCTTTCATTTATACATTATCTGTCTGTTAACAGTTGCAAGAAGCCAGAATTTCTACTAGCACTGGATGTGGTGGAATGCCTCGTTAATTTAAAGATGCCAGTTATTTTACAATGTTCCAATAAAAGGTCACATTTGATCAACAGGCTTTCAATCTATTTCATTCCCTTCAAACTTCAAACAGCTGACAAAGGATTTGAGCAAAGCGCTGTGAAATTCTATCATTTGACTTGTCTGTAAATGACTTGTTTAATGTCCCCAAGAAAGAGGAACAACTTGAGATTCAAGACAAAAGAGAGCATCTTTTCATTTTACGTCTGATATCAAGTTCCAAATTTTTGGTAAGCCATCTTCGTTTTAACCTATGTGAAATTTCTGGTTGCTGGCCAATTGGACTATTATTGCATCTATATCTTCAAATGTTTACAAGTTTACTCTACATGATAGCACTACTACCTTTGTCAACCAACAAAAAATCAAGTGAGTCCAAGTTATCCAGCTTTTACATCATGGTTTCTTCCATCTCTTATGTATTTAGCAATGGATCTTTTCTAATAAACTGAATTCCAGTATTTCATCCACCCATTGAATCTTATTTTTATCCTGGGTTATGGTTGGCTAACCTAGGGACCTCTTTTTTCATCAACATCTGAACTTGACTGCACTCTAAGGTATATATCTGCCCAAATAATTCTCAAATAATTTCTTCTTCATATCTTTCTAGCTTCAATTAATGTCAATTTTGTTCTTCTCTTCTTGTAAGCTTTTCCTCAACAAAAGGGCCAATTGGTTTGGATGCTCCAATTCATGAACGTGTTGGAAGAACAATTTTTGATAGTAAGCAGATAAGGTAATGGACATATATAACTTTTATTGGCTACTATTCAAAAATTACCATTTGGTTTAAAATTTCGCTTTGTTACTTAGAAATGATTTGAAAGTTTTACACATTAAGTCACGTATGAGTATGGATATAAAAACAGTGAATGGCCACTCTCCCAAAAGATTTTGATGACTCCCCTAACCAATTAGAAGAGGGCAAGATCCATGACATACTCCAACAATGTGGCAGGATGGCCTATTCTTGTTTCAATTGGGCTGGTACAATTACAATGAACTTGCCACTTGAGAAGCTACACATATTCACGAGTATGTTGGCTTCTTAAAAGCTTTTTGAATTTCTGCATTAGCTATGTTTCTTGTGAATAAGTTGGTTAGATTCCTTGAAATTGATTGTGGATGATGCTAAACAAAATTAGCTACACAGATTCCTAACAGTTCATCCACCTATCATCATGCATGATCAAAACCCAGGTTCAATACCCACGATCAAAACCTAGGAGCATGCACGAATCGAAGCCCATTGTAGGATCTGCCACAGTTGAACAGAGGAGCAACTGTGTCTTTCTTCCTCGGCTCGGATCTGCCACAGTTGTCTCAAGCGAGTGGGAGTGAGTGAGTTTTGGGAGTGAGAGTGAGTTTTGATCCGTTTTGGGATGTGTTTTTTACTTATTTGGTGTTAGAGTAACGGAAAACATTGAGGTGGGTTACGGCGCACTCACGGTCAGAATCACAGGTGGGCAAAGTGTCAAAATTTAAACCACGGGTGGGCACATAGAATTAGAGGCAAACCACAGGTGGGTAAAGTGTAATTATCCCTATTATTTGAAAATGAATACCTTAATAGTCTTGCAATAGAGTGGAAGCTTGTTGATTACCAAGATACAATTGATGTCTTTGAGGTGAAAGAAGAAGACAGTGAAAGAGTACGCATTGTCCATTTTGATAATTTCAATAGCAACATTTCTTGTTCTTGTAAGAAATTTGAGTCATTGGGAATTCTTTGTTGTCATGCATTGCGGGTCTTTAATTTAAAAATTTTGACTAAAATTCCAAGCCAATACATTTTGAAATGTTGGAAAAAGGAGGCTAAGAAATGGATGATGGCTTATGAACAAGACAATCATTCAAGTGGCAACGCTAAAGAGGCTGAGATAGTATGGCGTAATAGCATGTTACGTATAGCTAATACAATCATATCCAAAAGTCAAGGGGATGATAGCCTTAAAAACATTTTTTAAAAGATACTATTGGGACTTGATGAAAAAATTGAAAGAGAGTCATCAAAGTTAAAGTTGGGTTCAGATGCAAATTTGGAAGAAAATGAAGTTGTAGAGCATAATACAACCGATGAAATGCTTGGCTTATCAAATCACATGTCAGTATTAAATCCCTCATGTGTAAGATCAAAAGGTTTATGAAACAATAGACTTAAAGGCCACTTTGAGAAGCGCAAGACAAAATTGTCCAAGGATGCATCATCTGCATGTAAGAATTTCCTTTTTTCTTTTACTAAATATATGCCATATTTTTATTTTTAATAAACCTTTTTATTTACAATTGTTATTATGTTTTATTTTCTAATGTTAAATTTTATAGGAAAAGCAAAACAAAAAGTGACTAAGGAAAATTCAAATGTGTCATTTGGTGGCTCATACAATCTAGCAATATACCAACAACCAAATCCCTACTCTCATTTAGGATTTACAAATGATAATGCATATGGTCAATCTTACATGTCATGGACAAATCATTCCCAGGTATTAAGCATCCTTTGATTTACAAAATTAGAATATTTATAATGTATAATAATAATTTTGGTCATTGACATAATATCTAAATATGAGTTTTGTCTCTATATAGGACATAGGTTGTGTAAACGTTCCATTTACAACTATGTTGCAAGGTACCTATGTTATAACGCAACTTAGTCACACAATTGGTTATTTATTTGAAATGAAAATATCTATCATTTATGTATTAATATGTGTACAAAGCTTTGTTTTGAAATAATGTTTTCTTATATTTTGATCTCTATAGAATCCATCGACTTATATTCTCTCACAAATAAACTCATTGATGTATAGTTTTGAGCAATTGGGGTATGTTTGGTAACTGTTTTTTCTCCTTATTTTCTATTTTCAAAAATAATTTTCTATTTTTAAGATTAAAAAACTTGTTTGGCAACTCAAAATGGACAGAAAACAAAAACCGTTCTCAAAACTCAATTTGTGAAGGAAACTGAAAATGTGCAAAATGCTGTTTTCAATTTCTAATTTTCAAAAGTTAATGAAAATACGCATTTAATTTAATAAATTTGTCTTATTTAATGAGTTAGCATTAGAGTTCAAATCCTAGCAGCAATATATTTTAGTATTTTCTATTTTTTTTCTTCAAAAAACTATCTTTTTAATTTGAACTAACCAAAATGTTTTTGATTTCAAAAATACAAGAAAATTGTTTTTTCTTTATATTCCCAAAACAAGTTTTTGAAAATAGAAAACAAAAACTGTTATTAAACATAACCTTAGATTCCACACATATGCAAGAGGTAAATTTGGAAATTCTTGTGGTGTGTTTGCATTACCAATATCATCACTTATTTCTTGTTCCTAAGGATGACTTACTTTGTACAATGGGGTTTATATATATATATATATATATATATATATATATATATATATATATATAAATATAAAAGATGGTCAACGATGTTGAACAGTAAAGTTGGGGCAATTCAAAGTGAACAACTTGTGGTTTATATTTTTTAAGGAACTTTGTTCTTTTAAGGTTTCAGATTCCTCCCTAATGTCTTAATGGTTAGTTCTTGCAGCTCATTGGGGTGGGTAAAAATCGGGGTGGGTAAAAGAGGAACCACACCAAAGATATTGATTAAGTAGTGTTCCTACTTCCTAATGGGATTATTAAGTTCTCTGAAATTCAAGAAAGAAATATTAGAATTAAATAATATGCATAAAACTCAAGTGGTCATCCATACTATAATTCGGATGATATATTTGTCATGATTTATTTATTTATTTATATAACTTAATTCATTAATCAAAGACATCTACAACCTCTAGAGGTAAGGCACGAAAAAGAACAAAGTCCACAAGCTAATTTGTTCCGATCCTAGCGAGAGCATCATCACACTTAATGGCTTCCCCGAAGCAATGGACAATCATGGGGAGGGAAGAGAGAGACTGAAGCTAAGGGACAAAATCTACTAAATTTATGACCCTATGAAAGTGAACAGTTATTCAACTACAACAAAGATCCTTACCATTTTAGTACAGGAACCAAACTCTTGAATTATGCTTTTTTATTTACTAGTACAAGATCTTGCAAGTTTTGGACAAATTTATCCATATAACCACTCATGAAGTCTGGGCTAGCTAATATCTCTTTCCATTTTGCATGGTTCTTCTTCACCATAATACCTACCTCATTATCTTTATCCATCACAGACTTGATCGCCTTGCTCAAGCTCTTTCTTGAAAACCACCCATTGTCTTCCCTCTCCACCTCCACAGCAACCTTCATCTCTTCAACAAGTAACCTAGTGTTCAAGATTTGGTCACCAAGATGTGGCACAAGCACTATTTGACAGTTACTCATCAAAGACTCCCACATTGATCCAAACCCACAATGGCTTACAAAGCACCCAACTGATGGGTGACTAAGTATCAATGGTTGTTCCACCCAACCCCCCAAAACTCTTCCTCTCTCTTTAACCCTTTCCTTGAACCCATTTGGCAATGCCTCTTCAACTGTTGCACATTCCATTGGCGGTTTCAGGGCTATCAGAAATGGCAACCCTAGTAACTCAAACCCTAATAGTAGTTCTTGAAATTGCTTCTTTTCAAGGATGATTTGAGACCCAAATGCACAAAACACCATTGACCCAGGCTCAAACCCATCCAACCAAGTAGCCCACATGCCTTTCGAAGGACTCTTAGCGGGCTCTGGTAACACTGGTCCTGTTAACAACACAGACTTTCCGAACTGATTCCCCACATAGTCACACAATTGTCCTTCCATTTCTTGGCATGTTCTAATAGATATCACATCACTTTCTTTCATGGCGGTTGTGACACGATCGTAAAATGTTATCCCATCTCCAAAAGGTAGAGAAATGAATGATAGAGAATCAACTTCATGGTTGCGAAAGACTATGGTCGATGAAGGGTAGCCTACTGGTAGTTGCTTTAATTCCTCCTTTGTAATGGCTCTATCCTTGGGAACATTACGTGTCGGAACTACAGCAATTGCAAGTGATGCAGCAGAAACAACATTGTAGCAAATTGATTTGATTCCAAGTTGTTTGGTGATTTCTGGTATCCAATGTGCATTGTCATAAAATACCATATCTGGAGTTTTAGCTCGAAAAATATTTTCAACTTGTTCACGTGTGCGATCCATGGCAATGGCAAGCAAATGGACCAAAGACATCGATATGTCTGAGGCGGTCTCTGCACCAAGTGGGAGGCCATCAACGTGAGGGATTGTGAGGGGATGAAAGGTGATGAAATTTGGATGAAGATTTAAATGTTGTAGCTGAATTTGAGCTTTTTTGGGCAGTATGAAAGTGATTTTGTGGCCTCTCTTAGCAATCTCATTAGAGAGATGGAGAAAAGGGGTCATATGGCCAGTTGCAAACCATGGGAACATGGCTATGTGAAGCTCTAAGCTCTTGCATTCAGCCATTTTTATAATCAAGGGAAAAAGGGTAATGAAGAACTAGTAGTGGCTATCCTATCTAGAACAGATGTTGTATCAGGTTCTAAACACAACTTGAAGCAAATATTGAATACAAATCTTTAAACAAAATAATTGATATCTATCATTCTTAACTAGATAAGTGGGAGAGATAAGAGTGAATAGTGTTTGGGCTGTAGAAGGTTTTTCCATTATAAGATTTCTGCGTGGTTATTATTATTTTCAGAGAGTTTAAATGAGTTATTTATAGACCAAAAAATCTAGTAGTACAAAAAATGCTCAACTTATGCCACAAGTCTCACAACTATCCACATGGCAAACTTCTAGGTGTTAATCTATTAAGAAAATAGCTACAAATAATTTTTTTTTTTAATAAAAATTGTTAGTGGTTAAAAATTATAGAGAATTGGCTAAGAGGCCCAATTTTCAGGCCGAAATTGAGGCGTTGACCATGAACGTTGCCTTGTTCAATGTGATATTGAGTTTGTTGCACTAATTATGCCTTGAATGGTATATGACACCATGTGCTTTTGAGCATAAAACAAAACTTTTCACAAGGTCTTTTTGCAATTATATCAAATTTATAAAATTGTTCACTCAAAGGGGAATCCCATGACACCATATGGGTTCAGGGTTAGAATCTAGAGTAATGCTAATAACGTAATATTTTTTTCCAACTGTTGATATATTGTTATAATGATCTGATATTTTTTTTAAAGAGTTTCAACTTATGGCGTCTGCTTCTAATGATAGTTTTTATTATTAGACCAAGATACCAATAGGCTTTTGGTGTAGGTGGGGATTGAATCTCAGATCTCTTATTCAACCATTAGAGACTTTATCAGTTGAGCTAACTGGAACCTACAAATAATGATGTGATATAAAAGCAAAAGAAAAGAAAAAAAGAAAAATATATATACACACACATACACATTTGTGTAAAAAAAAACATCAAAAACTAAGAGTTAAGAGAATATTGTATACATTTTATTACTATATGTGTAAAATTTCAATTTTATATGTTGAGAAAGTGAAAAAAATAAAAATAAAATGACTTCTAGGCTTCTTTTCTAATTGTGATGTATTTAATAATGGTTCTAAAATAAGTTTTTTTAAAATCTCAATAGATAATATCTATTAGATAATCAGATTACACATATTTCAACAAATTACTTTTTTTTTAGAACAAAATACATAAATAATCTTTGGAAGGGGGATGATATGACACTTATTCGTTTTTAAAGCATACTACAATGACGCGTGGCAACTTCCTATATTTAATTGGTATGTTGGACAATCAATGCCACATGTTAAAATATTATTTATACATCTATGTGTGTTTACCATAATATTGGACACGTGGCATCTATAATTAAAATTTTGAATGAAATAAATGCATTTATTTAGTATGGTATTTAAGTTCATTTTTTATAATAAGTAGCTTGTAACCTCATGCATATGCATGAATACACTTAAAGAAATACAATAAGATGCATAATATAATTCCTATTTATATAATTGAAATACTATTAATAGTCATTTTTATATTTTGTTAACTCTTTAAAAAAATTTGTAAGGATATTATTAGTGATGCTACACAGAATCAGTAGGCTGAATGCTTCGGCTTCGGTGGGCTACTGGTGGTTGCGAAGGCCTACAAAGATGAACACACTATTAAAAGAGGACCGGTATGGACCGGCCAAACACCCTCCGATGGCTAAGTTAGTTTCTCACTAGAACAGAGTTCCAACTTTTATTAAGAGTAAAATCTCATAATGCACTTCCCTTTCTTTGATTCAGACTGGTCTTTTATATAGAGGACCTTGGAGCGGTTATTGGCTTAGTAACTTCTCCAAGATTTGTGGAATTTAGTGAGTCCAGACATAACTTCCTCAACGGCTATAGGAGTTACAACCGTTGATGGAAGTTATGTACTTAAGAGGAATCCATGGCGATGAATTCGGGTTGAGTAACCGTTTCAAGGTTTTGTGGCTCGAATTTTCCATACTCTCAAGTGAATTTACACTTGAGAGTTTCTAAGTGTCATGTGGTCATCCGTGCACTTCGTGCATGGATGACTCTGGTTCTCTGACGGTGTTATGTGAGTCATCCATGTACTTTGCCCATGGACGATCCTATTACTCAGACATTGTATAAGTCGTCCATGTGCTTTGCCCATGGACGACCTTATTGCTCAAACGGTCAACTAAAATATTTGGCTCAAGATTCATAGACGAGCCATATGGACGAATATGAGTTGTAATTTTCATTATCCCATCAGTTAGGTATAAAATGTAAATTGTCTATTTTATTATTATTATTATTGTGAAGCACTTTTTTTTTTTTTTTTTTTATTCTAGACTCTATGGTTTTTGTACTTAATAACTTACTTGGATGAATATTTATAATGTGGTCCTACATTTGATTCTAAAATTAAGAAATAAAACTCTTTGAGAATAAATAATTTAGGACACATGGTGCAAAATTAGAACTCTAATTTGAAATTCTAATTTAAGTTTCTCTCAGCTTTACCTATTATATAATAATAACTAGCTTGTAACACCATGTATATGCATGGATATACTTAAAAGATACACATTAAGATGCATAGTATAATAATCTTACATATATAATTTAAATATTATTGATAGTCATTCGTATATATATTTTTAACTCTTTAAAAGGTCTTGTAAGAATGTTATTAGGTAGAAAATGTAAATTGTCCATTTTTTAAATATTTTTATGTTCATTAATTCTAGACTCTTTGATTTTTGCACACAATAACTCACTTGAATGAATATTTATAATATGGTCCCACATTTGATTCCAAAATTAAGAAATAAAACTCTCTCTAATTGGATTTTCTTTAAGCTTTACCTATTAATATATATACATATATAATTTTTGTGCCAAATGAATTGTTTTTAGTTATAAAAAAATGCTCATAAATATAAAATCATTCAAACTCTCTCTTCCTCTAATTTTATATATAGTGTTAGATATATGATTATGTTTTTTATGATTTATTTATATTGGACTCTTTGTTTTCTACTCTAAATTAACTCATTTGGCATAAAAATTAAAAAACTTCGATTAGATGGAACACATGCCGTAAAATTAAACTCTAATTGAAATCCAATTTTTACACTGAAGTAACTAACTTGGTTTAAAAATTTAAAAATTTTGATTAGATGGGACAAGTGGTGTAAAATTAGACTCTAATTGAATTCCAATTTAAAATCTAATTGAATTTTCTCTCAACTTTACTTATTAATATATATATATATAGATAGATGACTTATAAACTTGAATTGTTTTTAGTTCTACAAAAAAAAAAGGCTCATAAATATAAAATCATTCAAAAATTATGTTTTTTTATGGTTAATTTATATTGGACTCCTCATTTTTTACACTAAATTAACTCATTTGGTACAAAAATTTAAAAACTTAGATTAGATAAGACACATGTCGCAAAATTAAACTATAATTAAGATCCAATTTTTACATTGAATTAACTTACTTGACACAAAAATTAAAAAACTTAGATTAGATTGGACACGTGGCGTAAAATTAGACTCTAATTGAATTCCAATTTGAAATCTAATTGAATTTTCTCTCAGTTTTACCTATTATTATATATATATATAGATAATAATAATAATAATAAGGTAAAACTTAAGTATAGTATCTTATGTTCCTCTATTGAATTTAAGCCACGTGTATAAAATATACAACTCAGCAAACAGCGTTACAAGGAATTGCCGTCTCTTTTTTTTTTTTTCTTTTCTCTTTCCCTCACATGCGTGAAAACCAGATAACTACAAACACATTCACCCTTATTTTCCCAAGAAACAAACAGATTTCAAACAAAAATTTTGGCTAAAACTCAACAAATTTCTGGCAAGACCCCTTTACAACCATGCCTCACATTGATTCTGGCCACCATGTGTGGAGGCAGAGTAGTTTCACTTTTCACCCGCAAGAAACCCCATGCTTCTACAGAGAACCAAGCTAAGAGAATGAAGAAGACGGCGGGGCATGGTGGCTGTAGAGGGGTTCGTGGTGGTCAGTTGAAAGGAACAACTCTCAATCACTCTCTCATCGTGTTTCCGTTTATCTGGGTTCACCTTATCGATCCATGGCCTGAATTTTTGGTTAATGGCCTTGCCCCTTATTTCCTATGATTAGTTGTTGATCAATAATGAGAAGAAACTGTTTTTGAGAGAGGAAGTGCGGATTGCCACTGCTGGGTAAGTAATAGAGAGGAGAGGAATTGAATAAAAAGCCAAAGAAAATATAAAACAAAATTGGTGGGGCAGATCTAAAATCTTAAAAAGCCAAAGAAATATAAAAAATACCTGATCATGTCTTTGAAGGAGGAGATTTAGCGGAAGAAGTTTGGTGGGGGCAGATCTGAAATCTGCAACTGACTTTATTTGGTTCTCCATAGCAGGCCAGTCATAATAAAAAAAGAAAAAAAAGAAAAAAAAAAGCAAAGTGACGGAGCATTATGTTTTAACGCCTGTTTGCTGAGTTGTATATTTTATATACGTGGCTTAAATTTAAAAGGGAAAAAACTTAAGGTACTGCACCTATGGTACTGTATTTAAGTTTTACCCATAATAATAATACTTTTTTTACAAAGGAATAAAAACTGATTATAATTGTGTGCTTACTTCTTCTTTGTTTTTTACTCATTTATATATATATATATATATTCTTTTTATCTCTCTTAAAATTTACATGCTTAGTATTTGTGGTGGGAATTTTTTTTTACCACTACATGTTTGTTTTTTTATATCTACTATTAAAGGTACCTCTACCTCTATACCTCTACACACCTCTCTACACCTCTATACCCCTCTTTACACCTCTACACCTTTCTACCTTTGAGCAAACTAATTTATAGAATTATGATCAACCTTGGGCCTGAACAAAGGTACTCTAAAAATTAAATCTAATGATGCAAGGAAAATCAATGAACCAATCATCCAAATAGGAGCATTGGAAGATAAAAAGGAAACACATTATCAAATGATATTGGTGTAGTGCCGCTCTAAATGTGTGATATGTTTTTCTCTATGAACATATCTCTTTTTCTTTTTCGTTTTTCTTTAAATTTTTTATTTATAATTATGGTGGTATTTATAGATTTTTCTTTGGTGAGGTTGGTGACTAATTTCTCATGAAGTGGGGAACTTAGACAATACATCATTGCCATTAGGTGGATTAAGAGAACAAATTTCTGAGATGCTTATCCTAATGATGTATAGTGGGGGGAATTTGTCATTTTACATTTAATGCAAAAGGATTTGTAGTTGGTATAACCATTTGAATAATAAATGTTGATTTGATAGGTAAAAAGACTTTTCTTTAACACTTATATTAAGTTCTAAATGAGTTTGATTATTAAGCTAAGGGGATTCCTTGATTTGTAATGTTGGGATGGTCTCGTTAAGACTCGAATCAACTTCATTTGAGTGTCCCGTGGAGATGTGTCTTTTATGTTGGTCATTTGAGATAAGATGGGACTTGGAAGTTGGAATATAAATATGGTTTTATTTATTTATTTATTTTAAAATATGGTTTCAATTCCAGCACCTTTCAGGCCAGGTACTAACCAAAGGATTTTTTCCAGGCCCATTGGGCTTGGGCTCTATAAGAGTCCTTCTGAGTCCGCATCGGGTTATCCCCATTATAGAGAAGTTTAAGAAAACCCATTTGGATCCAGATTCCAAAACTTCAAACGCGCTTCAAAAATAACAGTGACTCTGACTAGGGTTGCACTTCTCTCTGAATTTATTATTACTGCAATGAAGCTCGCAGGACTGAAATCCGTCGAGAACTCCCACGACGAGTCGGTATGGGCGGCCACGTGGGTCCCAGCCACCGAGACCCGACCCGCTTTGTTGATGACCGGGTCACTGGACGAGACCGTTAAGCTATGGGGCTCCGACGAGCTGGTCCTGGAGCGAACCAACACCGGGCACAGCCTGGGAGTGGCCAGCGTGGCAGCTCACCCGTCGGGACTCATCGGCGCGTCGGCCTCACTCGACAGCTTCGTGCGTGTCTTCGATGTCGATACCAACGCCACCATCGCCACTCTCGAATCTCCTCCCTCTGAAGTCTGGCAATTGCGCTTCAATCCTGAGGTTATTTTACCATTTTAACCTTTCATTCTTTTTTACTTTTTTACTCTTTTTTTTTAATGTTTGTTTGGTTGCTGAGAAAATTAGAGGAACGGTTAAAAGTAGCAAGTTCTTAATTTTAGTTTTTGGGAATTAGGAAAACGAAAAATTTAGAAGCACAACTTGTTAAGCTGTGAAAAAGGTTGTGACTCTTGATGTTGTGGTTGTTATGCTCAAAGGCGTTATAATTGAGCTCAAGCTTGGTTCATAGGAAAGAATTCATGTATTTTGAATGTTTTCAAAATCCTTGCATCAATTAGCTAAGTACATGAAACTCTTCTACTTGTTACAATGATGTTTTGCTAATGGGTTTCAGTTATGATGTCGTGCTCATTGGAGTTCATGAACTAAATTTCAATCAATTTGTCTGATATGGGGGAGTATAGCTTTTGTTGCTAACCTCAAGTAGTTCATGAGAGAGGCTTGACTGGTTGATTGGTGTCATGTAGTTTGATGTCGTTCGTGCTTATTAGGTGCAATGGCTTTTTACTTACGTCTTGTGTTTGCTAAAACCTGTAAGGAATACATTTGCTTGTGCACCTTTTTAAATCTGCTTGTTGAGAGTTGCGGATTTTCTTTTTAGAGTTCTCCTTGACTGCCTCGACCTGTTGAGGTACCATCTCCTGTGCCAGCTTCTTAAAATACCATTCTTGAACTAATGAAATTTTTTAAATTTTGCCTAAAGAAATGAAATGAGCAGCCTAAAGATTATATTTTGGAAGCGTTGGGCTCCATAATCGGCAATTTTAGAAGTTTAGTGTGACTGCAAGAGTTGCAATTCTCTTTAGTACTTTTTAGTAGTGCTTGTGTGATTAAGGTGTACCCACTTGTGGACAGTGGAATGTGTCTGTAAGCTGTCCTTTATATAGAAAAGCAACAAATTTTTAGTATGTTTATGTTTGTATTCTAGTTTGTCTTTTTGTGTTCTTGAGTGTATGTTCTTAAGATAACACATGCCAAAATAATTCTTTATGTCCCCCCCCCCCCCCCCTTCAAAAAGAAATTTTTATTGAAGGATTACATAAATACTCATTTCCCCAACCCCTCCCCCATCTTTAAAAAGAACCTTTTATCAAAGGATACACAAATACTTAACAAGGGTACAAGAATAATGAGCATTGATGGTTGTGTCATCTAGACACAAGAGACTTGTCTAGACTAGCTACTGGCACTTGTTTACTTGCACCATGCAGTTTTAGCAGATAAGGGTTACACACTGGTTGATGCCATTCTTTCTTGTCTACATATGTTGATTGGCTTTTTGTGCAGATAGCATATGCAAATTGTGCTTTAGATATGCATCCGTGTATTACAGGATGAAACAAGTGTGCCTCTTTCCTTTCAAATAACACCTTAGAATCTATGTAAACTAGAAATCCATCCCCATCTATTTGAACATTGGCTCAAACTTGTATTCTGACTGTAGCTCCATTTCAGGGTTCTACTCTGGCAGTCGCTGGTGGGGGTAGTGCATCAATCACCCTTTGGGACACTGCCACATGGGGTCTGGTTGCCACTCTACCTATTCCTCGTCCAGAAGGTCCCAAGCCCTCTGATAAAAGCGGCAGCAAGAAGTTTGTCCTGTCGGTTGCCTGGAGTCCTGATGGGAGACGACTTGCTTGTGGCTCAATGGATGGCACCATCTCTGTTTTTGATGTAGCTCGTGCCAAGTTTTTACACCACTTGGAAGGCCACTTCATGCCTGTGAGGTCTCTTGTGTACTCCCCTATTGAACCACGCCTACTCTTTTCAGCCTCAGATGATGCACATGTGCACATGTATGATTCTGAAAAGAAATCCCTGGTTGGAGCCATGTCAGGTCATGCTAGTTGGGTATTGAGTTTGGATGTAAGCCCAGACGGGCAAGCTCTTGCAACAGGTTCAAGTGATAGAACTGTGAGGCTCTGGGATCTTAACATGAGGGCAGCTGTGCAGACAATGAGCAATCATACAGACCAGGTCTGGGGAGTGGCATTTCGACCACCAGGAGGGACTGGTGTGCGGTCTGGTCGGCTTGCTAGTGTATCAGATGACAAGAGCATATCACTGTACGATTATTCGTGAAGTAGCAAGCAAGTGTAGGGCGTTGACTTTGATTTGCGTTTGTTGTAAGGTGTTACTAACTTCTTGTGCTATTGTTTATCACATTGATTTCAAGAAAATATTTGGTTTACTTCCTATTTGATATTCTGATTGAATTCACGTGTTGGGTATAGCCTAGTGTAGCCTGCTTGATTGCGCCTTCAGCCGATGATCAAAACATGGACCTTTTTGTGAAGGCCGGTGATCAAAACAAGGACTTTTTTGTTGGGTAGCCTAGAGTGGGTGAAATCACGTCAAATAATATTGATAAGAAAAGAAAGATTGGTTAATATATCATAGTTGAATTCAAATTCATAGGCTTAAGTTATAATAATGATAAAAAAAAGATTGGTTAATATAACATCGTTGAATTCAAACTTATAAGCTTAAGTTTTTAGGTCAAGCTATATAGCTAAATGTTAAATTAAAAAAAAAGAGGAGTGTTATATTTACAACATTTTTACAACAAATTATAGGTAGTAAGTTGTTATTGGTTCTAATTTGAACCTACAGCTGAAATTATTTTTTTGCCCACTAGTAACAACTAATAACAACTTGTCACTTAAAATTTGTTGTGAAAGTGTTGTCGACATAGCATTTCTATAATTAAAAAAATCAAAATTTTTGTTGTTGTTTTTTATCAATAAACTTATATATGAAGTAACTTAAAGGGTCCTGTTAATGAGTATCATTAAAACATTTGTTAATGGATCATTTTAGAAAAGTTTGAAGGCATAAATGCACTTTTAATCTCTACATTTTGACTTTTTTTTCCATTTTGGTCCCTACATTCTAATTTCACCACTTTTAGTCCCTAAATCAATTAGCGCGTGTTATTTTAGTTCTTTCCGTCAGTCAACAGCCGGAAATATCTGACATGGCAAACGGAGACTTAAATATTATTAAAAATTCACATCACCCATCACACATCAACATATAAATTTAAAAAAGTAATTTATTAATTTTAACTAAATAAAAACAAAATTAAAAACCAAAATTCACATTAATTAAGATCTAAAAGTTTCTTGAACAAAAACACCAACCCAAATCTAAAAGATTCTCCCATTGTTTCTCTTCTTACATTTTCTTAGCAACCAAACATGCAAAACACACAGAAATCTTCAAATGAGACCAAAACCCAACAATCACAAAAATACCAAAACACAACATCTCAACCAAAACACTAAAACATCTCTACCGAAACCAACCAACCAACCAAACACCAAACATCAAAACTCAATCAAACACAACAATAGACCAAGAAAATCCTCCACCGATTCACCACCTTCAAGCCCCATTAATGGCCAAAAAATCCAGATCTATCCACCATCTCTGAGCCCAGCTGACCACCTTTAAGGGCTTGATGTCGCGATAGACGATGTGCCACCGGTGCAAGTAGGCGAATTCGGCGAGGATCTGGCGGGCTAGATTGGAGAGCTGGCGCTCGTTCGTGATGTGCATACGTTCCAACGAGCGAGAGCCCGAACGGGGGAGGCGAGAACATCTTGATCGAAAGCTCCACTGTTCTGAATAGTGAGAAAGACATTTCAAAATTCGATCAAATCGATTGAGAATCTCATCATCTGTTAGGTAGGCCAACCGATGATCCATGTACTCCAATAGGACCTGGATTTTGCCGTTGTGGTCAAACATGTCGTGGCATTTGACCACGTTTAGGTTGTCCACGTCGCGAAGGATCTCGATTTCGGTGCAGATCTAGTGGCGCACCAAGTCCTTGTGGTTCCTGTATATGACCTTGAGGGCAAAGACTCTGCCTGTCGGCTTGTGGATCACTCGGTACACGATCCCTCCCTTGCCGCTCCCGATTCGATTAGCTCGCTCGAGCTGGGAGTAGTGGAAGCATAGAGGAGTCGCATTTCTGTTTCTATGATTCGAGGTTTCTTTGTAGGATGACGTGGCAACGGCAGAGTTGGAATTGGAGTTGGCGGAACATGGTTTGGAAGAGAGAGATCTCCGTGTTTTGGAAGAGAGAGAGGAAGCTTGGAGAATGTTTTAGAAGGGTTGGGGGAACCGGCTTTTGATAAGGAAGTTTTGGGTTGAAGTTTTTACTCTGATTGTGTGAATTTTTTTTGGGTTTGTAATAAAGTTTAACTCATTGATCTAAGAATATGATTCCTGTTCTAGGGATGAACACAAGGAACATGAGCATGTTCTTCAGAAAAAATAATGAAAGAAATAAATTTTTTAATTTAATTATCTTATTTTATTTTAAAAGAATTTAGAAAAAAAACATGAAAATTTCTTTTTTTATTATTATTTTATGCTAACTTGGCATTTATTAAATAACAAATAAATTTTTCTTTATTCGCCACGTCAACATTTACTATGTCAACAATGCACTCTATTTGCCACGTCAGATATTTCCGGCTGTTGACTTACGGAAAAGACCAAAATAACATGCGCCAATTGATTTAGGGACTAAAAGTGGTGAAATTAAAATGTAGGGACCAAAATGAAAAAAAACCAAAATGTAGGGACTAAAAGTGCATTTACATCAAGTTTTAATAAAATTTTCATGAAAAAGCTGTCAAGAAAATCAATTGCTTTTTCCTTTTCCCTTAAAAATTTTTTAAAATTTTTTTTAAAATCAATGTATTTAGGGTATCTATTAACATTTCCTTAACTTAAATTAAACAACCAACTTTCTACTTTGGCTGTATTAACATGTGTACATTTATCAATTTAAAAGCAACTCAATTGGAGACAACGTAGAAGCACTTGATTAGTCAAGGGCTTTTCACACTTAGCCGAAAGAACCACCAAATGATGATCTCTGTTAAATTTAGGGTGTAAGGGTAGTGTTTACACTCTGTAGATTCATACACCGCTCAAAATGAACTAAACACGTGACTTTAAGTCATGATTTCAAGTTTAAAATTATGACTTAAAGTCTCGAGTTCAGTTCATTTTGGTCTTGTGTGGAATAGAATTTTCCCTTGGAAGGGAGTTCCATTGAAATTCAGTACTTTTTAAAATAATTTCTTCCTTTAACCCTTTTTTACACCTTCCTCCCATGATGTCTTCTCTTTGTACTACTTTTGAATTTTGATTTTTGATCATTGTAAACACTGAGCAGATTCTCTCTCTCTCTCTCTCTCTCTCTCATAGCCATCTACAAGAATGTATACACATGCATTATGATCATAGTTGCTATGGTCCCAAAGCGGATAGGCAGGCAAAAGGAAAATGAACTATGGGTCCTATAGGGTCGAGATTCGTAGTTTTGTTGTGTTAGCTCTTCCACTTTTTCTTCTTTCTTTTCCACACATTTTTTCATAAAGAAAATTATCTTGTTAAGCATAACAAAAAGATTATTAAATGTAAAATAAAAACAATAATTAACATCCCTGGGATACCTTGAAAACAAAAAATAACTGTACACAACAGAAATAAGCATATTCCATGGCCTGATTTTGATAACTTTTTCAATTTTCGATAAAAATTTTCCAAAAATATATTTGAGTTAACACATCTTTTTGTTCGAAGTCAGACTCACAGTATGGAATTTATTTGGACAAACATTCTTGGGGTTTCACAGTCAAAATTTAGGTATTAAATGTACCGCTAGCTTTGCCTGCACAAACCTTCTCCAAAAATAGAAACAAGAAAAACTTTGCCTGCTTCTTTACTGCAAAAGTTGCTGCTTTCCTCTGCAATTCAGACTATATTTGTTTCACCTGAAACGTTTTCTGCATTTTGTTTTTGGTGTTAAAGCAAAAACGTAAGTAAAAACAAAAACAATAAAAAAACAAAAACCTGGTAGCAAAAAAAATTGCTGCGTTCTTTTACAGTGCATGTCTAAATCCAAAATTTGAAATCCAAGACTACAAAACTGAACAGAACTTTCTTGTATAGAAACTGGTGATTGATAGGAGTTTTTTTTTTTTTTTTTTTCCCAGGCTTGATGTCTGGTTTCTCAAAAAAAAAAAGATAGGAGTTTTTTTCAGGATATTCACACATTAAGTGACAAGAATTTTGGTATGAATTTAATATTAAAAAAAAAAGCATTTTCCCTCTCTTATGTCAAAAGAAAGAACAAAGGAAAATCATAAATCAAGGCATTCCTAAGCCTCTGCTGATGAAAATGCTTTCCATTTCTAAGTTCTGCCACGTCCTCATGTTCCATTCTAAGACACACTTTAACTACATGAAACGACACCACCACAACGGACAACAAAGTAAACCACGCCATACATATGGGAAAAAGTTGGAGGAAGTTCTAAAGGCAATGATTGAATCGGGAAAATTATTTACATCATATACTCACTCCCTAAAAGGCAATGATGAAATGACACCACCACCTTAAACATCACATTGTAAACCACCCCATGCATGTGGACGATTCTCAATGCAAAAGCACGGTCAAGAACACAAAGATAGATTTTTCATAATAATTGATGTCACAATTTTATAATTAGAGCAATATTATTTTAAGAAGATAAGTCCATTATCGATACAGCTTTTATTAGTATAAATCATAACATCCCACCTTAACAATTACGAATATAAAATTATAAAATATATTGTGTCTCCAGAATTATAGGCACAGATCTTGTTAACTTAGTAGTCTCTCAAAATCATAGATGTCAACTTATATACAGTTTCTTTTCAAAATATCAATTTCTAAATACAGTTATCCACTTCATCCTTTTGAGGCCAAATAAATCAATAAATGTAAGCATACGTGCCTCATGATTATGATTTGTAATCAACAAAACCCTTCTACAATGAAAATCCATAAATCACCAAAGTTGTTTAAACACAAAACAAACACAAGTGCTAAAAAAACATAAACACTTACAATGCTAGCTCACTCTCATACTTTGGGACCTTTCTTCAAATACTGCTGCAGCAAGTCCATAACCGCTCCAAAATCATTTTTCACTTGCACGGGGGGGTTCGCGAACCGGCATTGCATACCGTCGATGGCCTTAGAATGGTAATCGATCTTCGATTGCGTAAACTTCAACCCATGAGCAGTGCTAACCACCACAGTCCGATCACTAGCCCCAATCACGCCACTCTTCCTCAGCTTAATCAGAGCCGTCAATGCCACACCAGTATGAGGGCAGATGAACATCCCGGTCGAATCGGCCTGAGCCGTCGCGTCCATCAGCTCCTCCTCCGTGGCCTCCTCCACGATCCCGTCCGAATTCTTCAGCGCGTACACTGCTCTCTCGATCGAAACCGGGTCTCCGATCTGTATCGCACTTGCAAACGTTGAATTCGCGGTTACGGGCTTGAAATTCTTCCACCCTGACTTGTAGTACAAGTAGAGAGGATTGGCATTCGCCGATTGAGCGCACACGAGGCGAGGAATTCGATCGACGAGCCCTAATTCCTCGCACATTTTGAAACCTTTGTAGAAAGCGTAGATATTACCGAGATTGCCACCGGGTACGATCACCCAATCGGGAACTTCCCAATCGAATTGCTGCAAAATCTCGATCGCCGCGGTTTTTTGACCCTCGAGTCGCAAGCTGTTCAGCGAGTTGGCCAGGTAAATCGGCAGCTCCGACGTGACCTCTCGGATCAGCTTCATACAGCCGTCGAAATCGGTGTCGATGCTGAGGACGAAGGCGCCGTTCGAGATCGGCTGAACCAATTGCGCGATGGAGATTTTGTTAGCCGGGAGGAAAACTATGGAGGGAATTCCTGCGGAGGCGCAGTACGCCGATAGAGCTGCCGACGTGTCGCCGGTGGAAGCGCAGCCGACTCCGACGACCGGTCGATTGAGTTTGCGGAGGCGGTTGACTTGGCTGACCAAGACGGTCATGCCTAAGTCTTTGAAGCTACCGGTGTGGCTGATTCCACAGTGCTTAACCCAAAGTTCGTTCATGTTCAAGAACTCTTTGCCGAAACGCTCGGCCCAGAAGAGGTTGGAGTTTCCTTCGAAGGCCGAAACGATGTCGTCCGGGTCGATCTCCGGTAGTACCCACTCCTTCTTGCTCCACACGCCGGAGCCGTACGGCCACGTGGTTTTCCCCACGCGCGAGTCGAACAGCGACCTCCAGTACGCGCCGTCGTACCTCTTCAGCGCGTCCATGTCGTGCTGTACGTCGAGTAGCCCGCCGGAGTTGCTCCGGTACACGATCTCGTCGAGCGAGTACGACTCGGCCGAGTACTGCCCCGCGTTGAACGGGACGTACTTGGCGCTGAACTCGGAGGGGGATCCGCCGTCGACGAGTCGGTGCCGCCGCGCCTCGTCCCTGATGTTCTCATCGGCGGGGCGGCGAGTTTTCAAAGCCGCCGGCGGAGCCGAGTTGTTGTCGTTGGTGGCACTGGATACAATAAGTAGTGAAGGGCGGTGTATGCGTACGGGGTTCTGGTAAACCAGTTTGGGTTTAGGATTGAGAGAAGAGTAAAACAGTGAAGTAGCTGAAGCCATTTTCTGAGAGAGAGAGAGAGAGAGAGAGAGTGGAGAGAAGGAGAGAGTGGCGGCGTGTGGATAGTATTGAGAGTGTTAGATCCTACAAAGGGCTAGATAGTGGGCCCCGGCTTTATACAACTGTCGCTAAGTAGTAGGCACGTATTTTATTTTTATTTTTATTTTTTGGGTTTGGGGGATCTTCCAATGGGATACAGAGATTCTGTCTGAATTTTGGAAGTATCCGATTTTTTAAAAATTTATTATTGTAAATAACGGAACTGATAGTATTTGATTGTGAACCTGAATCACATTTCAGGGTGAATTCTATTTATTTTCTAAATCTAGAAATTCTTTTTTTTGCTGAATCTAAATCTAGAAATTCTATAGGCTGATTATTGATACATGTATATTTATGTCCTTAAATTCGTACAGCTATTTTCACTCGCTAAAATGGGTAACACTAAAAAGCAATTTGTGGTAGGTACTAACGGTAACTAGCTGCACCAAATCTTGTTAATTTCGATTATCTTGATTCATGGAAGTTTATGAGAAAATTTAAACGGTTTCTCGTAGTGAAATTAACAATTTCAACATAATTCTTTTGTAGAGAGGGAAAATTTTCGACTTATCATAAGCTGACATATTATACTACTAAGTCCATAAAGTACGGCTAATTACAAAACGCTACGTACTGCTACTAGGTTTTACTATCACTATTTAAAAACCAATAGAAATTTGTCAAGTGTTGTTGAAATAAAGACATAAAAAGCAAGCAAAAAACAATCACACATCGGCGTGTGTAAGTAATGACATAAGTAGCCTGGTGCGTGTAAGCAATTACATAAGTAGTCCAATCAGGTGCTGACATGTGTCACCTTGAAAATCAAGACATTTCGGCCAATCCAAGTGTCTTGGAGAAAAAGTCTTAAAGCTCCTCCAATCAGACTGTGACACATGTCACCAATTAGATTTCGCCACGTGTCGCTCACCCACCCCCAAACTCCTATAAATAAAAGCATTCCTAAGGCATTTCAACACACCAACACATCTTGGAACACATACCAAGACATCTTGGGAGAGATCTTGGAAGACACCAAGACATCTAGAGCACTAGCAGCATTAAAGAAGATTTAGAAGTACAGAAGCTCTGTTGGAATCAAGCCTTGAAGCCTCCAGAAATTTTAAGAACTTCAACCTCAAATACAAAGAACATTCGAAGTAGAATTGTCCAAACTACCTGCCTAGATCTTAAAGTTTGCTAGAATCAAGCTCAAAAGTCTCCAGAAATTTCAAAAAAACCATAAATTGGTGAAGCTCTACGAATTTAAGCCTCCAAATCCCCAAAGAATTTCCACCACAAACCTTTAAAGAAGAAGAACGCATGAAGAACACGAAGAACGAAGAATTTCAAACAAGCTCATAGCCAAAGATTCATTGTAATTCCGTGTCAAAGATCTTCGATCCATCAGCCAAATTGAAGGATATTTTGTGTTTGAATCAAAATCACATTATCACAATTCTGATCAACAAATCTTTCAAGGAGATCGAATCAGAGGACCACTATTTTGTAATCACAGAAAATTGTACCACATAATCATCAATACAAATACACATTTGTGAAACTATTTTACTTGTTTGACTTTATTTCAAACTCGAAAATTAGTCATCCTACATCTTTCTTAAAAAAAAAAAACCATTAGAACATTCACGTCAGCCTCCCTAGCATTTTAGCTAAACTAACCTCAAAAACTTATCTTTTAACTATTTTAACAAATAGACACATACATCAGTTTTAATATTTATTTCTCCACTCTAACTAAATATAATTTTTTCTCTCTCTTTGATAATAATTTTTTTTTCTCTTCTCCATCACAAAAACCATCAAGCCCCACCTTCAACACCACCACAGCCAATCACCATACCACTGACCACAACAAACAAAATCACAATCCCAAGCAACTCATACAACCAATTACCGACAACCACCAAAAATCACCACCAATCATAGTTAAAAACCACCAAGCACTACCAATTACAAATCAGGCACCGCCAAAGCCAAACCCTTCAACCACAAAACCCAATCACTGGCCAAACCCACAAAGTCAAGACTAAAAAATACAAAGAAATTTCACAACAAACCCACCATCCTAAATCAATAAGCTAAACCCATAACAAACCCCAATTTGTTTCTCAAACTCGAAGATAGCAGTGGAGAAACCAAGATTCACCACTATTCATGGCAGTGGTGGTCAACGGCAAAGGACTAAGGTAGTGGTTTTGGCCTTGGATGCCTCACGGTGAAAAAAAAAAAAAAAAAAGGAGAGAGAGATAAGGCCAATGGTGAACGACAATGAACTCTGGAAGTGGTGAAGGAGTAGCATGGCTTGAAGTTTAGTCATGTAGGTCTAACCCGAGAGAGAGAGAGAGAGAGAGAGAGAGAGAGTCATATGAAATAAAAAATAATTTATTGAGTGTTGAATTTTTTTTTCCTTTTTTATTCTCTAGCAAGGACCAAAGTGTCGCTAGAGAGTCATATGAAATAAAAAATAATTTATTGAGTGTTGAATTTTTCCTTTTTTATTCTCTAGCGAGGACCAAAGCGTTGCCAAGTTTGGCGAGGGTACTCTCCAATGTTAAAATTGTGGGACAAAATATTGAGACTGATGCATGAGTTTTTTGATCCTCTAGCTATATATTTGCTAAAATATTAAAATAGTTACACTGATGTGAATGTCTTATTACACAACTTTTATCTATGGACATGAGCACTATGCAGTACAAACGATTGAATCCTGACTTTGTTTATGTTTTTTATAAAGATATATATATATATATATATATATAAAATATAAAATATCTTTGTATAGACCATTATGTTCATTTTAAAAACAGATTATTTAGCTTTTTGCTGAAATAAAAAGTGAGATTTTAAAAAGTTATACATAAAAAATAAAAAGTAAAAAATAGCTTATAAGTTATACCCAAACACACAAGTATCTAACAATGTTGAACTTTTTAATTGAAAGAATGGTGATTTTTATTTTTATTTTTATTTTTTTTTTTTTTTTTTATGAACGAAAAATGGGTAGAGGGAGGCGACCTGAGTTAACGTCTTCCACCTGGTCGTGATCATAGTGACAATTTACCTGCTGGGCCGAAGCCTGCGGGAGCAGAGGATCTGAATGAGCCATAGCTGCCATCGAGGACGCTAGTGAGCATGAGCCGAGAGCATGGAGTAACTTCTCAGGTGCTTCCTATTGCAGAATTTGAACTTGAGACTTCCACCTCTCAAACCCTTAGGAGTGAGGCCATGACCACTAGACCAACTACCCTCGGTGGTAAAAGAATGGTGATTTGAATCCGATAGAGGTGTCCAAAAACAATCAAATTCATGAATCATATAATAAGTTTGACTTAGTTTAGGTGTTTAAGGGGGGTGAATAACTAACTATTCAGTGATTGAAAAGAAAGTGGACAAGAACTCAAGAAGGCTTTAGTTTAAGTTAATAAATAGTCGGTAATCTATTAAATGCATGGAAAATTTAAACAATTTTAAAGGGTCTGTCTAATACATGTCCTTAGGACATTTGTTAATAAACAATTTTAGAAAAGTTTTGATACCACTTTTATGAGAAATTTTTTTAAAAAAAGTTGTCAAAAAATCAATTAATTTTTTCTTTTTCTTTAAAAACTTTTCTAAAATGGTTTACTAACAAATGTTCTTAGGGCATCCACTAACTTTTCTTCTTCTTTTATTTATTTATTTTTATTTATAAAAAATATGAGATTTAGTTATGTTCAAGTAACACTTGGTTTAACTCTAAACAATATTACACCACTTGATAACTTTTATTGGATTAATATTTCAAAAAAATCTCATCATTGAATTCTATAGGGAAAGATATAGATATAGTTCAAATCCTTCCCCACTTGTTTTCTGAATTTTTGCTGATCAAAAATAGAAAAACCTGCTTATCCAGTGTTGGTCGAAATTGCAAATGGTGTGCAATGGGCTACAATATATGGTGTTGGTTGTTTTTGTAATTTAGGAGAAGTTCAAATAGAACTGAGAAGCTTGAAAACGTGTGACAAAGGAGGTGAGAGAAGTTTTAATGAATCAGAATTCTATTTGAAATTGAATTTTTTTTTTTGATTATTTTAACCTTAATTATTAATAGACATTAAAAAAAAAAAAAAAAACTGAATTGCTAGTGTTTCAATGAGAGAAAGAATGAGAAAAGAAGGTACATTTGAAAGAGGAGATTGGTGATGATTGTTAAACAGGGCTTGAAATTGCTTCATTTCATGGTGTCAGCATTGAGCTCAGGATCCAAAACCACAAACAAAATCAAAATTAACAGCAAAATTGGTCTTCCAAATCAAAAGACCACAAATAAAAAAGCTATGAACTGCAGAATTAGAAAACAAAGAGGTATGAGTGAACAACAATTATGTGGTGAACAAAAGCATAATTAGAATAAACATCACATGTTAGAACAAAAAGCGTAATTAGAACAAACATAACCATCCATCTTTATGTGCTTTTGTTTGTTAAGCATAATTAGAACATACATAAGAACATAATAGCCCATCCTTATGTGCTTTCGTTCCTTCTAGCTAGGACAAGCTGGCTGCTCCCTTAAACAAATACAAATTCACCTCACCATTAATTGCCTGTAAGACAAAATTCTATATATACAATACAAATCAAAAAGTGATGCTCTTCTCAGCTTTATCAGAAAATTGATAATACTGTCTTTCATAGAAACCAAAAAAAAAAGAAAAAGAAAAAGAAAAAGCATAAATCAACATAGAGAGAGAGAGAGAGAGAGAGGAGTAACGTATTGATTTAGAAATAGAGGTTAGGGTTTTGTTTTTTATTTTATTTTATGGCGTGTACATTTGGGTTTGTGAATATTTCAAATTTTTTGAGCCTTTTAAACTAAATAATAAAGAGAATAAAACTTTTTAAATAATAATAATGATGGTGGTTTTGGTGGCTTCCTGAATCCTGAGTTGCAGTTGGCTTTCAACTCTACTTTGGGTTGACGTATTAGCTTATGACTCCCTTTGGTTTGCAACTCTCTTTGGGCAAATTAGTAAAATTATGGGACTCTCAAAACTTATGTGGCTAAATATTAGAAGTTCAACTAATAGTTAAATATTTTCGGCTATTATATATTATAAAGATTTATTATAATTATAATTATATATGAAATTATTACTATTTTAATGGAGGGTGTAAATATATGAGATTTTATAGAGACTATTTAATATTAATAGAATTTAATTTCAAATAAAGAATATATATTCAAACAATATCATGGAAAAATGTGAGTTTTCAAAAGCTTAGTTTTGATGGTTTTGAAGTCGAAGGTTTGTGAGAAATTTTGCATAGTTCTGATTAATAAAACTAACAATTTAAACCCAACTATTATTACTTCATGAAAAAAAAAAATGGTTATGAGCTCCCAAACCCAAAAAAAGACTATAAGATGTGTGTGTATATATAATTATATATATATATATATATTTTAATTACACATTTGGTCCTCAATAGTTAACTTATATTTTGAAATGGTCCTAACATTTTAAATATTTAAGTCTGGTTCTTAACTTTTGAAGAACTATGCACGATTCAATGAATAGTAATCCTGATCCTGCCTTTGTTTCTCATAAAGGTATTTATATGTTAAAACCAAAAAAACAAAACTATAGTAATCCTTCAAATTTTTAATTAAAAGAAGAATGAGTTTGAGATGATGGGGATATGACTGGGATAAAAAGACAGCCAAAAGGGAAGGAAAAAGGAAAGGGGCGCTTTAGTTGACATAGAGATCATGTAAAATACTACTTTAGCCGGAGTTCTTGTGATGTGACTAAAGTAGTATTTTTCTTCTCTATCCTTCTCTATTAGTATTTACAACAAAATGTGGCCGATAGAAGAAAAAAAAAAAGAAAAAAAAAAGAAAAAAAGAAAAGAAAAGATAAGAGCATTTGCATTATGCAAAAGCTTATATCTATTTTAATATAAAAATTTACTTTTTATTTTATTTTATATATTTATTTTTAAAAACATTTTACATTAGACTATTTATTTTATACTACATTTTATTAAAATATCAGTTTTTTTTTTTTTTTTTTTTTTATCTTTCTTCACATACAATAACTATCATCCACTTTCTTCCTTCATCATTTGAAAATGCAAAAAATAATAAAAAAATTAATGCAAAATGAATAATATCAGTGTAAATTTACACTACAATTACTGTAACAAAATGTATTTTTACACAACTTTTTGCATGGACTGATGTAGGTGATGAGTGAATTTTGGATTTGGTTGGATAAAATGTTGTACCTTTTTTATTATATAAGCATTGACGTGAGTGGTCTAAGGTAATTAATGAAAACTTAAAATGAAAGATCTTAGGGGTAAATTTTGTAGGGAAATTCTAGTTTTATCTATCTTTACAAGATAATCAACCTCTCTCAGTTTTCCTCCAATCCTAGACAGGGAAAGAGACCATTTGTGGGCCTCATCCCCCATTTGAAACACTCTTCACGCGATGCTCGCAACTTCTTCCATCCTTCCCTCCAAACTCGTCCCATTGTTGGATTAAGAAAATATAGTGTGGAACGGGTCTCATTATTACATTACATTTCCTTTTCTCCTCTCAATGTAAACATGTTAGTTCGATGGATATAATATGTGTGTATATATATATATTATAGACCCTCTCATATGATATCGAGTAGACTAGTAGGCCAGGAGTACTACTACATTACATATATACAATGAAATCGATTTGAAATATCGCTTGTGTGAGACATAACGTGGGATACAACGACGTTGTATATATAAAACTTGGATACAGTCCACTCGTTTCCTCTCTTTCCTCTTTTCCTACCTCTTTCCTAGCTGAAGTAGTAGCGATGACCATGACTGTTGCGCGAATTAAAAAAGTGCGGACCCGACTATTTATATACCCCAAACTTGAAATTTGTATAGAACAAGTTAAACAAGAAGAGGAGGTGGTGGTGAAGAGAAGAGAGGATCGATGATGAGGAAGCAGAACCCAGGTGAATCGGTGGTGTACACCAAGACCAAGATAGAGCTAGAGAAAGTGGTGAAGCTGAGCTCATCAAGTGAAGAACTTACTGCCCCACTCCAATTCAGGCTCAACAAACTAAAACATGCAAGTGTCATTCCAGCAAAGAGGAGGACTGTGAAGCGAATGATGTTTGATGACTTTGTCCAATTCATTGCCCATGTTCTCTCTCCTCGTAATAAGCCCAATTCTAGTTCCTTTAAGAAGATTGAGACTAAGACTATATACCCACACAACCCATAGCAGCTAGGAATATTGTCCATGTTTTCTCTTGGGCAATTTGTGTTTTTGAGGTCCCCCATATATATGTAAAGGTATAAATAAAGTTTGTGGTTGGATATGATTAGTAGTTACTCTACCCTTGTTTCTTCTACTTCCTCCATATCCACCAAACCAACCCGTCTCCCTTCCAACCACTGAAGCTTTTTCTGTCTTTCTAATAATATAGTATACAAGATTTATGGCATTTACATGAATTGAATGATCTATGGGGCACGCTGCTCACCTTTCAATTTTGAATTTTGCCTTGATTCGTTGAAGTACTTAACTGGGTCATTTGTAAGTTCACGTTTACAAAGCTGTCTATGGATGCGAGTTATTGTCGTTGGTGAATGAGGTGCACGACACAATAGGTGAGGGACCTGGGTTTTGTACAACGGTTGAGTATACCATTTTTACACACAGAGAGAGAGAGAGAGAGAGAGAGAGAGAGAGAGAGAGAGAGAGAGAGCCGTAGTGACCAGCAGCCATGGCCTTTTGAGAGTTTTTGAAGGGCTAGTGGGTAGAACTTCTATACATCTGTCTAGCTAGCAGTCTAGGCAGGCATGTTTTTCATCTGTCAATAATTACGAAATTACATTTTCTTTTGGGTACGTGATATTCTTATTATGGTGTTGGAGAGGCTCTATTTGAATTTGGAATGATTCAAACTTATTAGTTATTACTTTGAATTAGCATACTATTTAGTACTTGATTCTGATTCTGGAGTTGTATAGTTTAATTTCCAAAATTATTAACAAATACTACCATTATCATTTTAACTAGAACCAATATTAAGGCATAGTAAGTTAGTAATGATGCAGCGAAGGTGGATGCAGCTATGCTTGCAATTGTAATGGTGAAAGTTAGTAATGGTTGATGTATTAGAGGTTTCTGTGATTGGCTGGTTGCAGAAGTTTGCGTATGCTAAAAAAGTTCATCAAAACTAAAATCAAAGTTAACAACACTTTTTATTTCTTTGACAGTAAAAAACTAACAACACTTAAAATTCTCTTCAAAAGACTCAAAACGTATACATCACATGCGGCTGTGGTCGTTAAAGATAATTTTTCAAAAGTAATTATTGAAGGCGATGCCAAAAAAGTTATGTATTAGATTAGGTGGGAGATAAATAAAGCAAATAGTTGATGATAACGTGTATTAGTCGACCCTCATCACAATACTATCAGTTTTTTTTGTTTTTTTTTTGGCTTGAGTATAGGAATAAGAATAAGGTATCAGCTTAGTAATTAACTTGACCTTGTAATCAAGTGAGGTATTAAGATGATTGAAAATAGGGTGAATTTGGCTTGGTTGGGATTGTGTGACCTACTGGTCTAAAGTCAACCTTAACATGCCCTCTCTTGTCCTTGGCCCTAGTGTTGATAGGTGAATACTTATAACCAAAATAATAATAAAAAAATATTTTTTAACAATAGAATAAGAAAAAGAATAAGGTTTCTCACCTTTTAGTTAGGTGAGCTTTTGATTGTAAATTTGTGATGTTGATGGTTCAGTTTGGCCTCTGCTTTTTCCTCTGAAGGTGGTGAAGAAGTCCATCCCTAAAAATCAATCCTGTTTTACTTGTGTGCTTTCTATATTTACGGTTAATGGAATTTTTCTTCAGAAACATTATAAAAAATATAAAAAAAGTAATCTATATGATATACCCTCAAAAAGGGCTATAAGGTATACATATATTTTTTAAATTATACATTTGGTCCTCAATCGTTACCTTATATTTTGAAATGGTCTTAACTTTTGAAATGTTTCAATTGAGTTCTTAACTTTTTAAATGTGGTTAAAAAGAGTCACTCCCATCCATAGTTGTTAGTATCATACGATACGTATCATATCGTATGTAAAAAGTTACATATTGTAAGGGCATATTGGAAGTGTTCGTGAATCGTATGGTATAGTGTAAATATTGTATGAATCATATCGTATCGTAAGATACATATACATATACTTTAAAATAGATTTTTTTAATTAAAATTTGTACTTTTATTTGAATCTAAAAAGTTGTTAGACTTGTTTTTGACACAAAATTATTAAGTTACTTAATTTGACCTAATAAAATAACACGTCCATAATTTTTTTTTCTCTTTCCCCTACAAAATTTGGACTACACACTTATACTTCACTTTTGTATTTATACATTTCTTTTCTATACTATGAATAAGGTATTGTTTTACAATATAATTATTTTTTATTTTTTTCATTATTGTTATAAGTCTAAAAAACTAGAATGCCAAGAAGAAATATATATATATTTTAAATTATTAAAAGAACAAGAAGAGATAGTAAATGTTGATGATGATAAAGAAAATTTCAATGAAGAAATAAGTTTGCAAAATGATGAACATGATAATAACATTGATGAATATGATGACAATAAATTATTATTTTAGGTCATTTGTAATGTATTATCACTTTTAAGTTTAATCAATTTGAATGTGTATGTTATAAACACATGTTAGTTTGATTTATTTAGTTAGCTTGTTAAATATTATTATATAAGTAATGAATAAATTAGTCATTAGTTGAATATATTTAAAATCTATAATTTTTTTATAAATTTTATAAGTGTTTGTGTATTCTTACGATACACAATACAATACGATACATGATAAAGAAAAATAAAAAATCAATCCACAATACGATTTACGTTTTGACAACCATGCTCCCATCTAGTGGTAGATGGAAAAGTATGATGTGACAAATAAAAACACTGAATCAAGCATAGATACTGAGGTGCCCATGATGGTAGGAATGTCTTTTAAAAAAAAACACTCAATGCTAATATAAAAATGGTCTCTAACGTGTTATTTTAAAATAATGATAGTAGATATCTTTCTTTTTTTTCTTTCCTATTTCTTCTTCTTCTTCTTCTTCTTCTTCTTTTTTTTTTTTTTTATCACTCAGGCTTCATGTTAGCATCATCAGTGGTGGAGCAAGAAGATCTTTTGGGGGGAGGGTGTATTGGTAGATTTGTGTTGATTATAAACTAAATATGTAATTACTCTAACTCTAAATGACACATAACTACAAGCTTAAAAAAATTAACACTATCATTTAAATGTAGAATAGTTTGAAGACTTCTTTTTCATTTTATATATTGATTGAAAATTTTTTTAGACGGAAAAGAATATTATAATATATATATATATATATATACTTGATATATATTTTTGAAGGATTATAACTTACTCTAAAGTTTAAACATTAAAAATAATTTGAGGGGTCAAGCAGGGCCGGCTCAACATAATTTGGGGCCTAAGGCGAAAATTTTATATGGGACCTTTTATATATAAACATTAATTATATAAAATTATATAATACTAATTAAATTAAGACTAATTTGATGTAAATACATAATTTGATGAATAATACTAACTAAAATAAGGTTAATTTCATATAGAGGA
The DNA here is from genome assembly GCA_030021035.2 of Notholithocarpus densiflorus. Taxonomy (NCBI): domain Eukaryota; kingdom Viridiplantae; phylum Streptophyta; class Magnoliopsida; order Fagales; family Fagaceae; genus Notholithocarpus; species Notholithocarpus densiflorus. The sequence continues at coordinate 893,403 of JARYZH020000009.1, read as the reverse complement.
CTGAATATCATATTTGAACTATAAATTTAAACAAAAAGAACTAAAAGAATATTATGAAAAAAAAAAAAAAAAGCTTACTTTAACTTAGATATATGACTATGCATAGTTAAGTAAAGTTGTAATCTAAATTTTAATTTTATATCTTCTTTTTAAGTGGAAAAGATAGATAGATATTATTTGGTGTGTGGCTTTGTAAAAGATTATTTTACAAAAATTAAAGTCTCAAACTATTAGGAGAGATTAGTCATTATTGATGATCTATCACATTTGCAGCATTTATTTTTTGAAACATTTTAAGGTTTCAATTGGGTTAAATTTTTATTGGTCTCCTATTTTGGAAGCCTTGTTAGAAATGAAAAGGAAAAATACTAAAGATACTACAAAATATTTACAATATAATATGATAATGATTGTAATTGATGAATTTCAACAATCTATTTTATAAGTGTTTGAATTACATTTTTATGTGATTGGTGACATGTCAGTTAAGCCTATAGTAAAAATTTTGATATCTTTAGCATCACTCATAAAAAAAGGTGCTCAATTATTTAAAAAATGTTATATTTTTATAAAATTTTGGGTCTTTTACGAAGGGGGATAGGGCCTTTTTTTTACTAGGGAATTTTTTTTTGGTTGTGGGCCTTAGGCCTAGGCCTTGGGCTGGCCCTAGGGGCAAGTAGTATTTTTTGTTAGGCTATACTTGTAAATATATTATATAATATGTGGAACTAAAGGAATTTTAAAAAGTTTGGCGAGCCATGCTCCCCCACCTGATCTACATGTGGCTTCGCCACTGAGCATCATTGCTTGATTTCTAGTATTTTTATTTGTCACGCCATATTTTTCCATCTACCAATTGACAGCAGGGACCATTTTTTACCCACATTTAAAAGGTAAATGATTAAACTGAAATATTTGAATGGTTGAATTGGAGCAAAGCTGCAAAGGTTGGGGACGAATCATGAAACATTTAATTGAATAATTTTTTCGAAAGTAAAATTTGATTTTGAAGAACTATGCACGATTGACAATTCAATGAAGCCATCATGTTCCTGCCTTTGTGTTTTATATAAAGGTATTTATATGTTTTTTTAGAACTATGCACGATTGACAATTCAATGAATTCATCATTTTGCTGCCTTTGTGTTTTATATTGAGGAATTTATATGTATTTTTTTAAAACTATAGTAATCCTTCATTTTTATTTATTTATTTATTTTTACAAGATAGAAATTTTAATATAGTCTAATTTAAATCTATATATATGTGAAGCTCTTTCCTGGAGAGTTGAATCCCAGTTCTTACCTTACACACTCTACAAGACTTGTTCTTGTGGAGTGACCATTACGCTAAGGATGCGCGGTAATTCAATTTATTTAATTAAAAGAATAATGAGTTTGAGAGGATGGGGATATGACTCAGATAAAATAAAATTAAAAAAAAAATAAATCCAAAAGGGAAGGAAAAAGAAAGGGGGGGCTTCAGTTGACATAAACATCATGTAAAATACTTGGTTTTATATTTCTATTCTAGAATTCCAATTTATAGGGGTTGTTCTTGTGATGCGATTGGACAAAGGAAAGGATTACATTTTGCTTCTAAATTAAGTCCGCTCTATTATGCTATTTGCAACAAAATGTGGCAGATGGAAAAAAAAAGATATTGAAACTTAAAAATGAAAGATATTAGGGTTAAAAACTAAAATTTGTAAATCTAGTTTATATCTATCAAGTACAGAATCAACTGCCCTCTCAGTTTTGCTGCAATCGGAAAGCATTTGTGGTCCTCATCTCATTTTGAAACACTCTTCACGCCACGCCCCGCAACTTCTTCCATCCTTCCCTCGAAGTCTCTAAACCTCCAAACTCGTCACACTGTTGGATTAAGAAAATATAGTGTGAACTGGTCTAACTTCACTACATTGCTTGTTGGACAAGCTTTGCCTACCAGTGGCGGCTTCAGGAATTTTCTTTAGGGGGTTCATTAAAAAATTTTAATAAAAAAAGAACTTGAATATATCGAGTTACCAACAAAAAAAATTAATACATAAAGTTTTACAATTTCTTTTTACAAATATTCAAATTTTGAATTATGAGTATCTATTACCAATATGGGAAGGTATGAGCCTATAATCATTTTATTTTGTTAAGTTTATCTAACATTTTTATTTTTATGCAATTTTTATCATCTATTTGTTATTGTTTTTATAAAAATATTTTAAACTAAATGACTAGACTAAGCTCATTGGTTTTATATTAATTATTGATGCGCACACAACCACATTCGTTCATTCATAAAATTATACACTAGTGTCTACTTAACCAGTCAAATACTTGGACTATAACTAACTTTACGATTTTTTTTCTTAAATTTTACTAACTTTATAACAAAAAGTTATTATAACATGATAACAATACACACACATGTAACAAACCATCTCTATTTCCTAATTATTAAATTATATAAATTTATATTATATTTGTATTGTACACACAAATATCCACACACATCATAATTCACACAAATAACATTATAACAAAAAGTAATACACACAATCAATATTAGACACACTCACACACATAATATAAATTTATAAAAAATAGTGACACTTACAATTCACAAACACTTACTCTTTATTCTTAGAGTTGGAAATACTTATAATAAAGGTGTGCAAAATTTAAGTCAGGGTGTGCAAAAATACTTTTAAGAAAAAAAATTATAGTGTTAAACTAACAAAAAAAAATATTTTATGTATAATTTTTTTTTTTTTTTTTTTTGAAGTCAGGGGGTTCATTTGAACCCCCTGAGAATAATGTAGAGCCGCCCCTCTTGCCTACATGCTAATTTATAGGTAACAATTACAAATTTTCACTAAAAAAATTAACATGTCTAATATTTTGAAAATCTAATCATTAGATTGTATGTTCTTTATGTTCTTAACATACATATCAAATTTCATTCAAATCAAATATTATTTACTATTTGATTCATATTTATTATGCATAATTTAAAATTATAAAAACTTAAAATTTAAACATATATTTGATTGATGACATAACTATTAATTTTTGACATTTTTAAAATTTTGTAAATATGAATGATAGAATAAGAAAATGTAATCTAACGATGAATTTAAATTCACATCTAGTAAAAAAAATATAAGAGTAAAGTTTGTAAACTATTGCCAAACTTTGTTCTTGCTTATTTACAATGAAATCAATTGAAATATCAATGAATTCTAGTTAGCTCAACTGGTACATGTACATATGAGCTAACTAGTACATGTACACGTAGGTCGGTATATGTACCGACTGCCTGCTCGCTGCTTCTTTCTCTTTCCTCTTTTCCTTGCTCTTTCCTACTAAGTTGCTATGCGACTGTTACGCGATTAAAAAAAAGAGTGGACCCGGCTCTTTATATACCCCAAAATTGAAAGGGTTCTCTTTGTATTTGTATAGAGCAAATTAAACAAGAAGAGCATGGTGGTGAAGAGAAGAGAGGTGAGGATGATGAGGAAGCAGAAGCCAGGTGAACCGGTTGCGTACACCATGACCAAGACCAAGACCAAGATAGAGCTAGAGAAAGTGGTGAAGCTGAGCTCAAGCGAAGAACTTTCCTCACTCCAATTCTGCAGGTTCAACGAACTAAAACATGCAAGTGTCATTCCAGCAAAGAGGAGGACTGTGAAGCGAATGATGTTTGATGACTTTGTACAATTCATTGCCCATGTTCTCTCTCCTCGCAATAAGCCTAGCTCCTTCAAGATATAACCACACAACCCATAGCAGCTTGGATAGGATTGTCCATGGTTTCTCTTTTTTGTACCTGGGCAATTTGTGTTTTTGAGGCCCCAGTCCTCACATATAAATAAAGCTTTTGTGGTTGGATATGATTAGTACGTAGTTAGTCCTCGGTACTCTTTTATGTATTTCTAATAATATACTATACAAAATTTGTGCCATTTATTAGCCATTTAAATGAATTGAATGATCTTTGGGGCCACACTGCTTACCTTTCGATTTTGAATTTTGCCTTGATTAGTCAAGTACTTAAAGTGAGTGGCTCATTTGTAAGTTCACGTTTTCAAAGCTGTCTATGGATGCGAGTTGTTGTTGTTGGTGAATGAGTGTGCACGACACAATAGGTGAGGGACCTGGATTTTGGTAAAACGGTTAAGTATACCATTTTTAGAGAGAGAGAGAGAGCCGTAGAGATCAGCAGCCATGGCCTTCGAGAGTTTTTTTAGGGCTAGTGGGTAGAACTTCTATACATCTGTCTAGCAGTCTAGGCAGGCATTTTTTTTTGTTTTTATTTTTATATAAGATATAAATTCTACTATAACCTAATCTAAATATATATGTGTGTAAAGTTTCATTCTGGAAACTTCAACCACGGCATTTACCCTCCACACCTTACAAACACTTATAGCAGTCTAGGCAGACATATTTTTCAATTGTCAATAATTAGGAAATTACATTTTCTTGTGGGTGATCTTCTTATGGTGTTGGAGAGGTTCTGTTTGAATTTAGAATGATTCAAATTTCAAAGTTATCTATATATACTATAAAACCAAAACTTTTGACTTTTTGTTGACCTCATGCAAGCTTGCCACATAAACTTTGGAGGCCTCACAATTTAGTTTATATATATTTATTTAATCTTTTAAAAACTCTAAAATCCATATTACAAACGTGAAACCCAAAACCTCAAAAACCTAAACCTACAAACATTAAACAAAGGTATGACTTATGAGGACGGAGGCAAAGTCTACTCTCACAAGCCTCCTGTTCATGTCTAATCAAATCTATAGCTGCAGCAAGACCCATATACTTCATGTCCTCCCTAGGGTATCTAAAAAAAGTTTGTTCAAAGATAGATGCACTCCTTAGAGAATTTTGGTGGGGAAAAGAGACAGCAACAGGACAATATATTATATATCTAAAGGCATGGGATACCATTTGCTAAACAAGAGAAGTACGGGTGCACTTGGCAAAGATGTAAACATAGTCTTGCTTACTAAAAAACAAACCAGAAAATAGTCGCAACATCTTCTCTCCCACTATTACCTAGCCACTCATGTCTGAGCCACACTAACAACGAGTTTTTGCAATATCTAAACCTGTTTAACCGATTTCAATGGCTATACAATAGATTATTCTATGAAGGTAACCTATTTTTCTCTTATATTTCTCTTTTGTGTAGTCATATATATTTACTTTTGTTTCAATAATCTAACTTTTGAAGTTTTGAGTTATTTTTTTGCGATATTTGAAACTTTCTGGAAAATTTCAACGACTATACATATGAATTATTTTTTGAGAGTAACAATTTTTCTTTTATATTTCTCTATTGTGAAGTTATATATATATATATATATATATATATTTATATTGTTTTGTTTCAATAATTTCTAGGTAGATTCTTTAATATTTTTTGACCTTTCAAAAATTTTAACATTTGAATTTTTGAGTTAATTTTTTAAATATCTAAAATTGTTTGGAAAATTTTTTGCAAGCTATTGCACCTTCAATAGCTTGCAACATCTGAAATTATTATTTTGTTTTAATAATTTCTAGGCAATGAATCTTCTGATTATTTAATATTTTTGGGCTTTTTGAAAATTTTAACATCCTAATAGAATTTAATACTGTAAAAATGGTTGAGATTAATTTCAATTATTGGATCAAAATTCTTTTCACTTTTTAATTTTTAACTTTTCTTACACCTTTCAAACTCTTACATCATACAATTATTGCATGGAATCCAAATCCATTCCAAATAGATTGGAGCTAAGACCATGCTGCAAAGGGCTGGGATAAATGGATCATTTTAGCCACTTACCTTTTTATGGTTAGTTCCTCTCAAAAAAAAAAAAAAAAAAACTTTTAATAGTTAATTAGTAGAGGCATGTTTGGCAAGGAGAAAAAGAAAAAAAAAGGATAGTGAAGCAGGTTAGCCCAGTTCAGTGAGTGCAAGTTGTAATTGATCCATCAATCAACCCCAAGTGCATGTGTGTTTGTGTGCTGAAAGAGAAGAAGAAAACAACATTTTCATCACTTTCCTGGAAAATAAAGAGCCTTTACCCCCATTGATATAATCTGACTGCACCATCTATAAAAAGGTCAAATGCTTTGACGGTCACAAAATGGCCCAAAGTGAGAAACCACCCAAGGCGGTAACCCCGTTTTGTTTATATATCCCCCAAATGGACCAGACCAGCAGAAGCAGTTAATTCTAAATTATTGTATAATCCACTAGATCGAACAAAATTAAATTCAAACCCGTTAACCTGTTTGAACCAGAAGGATAAAGACGGAAATGAGTAAGAGGTTTTTGAATGTGTAGGGGTCAATTCAAAACCGGCACACAAAAAAGGAGGGTTGGGTCGGGTTGACTTGTTACTTTAAATTAGCACTATTTACTTGATTCTGATTCTGGAGTTGTATACTTTAGTTTCCAAAATTATTAACAAATACTACCGTTAATTATCATTTTAACTAGAACCAATGTTAAGGCATAGCAAGTTAGTAATGATGCAGCGAAGGTGGATGCAGCTATGCTTGTAATTGTAATGGTGAAAGTTAGTAATGGTTGATGTATTAGAGGTTTCTGTGATTGGCTGTTTGCAGAAGTAGTTTGCGTATGCTAAAAAAGTTAATCAATACTAAAATAAAAATTAACCACACTTTTTATTTCTTTGAGAATAAAAAATTAACAACACTTAAATTCTCTTCAAAACGTATGCATCACATGCAGCTGGGAGATAAATAAAGCAAATAGTTGATGATAATATGAATTAGTCAATACCATACTATCAGTTTTTTTTTTTTTTTTTTTTGGAGTTAAGAATAGGGTATCGAGCTTAGTAACATGAGCTCGTAACTAAGGCTCTATTTAGATACCGCTTATTGCTGAAAATTGAAAGCTGAAAACATTGTAATAAAATAATTTTTAAATGTAAGAATAGTGCTATGAGACCTAGTTTTAATGAAAATTTTGCTGAAAAAAGTACTTGTGGGTCCCGTGAACAGTGCACGGGACCCATTGATTTTGACGCAAACGCAGCTGAAAGTGAGTTTCAGCTCTATCCAAACTCACGCTAAATGGGGCATTAAAATGGTTGAAAATATGGTGAATTTGGCTTGGTTGGGACGGTGTGATCTATGTATAAAGTCAACCTTAACATATTTGTTGGAGCATTTTAATATTATATAATTAAAATTGATTTATATTACAATATAAATATAAAGATGTGGAAATTAATATGGAAGATGAGACGTTAGTAAAAATGTTTAATCTCACATTGAAAATAAGAGAGACTATTTTATTCTTTTTAATTGTGGTGATTAATGGGCTAATATGTATTAATTCAGATATTGGGCTAGATACGTGCGCAAGGAGGAGTTGAAGGAAGGAGGTGTCAAAAATGGAAATGAATCAACCTCTTAGATCCTCCTACTTGACAGCCCATTTAGAATAATTACCATATCTGTTGGTGAGTAAATGACCTGAATTAATACTCCATTTTTATTATGGAAAATGAAGAGCCATTAACCCACTTAATGGACTAGCCGTTTGGGCCTTTTCATTCTTCAGAAACTCCTTATCTCATCCATTAATTGTGTAACTTCAACCCATTAGATTAATATCCAGCAATTAATCTTGTAACATTCACTACATTAAAATAATGGACCTAATTAATCAGATCTTTTTAATTGTGGTGATTAATGGGCTAATATTTATTGATTCAGATATTGGGCTAGATACGTGCGCAAGGAGAAGTTGAAAGAAGGAGGTGTCAAAAATGGAAATGAATCAACCTCTTAGATCCTCTTACTTGACATCTCATTTAGAATAATTACCATATCCGTTGGTGAGTAAATGGCTTGAATTAATACTCCATTTTTATTATGGAAAATGAAGAGCCATTAACCAACTTAATGGACTAGCCATTTGGGCCTTTTCATTCTTTAGAAACTCCTTATCTCATCCATTAATTGTGTAACTTCAGCCCATCAGATTAATATCCAGCAATTAATCTTGTAACATCCACTACATTAGAATAATGGACCTAATTAATTAGATTAATTTGGGTAGTAAATTCGTGAGGCCCATTGAGCCTATAAATAGACTCATTTAGACCCAATACCTATTACAACATTAGCACACCAAAAAATCCAGTAAATGCAAGCATTCTTATACACTAAAAAATAGAGAGGTTCTAGTCAAAGAAGGGTACTCTTTCTGGTAGAGTTTTGGGCTTGAACACTTTGTGCAGAGGTTGTTCTAGCCATACAACATTTGTTGGACTGTTGTATCTTAGGGGAGACAAGTCAGACAAGATCTGCACCGGTTACAAAGTTTAGCCAACCAAGGGCTTAAATCTCTTTAAAGAAAGAGAGTGTCATGCCTCAGTACAAAGTTGTGTATTCTCTAATCTCATATTAATAATATTCAGAAGTATTATTCAGTTTCTCTTTGTGTTATTTCCGTTATTATTGTGTTTGCACCAATAATGTCTTCTCTCCTTATTCTTGGGTTGATAGGTGAATACTTATATCCAAAATAATAATAAAATATCGGCGAAAAACCCATTTTCGTCCTTACATTTTCACGCGATTCCTACTTTGGTCCCTAAACTTTATTTTCATCACTTTTAGTCCCTAAAATCAAAAAAGCGATCTCGTTTTTATCCCTACCGTCATCTCATGAACAGAAATAGTCTATGTGGCAAACGGAGTGCATCGCTGGCACACTAAATGCTAATTTCAACACTAAAATAATAATTTAATATTTTATTTAATATTTTAAAAATGCCATGTCATCTTTTAAAAAAAAATTAATTTATGAATTTTAACTAAATGAAAAAAAGGAAACAACGGAAATAAAAACGAAAAATCATATAAATTGAGATATAGCTTTATCTTGAGGAAGAACAGACAAGAACAAAAACCCAGAAAATTCAAAACCCAAAAACATCTAGTGGACTTTAGGATCATTTGATCTTATTCAATTATTTGTTAATCTGATTGAAGAACACAAAAGTAAGAAAAGAAGAAAAAAAAAAAGAAGAAGCTAAATTCTAAAACACATAGATTCAAACACACCTAGAAATACCATAGATTGGTTTAAAAAAAAAAGATTTAAAAAAAATCTAATGTGAGATGAGAGAAAAAATCCAGATTGTGCAGAAAAATAAAAACCAAATCAGTATTTTGAACAAACCCACTTCTGAACAACAAACTTTGCAACCGAAACAATATTGTTCTTTCTACTCTCCATCCCTCTAGCTAAACTCTGAGCACCCAAAATTTTCAAAACCCAAAGAATACAAACCCAGAAAATTAACACAAACCCAAAAATTTTTATTTTTATTTTTATTTATCTCTCTCTCTCTCTCTCTCTCTCTCTCTCTCTCTCTCTATCTCATCGTTACCTAAATTGATATTCTAGAGTTTAGCCACGTCATTTACGACGATGAGATCGGAATCGAAGTAGATGATTCAGCAAACGGCGGAGGGAACCAGATCCGCTAGGTAGATCCGGGCATAGTTGAAAGGTTGATCGAGAGCATGTCGAATGGAGTAGGAGATCTTGCCTTTGACTAAGTTGGAGTCGAAGAGGTAGAGGTGGAAACTCAGGTACGGAAACGTTGAAGTGATGACGTGGAGGAGGTTGTTGTTGTGGTTGTATTGGCGAGAGGCGATGAAGTGGAAGACGATGTTTTCCGGACAAGAGGCGTGTTGGAGGACGGAGAATACTCCAGTGACAAAGCCACGTAGGTAGGTCTCGTCTAGCGTCATCATGATGTGGATCATTGACGGGTTGTCCAGCGAGGGAGGTCTTCAACGGATATGGCGGTGGCGGTGAGAAAGAGTAGTAGAAGAAAGAGCAGCGGCATGGTTGAATTTGATGATGAAGAAGTGTGTTAGATCTGGGTTTGATGATGAAGAAGTGTGTTAGATCTGTGTGTTTAAAGCTGTGTGTTTTAGAATTTAGCTACCGTTTTTTTTCTTCTTCTTTTCTTACTTTTGTGTTCTTCAATCAGATTAACAATTAATTGAATAAGATCAAACAATTCTAAAGTTTATTAGATGTTTTTGGGTTTTGAATTTTCTGGATTTTTGTTCTTGTCTGTTCTTCCTCAAGATAAAGCTAGATCTCAATTTATATGATTTTTGGTTTTTATTTCCATTTTTTCCTTTTTTTTCATTTAGTTAAAATTCATAAATTAATTTTTTGTTTTTAAAAAATGACGTGGCATTTTTAAAATGTTAAATAAAATATTATATTATTATTTTAGTGTTGATGTTAGCATTTAGTGTGCCAGCGATGCACTCCGTTTGCCTCGTAGACTATTTCCGTCCATGAGAAAACGATAGGACAAAAACGAGATTGTTTTTTTATTTTAGGGACTAAAAGCGGTGAAAATAAAGTTTAGGGACCAAAGTGAAAATCGCGTGAAAATGTTGAGACGAAAATGAGTTTTTCGCCTAAAATATAATAGATAAATAAAATAAAATAAGATAAAGAATAAGCTGTCTCACCTTTTAGTTAGGTGGGCCTTTTAATTACAAATTTACAATCTTGATAGTTCAGTTTGGCTTCAGCTTTTTCCTCTGAAAGTGGGGAAGAAAGGTCATCCCTAAAAATCAATCCTGTTTGACTTGCATGCTTTCTCTATTTTAGGTTAATGGAAATTTTCTTCATAAACATTTTCTTCACAGCCTGCACCTTCTTCCGTCTTTCCTTGTCTCCTCATCGTCTGATTGCTAAATGGATAAGATGTTGTGTAACACCTCATCCACTCTTCCAACATTTCCATTCCTTTTCTCCTCTTAATGTTGAAAAAAAAAAAATCATGCATATGCTAAGCTTATTTTTGTCAGTTTATTTTATTGGACAAAATTTAGATGCAGATTTTTAAATGTTATATGTTAGAGCTCCTGATTAAATTCAACTATGTTGTTGTGTTGCATGTAATACCAAAAAATAATAAATAAATAAATAAATAATTTTCAAAAATAATTATATTTAATTATGTGATTTTTTTAATCTAATTATGTGATTCATTTATCAATACAATTGCATAATTAAATATAATTTAAACACCTAAAGACTTAAAAGAGTTGTATCTCTGTCATATATGGATCATATAGCCTTATGAACTCCACACCACATATATGACAGAAAATATGCATACATCTAACATAGGAGATATCTTCTTCATATCGAGGGTATTAGATTTAGAATGCCCAATGAACTTGGTTTATAATATGACAGTTATTTTTTATGTTTTTCTTTTTGGTTTGGGATCTTCCATTGATGGTGGAAATTTTTTTTCTGGATTTGGAAAGATTGGAGATTTTATTCTAGAATGTGTTTTGTAAGAAGAAAAAAAAAAGTCAACATTTTTGCTTATTTTGGTAGTTTCAACACCAAAAAAAAAAAGCTTATCCCCCTCGGATTCAGATCCTCTAGATTTCCTAGGGTACTCTACCAATAAATTTCCTTAAATCCTAACCACTCTTTAATGATTTAATGGTCTAGATTCTGCCATGTCAGCATTCCACTAACAATATTCTTAAGATAATAAAATAATGTTACAAACAAAACAAAATATTATTGTTAGTGTAATGCTGACATGACAGAATCTAGACCATTAAATCATTAAAGAATGGCTAAGATTTAAAGAATAAATCTATTTAGTAGAGTACCCTAAGAAATCTAGAGGATCTAAATCCATCTCCCCCCCCCCCCCCCCACCTCTTTTCTATTTCTACAATTGTAACAATAACTAAGCAAATCAGCTAAGCTCACATAATTGTTACTACTTTTTGGATTTTGAATCTGAATCACATTTAAGGGTGAAGGTTTTAGGTTTTAAAGTTTGAAAAAAAATATTTATATATGATAAAATTTAATTAATAAGTATTAATAAATAAAATTTCAATTTAGGAAAATTGTAAAAAAAAAAAAAAAACCAACATAAATAATGTAAATAAAATTTATTCAAAGAAAATTTAACATAATTTAATTAGAATTACATCCTACTATACATGACATTTGAGATAAAATCCACTAAAAATTGCTAAAAACTCTTTCTTTTTTTTTGGATAACTCAATAATTACAATAGGTATGTGATTTTAATCTTGAATTTCTGTTGAAAATACACATACCAAAAAAAAAAAAATCAATTGAAATATCTCTTGGCCATGCCAACAATTCTACTAACAGGAAAAACCTAACAATTGAGCTATCATAGATATTCTTATCTATATCTATATATAATATAAAAGTGAAACATTTGACTTTTTATTGACCACTCCTTATTGCATCTTGTGGCTATATAAATTTATACTACATTTTTTTTGAGAAGATAAAATATACATTTAAAAACATCAAACAGTCGTGCCTTTTTTATTTTGCCTATCAAGTTTCAATTTTTTATTTTTTTAGAAACTATTAACTTTCAATATCTACTCACTGTTTCACCTAAAATGTATATATTATAAAAAAAAATTATCAAAAAATAATAATATATATATTTATATATAAACAAAAACTGTCATTGAGAAGAAAGAGACCTGGTTTAAAATTACAGGATGTTATAGGCACACCTTGATGACACATGGGTACGAAAGAGACCTCTTAGTCCTTGCAACATTTGGTCCACAGTCCACACAGTGATTGAGGTTTTGAGGATTGTGGACAATATTAATTGGAGAAAAAGCCTAGCAGGGTCGGTGTTTTTAGTTGTCTTTGGTGGAGATTTTGAGTGAGATAGACAAATAGTTGTGATGGAATAAAGTCTCAGAGAGTATTGAAAAGTTTAAAGTGTCTTGGACACGCACTTGAATTTGAAGATGGATTTTCCAGGACGACAAAGCATCATATCATGTATCATGTCTTTTGGCAAACTTTGATTTTCTTTACTATCTTCATCTCTGCCTTTACGATCACTAAGTAGATTCATTATTTTTTGCTTTTGGAGGTGATGAAAGAAACCTAAAAAGCAGCGGAAGAAAATAAAATACACCTCCAGCAATTGTTGTTCAAATGATTTATTAAGAAAAAAACCTATGCAAAGCAAATAATTAAAAGAGATTCATATAGGACAAAATAGCCCATTTTATTTTATAAACCACACTTTTGTCACTGGCGTAGTTACATGGGTCCCATTAGAGAATTTTACAAAATTCTCTTTGCACATCTTTTCTCATCCTAAAATCCGAGACAGTGAGAAAAGATGAACAAATGGCTTATATGGGTCCCTATCAAGCATGAGCTGGTTATTCCGTTTTTTCCTTAGATGCGTGAGCGTAACTGCCAAGTTGCCAACCCAATCAATATGTTGACAATATCGATTGAAACCTAGACTCTTAAAACAAACGAATCAAAACACATAGGGATGGCAAAATTTGACAAGACCCGTGAATCCTAGGACTAACTCATTTATAAACAAGTCATAGGTTGAGGCTAAACAAGTTCGGGTTATATTCGGGTTGACACGGCTAACCCGCATAATAAATAAGTTGTGTTCATGTTCAATATGCAAACCCGTCTAATCTGTTTAACCCGTTTAGCTTATAAAATTATGAATTATTTTGATATTATTGCTTAATTAATAGTTGTTTTTATATGTTTATTACTATATTTATAGTTGCAATTGTATTTTAATTTTAGATATATCGGAATTGAGAAAAATTATATAGGTTTGGTATGACCTATTCATCAAACAGATTATTAAATGGTCATTTGTATTGACCTTTACATGACTTGTTAATTAAACGAGTTAAACGTGTCGGGTCAAGTTGACCTGTTTAATAAACAAGTTGTGTTCGGGTGGAAGATTCCTGACGTGTTTACTAAACAGGTCGGGTTCAAGTCAACCCATATAGCCGAATACTTATGGCTAAACACGACATGAACCTGACTCGCGAATACAAATTGTCGCCCCTAAAAACACGTTCACCACCAACTGTTATAGTTTTTCATCAAAGATAAATTGCATTACAAAGAAAATATCAAACATATAAAACTATTGCACTTGATTGAGATTGACGCTGAAGGTAATGGTTTCTAACAATTAAGTTTAGTATTTAATAGCTGAAAAAAATTTGTATCTAATTAGTTTAGGATTTCCAAATTATCTCTTTCAATGTTTTATAGCCATCACCTTCTAAGTCCAAAATTGTGAGTGTAGGGATAGGGGTCCAAAATTATATATTGGGCCTTGGGTCTTGGCAGAGGACGTAGGATGGTCCGAGAACAAATAAACAGTGGTGAGAATGCCAAGCTCAAAGTCCCGTGAGCAGGTTGCAAGTGGAAAGGGTAGAGAAATTGGTCTGAGGAGGAGTATCTCCTCGGATGAACGAAGCACAGATTAAATGTATATCCTATCGTTCAAGGTGACCTTCCAGGAAATCTCACTAATAGGGATGTGCATTATAAACGTACAAGAGGGATGGAAGCCCAGAAATATCTAGGGAAAGGCTGCTGCCACCGTATTAAATGCTCTGCAGCTAACTTTCTAGCTTCATTAATGTGGAGAAGACTCCTGAACAGTGCTGCCTTGGCTACCCCAACTCACAGAGGGCTTGAAGGGGTGTCCGATGGGACAAGCACTCAAGTAGTGGTTTAGATGATCAACAAGTGTAAGACCAAGATCGTTCAAAGGGAACTATATAATGTAAAAGACCCTCCATGGAAGGGGGATCGAAAAATCAAGAGAGAAACACTGTAGCAATCAGGAAATAAACTTGTAATCATACTTAAGATAAATATACGCGAATTGATCTCCTCGGACCTGTCTGAGGACGATTTTCTTTAGTCGGAATCAATCTATCTTCCTGTTCTTATTTTTTGAGCCCGCTGTATTTGTTGTCCAACCCACTTTGACCTAGTTTTCCAACACACTCTCTACAAATTCATTATTTTGGGCTTTTTGAGCCCAAGTCTATCCACTTTTTGGACTAGGGACTCAAATCTGGTCCACACAGTGAGAATAATAAGAAGTTTACATGCTATTACTAGTAATAACGGTCCCACATTTATGCAACAACAAGAAGAAGAACATCTCTGTTTTAAGATGTTCCAAGGGCACTCGTTAATTAAGAGTAAGGATGATCATTTTCTATCACTGAAAAACAAGTGGACAAAACTCAAACAATTTGTGTTTGTTTTTATATAATGAGCACCTGCCCGTAATGACCCACTGACACTATCACTAGCTACCAGCACCAAATCTTAGTTTCGATGGTCTTGAAGTTGAATGTTTATGAGAAATTTTGCACAGTTTTCTAGCATTAAAACTGTAAAACCAACAATATTAACCCAACTATTATCACAATACATTTATGTCACTTTTTTCTTCATGAACAAAAAAAAGGTTAATAAGCTCGCATGCCCACAAAAAAGGGCTATATAAGGTAAACTTCTGTTTTTCTAATTACAGGTTTAGTCTTCAACCGTTGTCTTATGTTTTAAAATAGTATTAATCTTTCTAATGTTTCAGTTTAATTCTTTTTTTTTTAGCAAGTGCCTTTAGAGCGTTTGTTAACGAATCATTTTAGAAAAATTTTAAGGAAAAAGTTAATAGATGCTCTCTAATAGCATTGGTTTAAAAAATATTTTTAAAAACTTTTTATGAGAAAATAAAATGTAACTTTTTTTTTACAATTTTTTTATATTTTTTACAAAAGTAGTATAAATTTTTTTTTTAATAATTAATTAACAAATGCTCTAAAGACACTTGTTAATCGAATCCAAGTTTAATACCACTTTTATAAAAAGTATAAAAAAATGTTAAAAAAATTAGCTACTTTTCTCTCATTAAAGTTTTTAAAAACATTCGGTAACTTTTCTCATTTTTCAAATGAGGATAACAAAGATCCCTTAAAAATGTATGATAAAAGTATGATTTGACAAATAAAACACTAAAATAAGCACAAATATTGATATATCTATATTGTTTTTTAAACTATCACCTCGGGCTCCATGTTAGCATTAGTGTTTGATTTTAGCATTTTGGTTTGCCACAACATACTTTTCCATTCACCAGTAGATGGTTGGGATCATTTTTACCCACATTTAAATGGTTGATGACTAAACTAAAATATTTGAAAACTCAATATCATTTTGAAACATGGGACAAAGGTTGAGAACCAATTTAAATATTTTTTAAATTAATTTTCTTTTTTGGATGGGATTTTAAAAGTAAATTTTGATTTAGAAGAACTATGCAGTTTGCGCGATTCAATGAAGTCATCTTGCTCCTACCCAGGGGCAGAGTGAGGGGGTCAAAGGGGGGGGGGGGCAGTTGGCCCCCTTGGCCCGCCCAAAAAATACCCTTAGTTATTATAGCTCATACTAATTAAATACTCTTGCCTACTTTTTGTTTTTAGGTTTATTAAATGCCACTCTGTTTCTTTGGTTTTGAAATAGAGCACAACTTCTAAACGAATCATTGAGGAACCTTAAGTCCTCCACTAGCATGCCTTGCACTGAATTTTTTAGTTTGTCCCTACCATATTATAATTTGAACCTTTTATGGGTCCACATTAACCAAAATAATAGAAATTCACATATATTACACTCAGTATTTATCTAACTACTAATAGTTTCATTCATAACTTGAGTTTTGGCTCTAAAAAAAATTAAAAAAAAATCATTCATGTGAGAAATATCTCAATAGATAAATACAATATTATGAATAAGCATTTTTTTGTAGAGTTTTTTTTTTTTTTTTTTTTTTTTTTTTTTTTTGTATAATTACATTAAATATCACTTAATATTTAAATGAATAGCTTTTAATTTTTCAAATTGGTCTCAAATATTATATATTCACATAATGTGTGTAAGTGCGTGTATCATATATAAAATTTGCCCCCCCTCAACTCAAATCCTGGCTCCGCCATTGCTCCTACCTTTGTGTTTTATCTAAGGGTACTCATGCGTAAATATTTTTATTTTTATTTTTTTTTAAAAAAATTATAGCAATCCTTCAATTTTATAATTAAAAGAAGAATGGATTTGAGAGGATAGAGATATGACTCGGATAGAAGCGTCCAAAAAGGGTGAGGAAAAGGAAAGGGAGGGGCTTCAATTGACAAAGATAATGTAAGGGGAATCTCATGGTTCCAATAGGAAAGGATCACATTTTGCTTCTAAAATCCTCTCTAGTATGCTATTTAGAACAAAATGTGGGAGATAAAAGAAGAAAAAGTAATAAACAGTACAATATAAAACGATATAATATAAGATAATGAAACTTAAAATGAAAGTGATCTGGGGGTAAAAATTGCAATTTAAGTTTATCTATCTATTACAAAAAGGGAAAGTTTTTGCTGCATATAAGGGTATGTGGCAATAAAAAGAAAAGGACAAGTGTCTTAGATCTACCTAATCATGTGCAATGCACATGATCCTTAAATATATCTCTTTATTTTTAGCTACCACATAACTCACATTTCCCTTATAAAAGGATATACAATAATCAACTGCTCTCTCAGTTTTCCTCCAATTAATATTGGACATGGAAAGCATTTGTGGGCCTCATCTGTCGTCTCATTTCATTTGAAACACTAGTCTAAGTAGTCTTCACACCACGCGTGGCGGTGGCACCTTCTTCCACCCTTCCTTCCCTTCAATTCGAGTTTGAAACTACTGGGTAACACTGCCGCCTTATTCCCATGATCATTTCTTCTCTCTCAATGGTCGATGGATAAAAAAATATAAAGTAGACCCTCTCATAGTGTAGCAGACTAAGACTAGTAGTACAAAGAAATGAAAGAAATATCAGCTATGTATGTCGTTTGTGATTTCCGTTACAAACAATAGTATAACTTTGGCAACCTCCACCCTCTTTCCTCCTCTTTTTATATATCTTTGCACGAATTAAAGAGCAGTTCTAGTGCCACAACAAAAGGCACAACTTGTGCCACAACTCGTCCATGTGGCGAGTTGTGATTGGTGGAGGGTGATGGTGGGTCCATGTAGGGACACCTCTCCATCAACCACAACTCGCCACATGGGCGAGTTGTGGCACAAGTTGTACATTTTGTCGTGGCATCAGACTTTTTACAAATTAAAAAAGTATGGACCCCGCTGAAGGCTTTCTAGTATTTATGTGCCTGTTTGGATATGGTCATAGTAGTTAGTACGATTGGTACTTTTCTATGTCTTTCTAATGATAGAGTATTCAAGATTTGTGGCATTTATTATTACATGATTTGAATGTTCTATGGGGCACAGTACTGCTCACCTATCTATTTTGAATTTTTTTTTCGCGATTCGTTAATTACTAAGTGGGTCTTTTGTAAGTCCACGTTTTCAAAGCCGTCTATATATGGATCATGCTAGTTATTGTTGTTGGTGAATAAAGTGCACCAGAGGGACTTTGTTTGGTTCCTGGGTTTTGTAACTTTCCGCACCAAAAAAAAAAAAAAAAAAAACTTATTCTTTTTTCACCCATTTTATCTATAATTATATAGATAAATAAGCAAATCAACAAAACTCACGTTACTGTTACTATTTGGCTTTTTTTTTTTTTTTTTTTTTTGAGAATCATTTGGATTTTAAATCTGAATTACATTTAAGGGTGAAGGTTTTAGCTTCTAAAGTTTGAAAAAAAAAATATATATTTATATATGATATTCATTTAATTAATAAGTATTAATAAATAAAATAAAATTTCCAAAAATTGTATATAAAAAAAAAAAAAAACAATTTAGCCCAACAATTCTACTAAAAGACAACCCAACAATTTAGCCATAGAGATAGTTTTACAATAAAGATAAATTACATTATGCCGCTGGGGCGTGGTATTTTGATAAGAGTTCCGGATTGGATCACATTGCGGGTTCAAGAGTTGCTTGGTTGGAGTCTTGCGTTTCGTAAAAATGTTGTGCCACGACGTAGATAGCCCTAACACACCTAGAGGTGCCTCACTCTATGAGTTCTGCGAGTTCAAGTGGGTTAGGTCAATGATCACACACGTGATACCCTTTTTTCTTTCATTAATATAAATAAATATATATATATATAAATTGCATTATAAAGAAAATATTGAACCTATAAAAACAATTGCACTTGTCAAAAAAAGTATCGAGATTGACACTGAAGGTAATGGTTTCCTAACAATTAAGTTTAGTATTTGATCACTGAAAATAAAATGGCATCTAATTAGTTTAGGATTTCCAAATTATCTCTTTCGTTTTATAGCAATCACCTACTAGGTCCAAAATTGTTAGAATAATCAAAATATAATATGCTGTTACTAGTAATAACGGTCCCACATTATACAACAAGAAGAAGAAGAAGAACATCTCTGTTTTAAGATGTTATCAGGACACTCGTTAAGAGTAGGGACAATCATTTTCTATCACTGAAGTGGACAAAACTCAAGCTATTTGTGGTTAGTTTTTATATAATGAGCACCTGCCTGCGCAATGACCCACTAACACTGTCACTACCAGCACCAAATCTTAGTTTTGATGGTCTCGAAGTTGAAGGTTTATGAGAAATTTTGCACAGTTTCTGATGATGCATGGAAAATCAATAGGTTGAATGATCCGGGCTTCAATGATCTAGTAATTGCTTGAAAGGCCTGAAAATGAAAACACACGATCAAAGGTGACCGGGGCGGACCGGCCAAGAACCCTCCAATGCTTAAGTTAGTTTCTCTCTTAAATTCTAGAGTTCCAACTTTTTGGGAGTTGTCTAGAACTTACCTTCATTTGATGTGAATGAGTGTTTATATAGTGTGTTCTTAAAGCGGTTACTTATCTCATAACTTCCCCTATATTTGAGGAAGTCAGAAGGTTCAGGGTTAACTTCGAGAAATTTTTTCTATTTTGTGTTGAGATTGTCGTGTTTGAGAAAATTTAACATGAGGAAACTAAGAGGCCTAAGGAATAGTGGTCAGAACTTGATTTGATATGATTTGATTTGATTTTTTTTTTTTTTTTGTTGTTGTTGTCTCTTGCTATTTAGATGGATAAGCAGAGGTTTAGGGTGCAGTACATTAAGTTTACGAATTAAATTTAAAATGCTATGACCCATACATGAGATACCTGGTTGCATCAGAAAAACTAAGGGCATGTTCAATACATTGATAATGATTACTTAGGAATAGAAATAAGTATTGCAAGGAATATAAGAAGTTGTAACCCTCTTTGTAGTAGTTTTTTTCTTTCAATGAAGTATTTTACTAATTAGAAAAAAATTATATATAAGAATTTGTAATGGAATTACTATTCCTATGCATCTGTTTTGGTGGTAAACATGAATAGAACCATGAATTTGTAATTCACAATATGGTATAACATGATTTGATGATATAATGGAGTTATATTCCAATCAAATGTCCTAAAATACCCTTTTATATTATATTTATACTCATTGTGGGTCTTGTTTATTGTGTATACTTTAATTAATATCATTGACCTTTGCTCAAAATTCCTGTCTCCATAATTGCTAAAAATAAAAACTGACAGCTTCTCCCCTAGATATTAAATTCTAATGAACGATAAATTTACACGCTTGAATAAAATGATGAAATATAAAAAAGCTCGACTTTTTTTTTTTCTTTTCTTCTTTCTTTAAAGAAATAATACTTGTTTCACAAGTTAATACATAGCTATTTTTGAATTCCGTTGCTGTCTCCATCTTTGTGCTTCTTTCTCTCAAGCATGATTATATGTTTAATGCATGAATTAATGCTGCTGTCAAATCAAACATTACTTTTATGGCTTGCATAATCAGTTTGGGCATGTCTTGCATATATAGGCTAGAATCTGATATTCCTGCTAGATCTTCATTGCTGTACTATTGATTTTACTAATAAGGCTAATTCTTTCACTTCTATGATATTGATACCATTTCTACATGTATGAGAAATTTTATGTAATTTTCTTGTCATAAAATTTCTTGAGTAATATATATTTCATAGAATTGAATGCTAAGTAATGGGTTGCATCATTACAGCCGTATATATGTTATCTTATATATGACATTTATATTTGACAACCCAATGGTGATTGGGTGGTTTCTAGAGCAATTGCCAAGGCTCTTCTAGGCATTTTTCAATAAAGTTTACAATTTCATTAAAATGTGAATCCTTCTGAAAAGTAACATGGTTTCTGGTGATTACTTACCATATTTTTATGATTAATCTGGAGAATATGACCTTTTGTTCTAGTTTCCTGGTGATAAGTTGAGTAAAGTGTATTTTTCCTTGAATGGTTGTCTTCCACCCTATGTGACCTCATAGGAACTGTGTTTTCTCTTTAGGCATATGACTGCCACTTTGTTAAATTTTTTTTTTTTTTGAGAATCTTTGTTAGATTGTTTTTGTTTTTTTTTTTTTTCAATAATGTCTATTACATGCTAACTGCTTATCATTCTTGTGCAGTATGGCTGCTGCAAATGCTGGACAGATTGACCATGCACAACCTAGACCCATTGACGGGTCGGTGTTGATACAGTAGGCCGACCATCGGTCTGAAGCTATTTGGAATGGGCAGGTAAAACACAACACTACAGATTTAACCAATGTACACGCATTTAATTCATACAACGTACACGCACTTGTTGTCATATATTAATCTATGGTTCTGTTCTGTGCAAGATCCAGGGTCCCTTACCTGCCGTAGCCGTAGTGAAGAGTTCTCCAATCAAGAGCCAATGGTGGACGACCGAGTCATTGACATCATTAAGGCACTTGGTTTGGAGGGACTCCTCAGGATCCCGGGTAGAGAGATTGACCATGTCCTGATAACGGCCTTAGTGGAGCGACGGCGGCCCGAGACTCACACCTTCCACATGCCACATAGTGAGGTCACCATCACATTGCAAGATGTGGAGGTTCTTCTTGGGCTTCCTGTTAATGGCGAGGCTATAACAGGGAGCACGCAGAAAGAATGGGAGAATGTGTGCCGGGACTTCCTTCGCTTTCGACTTGTAAATAATGAGAGAAAGCAACTTAATGGCCAGAGGATTCTCATCAAACGGCTTTTGGAGCAAGTTGTCAATCCATTGCCGCCTAATGCTAAAGAGGATCAACTGCATAAGTACACACGATGCTACATCCTAGCGCTACTGGGGGACATAATCTTCATGGACAAATCCGGCGATAGGGTGCATCTAATGTGGGTGCAGCAATTGGAGACCTTCGCAACCCACAAAGGTACAGTTGGGGAAGTGCTTGCCTTGCATGGTTGTACCGAGAGTTATGCAGGGCAAGCAATAAGAAAGCCAATCAGATTGATGGGTGCTTGCTGTTGGTCCAGTATTGGGCATGGGCCAGGTTCCCCTATTTGTGCTCGGCAGTTGAGCATGGCCCGCTAGTGGGTGTTTACGGTCCTCCAGTGCGTGGTCCACTGCCCCATTGTAGTGCATCCATCATCTAGGGTTGTAAATTGTAAAGATGTAATTGTTTGTTGCACCTCCTTGGCATCAACTTTTGCAAGCGGTTCCGAACTTACGTACAACTCAGCAGCATTTACTTGAGGCATTTTATGGATCCTATTAAACATGATCTTTACATGTTTGTCTTCTTTGATCGCCATATACCCATAATTTATCCGTTCATGAAGGACTTCTTGTGGGTAACAGTAAATAATCTTTATATCATAACAAGCAGGGTTCAAATTCAATTCTTCCATTATTTTCATCTTCAAATCATATAACGTCTTCAACTTATGACGTATCATCATGTAATAGCATTCAATACTTGGCCCTTTAAATGGGAATTCGTTAATCTCATCACGATTGAGAAGGGGTCCACCGTAGTATACATTTATATCGATATTCTTCAGAGATTGTGAACCTATTAGAGTCAAGTGTAATATGTTAGTGACATATTTTATCTCTTTCATTTAACATCAATTACAAAACCATTTTATATACTCAAAGTACAAAAATTACAACTTCTTACATCATATGCATATACAAACACACCCTACATTTGCATATACTCACCCCACATCACATACAAACACACTCAATCATTACCATTTCATACTCAAACAAATAAAAAAAGTAAAGACAAAACTCACCCCCATTACAAAATTTCAACTCATTCTAACAAAAAAATAAAGAAAAATATTAAACCAAACAACAACAAAAATAGTCATGATAAAAAGCCTAACAATACAAATATATATCTACAATATTTTTTACTTTTTATAAAAGCCTAGCAAATATATACACTAACTTGTTACATCATATGCATATACAAACCCCACATTTGCATACAAACACACAATCATTATCACATACAAACACACTCAATCATTATCATTTGTTTCTAAAATAAAAAAATAAAAAATCATTAATCATACTCAAACAACAAAAAAAACTAAACACACAACTCACCCCATTACAAACCTTCAAATCATTCTATCAAAAATATAAAGAACAATATCAAACCAAAAAAAAAAAAATAGTCATGATATACATACCCATAAAAAAACCTAACAATACATATATATGTAACTAACAACTAGAGAGAGTGAGAAACCTTACCTGACATGAGGATGTAAAAATATGGAGGGTGAGTTTGATTTGAAGTTTTGTAATGGGGGTGAGTTTTGTATGAGAGTGAGAGAGAGAGTGAGAGAGGGAGAGAGAGCTGCTGGGTTATTTGGAGGAAAAAATGGAGAGACCCTAGACCCACATTATGAGGACTAAGGTTAGTAGCTGCCCTAACCACGTGGAAGCTTGTGGACCAAAGATTGAAAATCGAGTCTCTAAGACTCAATTACTCTTTTTAAAAACCGAGTCTCTAAGGCTCGATATCCAGCTGGAATCCACGTGGGATGCAGGTATGAACATAAATCGAGCATTTAAGGGTCGAGATAGAAATCGAGTCTTAGAGACTCGATTTCTAGGTAGACGCCACGTGGAAAAGGGCTAGCTCATATCTGATCAGAACATGAAAACCGAGTCTTTGAGACTTGATTTATAGGCCCTAAATTGAGTCTTATAGACTCGAGATGTTAGTATGAAATATAGTTTGAAAACAGTGCCTACTAATTATATTGTTTGGCAAACAGTGTTAATTCCTAATTTTGGCCCTTAAATGGGTAAATTACATTCAAAAGGCTTGCCCGTATACGGAGAAAGAGAGAGAACAGAGTTGTTCGTCGGACCCCAAGAGAAAGAGAGAAAGATCCAAGGCTGGCCATTGTCCATTCCCTGGCCAGACTTAGACCATCGAACAGCAAGCACAGAAAGAAACTGTTAGGTCATGTATCAACCACCCAAATCGACGGAACCGCATCGCTAAATTTTTTCTTTTTCCATTTTTCAAATTTGGGTATGAAATGTTACTTTTAATTGATTTTTTTTTTGTTAGGTAGGTTTAGATTTGATTCGTTTTTGTTTTGGGTTTTAGGGTTTTCTATCAAAATGTTTGTAGATATTTGCTTTTGTTTTTTTTATTGTCAATTTAGGAATTTGGATTCATAACCCTTTTCCTCTCTATTTGTTAAAATCAGGGAAACCCCTAATGGTTTAAAACAAAAATATCGTTAAATTGAAAGAGACCGAAAGTCTGATAAACAGAGAGAGAGAACGAGTCGATTAGGCGCAGAGAGTTGGGAGAGAGAATCTGAGAAATCAAACATAAATTTATGCCACATTTACATTTTTTTTTTTTTAAAAAAAAAAACTGGAAAAATTGTGCCTTTTCCCTAAAGCCATTAAAGTAACCGTGTACAACGTTTGGTTTTTGGGTAATTAACGTTGCTTTTCCCTTACTGCTTATAAATACCAGCCCTTAACCAATCTGGAAAAGCCTGAACAGCCTTTCCAAATAACAATAAATATAAAAAAATTTAGTTAGTTGTTACGTTTCAAAACAATGCTGAAAACTAGCATCTCGAGTGTCTAAAACTCGAGTTCCAAGATAAAACTCGAGTTTTTAAGTCTCGATTTGTAAGAGGATGGATTTGATTTGGAAAAAAATCCACGTGAAAATTGAGTTTTAAATACTCGAGTTCCATAAATTGCAGAAAAACACCGCTATAGGGCTTTAAAATGTCACTATAGGGCTTAAAAACGCCACTATAGGGCTCCCTAAATCTGGTATGGAGTGATTACTTATAAAAAAAAAATTTGCAGGAAAACGCTGCTATAGGACTTTAAAACGTCACTGTAAGGCTTAAAAATGCCACTATAGGGGAAATTTTTTTTGCATGGAACTCGAGTCTTAAAGACTCGAGATCTATGTGGCATTTTCAGTCCCCAAACACTCGCAAAGCGAGTCTTTGGGACTCGAGTTTTAATATAGATCTCGAGTTTCTAAAACTCAAGATGCTACTTTTCATTATTATTTCAAACATTGCTTAACTAACCATATAAAACCCTTTTCCCTGTCTATTTTGCACATTCCCCGGAAAAGCCTTCACAAACAGTTTCATTTTGCAAACCATGCACCTGTGTCTTTCAAAAAATCACTGACAATCCCAAGGCCAATTGACTATGCTAACAACAGACACAACGTTTTGTACACTGGGCAGTTACAAATTTTGCCCATTACATATTCCTTTCTTCTCCCAATCTCTGTATTTTATCCCCCTCTCCCGCACTCTGTACTTTATTTCTTGCAACACAATTTTTTCCCTATTTGCAAGCAAAGCCTCAAAGCAAAACATTCACAAGGCACTTTGAGAAGAAATAGAGAGCCGGAGAGAGAAGTCTGAGGGCTGCCAACATTGTCAAGCCAACACCCACCTTCAGTCGGCATCCCACCACCGTAATACTGCCGTCACCACATCGGTAAATGTATTTTTTTATGCACAAAAAAATTGATATGGACTGCTTAGTTTTGATTTAGGCATCTAGCCTAGATTTGGTTTTGATTAAGGTTTAAAATTTGGAATTGGTTTGAGGGAGTTAGAAAGATGAGAAAAAGAATGGTATGATTGGAGGACTCTGAAAAATGTTGCATGTCATGTGTTTGAGGAAATTTCTCTTTGACAGCTGGTACATAATCCTTTGATTCAATCTTTTCTTTTCCCTATCTTGATATAAATTTTGGCCTTTTGTTGGATTCACAAAATCCAATTGACCACAACTGTTTAATTTTTGTGTGTAAGGTTTTAGTTGTAATTGATTTCTTGGCTTAGTTGGTTTGCAGCAATTTTTCTGCTTTTGGGAAATTCTTAGATTCCAACATAAACAAACAAGGCAATATGTGGCATTGGTAACAGTAGTTTTTAGCAGCCCCTAAAAAGAAGAGACAGGTTATTCTTATTCTTGATTTAGTTCATGTAAACTACATGTCTAGCCTACTGTTTTTGCTGCATAATGCAATTTTGGGTGTTGGTCCATTTCTTGAAGACAATGCATGAGGTAGTCTTGATCTAACTCATTATAAAGGTTGGAGCCTTAAGTTCATGAATTACACTTCATAAGTTGCCAAAAACAAAATCTATTTTTAACGTTGTCCTGGAACTGACTCATTCACGACTAATTATAATTTAAAATGCAGTTTCCTTCATACTGATGATCCATTATCAATCACATGACCATATATAAATGGCTGTGGAACTTGAAGAATTGATAATGAATGTGTCTTTCTAATTATTTTTACGATAAGCTTTTGATACCATTTTTAGATATTTGGTTTTGTAATGATTGGACTAATCGTTATACTAATAGTTGGTACATGTTAACAATTAACTGATTAGCTTTCTATAACATGTGAGAGTTGGTAGATTTAGTCCCCACAATTTTTTTTTTCTTATTTTTTTATTGGTGACTTTAGGGGTCCAAAATTGAGGTAGATTTCAAGTATAGGTTTTAGTTTTGATATAAGGCTCACAAGGTATGTTTACTGCATACAGAGGTTTTTGAGTTTTTAATTCATTTCATGACATGAGAAAATCAGATATGTATTTTAGATTGGGCATTGAAGACCCTTTCCGCATTTGATGTTAAAAAGATTGCATCTTAATTTATTGAAAGCCATGACGTTTTTGTTTATGTGCACAAATACTAATTTACCGTCTCATAACAATATGATAGTGTTAGCTTCTTTGCATTTTATATTTCTGCTTAATGAATTTAATAGTTTGAGAAGTGAAAGTTTCTTCATGACATATGTCCTAATTGTTCCAGTTCATCAAACAGTTCTTAGCTTTCTCAAAAGTGGGTTTGTATTTTCAGTTTTGTGGTTTTTGTCAAGAGGTCAGTTTTTTCTTTTAAGCCTTTGTGCTTTTCTTGGTTTTTATTTTTACTGGGATTTGTTAGTTTTGAAAGGATAATTATAATGTTTTGTTTGATGGGGTTGCAAAAATATTTTAATGCTCCCATAAGGCTTGCATTTTTGTTCTTCAGAAAGAAGTTTATACCTGCACGTGTAGATCTTTTCCAGTTGCAGTTACATTGAGGTTTATTCAATCTGTTCTCTTCTATTAATGTTTCCTAAATGTGGGTTGAAAATTAGATTCTTTATTGTTTTGCTTACAGAGATTTGGCATTTTATTATCTGGGTTATTTGGAACTGTGGATTCTCTGCATCTGCGTAAAACTCTTAATACGTTACACAAATCCTGCTACTTGAACAATTCAGAAACTACGAGACTAGAATAGCTAGGTATTTACCAGTCTTCTCCTTTATCTGTATGGTTTCTTGCATATTTATTGTTAATATGTTTCTATAAAGAATATGAAATTGGAATCTGATTGCATATTTATTGGTTTTGATATAGGAATTTTATTTTTTAAGTTGAGGCTGTTTTTCTTTTCATTTGCGGTTGAGTTTTTCTGCTTCACTCTCCTTAGAATTTTGACTTGACAATTGAAGTTTTTCATTGAATTTGATCCTTCTGCTTCACTCCATCATAGAATTTTGATTACCCTATTGAAGTTGTTAATTGAATTTTGGCTGGTACAAATTTGCATGGATTTAGTTTGGAAATTTTAAAGTTGAGGTTATCAATGTTTACTTCTTTATGATGTTTTGTATTTTCTGAATTTTTGAATTTTTTTTTTCAGGTTCCTTCTCAGGTGATTTTTTAAAATTAAAGTCTAAATTTCCAATAAATCTCTACCAATTCTGACTTTCTAATGATATCATTCAATTTACCACCTAAGCAAGAGTGAATGGGTGATTTGTTGTCCCTTTTATATATCAATCTATTTAGTCCATAACTTAAAGAGTCCCAAAGTTCTCCAAATGGAAAACTATTGTTTAGAGGGAGTTCAAAATATAGAGAACCAATCATGAGAGCAGTGCTGCATTGGCTGCAAGTTAGGAATGCTATGTGATATATTGGGCTGAACAGAATTGAACTACTGGTGTGGTTATCAGAGAACTGAGTCTCTATATATGGTGAGCATCGCCCCTATTGCCATGAGAGTATAATTAGATGCATGTGTGTGTCTGCATGCGTGTGCACCTGTGTGTGGCAGGGGCATGTTGTAAAACACGAGTCAATCTTAGTCCCTTGCAAAACTCATTTCTATCGTGTATGATACTTGGTTTGGGTTGACATTGTTTAGATACCATAAATATGTAAATGATGGTTCTACTAAATGTGCTCAAATCCTAATAGAGCACAAAATTCATGCACGTTTGATATTTTAACCATAACTGGCCAGCCCTCACAAACCATGATAGTCCTTATTGACTGACAGTGGCAGTTCTGTATCTCTTCTCTTGAGCATCTTACACATGTTTTATGGTGACATATTGTGAACTTCAAGCTTAATGAGTCTCTCTCTCTGTTAGATGAATAGATTTCATTACACAAAAAATACTTAAAACACTTAATAAACAGTACTAAGTTCAATTCTTTCCCTTTAAAAAAATCAACTTTTTTCCTTTTGTATTAACTGAGATGTTGCCTCTTGACTGTTTCTAAAATCATTCTTATCTATATTATTTTTCTTTGTTAGATGAATAAATTTCATTACACAACATATACCTAATGCTAGTAACAAAACTTTTTCAAAAAAAAAAAAAAAGAGTAAAGAACTAACTATTGAAAATATCAGTATGAATACCCAGCTACTGCATTATCTGAAGAAACAAAAAAGACTATTCAGTGCATTGTGCAACTCCTAGGCCTAGCATTCTTTTAGAACTCAGACCATATGAAGAAGTTGTTTACTTAATATTTGAAAACCTATTTAAGTAGGTTGGCAATTATCATTTCAGCAAGGCTAACCGTAAGCTAAGATTGATGGTGTTCTTGGAAGTTCAGAAAAGAAATCTGATTCTTTACTGAAATAGAGTTTCATTAATCTTTAAAACCAAAATAAAAATTTTTAGGCGTTCAAGTGATAATAGCATTTTTGTGGACCCTAATATCAGATTAAACCCCACACTTCCCTCCCTCATTATCTACCTACCTCAAAAAAAGAAAAGAAAAAAGAAAAGCAAATGAGCTTAAATATTTTTGTGGTTAATCTATTATTTAGTTTGTCTATATATGTATTTATGTATGTATGTGTATGAATCTTAGTGCTTGAGAAAACAAAAGGTTTAGGAATTTTCATCTTGGGTAGAGTATCAATTGAAGTTTTTGATTAAGATGACGAGCAATTGAAGTGGAAAGTGAATGTTCCAAATGGACGTACCAAAACATTTGAGGAGAATCCATCAAGAAAAATATCTCAACATATTGTAATGTACTACACGTGAATTAAGATGTTAGAATGCTTCACTCGAAATAATAACACGTGGTTCAACTCACTAGCTCTTGTAGATAAATCTTTCTAGAATTTTTCCCAAGTGTAGGGGGTCGTCCAGGTGCTTTCCTCATGGACGACCCATATGCCTATGGACGACCGTCCTACTGGGTATAACCATTATTGTCTTCTTGACCTGGACGACTCTCATGGATGAATTGGAGTTGGTTCAATTTTCAGTTCACCATCAGTTTCTAAGTAGTAAAACCAACTATTTTAACCCAACTATTATTCCAATGTTACATTTATGCCATTTTTTTCTTCCAAGAAAAAAAAAAAAGAAAGAAAAAAGAGAGAGGTAATAAGCTCCCATATCCACAAAAAAGGGCCATAAGGTAAACTTTTGCCTTTTTAATTATATATTTGGTCTTTAACCTTATATTATGTTTTAAAATAATATTAACTCTTCAAATGTTTCAGTTTAATCTTTAATTTTTTAAATGAAAGGTAACAAAGGTCCCTTGAAAAGTTTGATATAACAAATAAAAACATTAAAATCAAGCACAAATATTGATGTCAAGCTCAAGTGGCAGTTGATGATGGCACTATAAAGTCTTTTTTTTAATCTCAATTAATGCAAATGCCAAAAAGGTCCTTAAAGTTTTTTTTTTTTTCTCTCAAAAAAAATTCATATTTAAATGGTTAATGACTAAATTAAAATATTTGAAAAACTCGATCAATACCATTTTAAAATATGAGATAAAGTCAGAAAGGTTGAGAACCAAATTAAATATTTAATTGAATATATTTTAGAAGTAAATTTTGATTTAGAAGAACTACACAGTTTGCATGTACAATTCAATGAAACCATCTTGCTATCAACTGCCCTCTCAGTTTTCTTCCAATGTTGGAGAGGGCAAGCATTTGTGGACATCATCTCATTTTGAAAATTGAAACACTAGCCTGTTTGGTTTGCTCCTAACTCAATACTCAGTTCTCATATCTCATTTCTCATCACTTAAACTCAGTTTCCATATCTCAGTTTCCACCACCACCGACAACCCACAAACCCACCACCATACAAATCACAAAAACTCAAACCCATTCAAGATCCATTCACACCACCAAAACCTTCAACACCACAACAAATTCTTATATATTAAAAAAAATGAGAAAGAAATAAAGAAGAAGAAGATGAGAAAGAAAAAAAAAAACACCACAACAAATTACCCCATAAAATCCTTAAACTCAGCTATCTCTACCATCACCACGTGAAGAAAAAAGAAAGAAAGAAAGAAGAAGAAACTAAGAGAAGAAACCAGAGTGAAGAAGAAAGAAAGAAAGAAAAGAAAAAAAGAAAAAAAAGGGAAGAAACTAGAGCAAAAACCCAGCGTGAAAAAGAAAAGAAAGAAAGAAAGAAAGAAAGAAAAGAGAAAAAAGGAAAGAAGAAAGAAGAAGAAAGCATTAGACTTCCGTACGTTGGAAGAAAAAAAGTGAACAAGAAAAAGAGAAAAAGTGTGGTAGAGTGTGGTCTGACCGTAGATCCCACACTTCACTAAATATTTATAAAATTGTCTGATATCTCAATTTCTAGGATTTGAAAACTCCAAAAATTTGTTTTCAATTCTCATCACTCTAACTTATTTTTTTGAGTTTTGAATTATAAAAATTAAGTTAGAAAACTAATCCAAACAAAACAACTTTGGTTGGGACCCACAAAATTTGAGAAATGAGTTATGAAAACATACATTCCAAACACCCTCTAGTCCTCACGCCACGCCTGCACCTTCTTCTACCCTTCCTTCCCTTCAATTCGAGTGTGAAAACTAAAATGGAAACACATTATACGTACCCTCATATTCCATGATCTTTTTCTTCTCTCTCAATGGTCGATGGAATAAAAAATTATAAAGTAGACCCTCTCATAGTGTTGCAGTAGACTAGTTGCTTATGTATGTACAATGAAAGAAAATTAATGAAGTCTCACTTTGTGTCGCGTGAGACACCCGTTGAATTCAAACTATAAGGAAACTTAACACCCTTTCCTCCCTCTTTCCTTTAGTATTTGAACAGTGTGGACCCCGCTGATTCCCTTCTATTTATATGCCAAAACTTGAAAGGGCCCTAGGTAGTAGAGAGAACAAACTAACGAGAGGGGAGAGACTATTGATGAGGAAACAAAACCCAGATGAGTCGGTGGTGATGAAGCTGAGCCCAACAAGTGAAGAACTTGCCTCAGTTCAATTCAGCTTCAGCTTCAGCTTCAACAAAACAAAACATGCAAGTGTCATCCCAGGAAAGAGGAGGTCTGTGAAGCGAATGATGTTCGATGACTTTGTACAATTCATTGCCCATGTTGTCCGTCCTCGCAATGAGGCCAATGGTAGCTCCTTCAAGAAGACTAAGACTAAGACTGTACGTGTATACCCACACAACCCATAGCAGCTTGGATTAATTGTACATCTGGGCAATTTCTGTTTTTGAGGCCCCCCATATATATGTGTGTGTAGGTATAAATAAAGTTTTTTTTTTTTTTTTTTTGATGTGTAGGTATAAATAAAGTTTTTGTGGTTGGATATGGTTGGTAGTTAATACTCGGTATTCTTCTATGCCTGTCTTTCTTATTATAATATGCTTGATTTGTGGCATTTATTACATGAAATGAATGATCTATGGGGCACAGTACTGCTCACCTTTCTATTTTGAATTTTTTTCCTGATTCGTTAATTACTATAAGTGGTTCTTTTGTAAGTTCACGTTTTCAAAGCCGTCTATGGATCATGCGAGTTATTGTTGTTGGTGAATAAGGTGCACCAGAGGGACTTTGTTTGGTTCCTGGGTTTTGGTAGAACGGTTGAGGATACCATTTTCACTTTTCACAGAGAGAGAAAGAGAGAGCCGTAGAGTTTTTGGAGGTATTTGAAGGGCTAGTGGGTAGTTTCTTTTTCAACCGTCAATAATTAGGAATTACATTTTCTTGTGGGTGATCTTCTTATGGTGTTGGAGAGGTTCTGTTTGAATTTGGAAGGATTCAAACTTATAACTTTAAATTTGCATACTATTTACTTGATTCTGGAGTTGTATACTTTAATTTCCATTATCATTTTAACTAGAACCAATGTTAAGGCATAGTAAAAAGTTAGTAATGATGCAGCGAAGGTGGATGCAGTTATGCGTGTAATAATGGTGAAAGTTAGCAATGGTTGATGTATAAGAGGTTTCTGTGATTGGCTGGTTGCAGAAGTAGTTTGCCTATGCTAAAAATGTTCATCAATACTAAAATCAAAGTCAATAATTCTTTTTATTTCTTTGACAATAAAATATTTACAAAACTTAAATTCTCTTCAAGACTCAAAATGTATACATCACATGCAGCTGTGGTCGTTAAAGAGAATTTTTCAAAAGTAATTATTGCAGGCGATGTCAAAAAAGTTATACATCAGATTAGACGGAAAATAAATAAAGCAAAAAGTTGATAATGACGTTGATTATTCGGCCCTCACAGTACTATTAGTTTATTTTTGCTTGAGTTAACAAAGGTAAGAATAACGTATCAAGCTTAGTAACGCAACCTTGTGACTAAGTGGAGGCATTAAGATGATTGAAAATATGGTGAATTCAGATTAGAAGGGAAATAAATAAAGCAAATAGTTGATAATGACGTTGATTAGTCGGCCCTCACAGTACCATTAGTTTTTTTTTGCTTGAGTTAACAAAGATAAGAATAAGGTATCGAGCTTAGTAATGCGAGCTTGTGACTAAGTGGTGAATTTAGCTTAGTTGGGACTGTGTGA
Source organism: Notholithocarpus densiflorus (assembly GCA_030021035.2). NCBI lineage: Eukaryota > Viridiplantae > Streptophyta > Magnoliopsida > Fagales > Fagaceae > Notholithocarpus > Notholithocarpus densiflorus. The sequence continues at coordinate 859,962 of JARYZH020000009.1, read as the reverse complement.
TCTTGGACAAGGTGTCCATCACACAGGCTGCACCTTCTTCCATCTTCCTTGCCTCCTCATCGACTCATTATTAAATGGATATAATGATGTGTAACACCTCATCCTCTCTTCCAACATTTCATTCATTTTCTCCTGTTAATGTAGAAAAAATACCATGCATATGGTAAGCTAATTTTTGTAATTTTATGTTATTGGACAAAATTTAGATGGAGTTTCTTAAATGTTATGTTAGACCTCCTAATTAAATTCAACTATGTTGTGTTGCATGCAACACACAAAAAACAAAAAACAAAAAATCATTTTCCAAAACTTATTAATTTAATTATATAATTTTTTAAATATCTAATTATGTAATTCATTTATCAACACAATTGCATGATTAAATTTAATTAAAACCTAAAGAGTTGTATTTCTATTAAAGTGTGTGGATCATATTAGTCTTGTGAGATCCACACCACATAAATGAAATATACATACATCCAATATATGAAATATCTTTTTCATATTGAGGGTATTAAAAGGTCCAATAAGGTCCAATAGACTTGGTCTATACTACGATAGTCGATAACCTCTTTTTTTTTCTTTTTTTCTTTTTTTTTTTTTGGGTTTGGGATATTCCATTGATGGTAAATAGATTTTATCTGAATTTGGAAAGACTCGAGATTTTATTCTCGAGTGTTTTTGGTAATCAAAAAAAAAAAGCCAACATCTTTGCTTATTTTGGTAGTTTCCACACCCAAAAAAAAAAAAAAAAAGGCTTATTCTTTTTTCACCCCTCTTTTTCTACAATTCAATAAAGCTCATGTAAGTGCTACTACTTGGAATTTGAATCTGAATCACACTTTAGGGTGAAGGATTTAGCTTCTAAAGTTTGGAAAAAAAAAGTTAATATATATGCTACACATTTAATTAATAAGTAGTATTAATAAATAAAATTTTAATTTAAGAAAATTGTTAATAAAACAACATAAATAATTTGAATAAAATTTTTTCAAAGAAGATGGAACATAATATAATCAAATTTTACATACTACAATATTGAGATTTCAGATTAAAAAAAAACCCAAAAAAAATGCTAACAATTCTTTTCTTTTTTTGGATAATTTGATGGTTACAATAAGAATGTGATTTTAACCCTAAATTTTTGTTGAAGACAAAAAAAATATCAATTGAGCTATAAAATTCTTGACCATGACAACAATTCAACTGAAAGACAAAACCCTACAATTTTGCATAGAGGTAGTTTTTCACCAAAAATAAATTGCGTTATAAAGAAACAAAAGAATTGTATCTAATTAGTTTAGGATTTCCAAGTAATCTCTTTCAATGTTTTATATATAGCCATCGCCTACTAGGTCCAAAATTCTGAGAATAATCAAAATATAATATGCTATTACTTGTAATAATTAACGGTCCCACATTATACAACAACAACAACAAGAACAACATCTCTGTATTAAGATGTTTTAAGGACACTCGTTAAGTGTAGGGACAATCATTTTTTATCACTGAAGTGGACAAAATTCAAGCAATTTGTGATTTGTTTTTATATAATGAGCACCTGCCCGCAATGACCCATTGTCAATAGACTCACTACCAGCACCAAATTTTAGTTTCGATGGTCTTGAAGTTGAAGGTTTATGAGAAATTTTGCACAGTTTCTAGTAGTAAAACTAACAAATTTAACCCAAATATTATTACAATATTGCATTTATGCCTTTTTTTTCTTCATAAATTTTTTTTTTTAAAAAAAAAAACCTTAATAAGCTTCCAGGTCCACAAAAAAAAAGGTTATTAGGTAAACTTCTGTTTTTTTAATTACACATTTAGTCTTCAACCGTGATCTTATGTTTTAAAATGGTATTAACCTTTCTAATATTTCAATTTAATCCTTAATTTTTTAAATGAGAGTAACAAAGGTCCCTTGAAAAGTAAGATGTGACAAATAAAACACTAAAATCAATCACAAAGAAGTGAATCCAATGGCAGTTGATGAAAGCACTAATGTCTTTTTTTTCTTATAACTCAATGCAGATGTTCACATTGATGCTCTAAAAATGCTAAAAAAATAAAAACAACAAAAAATAAGCTTTATCAATGATGCTATAGTTAAAAAAATTTAACAAACTTGTCTCTCTCTTCTCTCATTAAAAAAAATCTCTCTCCCTTCTCTCTCTTTTTTTTATTTTTTTTATTTTTTTTATTTTTTTATTTTCATTCCAGCGCCTCCCTCTTCTCCCTCTCAATTGAACCAAATGCTCCCAAAGCCTTTCTTCTCTTCACTCTCGCCTGCGGGTTTGTGGTGGTGGATTGGTGTGGGTCGTTGAGGTTGCCGTAGGTCGTTTTTGGGTTGAGATCAGGCTGTAGGGTGGTGTTGGTCCATGGTGGTGGCGGATCGTTGCTGGAGTGGGTTGTTTAGTCCATGGTGGTGGTGGTGGTGGGTTGTTGTTCGGGTGGATTTGTTGGTCCATGTTGGTGGTGATGGGTTGTTGCTGGGATGGGCTCGTTGGTCCGTGGTGGTGGTGGTGGGGGGTTGGAATCAGGTTGCTAGCTATGGATGTTTATGGTGGTGGCCAGAGCTGGTTGTGAGAGAGAAAGAGACATAGATGAAGTATAAAGAACAAAAGAAAGAATAAAAAAAATATAAATAAAGAATACTTAAATGAAAGTATTAAAAAAATATAACTATTGATGTTGAATTTATGGTAAAATAAGGTGTTAAAATAAATAAAATAGCTTTTTGAGTTGTTAAAAGTTAAATTTTTTAACATTACTGCTATGAATGCTCTAAACATGTTACTTTAATAGTGTGTGTCTAAATATATTTATATATTTGTTTTTTAAACTATCACTGAGTCTCCATGTTAGCATTAGCGTTTGATTTTAGCATTTTGACTTGCCACGTCATACTTTTTCATTCACTAGTAGATGGCAGAGATCATTTTTACCCACATTTAAATGGTTAATGAATAATGACTAAATTGAAATATTTGAAAAGCTCAATATCATTTTGAGACATGGGACAAGGGTTGAGAACCAAATTAAATACTTTTTGAAAGTAAATTTTGATTTAGAAGAACTAGGCAGTTTGCACAATTCAATGAAGTCATCTTGCTCCTGCCTTTGTGCTTTATTTAAGGGTAATTTATGTGTAAATTTTATTATTATTTTTTGAATATATATATAGCAATCCTTCAATTTTTTAATTAAAAGAAGAGAGAGAGAAATCCTTCAATTTTTTAATTGAAAGAAAAATGGGTTTGAGAGGATGGGGATATGACTTGGATAGAAGCGACCAAAAAGGGAGAGAAAAAGAAAAGGGGGGGCTTCAATTGACAAAGATCATGTCAAGGAGAATCTCATGGTTCCAATAGGAAATTAAGGATCACACTGTGCTTCTAAAGTCCTCCCTATTCTGCTATTTACAACAAAATGTGGGAGACAAAAGAAGAAAAAAGTAATAAATAATAATATAAAATGACATAACATAAGGTAATGAAACTTAAAATGAAAGAGATTAGGGGGTAAAAATTGTAATTCTAGTTTATCTATCTATTACAAAAATATGAAATAGTTAATGTGTGATGTGTCCTAACCAATGTGCTCGGTGATGATGTTGTCATCGCTGATGTTGGACATGGAAAACACATAATGTGGGCCTCATATCTCATTTGAAACACTAGTCTTCACGCCAAGCCTGCACTGCACCTTCTTCCACCCTTCCTTCCCTTCAACTCGTGTGTGAAACTAGAATGGTAACACTACCTCATTCTCCTAATCTTTTTCTTCTCTCTCAATGGTCGATGGATAAAAAATATAAGGTAGACCCTCACATATTGTTGTAGACTTGTAGTAGACTAGAATAGTAATACATCGGTTGCTTATGCTATGCTTATGTAGTTATGTACAATGAAATGAATGAAAAGAAATATCAGTTGTGTCGTGTGTGACTCCCGTTAAATACAAAAGTATAAATTGGGCAACCTCCACCCTGTTTCCTCTTCTTTTATATATTAGAAAGTGTGGTGTGTGGACCCAGCTGAAGAAGGCCTTCTATTTTATATGTCCAAAACTATATAGAAAGGGAAGGTTGTGTGTTTGCAGAGAACAAATTAACGAGAGGAGAAACAATGATGAGGAAGCAGAACCCAGGTGATCAATCGGTGGTGTACACCAAGATGGATGAGCCAGAGAAGGTCAAGGTGGTGAAGCTGAGCCCAAGTGAAGAACTTACCTCGTTTCAATTCAGGTTCAACAAACCAAAACATGCCATTGCCAGTGTCATTCCAGCCAAGAGGAGGTCTGTGAAGAGAATGATGTTTGATGACTTTGTCCAATTCATTGCCAATGCTCTCTGTCCTCGCAATGAGCCCAATGGTTGCTCCTTCAAGAAGACTATGACTAAAACTGTATACCCACACAAAACATAGCAGCTTGGATTAATTGTCCATGGTTTCTCTCTTAGTACCTGGGCTATTTGTGTTTTTTAGACCATTAAATTATTAAAGAATAGTTAAGATTTAAGGAAATCTATTTAGTAGAGTACCCTAGAAAATTTAGAAGATCTGAATCCCCGCATGTGTATATATATAGAGAGAGGTATAAATAGTGTTTTTGTGATTGGATACTCTTCTATGTCTTTCTTATTATAATATAGTATACAAGATTTGTGGCATTTATTACATGAAATGAATGATCTATGATTCTATGGGGCACACTGTTCACCTTTCTATTTTGAATTTTTTTCCTGATTCATTAATTACTATAAGTGGGTCTTTTGTAAGTTCACGTTTTCAAAGCCGTCTATGGATCATGCGAGTTATTGTTGTTGGTGAATGAGATACACCAGAGGGACCTTTGTTTGGTTCCTGGGTTTTGGTAAAACAGTTGAGGATACCACTTTCAGAGAGAGAGAGAGAGAGAGAGCTAGCCGTAGAGTTTTTGAAGGTATTTGAAGGGCTAGTGGGTTGTCTGTTTTTCAACTGTCAATAATTAGGAAATTACATTTTCTTTTGGGTTGGAGAGGTTCTGTTTGAAATTGGAAGGATTCAAGCTTATTACTTTGAATTTGCATACTATTTACTTGATTCTGATTCTGGAGTTGTATACTTGAATTTCCAAAATTATTATCAATCATTATCAGTTTAACTAGGACCAATATTTAGGCAAAGTTAGTAATGTTGCAGCGAAGGTGGATGCAGTTAATAATGGTTGATGTATAAGAGTTTTCTGGTTTGCCATACTAAAATCAAAATTAACAACAGTTAAATTGTCGTCAAAAAGACTCAAAACGTATACATCACATGCTGTGGTCGTTAAGAGAATTTTTTTTAAGTAATTACTGAAGGGGATGCCAAAAAAGTTAATATAGATGGAGTTTAGATGGGAGATAAAGAAAATAGTTACCATCAAGTTCTTTTTAGCTTGAGTTAATAGTTAATAGGGGCAAGAATAAGGTGGATGAGTGGATCACCTTTGAGTTAGGTGGGGCTTTCCATTGTAATGTACTAATGTTGATGGTTCAGCTCGGCCTTGACCTTTCTTCTTAGTGATGAAGGCCATCCTTGAAAATCAATCCTATTATTTGGCTTGTATGCTTTATATGTTTTGGGTTAATGGAATTTTTCTTCAGAACTATTTAAAAAGAAAAAAATGTGATTGATGTTGAGGCAGAAGATTTTAAAAGAATGATCCAAAAAGTTAAGAAGAAGAAGAAGAAGAAGGAAAGGATTGTAAAAGAAATCAACTACCCTCCTAGTTTTCCATCAATCTTGGTGAGGATTGTAAAGTTATAATTTACAATTATGTTTAATGTTGGCTTTATTCCATGACCAAAAAATGTTGTAATTGCTTTAATTTTGTTCCTTGTATTTTGTGGGTTTTTATTGTATTGAGTTTAGTATTAAGTTGGTGAAAACTCAAGCTTAAATGAAAAATCAGTGAATTTCGCGAGAAGCTCGCGAGAAGCTAAGCAGCGAAAGAGCACGTGAGGAGCACATGACTGGAAGCTGAAGAGTCGTGTCAGGCTGTCGTTTTCGCAATTGTCTTGCGGGTAAGGCCTTCCCACGAGACAGTCGCGAAACATTCGGCCTGGAGGATTTTTAAGTGAAATTTTCGTACCTTTCACCCATACTATATATACCCTCATTACTCACAAATGTAAGGAGGCCATTCAGAGAGAAAAACTCTAGATAGGTTTTCTACAACACACACCCATCTTTTAGAGAGAGAGCTACTCATCCTTAGTGAGAAATCATTGTAGCCTTTTCTCCATCCCTCTTCCATTGTCATACCTTGAGAGGAGATTTGTACCTAAACACAACCCACACCTTTTCAGTGTGTAGAGAGTGTTTTGGAGCTTGGGAAGCTTTGGGGAATTACCAAAAGAAGCCGGTGAGGCTTAGTTAATGCTATGGGCTATAGCGGGATCCGGTAAGCTAGAGAAGACAAAGGTTCGGCGTAACCTCGTTAGAGCAAGAAGCTTGGAGGGCTTAGGTGCACTGGGTGGATTAGGCTTGGAGGGTCTTCTGCTATTCGTGTATCCCAACTACATTCTCTAGTGGATCATTGACGGATGCAATCAGGCGTATTGCAGGATCCGGAAAGCTAAACAAGACACGGTTCCGAGAAGCCTTGTTGGAGTAGGAGCTTGGAGGGCTTAGGTACATTGGGTAGATTAGGCTTTGAGGGCCTCTTGCTATTCATGTATCCCAACTTATTGTCTAGTGAATCGATTTACCGCTTGGAGGGCAGTGGAGAGGTTTTTCACCGAGTTCTTCAGTTTCCTCTTCGATAACACATCGCCATGTTATCTTGTGTTTGCATCTCTCTTCCCTTACTCTTGTGCTTTACTTTTATTGTTTGTTGTTCATGTTTATGCACTAGAGTAGTATCAGTTGATTGCGTTTCATTTACTCTTGTTTCCGCACTTAGATAAGTTAGAGTAAAAGCAATCTAGCCGTTATTTTTAATTGGGGGTCTAAATAAGCTCTTGTGTTTTTAACACATTTTCGAGCTTTCAAGAGTGTTCATTTCACCAGTTGAAACCCCCTCCATGGCCACACTAGATTGATAAAACTCTAACACCTCATCCCTTCTTCCAACATTTCCATTCTTTTTTCTCCTCTCAATGTTGTGAAATTATCATGCATTTGGACATGCTTATTTTTGTAAGTTTATTTTGTCAGACAAGATTTTTTATTTTCTAAGAAACAAAAACACACACACAATGGAGGGTTTATGAAGTTCTAACATAAAGAAATACCACAAATTTCATTCAAAATTTAGATACAAATTTTTAGATGTTATACATTAAGTCTCCTATTAAACTGAATCATGTTGTTACATTTACCTACATACCAAAATAAATGTTTATTTTTTTCTAAAAATAATTAAATTTAACCATGTTATTCATTTATCAGTAAAATTGCATAGTTAAACTTAATTAAAGCACTCTTCTAAAAATTAAAAATTAAAACACCTAAAGAAATGTATCTAAGACTTAAAAAATGTTAATACCGTAAAAAGTTATATCTTCTCTTTTGAGATACCCACGGCCACAAGTAAGACAATTGTTCCTTCTCACACACAAAAAAAAGTAAGACCATTGTTGGATTTATATGCTTAGAGAATTCCCATCAAAACTCTTAAAAGTTTTAGCATTAGCATCTAAAAAACCAACTTTATAACATATATCACATCACTTTAGAACATTACCACCAGGTGTGTCAAATGCCAAATATTTGGCATTTGACACACCAAACACCAATATTCAAGCTTCATGAGATGTTCCAAATCTCAAAATTTTTTGCAACATGCTACAGTGCGATTTCATAAATGGAACCGCACTGTAGCATGTTGCAAATTTTTTATTATTTTTTTATTCACTGACCGTTTCTCTCTCATATATTCACTCAGACTCTCTCTCTCTCTCTCTCTCTCTCTCTCTCTCTCTTTTCTCTCATATGGATTTTTTTCTCTCTCGCCGAAGCCGCTAATCTCCCCGTTGATCTCGCCAATCTCGCTAAAGCTGCCAATCTCGCCGCCATAGTTGTCCTCCACAACTCTCGCCACCGATCTCCTCGCCTCAATCTCCACAACTCGCCGCTGACCTCGAAGTGTCGTCCCTCATGCCACACCAACAACCTTTTTGCATCTTTTAAACTCCCACCTTCGAATCTCTCTTAATCGAGTTGTGGGTGTGAGATTTGGGATGGGTTCCGATGTGCTATGTTTGTGGTTGTGGTCGGTGTTGCTATGGTTTTGGTGGCAGTTTTGGGTTATGGATTGTTGTGGTGGTGTGAATTGATGGTGGATTCGGCAATGGTGGTGTGATTTGTGGTGCTGTGATTTGTTGGGTGTTTGTGTGGTGTTTGATGCGGTGGTTTTGGTGTCTTTGATGGTGGGTTGTGGGGGTGACGGACGGTGGTGACTGGTGAGGTGGGATGTGGGGCGGTGGGGGTGGTGGGTTTTTTATTTTGTATTTTTATATAGTGTTGGTTTTTTTAATATTATTTTAATATTTGTATATATTATTTTAATGTATAGAATTGAAGAATAGAAGATGTGATGAACACTAAATTGTAAAATGATGTGTTAAAATAATAAAGTAGTATTTTTGATGTGTCAAAATAGCATTTTTTTTTGCAACTCCTGATGAGAATGCTCTTACAATATACCTTACATAAAAACTTCTATTTTTTTAACACTTCATTTAAATATTCTTTCTTTATTATTTTTTATTCTTCCTCTCTCTCCCTGTCTCTCTTTCTCCTCTGTCTCTCTCTTTCTCAACCCAATTATTCTCAACATCGCCGACCACCACACTACCAACAGTCACCACAAAACCCACCACCCAACCACCCACCAAATACCCACCACCCATACCACAACCACCATAAACCTACCACCCATGCCACAACTAACAAAAAAAAAAAAAAAAACCTCCACCATCGCCGCCACCAACAAACCCACCAAGCAAAACACACACACACACACACACAAGAAACCCACAAAACTCCACAACCACAACCACAATAGCCAATCAAACACCACCATCAATCACCCACCCCGACCACCATGGCAACCCTCCACCGCCACCATGAACCTGACCCACAACGAAAATCCATAGCAACAACAGCAAACCCACCACAGTAACCCTCCACCGCCGATCTATTACTCAACCCACCACGGCGACCCTCCAACCCAGATTCAACCCACAACATTAAACCCACCACAGCAAACCTCCACAAAAGCAAACCCATCATGCCGATCTAATGCACCACGGCCCACTACGACCCAAACCCAAAAACCGCCATCCCGCCGCCACCAGATTTGACTTAAAACCACAGTCATCGGACCCACGACCCATGACCATCGGACCACAACCCACGACGACCCACAATCGTCGGACCACAACCATCGACGGACCACAATCGCTAAACCACAGGAGAGAGAAGAGAGAAGTGAGAGAGGAAAGAGAAAGACAGAAATGAGAAAAAGAGACATTGGGGCTAAATAAAAACAATTTTTTTTTTTACAATCCAGCTACAGTGAGCTAAAATTTTTAGGATTTAGCATCTTTGATGTAGGTGTGTTTTTATAATTTGAGGTGTTAAAAATACTAAAAAATAGCATTTAGCATCTTTGATGAGAATGCTCTAATTAAAAAAAAATGGTAAAAGCAATAATTAGAAAATTCCTCATATATCTTCTTTTTTTTTTTTTTTTTGCTAAACAAATCCTCATATATCTTCTTTTTTTTTTCTTTTCTTTTTTTTGCTAATCAAATCCTCATATATCAAGTTCATCGAATGCATATATAAAATAAAATTATCAAATTCAAATGTTTGAAATATTTGGTATTTGAAGGTTTTTAGCTAGCATGACACAACCGGGGGATATAAAAAACTAGTGCACTCTCCAAGACACTATCAAATAAATTCTATTTTTCTCTCATCTCCTATAGTCCTATTTACTATCCCACAGGGGACCCCACCCCACCGACCAACTTTTTCCCAACGTTGAGCGAATTGAAAAGTTTGAAACCATATCCATGTCCCTATAGTCCTATTTACATCTTCTACAACGTCAGCTTGTTATATTCTTCCAAACCATATCCATGTCCCTAAGTTTGAAAGAACCAAGTTAAATTTTGGAAGTTTTGATGCTGATTTTGGAGTGACTACAAGCTATGTCACTGGTCCTGTGAGTGACAAGAGCTCTACATCTCTATTTGAAATTTCATAGGGTATTGAAGAATCTGTGGATGAACAGGCTTCAAGGTTTGCTATGATAGACAGTAAGAGAAACGTAGAAAGAGAGCCAGAAGTAACAGTTTTTTTGGGTTTAAAAATAGGTATAAAATATAATAAATGAGGAATAATTAATGAAATACTAATCAAAATATTAGCATTAATGAGGGTCTTTTTTGACCATTGGATCTACTTAAATTTAATGGTTTAAAAAATGTATAACTCTTTAGAGTTACACTAGGTGTAACTTGAACCCATCTCTCTCTATGTATAAATATATATAAATATATATATATATATATGAGATAGGTTCAAGTTACACCTGGTGTAACTCTACAAAAGTTACACCTTTTTTAGACCGTAGATTTCTAAAAGATCTAACGGTTAAAAAAAACATCATTAAATATGATTGCTTCCACCTTATTACCTAATTAATACAAGCATTCTCTCTCTTTCTTTCTCTCTCCTCATTTATTACTTTCCAAGAGATAATATTTTGTTCAACACAACCTAAACAAAAAATCTAATTTTCTGGTTAGACTGCGTTGAAACAGCATATAACTTTTTTTTTTTTTTTTTTATCAGACAACTTTTTCTCATCAGATAACTTAAAAAAAAAAAAAAAAAAATTTACGGTGAAGATAGAAGTATAATTTGTGTAAAAAAAAAAAAAAAAAAACAAAGAAAAAACTGAGTTTGAACACAGGGGCCACCCCGGTGGGCCATGGCTGCCAAACACCAGTAAACAAAAGAAAAGAAAAGTTCCATAAAATTTTTTAAAAAAAAAACTTCCAATTGGTCCTTAAAAAAAAAAAAAAAAAAAAAAGACCATAAAATTTTGAAAGGTAACAAGTCCAGAGGACCTGGAATCACCACATAATGTCCGAGGATGATGTTGTTCTTTTCTCCAAAGCCAGCCCAAAGGATGCCTCAGCAATCGTTGAATGCCTTGAAAAGTAATGTAGATGGTTGGGCCAATGCTTGAATCAAAGTAAATCAGGAGTTTTCTTCTCAAAACGCACTCTTCTTCAGTCCTGCAGAACAATAAAGCAAACCCACCAAATGAAAAAGCTCAAAGCTGATGCTATATACTTAGGTGCACCGATGTTTCTCTCCAAAGACCCTACAAAAGATTTTATATTCCTTGAAGATTTTAAATTTCTTTTTTGGTAAGACTGCGTTGAAGCAGCAAGTCCAGAAGGTCTACCTTTCAAAATTTTGTGGTCTTTTATTTTTTATTTTTAAAGGACTAATTGGAAGTATTTTTTTTTTATAAATTTTATGGAACTTTTCTTTTGTTTTGTTTACTGGTGTTTGGCAGCCATGGCTCACCGGGGTGGCCCCTGTGTTCAAACTCGGTTTTTTCTTTGGTTTTTTTTTTTTTTACACAAATATATACTTCTATCTTCACCATAAATTATAAATAAAGAAATAAATTATCTGATGAGAAAAAGTTATCTGAAAAAAAAAAAAAAAAAGTTATCTGCTACTTCAACGCAGTCTAACCAGAAAATTAGATTTTTTGTTTAGGCTGTGTTGAACAAAATATTATCTCTTGGAAAGCAATAAATAAGGAGAGAGAGAGAAAGAGAGAGAATGCTAGTATTAATTAGGTAACAAGGTGGAATCAGTCATATTTAATGATGTTTTTTTTAACCGTTAGATCTTTTAGAAATCTACGGTCTAAAAAATGTGTAACTTTTGTAGAGTTACACCAGGTGTAACTTGAACCCATCTCTATATATATATATATATATAAAACTGTCATTTAGAAGAAAGAGACCTGGTTTAAAACTACAGGATGTTATAGGCACACCTTGATGACACATGGGTACGAAAGAGACCTCTTGGTCCTTGCAACATTGGTCCACAGTCCACACAGTTATTGAGGTTGAGGATTGTGGACATTGTAGAAAAATCCTAGCGGGGTCGGTGTTTTTAGTTGTCTTTGGTGGAGATTTTGAGTGAAATATTTGTGATGGAATAAAGGGTCAGAGAATAATGAAAAGTTTAAGGGGTGTTTGGTAGAGGAGTTTGAGTAATGTTGTTTGGGTGTTTTTGATATACGTATGGGTGAAAATGTGTGTGAAAATGTGTGAAATATTGTTTAAAATGCTCAAAAGTGTGTTTGAGATGATCAACCAAACAGGCTCTTATGTCTTGGACACGCACTTGAATCTGAAGATGGATTTTCCAAGACGACAAAGCATGATATCGTGTATCATGTCTTTTGGCAAACTTTGATTTTCTTTACTATCTTCATCTCTGCCTTTACGATCTCTAAGTAAATTCATTATTTTTTGCTTTTGGAGGTGATGAAAGAAATCTAAAGCAACGGAAGAAAATAAAACATACTTCCAGCAATTGTTGTTCAAATGATTTATTAAGAAAAACCCAATACAAAAGAGATTCATAAGGACAAAATAGCCAATTTCATTTTATAATCCACACTTTGTCACTGGTGTAGTTACTTGGGTCCCATTAGAGAATTTTACAAAGTTCTCTTTGCAGGGGGAGAGGGGAGAATATATATAAATATAAATATATATATATATATATTATACAAAATAGAAATTTTACTCTAACCTAATTTAAGTGTATATGTGTGTGAAACTCTTTCCTGAAAACTTGAACCCCGGCCATTGCCTCTACACCTTACAAGCATTTATACTTGTAGAGTGATCATCGCACCAAAGGTGTGCAGTGATAGGAGAGAATGTCTTAAAGAAATTGAATATGAACCACTATTTATACCTAAAAAATTAGGGTCATGCTAACGAGTGCCCTTAGGACATTGGTTAACAATTCATTTTAGGAAAGTTTTGGCACCACTTTATGGAAAATGCAAAAAACTGTCAAAATATTTTTTTTTTCTTTTCCCATAAAAGCTTTCTTTAAACGGATTATTAACCAATGCCCTAAGGGCATTCGTTAGCATTTCCCAAAAAATTATAACCCTTAGATAGGCACATTTTCATTCAATATGTACATTTTTTGTCAGTAAACACATTTTTATTCAATAAACACATTTTCGATTAATAGACACTTTTTCATTCAGTAGGCTCATTTTTTCAGTCAATAGACATCTTTTTATTCAATAGGCACCTTTTTCAGCTAATAGGCACCTTTCATTCAATAGACACATTTTTCGGCCAATAGGCATATTTTCGTTCAATAGGCACTTTTAATATATATTCAATATGAAGGGTTACGACATTTCAATAGGCACCTTTGATATATTCAATTTGAAGGGTTCTGACCTTTCAATAGGTACATTTTGGTGTGTGTATATATATATATATATTACAATCTATATTGTATAGACCTATAAATACAACACAAACTAATTATTGTATAAACATTTTCTCTCTCCTCTTTAATTATTTTTCTCCTTATTAATTTATCACCTTACAATATTTCTTCCTCCAACATTTCCCCTACTTTTACCTTTTTATCTCCCCATTACTTTAGACCTTACCTTTTTATTTTGATTCTTCTTCTCCCCATTTTTTTTACTATAAATATTTTCCTCTCTCTTCCATTCTATCTATATTTTGCCCATGCAAATAGGTGAATATTCTCTCTCTCTCTCTCTCTCTCTCTCTCTCTCTCTCTCTCTCTCTATTTTTTTTCTTTCTTTTGGTGAATTTTTAATTCTTTGTTGCACATCTAATTTAGGTTGATGAATTTTTTTTGTTGAACTCTACTTTGAGTTGATGCATTTGGTTATATTTTAATTTGTTATCTTTTTTTTTTTTTTTTTTGATTTTTAAATGCTATCCAATGATTTTATATAATGGTATAATGTAATTCTATTATGTAACATAGCTTGGATAATTTGTTATTTACAATCATACATTTTCTTTTGAATATTCTTCTACTCACCTTATTTTATATAATTTCACTATTTCTCTCACATTGTCATCTAGAATATGTGATTATTCTCTCTCTCTCTCTCTCTCTCTCTCTCTCTCTCTCTCTCTCTCGAACCTCTCAAGGATTTAACAATGGAGAGGAAGAGAGTAGAGGAATTTGGAGAATTAAAGATGAAGATTGTGGATGAGTCAATCTTGTTTTTCTCTAGGGTTTCTTTCTCAAAATTCTCTCTAGAAGCTCTCTACATTTCGTGGGTATAAGGGGTATTTATACTAAGGTTAGAATGGAACGTGAAGAGTCAGTTTTTCCCAAACAGGGTGTCTTGGCGACTTGGCCTCGCGACTTGACTGAGTCGCGAGTTCAAGTCACGAGATAACAGCCTGGCCAGCCTGGGACTTTTGTCCTGTAGTGCAACAGTTGGCGTGACTCTTCAACTTTTGGCATGCTTGGCACGTGTGCAACTTCTGGCGGCTTGCAAGCCGCGAGCAACCCGCGAGATCTAGTCGCGAGACCCTGCTTCTTTGCACAATCTTGAGCATTTCTTTACACTCTCTCACACATTACCCTTACATAATTCCCACCTAAATACAGGGTTACTAATTGCTAAAATACAAGTAAATTTGGCACGGAATAAAGCCAACAAGATGGTTGATTAAATTCAACCTTACAAAAAGAAAGTTTTTTAATTTATAAACATGCATAATCTAATTACACAAAACCTTGCTCTTTATACATGTGAAAACACTTAGAAAAAATTCTGAATTTCCTTCTTTCGATTGATCGAATGTGCCCCTCGATCGATCGAAAAAATTAAAAAATTCGAACTTGACCATCTGCCAAGTTCGATCGATACTCGATTGCCTCTCAATCGATCAAAAAGAAAATTCGATCGATTGAGTAGCAATCGAATATTAATCAATTAAAAAAGGTTGGTCATTGTTTCACTTGATCGATCGAAAGTGATTTTTGACCGATCGAAACTCGTGAAACTCGAATTTCAAGAAATTTTCTAAGGCAGCTTTCTACAGTTTTTCTTGAACAAACAACCATCATATGAACATGATAGACAGAGAATGATATCAAAACTGAATTCCATTGATGCTATAGCATTAAAGTTCAATTTAACATACTTAAATTCAAATTTAAACAAAATCATAACACCAATATCAGTTTTTATCAAAACATAGTTTCAACAACCATGCAGAAAATTAAATGCATAATCTTCTAACAACATGAAACTATAATCTCTAATTCCAAAACTCACAAAAAATGTTATACAGATTCAAAATTGAAGACTGCTCTAATACCATTTGATGGAAAAATACATGTTTGTATTGCATACTAAACATACGCAGCGGAAAATTAACGGATCTACTTCATTCGCAATTGATAACATGTGCTATGTAAATTTTAGAATATAAGAACAAGAGAGTGTACCTTGGTGTGGTGAATTTCAAAACAAAGATTGCAAGTTCTTGAGAAAACTTTTAATCTTCACTCCAATTCCACTAACGCCCAAGATGTGTGGTCTCTCAATCAGTTTCTATGAATGTGTTTAAGAGAGAATTCAAGAGTGTCCAACACTCACATACAAACCATTTCATGTAACTTATTTTAAAATTCTGTATGTTTCTCTCCTTATAACTGATTATCTAATTGGGCTAGCCTTTGGGCTTTTCCAATTGGGCTTTAGTAAGTGGCTTGGAGTGGGACCAAAATGGAGCAAATAAGACACTAGCTCCAATGGGCCTTAGGCTTTTCTGTTAACTCTTGATAAGTCCAAAGTTACCATTAATTATATTTAATACCACTATATAAATATAATTGCACTCTAGGCCTTATTAATAAATTATATCCCAAGACTTTATTATACATGCAACCCCTTCATAAAATATTCGTAGTAATACAAAGTCATTAATGTAGACTGTCACTTTGTAGATTACTACATCTTAATTATTGAGTACCCGGTTTAATCCTTTTAAGTTATTCACCATATATTTATGAAATTCAATTCCATAAATATATACTTTAGCAATTTCTTACTAAAGTGGTTAGGCCTAACTCCCCGAATAATCGAACCCATTAAACTTATCTCAAGGGAATATTTTATATCTCCGTTAAGAGACTATGAATTCCATCTTGAGAATATATATTCCATCTTGAGAATATATGTTCCATCAACACTAAATGTGGCTGTCCAACATACTGAGGTTTTGACCGTTACTTTAGATCTCACTCCTGATATATCAAAGCAACCTACATTTCATGATCATGTCCATTATTCTCTCAGGATTAAGAGTTCATGTAAATAGAAGTCGTGAGATTTATTATTCAATTAACAGTCATTAGGAGAATAATAAATCTCACGGCGGTCCAGTTCAATATGTCTTAACTCTTAAAACATATCAACACATCAACTAGAAGTCTCCACTTCCATGATCAAGACAAATCATCTTAGTTGATATGTTATAGTCTTCGTAGATGAAACGCCCAATTTCATCACCGATTACGGACTACAATTCTGAGTATACAAAGAACTTGTGATTTATATCTTTTGTGACTTTTCACATAAATCACATACTATGCATCTCATGGACTTTATGATAATGTCCGAATATTCATGTTACCATTATTTTAGATAATAATAAAACAACTTTATTAAACACAATATTAAGTCATACATAATGTCATACAAAATGTCATACTTAATATCATACATAGCATCATACAATAGGATTTAAGGGCACTAATCCTAACATAAACCTCCACACCTAGAGACAAATAACCTGATAGAGGCGTTGAACAAATCTACCTAACAAACACCCATTGAAGAGGATGAGGTCCTCAAGCAGTTGTGGAAGACTCAAGCCAATATATCTTTATGGGGTTTACTCATGGCCTCAACAAGCATCGCAAGAATCTGGTAGACCTTCTCAACTAAATCCAAGTCCCTACAACCACTACTTCTCAAGATCTGAATGCTATGATTGGGTCTATAAGTAGGGAGCTCATTATTTCCTACTTTGACAAAGATTTGACGAAGAAAGGGAAGCACCACAAAAACATTTCACATTACTGTAGATGACAAAGGCAAGAGGATCCTAATGGTCCTAATCGATGACAGAAGTGCCTTAAATGTGTGTCCTTTAAAGACTGCAAGTTGCTTAGGCCAAAGCATAGAGGATTTTGAGCCAACTGATCAGCATGTGAGAGCATATGACAATAGTAGGAGAGTGGTCTTGGGAACCGTGACACTGGAGCTCACCATAGAGCCGATGATCAAGAAACTAGAATTCCAAGTGTTGAATATAGCCTCGTGTTTCAATATGCTCCTTGGGCGACCATGGATCCATGATATAGAGGCCATACCTTCATTCCTATACCAAAAGATTCGGTTTCCGCATGAAGGAGCCATAGTTACCATATATGGTGATACTTTGACTATACCAAAGCCCATTTTTGGTATCGATTCTAAGAATGAGCCATTAACCTTGGATGGCTTTGAAATTCATAAGCTTGGTTTTGGAAGAAGAGAAGAAGAGTTAGAAAGGATTCCCATGGACTTTGCTCCCTACAGCAATAACAATGTGGTTGCAATGATGAGGAAAATGAATTATCTTCTAGGGATGAACTTGGGGAAGACTGTGAAAAAGGCAACTACTCAAGTTCCGATAATTCCTACAGCTACCCCACCTTTTGGGCTAGGTTATAAGCTTACTGATGATGACTTGCTAGAAATGGAAGTGAGAAGAATGGCCCGTGCAAAGGCCAAAGCCAAGGGACTTCCTTGTCTCCCAGAACCCCTAAAGCCCTATACTCCCACATTGAACGAGAAATTTGTCAAAGCTGGAGATAGTCAATGCTATTGGGGATTCCCTAAACTAAGGTATGATCTTGAGTTGAAAACAATGGTGCCTAGGTTTGAGCTATTCTTTGATTGTAACAACAAGCTTCTAGAACTGAAGAAGGAAGATACAAATTGGGTCCCAACTGATTGGGCTGATTACATGGACCCTAAAGCAATGACTACGCTTCTAGGAGATGCCATCTGCAATATAGAAGAAGAAGAGTACTAGGAAGCTTGCCAATATGCATTGAAAAGCTCGTATGAAGCAAGAACAAATGATGAAGAAGAGGAAGGGGGAGAAGCCTCTAGTGATGATGATGAAGGTAGTGACAGTAAGAGTGATAGTAGTAGTGATAGTAGTAGTAGTGACAGTGAAGATAGTGAGGACAACAGAAATAGTGATAGTGATAGTGACAACAACAATATTGAAGATTATGATAGCCAATACAGTGGCAATGATAGAGGAGAACCCCCTAGTGATAGAGAGGATGAAAATGTGGGATCTTTCTATGAAGATCATTTTGATGATGATGTGGACTACTATGACAGAGATCTAGAGGATGATGTAGAAATTGAGGATGTAGATATAGAGGATGATGCAGAAGTTGAAGATGAAGAAAATGATGTAGAAGCTAAAGATGAAGATGTAGAAGACAATGTAGAAGTTAAGATAAAAAAGTAGAAGAGGGTGAAGGTATAGACTATGATGATTACCCCTATGGGCGGCCCTCGGATTGGAGCTACATTACTGATGTTAGTTCAAAATCAGGTCCTCGATATGACAAGCATGGTAGAGAAATTCCTGAGTTAGGGTCATTCCACAATTCAGAACTTGGCTCACTGACCCCGTACACTGAGGAAGAAGATGACATAGATGCTAGAATGGCCACATTAGATAGAAAGTTGATGATCCACAGTTTCAGAAACCTAACTTTGGAGAATCTTGAAGATGAGGATGAGAGAATGGGAGGGAATGAGTCAGAATACCTCCCCTAATACATCCACCTAAGCAATGAAGGGAAGCAAGATCTATTTGGTGAGTGGATGGACAGTATAAAGCATCTGGATGCTTATGTGTCTAACAAGCCCATAGATATGGAGATTGATGGTGAAGGCACAGATTATATGGATAAAGATCCCATGGTACTGATGCTGAGGGAAGAATTAACTTATTGGGAGCCACCCGCCATTGTTGAAGCCACAACCGAGTTGAAGAATTGGGCATGGGAAGGAGCCGCCCACCCCATGGAAGGCTCTCTAGAGAGGATCAAGACCATTGAGCCAATCACTCCTGCCAAAAACATTGTCTCTATCCCTATTGAGTTTGTTTTTGCTAGTATTATTGTTCCTGTTGAGTTTGTTTGCAATCGTATTCCTATAGAGTCTATTTCTGTTGAGTCTGTTAAGAACTCTATTCCTTATAATGTGATTTCTGATTCTGCTTATTTGTTGGCTTTGAATGTTTTTATTTCAGAAATTGGTAAAAAAACTTTTAATATTGAGGAATTAAAACAAGGGCATGTAGAATCTATAAAGGAAGAAACTCAACCTTTTAACCTGAGAACTGATGATGAACCTAAGATGATACAAATGGGCAAAACCTTAACCTCCACTGAGAAGGATGCATTAGTCACACTACTGATAGAATTCAAAGAGGTATTTGCGTGGTCATACGAAGATATGCTTGGGATTGATGTAGTCATAGTGCAACACTGCATTCCAACAGATCCAACCATGAAGCCGGTCAAGTAGAAGTTGGAAGAATGAAGCCAGGGTGGACTCTCAAGATCAAAGAAGAAGTTGAGAAACAGTACAATGCAGGATTTCTGAGGGTGGTCAACTACTCAGAATGGTTAGCTAATGTGGTTTTAGTGCCGAAGAAAGATGGGAAAGTGAGAATGTGTGTAGACTTCAGAGATCTTAATAACGCTAGCCCGAAAGATGATTCTCCTCTGCCTCACATTGATATCTTGGTCAATAACATAGTAGGACATGGCTTGCTATCATTTATGGATGGTTTTTCGGGATACAATCAGATAAAGATGGCTCTAGAAGATATGAAGAAGACTTCCTTCATTACTCCATGGGGACATATTGCTACAAGGTCTTGCTATTTGTCCTTAAGAATGCTGGTGCTACTTACCAACGTGCAGTCATTACTCTGTTGCATGATTTGATCCATAAAGAAGTAGAAGTTTACGTTGATGACATGATAGTGAAGTCCAAAGACTGTGAAGGGCACATACCAGCTTTACGGAAGTTCTTTGAAAGAATCCAATTCTATAAGTTGCTGTTGAATCCCAAGAAGTGCACTTTTGGCGTAACATCCGGAAAACTGTTGGGGTTTATTGTAAGTTAGAAGGGAATTGAAGTAGATCCTAATAAGATCAAGGCGATTGTGGAGATGAAGCCTTCAAGGACTGAGAAGGAGATTCGAGGATATTTAGGGAGGATACAATACATCAGCAGATTCATAGCACAGCTCACCATGACATGTGAGTCGCTTTTCCGACTGCTCAAGAAAGAAGTTCCCACGGTATGGAATGAACAATGCCAAGAAGCTTTTGAGAAGATTAAAAGTTATTTGATGAAGCCACCAATACTGGTTCCACCGGTACTTGAAAAGCCGTTATTGTTATATCTCACAACTACGGATATAGCAATGGGGGCTTTGCTTGCTCAGTACCTGGAGGAGTCTAGGAAGGAGAATGCGATTTATTACATTAGCAAGAAGATGCTGGCTTATGAAGAGAAGTATTCACCACTTGAAAAAACATGTGTAGCACTTGTATGGGCAACTCGAAAACTCAAACATTACATGCTCACTTTCAAGGTCTTATTGATTGCAAGAATGGACCCTTTGAAATATCTGATGGAGATGGGAAGACGGCTAAATGAGTTTTGCTTCTGTCAGAAGTTGATATTAGATATATGACTCAGAAATTTGTAAAGAGAAGAGCAATTACTGATCATTTAGCCCGTTGTTCACCTAAAGAAGCTGAAGAAATCCAAGGAGACTTTCTAGATGAGGATATCATGAGGATAGATTTAGAATCATGGAAGATGTATTTTGATGGAGCAACTAATCAGAATGGAAATGGAATTGGAGTTCTCTTGATTTCTCCACAAGGGACACACATCCCATTCTTTGGTAAACTCAACTTTCCTACCACTAATAATGCCATTAAATATGAAGCTTGCATTATGGGGTTACAAGCAGCCCTAGGTCTTGGAGTGAAAGAGTTGGAAGTATATAGTGATTTAGCTTTGATAATTTCTCAGATTCAGAATAGATGGAAGATCAAGGAAGAAAAAATAATGCCTTATCATGAATGTCTTTAGAAGTTATCATGGATGGACCCAAGGAGAATGAAGCTCGACCAATAGTGGTGGAACAAAAAGAAGAGCCGGCCTATTGTATGTCAATAGAAGAAGATGAGCGAATGAATGGGGAAGGTGAATGGTATTCATACATTTTACAGTACCTCAAGGATGGGACATACCTAAAGTCTGCAGACAAGAATGACCAATTAACCATTAGAAGGTTGTTTACTAATTATATTATTTGTGGTGAGAGGCTTTACAGAAGATCATATGATGGAATTCATCTCCTTTGCGTGACTGCCAATGAGGCACAACAAATAATTGAAGAGGTTCATGAGTCAAGTTATGTGCCACATATGAATTCACACATGCTATCATGAAAGATAATGAGACAAGGTTATTACTGGACTATTATGGAAGCAGACTGCGTAGCTCATGTTCAAAATGCCATCAGTGCCAAGTCAATGGAGATTTGAAGCACATGCCACCTATGCCATTACATACCATGACTTTACCCTGGCTGTTCTCTACATGGGGAATAGATATTATTGGGAAGATTCACCTAACAGAATCCAATGGCCATGAATTTATACTTGTTGCTATTGATTATTTCACTAAATGGGTGGAAGCTGCCTCATACAAGGTTTTGAACTCAAAGAAAGTTGCTCAGTTTATTCAAACTAATATCATTTGTAGATATGGGGTACCGCATGAAATTATTTCAGACAATGGGCTGTATTTCAAGGGAGAAATAGAGAAGCTACTTCGACAGTTCAATACTCATCACCATAAATCCTCACCTTACTGCCCTTAGACCAATGGAGCAGTTGAGGCTGCAAACAAGAACATAGGGTGAATTTTGAAGAAGAGCACGAAGAACTACAAGGATTGGCATCTACAATTACCCTATGCACTTTGGGGGTATAGGACATCAATTTGGTCCTCCAAAGGAGCCATTCCTTATTCATTGGTGTATGGGATGGCAGCAGTCATTCCCATTGAAATGGGTGTTCGTCCATTGAGAACAGTATTGGAGAGTGAAATCCCTGAGGTAGATTGGTTGCAAAGTAGATATGACCAAATATGCATGATGGATGAGAAGAGACTCAAGGCCTTGTATCACATTCAAGGTTACTAAAGGAGGCTTAGGAGAACTTTTGATAAGAAAGTAAGAACTAGAGATTTGAAGTTGGGAGATTTAGTGCTAAAAGAGATCCGAGCCCCGGTTCAAGAAACAAAAGTAAGTTTAAGCAAAATTGTGCAGGTCCATATATTATTAAGCAGATATACTTTGGGGAAGCAGTAAGGTTGATGGACTTAGATGCAAACCCTTTTACTGAGCCAACTAATATGGATCAATTGAAGATACCATGTTTGAAGTGGTCGTAAATTATGTTATTTTCTTTCCTAGGTTCGGATTAAAAAAAATTAAATTAAAAAAAAGGCTCGCTAGGCTGAAAACTCGAAACAGAGGTCTAGGCAAAAATTAGGGCATCAAAAAACAAAAAAAAGGGTAGGTTGAAAACCCGAAAGGGCGATCTATGCAAAAGGAAAGTAAAAAAAGAGAGAGTGAGAGAGCCTGCTAGGTTGAAAACCTGAAAGGGTGGTCTAGGCAAAAGTTAAGTCAAATAAAATGAATTACGTGATGACTTGATCCTTCTGCCAAGGAGGTACGTGTTGGAAAAATACATGTTTGTATCGCATACAAAACATACGCAGCGAAAAATTAACGGATCTACTTCATTCGCAATTGATAACATGTACTATGTAAATTTCAGAATTTAAAGAACAAGAAAGCGTACCTTGGTGCGGTGAAATTCAAAACAAAAGATTAGAAGTTCTTGGGAACACTTTTAATCTTCACTCCAATTCCACTTGATGCCCAAGAAGTGTGGTCTCTCAATTAGTTTCCAAGGAGAGAATAAGAGAGTGTCCAATACTCACATACATTCCATTTCATTCCTTATGAAAACTCTTATGAAAAGCCCCCTTCTAAAATTCTGTATGTTTCTCTCCTTATATATAACTGATTATCTAATTGGACTAGCCTTTTGGGCCATTCCAATTGGGCTCTAGTATGTGGCTTGGAGTGGGACCAAAAGGGAACAAATAAGACTCTAGCTCTAATGGACCTTGGGCTTTTCTATCAACTCTTGACAAGTCCAAAGTTATCATTAATTATATTCAATACCACTATAAGAATATAATTGCACTCTAGGCATTGTTAATAAATTATATCCCAAGACTTTATTATACACGCAACCCCTTCATTAAAATATTCGTAGTAATACAAAGTCATGAATGTTGACTGCCACTTTGAAGATTACTACATCTTAATCCTTGAGTACCCGGTTTAATCCTTTATGTTATTCATCATATATTTATGAAATCTAATTTCATAAATATATACTTCAGTAACTCCTTACTAAAGTGGTTGGGCCCAACACTCTGAATAACCAAACCCATTAAACTTATCTCAAGGGAATATTTTATATCTCCGTTAAGAGATTATGAATTCCATCTTGAGAATATATGTTCCATCAACATTAAATGCGGCTGCTCAACATACTGAGGTTTTGACCGTGACTTATAGATCTCACTCCTGATACATCAAAGCAGCCTACACCTCATGATCAAGTCCATTATTCTCTTAAGATTTAGAGTTGATGTAAATAGAAGTCGTGAGATTTATTATTCATTTGACAGTCGTTAGGAGAATAATAAATCTCACAGCGGTCCAGTTCAATATGTCTTAACTCTTAAAACATATCAACATACCAACTAGAAGTCTCCACTTCCATGATTAAGACAAATCATCTTAGTTGATATGTTTTAGTCTTCGCAGATGAAACACCCAATTTCATTACCGACTACAAACTAAAATTCTGAGTTTACAAAGAACTTGTGATTTATATCTTCTGTGATTTTCACATAAATCACATACTATGCATCTCATGGACTAAGATAATGTCCCATTAGTTCATTTATAGATAGTCTCATATAATTAAACAATTTAATTATTTATGACATGCCAATAAATTGGATTTTAGGGCATAAACCCCAACAGTACGTAGGAAACCATATATTGATCTGGACACAACTTCCCCAAACCTACCATTTGCCCATTAAGCAAAAAAATTTTTGTTTCCAAAATTCAACCATTCAATTAAACCATGCCATTACACAAAATTCAAAACCCAAACCTTAAACCAAACCCTAAAAACCTAAACCCTAAACAGAACCCTAAACCTGAAAGTCCTGAATAATTCCTAAACCTAAGAGTTTTACATCAACTTTTAAAATAAACATGTTCAAAGCCAAAAATAAGAAGATAATTTTTTCCTTAGTTTTTTCTCCTTTGGTTGTTCATTGCTTCCATCTATGGTAGGAACTTTGTCATCTTTGTCCCTCCTTTTAAACTCATAGTTGTTAGCCTCGTGTTTTTCTTGGTTGTCTCTAAGAAATTGTTTTCTCATAGCAGCCATGTCAGCCTCCTTATCCGCAATTTTGTTCACCAACCAGTTAGAATATTCCATGGCCATCCTGTGAAAGTGGACCTTAACAAAAGATTGATCCGCTCGGTCAGCCATGTCCAAGCCCAACAACATGTTCCTTATAGAAGTAGGATTTGTGTATACAGGAATGAAAGGTTTTCTCCCTCTTCCACCATGCATTCCTTACTCATATTGGAATTGTCTCAAGAGTCTATCAGCCTTATAGAAAGTTTCCCTTCTTAATCCAACTATGAAGATGTGATTTGATCCTGAGGACCAACACAAAGGAGGTGGGCACTTCCACCAATAACAATTCCATTGAATTGAGACCCTGAATTTCTTGTTCAGAAATTTCACCCAGTTGCTTTCAGTTTGACACTCGGTTTCGAGGACAGTCCTACTGAGGAAATTGTTAGGACCATAATCAGTAACAGTAGGCGTGGCAATCATGTCTAGTCTTTCCATCAACTATATCAGCAAAGTCCAGGGACTCCCAAGAAAGTGTTGTGACTCTCCACCAAGAAATATAGAATCCAGTTCTAAAAGAGTTTCTTCCAAGATCTGAGAAGTAGGATTATCACCATCCTTAACTTGACTCATAATGCCAATGGCTCGAGCATCCACAAAGCTAGGCCTTCCGGAGCAAAGCGAAAATTCTCCCATGTAGCAAAGAGCTAAGGCAAAATTTTTCTGCATGTTGTCAGACACTCCATGAGTATGCTTGTTAATCAGTCTTGAAACAATTGCATGAAGATTTACCATGTGGCCTTCAATCATGCTACTGGTAATTGAAGTAGGAAGCCCTAGAGCACCAGACAAAATCTCTCTATGTCTCGAATCACAAGAAACTGTTATGGATTTTTTGCGAGGATCATAACCCAGAATAGCTGAAAATTCTTCAATTGTGGGACAAAGTTCAGCAGTTTTAAACCGGAATACATGGTCTTCAGTATTCCAAAACTTCGTGGCGGCGCGGAGAAAATCCCACTTGATCTTGACGTTCCTCAAAGCCTTGATTCCCTCTAGCTTGAAGGCTGTGAAATTGGTTTTGGTGTCAAAATCAAAGTTACGAACCCATCTATTGATATCGTGAATGGCTGAATGAGGCAAATTTTGATTGTTAGCCATGGATAACTATTGTATGTGATTGCTGTTTCTTGATATCTTTGATCTAGAGAATTGTTTGCAGGTTTAATACTAAAATAAGCTCCCTCAGTCCCTAACCAGGTTTAAATAGGTTTCAAGAGTTTGCAGCTGATTGGGAAAGTTTTTCATAGTCCCAAACGGAGAAAAAATTTTCAAAAAAAAAAAAAAAAACTCGAAAACATAGAAAATGCGTTGGAAAAACGTGAGGAATCGAGGCAAAATTAGGTGTGCTTGTTGGCACTCCCCAAGTGCCGATTGGCACCCAACCCAACCATGACCTAATTACCCTGTTTTGTGTTTTCAAGAACTTCGTGGATCTGTTTTGGCTCTACTTTTCACTCCCCCAAAAAAAAAAAAAAAATTATTGTGCAATAAAGTTTCTCAAAAATTTCCATGGGTTGTCAAACTAGGGCATTTAGACATGCCTTGTCCATTTGTTTTCAAAAAAAAAAAAAAAATCACCTGCAACACTTGTTTCAAAAAAAAAAAAAAAAAAAAAGGGGGAAAAGAAAATTAATCAAACCAAGATTTCCCAAAGTCATGCATCTATTTTCCAAACTAGGGGCATTAGGCTATGTCTTATCCCCTTTCTTTGGAACAAGCAAAATCAATCATCCTTTTTCAAAAAAAAAAAAAAAAAAAAAAAATTTCAAAATACAAAAGGTCATCATGCATAAAGTTTTCAAACTAGGGGCATTCGGCTGTGCCTCATTCAGGTAAGTACAAATCACATCAGAGGTGGTCAGATGAGTTCAAATTGTTTGCTATAGAACTTCATTAGGTGAATTCTAAACTTGTCTCATCTAAGTTCCAACAAGACTAGAAGCAATCCAAAGATGCTAACAGCAGAAGTTAATACAAATTGTCTAAGGGATACTTTTTGTTGTCTTTGTAGGAAAATTAAAATACAGGTCAAGCATCATTCGGACTTCGGGTCTGCCTGCAGGAAGATCTCCTAGAACCACCCTTGGAGGAGCCACCCTTAGTGTCTCCTTCCTGACTTGCATAAAACCGAGATTCTTGTTGGCGGTTCTAAAGTTCAAGATTTTTGATTCTCTCCTCCAAGGATCTCGTGTTGGCATAAGCAATTGCCATTTGGTTGTTTTGAAAAATCAACAGAGACAAGTGTTAGAACCATTATTATGGAGTTCAAGCAAAAAGCATTAAGGAAGCATCATCTTTTACCCAGTTCATTTCATTGAGCACATATTGAGAAGATTGAGTGCGTGCCACAAGCTACAAACCTCCAATCATTCGCATGCTTTCTTCCACAAGATCAACATCGACCTGAAGCACAAATCCATAAGTTCAAAAATAACACAATGAGTAAAAATGAGAACAGAAGACTAAAGGATTTAGGAATATACCCAGTCATTCCAGGGGACATTTGGGGTGTACTCTGGCCGGTCTAGATTCATAGAGCTGTATGACCCATCAGGGTTCATTACTTCGTATTGCCATGCGGGAAAATGAGGATATGTCTCCATGAAAGAACTAGAAGAGCCGTTGACATGGCTAGGAGGAGGACTCTCCTCTTCAAAGGATGAAGCCTAAAAGTGCAACATGTAGATATTTTCACAAAAGTTAGAACAAAGAAGATAAAAGACATGGTGCAAATTGACTGTGGAAAGAAACAAAGCTACCAAGGTTACAGGAATGCTAGCCAAACAACCCTGCAATTGAGTCTGGACAAATTCAAGATAGTCTCCTGGTGTCCCTGAAACAATATGGCCGACTTGAGCATGAGCAATTTCTTCATTAGCTAAAAGGTTAGCCATCGGATGGAAGGACAAGGATGAACAGGAATTGTCTCGGGAGGGTACACATGTTGAACTTGAGCCAGTACTTGGTCACCAAGATACCAATATCTCCCATGGCCACACTCAAACAGCACTTGATAGCCATTCAGCTCTTGAGCCCATGCACACTCAGCATGCCCCTCACATCTGAGCCAAGGATTTAAAGACATTTAAAAATCACAAAGAACCCAGAATGAAAAGAAGCCAAACCAAAAAGAAAGAAGAACACAAAACCCCCCAACCAAACAAAAAATCCCTAAAAAAAAAAAACTCACATCATTAGTAGTCAAGTTATCAATCACCATACGCCAAACCTGCAAAGAACACTTGGGAGGCATCGACAGACGATACTTAGGCAGCCAACGAAGAAACCTTGGATACATGTCACCAACATCTTCTAAAACTTGAGGATCAACCCCAAAATTCATACATCCAGACTTGAAAAAAAAAACATACACACACACAGCATCAACAGCATGACAACACAAATAACCTTCCAAAACACACAAAACCAAGAATTTAAAACCTCACCTGCCAAACAAAGGGCGTACCTCCTAAGCTTGAAAGGCTACGCTGAGAGAGCTGAGTCATAAAGTGCAAAAGGGTTGCATAAGCCATGCCACCCCAATCATAATTTTTGATTTAGCCAATGTCCTTCAGACTCCACAAATAGCACAAACTCATAGTGCTCCCTAAGTCTGGACATAAGAGAGTTCCAATGAAGAAAAGCATGAACATGCGAGTGCCGGTTGGTACAGTCTTACAACTATCAACATTGGAATACAGCCACATCAATGGTACATTTTTACTCCTGACTTTTGGAGGCTTCGCACCCAGAAGACCTCTAATTTCTACTAAGGTGATGGAATCATTAACTTTAATCCTTTGACCACCAAATTTCAGGCTAGTAATGGCTAAGAAGTCATAGGGTGTCAACATCACCTCTCCAATACCTGGAAATTGGAAAGTGCAAGTAGTGTCCCAAAATCGCTCTGACAAGGCAAGGAGCAATTGAAGGTCCAACAGAGCTCGAAAAAAGGTCCGAAAACCGGCTTCATTAATGATATTCTTAATGTTCGGGGATCATACCTCCCACCTGCCCTTCAACATTTGGAGACTACCTCGACTCTTGAGGTTTTGCAAAACAAAGTTTAGCCAATCATTGAAATTTTGCAAAATGCCATGTCCCAAAATATTCATTCCAAAATCCCAACAAATAAAACAATGCCCCTAAAATTTTTAGCCAAACCCCAAAGGCCATTCCATAAATTCAAATCCAATGACATCCCATCAATAGCCCACATCAACCCAAAAATCCTTCATCTCCATAAGATCATTCAACAATGGCTCAAGCATATGCACAAAATCCTATGCTCAAAAAAAAAAAAAAAAAAAAATCCCATGCTCGACAAAAAAAAAGAAGAAAAATTCCATGCCCAACACAAAAGAAAATTCCATGTCTAATAAAATCTTTTGTGCTCAACACAAAAAATCCATACCACCGCAAATTTTTTTTTTCATACCCATACCCATAAAAATTTCTATGCTCATAAAATAAGACCTACACATTCCAACAAAATTCCCACACTCATAAAAAATGAGTTTGCTCAACTGTCGGACCGTGTGCCTTACCGATCCATCCAACGACCAATTGGTGAAGGATGAGGGGGCACAAATCTTGTATAGCATTTGATCGCAGACCAAGCCCATTGGTATTGGAGCGAATTGTGAAATCCCTCACATCAACCATGCCTACACATCAAATTCTCATGATTTCAATATCCACAAAGTTCAAGTCAAGATTCATCCAACAATACCACAAGCTACATACAATACAAAGCTTCATGAATCTTCAACATTGTCCAAAATTCATAATACCAAAAAATTCAACAATTCAAAAATGCCCCAAAACAAAGAGAACAACATGATCACACAATGATTTCCAACCAAATCATACAATGTTCAAAATTCCCACAGAAACAAACAACAACAAAATGACAATGTCCCACCATAAAGCTCTCAACAAAACATGAAATCAACAAATTTGCCAACAAGGAAACAAAAAAATGAGCTCACCTTGAAGTCCTTTTAGGATTAGTGCCCTAAAATCCTCTTGTATGACATGTATGACATTATGTATGATATTATGTTGTGATTAATAAAGTTGTTTTATTATTATCTAAAATAATAGTAACATGAATATTTGGACATTATTATATAGTTCATGAGATGCATAGTATGTGATTTAGTCATAGAAGATATAAATCACAAGTTCTTTATAAACTCTGAATTTTAGTTCGTAGTCGGTGATGAAATTGGGCATTTCATCTGTGAAGACTATAACATATCAACGAAGATGATTTGTCTTGATCATGGAAGTGGAGACTTCTAATTGATATGTTGATATGTTTTAAGTGTTAAGACATATTGAACTAGACCGCTGTGAGATTTATTATTCTACTAACGACTGTCAAATGAATAATAAATCTCACGACTTCTATTTACATCAACTCTCAATCCTGAGAGAATAATAAACCTGATCATGAAGTGTAGGTTGCTTTGATATATCAGGAGCGAGATCTAAAGTCATGATCAAAATCTTAGTATGTTGGACAGCCACATTTAATGTTCAAGGAACATATATTCTCAAGATGGAATTCAAAATCTTTTGACGGATATATAAATATTCCCTAGAGATAAGTTTAATGGGTTTGGTTATTCAGAATGTTAGGCCTAACTACTTTAGTAAGAAGCTACTAAAGTATATATTTATGAAATTGGATTTCATAAATATATGATGAATAACTTAAAGGATTAAACCAGGTACTTAAGGATTAAGATGTAGTAATCTTAAAAGTGGTAGTCAACATTCATGACTTTGTATTACTTCAAATATTTTAATGATGGGGTTGAATGTATAATAAAGTCTTGGGATATAATTTATTAATAAGGCCTAGAGTGCAATTATATTTATATTGTGGTATTAAATATAGTTAATGGTAATTTTGGGCTTGTCAAGAGGTGACAGAAAGGTCCAAAACCTATTGGAACTAGTGTCTTATTTGTCCCTTTTGGTCCCACTCTAAGCCACATACTAAAGCCCAATTGGAATGGCCCAAAAGGCTAGCCCAATTAGATAATCAGTTATATATATAAGGAGAGAAAAATACAGAACATTGTAATGCATGAAAAGGCATGGAAATGGTGTGTATGTGAGTGTAAGCCACTCTCTTATTCTCCCTTGAACACATACGTGTAAACTGATTGAGAGACCACACTTCTTGGGCATAAGAGGAATTAGAGTGAAGATTAAAAGTGTTCCCAAGTATTTCTTGTACGTTTTTAGATCCCTGTAAAACTAGATTGTTATTCAAGATTAGGTTAAACACAAATAAACAATAAAGCAGTGGAAAATAAATAACACAAAGATTTGATGACCCAGGAAAACCAAACCAGTAAAAAACCTGGGGAGGATTTAACCTAGCTATCCTTAAGGTAAAACAGAGCCACTATGAAAGAATTGAAGTTTATACAATAGAACTTAGACCACTAACATCCTATTGCTACCTCGAATAGAAAACTTACTACCACGACCACATGATAGCTCCGAGTCCACGGACTACTTCTTTCTTTGATCTACAGTAACCATAAGTTCTCCTACTTGTGACTTTGAGACTCCACTCAAAGGTTTCGGATCTTCTTTAAGTTCTTTATGCAGCAACTGAAGCAATCACCAAGTTCTTGACATGAATCTTGATCTTGATAACCCTAAGTGTGTATGAAGGTAAACACCTCTAGGTCTCACAAGAGATTCAACGCACAGCACATCAAAGACTTTAGAGAGCTTTTGGGTACAAAACCCTAGATCTACAAAAGAGGCACAAGATGCACTCTAATCTCTCTCTAAAAAGCCTTTTAAAAATGTGCTTAGGGTTTCCTTTATATACTAGGAGAAGTAGATCTGAAACTGTTAAGGACATATTTTATATAATTGGCTAATCCTTTACCAAAATGCACTTTACTTGTAATTGGGTAGATCTAGGATGTATTTAATACTTCAAGGAATAAGAGTTCAAGTCTAGTATTGAAGCCATGCAAATCTGTCCAATAAACAAGTGAAGAAGTATTGATTTTTTAAAGCTCGATAGTTGCTCGACACCTCTCGATCGATCGAGTGTTACAAAATTCAAATTTCCAGATATGATTTTTGGCCCATGCTTATGTATTTGTGTAAGGTTTCTTTTCTCACAACCCTAGACATATATAAGGCTTATTTTAGAGGCCGTCACATAAGAGAATAAAATGAGAACATATGCAAAAGGTACCCGATGTCTTATTCTCTCTGAAAGAAGCTACTACGTCTTTGGGCCTTAGGGTTTTGTAACCAAGTGCTTCTTGATCTTCATTGTTGATGAAGTGAAGAACTTTGCAGCCAACAATCTTCTTCAAGTTGGTGTGTTAGTCACGTACTGGAGCCGTGCATCTTTGGTTAGTCACATACTGGGATCCGTACAAAAGGGTGGCGTTCATATATTGAAGAGTTTAGAGGTTCTGAAGCGGTAGAAGGTTTTTGCTGTGAGTTCATCTACGAGTATTGTAGAGTCTAGGGACAAAAGTTTTGTACTAGATCTGAAACTTCTCTTTACTATAGTGAATTGTTTTTCGAGAAGGTTTCCCCCCAAGTTTTTTACTGTGAAACTAGTTTGTTTTATTGGTTTTCCTAGGTCATCATATCTTGTCTTATTTATTTTTCCGCTGTGCATAATTTTGACATGATATTGATATTTTTTTGTTTTAACAAGTTTTATTCATAATAAATCTAATTAACAACTTGGGTTTAAAACTTGTTAATTCTATCAACCGGGGTCTAAATTTCCCAACAGAAACCCTAATCCTTAATGGGCTTGAACTGCTGTTTGGGCTTAATTCAAATTTTGCAGATACGATTCTCGATCGGTCGAGCCTTACTTTCGATCGATCGAGCGAGCTTTGCAATATTGCACAGTAAGTTTTTGCATTCAGCTTGATTCAAACTATAACAAATAAACTTTGAGCAAGCCTAAACCTAGACTCATTGTTTTGATCATGGTTTGCCAACATATACAAAGTGAAGTTCTAATACATTTAGTTCCTAAAGTATTAGAACCTAACATTTCTAATCTTTGGTTTTGAATTTCACCGTACCAAGGTAGGCTCTCTTGTTCTTAAATTCTGAAATTTACATAGTACATGTTATCAATTGCGAATGAAGTAGATCTGTTATTTTTTTCGCTGCGTATGTTTTGTATGTGATACAAACTATGTTTTTCCAACAGCAACAACAAATTTATGTGCTTCCAAATGAAAATAAGATCAAAAGAAAATAACCCTCGAAAAAAATGAATGGCTCGAGAACTCACTTGGGTTATAGTCTCTACATTTTATTTTCAAGATTTTCAAAGTCATCTCTCTCTCAACCAAGAAACATGTTCATGTGGCTAAAGTGCATGTGCATAATAGTTGAGCATGAAAGACAGTGGAATTCTTTAGATAGAAGTAGTATAAAGTACTTTAACTTAAAACTCTTGCTAAAGCAACATTTTTTTTTTGGTTGAAAATTGGACTAAAAACAAAAACAAAAATCACTAAAAACAACCCCAAATTTTTTTTTAATATAAAATAAAACCAAATGCAAATCATCTCAAGTACCTCCCCCCAACCTAAAATTTACATTGTCCTCAATGATAACAAGGGAAAATAATAAAGAGTAGAGATTACAAAGAGTACCTTGAAGAGATGAACATAAATGAACAAAAAAAAAACTTAAACACCTGCAAAAGGGGTTAGAAAACAAAATAAAAATAATAATAAAAAGGAAAAAAAAAAAATCTACAATATGACACAAACACTAATGCTAATTGCTTGGCAAGTCTTGATAAATGGGATCCTCCAAATTAATGGATTCCTCCTCTTGTGAAAAATTCTCAAGAAATGGCTTAAGACATTGTCCATTCACCTTAAATATGTTACCATTCTTAGGATTTTCAATTTCAATGGCACCATGGGGGAAAACATTTTTAACAATGAAAGGTCCAGTCCATCTAGATCTCAATTTTCTGGGGAACAAATGTAACCTAGAATTATACAAAAGAACTTTTTTAAGATGGTTCAAAAGATTTCCTTAAAATTTGTTTTTCATGAAAAACCTTCATTCTTTCTTTAGAAATCCTAGAATTCTCATATGCATCACGCCGAATTTCTTCCAACTCATTCAATTGCAATTTTCTCAATGAACTAGCATTGTCTAAGTTAAAGTTAAACATCTTTATTAGCCAATATGACTTATGTTCCAATTCCACAGGCAAGTGACAAGCTTTACCACAAACAAGTCTATAGGGAGACATAACAAGAATATTTTTATAGGCAATGCGATACGCCCAAAATGCATCATTCAACCTCAAAGACCAATCTTTACGATTTGGGTTAACTGTCTTTTCCAAAATTTGTTTAGTCTCCCTAGATGGTTTGTCATTGTCCTTTAAATAAATCCTATGAGTACAAACCAATGGACTAAGTCCTTTTATGTTAGCCATGTTCCTTTATATGACACCCTTATTGATATCGTATTTTGTCTACCGTCGATTTGTGTGCCGGACCCCGAAAAATAAAAAATATTATTTTCTCTCCATCGGGCCGCGAGAACATCTACGATGACGTGGTGCAACCCGTTCGGACACCGGAGCACCCAAAGTGCCCTTTTCAACTAAAATGACCAAAATGCCCCTAGTCAACCCTGGGTTGACTAAAGTCAAACAAAGTCAAAATCCCCTCAAAACAACACCTTTCATACTTTTAAATCAAACCCGAGCTTTTTGGAGATTTTTGGCAACTTTAACCAAGTTTGACTCTAGGCGAGTCCCAGAAACCCTAATTTTGATCCGGCTGTCAGAACGGGTTGAAATCAACACCATTACAAAGATTATCAAATTATAAGTCCAACGACTATTCATGGGTCAAAATCAGAGTTAGAACGGCCGAGATATCATGAAAACCGGGTTAACGCACCGATCGATGCACTACTAACTTCCCGGAGCCATAACTTTTGATCCGACCGTTGGATTTTCAAGTTCCATACCTTTTTAGAAACTGGAAGTCAAGATATTTCCAGAGGTGTGAAGATCAAGCCCATCTAGGACCATTTGAAGGTGGCGACCCTACAAGGGCTGCCGCCTTGTAAATCGTGCCGGGGCTATAAAAGGCCCCAGGCACCTCCAGACCAAAAAAAAAAAGAGACTTCCTGGCTGCTTGCTCTCTTCTAGGATGAATTTTGAGCTTTTCTCCTCTCTTCCAAACACAAAAAACACATCAAAGCCTCTTGATTCTTCTCTTCACCAAAAATACGAGGTAGTGTTCATACCCTCCATCTTCCTCTCCTTGGTTCCATACCTTGGATTTGAGGTTTAAGGGGGTATGGATGTAGCTTTTTAGCTACTATCCATACCCTTTTTTCTTTAAAGCTTCATCTAGCTTTTATCTTGCTTTCTCTTGCCTTAATAACATGATTTATTGCCTTATCTAGCATGCGCTTTGCTTTATTTTGGTTCTAGCATGTTTTTGGTTTATTTCCATATGCTTCCATGATTGTTCATGTGCTAGTTGCATTTTCTTCATGCTTTATGCTTTATGCCATGTTTAGGTCCTTCTTTCTTATGTGTTGATGTTTGGCTCTACATGCTCACATGCTTGATATCATGTCTATGGTTATGCCTTGCTTAGATCTACATGTTTGTATGCATGTCCTATGCTTCTATGCCTATATCCATGCTCGGATTTGTGTTCTTCCATGTCTTTATGACCATATCCACATGCTTAGATGTACATGTACATGCTTATATGTTTAGATCTACGCCTCTGTGTGCTTTGGTGTTTGGATCTTCCTTGCTATATGCCTTGTGCCATCTCCTATGTTAGATCTATGTGCTTAAATGCTCTATGCCATGTTTATGTGCTTGGGCCTAGACCTTGTTTGTCATGCTTGTTAGGATAAGTGCCCTTAAATCCTATTGTATGATGCTATGTATAATATTAAGTATGACATTATGTATGACTTAATATTGTATTTAATAAAGTTGTTTTTTATTATCTGAAATAATGGTAACATGAATATTCGGACATTATCATATAGTCCATGAGATGCATAGTATGTGATTTATGTGATTTAGTCACAGAAGATATAAGTCACAAGTTCTTTGTAAACTCAGAATTGTAGTTCGTAGTCGGTGATGAAATTGGGCGTTTCATCTGCGAAGACTATAACATTTTAATTACGATGATTTGTCTTGATCATGGAAGTGGAGACTTCTAGTTGATATGTTGATATGTTTTAAGAGTTAAGACATATTGAACTGGACCGCTGTGAGATTTATTATTCTCCTAACGACTGTCAAATGAATAATAAATCTCACGATTTATATTTGCATGAACTCTTAATCCTGAGAGAATAATGGACCTGATCATGAGGTGTAGGTTGCTTTGATATATCAGGAGTGAGATCTAAAGTAACGGTCAAAACCTCAGTATGTTGGGCAGCCACATTTAGTGTTGATGGAACATATATTCTCAAGATGGAATTCATAGTCTCTTAGCGGAGATACAAAATATTCCCTTGAGATAAGTTTAATGAGTTTGTTATTCAGAGAGTTAGGCCTAACCACTTTAATAAGACTAAAGTATATATTTATGAAATTGGATTTCATAAATATATGGTGAATAACTTAAAAGGATTAAACCGGGTACTTAAGGATTAAGATGTAGTAATCTACAAAGTGGTAGTCTACATTCATGACTTTCTATTACTACGAATATTTTATGAAAGGGTTGCATGTACAATAAAGTCTTGGGATATAATTTATAGATAAGGCCTAGAGTGCAACTATATTTATATAGTGGTATTAAATCTAGTTAATGGTAACTTTGGACTTGTCAAGAGTTGACAGAAAAGCCCAAGGCCCATTGGAGCTAGTATCTTATTGGTCCCTTTTGGTCCCACTCCAAACCACATACTAGAGCCCAATTGGAAAGGCCCAAAAGGCTAGCCCAATGAGATAATCAGTTATAAGAAGAGAAACATACAGAATTTTTAATAGAACAATTTACATGAAATGGTGTATGTGAGTGTTGGACACTCTTGAATTTTCTCTTGAACATTTCATATAACTGATTGAGAGACCACACATCTTGGGCGTTAGTGGAATTGGAGTGAAGATTAGAAGTATTCCCAAGTGCTTACAATCTTTGTTTTGAAATTCAACACACCAAGGTACACTCTCTTGTTCTTGTATTCTGAAATTTACATAGTGCATGTTATCAATTGCGAATGAAGTAGATCCGTTAATTTTTTCCACTGCGTACTCTCATATTTCCATCAATGCCATGTGCTATTGTAGCCATTTTGTTCCTTTTATCGCATTTTCTTACATTTTGGCCTATTGGTTCTAACCAGATCTAGACACTATGGTCTTTGTCATCGTCCGTACACCAAGGCCCACATAAAAGGGTTTGGATCACCCCTATTTGCATGTCTATGCTTGCTTGCTTCTATGCTTTATGCTCTATGTTAGCCTCTCTAGTTCTAGGTTTTACCATGCTTGGCGCCCTCCGTGGGTTTGATCTTGTTTGGTTACATCCAACACCTATGAGGCCTTGTTTGGATGTAACTGCTTGGGACGCATATTCGTGATGCCGGTCGCTCCGTGCATACCCTTTCCCTTTCTGCTCTGTGCGATGTTATGCTTGCCATGCTTGTTTGTGCCACCCGTTGGCTTTCTATGCATCTTTACACGCTTGCTTACATGTCCATGTATGAGTCTTGCTTGCTAGTGTGTCATCCATACTTCAACACAATGAAACTATGGACATCCGATCCAAACCTACATTTGTCCCCCACAGACACCACCTTTTGTTTGCCTTTTTGCTTGTTTGTCTTCTTTATTGTTTGCTTGCTTGCCTGTTTGCCTGCTTGCTTTCTTATTTGTTTGTTTATCTTATGGCTTATCATGTCTCCTGCCATATGCTATGCTTGCCATGTCTATTGTACTTATCTGCTTTATACTTGTTGATACCGTATTTTGTCTGCCTTCGATTTGCGTGCCGAACCTTGAAAAATTCCAAAATATTATTTTCTCTCCATGGGGTTGTGAGAACATCCAGAATGATGCGGCTTAACCCGTTCGGGCATCGGAGCACCTGAAGTGCCTCTTTCAGCTAAAATGACTAAAATGCCCTTAGTTAACCCTAGGTTTGACCGAAGGTCAAATAAGGTCAAAACCCTCACAAAAGAACACTTTTCATAGTTTTACATCAAACCTGAGCTTCTTAGAGATTTTTGGCTACTTTGACTAGGTTTGACCAAGTTTGACCTGAAGTTGATCTTGGGTGGACCCAAAAACCCTAATTTTGATCCGACCATCAGCATGGGTTGTCACCAATGCCATTGCGAAGATTATCAAATTCTCATTCCAATGACTATTCATGGGTCAAAATCGGAGTTAGAATGGTCGAGATGTCACGAAAATCGGGATAACGCACCAATTGATGCACCACTAACTTCCGAGAACCATAACTTTTGATCCGACCGTTGGATTTTCAAGATCCATACCTTTTCAGAAATAGGAAGTCAAGACCTTTACAGACATGTCAAGATCAACCCGATCAGAGGAGGTTTGAGGCTGGTAGCCATACAAGGGCCACTGCCTCGAAATTCGTGTTGGGGCTATAAAAAACCCTAGGCACCCTTTAGACCGAGGGGGGATCACATTTTTCTGAGTTTTGCTCTCTGCCTAGTTTTTCTACACTTTTTCTCTTTTCCAAACACCAAAATACACATAAAAAACATTAAAAAAAACACATCAAAGCTTCTCTTGATTCTTCTCTCTTCACCAAAAGCACAAGGTATTGTTCT
The DNA here is from genome assembly GCA_030021035.2 of Notholithocarpus densiflorus. Classification (NCBI taxonomy): domain Eukaryota; kingdom Viridiplantae; phylum Streptophyta; class Magnoliopsida; order Fagales; family Fagaceae; genus Notholithocarpus; species Notholithocarpus densiflorus. Next base: position 821,284 of record JARYZH020000009.1, on the reverse strand, counting down.
TGTACCCAATCTTCTTTTCCTTCGTTCTACACTTGGGATTTGGGGTTTAGAGGTGTGGATGAAGCTTTTTAGCTACCATCCACATCCCTAATGTTCTAAATCTTTTTCTAGCATTTATCTTGCTATTTTTGCTTGAATAACATGATTTATCGCTTTCTTTAGCATGTTTCTTGCTTTATTTGTATTCTTAGCTTAAATATCTTTGCTTTTATGCCTTTTTCTATGTTTCATGCTTAGATCTACGTCCTTACATGCTTATATGTTTAGATCTACATGCTTTAGGCTTTATGCCATGGTTTCCTATGTTTTGTGCCTCTTTTTGTTCTAGGTCAACCTTAAGGTTACATGCTCACATGCTTGTATGATGTTGTTGGCTTTGCCTTGCTTGGATCTATGTGTTTTATGTGTTCAGTTCCATGCTATATGATTAGATTCTTATCTTCACAAGCTTATTTGTTTGGATCCATGTTCTTCCATGATTATGTGTTAAGCTTTTACACGTTTATATGCATGTTTCTATGCCTAGATGTCTAGATCTATGTTTCTACATGCTTGTGCGCTTGGATCTATGTTCTTTACACGCTTTATGTTATCTTCCATGTGATTGTGCACTCCATGCCATGTTTGTGCACCTAGATCTAGGCTATGTTTGTCATGCCATGTGTTATTATAGCCCTTTTGTTGCTTTGTCTTTCTTTCTTATGTTTTGGCCTATTGGTTTGGACCCGATCTAGACCCTATGGTCTTTGTCACTGTCCATACACCTTGGCCCACATCAAAGGGTTTGGATCATCCTTATTTGCATGTTTATGCTTGCTTGCTTCTACACTTTATGCTTGTGTTAGCCTCTCTTGTTCTAGGCTTTCCCACGCTTAATGCCTTTAGTGGGTTTGTGGCTGTGTGGTTACACCCGACGCCCATGAGGCCTTGTGCGGATGTAACCATTTGGGAGGCATCTCTGAATGCTGGGTCGCTCCGTTAGTACCCTTCCCTTTTCCGCTTCATGCGATGCTATGCTTACCATGCTTGTTTGTGCCATCCGTTGGCTTTCTATGCATCTTTACACGCTTGCTTACATGTCCATGCATGAGTCTTGCTTGCTAGTGTGTCGTCCATGCTTCAACACAATGAAGTTATGGACATTCGATCCAAACCTACATTTGTCCCTCGCGGACACCACCTTTTGTTTGCTTTCTTTCTTGTTTGCCTTCTCGCTTGTTTGCTTGCTTTCTTGTTTCTTTGCTTGCTATGTCTATTGTACATTTTTAGACCCCTTAAAACACAACCAGATTAACCTAGTTAATTAGCCAAGTGATTACTTAGTCAAATTATCAAATCTAGGTTAACACAAATATCATATTATTGTAAAGTGTGGAAAATAAAGAACACAACAATATGATAACCCAGGAAAACCAAACTGGTAAAAAACCTGGGGAGGATTTAACCTGGCTATCCTCAAGGTAAAACGAATCCACTATGAAAGAATTGAAATTTACACAATAGCGACTTAGACCACTAAAATCCTATTGCTACCTCGAGTATGAAACTTACTACCACGACAAGTACAAGCACTCTCGCTTGTGTATCTTTAAGCTCCTGAATCAGCAACTGAATTGATCATCAAGTTCTTGATACCAATCTTGAGATTGGAAACCCTAAGTGTATGTGGAGGCAAACACCTCTAGATCTCACAAGAAGATTCACACACACAATATAAAGAGCAACCTTAGAGAGCTTTGGGTACAAAACCCTAGATCTATAAAAGAGGCACACTCTTTTCTCTCTAAAAAGCCTTATAAAAACGTGCTTAGGGTTTCCTTTATATACTAGGAGTAAAACACTTAACCCTACATGTCATATGGGCTTGGGCTGAGTTGGAAAATTTTGCAGAAAAAAAATCTGCACGAGCTTCGATCGGTCGAGTCTAATTCTCGATTGATCAAGCCAGGCAGATTTACACAGTAAATCCTACAGAACACTCGATTCCAACTTTACACATAAACATACTTTGAGCAAGTCTAAAACAAGACTAAAACGTTTTGATCATTGTTTGCCAACATTACAAAATGAAGTTCTAATACATTAGTTCCTAATTCCTTAGAACCTAACAAACTCCCCCTTTGGCAATCCGTGACAAAACACAAACTAAACAAAGTGCTCAAAGTTTACAAAAAATAGCCCATTGCAAATACATTGCCCAACACAACAAATTCAACCTAACCACTATCTATCAGTTGCAAGTGTAGACAGGAACACGACTGAATCAACCTGTATATTCCTGAAACAAGTGTTGGTTCTCGGCTTTATCGAGCTAGGAGTTCTTCTTAGTTGAGAGGACCTTTCATCAGGTTATGCCGATTTTCAGAGTACCCAGGGACCCACCTCATGAGCTTTCTTGTCCTGCAATGATTTTGGACAACCTTGACTAAGGGATAGGTTCCTTTGAGGGTTTTGTTTCGAAGGATATTGATTGTGTCACTTGGTTTCTATAGTCCTCGGCCAGACTTATCATCAATGATTGCCCTATGAGTGATGACAGAGTGTTCGGTGGCATAGCATGCTTTCGTTGGGCTTTAGAGGCCCACTTGAGGCTACATGTAGATACCCTACAGGCTAGGGTGAGAGAACTTGAGGGTGCGACTGCCGCTAGAGATGGGTATGTGCAGGAGGAGATCACTAGGTCTCTAACTTGAGAGAGGGATCAATGGCAGAGAGAGAGGGTGGCCCATGCCGTTGCCACAGAGAGAGAGGGGGCTAGCTCCTGGTTGAGATAGGCATGCTTCATGGGTACATCGGCGTTTTGATTGGTGAGATGAAGGGTAGAGGATGCCTATACCTTCTGCACCTTGTATTCCTGGTAGAGATCCTCCTATCCAATGACATGAGTCAAAGTATATGCCTGCTCCTCTAGGACCAGCCGGTAGTTAGGGATATGTTCCCTTAGATGATTGGGCACGGGGCCTTATGCCAGATTAGACACCATTTCAAGTTCCGAGATATGCCCTAGGTTCTTCGGCGGATCGAGCCGGTCCTTTTGTAGGTCCCACTACGGGTGATGATGCCGATGGCGGCAGTTTCGAGTGCTTTACGAGCAATATCATTAGAGATGATGACTCTTCTTAGGCCATCCATGTATGTTGTACTGTTATGATGTAGCTCCTGCATGAGCATGTTTTATTTTTCTTGTACTTTGTAGACATTGCCCCTTGGTAGACCAAACATGTATATATTGTATTGCCTCTTGGTAGGCCCTGACTGCATTTTTATATTGCCTCTTGGTAAGCTTTAGACATGTATATATTATATTGCCCCATAGTGGGCCACGATGTATGAGATCACCTCTCGGTAGGCTCTTGATATATGTATGAACATTGCCTCTTGGTAGGCCTTATATGTATAATTCTGGATATCACCTGTTGGTAGGCTCGGATGCATGTCAAGACTACCTCTTGGTAGGCCTTATGTATATTTGCCAATAACACTTTAGCATTTATGAGCTGGTTGCACCACAGTTGTTACTCATGCATCGCACCATATTTTCACGGGTTTACCGATAAAATCTAATATTGATTGACCCGTTGAGTGATATGGAAAGGGGAGAGACCGCATAAAATGAAACTGCCCTAGTGTAGGTTTTATGCGGTTCTCGACATGAGAGGAAAGGTCCCTAGTAGGATGGACCCGTTCTTGAGCACATTGATTAGCATAAAATGGATTGAACTGTGCAAAATAAACTGCCATAGTGTAGGGTTTTGCGTGGTTCTAGACTGATCAAATGACTTGAAGTGGGATTGGAATTGCTTTAGATGATATGGGTTTCTTGACGACCCTGATTATGAACATGGATTTCCCCAGCGGGATTTTGGACTCGCCGTGCAGTGGAATGCATTAATTGACTCGGTTATCAACTGAACCGACCGATGCTTCGAGAGAGGTTCCTTTGAGGAATTTCATGTGGGGTTCAAGATATTTCGGAATGCCAGATAAGACGCACAACGATAAACTGCCTTGGTGTAGGCTTTGTGCGATCTCGGTTGTGCGAAAAAATTTCTTGAGGGACCGGTTTGCTGTTGAACCTGCCGCACACCACTGTTAGTGTAAAAACTAAGGGAATCTTTGCTCCAGACCTATCCAAAACCCTCTATCCTTTAGATCTAAGCTTAGAATATGTGTGGGTTTGTGTAGGGGGTTGAAAAACCCTGGCACGTGTCCTGAGGTGCGGCGGCCACACAATGTGCGCCGGCCTCGGGAAGCGTGCATAAAGGGTTGGACGCCCCTTAGCCCTTCCACATTCTAGTCTACAATTTTTGGGGTCTTCTCCTACCCTATTTCTTCACTTAAAATTCTTAGAAACACCATTTTTCTACGCTTTTCTACACGGATCTGCATCAGCACACCAGATTCTTTCAGATCTGAACATGGGTGTTCTTGGGCTCAAGACTTATGATATTGTGGTAGAGCTTAAGTGAGAGAATTTTCATGAGAAGGAGCTCAAGAGATGGTAGACTTCATTCTTCCATGGATCGGGCTTATATCCTGCAGTTTCTCGGAGATGCCACTTCACTCTTTTGTACTCCTCTGGATTGGCATTGACTGAAGGCCATAGTTACTTGTTGGGATCCCACTTTGAGGTGCATCACCATTGGGGATGTGGACTTGGTCCTTACTTTGGAGGAGTATGATCACTTTCTTTCTCTTCCTACCCTTATGAGTAGGGTTTATCGGCCACTAGTCTGATCTCGCTTCTACAAGAGGTTGGCGGAGCTATTGGGCCTAAAAAGGGCCGTTGTTGATATGTTTACTCGATATGGGAGTGAGCTAGAAGGTGGCATGATTTTCTATCACTGAAAAACAAGTGGACAAAACTCAAACAATTTGTGGTTGTTTTTATATAATGAGCACCTGCCCGTAATGACCCACTGACACTGTCACTAGCTACCAGCACCAAATCTTAGTTTCGATGGTCTTGAAGTTGAAGGTTTATGAGAAATTTTGCACAGTTTTCTAGCATTAAAACTGTAAAAAACCAACAATATTAACCCAACTATTATTACAATACATTTATGCCACTTTTTTCTTCATGAACAAAAAAAAGGGTAATAAGCTCCCATGCCCACAAAAAGGGGCTATATAAGGTAAACTTCTGTTTTTCTAATTACAGGTTTGGTCTTCAACCGTTGTCTTATGTTTTAAAATAGTATTAATTTTTCAAATGTTTTAGTTTAATCCTTAATATTTTTTAGCGAGTGTTCTTAGAGCATTTGTTAATTGACCATTTTAGAAAAATTTTAAGGAAAAATTAAGTTAATAGATGCTCTAATAGCATTGGTTTAGAAAATATTTTTAAAAACTTTTTATGAAAAAATAAAATGTAACTTTTTTTTTTACAATTTTTTTATACTTTTTACAAAAGTAGTATAAAAATTTTTCTTTAATAATTAATTAAAAAATGCTCTAAAAACACCCGTTAACCAAACCCAAGTTTAATACCACTTTTATGAGAAGTATAAAAAACTGTTAAAAAAATTAGCTACTTTTTTTCTCATAAAAGTTTTAAAAAACGTTCGGTAACATTTCTCATTTTTCAAACGAGGATAACAAAGATCCCTTAAAAATGTATGATAAAAGTATGATTTGACAAATAAAAACACTAAAATCAAGCACAAATATTGACCTGAAACCCAAGTGGCAGATGTGTTAATTACTTTAATAGCGTGTGTATAGATATATCCTTACTGTTTTTCAAACTATCGGTACCCGGGGTTCCATGTCAGATTAGTGTTTGATTTTAGCATTTTGGTTTGCCACAACATACTTTTCCATTCACCAGATGGTTGGGCTCATTTTTACCCACATTTAAATGGTTAATGACTAAACTAAAATATTTGAAAGCTCAATATCATTTTGAAACATGGGACAAGGATTCAGAACCAATTTAAATATTTTTTAAAATTAATTTTCTTTTTTGGATGGGATTTTAAAAGTAAATTTTGATTTAGAAGAACCATACACTTTGCATGATTCAATGAAGTCATATTGCTCCTACCTTTTGTGTTTTATTTAAGGGTATTCATGTGTAATTTTTTTTTTTTTTTTAAATTATAGCAATCCTTCAATTTTATAATTAAAAGAAGAATGGATTTGAGAGGATGGAGATTTGACTCAGATAGAAGCATCCAAAAAGGGAGAGGAAAAGGGAAGGGAGGGGCTTCAATTGACAAAGATAATGTAAGGGGAATTAATCTCATGGTTCCAATAGGAAAGGATCACATCTTGCTTCTAAAATCCTCTCTAGTATGCTATTTAGAACAAAATGTGGGAGATAAAAGAAGAAAAAGTAATAAATAATACAATATAAAACGATATAATGTAAGATAATGAAACTTAAAATAAAAGAGATTAGGGGGTAAAAATTGCAATTTTAGTTTATCTATTACAAAAAGGGGAAATTTTTGCTGCATATAAGGATATGTGGCAATAAAAAGAAAATGACAAGTGTCTAAGGTCCACCTGGTTATGTGCAATGCACATAATCCTTAAATACATGTCTCTTTCTTTTTGCTGCCACATAACCCTACATGCAGCAAAACCTTCCCCTTATAAAAAGATATACAATAATCAACTGCTCTATCAGTTTCCCCCCAATATTGGACATGGAAAGCATTTGTGGGCCTCAAACACTCTAAAATGAGCAACGTAACTCAAACACTTAAGTAAAAAACACTCTTGTCAAATGCGTTGTTACTATAAGAGTGCTTTTATTAGAAGACTAAGACTTGTGGCATTTACATGAATTGTTGATATCTATGAGATTCGTGGCATTTACATGAATTGAATGATATCTATGAGACACACTGCTCACCTTTCTATTTTGAATTTTTTTCCTGATTCGTTAATTACTATAAGTGGGTCTTATGTAAGTTTACGTTTTCAAAGCCGTCTATGGATCATGCTAGTTATTGTTGTTGGTGAATAAGGTGCACCAGAGGGACCTTGTTTGGTACCTGGGTTTTGGTAAAACGGTTGAGGATCTATGAAGCACGGACGCGGCTGGGAGAGTGCCGCACCAGAGTCCGACGCGGCCCAACGCGGCTGCTTGCGTGTTGGTGCCGCGTCTGAGCTTTTTTTTCTTTTCACAGATTCGCGCCGACTCGGCTCGATTTGTGCCAAACCTGGCAGATTCAGCCAGAATCAAGCCATATCGGCCGAATCAGGTCGTATCGGCCGGCAACCGAAATCGGCCTTGAATCATGCCGGAATTGTCGAAATCGGCTTTGAATGAGACCCAAACATCCTAAATCTGTCCTTCCTTAATTTTATTCTGAATATTTATTACTTCTTTTGTGTTTTCTTTTTTGTTTTGTGTTTCTTGCCTTCTTCTTTCTTTGTTTTGTGAATCAAGGCATAGTAATGTGTTTTTTAAGAATATTTTAATAGTAAAAATATATAGAAAATATAAATAAAAATATTTTTAATAATTTTTTAATAGTCGCACCCCGCCGCACCCGCACCCAACTTTTTCAAAAATTGCCGAGTCCCGCACCCGCACCCACACCCGAATCCAGAAACGCATCCGTGCTTCATAGTTGAGGATACCATTTTCACTTTTTAGAGAGAGAGAGAGAGAGAACCGTAGAGTTTTTGGAGGTATTTGAAGGGCTAGTGGGTAGTTTGTTTTTCAACTTTCAATAATTACGAAATTACATTTTCTTGTGGGTGATCTTCTTATGGTGTTGGAGAGGTTCTGTTTGAATTTGGAAGGATTCAATCTTATTACTTTTGCACACTATTTTTACTTGATTCTGATTCTGGAGTTGTATACTTTAATTTCCAAATTTGAAATTCCAAAATTTCTATCAATACTACCATCATCAGTTGAACTAGGACCAATATTTAGGCAAATTTAGTAATGATGCAGCAAAGGTGGATGCAGTTAATAATAGTTGATGTATAAGAGGTTTCTGTGGTTGGCAGAGAAAGTGGTGAAGCTGAGCTGAAGTGATGAACTTGCCCCACTCCAATTCAGGTTCAACAAACTAAAACATGCTGGCGTCATTCCAGCAAAGAGGACTGTGAAGCAAATGATGTTTGATGACTTTAATTTGTCCAATTCATTGCCCATGTTCTCTCTCCTCGCAACAAGCCTAGCTCCTTCAAGATATACTCACACAACCCATAGCAGCTTGGATTGTCCAAGTTTTCGTACCTGGGCAATTTGTGTTTTTGAGGCCCCCCATATATATGTAAAGGTATAAATAAAGTTTTTGTGGTTGGATATGATTAGTAGTTAGTAGTAGTACACGGTATTCTTCTATATCTTTTTCATAATATAGTATACAAGATTTATGGGATTTGCATGAATGAATGATCTATGGGGCAAACTGCTGCTAAGCTTTTGTTTTTGAATTTTGCCTTGATTCGTTAAGTACTTAAGTGGGTTATTGTAAGTTCACGTTTTCAAAGCCGTCTATGGATGCAAGTTATTGTTGTTGGTGAATGAGTTGCACGACATAATAGGTGAGGGAAGGTGTTTGGTTCCTGGGTTTTGGTTAAACGGTAGAGGATACCATTTTTAGAGAGAGAGAGCCGTTGAGATCGGCAACCATGGCCCTTTAAAGAGTGATTGAAGAGCTAGTCACTAGCGGGTAGTAGGCCACTGGCCCTGTTCTATATAATATCTATCTAGCAGTCTAGGCAGGCATGTTTTTCAAACTGTCAATAATTACAATATTACATTTTCTTTGGGGTGATCTTTTAATGGTGTTGGAGAGGTGCTGTTTGAATTTGGAATGATTCAAACTTAATATTACAAATTAGCATACTATTTACTTGATTCTGATTCTGGAGGTGTATATAGGAGTGATATTGGGTCGGGTCAGGACGGGTTTACTATGATCCAAAACCCAACCCAATAGAAATCGGGTTTGGTGCCTGAAACCCAACCCGACCAAAAAAATCAAGTCTATAATCAGGTCAGTTTTTCGGGTCTCGGGTTGGACCCTTTTTTTTTTATGTGAAAAATTTTTAGTAAAACAAGGGATGTGATGCTGAACAAGAATAGCTTTCAGGAATTCTCCAATAATATTTTTAAGCTTAAAAGCCTCCTTGGCTCATTGAATGCCAAGAAAGTTGTTGAAGCAAGAGGTTTAGAATCAACAAGAGCTGCATTGGAGAACTTGAATTTCTAGCTGAATAAAGCCTACAAGATCATTCAAGATTGCAAATCTGGTAGTCACATCCATCTCTTATTTAAGTCAAACTCAATACTGAGTTGTGTGGTACAGAATACTTCTTGTCCTACCAAATAGTCGAGCTCAACATTTTCCATGTGAGAGCAATGAACTTGTAACTTATGAATACTTATCACTAACAATAACATGTGTTCGTGGCCCATATATGGACAAGCTCCACAAGTCACCAAGCAATAAAACAAAGAATAGAAGCTAACCAATCAGTCAAACTAGTTGGCGTGCCAGAGAGAGAGTACCAAAGTATATAAGTTGACAATCATCCAATATTGTCAAAAAAATCAATAATAAAACAACCTGAATTCATCAACCCAAATCATCCAATATTGTCAAGAAAATCAATAATAAAAACCTGGATTCTAAGAAGCAAAAGAAAAACCCAAATCATTACAAAGTATATAAGTTATGGCTCCATCCACAAGCATAAAAACCCAAATCATTACAAAGTATATAAGTTTTTGCATTAGCATATTTATTTAATAAGATTTCTTTATAATAGTCCAGCAAATCAGGCAAAAATCACCCTTTTCCCTTCTCCAAAAAACAATAATTAGCACGCTCGACCTTCTGCTTAGGACCCAACCTCTTTTACTTTCAAAACTGCAACACCAAACAAAGAAAAAGCTAAGTTCTCCATCAAACTTTAGAAGAGTCACACTACACCATCAGCAACCAGGGACTAATGTAACAACTAGTTTGATATATGGATTATATGAAACATGAAAGCGAACATTAACTTCCTCAGAATATTGACAAAAAAACTGCAGAGAAATTTTTTTATAAAAGGAGTTAAAAGAACCCAGATTGTATTATATACAATTACAGCCTTTTATGCCCAAGTATAGTACAATATTCAATGTTCATCTTTCAACTTGTATAACCATAAATGAGGTCCTGATCATTACTTCCAGATTTGAGGTCACAGACATATATGATCAAGATCCATTTTCTTAACTTGCAGTACAACAGGTATCAGCATAACTGTTAAATACAAAGCACTATTGGTCCCATGAATTACTGCTGCAATCAATATGTTTTAAAAAACTATTTTTAAGACAAGAAAAAGGATCCAGCTAGAACAATTCCATGAATTATTTAGTAGTTAATAAATCTGACATGTACTTTGGTTAAGTAATATAACTCTTGTTTCTCTCATATGGTTTGGAATATATAACATGTAATAATATTGCCTACAACAAGGAGAGGATCATCCATAATCAGTAATGCTTATAGAAGAAAACGCACTATTCTAAGTATTTTAACTATTGCTTTAGGAACAAACGTTTTATGGTTTTCCTTTCACTTTTCTTTTAATCAAGAAGTACAAGCAAAATGCCCAAACAAACAGTATATGCATGTCATCAATGGTAATTCAAAAAGATTGAGAAGATAAACCACAATTCAAAAGATTTAGGTAGAAGCAAAACTTACCAATGTATGTAGGCAGATCAGTAAAGATTTGTAACAGTGCTTGATGGTGAAGGTGATGCTGCTGAAGGTGAAGCTAACTTCACTTCCAAAAAAGCTTCAAAACATTTTAGATTAAATGTCCCATAAATTTTTAAATTAGATGGTTTTTTACTGGTTTTTTAAATTAGATGTCCCATAAATTTGCTATCAGCCATGTACTCCTTGCTACAATATATACATCTTGCCTTAGTTCTACCTTCCTCATCTATAAACTTCTCAAAGTGGTCCCAAGCCGTTGATGGTGATTTTCTCTTATTAGGATTAGAAGAAGATATCACCTGCGGTGGACGAGGAGGTCTCATAGTTGGTCTTGCAGTGGCAACATCAGGTTGTGTAGGCTCCATTGAATCCATGACCTAGTACCACACAAAACAAATCAATCATTAAACAATGCATTCACAAAACTATTAAAGAAACTACTAAAAAATGAGACTAAAGTTGTCAAATGTTGTACAATTTTACTGGTATGTTTTGTTTATCACTATGCAGATATAATAATGAAAAAAAAAAAGACAATAAAGAAGCTATATACTCTAAAAATAGATAGAATATTATACATGAAACATACTAATATGACCAATGAATGCTGTATCAATCAGAGAAGCAATGGGATCAGCAGCTACAGCAAGGGCAGCAGGGAATGCAATGCCTAGAATCTCCCAACCAAGTATATCCAACTTAAAAACGCTTTTGGAATCACATTTTGGAACTAAGAATTAGTTCACAGAAACATTATAGGTAGAGGTTTCTCTAACATGCATAAAAAGACATGATAATTAACATGACAGGAACTATCAACCTTTAATGGATGAGGTAAATGCTGCCTATAAATAAAAGAGTGAACAAGACAAAAAGGTATTGAATCCTTAACTATGAATGTATTGTCTTGAAATACTTTCTCAACTTAGACATCCAATACCAAAAAAATAAAAAATTGAATAGAAGCATCTTAGACATCCAAATAGCATGCATATACTTCCAAACTTAAAACATAGTTTCCAATGCAAAACCACATTGAAACTATACCTTGCATCGTTAAAAAAAACAAATGGACCAGGGCAGTTTGTTAAACATGCATTCCACAAGCAAAGGCAGTCTGCAATTTCAAAGCATACAATGTTAAAGGGGATTCCTCTCACAGCAAAACTATTAATTGAATTCAAAAAATTAATTTCAATTAATATCCAAAGATCACAAGCAGAACAGCTACCACAAAATTAAAACTAAATGAGAAAAATCCATCAAATGCTTTTCTTGCTAATATAACTCCCTCAAACACAGAGGAACAATTATTTCATGTATAAACCAAAGGTATACTAAATGAGAAAAATTTAGAACCACAAGTATAGAGTGGGGGCAGAAAAAGAATTGAAAATACAAGAAAAAAAGGCATATGGCCTGTTCAACTTGTGCCCACAAATGATTTAATGCCACCACCAAACTGTTAGGATTAGTGCCCTAAAATCCTATTGTATGATGCTATGTATGTTATTATGTATGACTTAATGTTGTGATTAATAAAGTTGCTTTATTATTATCTAAAATAATGGTAACATAAATATTTGGACATTATCATATAGTCCATGAGATGCATAGTATGTGATTTATGTGAAAAGTCACAGAAGATATAAATCACAAGTTCTTTGTAAACTCAGAATTTTAGTTCGTAGTCGGTGATGAAATTAGGCATTTCATCTGCGAAGACTATGACATATCAACTAAGATGATTTGTCTTGATCATGGAAGTGAAGACTTCTAGTTAATGTGTTGATATGTTTTAATAGTTAAGACATATTGAACTGGACCGCTGTGAGATTTATTATTCTCCTAAAGACTGTCAAATGAATAATAAATCTCACGACTTATATTTACATGAACTTTTAATCCTGAGAGAATAATGGACCTGATCATGGAGTGTAGGTTACTTTGATAAATCTGGAGTGAGATCTAAAGTAACGGTCAAAACCTCAGTATGTTGGGCAGCCACATTTGGTGTTGATGGAATATATATTCTCAAGATAGAATTCATAATTTCTTAACGGAGATATAAAATATTCCTTTGAGATAAATTTATTGGTTTCGGTTATTCAGAGAGTTAGGCCTAACCATTTTAGTAAGGAATTACTAAAGTATATATTTATGAAATTGGTTTTCATAAATATATGATGAATAACTTAAAATGATTAAACCGGGTACTCAAGAATTAAGATGTAGTAATCTACAAAGTGGCAGTCTTCATTTATGACTTTGTATTACTATGAATATTTTATGAAGGGGTTGCATGTACAATAAAGTTTTGGAATATAATTTATTAATAAGGTCTAGGGTGCAATTGTATTTATATAGTGGTATTAAATATAATTAATGGTAACTTTGGACTTGTGGTATTAAATATAATTAATGATAGAAAAACCCAAGGCTCATTGGAGCTAGTGTCTTATTTGTTCCTTTTTGGTCCCACTCCAAGTCACATACTAAAACCCAATTGGAAATGCCCAAAATGCTAACCCAATTAGATAATCAATTATATGGAGAGAAACATATAGAATTTTTAGAAAGAGAACTTGAAATGGTTTGTTTGTGAGTGTTGGACACTCTCTATTTTTCTCCCTTGAACAAATTCATAGAAACTGATTGAGAGGCCACACTTTTTGAGCACAAGTGGAATTGGAGTGAAGATTAAAAGTGTTCTCAAGAACTTCTGATATTTGGTTTTAAAATTCACCACACCAAAGTACACTCTCTTATTCTTGAATTCTGAAATTTACATAGTACATGTTATCAATTGCGAATGAAGTATATCCATTAATTTTCCACTGCATATGTTTTGTATGCGATACAGACATGTATTTTTCCATCAAATGGTATCAAAGCAGTCTTCAATTTCGGATCTATATAAGATAATAGTTTCATGATGTTAGAAGATTATATATGTATTTAATTTTCTGCATGGTTGTTGAAACTATGGTTTGATAAAAACTTATATTGATGTTATGATGCTGTTTAAATTTGAATTCAAGTATGTTGAATTGAACTTTAAGGCTATAACATCAATGGAATTCAGTTTTGATATCAAATTTTATCTATTATGTTCATATGGTGGTTGTTTGTTCATGAAAAACCTTTGAAAGCTGTTCACATCTTCCCTTTAAAAACTGAAAACACGCGTTTTTCACAAGTTACCTTCTCGTGAAGTTACTCGCGAAAAATGCCTCTGAAGCACAAAACTTTTCGCGGGTAAGCTTTACTCGCGAAACAGTCGTGAAAGTTTCTGTCTGAATTTTGTGTTTTCACTATTTTGCCTTAACTCATTTTTGCGGGAAGAGCTTAGTCGCGAGATTCTCGCGAAAATGCAACTGAAGGGAATTTTGAATTTTTTCTAAGTGTTTTCAAATGTATAAAGTGCAAGGCTGTGTGTGATTAGATTACACATGTTTACAAAATAAAAACCTTTAATTCAAAACATCTAGTGGGAGAGAGAAACAAGGGTTGGATCTCACGGCCTCCATTATTGGTTTATAGTAGTATGATTAAGGACCTTGCCTTGGTGTATATGTCTTACTCCCTTCGGAGGGTGTTTAATTCATGGAACTACAGATTAAACTTCTTAATGATGGATGATATGTGTTTTTACATTAAAAACGACCACGCTACCGTGGAGTTACTTACTGACTCACATAGAATTCAGTCAATGGTGTATACTAGACTAAGTTTAATGTTAACCTCCCTTCGGAGCTATGTCATTATTACTTAAAGGCTAAAGGAAATACGGCATGTTATTAGTGTTTGATAAGAGTTATCATGATAGCACTAATAATGAGAATAGTTCTCAATCAATCATAGTGTTTATAATTTACTTGCTTCCAAGGATTTGTAAACATGGGATTGGGTTGTCGTTACATATATTAATATATGTTTATATGCTAAATTGATAATGTCCAGTTTACTTATTATATTCATGTTTATTATTTTCAGATTTGATCATGGCATCATTTAGCCCACTTGTTACTATTCTTAATCAAAACAAACTGACTGGATCCAATTATATTGAATGGAAAAGAAATTTGGACATTGTTCTCACAGCTGAAGAGCACAAATATGTGCTTACTCAACCATGTCCTAGCTTTCCTTCATTAGATGCTCCTCCTGAGGAAAAACAGCGTAATGATCTGTAAGGTTGAATTTAATCAACCATCTTGTTGGCTTTATTCCGTGGCAAGTTGCTTGTAATTCAACATTTAGAAACCCTGTATTTAGGTAAGAATCATGTAAGGGTAGTGTGTGAGAGAGTGTGAAGAAAAGCTCAAAAGTGTGCATTCAAATAGAGCCTCGCGACTGGATCTCACGGCTAGCTCACGACTGGCAAGTCGCTAAAGGAGGCACACGTGTGAAGCATGCAGGGGAGCTGAAGAGTCACGCCAGCTGGAGCACTATAGGAAAAAACTTCAAGTCTGGCTAGGCAGTTAGCTCGCGGCTTAGACTCACGACTCAGTCAAGTCGCAAGGCCAAGCCGCCAGACCATCTTGTTTGTTACAAACCTGGCCTTTCGCATTCCAAACACACACTAATATAAATACCCCTTATACCCACGTATTGTAGAGAGCTTCCAGAGAGAATTTTGAGAGAGAAACCCTAGAGAAAAACAAGATTGACTTATCCACAATTTTCATCCTTTGATTCTCCAAATTCCTTTACTCTCACCTTCTCCATTGTTACATCCTTGAGAGGTACATTAGCCAAATCCTTTTCTCACCATACCCATATCTGTGAGAAGGTTATTTGGTGCTTGGGAAGTAGTTAGGAAGGGACCAATTGATTTTAGTTGATACTATGGGCTATAGCGGAATCTGGTAAGCTAGAAAAGACAAAGGTTCGGTGTAAGCTCATTGGAGCAAGAAGCTTGGAGGGCTTAGGTACACTGGGTAGATTAGGCTTAGAGGGTCTTCTGCTGTTCATGTATCCCAACTTGATTCTCTAGTGGATTATTACCGCTTGGAGGGCGGCAGAGAGGTTTTACGCCGAGCACTTCGGTTTCCTCTTCAATAACACATCGCTGTGTTATCTCTGTATTTGCATCTTTCTTCCTTTAATCTTTGCCATTTAATTTCTGTTGTGGTTGTGATTTTATTTGGTTTAGATTGTTTTATCAATTTTGCTTTTAGCTTATCTTCATATTCCGCACATATATTGTTTGATAATAAGCTTGAATTGATAATTTGTAATTTGGAGGTCTAAACGTTCAAGGTGTTTTACACACTAATTGAATATTCATGATCGTTGGCAAAAATCTAATGAGATGACCAAGTGTTATATCCTAGTATCTATCTCAAATGTTCTACAGCATCAAATGCAGGATGTAGAACTAGTTTCGAACATAATGCTAAATCTGAAGGAGATGTTTGGTGAGCAAGACCGTTATGCAAGGCAAGAAACTATGAGGCAAATTTATAATACAAAAATGGCTGAAGGCAGTTCAGCTAGGGAGCATTGTCTTACAATGATCTCTAATCTGAATACATTGGAAGTTTTAGGTGCCGATATTGATGAAGAATCCTAAGTGGATATGATACTCCAGTCACTACTGGAATCATTAAAGGAATTCAGACTCAATTATAATATGAACAAAAAGATTTATTCATTGTCTGAATTAATGAATGAGTTGGTAACGGCGGAAGGCATTCTTGGTACTTCTAGTGTTGATGCTAATATGGCTGAAGCTTCTACTTCTCAACCTAAGTCGAAAGGCAAGGGGAAGAAGAAGAAGAAGAAGAAGGACTTCACCAAGTAAAATGGTAAACAAATTGCCTTAGGGGTTGCCAACAAAGGATAAAAGCTCAAAGGAAAGTGTTTCCATTGTGGTGAGAAAGGACATTGGAAGAGGAATTGTCCAAAATTCAAAGGTACCAATAATAAGGGTATGAAAAGTTCATTCCTCCTTGAAATATCTTTAGTACAAAATCCCACGGATTTCTGGTGTATGGATTCAGGTTGTACTAATCATATCTGCAATTCTTTGCAGGGGTTCCAGGAGACCAAAAAGCTTAATGAATGAGAATTGTTTCTTACTTTGGCTGATGGGAGCAGGATTCCGGTTGTAGCTGTTGGAGTTGTTAATTTATGCTTTGAGTCTAGGGTTTTAATATTGGAAGACTGTTAATATGTACCTAATGTTCGTAGGAATTTAATTTCTGCAACTTATTTAGGTAAACATGGATATTGTGTTATCCTTAAAGACAATGTTGTAATAAAGAAGGATAAAGTGTTTATCTGTTCTGGCAATATTTTGGATGGTCTTTATATTTTAACTCCTAATAAGCATGAATTATATAATTCTGAATTAGATAATGACTCTCATGTAAAATCATTAAAGAGAAAGTTTTCTTCAACTAATGAAGCATATCTTTGGCACTTGCGTTTGGGTCATATTAATCCAAACAAAATTCAAAGACTAATCAAAGATGGACTCTTAGAGCCATTGGACTTTGATGAATTTTCAGTTTGTGAATCTTGTTTGGAAGGCAAAATTACCAAACGACCTTTTAATAAAAAAAGTAGAAGAGCCCAAGAGTTGCTTAAATTAGTTCATACAGATGTATGTGGTCCTATGTCAACCCAAGCAAAAGGAGGTTATGAGTACTTCATCACTTTTACCGATGATTACTCAAGATATGGTTATTTGTACCTAATGAAACGGAAGTCCAAAGCCTTTGAAAAGTTCAAAGAGTTTAGGACTGAAGTTGAGAATCAATTAGGTAAAAGCATAAAGGTCATTCGATCTGATCGTGGTGGCGAATACCTTCTTGGGGCTTTCAAAGATTACTTAACTAAAAATGGGATTATATCCCAATTGACTACACCTGAAACTCCCCAACAAAATGGTGTAGCAGAAAGAAGGAATATGACTCTTTTAGAAATAGTTAGATCTATGATGAGTTACTCAATTTTACCAATTTCTTTTTGGGGTTATTCCTTAAATACAGCAATACATCTTTTGAATTTAGTTCCATCAAAATCTGTTCCCAAAACACCCATGGAATTGTGGAGTGGGCATAAGCCTAGTATGAAATATCTTCACATTTGGGGTTGTCCAGCACGTGTTAAAAGGGAAGCCTAATAAATTGGAGCCAAAATCAGAAGTGTGTTTGCTTGTAGGTTATCCAAAAGAAACTAGGGGTTATTTATTCTATAGTCGTAAGGATAACAAAGTTTTTTTTAGTACAAATGCTAAATTCTTGAAAAATGACTATATGAATAATTTTACTCCTAGAAGTAGAGCTGTATTGGCTGAAATGAATGAACCTGTAAATGAACAACCAATGAATGAAACTAGGGATGATGTGGCTGTATTAGATACACCACAAGATACTACTCATGACATGTCTAGTACACAGGTCCCTCGTCGTAGTGGGAAGATTGTTAGGCCACCTATAAGATTTATAAGTTTGGAAAAAACTTATGAAGCTATCTTAGAAGAGACCGAAACTGATCCTTACACTTATGAAGAGGCAATGAATGATATAGATACACATTATTAGGTCAAAGTTATGAAATCTGAATTAGATTTAATGTATTCCAATCAAGTTTGGGATCTTATAAAGGCGCCTAACGACATTAAACCTGTTGGTTGCAAATGGGTTTACAAAAGGAAGAGAGGGATAGATGGAAAGGTTGAAACCTTTAAAGTAAGGCTAGTGGCAAAAGGGTATACACAAAAAGAAGGTATTGATTATGAAGAAACCTTTTCACCAGTAGCAATGCTTAAATTTATCAGAATTCTCTTATCCATTGCTGCTCATTATGATTATGAGATTTGGCAAATGGATGTCAAGACTGCATTTCTTAATGGCAATCTTGAAGAAGAAATCTATATGATGCAACCGGAAGGTTTCATAGCAAAGAACCAAGAGCATATGGTATGCAAGTTGAAAAGGTCCATTTATGGACTTAAGCAAGCATCTAGGTCATGGAACATCAGATTTGATCAAGTAATCAAATCATTTGGTTTTGAACAAAATCTTAATGAACCATGTGTGTACAAAAGACACCGAGACAAAGTAGTAATGTTCCTAGTGCTTTATGTTGATGATATTCTACTCATTAGAAATGATATAAGGGTAATGTCATCAGTAAAGGTTTGGTTGTTAAGCCAATTTGATATGAAGGACTAAGGTGAGGCTAACTTTATTCTAGGGATCAAACTTTGGCGAGATCGCAAGAATAAGATGTTAGGCTTATCACAAGCTGAGTATATAGATAAGGTTCTAGAACGATTTAGCATGAAAAACTCCAAGAAAGGATTGCTTCCTATTAGACATGGAGTTCTTATGTCTGATGACCAAAGGCCTAAGACTCAAGAGAAAGAAAATACGATGAGACAAGTTCCTTATGCTTCTGTAGTAGGAAGTCTCATGTATGCCATGCTTTGTACTAGACCAAAATCTGTTATTCAGTTGGCATGGTCAACTGATATCAATCAAATCTAGGACCAAAACATTGGCAAGCTGTAAAGCCTATTCCCAAGTATCTACAGAGAACGAGAGATTATATGCTTGTTTACCGGTGTGAGGATTTGATTCCCATTGGTTATACAGATTCAGATTTTCAATCAAATCTTGACTTCAGAAAGTCCACTTCAGGTTGTGTGTTCACCTTGGGAGGTGGAGCCATAAGTTGGAGGAGTGTTAAGCAATCTTGTATTGCGGACTCCACCATGGAAGTTGAATATGTTACTGCTTGTGAGGCGGCAAAGGAAGCTATTTGGCTTAAGAAATTCCTTTCTGATCTTGGTGTTGTGAGAATGGAGCAAGTTCCTATCACATTGTTTTGTGAAAATAGTGGAGCGGTTGCACAATCCAAAGATCTAAGAAATCACAAGAAAGGAAAGCACATTGAGAGAAAGTACTACATCATTCAAGACATTGTTGCTCATGGAGATGTAGTGGTAGCAAAGATTGAAAGTGCAAATATTCTAGCAGATCCCTTTACCAAAACCTTGCCTCAAATGACTTTCGAGTTACATTTGGAGGGAATGGGAGTTAAATTAGTGCACAATAGTCTTTAGGGCAAGTGGGAGATTGTTAGGATTAGTGCTCTAAAATCCTATTGTATGATGCTATGTATATTATTATGTATGACATTATGTATAACTTAATGTTATGATTAATAAAGTTGCTTTATTATTATCTAAAATGATGGTAACATGAATATTCATTATCATATAGTTCATGAGAAGTATAGTATGTGATTTATGTGAAAAGTCACAGAAAATGTAAATCACAAGTTCTTTGTAAACTCATAATTTTAGTTCGTAGTCGGTGATGAAATTGGGCATTTCATCTGCGAAGACTATGACATATCAACTAAGATGATTTGTCTTAATCATAGAAGTGAAGACTTCTAGTTGATGTGTTGATATGTTTTAAGAGCTAAGACATATTAAACTGGACCGCTGTGAGATTTATTATTATCCTAAAGACTGTCAAATAAATAATAAATCTCACGACTTATATTTACACGAACTCTTAATTTTGAGAGAATAATGGATCTGATCATGGAGTGTAGGTTACTTTGATATATCAAGAGTAAGATCTAAAGAAACAGTCAAAACCTCAGTATGTTGGGCAGCCACATTTAGTGTTGATGGAACATATATTCTTAAGATGGAATTCATAATCTCTTAACGGAGATATAAAATATTCCCTTAAGATAAGTATATTGGTTTCGGTTATTCAGAGAGTTAGACCTAACCATTTTAGTAAGGAATTACTAAAGTATATATTTATAAAATTTGTTTTCATAAATATATGATGAATAACTTAAAAAGATTAAACCAGGTACTCAAGGATTAAGATGTAGTAATTTACAAAGTGGCAATCTTCATTTATGACTTTGTATTACTACGAATATTTTATGAAGGGGTTGCATGTACAATAAAGTCTTGGGATATAATTTATTAATAAGGCCTAGAGTGCAATTATATTTAATAGTGGTATTAAATATAATTAATGGTAACTTTGGACTTGTCAAAAGTTGATAGAAAAGCCCAAAGTACATTAGAGCTAGTGTCTTATTTGTTCCCTTTTGGTCCCACTCCAAGCCACATACTAAAGCCCAATTGAAAATGCCCAAAAGGCTAGCCCAATTAGATAATTAGTTATATTGAAAGAAACATACATAATTTTTAGAAATAGAACTTGAAATGGTTTGTATGTGAGTGTTGGACACTCTCTATTTTTCTCCCTTGAACAAATTCACAGAAACTGATTGAGAGACCACACTTCTTGGGCACAAGTGGAATTGGAGTGAAGATTAAAAGTGTTCTCAAGAACTTCTGATCTTTGGTTTTGAAATTCACCACACCAAAGTACACTCTCTTATTCTTGAATTCTGAAATTTACATAGTACACGTTATCAATTGCAAATGAAGTAGATTCGTTAATTTTCCGTTGCATATGTTTTGTATGCAATACAAACATGTATTTTTCCATCACAAACAACTCTGATAAAAATATGTCTAAACAAATACATGAACTGCATTATATTCAAAGCTGAGTGTACAAAATGCAACCGATAACAAACCAATGTCAGCACATAACATCAAGCACACAACAAAGAACACTAAACCAAAGAAAATAAACATAATAGTCTATAGACAAGTTAAAAACATAGCAAATTGACCTTAGTTTAGTAGTTCCCATGAACAAAACCTGAGCAAAAACAACAAACCAATGTTAGCACATAACATCAAGCACACAACAAAGAACACAAAACCAAAGAAAATAAACACAATAGTCTATAGACAAGTTAAAAACCAATGTGAACCAAGAAAAACCCTTTTAACCAAAGCAAGCCCAAAAATCTAATCAAGACCCTTGTCTTTACCCGGACCCGATGAAGAAATTGGAAAGCAGATAAAAACAAAGCAATGTGAACCATAATTAACACATAATAATTAAACTGCTACCTCGAAGCCTAAAATCAGTAAAACAACAAAAACCCATTAACCAAAGCAAACCCAGAAACCTAAGAAGCAAATAAAAACAAAGCAATGTGAACCATAATTAACACATAATAATTGAACCACAACTTTCAATCCTAGAATAAGTAAAACAACAAAAACCCATTAACCGAAAAAAACCCAGAAACCTAAGAACCAACTAAAAACATAGCAATGTGAACAAAAATTAACACACACAAACCACAACCTTCCAAGCCCAGAATCAGTAAAACAAACAAAAACCCACTAACCAAATCAAACCCAAGAACCCAAAAGAATTGAAAAAGAAAGCAAACATTGGTTGAGCAATTTCTGAGTGGTTTCATTAGTTAAAAGGGCAGAAGAGCACAGCTCTTTGGTTAAAAACCTGAAAAAAAAATAAATCGAAATGGGTCCTTAAAAAAACTAGTTTTGTTGCCTAAAAGTACAATTCAAGCCAAACCCACATAACAAAATGCAAGAAAATCAAACCCAAACAGAGTATTCACATAGAATAAAACCCAAAATTTGAAAGTATTAAAAACCCAACTAAATTAACAAAGAGAAAGATGATTTACACACATAGAGATAGAACAACAAAGAGTCAATTGTGACGTTTTGTGAGATTAAGACTTGGGAGAGTAGCTGAGGGAGGCGGAGAGAGACCAACAAAGAGTAGGGTTTTTTTCAACAAAAAAAAAAAAAAAAAAAAAATCAGGTTCAGAAGTAACATTTTATATGACCCAACGCCGACGCCGACACCAACCCGAACCCGAAAATAACCCGAAATTAACACCTGAAACCTGACCCGAATATTCTCAGACCCGCCCAAAACCTATTGGGTCGGGTCGAGTTTTCGAGTGGGCCAAGTCCCTTGCTTAGTCCTAGGTGTATACTTTAATTTCCAAAATTATTATCACTACTACCATTATCAGTTTAACTAAGACCAATGTTAAGGCATGGTAAGTTAGTAATGATGCAACGAATGTGGATGCAGCTATGCTTGTAATTGTAATGGTGAAAGTTAGTAAGGGTTGATGTATAAGAGGTTTCTTGGCTAGTTGCCGAAGAAGTTTGCCGAGAGAGATTTTAGTACTACATAAAAAGTCACAATTTTTATTATAATTATCTTATGTGACAGATTGTAATTGACTATCCTTTTTATTCGTCACTTTCACATAAACCAATCATTTTTTTCTCTACCACTCATTCACACTCTGCACCATCACAAGAATTATGAAAAATTTTATAATCCTTAATGCTCTAAACTTTCTTGAAGTTTGCCTACGCAACCTTTAAGTGGCAAAGTGCCACATAGAAAGAAATAGAAGTGACACTAACACTTGATGATGCTGAAATTCGTTAGTAAGCTGCGCAGTCCTTACGTGCTCTAGACAAAACCTGCACAACAAAGAAGAAAGGAAAAACCCTACAGAGAACACCGGTGTGGTACCGGCCAAATACCCTCCGAAGGTCAAGTTAGAGAATGTTCATAACTCTAAAGTGCCAGAGCTGGGGAAATTATGCGTACCTTGGTTTCTAGGGGTTTTGGGTTTTTATAGTAGTGTAGAACCGACCTTGGTTTTCTTAGGCAAGAGGATGTTTTCCTTATGGAGAAGATCCTAATAAATGTACGTATTTCACGGGATTATTTCCAAATAGGGATTCTATTGACCAAAGTCAATTGTAGGGCGCAAGATATTTCCCTTTAGGACTCCTTGGAGCTTACTCAAGCCGTGTTGGTGCCACGTGGCCTTGCTATCTGTCAATCCCGTGTCCGTATACCAAAGATCCGTCCACTATGGGGAACCGTCCATCGTGTGAACTCTCCGTCCGGCGCCTCAATCCGTCGTCCTGTTTATGCGTTTTAAAAACCCATTATCTTAGCACCGTCGCCTATGGCAGGCTTGTTTGGATGAATCCGTCTACCTCGATTTTACCCTCTTCAACACTGTTAGTCTAACAGTGACAGACACCTTTTATTGGCGGAGATGAAAGGGCACTAAAGCTAAAGTGGAATGCCTGCCACGGCTCCAGTGAATATGGTTGTTCAATACTTCGTTGTCTTCGGTGCAATTTCAATCTCTATATCCATTCTCTCAATCTCTATGAAAGACGTGTCAGATGCCAAATCCGCTAAAATGTAAATTCAGCTAACGACACTTAAGTTCTTGTCAAAGGACTCAACATGTATGCATCACATGCGGCAGTGTCGTTAAAGAGAATTTTTCAAAAGTAATTATTGAATGGGATACCAAAACAGTTATATACTTATATATTAGATTAGGTGGAAGATAAATAAAGCAAATAGTTGATAATAACGTCACTTGGTCCCCATTGATATATTGTAATTGATAATAAAGCAAATAGTTTTTTTTTTTAGAGAAAATAAAGCAAATAGTTGATAATAAAGTTCTATTGAATTTTTCTCGTGATGTATTGTAATTGTTTGGTTTTTCTGCTTTCATTAATAAAGTTTTGGGCCTTTTGGCCCCCAGAGCGGTTATCTCCCAAAAAAAAAAAAAAAAAAAACATCACTTGGTCCAGACCTTATTATTTAATTCTTTTTGTTTGAGTTATTAGGGACAAGAATAAAGTGTCGAGCTTAGTAACGTGAGTTTATAATTAAGTGGGCGTATAAAGATAATTGAAAATATAGTAAAATTGGTTTGGTTGGTATTTAATGGTCTACTGGGTTGAATTTGACTTTAGTTTGTCTTCTCCCATCCTTGGATTAATGGGCAAATACTTATATGTTCAATAATAATAATAACATTAATTGAAATAAAAATAAATAAAAAGATAAGAAGGAAAAAAAAAAATAGAGTAAGGTGTCTCACCTTTTAGTTAGTTGGGCATTTTGATTATAATGTTGATGTTTCCGTTTGGCCTCAACTTTTTCCTTTTAAACACTAGCATCCAGGGATGCATACCAATCTTTATTTTACACACTAAAAACTTACTTTATTTATTTTACTATCCCATTACAACTCACCCAATATCTCAATTTCTATTTTTACATACAACACAATAAAATAACATAAACCAACACAATAAAATAATAAACTACTCCATAAAATATTATAAAGCTCTCCTATCTCTAACACACCATAAGATATTTGCCAATAAAATTTTTTTTTTTTACATCCTAAGCTACAGTTGGTTCACATATATGAGAACCAACTGTTCACGGATGGTAAAAAAAAAAAAAAGCCCACCCCTGAATGTAGCTGCTTTTTGTCTTGTTGGTTGCTAAAATAGCAATTGTTTTACATCCTCTAATGCTAGTGCTAAGGTGGTGAAGGCCATCCCAAAAAATCAATCCTATTTGGCCTGTATACTCTCTATTTTTGGTTAATGAAATTTTTCTTCAAAAACATTAAAAAGAAAAATAGAAAATGAAATCTATGTTGAAGGCAGAAGATTTTAAAAGAATGGTCCAAAGAATTAAAAAGAAAAGGAAAAGGACTGTAATCATCAACTACCCTCTTAGATTTCCATCAATCTTAATTTCCTGGACAGGTTGTCCATCTCATCAGTTGAAAGTTGAAACCCCCTCCACGGCCACACATGACACAACCCATGCACCTTCTTCCCTCCTTCCTTGCCTCCTCATCGTCCCATTGCGGAATGGATAAAACGTTGTTTGACACCTCATCCCTTTTTCCAACACTTCCGTTCATTTTCTCCTCTTTTATTATTGGACAAAATTTAGATGCAGTTTCTTAATTGATATGTTAGACCTCCTAACTAAATTCAACTATTTTGTTGTGCTGTATGCAACACCAATAAATAAATACATATTTTTTTTCTAAAAATAATAAAATTTAATTATGTGATTTTTTTTTTCTTTTGAAAATCTAATAATGTAATTTATTTATCAGTACAATTACATGATTAAATTTAATTAAAACACCTAAAGAATTGTATCTCTATCAAAGTGTGTGGATCCAATCCATACACATACCTTGAAAGGAAATATGCACACATCCAATACATGAGATACCTTCTTCATAAATAGACTTGGTTTATACTATGACACTTTCTTTTCTTTTTTGGTTTGTGATATTCTATTGATGGTGGATATATTTTTTTCTCAATTTGGAAAGATTCGAGATTTTATTCTCAAGTGTGTTTGGTAAGCAAAAAAGGCCAACATTTTTGCTTATTTGGGTAGTTTCCTGTTTCCACTGCCAAAAAAAAAAAAAAAAACTTATTCCTTTTTGGATTTGGCTTGCCTCTAGTACTTTTTTAACTTGACATGTTCTTTTATTTTAAATATACAATGACAAATGGTAGTAGGTTTTAATCTCCACATTTTATTTAGTTAGTGAGTAATATGACAGTCTCTCACTAAAACAAAATGAGATTATTTTTTATAAAGTATTAAAAGTAAGTCAAACCCTTCTTTTTTCACCGCTCTTTTTCTACAATTCTAACTAGTAAATAAGCAAATCAACAAAGCTCACGTATCCCATTAAAAAATAAAAATAAAAGTTCACGTAACTGTTACTATTTGGATTTTGAATCTGAATTACATTTTAGGGTGAATGTTTAGCTTCTAAAGTTTGAAAAAATATATATATGATACATATTTAATTAATAAATAAAATATCAATTTAGGAAAATTGTAAAAAACAACATAAGTAATTTAAATAAAATTTGTTCAAAGAAGATTGAACATAATTTAATCATTTACCTACTTCTATACTAAGATTTTAGACAAAACCCATAAAAAATGTTAAAAATTCTTTTTTATTTTATTTTTTGGATAATTCTATAATTAGAATGGGAGGGTGATTTTAACCCTAAATTTTTGTTGAAAATACAAAAAAAAAAAAAAAAAAAAAAATCAATTGAGCTATAAAGTTCTTGCCCATGCTAACAATTATATATATACACACACACACAAAAAGCTGAGAGAAAATTCAATTAGATTTTAATTAGAATCTATTTTTGCACCACGTATCTCATCTAAGTTTTTTTTTTTTTTTTTTTTTTTTTTTGTGTGTGTGTGTGTGTGTCAAATGAGTTAATTCGGTATAGAAAACAAGGAATACAATATAAATAAATCATAGATAACATAATCATATATCTAACTCTATATATAAAATTAGAAAAAGAGAGAGTTTTAATGATTTTACTTTCATGAGTAACTTAAAATAATTCAAATTTATAAATCATTTAAGTAATACTATGAATATGTACAATTCGCTACTAACTAGGTAGAAACACATATATTATATATGTGTGTATATGTGCGTTAACTACAATTGTTTTTAATTGTACTCATACATATGCACAAATTATAAACTAGTTCTACTTAAAGGCAAAACCCAACAATTTAGCGATGGAGGTAGTTTTTCACCAAAGATTAATTGCATTATAAAGACAATATCAAACCTATAAAAACTATTGCACTTATCAAAAAATACATAAAAAATCGAGATTGACACTGAAGGTAATGGTTCCTAACATTATGTTTAGTATTTAATAACTGAAAAAAAAAATAGTATCTAATTAGTTTAGGATTTCTAAATTATCCCTTTCAATGTTTTAGAGCCATTGTTTCTCAACAAAATAATAATAATAATAATGTTTTATAGCCATCGCCTTCTAGGTCCAAAATTGTGAGCTAGAATAATCCAAATATAATATGCTATTACTAGAAATAACGGTCCCACATTGTACAAGAAGAAGAAGAAGAAGAACATCTCTATTTTAAGATGTTCCAAGGACACTCATTAAGAGTACGGACAATCATTTTCTATCAATCAGTGAAGTGGACAAAACTCAAGCAATTTGTGGTTGTTTTTATATAATGAGCAACTGTCTGCAATGACCCACTGTCACTACCAGCACCAAATCTTAGTTTCGATGGTATTGAAGTTGAAGGTTTCTGAGAAATTTTGCACAGTTTGTAGTAGTAAAACTAACAAATTTACCCCAACTATTATTACAATATTGAATATAAGCCTTTTTTTTCTTCAAAAAAAAAAAAAAACCAGTAATAAGCGCTTCCATGCCCACAAAAAAAGGCTATTAAGTAAACTTTTGTTTTTTTTGTTTTTTTTTTGTAAACGAACCTTTGTTTTTTTAATTACACATTTGGTCTTCAACCGTGATCTTATGTTCTAAAATGGTATTAACCTTTCAAATGTTTCAGTTTAATCTTTAACTTTTTAAATTAGAGTAACAAAGGTCCCTCGAAAAGTATGATGTGAGTATGTGACAAATAAAACACTAGAATCATGCACAAATATGGAAGTGAAGCCCGAGTGGCAGTTGATGATGGCATTAATGTCTTCCTTTTTTAACTCAATGCAAATGTTAAAAAGGTTTCTAATGTGTCACATAGTGTGTGTCTATATATATTTAACTGTCACTGATGCTCCATGTTAGCATTACTGTTTGATTTTAGTATTTTTGTTTGCCATATCATACTTTTCTATTAGTGAGCATTTTTACTGACATTTAAATGGTTAATGACTTGAGTTGAAATATTTGAAAAGCTAAATACCTTCTTGAAATATGGGGTGGTAAAGGTTGAGAACCAAATTAAATATTTAATTGAATATTTTTTAAAATAAATTTTGATTTAGAAGAACTATGCAGTTTGCACAATTCAATGTAGTCATCCTGCTCCTGCCTTTGTGTTTTATATAAGGGTATTTATTTGTAAATATTTTTATTTAAACCAAAAAAAAACTATAGCAATCCTTCAATTTTTTAATGAAAAGAAGAATGAGTTAGATAGGATGGGGATATGAGTGGGATAGAAGTGTCCAAAAAAGGAGAGAAAAAGGGAAGAGGAGAGCTTCAAAGCTTCAATTGACATAAAGATAAGGGTAAAATAGTATTTTACCCTAAAGATAATGTAAAGGGGTCTCATCTCTCATTGTTGATGGTTCCAAATTTCCAGTAAGAAAGGATCACATTTTGCTTCTAAAGTCCTATCTATTCTGCCATTTACAAATTACAACAAAATGTGGGAGATAAAAGAAGAAATAAGTAATAATATAAAATTATATAACATAAGGTAATGAAACTTAAAATGAAAGAGATTAGTGGTAAAAATTGTAATTCTAGTTTATCTATCTATTACAAAAATATACAACAATCAACAGCCCTCTTAGTTTTTTCCTCCAATATTGGACATGGAAGGCATATTTGTGGGCCTAATCTCAGTTGAAACTTGAAACACTAGTCTTCACGCCACGCCTGCACCTTCTTGCACCCTTCCTTCCCTTCAATTTGTGTGTGAACAAATGGTTAACACTACCTCTTTTCCATCATTTTTTTCCTTCTCTCTCAAAGACTAGTTGTACATAAGTTGCTTAGTACAATGAAATATGTTTCAGTTTGTGGTGTCGTGTGAGACGCCCGTTAAATACAAATATAACTTTCGCACCCTCTCACCCTTTTCCTCCCTCTTTCCTCTTCTTACCTATCTTTTTTATTCTTTCCGTCATGCTTAGCAAAAAAAAATACATATCTTTTCGTCATTGTGACCCGGCTTGTTGGCCTTCTATTTATATGTCCCAAGACTTGTAAGGGTGTTTGTAGGGAACAAATTAACGAGAGGAGATCAAGGCAATGATGAGGAAGCAGAACCCAGGTGAGTCGGTGGTGAAGCTGAGCCCAAGTGAAGAACCTGCCTCGGTTCAATTCAGGTTCAACAAACCAAAACATGCCAGTGTCTTTCCAGCCAAGAGGAGGTCTGTGAAGCGAATGATGTTTGATGACTTTGTCCAATTCATTGCCAATGCTCTCTGTCCTCGCAATGAGCCCAATTGTATCTCCTTCAAGAAGACTAAGACTAAGACCGTATAGTGTATACCCACACAACCCGTAGAAGCTTGGATTAATTGTCCATCTGGGCAATTTGGGTTTTTTGAGCCCCCCCCCAATATCTGAATATAGCCATACAGCTAGGTATAATAAAGCTTTTGTGGTCGGATATGGTTAATAGTTAATACTTGGTATTCTTCTATGTCTTTTCTTATAATAATATAGTATACAAGATTTGTGGCATTTACATGAATTGAATGATCTATGATTCTATGGGGCACACTGCTCACCTTTCTATTTTGAATTTTTTCCTGATTCGTTTTGTACTCAAGTGGGTGCTCCAGAGGGATGGTGTTTGGTTCCTGGATACCATTTTCAGAGAGAGAAAGAGAGAGCCGTAGAGATTGGCAGTCATGGCATTTGGAGGTATTTGAAGGGCTAGTGGGTAGTCTGTTTTACAACTGTCAATAATTAGGAAATTACATTTTCTTGTGTGTGACCTTCTTATGATGTTGTTCATGAAGAGTTTTTGTTTGAATTTGAAGGATTCAAGCTTATTACTTTAAATTGGCATACTATTTACTTGATTCTGATTCTGGAGTTGTATACTTTAATTTCCAAAATTATTATCAATACTACCATTATCAGTTTAACTAGGACCAATATTAAGGCAAAGTTAGTAATGTTGCAGTGAAGGTGGATACAGTTAGTAATGGTTGATGTATAAGATGTTTCTGTGGTTGGCTTGGTTGCAGAGGGTTTGCCACACTAAAAAAGTTGATTAATACTAAAATTAAAATTAACAACACTTAAATTGTCGTCAAAACACTCAAAAACGTATACATCACATGTTGTGGTCGTTAACGAGAATTTTTTAAAAGTAATTATTGAAAGGGGGTGCCAAAAAAAGTTAATATAGATGGAGTTTAGATGGGAGACAAAGCAAATAGTTGATGATAATGTGTGGATTAGTCCACCCTCACCTTATCATTAAGCTCTTTTTAGCTTGAGTTAATACTTAATTAATTAGTTAATAGGGACAAGAATTAATAAGGTGGATCACCTTTTAGTTAGGTGGGCCTTTTGACTGTAATATTGATGGTTCAGTTCGGCTTGACCTTTCCTCTTAGTGGTGAAGGCCATCCATGAAAATCAATCCTATTATTTGGCTTGTATGCTTTCTATGTTTTGGGTTAATGGAATTTTCATCAGAAATTGTAAAAGCCAAGTATTGCAAAAAAATTTACAATACTGTAGATTATTTAATTCTCTCATATTATTAGCATCATATTATTATTTAATTCACTCTCTCCTACTTTTTATTAAATGCACTGTAGCTAATGTGTTGTAATGTAGATGATAGTGATTTTAGGATATATTATTTTATTGTGTAGAAATATTATTTTAATGTGTTGTACTGTAAAATAAAAGTTGGAATGCTGGAGTATTGTAAAATGATATTGTATAATTGATAAAATAGTTTTTTGGGATGGTAAAGTAGAATAGGATGGCATTTTGGAGTGTGAATGCTCTTAGAAATCTAACTGCCCTCTTAGTTTTCCATCAATCTTGGTCAGGGTGTCCATTTCATCAGTTGAAAGTTGAAGCCCCCTCCACGGCCGCACCTTCTTCCAATATGCCTCCTCATCGTCTCATTGCTAGATTTGCAAAACACGTCATCCTTTCTTCCAACATTTCCATTTATTTTCTCCTCTCAGTGTTGTGAAATCATCATACATCCAAACGTTTATTTTCGGAAGTTTATTTTATTATATTAAATTTAGATACAATTTCATATTATATGTTATAGAGTTATATATTAGGGCTCTTATTAAATTGAATCATGTTATTGTATTGACTAACACATACACAAAAAATAATTAAATTTAACCATATGATTTATTTATTAATAAAATTGGATGGTTAGATTTAATTAAAGCACTCTTCTCAAAACCAAATTTAATTTAAAACACCTAAAGAAATATATCTTCTCTTTTGAGATGAGTAGAACTCATGTACTGTTACCCAATATAAAATTAACAAATGATTGAAATATTTGGTATGTGGTAATTTTTAGCTAACGTGACATGCCTGTTGGGTATAATGAACTCGTGCACTTTCCATGACTCTTAACAAATAAATTCTATTCTCTCTCTTATCCTATTCACTATCTCCACGGCTCCAACCTATTTACTCACCAACTTTTTCTCAAGGTTGAGTAAATAATGAATTGGAAAGTGTAGACTGTGGACCCTGATGGATGGTTTTTAAAGTTCACTTCTGTACTCACACTCATCCCCGAATTTAGGTTCAATAAACCAAAGAGAAATACTTGTTTAAAATCAATCGGGTCGTCAACTCACGGTTTCAATTGTTTTCACACTTGTGTTCATGTACACAGTACACACTTATATGCAACAATCACCTCTCTAAACCAATTAAAGCATGAAAGCCAAGCGGAAGTCAGTGATGGATTGTCCAATCCACTACGTTCTTTGTCCTTGCAATAAGGCCAATAGTAGCTCCTTCAAGAAGACTAATAGCAACAACAGATTGTGTCCACGGTTTCTATTTTAATTAGTAACTACCTAGCTAGGCACTCTCTGTTTTTTAGGCCCCACAATATTATATATAATGTTCTTGTGATTGGACATGGTTAATGGTTAAGTAGTCTGTCCTCTTCTATGTCTTTCTAATAATGTAGCATACATTTATGGCATTTAAATAAAATGAATCATCATATATGGCCTATGGGGCACACTGGTGACTGGACACCTTTCGATTTTGATTTTTTGCCTTGATTCGTGAATAAGTACTAAATTATGGGTCAGTCATGTGTAAAGCTCACGTTTTCAAAGCCGTCATTGGAGAAAGAGTAGTTGTTGCTGGTTAGGTAAGCACGCGACAAAATAGGTGACGGTTTTCGGTTCCATTGTTTTTGGTAAAGCTGTTTGGGGTGCGTGTTTCAAGGGCTAGCGGTATTGGCATATTGCCATTGTTTTTACTTTTTATATTATAGGCAGGCATTTTTTTCAACTGTCAAAAATCACAAAATTACATCTATTCTTGACAGTTGGAAATCATCATGATTTCCTCCCCATTTTCCCATTCTTACTACTTACTAGCTCCTCCAAATTTGATGATTTTGAAAAGTTACAAATCATTTTGGATGTTTTTGAAAGTTAATGTGAAATCTTGAACAACCGGCTCTCTTCGTAACTCAACTGTTTGACTACTTATAATGAGTATTTCAGGTCTTGGGTTCGAGAGCTGGTGAGAGAGAGAGTGTAAAATTCAAGACTCTCTCTCTAAATAGAAACTGATTTCATTGATCTCAAAAGTGTACAATCCAATGGATATAAATTACTACCTCTACCCCTATATATACAATTCAGAAGAAGCTAAAAGAGAAAAATAAACAACTCTAATTTGGTGGAAAAATTTGTTACAAGCTAAGAGCATCCACAACAGATGTGGCAAAAATTATGCCATTTTGACACACCAAAGACCTACTTTATTATTTTACCACATCATTTTACAACATCTCAATTATCAAATGTTTTATCATTCAATTCTATACATTAAAATAATATTTTCTACACATTAAAATAATATTTACAACTCATCAATCACAATCAACATCCACCACACTGCTACCAACAACCAACAACCACCACCACACAACCACCACATCCTCCAAAACACAATTCAAAACAGAGAGCCGTTAATCTCTGCCATTGTTGAAAAATTTTAAGGTTTTGGATGTGTTTCTTGCTTTGTTTTGGTTTGTAGGCAGAGAGAGATCTTTGATTGATCAATACCCAGCCACAGCCACGGCCCCACGCTGCCACTGCACCACCACGACCCAAAACTCACTCCCACAAATCAAAACCCCACACCCATACCACCGGACCCCATTACAAATCACCCCAACAATCAACGACACCAACCCAGGCACGATCGCCGCCTTGGCCCAATCAGTCCACCCGATCGTCTGCTTGATCGTGTTGAAAGTCAGATTCGCGCCAACGACGAGCTGGTAAGCAATTCAATTCCCGAGCCCGGTCTTGATGAACCCGCGGGCGAAGAAGAAAGCGAGCGCGATGAGCCATGGGATCGGATCTCCAAAGGCGAAGAACGCGGAAGCAAACGTCAGCGTCTTGGTAAGCACGGAGGCGCCGAGGCCGAGCAGGGCAACAGCGCCAAGAGAAACAGGGAGTGGGAGACAAAGAGACAGAGTGGGGTTTGAGAGGAGAGGATTGGGGTTTGAGGGTGAGACTGACGAAGAGATGAGAGAGAAAGTGGAATAAAAAAAAAATAAAAACTTATGCCACAGCTGTCTGTACAGAGGTAAATTTGTGAGGGTACTGTTCACATATGGCAAAAATAATAAGATTTGGAACATCTGATAAAAGGGGTTTTTTGTGTTTGGTGTACCAAATGTGCCAAATATTTGGCATTTGGCACATTTGGCACGGCTGTTACGGATGCTCTAACTCTCTCTCTAATTAATACACGTGCAATAACCACTCTCTAACTAACTAATCTAGCTGGCAACATTTCTTGAATTAAATGTACAAAATGATCATAATAAAGGGAAATTATTGTGTACTCCCAGAATACCATAAATGCGTACTTCCTCCTCTCACATGAATGGTGGGTCCCACTAATTAAATTTATGGTGGGACCCACCATTAATGTGAGAGAAGGGACTACGCATTTATGGTATTCCAAGAGTACCTAATAATTTTCTCATAATAAGGCACTAATTCAATCAAGTCCCTTAATTCCTTGTTCTCCAATTTTGATTCTGCAATAGCTATATCAGTACTACTACTTGTTGCAATTACATCATGTGACTGTCCTTGTTGCTGAGTGCCACTCTGCCTAGCATGTTGTAGCTTCCCTTGATGTAGACAACACCTTTGCTTGTTATTTTCAACACTCCCCCTCAAGAGCAAAGCTCTTGCTTCTTGATTATGGTTTACATACTTAGGAAAGTGAACAATGTGAGCAAAAATATTTATAACTCCCAATCTAGTTAGCAGCCTTAGAAAACTTTCAACTCTAAGTGCTTTGGTAAAGATATCTGCCAGCTGATGTTGAGTTGACACATAAAAGGTTTTAATGGTCCCATCCAAAACCTTATTTCTAATTATATGACAGTCAACTTCTATGTGTTTGGACCTCTCATGAAAGACTAGATTAGCAGATATATGCAAGGTTGCCTGGTTGTGACAGTACATTAGAACTAGTTTGCTATGTTAAACATGTAAATCCTTCAATAAGTATAGTAACCAAGTCACCTCACATGTGGTTGTGGCCATGGATCTATATTCTGCCTCTGCAGAAGATCTAGAGACCACATCTTGCTTCTTTGACCTCCAAGAGATCAAGGCATCTCCTAAGAAAATGCAATACCTAGTTAAGGACTTCCTTGTATCAAGGCAACCTACCCAATCTGCATCACAGAAGGTCTTGAGTTGCAAATCTGACTCCACAAGGAAAAATACTCCTTGCCCAGGTGTCCCTTTGATGTATTGCAGAATTCTGGTGGCTGCCTTCATGTGTGGTGTTCAAGGATGTGCCAAGAATTGCATGAGTCTATGCACAACATAGGTTATGTCTGGCCTACTCAAAGTCAAATACATCAACTTTCCTATTAGCCTTCTATATTGTCCTGCATCTTCAAGCAACTCTCCATCATCTTTAGCTAACTTCAATTGTTGTTCCATTGGTGTTTTAGCTGGCTTGCAACCAAGCATCCCTGCTTCTTTAAGGACCTCAAGAGCATATTTTCTTTGATTAATGCTAATTCCTTTGGCACTTCTTGCAATCTCCAAGCCTAAAAAGTATTTGAGTGAACCAAGGTCTTTAATTCCAAATTTCTGGTCTAGCAAGGTTTTTAATTTGGCAACACAAGCTTCATCATTGCCTGTGATGATCATGTCATCAACATACACTAGCAATGCAATGAAAGAAGCACCATCTGAATGAACAAACAAAGAGTAATCTGCCTGTGACTGTTCGAAACCAAGCTGCAAAATGGTGGCAAAAAGCTTGGCATTCCATTGACTAGAAGCTTGTTTGAGACCATAAAGCTATGAAGCACGGGTGCATTTCGGGACTCGGGTGCGGGTACGAGTGCGGGTGCGGGACTCGGCAATTTTTGAAAAAGGTGGGTGCGGGTGCGGCGGGACTCAGCGATTAAAAAATTATTAAAAATATTTTTATTTATATTTTAAATATATTGCTAAGCATACTTCTTCACATTATATAAACATATACCAAATTTAAGAGCAATAGTAGATAATAAGTTAATAACTAAAACATGATGTTCATAAAAGCAAAAAAACACAGCAAGCAGCCAAGCACACAAATTTTCTGATTCACAAATTCATTTCTAAGCAATTTGAAAGAGAGAAATCGTAAAAGGGTTTTGGTGTGAGAGAGCACACCTGAAGCCGAGCTCGCAGAGAAGAGAAGAGACCTGAAGCCGAGCTCGCAGAGAGCACAGAGAAGAGAGATAAGGGACGGAGTGAGAGAGAGCGTTTGGACGAAGTGAGAGTATGCGAGAGAGTCCTAGGGTTTTAGGTTAAGTTCAAACTGTGCGTTTCGCACCTTTTTTTTTTTTTTTTTTTTTGAATTTCGGCCTAACTCGGGCGTTTCGGCCTGAATCATAAATTTCGGCGGTTTCGCCAGTTTCGGCCGATACGGCCCGATTTGAGCCGCGTCAGCGCGAATCCGAGAATCCACATGGCAGGACGCAGCCCGACGCAGCACCGACGCGCGGTCAACGGCATCCCTCCCGCATCGCCGCATCCCGCCACGTCGGACACAAGTGTGAGAGGCCTGGAGCCGAGTCCGTGCATCAGAGCCATAAAGAGACTTAACCAATTTGCATACCATAGGAGTGGAAGAAGACTCCCCCTTATTATGAAAACTAGGAGGCAAGTCCATATAAACTTCTTCATCAAGATCACCATGAAGAAAGGCATTGTTAATGTCTAATTGATGTAAAGGCCACCTTTTGCAGAGGCAAGAGCAATAAGAACCCTCACAGACACTGTTTTGGCAACAGGAGAGAAGGTCTCTAAAAAATCCAAACCTTCCCTTTGAGTATATCCATTTGCCACTAATCTTGCCTTATATCTTTCGACACTTCCATCAAGTTTGAGTTTCACCCTATACACCCATTTACACCCAATAGGTCTCTTACCAGGTGGTAAAGGAGTAAGCACCTATGTATAAGTCTTCTCAAGTGCCTCAATCTCCTTGTCCATGGCTTCTCTCCAAAGAGGGTCCTGGACAGCTTGGAAGAAATGCTGAGGTGCTTGAGAACTTTGACTGACAGTCATGAGGTAAGACTGGTATTGAGGTTTTAAATGAGAGTATGACAAGCAATCTGCTATGTCATATGGAGAACCTGAAGCATGAGAGACAACACTAGAATTTGGTGATGTAGTAGCTGAATTGCAAGCATAATCCTGTAGGTAAACAGGTGCTTTGTGAGTTCTGGTGGATTTCCTGATTGGTATAGGTTCTGCTGCAGGACTGGTAGGGATGCAAGGAGAAGATTCTGTCATAACAGCTGGTTCAGATGGTAAAGGATTGGCACCAAAACAAACTAGAGGAGGTAAAGATGATAAGGAACGATACGCTAAAGTATCACAGGAACCATCAATTAGAGCTTCTGGGATGCTAATAGGAGTAACATAAGTGTCCAAGGAACCATCAGAAGAATAAGTATTAACCTCAATAAGAAAAGGATCTGTAAAATCATTAATACCAG
Organism: Notholithocarpus densiflorus; assembly: GCA_030021035.2. Taxonomy (NCBI): domain Eukaryota; kingdom Viridiplantae; phylum Streptophyta; class Magnoliopsida; order Fagales; family Fagaceae; genus Notholithocarpus; species Notholithocarpus densiflorus. Next base: position 784,008 of record JARYZH020000009.1, on the reverse strand, counting down.
TGGCAAAAGGAAAAATGGTTTCATAAAAATGAACATCCCTGGAAAAGAAAATAGTATTGGTTGATAAGTCCAAAACTTTGTATCCTTTAACTCCAAAGGTATAGCCTAAGAAAACACATTTCTTTGCCCTTGGAGCAAACTTGGACCTATTATGAGAGAGAGTAGATGCATAACAAAGGCATCCAAAAACTCTTAAGTGATTATAACTTGGAACATGACCAAAAAGTACCTCAAAAGGTGTTCTGTGATTTAAAACAGAAGATGGTGTTCTGTTAATCAAATATACAACAGCAAGAATGCAATGCCCCCAAAAATGCAATGGTAAATTTGATTGAAATTTGAGAGGGCTTGCTACATTTAAGATGTGTTGATGCTTTCTCTCCACAACAGCATTTTGTTGAGGAGTTTCAACACAAATAAGCCGATGTAAGATACCCTTTTGAGCAAAAAAATTTGTCATAAGAAATTCAGTCCCATTGTCAGTTCTAATACATTTTACCTTTTTAGAAAACTATGTTTCAACCATAGCACAGAACTGTTCCAAGGTGTTTTGGGTTTGGGACTTATGCTTGAGCAAATACACCCAAGTACATCTTGAACAATCATCCACAATGGTTAAAAAATACCTGCAACCATCAATGGTAGAAACAGAAAAAGGACCCCACAAATCACAGTGAATTAAATCAAAACACTCACTTGAAACATTAGAACTAGTAGTGAAAGGCAACCTTTTTTGTTTAGCTAAAGGACATACTTCACAATGAAATTCTTTAATTGCATTGAAAAGAGGTACATTATTATCTTTCATCAAAGCCAACTTGGCATTTGACAAATGCCCCAATCTAAAGTGCCAAATATGTGGCTGAACATTATTTACAGTAATAGCAGCAGAAAAACAAGTTGAGGAGGTTGAAATACTTTCTTCCAGCAGGTATAAGCCATTGAACTCCTTACCCAGACCAATTGTGCTCCAATGAGCAAGGTCCTGGATGAAGCAAAGATTCCCAAAGAATATAAGACAACAAAGGATGGATTTTGCCAACTGACTGACAGAAAGAAGATTAAAGCTGAATGAAGGAACACATAGAACATTATGGAGAATAAGTGTTTCTGAAATGTGGACAGTTCGTATATGTGTAACTTGAACAGTTTCACCATTAGGAAGGTTAACAAAAGTGTTCAAGGTGATAGTGATAGAAGTAAAACAGGACACTAAGTGAACCATGTGGTATGTGGCTCCTGTATCTATGACCCAATCAGAACCACTAAAAGCTTTTCTATCAATTGTTTTAGTAGAGAAAATAGAATGCTTTAGAGTAGGTATAATGAGTGCAAAAGGATCTGGTTCTTCACAATAGCTTTTCTATCAATTGTATCTATGCACTTGTCAATTGTGTGTCCTGACATGTTGCAATGAGTGCAAAAGGGCCTTTCTTTCTTGCCATTACATTTATTCCAATTAGAGTTTCCTTTGGAATTTGCATACATTGCCATTGGATCAGATTGAGAAGAACCAGAACCTCCATGACCAATGTTCTTGTGAGATTCTTCTTTAAGAACTAGAGAATACACCTTGCTCATTGAGGGAAATGGATCAGACATGAGAATTTGACTTCAAAGAGTCTCAAAATTCTCGTTCAATCCCATCAAGAACCTCATGACATAAGCCTTGTCATGAGAAGTACTCAGAATCTTCATTGCTCCACAAATATGAGAAATTTCCTTCTGCAAATTGCAGATCTTAGGTCCATTGCCTTGTGAGAACAAGTTCTTCAACTCAATCCACATATCCCTCGCTGTTTCAAAGTACATGATACTGCTGGATACATCAATGTGCATAGAATTGATCAACCATGAAAGAACCATGGTATTACAACTCTACCAATCCTCATACAAGGGCGAATCAGGATCAGGCATTGGAATCTTCCCATTCACGAATCCAATCTTCTTCTTAGCAGTGAGAGCAAGCACCAATGCTCTAGACCAAGATTGAAAATTCTTCATCCCAAGCAAAGGCTGTGTGACAAGAATATTCCCTGGATTTTCACTAGAACTGAGAAAGTAGGGATTAGGAGCATTGGATTCATGGTTGGAAGTGAGATTTGTGTGTGTGGATTGCATGTTGTGAGGATCAGAGGGAGCATCAGTTTCAGAAGACGCCATTGAAGGACCTTGAAGATGAGAGAAATAACTGAACGAAAAGAAAATTCTAGAAGAAAATATCTAGAGCTTTGATACCATGTAAAATTCAAGACTCTCTCTCTAAATAGAAACTGATTTCATTGATCTCAAAAGAGTAAAATCCAATGAATATAAATCACTACCTCTACCCCTATATATACAATTCAGAAGAAGCTAAAAGAGAAAAATAACTAACTCCTAATTTGGTGGAAAAATCTGTTACAAGCTAACTCTCTCTCTAATTAATACACGTGCAATAACCACTCTCTAACTAACTAATCCAGCTGGCAACATTTCTTGAATTGAATGTACAAAATGATCATAATAAGGCACTGATTCAATCAAGTCCCTCAATTCCTTGTTCTCCAACTAGCTATATCAGTACTGCTACTTGTTGCAATTACATCATGTGACCGTCCTTGTTGCTGAGTGCCACTCTGCCTAGCATGTTGCAGCTTCCCCTGATGTAGACAACACCTTTGCTTGTTATTTTCAACCAGAGAGAAAGAAGAGAGATATGAAAATGAGAAATCTCGAACTGGGTCACTTTTGTTGAATAATTCTTGTCACGTTTATTAATACTACCATTGTGAGTCAAACTATGATCAATATTATGGCAAAGTTAGTTATGAATAATGATGAAGCGAAGGTGGAGGGCAGCAATGCTTGTAATTGTTACAGTGAAATTAATAACACTTCATTCTGGTCAAAACGTATACATCACATGCTGTGGTCGTTAAGAGAAATTTTCAAAAGAAATTATTCATTGAAGTTTGAAAGGGATGAAAGAAATTATGAATAGAGTGGAGTTATAAAGGCTTTTAAAAGTCTTAGATGGGAGATAAAGCAAATAGCTGACAATAATGTGGATTGGTCCACCCTCACCTTACCATTCAGTTCCTTTTTTGTGGAAAAATCTTGTATAGGCCGGTTTCATGAGACTCATGCTTTACTGACATGTGAGTCTCACATGTGTATGCACCAGTCACTTGAGATATTTTCTCATTTTTTGCAAGGTTTAATAGGAACAAGAATAGGGAGGCTGGCTCACCTCTTAGCTACGTGGGCTCTTTTTGCTTGTAATCTGTTCAGTTTGGCCTCGTTAATTAGGTGGTGAAGGCCATCCATATATGAAGATGTCTATGTTTGGCTTGTCTGCTTTCTCTGTTTTGGGTTAGTGGAATTTTTCTTTAGAAACATAAAAAAATGTAATCCATGTCGAAGTTAGAATATTTTAAAAGAATGATCCAGAAAATCAAAAAGAAAAGGAAAAGGGTTATATATAAGAGATGGTTTTCCTTAAAAAAAAATTGTTGGAGAATTATTATGCCTCTTGGGTTAGAAACTAGAAAGGGAATTGCAAGGTAAAAGTAAAACTTCATTTGTTAAATGAAATGTTGAAACATTGATGTGAGATGAAAATGTACATGAAATATTAAATTATGATAACGACAACGATGGTGATTCTTTATAACAGATAACTCAGCTAAAACTTATGAGTTGTAATGTATCAAGTATTCACCTACATATTTCCTCCCATTCCCAAAAAAAATGCAAAAAGTTGATCTAAAAGCATGCATAGTAATATAGAAATCAAGCAAAGAGCGTCCTACTTTAGATAGAAAGAATTAAAGTAGAGGACAAACAGAAAAGACAATTAAGTCTTAGGCTCCTTTCTCACCCACATAGCACGAGTCTTTGGCCGTGAAGATGAAAATGCACGTGTCCTAGTATGTCTACTAAAGGACATAAAAGAATTAGAATTCTCCTGAAATTGAGTTAAAAAACTCAAAACTTTTAATAACTCTCCAAACAAAGGTGTAGATCCTTGAGAGGAAACCTGTGACCGTTTGGACAATTGCTTATGAGGATACAACTTAAAGCAATTAGGACGAATGTGTCCAGAAATACTACAATGGTAACAAACATGAGGTCTAACAAAGGATTTAGAATTAGCCAAAATAGTTTTGGATTTCATACCTTTATTACCTTTCTCAAATTGAGGCACAAAGACAGTCCTTGATCTAGAATCCATGGAAGAGGGGCGGCCGGAGGAAACAGCATATCCTAATCCAGTCTTATCAAAACTAGGCTTTTGAGCACTAAAGACCTCATCAAGCTTTGCACTAGACATCCTCTCTATTTGAGTTCTAGCTTGACTAAGCTCAACTTCAAGATTCTTGACCTTCTCTTCTAATGAGGTGTTCTCCACAACAAGAGTCTCAACTAACCTTGTAGTCTCATCTAGTTTGACTAATAAATCAGCTTTTTCAGTTTTTACCTCATTAAGCTCTTTTCTACAAAGATGAGAAGTCTTTTCAGATTTTATGAATTCAGTGCATAGCTTATCATAGGCTTCCTGAAGGGTCATCTTCTTAGGTATTTCATGATTAGAAGAATCCTTACTGTCACTAGCACTTTCTACAATCACCTTATCGATTGAGGCAGCAAAGACCATAATATGACTACATTCACCCACATACTCATCAAAAGAGTCATTTTCAGTGTCACTCCAAGTAGCAACCAACCCTTTATCTTTTGACTCCTTGGTCTTTTCATTCATGAGGTAGTTTGGGCACTCTATCCTTATATGACCAAAACCTTTGCACTCATGGCATTGGATAAGGGGTTTCTCATTCTTGCCCTTCCTTGAGGATTTAGATTTCTTAGGAGGTTTGCCCTTATCCTTTTTCCTAAATTGAAGAAGCTAGATAATCTCATCAGTGATGAAGGTTAGATCCTCATCCTCATCATCACCTTCATCTTCATCTTCAAAGTCCTCAATCTCTTCCTCTATACTCTTAAGAGCCAAGTTTTTACTCTCTCCACCTTTTCCCATTGAGCCTAATCCCATCTCATAGGTTTGAAGGTTACCTACAAGCTCAGTCAAAGGAATTTGATCAATTTCCTTTGCTTCTTCAATGGCAGTGATTTTGGCATGGAATCTTTCAGGTAAGGACCTAAGGATTTTACTAACAATTTTGGATTCTGCAATACATTCTCCAAGGTTGAAAGCAGAATTCACAATATCCTTGAGTTTAGCATAGAACTCATCAAATGTCTCATCCTCCTCCATCCTTATTTCTTCAAAGCTACTAGTGAGTCTTTGAAACTTCACAGTCTTTACTGCCTTGATACCTTCATAGGTGGTCTCAAGAATGGTCCATGCTTCCTTGGCAACTTCCGTGGATGATATTTTCTTGAATTCTTCATTGGTCACTCCACAAAACAAAGCATTCAAGGCCCTACTATTGAAATTTGCCACTATGATTGTTGCATCATCCCAATCCATCTTCGCTTCCTTTGGCTTAATCCAGCCAACTTCAACAGCTTGCCGTACCTGTTCACCTAGAGTCTGCAAAAAGACTTTCATACGAACTTTCCAGTACGTATAATTAGTGCCATCAAATAAATGAGGAATCAAAAGAGATTGTCCACGATCCATGACAACGGGGGTCAAGGATCACACTCAGGAAATTAATCCAATCAGAGTGTACCCGCTCTGATACCACTTGTCAGACTGTGTGCCTTACCAATCCATCCAACCACCAATTGGTGAAGGATGAGGGGGCACAAATATTTTATAGCATTCGATCGCGACCAAGCTCATTGGTATTGAAGCAAATTGTGAAATCCCTCACAATCCCTCCCTCACAATGCGACTCCAACGACTCGAACCTATGACCTTGGCTCTGATACCACTTGTTGGGAAATTTAGACCCCGGTTGATAGAATTAACAAATTTTAAACCCAAGTTGTTAATTAGGTTTATTATGAATAAATCTTGTTAAAACAAACAAACATCAATATCATGTCAATAATTGAATGCAGCGGAAAAGTAAATAAGACAAGATATGGTGGCCCAGGAAAACCAATGAAACAAACTAGTTTCACAGTAAAAAACCTAGGGGGAAACCTTCCCGAAAAGAAATCCACTATAATGAAAAGGAGTTTCAGATCTAGTACAAAACCTTTGTCCCTAGATTCCACAATCCCCGTAGATGAACTCACAGCAAAAACCTTCTACCGCTTTAGAACCTCTAAACTCTTCAGTATATGAACACCACCCTTTGATGATGCACAAATCCAGTACGTGACTAATCAATTGCCCGGATCCAAGTACGCGACTTAAGCACCAACTTGAAGAAGATGTTGGTTGCAAAGTTCTTCACTTCATCAACAATGAAGATCAAGAAGCACTTGGTTACAAAACCCTAAGGCACAAAGACGCAGTAGCTTCTTTCAAAGAGAATAAGGCATCGGTCACCTTTTGCATATGTTCTCCTTTTTATTCTCTTTCTATTTTCTTTGTATTCTCTTATGTGACGACCTCTAAAACAAGCCTTATATATATCTAGGATTGTGAGAAAAGAAACCATACACATACATGTCAGCATGGGCTGAAAATCAGATATGAAAATCTGAATTTCGTAAGGCTTAGTAAATCTCGATCGATCGAGGAGGTGTTGAGCAGGTGTCAAGGGGACAGGAGATATCTCGATCGATCGACCAGGTGTTGAGAAGCTATCGAGATTGCGATAAGAAACAGCCTAAGAGCTCGACAGATAGCCAGGTGTCGAGTAGCTATCGAGCTTTAAAATTCAACACTTTCTCACTTGATTCTTGGACAGATTTGCATGTTTTCAACACTTGATCTTGAAACACAGTTTCTTAAAGTATTAAACACATCCTAGATCTACCCAAATACAAGTAAAGTGCGTTTTGTCAAAGGATAAGTCAATTACATAAAATAGTGACATATGTTCCTAACAAGTGAAACACATATGTCCTAACATGCTGGGTTCCCATGGATCACTATAGCCACTACCCCCTTCCCTTTGTGGTTGAGTAGGGGGTTCCTCTGCACTTCGGGCTCCTTTTGAGTGAGCTCTAGGGTTCCCTCTCTTAGCTTCTTGTGAAAAAGCCTACGGAGGGTCCAGCAATCCTTGGTGGAGTGCTTGACATAATTATGAATCCTGCAAAACAAGGGATTCTTCCTTTCTTCCTCAGTTGGTGGCCTGGATACGGTAAATGGCCTAACAATTCCATCTCTAATTCATTTGTCCAAGACATGGTTCAATTCCTTTGTAGTACATGGGATTACTAGTGGTTCCTCAAAAACCTTCCCTTCAGGCCTCTTCCTTTTCTCTCCCACTGATGCTGTCATGGCCTGGGGTATTGGCACCCTCTTTGTTCTCATAGTCTGTGCTGTCCTTCTAGTTCTTAGTAGCAGGTCAGCAAACTAAGTGATGCACAAATTTTCGAGGTTGAGCTTGTAATCAAAGAGCATGTTGGATATGCAGGTCTCCATAGCAGTCTAGAGAAACATTTTCAAATCTTTTGATGAACTGAACAGGATCCTCTCTAGGCCTTTGCCTTACCATTTGAAGGCTTTGGAAGGTGACCTTGTCCTCATCGGGGTAATACTTTGCACAGAACCTCTCCATCATTTCGTCCCAGGTCTTAATGGACCCAGGCCTTAGCGTGGTGTACCATGTATATGCTCTGTCCACTAGGGGCTTAGCAAACTCCCTTAGACACAGTTTCTGTCCCTTGCGTAAAGGCCCATAGTGTGAATAAACCTACTCACGTGTTCCATAGCACTTCTGTTTCTTCCATCAAAAGGATGGAACTTCAGGGGTTCATATCCTTTGGGATATGGCTTGACTAGGAGCTCTGGTGAGAATGGGGGATCCTGAGAAAATTGCTTGGAGATCCTCGAGAGTTTTTCCCTTTCCTGCTCCAAAAGGGCATTGACATCTGCTAGCGTCAGGTATTGGGGGTTGGCTCCCCCTCCTACTGCTGACCCTCCCTCTGGTTGGGCTCTATCCTGGTTGACCATAGGGGGGACATTGTCCCTGATTTCCTGTGTCCTACCCTCTTTGAGGAGGCGGATTTCTTAGTGCAAATCCTTCAGCATTTCTGCCATTCGAGCCACGGGGTCTGGCTCCTGTTGATCATGTCGTGCAACTCCTTGGCCCACAGAGACGTTCTCGACTCAGCATTAAAAGCTCCTAAAAATAAAATACATTAAAACAAAATCGGTTCAAATTGACAACCAACCATTAAAATATGTTCAAATCTTAATTCGATTTAATGAGGTGAATCCAATCACCTCTACAAATACAAAGTGCACTCGGAAGACATTTTCAGAATGCCTAGGTGCTTGATGTGTTATACTTATACCATCAGTTTTTACGTACAGCAATAGTCACCTTATTAAACTTAAAATTGTCTATACAAGTTTTAAAGAAATTTTTTTTTTTCATATCTTTATTCTTCTACATTATATATTACTTTTATAGTTGCAGATCTAAAAAAATCATATGAAATTAGGGGGATGGGGATTTCACTTCAAGCATACAACTAAGTGCCAATGAAAGTCATTTAAGAGAGAATTGAGAATAGAGGGTAAAGGGGGAAGGAGAGGGGAGGGTAATAGTTATCTCTTTCCCTTATTTTTAAATGGTTTAAAATTTAAGAATGGGAATCTATATATTACTAAAAGCTGAAGCGTGACATTTATTGCTGCTGAGCTCCTGTTGCGCCACCTCATCGCCACGTCATTCGTCACATAATTATTATTTATTATTTATTCCTATTCTTTTTACAAAATATATATATATATATAAAAATAGATTATTGACTTTACATATTCATCTTTGTCAGTTTTAACATCTATATATATTTCTTTTTTATTTCCAATTTTCCTATAATTTTTTTTACATTCACTTATTTTTTAAATATTTACACTTTCTTCAACCTTTCTTCTTCCCTTATCTTTTCATCTCCCCACTACCCTCTACTTTAATATTGTTATTAATATTTCCCTTCATCTTCCTTTATTTGTCTCTTCTTATCCCTTCACTCTTACTATAAATTTGTCACTCTTTTCCATTTTTTGCATAGTTTTTTCTCACAAAAAATGTTCTCTCTCTCTCTCTCTCTATGTTTTGGTGGATTTTTATTTTTTATTGCATCTCTGCTTTAGGTTGATAAATTTTTGTGTTTTTAAGAACTCTAATTTAGGTTGATACGATTTAGTTTTATATTTTAAGTTATTATTATTATTATTTTGCTCTTTGATTGTTAAATTTTATCCGATTACATTATAAAAAATTAAAGATAGTAGATAAAAATAAAATAGTATTCCATTACATAGCATAATTTGGATAATTTAGTGTTTATTGTTATATCTTTTAATTTTTCTTTTTTTTTTCTTCTCTTCTATTTTACTCAATATTGAAATTCAACCACAAAGAAAAGATGGAGTTGATTCGTCATTGGGTATCTTACAGGGGGCAGACACTTGCTAGAACAGGTTTGATAATGATGAGTTTTGTGGTCTATCCTTAACCATAATTGTATATATATTTCAACTTATACTATGCGCTTCTATCAATATGTTTGTGCCAGTGAGAAGGATGATGTACTATAAGCAGGCTTTAGAACTTCAGTGCTTCCTGGAATTTGCTGATGATGATGGTCAGTAGTTTCTGTCACAGATACTAATTTTGATTCTAAACTAATTCATTCAACTTTTGGTTCCAACATATTTTAAAAGTTGATGCTATGGCAAGACATTTTTAATGATCTATTCATTGTTTTCTTTGCAGCTATTCTTGGTGGCTATCGGAACTTTGAGTTATATGATGATCATCATAAGGCATTTCAAGATCGTGCACAAGCCCTGGCTGATCTGAAATTTACATATGTTGTTTCTTGCCAGGTTGTGGCTATGATTAACAATTTTCAGATTTTACTACACCCGAAATTCCCTATTCCTGATTTATCTTTCGTAATATATTTGTACTCATTTTTTTTTAACATTTACACTTTCTCCAACCTTTCTCCTTCTCTTTACATTTTCATCTCCCCAAACATTCTAATTTGATATCACTCTTCCTCTTTCTTTTTATCTTCCTTTATTTTGTTTCTTTTTATTATCATCCTCTTAGTATAAATTTGTCATTTACTCTTTCATTCTTTACATATTTTTCTCTCACAAAAAAATGGTTATTTTCCACTCTTTCTCCCTCAATTTTTTGATGGATTTTTATTTTTATTTTTCTTGCATCTCTATTTTAGCTTGATAAAGTTTTGTATTCTTTAAAACTCTATTTTGGTTGATGGGATTTAGTTTTGTGTTTTAAGTTTTTTTTTTTTTTTTTTTTTTTTATGACTTTGATTGTTAAATATTATCATATTGCATTATAAATAATTAAAAATAGTATATAAGAATGTGCTATTATTATATTACATAGAATTATTTGGATAAGTTAGTGTTTATTGTTATGTATTTTATTTTTATTTTTTTTCTCATACCATTTTATTTAACATTTAAATTCAGCCACATCCCCCATATATATCATTAAATTATTTATATTTCCACTATTTTTTTATTTAAAAAAAATTTAAATATAATATTTTGCTTAAATTAAATAAATAAAATTGTCCACATTTAGTGGAGTAATGCTAGGGAAACACTCATTCTCACACCCAATGCATCAAAGGAAGAATGAAATACAAAACAAATCAAGTTAGAAACACTAAATTAAAAAAAAAAAAAACTAATAATGCATATTTAATGTCATAGAATCATCATCAAAATTTGAAAAACGATAGGTTGCCGAGAGAGAGAGAGAGAGATGGTATAGAAAAAAAACCAATACAAAGTAATAAAGAGTAGATATAAAAAAAATAAAAAATAAAAAACCAAATGTCAATTAGTAATCATTGATTGGAAAACAAAAAGGTTGCAAGGAGAAGTAAAAAAAAAATAGAGATTACAATGTGGAGAACATTAAAAACTTTACAGTGTAGTAACATAAACCGTTAAATTCACTTAAAAAATTAAATTAACAATTGACAATTAAATACAATCATAGTACTAAATTTAAATTTAAAACTAATCAAACTCTAACTATAGAAACCATATTAATCATAACTAAAAAATAGATGTTCTCTGATAGTAGTAGAAATTACATAAGAGATAAAGTTAGGAAATTTTCATACACTATTACTTTCGAAAATCTAATGAACAATGCTACCTCTCATTTATCGTCTTTGTTATGCAAATCATTAGTTAGTAAATATATGATAATGGTAAGAAGCATTACAAATGAGACCACTAAAAAAAATATATAAAATCAATTAGCCACTATCATTATGGAGTAGTAGTCTAATTTTACGCATCCAAAAAAGTGGAATATATAGAGTTTTCTTAGTTTTTTATTAACTTAAAAACTAATGAAAAACCAATGGTTAATAACTAAAATTATAGTTTAATAAAATATTTAATGAGACCATCCTAAAAAAATTATCACGTGCAACGCGTGGGTATACGACTAGTTATAATAATAATAAGTGTGAGAAAAGGGTCTTGATATCAATTCCCTTTGATTTTAAGAGCATTCTCATTTAATAATAATGACTAAACACCCATAAATACATCGCACATCAAGCTCAACACTTTAACATTCACAAATAGCAAATGAATAGTAATTCAATACCTCCATTGAGTTACTGTTCATCAACAAAGTTATATTAATATATATATTTATATATATATCAATTTTTATTCTCTCTCTTGATCATCTCGATGTACTTTTTGTATTTGATGAATAGTAAAATAACAAAAGTAGAGTTTTTTTTTAAGTCAATCTAGCTAAAATTGCATTGAGCCTAATGCTAATGTTGATGTTTTAAAATTACATAAGTGGAGGATAGGGAAAGTGAAGGGTCATATACATTGACAATTATGATCCTTGTTTGCTAATATTATAGAAATAGATATCTCTCGCATCTTCCTCCAAATTCCCTCAATTTTCTTAAACCCTTCCCCCTCTCCTTTAAAAAAATCCAAACTATTTCATTAAACCCTCCAAATCATCTTCCCTTTACTCCCCCCCCTTCATCCAAGACACTCTTAAGTTTCAAATAAAACTCATTAAACCGATAAGTTTACATTTACGAAAGTCAAAAAGTGGATTAGGGCCGAGTGTTTTTGTAGTTTTTTCATGAAACTGGCATTACTTATGTTAAGACAATTATATAACCTTAACAAACTTACCTCTAAAGCTACTTAAAATTAAAATGGCAATTTTTAAACGTTTTCAAATATATCTTTTTACCTAGGGTCCGTATATAATTGCAAATTTGATTATATTGCGTTTAACCCTGTGTTTAGATGGAGAGAGATGAGTGAAAAAAATAAAAGTGGTTAGAATATGCTTAAAATTAGTATATGTCGGACACCTTCCCTTCTCCCCTTACCTCATTTTCCTCAATTTCAAACAGACCCAAGAATAAATCCTTAAACCTTGAAATTCTAAAACCGGCCTTAACCATAAACTTCAAACACTAAACCCTTTTCTTCTCAAAAAAAAAAAAAAAAAAAAAAAAAAAAAAGCACTAAACCCTTTCTCAATACAATGACAGTAAAGGCACTTTCTTCATTGATTGATGCTCACCTCATTATGCTTGCATGAATATTGAGAGTTGGATTTAAAGTTGATGTCATAGGTTGCTATTGAATCCTATTAAGTTTTAAGCAATCTGTTGGCCAAAGGCCACGAGAAATGCTTCTCTTAAAAAAAATGGTTTGCCTAATTTGTTGAATTTAAGCATTTATAAAAATCAACATTAAATGATGTTTGAATCCTTATTGGAAGCTGAGATTTGTGCAAGGTATATGTGTTGGTTTAACATTTTTAGGCTTTTCATACTTATTTTTGCACAGTGCACTTAACATGGGCTCATTGGTCCCTCTTGTGTCCCAAGCCCATTTGATAGACTAAATGAGCCCAAGATTAGTGAGAAATGACCATGTGTTGGGTCTTTCCTTTTACGTATGAGCTTGGTCCATAGTCCACACAGCAGAAGGAAAAAGGTATTGCATAATGCTTGGATTAAATTTTAATGCTCTGTTTGTAAAATATTTTCAAGTATTTGGTATAATAAGTAAAAAAATTTCAAACAAACCACCAAAATCGGTGGCTCATCCACCAAAGACCCTAGTGCCAGAAGTCCAGTGAGTCAATGACCGAACTGCCGAAATGGTGGCTCTGGTAACCATTGTCAGAGCGGTGTCTTCGATGGCTGGACAACTATCACCAGTGGTCAAAACGGTGTCTTCGGCCATCGGACTGCCAACATCAATGGCTAGAATGGTGGCTTCAATTATCAGATCTCTGACATCAGTTGTCGGAGTGGTGGCTCAAGTTAATAGACTGTTGACATTAGTTGCCCAGCCCATCGGATTGATGACTTAGCCACTAGATAGGGAGAAGAAGTTAAAGGTAAAACGTTTTATAACTTTTTATAAAAAAAAATTACGGTCAACATAAAATATTTTACAAGTTTGACCACACTTTACATGCAAAGAAAAAAATTACTTCAAACCTCAATTTAATTGTGGTGGCCGCGAGCCTTATGGGCCTGACAAGGCCACTTTTCCTAGTTAAGCCTCACCACCTGAATTATTTGATCTTTGGGCTGGGCCATGTGGGCCCTCAGTTATGCCATTCTTGTGTGTTGCAGAGGCCAAACTCAAAGTCATGGGCTAGAATTTTTCTGAGCCCATTTTTTGAGTTAATCTCATAAACCACCTTGTCGGGTCTTGTTATAACTTGGACTGGATTTTGTCAAAGACTGGTCTGGTGGGCCTTGGGCTTTTTTGCATTGTTTCCACCCAAAAAAAAAAATACCCTTTAACAATGTGTCCTCCACCTTTCGGGTCTTTACTCTGCTGTATTCAAGAACCAATTGTTCTTTGAGCCAAAAATTTTCCATCATACCATATTGAACTAAACTATATGTATAGCTCAGACACCTAGCCTGCCTATTCATTCTAATTCTGATCCCTAGTTTTCTTGTGGTTTATGTTTAGAGGCTAATTTTAATGTATTTAGTTTTCAAAAAACTTGGTCTGAGCTCGATTATTTTGGAAGGTTATGCCCTTTGGCTTCAACATGAACTATTAATTTCAAGATCTCTATTGTAGTACTTTAGTTGGGGTCTGTAGAAGGGTCAACACTCAACATGGTATCTGTGCAATATTCTACTACATTGAACTTGACACAATATAAACACATGCTCAGAATTTGTTACATGTCCATGTTGTGTTAGGTTCAATGCATACGAGCACTAGATCCAAACCTTGTTCATCATAGAAGACATCAATTTCCAACTAGGTAGTTTATTAGTAGATTGATAGGTGTCCTCGTGAGCAAATTAACTGGCGAGCACTCCAGCACATTATGCTGGTAAGGGCACAACTTTAAGAGGAAGAGTCCTCTTTTTCTTATATCGGGTAAAATTTGTACTATCCTTAAATCACTTAAAACAAAAAGAACTTACAATCGTTTTACCATTCCTTATGAAACAAACACTTTACCAAAATACTGAAATGAATTTGTGTCTGTTTAATAACAGTTTATTTAGTTTTTTGCTAGAAATTTTTTGCTAAAAGTACTGTAAATAAAATGCAACAACTAAATAAAATAAATAAGTGACTCACGTAACATGAGACCCTAAGAAAAATAAGCAATAAATTGGCTTATAAGTGCATTCCAAATGGGATTGTGTCTAGCTTATTTAATTAGGTTTTAACTTTTAGTTTTTATGTATAAATTTTTAAAATCTTACCTTTTTTTTTTTTTATAATTACATTTTAGCACATTTTGGCCACAAAGAAAAGAAAAGAAAAAAACTAAATAAACTGATTTCAAAGCCGTCACGCATACTGAACACACGTTAGCAAAGTGGACTTGCTCAGCTTATAAAGTCCAACTTGGATAAAGTTAAAACCTCAACAAATCTAAACAATGGGGTGGCGCCACGTATTGTTTTTGCCGTCGAATTTTCGTTAGCAATAAGATATGCTTGCTGTCTGTGAGAGGAACTAGGGATGATTCTGTCATTTTCGTGATATCCGAATCAATTGTCTGTGCCGACCACCGCCCACATGCGCCGAACCTCATATTCTCGGTTGCTTTTTGTGTTTTTTAGTGTGTGTTTGAATTCTAATGAAAAATTAAAATTATTTTACTATACAGCTTATTTTTCTCTTATTTATGAGCTTCACTATATTTTTTGGTACTATTTATGGGCTCCACTATACTATTTCAATTAACTTTTGCCTTTATTTACAGTACTTTCAGCAATAAGTTTTCAGTTTCAGCAAAATAAGAGGTATCCAAACAGACCCTTATTTAACATTCCATGATAATAAAAAGTCATTGCGTCTAATCACTCGGAGCCAACGTAAACGACTCTAATTTTTCTTTTTCTTCTTCTTTATTATTATTATTTTTTTAAGTTATTAATAATAATATTTCAAGATTTCTTACCTATTCAAGCTATTAGAACTCTACCACACCACACCCTTAGTACGATGATCACTCCACAAGTATAAGTACTTGTGAAGTGTGGGGACAAGAGCTGAGATTCAAATCTCTAAGAGAGAGCTTCACATACATAGAATTTCTATCTTTTATAAAAATAAAAAATAAAAATTAGAACTCTCTAAAAAAAATTACAGTATTTATATTAAATGTGTTACAAATTTTAGCTTTTACTAACTCAAAAAATTATTTTATCTTTTTTAAATATCTCATTTTACAATACACTAAACATCAAATACTATTTTTTTACCACTTCATTTAAATATTCTTTCTTTTACCACTCAAGTCTCTCTTCCTCTCCTTCTCAAAAAAAAAAAAAGTCTCTCTTCCTCTAACTTTAATTTAAATAATATTTTTTGTGTGTAGTTTACCATAGATAGGTGTTAAAATTTGTGATTTTTGACACATTTGATGTAGTGAGTATTTTAGTGTTTTAGCTATTCTAGCACAATTGATATGAAGGCTTACAAACAAAGCCATTATGGAGTTTGATCCCCATCAGCTCCATGGAACATCCATAAGAAATGCCATTAGATTCGACGGTTCCAAATCAAAGCATATGAACTCCTTTTTAGTTTTTACAGTTCAAGTTATGATTAATTTGGACCCACCCATATGAAATTTAACTCTCATTAATTCATAAGCAATCTATGTGGTTTGATTTGCACGATCTTTCTAATTGGATTTTGATCTTGACATGATAGTGAGATTGACAAACTAAGGGTGTAGTGTTGGTTTGGTATAATTATTTTTTTTTTCGTTTGTTTTACTTAAAATATAAACTATGCCAAAGTGTTTTTTTTTTAATTAATTTTTAGAATCATGCAAAAGTGTACTCCTATAGTAAAAAAATTATACATAAATAAGCTAAATAAGTTAAAAAGAATAAATGGGTTCAAGTTAGTTCAACTGGTAAAATCTCTTATAGTTAAATAAATGGGATAATTACACATAACCCACCTGTGGTTTGGGCGAAAATCACTTTGCCTACCCGTGGTTTGAAAAGTGTCACTTAACCCACTTGAGGTATGTTCCGTTTGTTTTCCGTAACCCACCTCTATTAAAATTAGGGGTAAATAGGTATTTTTGCTCACATTTTATATCTCTTTCCTCCCAAAACAAAAAATAGAACAAAAATGCAAGAGAAACAAGATCAAAATTTGGTATTTGTCTCTCTCTCCATTCACACAAATTTTGAACATGAAGAACCCACCAAAGCCATCACCACCACTACCACTTAAACACCACAGAATCTCGAAAAAAAAAAAAAAAAAAAAAAAAACTACAACACCGGCCACCACCACCGAACCACAACCACCCGCAAATTACTTGCCACCACCACTACAGCATTAACACATCACAAACCCAAAAATTCCAACAAAATTTCCAACCCACAGAACCACAAACAACCACCAAGATCCACACCCATTGCCACTGCCAAACCCACCGCCGAATCACCAGCCACCACTGCCAATCAAACACCACGACCCAAGACTAATCTTCAAAACCCAGAAACATCGATCAAACCCAAGACCCACAACCCACACGATATAACCATCGATCAAACCAAGAAACCACAAAAACATCGATCTAAACCCAAGACCCACACGATATAAACCCAGAAACGACCAATCTTCAAGCCATCGCTGTTAGTCTTCTAGCCTCTGTCGTCGCCTTTGCCGTTGCCATTGCCACCGAGATAGACTTGGCTGACATGGGAGAGTCAATTACGACGACGTTTGGAAAAACCCAGATCCAACCCAACATCATGCTCCTCCTCAAAACCCAGACCCAATCCAACACAGTGCTCCTCCTCAAAACCCATACCCAACCAACACAGCCAACTCGTGCTTCTCCATAGTCATCACCCAAGCCACCATGACCCAAAGCTACCGACGATCTGAACTGGAGTGTGAGAGATGAGAGAGACATGGACAAAATAGAGAGAGAGAGGGGCAGAAAGAGCGTGAGGAATAAATTTTTGTGTGTCTCAGAGAGTGAAAGACCTTTCAACAGAGTGAGGTTAGTGAGGTCGATTTCAAGCTCAGGGGTTGGGTTCACTGCTTCCGTGTCTCACTGTGATATTCTCTCTCTCTCTTTCTCTCTATTTGTGTGTCTGCGTGAGGAATAAATTAATGTATTGAGAAGAAAATAAGTTAATGGGATAAGTAAAATTTTCATTTTGTGTTATTTTCTTTTGAGTGTGTTACAAAAATATAGTTTGTGATTTATTGGAGTTCTTGAGACAAGTTTCTAAATTCTTACAAATAGCATCTTTTGATCTTATTTTCTCTTGTTTTAGTGTCTTTTTTTTTTTTTTTTGGGAGGAGAGAGATATAAAATATGAGCAAAAATATCTATTTACCCCTGATTTTAACAGAATTGGGTTACAGAAAACAAACAGAACATACCTCAGGTGAGTTAAGTGATACTTTTCAAACCACAGGTAGGCAAAGTGATTTTCGCTCAAACCACAGGTGGGTTATGTGTAATTATCCCTAAATAAATTGAAACTCTATAAATTAAAAAAAAAAATAAACAAGCACTTAATAATGTGGTCTGAGTGTATACACAGGAAGTCTCTTGCGGCCAAATATTCAGCTAAAAAATTTAAGCGCCAGAGAATCGTGGGGGATATCAGATTGTAATAATGTCTCCAAAACTTATTACTATTTCTTTCTTTTTCTTTTTTTTTTGGTCGGAAGTATTTTATGGTCTCAATGTTTTCGCAGCTTCAGAAATGACCTCCTGAATCGATGGATTTACAGATATGCCCTATACACTTGAAGAGTCTGATGAATTAAATCAGCAAGGAAAAAAAAAAGAGGAAGGTGAATAGATGGTTAAAAATTAATAATAATTAATGGAGGGATAGTTTTCTGTATTGTGAATAATTCTTAGGTACTTTCGGAGTACAAAGAATTGTGCTCTCTCTTCTCACATTTATGATAAGATTCACTTATTAAATTCATGGTAGGGTCCATCATAAATATGAGAGTAAGGAGCACCATTTCTTTATATTTTGGAAGTATCTAAAAATTTTCCTGTATTGTTTATAACTTTTGCTGGTTATAGAAAATTGATTAAATAGAGAGAAAATGACACAAATAAAGAAAGAAGAATGATTAAGCAAGGATTATATAAAATAAATAAACACGAAAAAAAAAGCCTCAATTGCAAAGAAAGAGAAAATAAAGAAAGAAAACCTTGAGGCTTGTGTGCTCCTTCATTAAATTGCAAAGGTCATGACTTTATACATTAGAATTTGACAAAGTTGCTCCAAAAAAAAAAAAAAAAGAAAGTAGTCTAATCAAATTAAACAATCAGGATACAATAAAATACTAGTAAAAACATTCATAAAAAATAATACTAACAAAAAGGATACCTAAAATTACAAATAAAATATAGCAACTTACTTGATTCAACCTTTACGAAAAAAGAAGAAAAGTGATATAGAATAGAATCATGTCCCCTACAAATAATATAAGGATAGTAAGGGGATTATGCAACGCTCATATATTGTAATTCTCTATGCATAAAAAAAAAAAAAATTTCATTAGTTTCATATTGAAGTATGATATTCTAAGATTTAAAAGCTAATCCTATGCTTCTCCTTCTTTTGATCATCACGTCCCCCCTTTTTTAGGTCATCATTTGTTTGTGATGCGCCCATTTTTTCAACTCACCTTTTATATTGATAAAACCATTTTACCCTTAATGTGAATTGTGAAATTCAAATATAACCCTAAATGGATAAACTTTTTTTTTCTCTCATTCTTTTAAGGTATAACTATATTTTATTTAATTTAAAGCAAAATACTAATTAAAATGCACTGATAGGATAAATGAGGATTAGAATCCAAGTAATTTGTATGAAGGAGGTTAAACAATATCATTGAAACATGACAAAACTAAGCTATGTTTGGTTAGACTAAAATTGATTTTTGGAAAATATTTTTCACATTTACGGGTGTTTTGAGCGACTAAAAATGTTGTTTAATCTAAAATTGTTTTTCGATTGACCATAAAATAAAGACATTCATGACGGAAATTGGTTTAGGCTTTCATCTTCCACTTTCCACCTTACCCAAAACTCACCAACCAAACCTTCACCTCCCACCCCTCACTAACACCCCCGGTCTCTAGTGACCAACCATCACCGTTGACCGTCAGTCCTTAATCACGATTTTTTTTTTTTAATTTAAAATTTTAGTTTTTTTTATTATATATGTGCTCGGAGGGAATGGCTCACCTCCAGTTTGGAAGTCTCCCATTTTCTCCCGTTTTAAAACCGATGAGCGACACGTGGCAAAGACACAATCCAAGAGTTAAAAAGAGAGCACGTTAAATACAACTTTTGTCTCGCCTAACTCCTAAGAAGTCTAACCCCTCTTTATCTCTCCCCAACAAGCCTCTTTATTCCTCTCCATCACCATCGCCACATGAGCATCAGATGCATTGAAATTAAAGCTTACTGGAGAAGAAGGGGCAAAACAGGACAATGGATTAGGAAATTAAAAAGAGCAAAATATCTTAGCGGATTTATGGGAAGCAAAGCAAGCTATACAATGTGAGGAAGGTAGGTGTGCAGTTTACCATTGTTGGCCTTAACTCCACCTTCTCTTGGACGGAAGCTAATGGGGTTGCGGCTAAGTACACCACTCAAGTCCTTGTCCAACATGCCAAGAATGATATAAATTCCCCAAGCACAGACTCGCATCTTGTCCATTTTGGGGTTTTTTTCTTAAAAAATAAAAATAAAAAATTCTTCTCCCTAATCAAATTGTATTTCTTATTTCCTTTCAGGTTGTGGAAATTTTTGATTTTGTAAAATCTTTTGAATTGTTTTTCAATTAGATGTTAATGTTATGACTGGTTTTGTGGTAACATTGCCAGTGGGTATATTTGTATTAAAAAGATCTTTTGTACCATTGATGCTCTGAAACCCAAGCTGTATTATTTTTAGCCTAACACCATGATAGCCTGAGAAGGTGTCCAACCATCTCCACTACCCCATAAAATGTTCTCACCATAAGACCCTTTAGAGTTTAGAGTGCTTCAAAGCACAGTTGGATCGCCTTTGGTTAGTTTACCATTGTGCATAGCGTGTAAGTTTTGCATCCCACACCAATGATTGGAGTCCAAGTGCTAAACGAGCTGCATTATGAGGATCCAAAAGTATGGGGCTTGTTTTGCCCTGTTTTCTCCCGCAAGCTTTAATTTCAATACCTTTGATGCTCATATGGCTGTGGTGATGGAGAAGAAGAAGAGAGGCAAAGAAGAGGAGTGAGGCTTGTTGGGGAGAGAGAGAGAAAGAGGGTCAGACTTTTTAAGAAAGACAAAAGTTGTATTTGACATGCTCTCATTGTAACCCTTGGATTGTGTCTTTGCCACGTGTCGGCCAAAATGGCCAAATGGCCATAAAATCCTAACTATATAGTTAGTAGACCTAGTTCCCAAACATTATCATTTACTAGCATCTCGAGTCTCAAAGACTCGATTTTAGGCCTCAAAATCGAGTCTCTGAGGCTCGGCTTTTGTGATCTGAAGTGGCCAAATTCCACGTGGCGTGTCCATGTGGAACTCGAGTTCCACGTGGACACGCCATGTGGAATTTGGCCACTTTGATCTCGAGCCTCAGAGACTCGGTTTACTAAAAGTGAAACCGAGTCTCAGAAACTCAATTTTTAAATTGTGGTGCCACGTGGCAGATAAGGAAACCGAGTCTCTAAGACTCGGTTTCAAATAGGCTATTTTTAAAAAATAACGCCTCACTCACCCTCTCTCACACAGATCACTCTCCACTTTCACTCACCCTCTCTCACACAGAGCAGACACACTCTCACTCACCGTCTCACGCTCTCTCACTCACCGTCTCACGGTCACAGTGAACTCTGTCACTCACTCTCTCCTCTATCAGTCACTCACCTTCTTCTCTCACTCACTATTCTCTCACCCGGTCTCCACTCTGAGTCTCCACATATCACATTCATCGCCTTCGCCAAAAGAATTGATCAAGCCACAGCAAGCTTTGAGTTCCTTCAGTCTACGTGGTCTCTGAAAACTAAAAAAAAAAGGTGAGTTGCTTTATACCAAGTTAACTGTTTGGTTGCCGAGAAACAGTGGGAAAAATCAAAGAAACTTTGGTTTGACGAAGTTCTTTTCTATTTTGTTATCTGTATTGAATTTCTAATAAAACTATTAAAAAAGATCGAAGCTTTATTGTTTTTTGAGATTGAATTGGTTTGTGGGTTTGAATTTTTTTTTTTTTTTTTTGGTTTTGTTTTGCGTGTTGTTATGTTCGTGGGTTGAACTGTTGATATCAGGCAAATTTCAAATTTATATCTTGAACTATGCATTGTTCTGCAGTGATGATGTTAGGGTTTGTTAAGTGGGTCTTTGTTAAATTAAATTGTTGATGTTAGGGTTTGTTAAAGTTGATGATTTAGTGTTTAATTGGATCCATGTTTCTGAAAATTTGATGACTTTCTTCTTGCTAAATTTGATAATGTCTTAAATCCCTTTTTATTTTCCTAATTTTGTGAATTCTGCATCTGTGCTCCTTTCAAAATGAGAGAAAGATTACATTATTCTCGTATTCAATAGATTAACAAAACTCCCTAATGAGCTTAATTGGTGTATTAGCTAAATTGCAATTTTCTGTACATCCAAACATAAAAAGCAGGTCACCTTATTTGCTAGAATGGTATTCTGTTCCTGTATTGCCTTCTCCTGCATATAATATATTAGCACAATGTGAGATTAATATAGATAAATTGAGATACTGATTTTCAAATTTTTTTTTTTTTTTTAAGTGAGTTTGACAAATACCACTCTTGGGCTATGATGTGGATGCCAATTTAGTCCTTGAACTTTCAATTTTAACAATTAATTAACCCTTTAAACATTAGGTTTATGACAAATCAAACCTTCTATTAGCATTTTTCTGTTAAAACCTAATGTATTTAATAATGTAATGCACTTTTTTTTTAGTTTTTCCTCTAAATATCTACTGTTCTTTGAATATACCCTTTTGCTTATTTTGCCTCATGGCGTCATGTAAATCTGGTTTAGGATTATTGGTTTGTGAATTTGTTTGATTATGAAGTTCAATGGTTGAAGAATACGCAGAAGCTTTTGGTGCAGAGTATTGGGTATTTTTTTTTAAAATGATTATGGTTGTGGAATTTGGCTGATATGATGGGATTTGGATGTGAATTTTAGGTTCATGTCATTTCTGTTTTTGGTTTCAGAACATATTCTTGTGAGTTAGTATATTCTTGTGAATTTTTGCTTTTTGGTTATTACTGCTGGCTGAGAAAAATGTAGAAAAGATAGGATAAGAAAAGAGAAGATTGAATTTTTATGACTTTTGTTAAGATTCTAAAAAAAAAAAAAAGATAACTTCAATTTAATTGACTTAAATAGTTGAAATAGACCCAGTTATTTATTTATTTTTTTTTATTTTTTTATTTTTTCTTTTCTGGAATAGACCCAGTTCAGTGCATGATTTAAAAAATAACAAATAAAAAACAGTAAAATTGGATTGATTTTGGATGCATGAAAATTTTAGATGCCATATATATACACACACACACATAGATTCCAACATCAACAAAGCAAAGCTAAGACAGTAAATTTTGCCAAATTCTGATGTGCCATGCATAGGTTTGATCATATGGAAATAGGCTCCTCCACCTACAACTGATTGACAGTATCACTTGGTAGGGAACACCCACTTACCTTGCAGGTGCAATATCTTAAGATCAGTACTGGCTTGAAACTACTTGGTAGCCTAGTTGCATCTAACTCAGAAAGCTAGGAAAGTTATTTATTTAACTGTTTGTTTATTTGGGTAAGTCAAAAATTTTCTGTTCTACACATATGGGAGTGATTTTTTTAGAAATCCAAAGAGAATTTCTCTGTTAGTTGTTGAGCGTGAAACAAGCATGAGTGCTTGCTTTGTTCCCAACATATATGAGATAATCCACAAACTTTGCCTTGTGTCAGCCTTTCCGTGTATTGATTGCCTAAGTATTGGAGTATCAGATGGCTTATTTCATAAGTTGAATCGAAGAGTTCTGCAACATTGCTAACGTTACATTGACGTTTTTTTTTTTTTTTTTTTTTGATTGAGTGTTACATGTACAGTTTGTTGTTTTTATTGTGGTCAGCCGTATAAAAACTATACTGAAAGTGAGTGTTATGTGATAGCATATATATGTGTCTAAGTGAACCCAATGCATACTTGTAGCCATAGGTAGGTGAAGCTTAGGTGGGAGACATGTTTTATTTGTGCTGAGCATGGTCAATTCAACAACAGTTTTTTTTAGAACGAAACACGCATGCACGCACAAAGGAGATGGAATGAGGTTCTAACACAAAGGCAGGTTTTGCTTCTTCTGGCTAGTACACATTCTTCAATTCATACTAAAAAAGACTATGCACGTTCATATTTCTGCAATTGTTGCATCACAATTAAGTTCAACAGATGTTCTTCAAAAAATAACATCTGGTGGATTTTCTGAATGTTTTTCCTCCCAAAAAGCTTTCTAAAAGCCCTAATTTGAATATTATATCACTGTATGCCTACTTGACTTGTATTTTTCATTTGTTAGTGAAGTTTTCCGGTTCAGAAAAAAATAAAAGGAAAGCCAGGTGGTTGGAAAGCGTTTCCTAATATACACTAGTGCAAAAACTTTAAAACAAAAAGATTTGGAGTTAAGAATCTTGCGGTTCAATGACATTCTCTAAATTACATTTCAAACCTAAGGGTGTTACAAGTTAATCATAGTGGTGGGATATCTCCAAGGAGTGGATTGTGTGCCTTATTGCCATTGGCCCACCATCAAAGCAGCAGCAACATAAGAATGGTGGCACTAGCAACCATAAATTTAGAGATTGACCAGTTTGGCCTAACTTGTTCCTTAATAGCAGGCAGTTATATTTGGTATCAATTTGCACCTAAATGTGTATGCTTCATTGTTTATGCTTCTAGAAAGCAAAATAGGTTAAAGAAATGAGGAGGCTTGTATTATCTTTTTAGTTTTTCCTTCTATCTCTTTTGATTTTTGAAATGTGATTCCTCATGTGGGACAGTATCTTGTATGTGATGGATTTTTTTTCCCTTCATTTTTATTGTTTACATTGCCCTTCTTATCTAGATTGTATGATTAGGAGTGGTAATTTGAATTTGTATTTGATGTACTGCTGCCCATTGTTATTCTAAATGGATATGTTAATTGTTGCAAAGAGCTGCATAATTTTATCTTGATGTGCAGTAGTCTATTAAATGGATAAATCATATATTAGTTATCATTGTTAATTGTTGCACAGTTTTAAACATTATTATAGAGAATTGCTGTTTGCAAAGGAAATCACGCAAGAATCTAGTCAACTTTGCAATTTTGTATTTGATTGAAGTATGCCAACTGATTTAGGAAGTGAATTTTTCTATGTCGCCAAGTTCTAATGTATAATGCATATTTCAATCATTGGGAAATTGCCTCCATCTCCAACTGATTAACATTATCACAAGGTAAGGAACACCCACTTAGCTTGCACTTGCAAGTGCAATGGTAGCCTACTTGCATGTCAGACCCAAAATGCAAAGGAAGTTATTTGTTTATTTGGGTAAGTCAGGAATTTTCTGTTATCCACGTATGGAAGGGATTTTTTTTTTGGAAATTTGAAGAGAATTTCTCTGTTAGCTGACCATGAAACAAGCATGACTGCATGAGTGCTTCCTTAATTTGTTCCCATTGTATATGAGATAATCCACAAACTGTCTTGTGTCATGTATTGGAAATGCTGATTGCCTAAGTATTTGTGTATCAGATGGCTTATTTCATAGTTTTAAAGGGGAAAAAGGTTTAATGCTCAACATAGGATAAGGTGGAGGTGATTGGCATAGGATATTTTAAAAGCATTATTGTCAAACTGACAATTTTATAGGGTAGATTAATGGGGATTTATTTTGATATATTAGTGGAGTGATGATATGGAATAATCTTGTTCTAATTCTAATAGAGGTTTTTTTCCTTTTTTTATTTTTCTTATTTTTATCTAGTAATTGTAAGTTATTTGTTATAGATTATTATTTTTGATTTATTTTATTAAAAACAAATTAGATAAAAGTACAACTGTACTTAGATAAATGGTTAGGTAAAAAGGCTCTTCATCTAAAGTAATTGTAAGGGTTTATTTGGTATAGATTATTTTTATTGATTTATTTTAACTAAAGATGAGCTAGATAAAAGAACAATTATACTTAAAAATTGTGAGGTAAAAAGGTGTACGTTTTCTTGTAAATTATATAAAAAAGAAAAAAAAAAGTCATTTATTTTTTTGAACTTGGTTAGAATCACCTTTTTTTTTTCCCTGGAATAGACCCAGTTCAGTGCATGATTTAAAAAATAACAAATAAAAAACAGTAAAATTGGATTGATTTTGGATGCATGAAAGTTTTAGATTTTGGCTTGTTTTTTGAGAATCTCTGTTAGATTGTTTTTGTTTTTGTTTTCAATAATATCTATTACGTGGTAACTGCTTATCATTTTTGTGCAGTATGGCTGCTGAAAATGCTGGACGGATTAACTATGCAGAGCCTGGACCCATTGATGACACAGTGTTGACACAGCAGGCCAAGCATCGGTCCAAAGCTATTTGGAATGGGCAGGTAAAACGCAACACTAAATCTTTAACTAATGTACATGCATTTAATTCATACAATGTACACGCTGCAGTTGTCATATATTAATCTATGGTTCTGTTTTGTGCAGGACCCAGGGACCCTTACCTGCCGCAGTCGTAGTTCAAAGTTCTCCAATCGAGAGCTAATGATGGATGACAGAGTTGTTAACCTCATTAAGGCACTTGGTTTGGAGGGACTCCTCTAGGTCCTGGGTAGAGAGATTGATCATGGTCTGATAACGGCCTTAGTGGAACGATGGCGGCCCGAGACTCACACCTTCCACATGCCACATAGTGAGATCAGCATCACATTGCAGGATGTGAAGGTTCTTCTTGGGCTTCCTGTTGATGGTGACGCTATAACTGGGAGCACGCATAAAACCTGGACAGAGGTGTGCCGGGACTTCCTTGGGTTTCAACCTACAAATCAAGATCCGCATAAGCAACTCACTGGCCAGAGGATTCTCATCAGCCGACTTTTGGAGCAAGTTGCTGGTCCATTGTCGCCTAATGCAGAAGAGGATGAGCTGCATAAGTACGCATGATGCTACATCCTAGCGCTACTGGGGGATACAATATTCGGGGACAAATCTGGCGATAGGGTGCATCTAATGTGGGTACAGTAGTTGGAAGACCTTCGCAACCCACGAAGGTATAGTTGGGGAAGTGATTGCCTTGCATGGTTGTATCGAGAGTTATGCAGGGCAAGCGATAGGGGCACCAGTCAGATTGGTGGGTGCTTACTGTTGGTCTAGTACTGGGCATGGGCCAGGTTCCCCTATTTGTGCCCAGCAGTTAAGCGTAGCCCACCAGTGGGTGCTTACAGTCCTCCAGTGCGTGGTCCACTATCCCTGAAGTAAGTCTCTCTTGAATCCCATCCCGACTCCATTGATTCTATTTATTTATTTTAAAGGCTCTAGGAATTATTAATGTCAACATAAATAATTTTTAAACAGAGGTTCAATATATATGATTACGTTAATATACTCTAATTTTGTGATTGTCATGTGGCTTGTATGTGCTCTGTTTTTTATAAGGACTGTTTCTTATTCTAGTGATATTATTAATTGAGTAAATATCTATAAGATTATCTTAGTTGTCATAT
The DNA here is from genome assembly GCA_030021035.2 of Notholithocarpus densiflorus. Lineage (NCBI taxonomy): Eukaryota > Viridiplantae > Streptophyta > Magnoliopsida > Fagales > Fagaceae > Notholithocarpus > Notholithocarpus densiflorus. The sequence goes on along the minus strand of JARYZH020000009.1, from coordinate 756,624 downwards.
GTGATTACATTATAGTTTTAATGATAACATTATCTTCGTTTGAAAGTTCTAGATATTGATCCCTTGTTATTGATTGTTGTAGGTGGTTGTGGGTCCCAAACAAGAAAAATAGGCCCGCACACATCTTCAGGGGCAGGTATTGCGAGCAAATAGCTTCAATGTTGCCAGGCCATGTATGAAAATGCCCTGCCTTACATGTTTAGGAACAATCTTATAGGTTTGGTGAATTTTGAAATATAAACATTGTTGCCCTAATGTGTTGTGTACTTGTTTTTTGGCTATTGTAGGTGGTGTGGCAACCATATGAAGCTGAGTTAGAGGACCTTCCGCCATGGTGCGTTGTAGGGAGGGCTGTGTGGACGGCAACGGTGCCGCTTATATGTTTCCACATAATAGAGAAACATACACCAGATCGTGTCGTTCGTCAATTTGGGATGATCCAAGAAATTCCCCGTGATGTTGACACTGATAAGGTCCTTCATAAATTGATTTGAGGGGGAAGGTCGGTGTTAATTGGATGCGAAAACATGTGGTGCATATACTCGACTGGGGTAATTGCCTTCAACGGCGTTTTGAAGTAGTGCTTGGTGATATGCCTCCACAGCATGAGTACTTTGGCTGGTTCAACAGGGTAACTCGGAGGTTTATCGATAGGCCCGGTGCTAAATTGACTATGATGGTAAGTTCTCCATGTCTTCTACATCTTACCGTACTTCTTAGCATGAAACCATTGTCATCATAATATGATATATGTTAATACATTTTCTACTTAGCACTTGCTCTCCCTATAATTTGCAATTATTACTAGCAGAACCAATTCAGAACCAACATTTATTTTATTATCGATTGGCATTGTTGATGATTTAGGCATTACTAATATGTGTGGGTTTTCCATGTGCAGGTTTCACTTGTCAACCGTTTGTTGAGGCATCACCCAGCGGGCACGGAGGACCACAAGGACATTACTGATGTGCTAACGGCAGTGCATGAGATTGACCGTGCACAACCTCCCATCCCTGAGGCCCCGAATGAGGAGGCAGCTACTCCTACGGCCGCAAGCACTACTGAAGGCCCAAGCACGAGCACAGCTCCGGCCGGATGTCCCTCTCGTCCGCCTGTTGCTACCCCTCGGGTTATCCCTATGCCCGATCCCTCTCCATCCACCCCACATCCATCCCCTAGCCCTACCATCCCTTCATCTACCTTGCATCCATCCCCTAGCCCCACCATCCCTTCACCCATCCCACATCCATCCCCTAACCCTCCCATCCCTTCATCCACCCTACATCCATCCCCTAACCCCACCATCCCTTCACCCATCCCACATCCATCCCCTAGCCCCACCATCCCTCCACCCACCCCACATCCATGTCTTGGGTCTGACATTTGTCCACCCACCCCACAGTCATTTCCCATTCCATCCTTTGACCTGGGTATTCATCCAACACCTCCTTACATGCAGCAGGAGCCACCCTCCCACAGTACGTCTACTGGCCCTTATTCGGGCATCGACCCACCCCATGTTCAGGCTGAACAGGCTATTGGGTTACCTGCTGTGGCAGAAGGTCGGCCGAAACGCATATCAAAGGCACCTCCTTGTGGGACAGGAGGGCATAAACATGGACATGAAGTTGGACCCGAGGCATCTGACGAAGGACATGCAAGACCTCCTCCTCATTATACGAGACGACGTAAGGTTCAAAAGAGGTAACTCAAATGATACCTTATTCCTTTAACTGGACATTTCAATCTGTTGTTGAATATTGGTTGTCTTGGTTTGGGAAATTTAATATGAGGAAATAACGAGGTCTGAGAAATAGCAATTAGACTTTGATGGTCTTATTTGTATTTTTCTTTTTAGGTGGATGAATGGAGGGTTAGGGTTTCATGCTTTATAATTCTGATTGTTGATTGTTATTTGTCTTTGATGGAAGAATCATCACATTCTCGTTAATTTGTTTTGTTGGTTGCAGAAATTAAGGTGAAGGAGCCAAGTAAATCACCAGGTAATAACAGTAAATAGGATATAAACTAAATTGGGTATAAACTAAATCACTAGGTAATAACAGTAAATAGTCTGCGACACCAAGGCTTGGAGGCCATTGAAACCATTTTAATGAAGAGAGTTGAATGGGTCTATTGGTATACCAGTAACTGGGGTAGAAATTTATTTGATTTCCTGTTTTACACCAAAAATGCTCTTTGGCCTACTGACTAGTCTTTCAACTTGGTGTAGTCCTCGTATCTCATATGTCTGTGGACTTCATCAATCTATCAACTTGCATCAAATTTCCTTCTACAGAAAACTCTCTTTGCAAAGCCACCAAAATTCTTTTCTTTGAAGGGCTGCTTTAACATTTACAAAAATATGACAGATACTTGCCTGTTTTAGAATTGGGTTTGGTTTCTTGATTAATTAGTTGATCCTAGAGTGAATCTTCTTTTCTAATAAAAAAGCTCATTCTATATTTCCATCTTTCTTGGATATAGGTGTTTTGAGTTTATAATTGAAACTTAAAATGGGGATATTAGAGGAGCTCTTGGTCAAGGTAGCATCTACCCTTCACAACTTATTTTGACTCTCTTTAATTTTGAGGTTGATATTCTTGTGCATAAAAAAGCCCTAGGAAATTAGACATTTGCGTTCTTGGAGCCGATGTAAGGTGATAATAGTGATAATTTACATTTCTTTGTAGCTGTGAATCTTTGTGCCTAGTTGTTATGATTGGTTTCTTCATGTTTATATGATAAAATTTTAAGAATAGTATCCTTCTTTCTTTGGGCTGATAAAATCATATACAAAGTCAGTACTTTCTAATGGAAAAATTCTTTTGTGCTGATCCATTTCAGAAAATAGCAGAGATGGCTCATGCACATGGAGCTCTTCTGATGGTGAATAATAGTATAATGTCCCTGTTTTATCACAACCATTGACACTTGGAGCAGGTTATTAACCATCCACTATAGATGTAAAGTTGGGATTTTTACAATTGTTAGATTTCTCCTTCTAATCTTCAATTTTTTAATTTGCCCTTCTCGCTTTTAGATATTGTTATGCATTCAGCTACAAAAATTATTGCTGGACATAGTGATCACATGGCAGGTGTGCTTGCCGTGAATGGGGAAAGGTAATACCTCTTGCTCTGTGCTTTTAGATAGAACATATAGCATGCATCTTTGTAAGTTGTTTTATCTGCACTATTTAATTTTCATTTCAATTTGTTGCCTTATCCCAAAAAAGGAAACAATAATTTGGTTTGTTGGAAAGTAATGAATCCATTTGGAAGTGAGCGATGAACTTGATGTTGATTAAAATAGCATGCTTTCATGCACTTAATGAACTGAAAACCTTAAAAAGATAGTTCTTCAAAATTCTTTTGAAGCTCTTCATGATGGCGGTCTGATACAAGGTCCACTCAGTCAGTGAGTACTCAACTCCATGATAAAAAATAGCTGAAGAAAACATTGCTATTCAGACACTAATGCGTGCATGGCCTTATTTCCTCAAATGTCTGGCATAATTCAGACACTATAGGAAGCAATTCAAATGGATAAGACTTCAGGAATGTCAAGCTTATTTATGTGCTTTTGAATAGTGGATACAAAATAGTATTATTCCTCTCTTAAATTAACATTTTCTATTACATCATACCATTTTAGTTTTCACTGTATGATATAATTTAGATCTATGATTTGATGTGATTTGCTACTTAGTTGATGGAAGAACTAAGAAAGTAGATTTTGCAAACTCTACTGCCTAAGTACTTGCAGTATAACTTTAACACCGTGGATTTTTTTATTGTTGCAACAAGAATTTCATGACATGCATTGAAATGTGTTAATGTACAAGAATGGATGATTACTGTTAAATTATGATTCATATAGAATAAAGGGTTGTCATGGCTCTGGGAGAGAATTGTTCAGCTGTAACCTGTAATAGGTACCCAAATCTGTTTGTATAAAAAAAATTATAGACGCGGATTTCGATTTGCAGTCTGCCTTCGCTAAATTTTTTATGATACAAATTTCATCAATTTGAGAATCCTAAGTGCTTTCTTAACGTTGTGAGACATTTGTTTTAAGTTTTGACATTTGCTATGTATCTTGTTGCTTTTTTTTTCTTTTTTTCTTTTTTTTTTTCTTTTTTTTTTAAGGTTGTTGGCATGCATTAATTTTAAAGTTTCTAATCATTTTGATCTTTTAACTTTTGCCCTTTTCTTATATGACTACTTTGGATGCTGGTTGCTATTGAAATTTGTTACTCATGTTATTTTGCAGTCAACATGCTGGGCAATGGCAAAGTCATCTCTAGATGTTCAAGTGGATTCAGAACTAGCTCGGCTACCACCTGGGAGAATGGGTCAAATTAACAGTTTTGGAGATGTAATTGATGGAAGTTCTGGACATAGTGATGGCACCGTTCAGCCTTCAGGTGGGCCAGAAAATTGGCCAGTTCAAGTTCTGAACCAGTAGCCATGACAACTTCCAGCTCTTCTTCAAAAACTCTATTCAATGTGTGTTGCAGTTTTCATTCAAATATTATAGTCCTTTCTCTGTGATGTAGTCTAGTATGTTGAATATATATATATATATATATATATATATATATTTATATTAATATCTTCTAGATTAGGGAAACATTACATGAAAGTGTTGCTTGACCTAGAGATTAGCAACGCCAAATTGAGGTATTTCTGAAAAAAGGAGTGTTAGTTTAATAATAAGATTTGGTGTTAACCGGTTTTCTCGACTAAATACCTTAGCTGACTAGATTGCAAATTGCCAACCAGTGTAAGGAACAATGGGTCTGTATGCCAATTATTTTTTCTCTCTTTTTTCCTCTTTAGGAGAAAAAGAAGGGGGGGGGGGGGGGAGTTTAAAAGTTGATTTGGTTTATATTCGTGGCTAATTCATAAATTTGTAGCTACTACAAACTAATCAACACCCTTGCCGTGTGAAGTGTTGGGGAATCCCAGGCATGTCTTCATATAACCACGCAAATGCCTCTTTGAACTCTATCAGAAGTGCCACTAATGTATCTTTCTCAAAAGTGGTTAGAGTATTGCCCACTTGTATCATTCTTGGTTCATCATCAGTTCCAAGGTTAATGGGTTGGGTTTCTTCTTTTATGGGTTATAGGTGTCCTTGTTTTAATTCCTTATTATTAAGAGTTTCTTTACCAATTTCATAAATAAAAACATTCAAAGCCAACAAATAAACAGAATCAGAAATCATATTATAAGGAAAAGAGTTTTCAACAGACTTAATAGACTCAATAGCAACCGACTCTATAGGAATACTATCACAAACAGACTCAACAGGAATAGAAATACTAGTAGAAATAAACTCAATGGGGACAGAAACAATGTTCTTGGTAGGGGTGACTGGCTCGACGGTCTTGATCTTCTTGGCAAGAGTGACTGACTTGACGGTCTTGATTTTCTTCATGGAGTCCTCCATAGGGTGGGTGGCTCCCTCCCATGCCCAATTCTTCAACTCAGTTGTGGCTTCAGTGATGGCAGGCGCCTCCCAGCAAGTTCCTTCTTCCTTCAGCATCAATACCGAGTGGGTCTTCATCTATATAGCCCATGCCTTCGTCATCAATCTCCATATCTGTGGGGTTGTTAGTCTCCAAATGTGGGGGTTCGAAGTGTCCCCCCCTTTTGTGATGTGGGCAATTTTTTTTGGGTCATTTAGATCGGTGTTTTAGGGTTTGAAGTGTTTCCCTCCATTTGTGGATGTTGGGCCATTTGATTAGGGTTTGAAGTGTCTCCCCCCGTTTGTAGGTATTGGGTTGTTTGATTAGGGTTTGAAGTGTCTCCCCCCATTTGTAGGTATTGGGTTGCTTGATTGGGGTTCGAAGTGTCTTTCCCCATTTGTGGATGTTGGGTGATTTAATTAGGGTTTGAAGTGTCTCCCCTTACTTATGGATGTCGGGTAATTTGTGCTCGGCTACTTCTTCACTCCATATGTCATATCCTACACTGGACGTTATAATTTAACTCTTCTTATGATGTCCAATTTTTCACATCCAAGTTGTCTGTGATATTTTTCTGAAATCTAACCTTTGCTTTTTCTACAATAATATATTATTTAAGGAGTTTGCTCTGATTTCTATGTGGAGAGTGCTAGCAATGCCCATAGGTGCACACAAATTACATGGTTTTCTTGCTGAACCTTTGAAGCAGTAAGTTGAGTTGACTATCATTCTCATATTCTGAAATTTTTGGACAGGTGAATGTGTCTATATCAGCAAGGGACAATTACTGCATCGAGGTTGTACTTCACTGCTTGGCGGTTGCAGGTGATGGAATTAGGCCACATGAGCTGAATGATGGTGGTCTACTTGGTACATGCAAAGGCTGCTGGCTTCAAAGGTAAGTGACACAATCATAGCTACAGTTTTAGTAAAGCTCGTACCCAGGTTTCAGTTTGGTTGGATTGCATTGTAATGATGAAACATAGAATTTGATTAATCTCATGTGGTTTTGTTGCCAATTCTCAAATTTCATGTGTTCAAATTAAGAGAATGGTTGGTATATAACCACACATTAAAGTTTAAGAAATTCTAATCTAAGATGTTTGAGGGGATAACTTGGATAGTTTCATCCTTAACTTCACCTTTTCATTCACTAAATCAGGGGTAAGATAAGTGAAACACTTCTCCAAAGTGGTATTAATTGATGCAGTACTGATTGAATTGATTATTAATTAATGCAGGTGAGCTTCTTCGATTTCAAGCAAGGGTTACAATGGAGATCTCTCGATTAGATGCTTGGTATTCAAGAAAAGATGGTTCTATAGAAGGCCCTGCTACGTACATTGTGCGTTGTCTTTGTCGTAGGTACTGTCTTCCTGAAGTCATTCTTCTGTGCATGCAGGTAAGCCTCTCAGAATAATTTCTTACTCTATGTCTGTCTTTTAAATTATTTAATCTTAATACAGTGGATTCCTTGCACTATCTTTGTTCGTGTAGGCTTCTCTTTCAAATTCCCATGCTTCAGCAACTTTTAGTGGTAATTTTTGTCTCATTTGTAAGTCTCAGTTTCACTAATGGAGTCTGGCAATCCACCTGAAAGCCATGATGAGTTTGGCAGGATAATGCACAAAAAATTGCTGAGTTCCTTGCATCCCATCCACGAGTGAAGGAAGTTTACTATGCTGGTCTTCCTGATCATCCTGGACATGACTTACATTATTCTCAGGTACCAATAGATCACTGAGATTAATACTGCAATACCAATACCCACTCCTGAAACTATCTTACCTCTTCTAGGCAAAGGGTGCAAGGTCTGTGCTTAGCTTTTTGACGGGCTCCCTGGAACTCTCAAAGCATATTGTGGAGACTACCAAATACTTCAGCATAACTGTTAGCTTTGGTAATCACTCTCCCACCTGAAGTTCCTGCAAGCCTTAACAGATAATAAAAATGAAAATTTTTGGTTTAACATCGATTTCTCCAGGGTATCACATGGTTGAGAAAATTGATGGTAAAATTGAAGTGTTCCATCCATCCATCTTGAGTATATATTATGCAAAAAATATCCAGATTTTTCTCTCCATACTGATTTTTCAGAAAATAACTAACCCAGGCACCAATTAAAAATCTACCCATTTATCCTCTCTCTCTCTCCCTCTCCTTAACTGTCACTTGGTGCGTTAGTACTGTGATTTTTGCGTTGCACTTGTTTTGTATGTTATCTTGCATGAGACAGAATTATATTTGAAAGTTGGTTAAACTTGCTATTCCAAAAAATATAAAAAGGTTAACATTTATTTCCTTTTTAATTTGAAATTTTATTACATTAATCTTTAGCATTGACAAAACTTTATAAATTTAGATTTAAGGAGATTGTGGACATCTCACTTTGGGAAAAAAAATCATGTGGTTCTTTAACTATGTAGTTGGAACAATAATTTCTTTTTATCTTGAAGTATACAACTAAATGAGCAGTAGTGATTTCCCATGAAACTGACTTAAACAGCCAATTTACGCATGTTTTTGTGCAGTACTAGTGGTATTGTACTTGTGTCGTTTTGTATCTTGTAGCTGGTAAGATATGGATTAACGTGTGATATGTATTGTTTCTCATGCAATTTATCTATGATAAGGTACTACGGACTTTGGTTCTAATCAGATTCTGAATTAGATATTTCTATGGTCTTTGGTTGTGAATCTCTTGTGACATTATCTTGGTTAAAAATAGACCTATATAAAAAAAAATTCTTCGGTAAAAATCAACATGGGATTTACTATTTCCATAAAACCAATTTCGCTTGACCAATTATGAAGTTTGGATTTGATTTTCCGAAAATTTCTTAACCTCCGTAATTGTATCTATGTTTCATTCATAGGGAGTGTGAAGTCCCTCATAAGCATGCCCTATCAAAGTTGTCAGTGTTTTAAAGCTTAAGGATTTTTGTAATTGGACATAATTCAATTGTTGCCCAAACTTTGTTTTTTCCTTCAAATTTGAAAGGTCTCATTTTCCACCCTTTTATATTAGAGTGTTGGATGTTTTGATCACAAAAGTATGTGTACTTTTTGAGATAGACTGAACAAAGACTGGTGATAATTAGTGATTCACTGTTGGTTGTAAATTACAATCATCTTGTAGTTTGTGCCAGCTTTTTGGCAGGCGTGCACCTATGATTGTGCTTGACACATGCAAACACACACACAAGGATTCTGCCTGTAAATTTGTATTAATTATAAAACATTAGATTTTGAACCCATCTTTACTTTGGATGTCTATATATCATATGAGAAAATGTGCTTATTGGTCATCACACCTATGCATTTATCTACCTTTTATGATCTCTGGATTGCCTCAACTATTTTTCTGACTTAGATGGTCTTTAATACTCTGTTATGCAGCCTTCGGCAACAGAAAATGGCCCCTATGACTATACCAGAAGTGGAAATCCTACACGGGATGCTGTAGAAAGGTGAGATTTTTTGTTTGGTGTACAAATGCAGTTGAATAAGCTTTCTCAATTTATTTTGTGCCTTTTCTACTGGATTTTTTTCTGATAAGCTTCACCTCTCTATATTCTCAGCCTTCTAGCAAAGCTTGATAAAGCAGATCGAGCATTATGCTTTGCTAGTGGAATGGCTGCTTTGGCTGCTGTTTTTTTAGGCCAATAAACTCATGTCATAGCCCACACCGCCAGAAAAATCAAAAATTGGGTAGAAAAGTTACGACGAAGTTCATCTTTTGAAGGTTCATATGGAGGCAGGTTTTCAAGTTCTGCTTCAGCAGCAGCAAGATTCTCTTTAGCTTTAATGATTCTATGCTGACAAGATTCTTCTTGCTTCCTCAGGTCTTCCATTTCTTTATATTTTTTCCTAAGGGGTACTAGGGAAAAATATAAAGAAGTGGAACACCTGAGGTTGCAAGAAGAATCTTGTCAACATAGAATTATTAAAGCTAAAGAGAATCTTGCTGCTGCTGAAGCAGAACTTGAAAACCTGCCTCCATATTAGATTATTCATTTTGGTATGTGTCAATTCTTTTTTGTACTATCATGAGTTCTTGCTTTCTATTACTCAATGTACCTTTATTTTTCGAAGTCAAAATAAGTATCTATAATAGGAGTACAATTTTGATGGGCATTATACTATGGAGTCAAGTTTTCTCTTATCTTGTCCAAGACCAGAAAGCTAGAAGTTGATTTAGCATCTGTTAATATCCAAACAATTGAAGATGTACTTTGCACGGTATGATCTTAGAATGATCTTCAATTGCATGACAATTCTTCATTTCTTTTCTTAAGACATCCATGTCTTTCTTTTTTAGTACCTTTTCGAAAATTATAGTTTATGGATGTTTGAAATCTTAGCTTTAACAGGTTCCTTGCACCAAGTCCTGCTTATGTTACACCATTGTCAAGATCTCAGGAGCTCAATCTGTTGGCAGGGTGGAGAACTTTGTTCTTTGAGATACGACTTAACCGTACCATTTGCTAGGTATGTGGCTATGAATGGTCTCACATGGATTAAAAGGTACCAGATAGCTAAGGTTTACAGGAGGGACAACCCATCTAAGGGAAGATACCGTGAATTTTACTAGTGCGATTTAGAGCATAGGCACATGTCACTGCCGTGAATTTTACCTTGCCGGAACAGGCAGTAGTAGTTTTGTATCATTTAATTCAATCATGCTGAGACATGATGCTAACTTCTTAGAAAATGTCTCTGAAGATTTCTTTTTCTTTTGGAAGAAGATAATTCTGTTTGTGGGCTTCACTGGGTCCATTTTGCTGCTGGAAACATCCCGGCAATGGTTTTGGAACCAGGCCCTTTTATTACATGACCAGCCCAGTCTAAAGGCCTACTACCTAGGCATATTATAGAGCTATAGGTCGATACACTTCGCATTAAGTCATATTTGGACCACAGCCCATTTTTATATTTTAGCCTTTGTTTGGACTTTAATTTCCTTAATCCAGCTTACTAATTCAGCTGCCAAAATGGATACTTTATGATTTTCAATGAAATGTTGGATTAATAATTTAATTGTGTATTCCATTTATATCATTGCATGAATTTTAGTATGTTTGGTTATATATTTCTTGTTAATTATTGTTAGGTGGAGGAGAAGGGCTTATCTGTTGAGACAGCAGATGAAATTGGCACTTTTGTGAAGGAAAGGGGACAGCCTTTGGAACTATTATCTAAGCTTAAGCAGCAGGGCAGCAAGTTCTTAGGACACAAAGGATCTTATGTGGCTATGAATGACCTAGAGATTTTATTTAAAGCTCTTGAAGTGTCAAAGTGTATTGACAAACCAAAATTAGTCTTGACTTGAGTCTTGCCAGAGGCCTTGATTATTATACTGGAGTCATATTTAAGGCTGTTTTTAAAGGCGGTGCACAGGTAATTGTTTAAGAAACAATTGTTGTTTTTCATTTCATTCATTTTTTCTTCCTTGTGAATCTATATTGTTTTTGGTGACACTTTAATAGCTGATCCTTTTATAATGATGCCCAAGGATCTTTTCACTTATTGAACTGGGAGAATTTTTTTTCAGCCTTTTCATCATATTAGTTGTGATCTGAACTGGTAAAATTGACCGGCCAAAACTCTAGAGAACAAATGGACATTGAATTATTGTCATAATTTGACATGGCAATGACATGTGCCTATGCTCTAATTTAATTTCAAAACCTGTAGTAAAATTTATCATGGCACATATGCATGCAACATCATTTTTGGTTGCTTCTGTCCTGCCACCAGTGACTCGGAGTTCCCTTGCAGACATGCCTCTAGCCTGGATGATTATTTAGAGTCTTATTCTGTTAACTGCTGACTAAAGTTTTGTCAAATATAGAATTTAATTGAAGGTAGGTGTATTACTTGTTTGTCATTTCAATTCAGACTAGACATCCATTTCGGAACTTATGATGGGCCTAGGAAATTATTATCAACTGGGTATTCCTTGCCATGTTATACATGTTATTGAATTTCAATTGCCAAGTGGGTTTTAGATGTACTATTATCTTCTTGTGTATGTAACATGGCTTGTTTTGACATCCTTTGTTGCTGCTGTGTCAAATTTGACCTAGTTTTCTTTAGATCTTTCTACTGTTACCTGCAAAATCAGTTCTCTAATGTGGATCCATGCATTGTTCTCCTACTGACATTTGATTCATTCTATGTTCGTGAAATTATAGAAGTTGCAAAGTGATTTGAAACTCCAGATAACATGAAATATAGTGTTTACCTATAAATAAAAAAAAACAAAGAGATACAGTGTTTAATCAGTTTCCCCTGGAACTCTGGACTTTAAACTCCATATTTGTTTCTTCATTTCCAGATGATGGTCGTGTTCTTCCCCAACCTCAACCTCGAACCTACAAACCAACTCATTCCAGAGGAGAGGAGTACCTGAACAGGCAAGATATAATCCCTTTATTTGACAAAATTAAAAACTGAGACTTAGTCTGAAATAGGGCAAAGATTCTAAGCCCTTTTATATAAACCCCTCCAGCTTTTTGCGTTGTTTGTTTATCATTTACTTTGGTAAGTTGATTAAGTATATTCACATATCACAAAACCTGAAGTTCGCAAATTTGCAGGTTTAAAAGGAGTGGTTCTGAGAATTCGAGGAATAAGGGAAAATCTGTTTCACTTGCAGTACAAGCACAGGTCAATGGGATGTGGATTTGCTCTTAACTTACAACAAGCTTCTTCATTTGCCATTACATGTAAAAATGGGATGTGGATTTGCTCTTAACTTCTTGAGCTTTAGCTAAAGTATACATGTCTATAGGGCCACTGGCTGTCCTTTTGCTAATAATGACTTAATAGAATTGATTATGAGCTTCACTAGTGCCTACCAATGTTATAGAGAACAGGACTTTATGCTTATCTTATCTACCCGGTGTTTGTGTGGTTGCCAAAGAGCACTGTCTTCTAGTGTTTCATGCAATAATTATTTAGAAAGTATACAACTTTTTTCAGGTCCTTGTTATAGAGAGAACAATATTTGTCATAGTTTTCTTTACCTACGTCAAGGAAAAAAAGGTTCATTTATTTCTTACGCTTAATAGACTATTCTCGCTACTTTGACCGGCTTAAAGATTAGGTGGGGCTCAATAAGAATGACCAATTTTCAAATCAAAATCATGGTCAAAATGATGTTGTTTCAATTATAATTTGTCGTATTTGGCCAGAAGCTTGTGGTATGGTGTGTCTTTGTGTTAGAATATCATTCCCTCTTTTTTGTATGTGTGTGTTTGTTTGTTTTTTTTAATAAGAGCTTGTAGCCCAATTAGTACTTTTTAGTTTTTCTTATAAAGATTCCAAAATTTAAATTCTACTATCCCCAATTATCAATGCATTAAAAAAAAAAAAATTACCACGTTAGTAATTGTGGAAAAAGATTATGAACATTTTTTTTCTGTTCTTACCATTATTATATTTTAGAAGGAGACCACTAGCATAACCTATTAGGAATAAGAATGTAAACCTAATCACTAATAACCAAGGAATAGAAATTACATAACCTAAGAAGGTCTATCATTTTTTTTAATGAAGTATATAAGATAACATTCTATTGAGAACACATTGGAAGCATTTAGTTTTATTCTTATTGGTAATATGATCATGAGCTTATAGCCTATTAACCAATAGCTACAAAAGTACATTAACAAACACCTAGCCTACAGATTTCTTCTAGTACCAAATCATTGACTAGGCAATATATAAAAAAAAGCACATGGTTTTTTGTTGCATTTATAGGACAAGTTTAAGTGTTTAACATTCGTTTGGTATGCTTGTTGATGGGAAAGCAAACCGTGTGTGTTCAATGTGTTAATGATGAACAATGTCAACCCACCTCACATGGCCTAGTATGAAAGACAAATCTAGGAACATATCACGTGATTTCCTCCTTAAGTATTTCACTTTCTTTTCTCCACCAGCAAATTTTATATCAATTTATTTCTCTCTAGTGGCTCCACTGATTGCATCACATCTAACTTTTTATTTTATTTTTTAAGATTTTTTAAGATTCTTTAATCTCTGAAACTCGATTTCTATAGAAATCAAGTCTCAAATACTCGATTTCTACTGGGATTTTTTTTTTTTTTTTGGGCAACTACTCCTGCAGCAGTAAACCTTATTAGTTTTCCTTTCCCCTGCAGCAGTAAACTAGATCCAAAACACATCACATGGGTAGCGGTAAACAACTATACAAGCATATATGATAGTGGTGGCCAAAGGGAGAGTACATCAAATGCAAACAACCAGATTAAAACAGTTACTATTCATGGGCATTATAGTTGCCCTCTTAGCACACAAAAAACATTCAATACTAGCTATCATCGCTTCAAAGGAGGGCCCTGTGGTTGAACTTGCGAAAGTAGTAGCTACTACTACCAAAGTAGGCAAAAGCTCCACAACGCAACTAATGTAACGAGTACAATGGATAGCAAATAGTTCAATTACAACAACATTCGACAACCCACAAAATAACAACTAAGTCAATACAACATAGTCTACAAGACGGCAGTAGCACTTGTCCATACTGATATAACATACGACATAGTCACCTAGCACTTGTCCATACTGATACAACATACTCTACATAGTCGCCTAGCACTTCTCCATACAGAATATAACCACAAGTCCCACGTACAATGTCACTTAGCAAAATCGAGTCTCCGCTCGCCTGACAAACATTAAAATATGGTCATTAGTTTCCAAATGCGAAGAACAAAAACCAAATGAAATTCTGAGTATATTATATAAAAACAGTGAGGGCACTTGCCTAGTTTATAGCATTACCACTTGTCGAAGCCCCACGGGAATTGGGACAGCTTCTGTGGTTATGCCCTTCTTGATGACACACTCCGCATTGCTGCCTCGGTTGAATCTCCCTCAAGTCCGGATCTTCCCTCCGGCTTCCCCGTTCTCGCCGTACCCCATCCATTTCATTCCTTATTCTTGACTTCACAGGATGACCTTTGGCTCGCAACAGCTGTAGGTCAAGCACCCACCGTGGTCCGCGAACGTCCCTCCACAATGACTCTGACTTTGGCACCACAAAATGATGTGAATATGTGTGAATGGCATTATTCAAACTATAACATGGGTCAATATAGCTGGTTGCATCGAGGTGCAGACCTTGAAGAACTTTAATTGCATGTGAACAAGGGATCTTCAAGTTTTGCCACTTTCCACAACCACATGTTCTAGCAAATACGCGCACTTCATAACTGTGGTTTCCCCCTCCACCTCTATGGTCATTGTACGGGGTAACCACTTGATATACACCCTCTTCATGATTAAAATTCCTCAGAGTGTGTCCTGCGATTTTCTGCTCATTTTTGTTATAGATCTCTATTGCATAATCACTCCACACCTTACCTCGAGAGAGATCAGAAGTAATTTGTTTATGTCAATCGTGGAAATATGCAACAAGTTTGCACCAAGTGAACTTAACCATTGCAGCAATGGGCAAACCGCGGGCACCTTTAAGTACCCCATTAAAGCACTCAGAGATATTGGTTGTCATTGCCCCGTAACATCTTCCACCATCATGTGACTAGGTCCATTTTTCCAGATCCTCACTCATTAGATATGTGTATGGCATATAACGTGCAATCCGATGATCAGTAGGGTCTACACCTCTCAGTAAATTAATCTCGGCCTCCTTAATGGTTTGCATTATGGACTCAAATTTAGCTTCATGAGTCGCATATCCAGCTTTCAAGGCCAATGCCTTTAGAGTCGGGTTATCAAAATGTCTGTTGAAGTTGCTAGCAACATGTCGAAGGCAATATCGGTGAAATACCCGTTCTGTTCCATCCGGACCTCTAGGCCACTCTCGAATGGCGCATTTGATACCTTTATGTCGGTCAAAAATAATGCAAATGCCACCATTTGGTATGACATGCTCTATCGAAGTCCTAAGACACTCTAAAAACCACCCTCAACTAGCCCCTGACTCCTTGTCCATAACAGCAAAGGCGAGAGGCAAAACCTTTTGGTTAGCATTGGTTGCCATTGCAATCATCAATACCCCTTTGTATTTACCATACAGATGAGTCTCATCAATACTAATCACTGGCCTGCAATATTGGAATGCAGCAATGCATGGAGCGAATGCCCAATATACATAGCGCAGTAAGGTAGTACCTTCGTATGGCCTAGGTATGGTGTGATAGCTGTACTGGGTACCTGTGTCCTGATCCAAGTATGCCAACAACAACTTTCGCAACCTTTGGTAAGACTCCTCCCAATCCCCAAATATTTTAGCAATTGCCTTTTGTTTTGCGTCCCATACTTTATAGTAAGAAAGCTCATGATTATATTTAGTATGTATGATCTCCCAAAGCTCATCAATACGAGCAGTGTAATTCTGTCGCAATTTTCCCACAATTTCTGATGCAACAAAATTAGAATCTATCATTTTACCATCTCTTCGTAGGCCAAAGGGTATACAACTGTGTGAACCCACATAAGACGTGACCATCCACAGACCATTGAATTTAGCCTTCATGTATGCCCCAACGTACCACTTGCAGTTGTCGTCAACGCATGTGGCACACAATTGAGTTTTGGTCGACCTTCGGATTATAAAATTTCTATTATCATTTGCTGCGTATATTATCAATGCACGCTTCACCGCCTCTTTATTTGCAAAAGTCAACCCTTTACAAAAATGCATCCCATCTTCCCAAGTATAAACAAATGGTATCTGAAAACGTGAAGGATCAACCATATCTTCCCAAGTATTTGCATAGAATGAGTCGGCAGGAGGTCTGTAGCCAGTGGTCGTATTTGTATCATGCTGGACACCAATATCATCATTTGCATCACCTTCATCATGGTACTCCATATTTTCCTCTTCAAAATTGGGAACGACTTCATGGTCATCCACATCGTTCTCAAAGTCGCCTTGCTCAATCATCTCTTCGTACTGATCCACATCATCAATATTTTCACCATCATTCGCAGCATGATCTTCGTCTTCGTCTTCGTCTTCCTCCTATAAATGTGTCTCTTGTGGATAGAGAGTTTCACCAGTATTGGCAACATAATCTTGAGATGGGAGCGTATAACCTCCCATTGTATACCCTCCCATTGTAATGCATCCATCATCTAGGGCTGTAAATTGTAAAGCCGTAGTTGTTTGTTGCATTACCTCAGTAGTGTTGTCTGCAACTGTCTCCAAACTTACATACAACTCAGCAGCATTTACTTGGGGCATTTTCTGGATCCTATTAAACATCATCTTTACATGTTTATCTTCTTTGATCACCATATACCCGTAATTTATCCATTCATGAAGGACTTCTTGTGGGTAACGATAAATAATCTTGATGTCATACCAAGCAGGGTTCAATTTCAATTCGTCCATTATTTTCCTCTTCAAATCATTCAACGTCTTCAACTTACGACGTAACATCATGTAGTAGCATTCGATACCCTCCCCTCTAAATGGGAATCCGTCAATCCCTTCAGGATTGTCAAGGGGTCCACCAAAGTATACATTTATATCAATATTCTTCAAAAATTGTGAACCTATTAGAAAGCCAAGTAAATTTATGTTAGTGACATATTTTATCTCTTTCATTTAACATCAATTACAAAACCTTTTCTACCTACTCAAAGTACAAAAATTACAACTTCTAAAAGTGTAACAATTGCATATACTCACCCCACATCACATACAAACACACTCAATCATTATAATTTCATACTCAAACAAATAAAAAAACTAAAGACAAATTTGTGGGTGTAAAGTCCAAACACTTCCATACTTTAGGGGATAAAATCCAAATTCTGAAATGTCAGGGTGTGAAATCCAAACACTCCAAACTTCAAGGGTAAAATTCAAATTCTAAAATTTCAGGGTGTAAAATCTAAACACCCTTAAATTTTAGGAGTGTAATTTACAATTTACCCATAATTAAACATAAGCGTGGATGACATGACACTGATACAGTAATAACTAAGATTTTTGGTGGAAGAAGAGAATCGTTTGTGACAGGTACTTATACACAAATACAAAAAAGGGAAATTGCCAAGCAAATATTTTGTTTCCTTTTGGGCTCAGAGGGATTGACATTTGATTAAGATTTTGGGCCCGCGGTTTTTGGAAATGAAAGCTGATTTATAGGTTCACGTCAAAATATATATATATAAATATAAATATATATATATTTATATAAATATATATATAAATATTTAAATATATAGTTGTATAAATATAAAATATATATACATATTTTTTATAAGGAAACAAATATAAATATTTAATACAAACAAATATCTTATCAGGAAACAAATATAAATATTTAATACAAACAAATATTTTATCAGGAAATGGCATGAAAAATTCATTGCAAGCAACACTTTCTAAAGCAGCTATATACACTAAACAACCAACTAGAGAGTGAGGAGACCCTTACCTGACATGAGGATGTGCAAATGTACTGTTGAGATTGTATGAGAGTGAGAGGGGGAGTGAGAGGAGCAATGTTTTGCTGCTGAATATGTACGAGAGTTTATGAGAGTTGTATGAGGTTCTGTGAGAGTTGTTGAGAGATGTTCTGTGATATGAGAGTTGTTGAGAGAGGTTCTGTGATATGAGAGTTGCTGAGAGAGGTTCTGTGATATGAGAGTTGTGTGAGGTGTGAGAGTTGTGTGAGATGGTCAAAATATTCTCTAAGTACAGACCTAGACAAGACAAAACATGGACATGACCAAGTGACAGACCAAGCCAGACGAGAGCAGTGACAACATTTAAAAATCGAGTATCTGAGACTCGGTTTCACTTTTAGTAAACCGAGTCTCAGAGACTCGAGTTTTAAAGGCCACGTGGCATCTACGTGAAACTCGAGTTCCACGTGTACTCCACGTGGAATTTCGCCAACTCATATCACAGAAACGCCAAATCATATCACAGAAACCAAGCCTCAAAGGCTCGATTTACAGGCCCAAAATCGAGCCTTTGAGGCTCGAGTTGTTAATAAATGATATAGTTTCCAAACTGAGTCTATTAACTATATAGTTGGTTTTTTATTGCTAGTTACCCATTTTCGCCCCACGTGTCGCTCATCAGTTTTAAAACGGGAGAAAATGGGAGACTTCCAAATTAGAGGTGAGCCATTCCCGTGCTTGGAAGATGATAAATATGCTTTTTCATAGCATTTTTGAGAAAATAATCAAACATTTGTAAATATTTTTTGTCCAACCAAACACAATTTTAGGTAACTACCTATCTTTTTTTTAAATAATGAAAAGGCAGTTATCTCTCTTCCTCTTTAAAAATGAAAAAGGAAAGGACAGCGACGTAAATAACAGCAAAGGTTAGGCTCAAAGCACAACCAAAACACAAGAAAAGCACATTTTAGTCCCTAAATATAATTACCTCATTAATGTCGTTTTAGGACAACATAGAGTCATAGACCAAGGTTTGTGGAGACCACGAATGTCCAACTAGAACCACCACCCTCCCTCCTCTCTAACTCAGAAAATAAAAAAAAAATTTAAAAAGTAGGAAAAAATTTTAGAGAGAGAAAGACACAATAGCTAGCAACAACTTGAGAGAGAGAGAGAGAGAGAGAGAAGGACAGAGACAGAGAAGCTCAAACTTGCTTTTCACATATATAAGCCTCCAAACCTTCATTTCTTGAAGAGAGAGAAAACATAAAAAGCTTTTGAGAACAGGGCTAAGAAAATCAAAAACAAAAATTCTCTCTTGAACTTTGTATTCTTCTGATTATCGTTTTGTTCTTCTTCTTCAGCTTACGTTGTAGTTTTTGAAAGTTACAAGTCCGATCTGACTCACTGAGTTCAGTTCTGTGTTCGACTCGGTCCTGCCTCGGATGAGTTAGAAAGGAAGATCGCTTTCTTACAAATCGATATCCATGGTAACAAAACAAAAATATATATATATGTATATATATATATATATCTGATTTTTGTTTTGTTTTAGCTGATTGGTTTTGTTTCTATGACTCGTTGATTGGCTGAGTTGAATCGGAACTTAAGCTTGTAGTTGAAGTTATTGATGTTATTATTATTATTATTTTTATTTTTTGTTAATTATGTTGTGATTTAGAACTTTGATAATTCTAGTAAGTATATAGTTTAGGATTTCTTTTAATGATGTTTTAAAAAAAAAAAAAAAAAAAAGGGCAATGTATGACTAAAACTATGTTGAAAAGTCATTCCTGTTTCATCACCTGCATTTTCTAATTATAGGTTTTATACATACTTAGTCAAATTTGAGTACATAGCAATTGCAGTAGAAAAAAATCCCATCAAAGAATTGAAGAAAACACACTCTAATTATCGAAAATAAAGTGATTGAATCACCAAAGGAGTTTATAAATGGTTGGTTGGAGTATAATTTGGTGATTGTTATAGTGTCTAGTGATTGGCACAAGTTCGAGGTATTGAATTTGTAGTGAATGGTTGTGAGTTCAGCTTTGCCATTGGCACGTGAGATTTGTTGAACTAGAAATCAGGGAGAAAACCGTTTTAGGACTGGAGATAATTTGCTTAAAGAAAATATGGGGCGGTGATGGTTGTGTGATAGTGTAAGCATTTTGAGTTCAAGTTGTTTCCTTTTGTAGCAATTTTTGATAATTGATAGTAGGATTGCCACTTTTTTTTTTGCTGAATAGTAGGATTGCCACTTAACAAATAATTGCGACTTAAGACATGGAACCCTTGGGGAGTGGTGGGTAGTTGGTGATAATGTGAATGTGAGTTTGGCTTCATGGCACTGTATCAGCGGTGGAAAATGAAATAGGGGATGCCACTGCGGTTACTGTGATAAGGTTGCTACATTAGTGAGTGTGGCGATTGTGAGTGGTGTTGCTAGTGGCTTGCCTTTCCGTGTAATCTGGGTCTTTTGGATTGCGAGTGTAATACTGTCAATTTATTTTGGTTGTCTCACTTCCTTAATGTGTTACAAGCCTGATGGAACATTGTAGCAATTAGAGAGTTGTTTATTTACAAACAAGGTCAAGTATTCATGGACTCCCAGACCATCTTTCTTATTGATGTAGAGCCTGACCTAAATATTGATTTTTGCTGGGGAAATTCTTTTGCCATTAATAAGTTCTTCATGTGATCCTCCTATGCATGTTCATAGATTTGTGATATTGTTCATCAATTATTAATTACTTTTTTAAAGTACTTTATAAGTTTATATTAGCCATATTAACCAGTTTCCGCTATGGATACATTTAGATTTCAATTCAAACATTTTAGGGGATTACTTTTTGCTCTTTTGCAAAGAATGATATGTCAAGGATTGGTTGATAATTTAGAACACCAGTTCATGTTGCTTGTGTCGACTCTTTCTTTATGCATGTACATTGCAGAACAATTTTATTTTAAAATTTTCTTTCAACTATTCTTCCTGTTGGATTGATGTTCTTTACATGTATGCCATGCTGTTTTTGTAGGCTGGACCAGATAACATCATTGTAGGTTCTCATGTATGGGTTGAAGATCCATCACTGGCATGGATTGATGGAGAAGTCCTCCGAATCAACGGTGAAGAAGTTCTTGCACAGACCACAAATGGGAAAAAAGTGAGTCAGACAAGCTTATCTGTTTCATAAATCTGTGTTACTTAACTTTGGGGTACAAGTTTGTTTTTATATCAACAGTTTGTGCAAGGCATTTGTTCCATAACTTGAATATTGCATGGTTAGCGTCAAATTTACTGGTTTCTAAGGCAAATGGTACCCATTAATTTTTAATCTTGTGGTTCGTCTATAACTTAAGTTACAATCTGATATGATGTTTGTCTTCATATAATTTGATATTGCATAAAACAAAATATTATATAGTGTTTTGTAATTTTCACTAACTGGAAAAGATGATTGCAGGCTGTCGCAAATATTTCAAAAGTGTTTCCAAAGGATACCGAGGCTCCTCCTGGAGGTGTAGATGACATGACAAAGCTTTCCTATTTGCATGAACCCGGAGTACTGCATAACTTGGCAACCAGATATGAACTTAATGAAATATATGTAAGATATTTAAGATCCCCCCCCCCCCCCCCCCCCCCTTTTTGTATGCTAATGTTCTTGTTAGAATTATTTTTAGGTGATTAAACTCACCATTTCTTGAGAGCTTAGGCTTTTTGGACAAACAGTAATTTAATATAGTATCAGAGCATAAGATTCTGAGTTCAATCTTTGTCTCCTCCACTCTACCTCCCATTTAAATTCCAATGTGAGGGGGAAGTGTTAGAAGTACGTGGTTAAATGATTAAATTTTCCATATCCCAAAAGCTTAAACTTTTGGGGCAATTAGTAATTTAATATGGTATCAGAGCAGGAGATCTTGAGTTCGATCCCTGTCTTCACTCTACCTCCCATTTAAAATGTTAAATTCTCACTTGTTGGGCCCCCACTTATTAAGGGGAAGTTTAGGCCTACAAGTGAGGAGAGTTAGAATTATGGTTAAGTGATTAAATTCACAATTTTCTGAGAGCTTAAACTTTTGGGACAAATGGTAATTTAACAATACTAAAGTAGATTTTGAGTCAAACGAAAGAAGAAAGTTGCAGATAGTCTATTTATACTATTTTTTAAACTATCTTTCCCAGACATACACCGGAAATATCCTGATTGCTGTAAACCCATTTCAAAGATTACCACATTTGTATGATACTCACATGATGGAACAATATAAAGGAGCTGCATTTGGAGAGCTAAGCCCTCATGTTTTTGCAGTTGCAGATGTTGCATACAGGTACTTCACATATTTTCTTAGATATACGTCCTTTTTTCTTGCTGCTATTGCCTTTTATACTTACATTTAACAGGGCAATGATCAACGAGGGAAAGAGCAACTCAATTTTAGTTAGTGGAGAGAGTGGTGCTGGTAAGACTGAGACAACAAAGATGCTTATGCGGTATCTTGCTCACCTTGGGGGTCGATCTGGAGTAGAAGGGCGGACGGTTGAACAACAAGTTCTAGAAGTAAGAATACAATTTTTTTATTTATTTTTTGGTTACAATTTTAGTTCCTAAAACTGAAAGCTTTGATAAATTTTCATTAATTTGTAAAGGATGGAAATATGTCCTGACTTGGTGTTTTTGATTGTTTATCTTTTGCAGTCCAATCCAGTTCTTGAAGCATTTGGTAATGCCAAAACGGTTAGGAACAACAACTCAAGGTGGGTAATTGCTGTGTAAGACTTGTCAAGATAATCATTGCTTTAATACACGTTCCTTGCTCACCAGTTTACTTCCATGCAAATGATGTCGAAAGTTGGATAACTAAAAATACAATTATAATAAAATAAAATATATTAAAAGTCAATGCAAAGTCAGAGGTGCACTTCATTACATTAGTATGTGAGATCAGAGAAAGGCTTAGATAAAAAAAGTCTATATACATCTGTCTTCCGCCCACCCCCCAAAATACCTCTTTTTCCCTGAAACAGTGCTTGGGGAAAACATTGGTGGTTGAATCAAATGGATTGAGGGTCAGTTCATGATTCAATTGTTCTCACTGGCTGGTCTGTTTGAGTTCTGGTGATATTCTGCACTGCTTATTATTTTGAAACATTGTCCTAATTGAGTTATAGTACACTATTGTTCATGAATGTCGGTTGTTTGAGTTTAACTTGTCCGGAGGAGCTTATATTCCTTGTGTTCACCCTGGTATCACAATGCAGTCGTTTTGGTAAATTTGTTGAGATCCAATTTGACAAGAGTGGGAGGATATCTGGGGCAGCCGTACGAACTTATTTGCTCGAAAGATCTCGTGTTTGCCAAATTTCAGATCCTGAAAGAAACTACCACTGCTTTTACCTTCTCTGTGCAGCACCACCGGAGGTACTCATGTTTTGTTTTGGGAATGTGCTCATGTTCTCAAATCAAGTCTTGAGCATATGTTTACCTATGCCTGTATAAGCTAATGTCATTGCCTTAATTTATAGGACAGAGAGAAGTATAAGTTGGGAGACCCTAAATCATTCCATTACTTGAATCAATCCAACTGTTATGCACTGGATGGAGTGGATGATGCCCATGAATATCTAGAAACCAGAAGGGCTATGGATATAGTTGGAATCAGTGAGGAAGAGCAGGTCAGTCTTCCCAGTAGTTCTAAAAAGTATTTTGTGCTTGCTATTGCATTCATTTGATTTGTAATAATTTTTTCTATTCAGGTGGCAATTTTTAGAGTTGTTGCTGCAATTCTGCATCTTGGAAATATTGAATTTGCAAAGGGACAGGAGATTGATTCTTCTGTCATTAAAGATGAAAAGTCTAGATTCCATCTTAATATGACAGCTGAACTGCTTGAGTATGCCCTGTTTAATCTATTTCTTCATTTGTGATTTATATTAGTGATTGTTTTTTGGGAGTCCTACACCTTTATTGACTTATGTTGTATGGTAGGTGTGATGCCAAGAGCTTGGAAGATGCACTGATTAAGCGTGTAATGGTGACACCAGAAGAGGTTATAACAAGAACTCTTGATCCTGTTGCTGCATTGGGTAGCAGGGATGCCTTAGCTAAAACCATCTATTCTCGTTTGTTTGATTGGTAATGGGATTTCCCTAGCATTGCCTCTGTGTGTGTGCGGGTGTGTGCACACGCATGCGTGTGCATGTGCCCCTGCATAACATGATATAGTTGTCAACAGGAGTACATGAAATTCACATGTTAAAAAGGAAAAAAAAGAAGTGTTTTGACTCCTGTTTGCCCACTATTTGAGTTCTAACAAGTTTTTCATCATCATCTACAGGATTGTGGACACGATTAACAATTCAATTGGGCAAGATCCAAACTCAAAATCATTAATTGGTGTTCTTGATATATATGGGTTTGAGAGTTTTAAGCATAATAGGTAAGCCACTAAATTTAAATATTTCTTGCAATGGATATATCTTCACATCTGACAAATTACTCTATTGAATAGTTTTGAGCAGTTCTGTATCAACTTTACAAATGAGAAACTGCAACAACATTTCAATCAGGTTTGATAATTCTTGGCATTGTTCATGATTCTTATTTTGGATTCGATTTCAATTCTTGCTTAATATAGATTGTGGTAATTGCATATTTGCAGCATGTCTTCAAAATGGAACAAGAAGAATATACAAAAGAAGAAATCAATTGGAGTTACATAGAGTTTGTTGATAACCAAGATGTTTTGGATCTGATTGAGAAGGTATATTATCGTCTTCTAGCTGCATTGTGTTAGTTTGTGTCATTTATACTCATATGAAGACTATCATTCGCTTGACACAATTTGTTTGTTTCTTATTCTTGCTATCAATTGCACTATGTTTCTTTACAACTATATTTCACATTTATCTAGTTCTTTTGAAACATTGCATTACAACTAGGTTCTTCAATCTTTTGCAGAAACCTGGAGGAATTATTGCACTTCTGGATGAAGCCTGGTAAGCAGCTAATTATTTCAATTTACTTTAGCCATCATTGCTTTTAAGTTTGGTGGGCCTGATATTCCTAGCTTTTCATGATTTTATGACGAAACTCTCCAATTAAAGAATTTTGTTGATGTTTTGCAGTACACTGCCTGTGTATAATTGGGGGGGGGGGGGGGGGGGGGCATATTGATTTTCTTTATTTTCAATAAAATTTTATTTACTTAACTATCACTTTTTAAGAATTAGGTGAAATCTGAACACACTTCTAGTAATGTTTGCATAATTCAAATTCATTCTTTTTGTTCTCAATGTTTCTTTGATTGCTTCGCACAGCATGTTTCCTAAATCCACGCATGAAACATTTGCTCAGAAGTTGTACCAGACATTCAAAAACAACAAGCGCTTTATCAAACCTAAGCTTTCCCGTACTAGTTTTACCATATCTCACTATGCAGGGGAGGTAAACATATTTTCCCTGTTATAAATGTTCTATTCTCTGTACTGCAATATAAAGTTCACTGAAATATTTCAAATTTTCCAGGTAACTTATCTGGCTGATCAGTTTCTTGATAAAAACAAAGACTATGTGGTGGCAGAACATCAGGATCTGTTGACGGCATCAAAGTGCTCCTTTGTGGCAGGTCTATTTCCTCCACTTCCAGAAGAATCATCAAAGTCTTCCAAATTTTCTTCCATTGGTTCTCGCTTTAAGGTATCATTATTCTATTCCTTTCTGAGCAACTGGATCAAGAGAACATGTTAAGTGTTGGTTAACTTATTCTGCCAAAGTATAAGTGCCTTATGGTCGATCCCATTTCAGGGTTACATTGAATCAAATTGTGATCCATAGACAAAGAAGAAAAATGACTATGACCCTGAAATGGAAGTCTATGCTATTTGACAAGTAATTCAGCTAGCCCAAAGGTAAAGATAATTTGAGTGCAGAAGAACATGGGCTAGCAACTCAGGCTCTATACAGACATTAGAACAATGCCAAACTAAATACAAAGGCATATTCAATCCCTGTCCAAATGATTATTTCACAGATTAGAACTTCTGCCTCTGGAAGTATATAGAATTTAATAATACTAGCAATAAGCCCATGCAATGCACCTTTTTTTTTTTTTTTGAGAATAATACAATGCACTGTTTAATCGGCAATATTATGTAAACTAAATAAACTGTTTGAATGATATAATTGAAATTGAGAAATAGAATAGAAAATAAAAATCAAAGAAAATTTTTTTTTTAAAATTACATGGAAAAAACAGTGTTAGACTAAGTATTTGTCAAAACCAAAAATTATGAGAGATAATTAAAATTAAAATTTAAACAATGAAACTTCATTCAAAATTTCTTGAAACTGTCAGTAATTAAGTTTGAATCCGTGTACCATTTGAAAGTAGTTGGAACTTTGTTAATAAAATTTTACTTCGAGCAAACTATGTTAATAATTTTAATGTATTTATAGTGCTCCACATTACAAAAGCACATAATACGACATGTAACACTTAGGTTGAGCCACATAATGCAAGTACAACGTGTATGACCCAAATTTTGCTAATAAAAAAAAAAATTATGGTACATGATTAAAATAATTTAAAATAAATTACAGGTGGGGTTGTGTATCCATGGTATACTCCTTGGGCCTGGGGGTGGATCCAAAGGGCCCTACCTTGATGAGGTTCCACGTAATCAAAAAGAAGGAAATATTTAATTTTTTTTCTTCTTGCTTGGGGTTTTCCTTTGTATGCTTGTACTAGGGTTGCTCATACTAGGGTTGCACATCTTTGCTCTCTTTATTTTATATTTTTATTTTTTTCAATAATGAATTTTATTACTTATCAAAAAAAGATTTCTAGAAACTTTCGGTAATAGAATTCTAACTGGAGTACTATTTTAAATTGCTTGAAACTTTGACAATAGTGTTTCCTTTAGAGCAAACTATGTTAATAATTTAAGTGTACTTATAATGCATCACATGGCAAAAGCATGTTGTATGATGTATAATTCTTATATTGAGCCACTTGGCGCAACCACATTTTCTAGGACACAACTAATATTCTATATATTTTTGTTTTGGAAAGGGGGCCATTTGCAATAATTTTTTTTTTATTACTTACACCGAGTATGGCTACCTAGGGTCTTAATGACATGACATAGGCAATATATTGAAATGGGGTACTCTAGTTTCAGAATGCATCTTAGAGAGCTATAATCAATGTGGTTAGTATACAACTAAACTGACATGGAACAGGTGGTTTGATCAAGATCTGATCAATTTTGAAAGCCAAAATTTCTGAAAACTGAGAATTTCAATTTAGTCACTAAATTCTGTATGCCTTTTTTTAGTGTTTGAATGTTTGGATGACGGTTTTGTTGATGGGCTTACTGTTGTGGGAAGCTGAATACAGCAGGTATTAATTACATAGAATCAGAAAGAAGAATATACAATCTATATAACATCATGCTGGGATCCCTAGCATAATCCATGGTTCTTAGGCATCATACCCAAGAGAAGGTTCACAAGAGTTATGCAATAGAATTGGGATTTTAAATGTTTTCTTTACTGACCCCAAAATATGGTAATACATTTCGTATATGGGCTGCATGTGTTTTCTAGCACGCTTGTGAGCCATGTATGACTTGGATTAAGAAGGAATCCAAAAGATGCATATAAATATGATCTAATAAAGACCATGAAATAAAACAACAACAACCAAGCCTCAATCCCAAATTTTTTGGGGTTAGGTATGATTCTCAACTGATCAATCTAGGTCGGCCACACATATTCTTTACCCTCAGTCTATTCCATTAGAAGTCGTACTCTTTGATACTTCCTTAATTGACATGTCCTGATTTACTTATATTACTAATATAATTTTAGGTCTTCTTCTACTTTTTTCTACTCCTTTAACTTGAATCAACTCTCTCTTTTTTTATCGGTGCATTAATCGCTCTCCTCTGAACATGACTAAATCATCTCAATCGACTTTCTCTCATCTTTTAATTAATAGATGTCACCCGTATCGTTAAGCGAATTTTCTCATTTCAAATTCTATTTTTCTGTGAATTTTCACTTATCTTTCTTAACATTCTCATTAAGCTACTCTCATTTTATGGATATGGATATGTTGCTTATTAATAGCCCAACATTCAATACCATAGAGCATATCTGGTCTTATAGCAGTCTTATAAAATTTTCTACGCTCTCACAATAATCTAGATGTGCTTCTTCATTTCATCCATGTTGCTCTTATACTATGATTTACATTCTCTTCAATATTTCCAATTTTATGAATTATTGATCCAAGATATTCAAATCTATCCTTTGACCATTCAGTCTTACAATCCCTTCATCTCAATTTCTACTTTTGCTAAATTTACATTCCATGCACTCTATTTTGGTCATACTTAGGTGAAAGTCTTTAGATTCTAGAGCGTCTCACCAAATTTATAACTTGGAGTTAAATCCACCTCTAGTTTCATCCCCTTAAACTATACCATCTGCAAAAGCATATACTATGAGATTTTCTCTTAAATTGATTTCATGAGTTCATCCGCCACTTGTGCAAAGAGATATGGATTTAATGTTGATCCTTGATGTAAACCTATAGTGATAGGAAACTCATTTTTGATGCATTCGCATGTTCTCACACTAGTTATAGCTCCATCATTATAGCTCCATCGTATATATCCTTAATCAACTTAATATACTTAAAGGAGCTCTTTTATTTTTCAAATTCCACCACTTAACCTCTCTAGAGATCCTATCACATGATTTCTCTAGGTAAAAAAAACCAAGTGAAGATATTTACATGCCTCTATATATTTTTTCATTAAACTTTTAAGTAATAAAATAGCTTCCATGGTAGGTTTTCCTGACATAAAACTAAATAGATTCTCGCATAGTGTTGTTTTGTGTCTTAACCTATATTCAATTACTCTCTCCCAAAGTTTCATGGTGTGACTTATAAGTTTAATTCCATGGTAATTTGTATAGTTTATAATATCAACATCGTTCTTGTAAATAGATATTAAAGTATTACTCCTCCACTCATGAGGCATTTTGTTAACACTAAAGATCTTATTGAAAATGTTTGTCAACCAGCATACATCCATATTGCCCAAGTTCTTTTAGACTTCAATGGAGATTTCAACTGGTCCCATGGCTCTTCCCATTTCTTTCCTCAATGCGTCCTTTACCTCAGTTATCTTGAATCTTCAAAACAACTTATGGTTTCTATTCTCTATAGGGTGACTTAATCCACTCCAATCTTTCTTATCACTTGCATTAAAAAATTTTCAAAATAACTTTTCCGTCTCACTTATCCACCACCCAAAAAGTAAATAAATAGATGACTTATTCATCTTTCTTTAGTATGCTCTTCTTTTTATAACACTTTCTGATCTTCATTTTTAATGCTTTGGACACCATTTATTCAAGTCAATTGTTTTCATTTTCCTTGTCTTGCCAAGTTTATAAATATTCTTTTCTCCCTCCTTCATCTCCAACTTATTATATATTTTATCATAAACCTTATATTAGGCTCTTGGACAACTTTTTTTTACTTCCCTCTTGGGCACCTTATAATTTTCATAAGCGACATTGTCTCTACACATAGGTAGGCTTATATAACTCTCTCTCTTTAATCTAATTGCTGCTTGGACCTCCTTATTCCACCACCAAGTCTCCTTAGTCGGTTACCCACATCCCTTAGATTCTCCAAGTATGTCTTTAGCCACTCTTTTTATAAAAATTAGCCGTATCATTCCACGTCTTATACATCTTTTTCCAAATTCCACTTGCCCTCTTTGATCATTTTATTTTTGAACACATCTTGTTTCTCCCCCTTCAAACCTCATGACCTAATCCCTGGGTTTCTTTGTCTCATTACTCTTCTTTACCATCTTCCGATACAAATGTCTAGTACTACCACCCTATGTTGAGTGGTTACACTCTCTCTTGGTATCACCTTACAATCTTTACAACATCTACTATCCAATTTTGAGTAAGAATTAAATATATTTGATTGATGTTTGTCTGCTTGTGAAGGAATAAGTATGATTCCCTCTTCTTGAACCAAGTTTTTGTTAATATCAAATCATAAGTTGTTGCAAAGTCTAGAATAATATCTCCTTGTTCATTGGTTATTCCATATCCTTGGCCTCCATGAAATGAATTCTTTCAAAGATGCCACTATCTTTTCCAACATGACCTCTCCCCCAATAAAAATCTTTTCCTGGTATGGTAACCCTTGAATCAATTCATCCTTTGTCCACCCAAAGTTTTTGCTTAATGGGTTTTTTCAATGCTATTTCAGGAGCATACGCACTAATTATGTTAATTGTCTCTTCTCCCAAGACAAGTTTTATTAACATAATTCTATCCCCTATCCTTCCAACCTCAACAACTTTATTTAGGACTTTTGTCTATAATTATCCCTACCCCATTTTTACTTTATCTCTTCCTGTATACCATAATTTATATCATGTATATTCAATTTCTCACCTACCTACTTAGTCCATTGAATACATATTTTGCCTTTTCTCTTTCTAATCATTGTATCTACTATTTCCAATAGTTTCCCGATTAAAGACCTTATATTCCAAGTGCATATGCCAATCCTATCCTCTTGAACTAACTTTTTTACCTGCACTTGTCCATCAAAATGCAGGAACTCTTGCCCATTTTTCATTACACCCAAGCGCCAATGTAGCGTGTTGCTTACAAGGAGTGCCCTAGCTAACCCTTGCCCACTTTTGGGGTCCAATGCAGCGCATTGCTAGTAGGGGATCCCTCGACTTATATTTGTAGTGGATCTATACGTAATAGAGTGATTAAATTTTACTTTGGCCATCAACATACCACAATCCTTCTTTTTCCGATCTTGGGACTGGCCATGAACAAAATATATGACACTACACACATACCCATAAAATAAAGCCTATACATAATCAAGACCAATTAGTGAGCTGCTATTACAGAAAGAAATACTAATATAACTTTGCCCAGATAGTTACAATAGTGACCTTAATAACATAATGGGTATAGGAAATCCTATGTAAAAATTTATCCAAGGAAAAAAAAAAACATATTGGGTAAAGGATATCCAAAAATCTAATATATTTCACTTACATATATCCTAATTGTGGGCTTTTATGTTCTTCCTCACTTTTTTGGCACATGACATTTGAGGCTTGCAGCTAGGCTGTTTCAAAATAATTGTTTTTGGTATCATGTCCTTGAAGTGCTTAATTTTAAATGGCAATGATACTGCTTTTTTCTATCTTTCTCTCCATAAAAAATTAATGTTTACAGCTTTCAATTTCAGTTCAACATTACCGCTTAAGCATGTACACGTCTGTCGGTGGATTGCAGTCTTGTGTTATCTCAGTAGCATCCACTTCCCTTTTTACTCACCTTTTTTTTTAATGGAAATCAATACGAGCAAGGCCGTAAATCTGATCCAAAACTGTGTTTCTTTTTCCTTATAGAGTTAGTCATGTTATAGGAGTAAATTTTTACTCTGCCCGACATGCCACAATTTGACTTGATGAACATTGTCACATAGAGTCAGTTTTCAAAATGCAACAATACTTCTAGATGGACAGTACACAGCCTTTCCAAACATGGTAGATCTAGGGGTCTTGAGGGACTCTATACATAAAGCTGTGTATATGCCTGATACCATATTTTGTTTTCTTACAAATAAATGAGATGTGCTCTCAAAAATGCAGTTACAACTTCAATCTTTGATGGAGACCTTGAGTACAACAGAACCTCATTATATCAGATGTGTGAAGCCAAACAATGTCCTTAAGCCTGCTATTTTTGAGAACCGCAATGTAATCCAACAATTGCGCTGTGGTGTAAGTATAATCCAACTATACCTTTTGCTTTGTTTTTGTACTTCATTTATTTGTGAAACCTGCAAAACTTAACATTTTTGTTTTATAATCTTGTCTTCTTAGTAAAATTCATGTGTCATTATTATTTGTTGTAGGGTGTTCTTGAGGCAATCAGAATCAGCTGTGCTGGATATCCTACTCGACGAACATTTTATGAGTTTCTTCACCGCTTTGGTGTTCTTGCTCCTGAAGTTTTGGAAGGGAAGTAAGTGTATATTTTTCGTTCTAATGGCATCTTGTGTTTCTGTCTGGCTCCATCCCTGCTTTTCATTCTTTCTTCTTTTAACCCTTTTATTCTCAGTATAGTCCACTCTTGTTTTAGAAATAACTCTTATTACTTCTTTGTGAACAGCTACGATGAGCAGGTTGCTTGCCAAATGATTCTGGATAAAAAAGGATTGAAAGGTTATCAGGTAATTCACATATCTCCTTGGAACTCATTTTGATGATGCTACGTAGTGGCTATGGGGTTAGGTTGAGACAAGGAGGCCCTACCAGACCCTGTCTGCCATGGGGGTACTTCTTAGCCCACATGTTCAAAACCTGCATCGGGGCAACTTGGAGTGAGAATATAAGATCAAACCTGGGGCAGATGGAGTAAATACTCATCTGTGTATTTGAATGCACTCCAATATTCTGTCACTAATATCTGATAGCCTGTTCCTTTCTCACATGCACTGTCAAACAACCTGTGGCAATCAGAAATAAACTGAGTAGCAGGGGGAGAATACCTTACAGCAATTGGTCATATGTGCTTTCCTGGTTGTACCTTAAAGGTTTAAAATGTGTCTGCATTTATGATAAGAATTCTATAGAAAGTTCCAGAGGTATTTGAAATTCTCCAGGTGGGCATGTTTCAACACAGGTTGACCAAGACTGAAGCTTTTCATTAACCTTATGCTGGTAGGACTGTGTCGACGAACCTTGCCCCTACAATAGTTGTCAGCCTTGAGTCCCTTCCTTAGTAGGGGCTGGTCAGGAATCAGGATGGCTGCCTGATGGACATAACCCATTGTCTGGGGAATCTAACCTGGATTTCTAAATGCCTATTTAATCTGAAGCACAAATTGAAGTTTCTAACTGCTTGTTACATTATGTCTTGCTTAGTTATATGTCAATAAATCATTATTACATGTGATGATGCATTTTCCCATTGGTGAGTTTTTAATGTCATACTTTGTTCAACATGGCTTGGCAGATAGGCAAGACAAAAGTCTTCCTCAGGGCTGGTCAGATGGCTGAGTTGGATGCAAGAAGAGCAGAGGTGCTTGGAAATGCGGCTAGAATCATTCAAAGGCAAAGTCGTACATATCTTGCACGCAAGGAGTTTGTTGCATTACGTAAAGCCGTGATTCAATTGCAGTCGTGTTTGCGAGGTATCGTCAAGTTGTCTTTGAAACAATGCTGATTCTCAAAATCTGGTCATAATTTACAGTGAAAAATTGGACTTTTAACATTTTTATTTTTATTTTCCAATTTATATGCGATTGGAAAATCATATAATATCTTGCCCTTTCTTCTGAGGCCAGATGCCTAACCACCAGTAAAGCTTATAGTGTATAAAGCTTATATAGTTCATGGTAACGTAATTTTTTCCAGTTATTCCAGAGAGAATCATGATGGGTTATTTTCCCTTTGTAACAAAAAATATATACATATATACATCTTGCTGCACTTCACAAATTAATATTCTATTAACTTCTTATCAAAAAAAAAAATTTATTAACTACTTTTAGCCTATCATTCATGATTCAGATTATAATCAATTTCAATGTGTGCAATTATGAATAGGTATATTGGCTCGCAAACTATATGAGCAATTACGCCAAGAAGCAGCAGCTTTGATGATACAGAAGAATTTCCGACGATACATTGTCCTGAAATCCTACTCAACAGTACGATTGTCTGCAATCACATTGCAGACAGGGTTAAGGGCAATGACTGCTCGCAATGAATTCAGATTCAGAAAGCAAACTAAGGCAGCAATTATTGTCCAGGTCCTATTACCATACATCTCAAAAAATACATTATCCTGGGATACAGAAAAGGAGATCTTGCAAGTGTCATATGCATGCTGCAAAATCAAGATCTACATAGCATTTATTACTGACTGAAACTTGTTAAAGAATTTAATATTGAGCGGTTGTTCTTTTGTTGGCGGATTGCAGGCTCGTTTGCGTTGCCACATAGCATATTCATATCATAAGAGTCTCCAGAAGGCTGTACTAGTTACTCAGTGTGGTTGGAGGCGAAGGATTGCTCGGAAAGAGCTCAGAATGCTCAAAATGGTATTGAATTCCTTAATGTGTTTCTTTTTGTCTAGTAAGATGTACTGCATCATGCATTGTGTATGAGGAATACATTCAGGTGGTAACCATTGGTGTAAATCCATTCAGGCTGCAAGAGAAACTGGGGCCCTAAAAGAAGCAAAAGACAAACTAGAAAAGCGCGTGGAAGAACTTACATGGCGTTTGCAGCTTGAGAAGCGATTAAGGGTAACTATATTTTTGTTTATATTGTATATCAATTCCAAGTATGGTATTTATCTGGATCAATGAGAGTATGTGCACCACAATTGACTTGCATTATAATTTAACTTTATGTTGAATTGAATCACAGACTGATTTGGAAGAAGAAAAAGGCCAGGAAATTGCAAAGTTACAGGATGCTTTACATGCAATGCAAATACAAGTAGAAGAAGCAAATGCCAGGGCTATCCAAGAACGAGAAGCAGCTCAGAAAGCTATTGAAGAAGCACCTCCAGTCATTAAGGAGACTCCTGTTTTAATCCAAGACACGGAAAAGATTGACTCTTTAACTTCTGAGGTGGAGAGTTTAAAGGTATGCAGTGGTTTCTCCTATGAATTCTTTGAATATTTGGTATATATATTTAAAAAAAAAAAATTGAAATAATGCTTTCTTAAACTAAAACTGCTTGATTATAATGTATCTTCATGGACATGTCTCTATGCTGGAGACAGTGACTACAAGGTCCAACTGGTGCATGCTTGAAACTTGAGCTTGGTACATAAATGTGAATTTCATCTGTTATTTGACTTTATTTGAGTTAATCAAGCTGTCCATTTACCTTTTTGTTTGGGATCATTTGAAGCTTTAAAGATAATAAGAACAATAGCTGCAATCTACTTGCGGTTTATTGCTGCTGTACCTTGGTTCAGTTTACAACCATTGGGTTAGAGTTGTTTTAAATTAACCCTTAGAACCAAAAGAACAAGATGATCATCATTTCACCATTACTTGAATATCATATTATCAATCGTTGTCAAATTTTAATTCTATCAATGAGTGACTTAGAGATGAAACTTGAGGGACATTGGGGAGTTGAAAAGCAGATAGGGACAGAAGCCCTCGCAAACAAATGCCTCCAAAGTCTAGAACAACGCAAAATATGAGTGCAGTGCCCTCACAAGCAGAGTCCAAGCCAACGACGCCTCACCAACAGCAGCCTAACCAAGCGGAAGGTGCCAACGAAATGGGGTCTGAACCCCAGCCACAGCCAAGAATCCCTACTGACAATGCCAACATCTTCATTGAAGTTTTGTAATCCCTGCAACACTCACAGCAACAAATGATGGAAGAAATCTGTCAGCTGAAAACAGACAAAACAAAGGAAAAAGGAAGCCAGCATGACCCGGAACATGTGGCAGACAAAGAAGAGACACCAGCAGGAGGTGTCCCACAGAATGTGGAACAACGTTTCATCACTATGGCCGAAGTAGCAGCTCTCCTGGAACAAGAAAGAGCCAGAGCAGCTAAGGAGAGATTTTATGCCCGAAGGCCTCCTTACCCACTAAAGGTACTCAGCAAACCGTACCCCGAGAGGTATGAGTCGTGGGCCTTTACACAGTACGATGGCAAGAAGGGAAGTGCAGTTGAGCACGTGAGCAAGTTCATTGATACTCTTGGCCCTTACGCCGCAGACGAAGACTTATGTCTTCGAGAGTTTTCCAAATCGCTATGCGACCGGGCATACACTTGGTTCATCGGTCTAAAGCCAGGATCAATCCCAACTAAGGATGACATGGTGGACGTTTTTTGCACTAAGTACTTCCACGGAGAAGAAACAGTAACGCTTGCAACCCTGCAAGCAACCAAGCTAAGGAATGGCAAAAATTTGATGGAATACATCAAAAGGTTCAAGGACATAGCACTTGATTGCTATGATCACTGTGAAGAAAGAACATTGGTGGAAATGTGTATGACGAACATGATCAGGGAGTACAGGGCAATCCTGGAAAACTTAGAAATCTCCCAGTTTGCACAGTTGTTGCAAAAGGCCAGAAAGACTGCCTAGTCCGTGAAGCCAAGTTCGGACAAAAGATACGCTCCGCAAGCTATGGTAGTATCTACTGGCGAACGGAGAAGGAAGACCGATGGGAAGGAATACGATACTCCCCCACCAATACCATGCACTCCAAAAAAAATTAGATGTGCTGCTAGACAAGTGGATAGCAGACGGAGTTTTCAAGCCTAATCAAGTTTCTAGAGAACCCACAGAAGATGAGCGAAGGGACCCACACTTCCGCCGTTTGCACAACTACGTACAACATCCTACTGCAAAGTGTTGGGCGCTCCGTAGATTGGTTCACCACAAGATCAAAGAAGGGACTCTAGAACTATCCTAACAAGAGGTTCAAAGAAACCCACTCCCAAACCACAAAGGGAAAGGTGTAGCAGCGGTAGTAAATCCAGCCTTGCCTACCGCAGCAATTACCACTTTACAGCGAAGCTCCAAATTCAAAAATTTGTTCGACCAGCTGGGGCTCACAGCAAAGGAGAGAAAGATAGCCACGGAGACTCTGGTGAGCATCGCCTCCGGGGCAGGAGAAGAATGCTTATCAGCGGAAATCCCAAATGACAGAGCCTTTTTACAGGAGTCGACTGAGATCACTTTTAGTAATAAGGATATGAATGTGGGATACCCAGATCACCGAAGGCCCCTCTACTTGGCAGCATCTATAAATCAAATCCCCATCAAGAGAGCCTTGGTAGATACAGGTGCTTCTGTAAATCTCATTCCATTGAGCACTTTACAAGTAGCAGGAATTTCAGAAAGAAAGATTCAAGGATGCCCAATGGAAGTAACAGGGTTTGGCGGAAGGGGTGAATACACCACAGGCCACATCCAACTATGGTTAAAAGTGGGTCCCATAGCTTCTTTAGCTCGGTTCCATGTGGTGAAAACGGAGGTCTCCTATCATGTGCTTTTGGGGAGGCTATGGTTGCACAAACACCGATTAGTCCCGTCCACCTATCACCAGTGTGTGAAAGGAAGTTTGAATGGTAGAATGATACGCATAGCAGCAAACCCCTCGCTGTTCGAACAGGCGGAGGCTCACTTAGTAGAAACTATGTTCTACGACCAATGGGCTCCATCCGGGGAAAGCTCAGTATCAAAGCCACGAGGTACCTTCGTACCTAAGTGGGAAGACGTCCAAGGTGACCCAGAGCCTGATCTAAGGGAGTTACTAGCACGAAAAAAGAAAAGAAAAGAAGCGTCCACCGCAGAATCAGATGACACACCCCAATGTGTCAGGGTCCGAGGCCCTGATGGCAGGATTGTATACAAATTATAAAGGCGCACGGGGCCTACTAGTGAAATACAAGCGGGCCCCACCCAAGAGTGGCAGCACGAGGGTTTGGCGTGTTGCGTGGCACAAGAAAGTTCAGAGGAGGAAGGTAATAAAGAGGAGGATGAAAAAAATCATGGCAAAAAAGGAGGTGCAAGTTACGGCAGAAGAAGAGTTGGAGGAGGTTGACCTGGGGTTTGGTTCATAAGGACTAAGGCCTATCTCAATTAGTGCAAGTCTGATAGAAAAGGAAAAATTAGAACTGGTACTGTTATTGAAAGAGTTCAAAGACATCTTCACATGGGATTACAGTGAAATGCTAGAGTTAGACCTCGGGCTAGTGGCGCATACGTTGAATGTGGACCCTAAAGCCAAACCAGTGGCCCAGCCTGCCAGGATATTCCACATTGAAATAGAATGGCAAATAGTCAAAAAAGTACAGAATTTGCTGGCCGCAGGATTCATCAAGCCTATTCATCACCTGCACTGGCTATCCAACATAGTACTAGTAAAGAAGAAGAACAGAAAGATAAGATGTGTAGATTTCAGAAATCTCAACAGAGTCTGTCCGAAGGACGAGTTCCCATTGCCAAACATGGATTTACTAATAGATTTTGCGGCAGGAAGCGTCATGTTTTCATTCATGGATGGGTTCAGTGGATACAATCAGATCAGAATGGCACCAAGGGATGCGGAGAAAACTGCTTTCAGAACACCCATGGGCAACATCTACTACACTGTGATGCCCTTCGGGTTAAAAAACGCAAATGCAACTTATCAACAAGTGATGACGGCCATATTTCACGACATGATGCATCAGGAACTAGAGGACTATGTGGATGACATAGTGGTTAAATCAAGGAGGAGGGAAGAGAACTTCCATGTGTTGAAAAGCGTATTCGAAAGGTGTAGAGCCTTCAAATTAAGAATGAACCCTCTCAAGTGCGCATTTGGAGTGTCCTCTGGGAAATTCCTGGGCTTCCTAGTTCACAACAGGGGAATAAATGTGGACCTAGCCAAAGCTATGGCCATAGCCACTATGAGACCTCCAGTCACGGTAAAAGAGTTAAAGAGCTTCTTAGGGAATGTCTCGTATATCCGGAGATTTATCCCTGGTTTGGCATCAATCACTTCTGCTTTCACCAAATTGCTTAGAAAAGGGCAAAGCTTTGAATGGGGAGAAGCGCAGCAAACAGCCTTCAAGAGGCTACAGCAGATCATGATGAACCTCCCTACGGTACAGGCCCCAGTTCACAGAAAGCCATTGCTACTCTACTTGGCCGCCAACTCTTATACCATTGGTGCATTAATCGCCCAATAGGATGGAGGTGGCGTTGAGCAACCAGTGTACTACATCAGCCGGGCCTTAAAAGATGCAGAAACTCATTACCCAAGGGTAGAAAGGGCGTGTCTGGCTATTGTCTATGCTTCACAGAGGTTATGCCATTATTTTTTGGCCTACGAAGTATGGCTGATGACCAAATCCCATGCCATCAAGGCTTTGTTGCAACAACCAATCCTCTCAAGCTGAATAGATCTATTGGCACAGTTTCCAGGAGAGGAAGAATTCCCGTTGGATGATGAAGTTCCAGGAGAAGTAGCCATGACAGAAGAGGTCAAAGAACAATGGGTAATGAAATTTGATGGGTCTTCTACCACCCAATTAGGGGGAGTGGGAGTAGTTTTGTACCATAAAGAAGATAAGGCAGTGGCGCTATCGTTTAAACTGGAATTCCCATGTTCAAACAACACGGCAGAATATGAAGTCTATCTAACCAGGTTGGTCATGGCTCTTGAAATGG
The DNA here is from genome assembly GCA_030021035.2 of Notholithocarpus densiflorus. Classification (NCBI taxonomy): domain Eukaryota; kingdom Viridiplantae; phylum Streptophyta; class Magnoliopsida; order Fagales; family Fagaceae; genus Notholithocarpus; species Notholithocarpus densiflorus. The sequence goes on along the minus strand of JARYZH020000009.1, from coordinate 717,426 downwards.
GAATCAAGCATTTAGGGGTAATGGGTGATTCGAACCTAATGGTCTGCCAAGCCAAAAAGATCTTCTCCCTAAAGGAGCCCAGCCTAGCCCCATACAGAGCAATGGCCCAGAAGATGGAGGAGAAATTTTCAACCTTCAAAATAGAACATGCTCCAAGGAACGAAAACCGGTTTGCGGATGCGTTAGCTGCACTAGGCTCACAAATAATGTTCGAAGGGGATAACACCAAGGTAGAGGTCAGCAAGAAGGAAGAATCCATCATTAAGGTGTTGAAGGAAAGGTTCCAAGAGGAACGGTGCGAAGGGGATTGGCGGATCCCCATAAGGGAAGCCTTGATAAAAGGGGAAGGTGCCGCAGAACTAAGGGTACTAAAAGATTACGCTCTGGTGAGAGGAGAATTGTACCATAGGATGCCAGGTGGGGTCTTATCTAGATGCGTAGGGCAGGAGGAGGCCTAGAGAAAGTTGAAAGAAGTACATGACAAGACTTGTGGATCCTGCGGAGAGGTCAGCCTTTACTGCAGACTTCAAAGGGCAGGCTTCTATTGGCCAAGCATGGGTAAAGATGCAGACCGAGTTCAAACTCAATGCGGGACCTGCCAGCTCGCAGCAGACAGAGAGGAAAGTTACGTTGTGTTTATCAGCGAAGACTGGAGAAGCCCATTCATGCAGTACTTGGCAGAAGGCATCCTGCCACAAAAGCACAGTGAAAGATACAAGCTTAAGAGGTTGGCAATGCGTTAATTTTTGCATAATATGGTCCTTTTCAAAAAATGGTACGATGGGGACCCCTTAAGGTGTTTAGGCCCTGAAGAAGCAAAAGAAATGATAAAAGAAGTGCATTCGGAAGAGTGTGGGGAGCACCAAGGGAAGAAAAAGCTTTACAGATGCCTGATGCAAATGGGCTACTACTGGCCTACCATGAAAAAGGATACGGCAGAATTTGTGAAAAGATGTCACAGTTGCCAAATACAAGCCAACTTAATTCATACTCACCCGCAGAACTTACATAGCACGGTCGCTCCATGGCCCTTCCACACTTGGGGGCTTGATTTGGTAGGACCAGTCAACCTACTATCGCATGGATACATATGGATACTAGTGGCTACGGAATACTTCACTAAGTGGGTAGAGGCAGTGCCACTCTGAAAAGCCACAGGAGGAGCAGAGGCAAACTTCATCAAGAAAAACATAATTGTGAGGTTTGGAGTATCCTACAGGATTATCAGCGACAATGGCACGCCCTTTGTCAACAGTGATGTAAGGAAGATGCTAAAGTTCTACCAAGTCAAGCACCATCGTTGATCGCCCTATTACCCTCAAGGAAATGGGCAAGCAGAAGCAACAAACAAGGTTCTCATAAAGATCATCAGTAAAATGAGCCAAGAATACACAGGAGGATGGACAACGCACCTGCCAGACGCCCTTTGGGCTTACAGAAAATCACCAAAGTCTGCCACAGGATTTTCACCATTTTCCTTGGTATACGGGACAGAGGTAGTAAGCCCAACAGAAGTGATGACTCCATCTTTGAGAATTATGCAGCTACAGGGGAAAGAAAAAGAGGGGGAAGTCTTTGCGGCAGAAATGTGCGAAGATCTGGAAGGGTTTGTTGAAAAGAGAAAGAAAGCCCAAGAGCGTAGCCACAGATACAGACAAAGGATGATAGAAGCTTATGGTAGGATGACTAAAGAGAGAGTGTTCGCAGAAGGACAACTTGTGCTAAAAGTGGGGGACTATGTCAGGCGAGGTATGGCAGGACCATCTAAGTTTGCACCAAAATGGGAGGGACCCCTTGTGATAAGAGAAGCACATCCAAGTGGGTATTATCACCTAGCCTAGATGGATGGCAAGGACCTAATGGATCCCATCAATGGGAAATGGCTGAAGCATTACTATGCCTAAGATGAGGCTGTGTAGTTATCCCTTTTATTCAATGAGTTTAATGTTTACCTTTTGTTCTCTTTTCCTTCAAGTGACCATGTCACGAGACAAGTTTGTAACATGCTTTTATGAGTACACAATGAAAGTACATGAAGTATTTTAAAAAGCATTCCATGTCATAAGTAATAGCAGAAATAGCAACCAAGTGTAGCATCTTAAAAGTTACAAACCCAAACTGTGGCAACTATGTCAAACTAGCCAAATAAGTGCTATAAAAAGATAAAGCGTACTAGGGTATCAAAAGAAGGAAAAGAACAAAAAAAAAAAAAAAGACAAGGGAACTACATCAACGAAGCCCAGAGATAAGGGGCTGGTCTCCAAAGCGGCTGGACCCACCAATGCTAGCAAGAAGGCGCTCACGACGACCCTCCAAGTTTGCCACCTCCTTCCTCAAAGTCCCAATCTGTGTGTCAATGGCATTTACAACAGGCTGAACCTTCTTCATGAAGAAGGCTCGGGCAATCTCACGAGATGGTCTAGGATGAACTCCACAGTGAAACCCGCATTGATCAGCTCCTAAACCGCAGCTCTCCACTGCAGGATCCTCTCGGAAGAGACAGTATCAACGAAGTTATGCTCAATATCATTCATTACGCTTCCCAGCAGCTTCAAGAAATGCTCCATGGCAGAACGACCAAGGCGAAATCCCTGCATGAAGTCCCCTCGGCTACTAAAAAATGCCTCTAGGTAAGAAACGCAATCTTGGGGAACCCTGAAGCCGTGGAAGTCCACATAAGGAGGGTCGGAACCCCAGAAGTCTGCAGGATCGAGGTCGTTAATCTCAGGCTGATCAAAATGCGTAAAGAAGGCTGCGGCCTCACCTATGGGGTCTGGAACCGTGGCAGAACTGCCGCCCACCTCAAACTAAGAAGGGATAGTAGGCAACGGACCTAATAAGGGGCATGAGACATAACATAAGAAACCACGAGTTAGGAGCAATGAACTCGTAAGAAAGAAATGAGGGAGGAGATAAGAAACTCACCAGGACCCATGAGAATGGGGGCTATGAGAGCGGCAGAAATAGGTACAGAAGGTACAGCAGAAATGGGCGCTGTGGGAATGGCAGAAATGGGTGCTATGGGTGTGGCAGAAGCAACGGTTGAAGGCATACCTACGTCTGCTACGACCCTTGGCCCCTCAAAAGTCTCTGCAAAGCACGAAAATAGGCATACAAATAAAGGGAGATTGCAGCAAAGGGGAGACGCAAATACATACGTGTAAGCAAGAGATGACCAAAAAAAAGGGGGGAAAGGGAAAAAGGCACATACCCATGAATTTGGTCTCGGGGGGAGAACTCTCCTCGTTGTCAGAGTCAGAAATCCTCTTCTTCAAGACAGGTTCATCGTCCGGGTCCTCAAGGATGTCCTCAGACCCCTCAGAGGACAAGTCCACATCAGGTCCACGTGTGGCAGAGCTAGGAATGGAAGAATGGGTAACTGTCAAAGAAGAACCATCCTTCACAGCCTGAGATAGAACTGCGAAGGGGTCACTGGTGGAGATGATAAGGGGTGTGACAGGAGAAACAACCTCGGTCTGAACAGCAGTAGGAGGAGTGGCCACCTTTTGGGGAGTAAGTGTCTCGACAGTAATGAGAGTGGCCTCACTAACCTTCCCAGTATGAGTACCTTCATCTATCGGTACCGGCTCAGTAGGAGGGGTAGAAGCCTCAGTAGGAATTCCGTGTGCAACAGCAGAAGGGGCAGGTGTTGCAAATGCTATGTTAGGCCCATCAAAAAAGCCTCACATGGGTACACCTATGGAGGCAGAAAGCTCCTCGGCTGTGGGGTGGTATATAGAAAGAGGCTCGGGCTCATCCTAAAAAAAAAAAAAAGATGTGAAGATCAAAGGAACTTTTAGGCGGATGAGACAAACAAAAGAATGTGGCGGATGAAACACGTGCAAAGAAAAAAAAAGAGGGAAGAAGGAAAGAAAGGAGATGTACCTCAAACTCAAGCTCATCAAGCAAAATGGGACGGGTGACTGATGTATCCTTCTTATGCTTTGACTGCAAAGGAAAAAGAGAACAAAAGATAAGGTTAAAGAGAGAAGCCAACACACATGTCAGGATTAACTACAGGAAAGACGAAAGTATATAAAAGACGAAGCATAATTAGAGGTAACTTACTCTCCGCTCAGTAGCAAACGCAGAGTGAGGGGTTGTCTTTCTCTTGCTGCCTCGTGTTCTGTTGGAAGGGGGAGTATTTGTAGATGGCCATGGAGTAGCAAGTTTGGACTTGCTTGCAGACTTAAGCTTGGCAGGACCCTTCTTACTCGGCGTAGAAATATTCGTCACTTCAACTTTCTTCTCCTAACTCGGAGGATAATCACCGGCGTGCCAATGCCACCCTCTTTTCTCCTCATCCCACTCAAAGATAGCAAACTGATTCTGCTTCCTAGCATATGCTAACACAGACTTGGAAGGCAAAAGCAACTGAGGATTAGCCGAAATAATTGCGCTAAGCCCATCAGGAGGAACGAGGGAGAAACTGCGGCTACCCATCAACTCTTGTTCAAACAAAGTCATCACGGCCTGCTAATATCCATGCATGGCAGGGGTACAAAGACCCTCCCTCAGTGAGCCCAGAATGATAATTGCAGTAAAACGCTGACTCCAAAATTCGAAGGCAATGGGCCGCAGAAAGGGTCGGACGGAAGTAGGGGACTCCATAAGAAAAGAAAGGTCATTAGGAATGTCCTGGTTTAGTCCGAACTGCCTTCTCACCCGGTTGGCAGGATAATGAATAAACCTAACTCCTTCGTCGGCTAAATAAGGTAGCCACCCAGCATTGGTGGCCGCCAAGTAAGTAATCCCGGTCTCATCAAAACCGGTCAAGGAGGTGGTAGTCCCGACGATGTCAACAAATAAACCCATAGCAGAATCTACACATGTATAACCAGTACCCAATTTTCTGTAAGCTCTCCAAGAAAATCTGACGCCTTAATCAAAGGATTCAACAGCAGAATGGTCAATTGGCTTCAAGCCGACCCAGCGAAAAACCAATGGAAAGTCTGACTCAAATCTACCACAAAAATCAGTAATGGTTTGCGGACACGACTGATACTTTTCTTTGGCGAAACGGAAGGGCCTACACTTCGACAAATGCTTAGCACAACGCTCGTACAACAGGTGCTGCAAAATAGTACTATGAACGGAGGAGGTGACTATGTGGTAGGAGCCTGCCTGGCTCTCATCGCTCTGCAGGATGTCTAATTGAACATACAAATTCCCTAAGAACATAGGAGCCAACGACAGACTTACCCCAGCAGAAATCTTAATAGCTAAACGGAAATATAAAGGCTTCACAGCGTAATAAGGGTGGGACCCAAAAACAAACTTACAAAGCCAAAACACAACAAAGGCCGCACGACGGGCAGCCACAGAGAATTTAGAAGAAGAACTAACCCAATACGACAACTTGGCATTCCCGCTCATCCCCTTCTTCAATTCAGCCTCCATAGCCTCTTCCTCCGGAGAAAGCTCTAAAGTGGCAGGATCAACATTGCCAAGGATGGGCAAGAGTAACTGGTTGGCTACATCTTCCAAGGTCATGGTGACCTCACCGCAGGAGAAGAAGAAGGTATAGGTGGTGGTGCACCACCAGCGGACCAAGTGACGGAGGTTGAAGAGGTCCCGAAAGTTGGATAAGCAGCGGGATGAAACGATGGCCTTCAAAACACCGGCCCGCTGTAACAACCCTATAAAGCTAATGTCGGATAACTCATTGTCCACCCACTCCTTCCAACCCAAGGTGGTACCCGATCCAAACTCGAAATGAATAGGCACGGGGAGTGAAGTGCCTAGGTGAATAACAAGATCGGGGATCGAAGAGGCCAACAGGGCCCAAGAACGTCCATATTTCGCCGGCAAAGAGCGAGCCACACACGGCCCAACGGCGGCGGCGCATAATCACCGGGAATCTTTAGGAAATGGGGATGGATGTTGTACCAGGGATCAATAAGTGGAGTGCACTCACTGTCCGGGGCATGCTGCGCTTCTTCCTCATCGGAATGGTCTGACTCAGAGTACACGGCCTCCTCGCCTACATCACGTGCAACGGGAGGATCGAAGATAACCTTTTTTCCTTTACGGTGGGAGGAGCTTTGGCTTTTCACCGGCGTCATGATACAGGAATTTGATCGAAGAAAATGGATGAGGATGTTTGAGGAAGAGGAACTGGTGAAGAAAGGGAAAATGGAGAAAGAGTTTTGGAAAGGAAAAAGGAGTTTGTGTTTGGATTACGAAGGGATTCCCTCTTAAATACCCAGGTCATTAATGCCGGCATGAAAGGAGGCGATGGGTTAGCCATCAGAAAGGGGATGAAATTAATGAAACAGCGGTTGTGTTTCAAAATAACTGCTAAACTAGGAAATTCGAAGAGACAACACTATTCACGACAGAAATAGATATATATGAATATATATGTATGTGTAAGGTAGGGACCACTATTCAAAAAGCCCGCGAAGGAAAAGAAGATGGAAAGACAGAAAGGGCAGGGAAGTCTTTTATTCACATATGAACCGCAGGAACGCTTCATATGTTCAGGGGGCTAAATGTTGATGACCATTTTGGAAGTCCAAGTGGAAAGGAGAAGCCCAGCAACGCGGACAAAAAAGAGTGGGTAAATGGATAGAAAACCCATTAAGCCCAAGTGGCTGGAATAATGGATCACAAGCCCATGAGATAAACAAATGGGCCTTGAGGGGGTAAATGGGCTTAAAGGAGCCAGGAAAGAGAAAAAAAAAAAGCAAACCACGGGCAATATATGATGTGGAAAAGTGAGAATGGGCCACGGCAGGCCTAAAATAATGAAAGCAAAGAAAGTAAGGGGTTAATGGCAAGCCCATGAGCCCCAAGGATGAGGGATAATGCAATTGGGCCGGGGAAGCCCAAAAAACTCAGTAAAAGCCCATGAGAATGCAAAGTTAAGAAAAGGGCCAAGGAAGCCCAAGGAAAGCAAATGGGCCAAGGACGTCCAAAAGAAAACAAATGGGACACAGGAGCCCGCCAATGATATAATAAAAGAACCAATAGCCGTACTGGGCCATTGGGAGAAGAATAAATGGCAGGCCCAAAGAGGCCCAGCAGGATTGAGGCAAACAACTTTATAGCAGGAGATGGTAGTAGAAAAAAGGGTGGGCTGAAGAAAAGCAAAGCCCACCGTTAAGCAAGGCCCAGCCCCTAAGTGGGGCAAGCCACAAAAGAAAGGGGAACCAGAAAACAGTCAAAAACGGACGGCAGACTGTGCAGGCTAACCACAGCAAATGCATGAGCAGCAGACAAATTTTGGACATACATGGAAGAAAGGCACGCGCAAGGCCCAGACCTCACCAGCCTGTACCTAGCTAATACAGGACACGGTGAGGTCATGGGTTAGAGGTAAGAGGGCATGGTTTGGCGGTGGGGAGAGGGGAAAAACCTATTCTGAGGATCCTGCTCGGGCTCTTTTGGGGGAAATGTCCTACTGAGATGACATACCACCCAAAAGAAGCAAAACTGAGTTGGAACCACTAGGTGCATGCCATGAGGGATAGGGAGAAAGAAGGCACCCACACCATAGCAGGGAAGGGTGCCACGGCAGACAAACAAACAAAATAGTTTTCTTTTGTCTGGTGATGGGGAGTGACACACAGACGGACCAGTGGTGGTCGATAAGTACACCTAGACCAGACAAAGGTGGTTAAGGACTATAATAGTAAAACCCGGTCACGGTAGGCACTATAAAAAAGAGGCATTTACTGTGTACAGAGGACAACAACCAGCACCACGATATAGGAATTTGAAAAACAGGAAATAGAAAACAAGTATTAAGAAAAAGAGGAAGAAAGAAAAATGATAAGAAAGGGGAATATTAGAAGGGAAGAAAAGAAAAAGATTAGAGAGTTAGAGCGGAAGGCATGCACCAATAGGTTGATTCCCTCTCTCCCTCTCAAAGTCCTACTCTCTGCCAGAAACAAAGAGTTCTCTTGTGCACCAACCATTCAGGTCCATTTCCCTCAAAGTGATTAATTTCCACGGCAGGATTTCCTTGGGAGATTATTCACTTTGAGAAGAGGCGTTCTTCCCTCTCTGGTTTTGGTCCTACGGATCAGATTTGATCTGATTTTTTTTTTCTTTTGATTAACCCATATACTACCCACTTATTCCCTTTATTTTCTTTATAAAAGTAATTGTTGTTAAGTTGTGATTATCTTTTCTTGATTAGGGATTATCTTTTCACTTTAAAGTACTTTCTTTTATCTTATTATTATCATATCTGCCTACCACGACTCGTCTAAAACAGCTCTGCCTGCTGTAAGCGCGCTCTTGGCGAACGAGGCATATTTTGCGCATAAGTCGGACCAAATTGAGTTGCAGCTGGACCGGTCTCAACTCCCTTACTCAGAATATTTGGGCCCAGTACCGTAGGAGGCAGCCTAGCCCGATATTACCAAAAGGCCCACTACAAACTTAAATTTTTAAGTTTCAAATTTCTCATTCTCTTAAAGAAATTATCATGTTAATCAAAACTTATCATATAATAGTAATTGTTATCACTCAAATAAATAATAGTACTCTCAACCCAAATATGTATTTTTCCCATTCTTAAGTAAGTACACCAAATGGACCAAAATAACCAAATTGGACCGACACATACCAAATGAACTAAACTAGACCAAATTGGACTAAAGTGACCAATGTGGAACCATAATTAGTAAACATAAGTTAAATAATTAATAATAATTATCTATATATAAAAAGAGCCAATGAGTTAGTGCTACAGTACTATCGCTACAGTACTTTGGTTTTTTCAATTTTTTTTTTTTAAATGGTACTTGCTACACAGTACTTTGGTTTGTTACCATTGCCTCCGTTGAACTTGCTTATATAATAATAATAAAATATTAACGCAACAAATTGCCACAATATTTTCACAATTGTTGAGATGTTAATTCCTATAAAATAATAAAATATCATTCAGGAACCAACTACAACTAAAAATAAAGGTATTGTGAAGAAATAAAAAGTGCTACATTCACAACATTTTTATAACAAATCTTAGTTAGTAAATTGTTATTCTAATTTAAACTTACTAATGAAATTACTTTTTTACCCACCAATAACAACCCATAACAACCTACTGATTATGATTTGTAATGAAAATGTTGTGAACATAGCATTTCTCTTGTGAAAATATTAAGACATCTTGTTGTCGTCACAATATTTTCACAACTGTTGAGATGTCAATTTTTTACAAGTCAAAGTACAATATAACAAAGTTGTAAAGGTATTATGAAAATGTTGTGTCATTCTTTGTGTTTCTAGAATATTTTTTTTTATTAGTCAATTTTTGTTGAGCCAAAATTCACTATTTCATATACAATTTTCTTGGGTTGAATTTTTGTATTTTTTTTTCTTTATGCACCATTTTAAGTAAAAACACATAGTTTTACACACACACACACACAAAAACAAAAACAAAAACTTAGGATTAAAATACTTTTCATCCTTTATGTTTGGGGTAGTTCACAATTCCTCCTTAAACTTTAAAATCAAGCAATTTCTTCCTTAATATTTTGGAAAAGAGCAAATATGTCATATTATTATTCTCTCAATTAAACCTTAATGAAAGCTTATGATTCTTAAAATATTTCATTATATAGTGGCTAAAATACTCTCTCTAAATTTTAACATTTCAAAAAATTTCTACATGTATTTTGAGTTTTAAATGATATTAATGGTTAGAAAGTTTGAATGGTAATATAAGGTGTTTTATTTGTTATCTAGAGAACATTGATTTTCTAGGTTTAAATCTTCGAAACTTATAATTTATCTAATAAAAAATTCGATGATATATGCCTTTTGTTATCCATTTTTTTCCCTTGCCTAAAATGGGTGTTCATAAAAACTAATTAAGCTAAATATTGCACCTAGACTCGTGTAAAATGATAAAGAAGAAAGTATGAATGACAAAATTTTCGTTGTGTATGGTTGAAGGTATTTAATGAAGAGTTTCAATTGTAGCATATAATATTTAAATATTGTGATAAGGTTTTAATTTTACTCAATTGCTTATTGTTGGAAAATAATGATATTCATTATCATTCTTAAAAGTTTTTTAATGAGTGGATATTGTCTTTGGCTAATAGGTATCAAAATTCAAATACAAATAAGATTAACTTTGTATGACATACATTTTTTATGTATCTTAATTTTCTTACTCAAGAGGTAGCACGTAACTTGGTACACGTGTCTGTATTATACACATTAATATTTTCAATTATTAAATTATTAATGTATTATACACGTGTCTGTGATTCTATATGCGTGTTAAAGGTTTTATTCAAGTTGAACTCGGTACCATGTAGAGAAAGCTCGTATACCACAAAAAAGTATATCCAGAAAACTACTTGCATAAAATATTTAATACAAAAAGAAAAAGAAAAAGAAAAAGGGGGGGGGGGGGGGAGCCCTTGTTAAGAGCTTAATTAGGACTTATAATAACATCAACAATCAAACAATGAGATCTTGCTATTGTTTCACAATTTGTATGCAAACTCTCTATGTCAGTCTAGAGGATTTTTATGTTGACAAATAATTGCCAATATGCCATCAAAGTGCAAGATTAATGTCTATTAATTCAACTAGTAAAGTTTTTTTTGTTATCGAATAAGATATTTGGGGTTTGAACCCCATTGACACCAAAAAAATGATTAGTGTCTTGACTTGATGATAAATCATCATGAAACAGATGTTATAAGCTGAAATTCTATTCGATATAAAAATAAAAAATGCCTTACATAAGTTTTTTTTTTTTTTTTTTGAGAGAGAGAGAGAGAGTTTCAACTTATAGTGTCCACTGCTAATAATATTTTTATTATCATCAAACCAAGATACTAATTGGTTTTTGGTGTAGACAATGATTGAACTTCAGATCTCTTATTTGAGAACAAGAGACTTTAGTAGTTGAGCTAACTAAAACTCTACCTTACCAATGGCGGCTCCACATGCAAGCCAAGGTGGTCCTGACTTGCAAGACAATGTATATATACACTTGTCAAATATATGCTAAATTATCCTATAGTGACCACTCTAATAAAAATCTTGAACACCTTGACTTGAGAATTTCAAAAATTTGAGTTCAACAAAAACAATAGTAATACTACGTTCACAATATTTTCATAATAATTTCATAACAAATCCAATGTGGTAAGTTGTTATTGATTTTAATTTGGACCCAATACTGATATTAGTTTTTTATTTATTTATTTTTTACCAATAACTGCTTTCTGTATAAGATTTATTGTAAAAATATTGTAGGTATAGCATTATTCCAAAATTAATTATGTACCTCAAACATAATCCTTAATCCCTTAAAAAAGAGAGTTAAATAACATTAATAAATATTATCCCAAATAACAACAAATATAAACCTAACAAAAACAATACAAGACCAAACAACAAGTAAACAAATTATTTAGCAAAAAGCCTATTATAAAACAAAAAGATTAAAACCACTAATCATTCAAATTTGTAGCTCGTTCAACCTATTCAATAAAAATAATCTTTAATTTCATTTTTCTTAAAAAATGGTACCAAAAAAAGTATTGTGGTTATGAGTTCTATTTGACGGTAATGACAATTATACTCTTTTTGGCTTTGCAGTCGTAACAATTTTACTCTTCATAGCTCGACTCATAGTTGTACAAAATATTCAAGTTATCACTTTATTAGATTTTTTTTATAATTTAAATTTCTTAATGACCACCCTAAAAAAAATTTCTAGAGCCGCCACTATACCTTACAGATGTTTATGAATTTTTCCTAAAAATATATCATGATTATTTGAATTTTTTTTTTTAGGACTGACAATTTAACTGAGATTAAGGGTATTATTTTTACACCAAATTGAACATGCATCTTTCATATGCACACCCTGAAGCCGATGGGTAAAGAATAAACCTCAAGCCAAATCTCATGCCTAAGCATGAGTTCTTTCTTTGACAACATATACTTTTATTACTAATTTTACATAATTAAAAAAAATATAAACTGACGTGTCAATAATATGATTTTATATGATAATAACTTAATAAATAATTTATAAATTATTCTTTTGTATTGTATTTAAAAGTCGATCCATTAATTTATAATATTTTATAGTAAAATTCGTAACATCTATATAATTACTGATTTAGTAGCATTTTCAAGACTATATTTCTAGTTGAACTTGAAATCCTTAGGTTTTGGCCACTCTTAGGGTTAGGGTCCCTAGCTTCTAGCCTACAATACATCATGAAAACAAGATAATTTGGAAAAGATCAAGCATGTGCTGCATTGATTTTTAGTTTTTTAGTTTTTTAGTTTTTTTTTTTTTTTTTTTTTTTTTTTTTGCCTTATTTATAACTATAACAAACTATTGAGTCTAGGATCAATTTTTTCTGATAAAGTTTCAACCTATGACGTCCACTTTTGATGATTGTACTTTTTATTATCAGATCAAGACATTAATCAGTTTTTTGTATAGACGGAAATTGAACCCCATATCTCTTATTCAACCATCAAAGACTACCAGTTGAGCTAACTAGAACTCACAGTCTCAGACCATGAAATCATTTCAATTCAAGCATGGTAACCTAAACACGGGAAATTGTTCCACATATGGCAAGTGTGAATGAGAATTCGGTACATTATGGTCGTCAGCAGATAGCCAAATACAAACCATTTGGGTTATAAAAGTTGAAATTTTTTTTAAACCTAATAGTACAAAGGGCACTTAATAATAACCCTATAAATCAAAACTGTGGCTGTTGAAATGGAATATTGGGTGACTGCTTCTTCTCTTCAAACTTTGTGATCTACACTCTTTAGCAACACTTGATTGAAGAGTTGGAGGACCACAAACAATGACACCCACATCAGCATGGCCCCAACGATCTGATATTGATCCAAAAATTTCTGCAACAAAGATAAACAAACATGGAGTCAAGCAACAGGTGCCCTGTCTTGTAAAATTGATGGCAATCCCTAGAGGGTACAGTATCAGAAACTAAAATTTCAAACTTGATGATCGGGTATTGATGTAAAACCAGATTGTATATATCGAAGGGTATATTTAGACTAAATCTTAATACTGTTGATCAATCAGATTACTAGGTTATCCCATGATGGCCTATCCAATAAGAGGCCCATTTATGTGTTCCTCTTTTGTGGTTAGTCCACTAGTGCTACTATGACTTTCTGGGTGATACTTCTTCAATGGGAGGTAGAATAATAGTGCATGGCAGCAATTTATACCGCTGAGGTTCGTTATAAAGCCATGGTGTTATATCACATGTGAAAGTGTCAAGTTTTGTTTTTGGATAGATTAATGACCAGATGAATTTGTTTAAGATAAACAGGACAAAATGATTAACTAAAGATGATTTCCATTAATGAGAGGGAGCAAAAACAAATTATGCATTAACAACTTCTAGGCTGATTTTAGAGTCATAGGCCTAGGAAGCACGGACACGGACATTAGTACGGATACAAACATGGGTACAACACGGTGACACAAGCAATTTCTGAAAAATTATAACATAAAATGACTGGTACGACATTGGTATAACATGGGTATGACACAATTACGACATGGGTAAGATACACCAAATGAAGAGTCCATGCGCCCATAGCTCATACAACACATCATATGTAAGAATCCTATTCAAGAAATTATTGGTCCAATATAGAACATTTTGCAACAAACGAACTAGAATCATGTTGTAGCAATCCAGTCTTTGTTGAGACCTCACATATTGACTCATTCTCTTTAAAGTGGTTTTCAATTCAACCATATCAATAATATAGTATAAGAAAAAAAAATAGTAATAATAAACACCTGTCACTTATTTATTTATTTATAATATAAACACGTGTCACTTGTATTGTGGCAGTTTACAATTTTAATTAGCAAAGCTCCGAGGAAATATCAGTTCCATGAGATTCATAATATATACGTGAAAACATGTATGCTATAGACTGAGTAAATGTTAAGGGCATAGCCTTGTTTAGCAAGGATATCCACTATCTCCAACTAGAGTATCAAATACAGAACCTTCAATGAACTAAGTCGTCCTATTCTTCCTATCTAATTTTCATCTCCCCTTTACCCGAGTTTTCATGAGACTGACATTGCCAGTGCTGTTCTATGGGGTGGCATTCTGATTTACCCCATGAAAGCATCACAAAACTTAGCTTGTTCATTCATCTAAACCAATCTAATTTATTTTGTGATTATTGGTGCAATTAACGTTCCAGTCAATAATATATGCAATACTTTTGGGTTCAAAATTTGAGAGGGACTGCTCCTACAAACAGAAACATACAGAAACATATAGAGAATTTTACTTTCCAAGTTCATTAGCAGTTCATACAATAAAATCTGAATTTCTTTCTACAGAAACATGCAACAATATTATATGTAGTCAGTATTTTTGCTTCCCATTTATTAATTAGAATCTTCAAGAAGCATATTAGAAAAATATACATAATATAACACATCGAACCTGTTTAATACTAAAACAATTACAATTTGTCGTAATAAAAAAAAATAAATGAAGACATACCTTTGAAGTCTGGTCTGCAACCATATCGTACAAAATATGAATGAGCAAAAGTTCCCAGGCTTAAGTCTTTATCTGTCACCCCTTCAATATGCTGCCTCATGTTAAACTTTTCCCCATCTTCATCACCTTCTCCCCTGGCTGAGGTTCTTTTTCCCCAAAGATGCCATAAAGCAACCATAAGGCCCCCAAAGATGCAGACGCTTATAACCATGCATGCTAAAAGCAAAATCCCTCTGTACCACCAATATGATATGCTAAAAGGGTTTAGATAACAGATGTTTAACAAACCCAAAGTGATAACAAACCCAACTGTAGATATGATAACATAGCTTCCAGCCCATAACTTATTTCCAGTACCAACTAAAATTGATATGCCCCCTCCCTTGGAGATAGAAAAAGCAGAAGAGCTTGTAGCCTCGTGAACTAAATTTTCCTCCTGTGATTAGTAAGAGTCAGATGCAGCAAACCAAAGGGCTAAACTTTTATGTAAAAAATATAGAGAAAAGATTATCTAGGAAAAGAAAGGCAATTGAACCTACCAATGAAGGCTCTGATTCTCGAGTGACATAAGTTTGAATTTCAATATTCAATTGATTAGAGAAAGATGGACAGATCGACTTCATGTCAGTTATGGGAAAAAGAGAAAGCTCATTTGACCTTTTTACAGCCCAAACAAGTAAGACATGTCTTGGTACAGAAAGTTTTTTCTGCTTAGTACGATGGAGAATATCGCTCAAGATAGCTAAGAATGGGGAGATCCCACTGCCTCCTGCAACCAATATAAGCTTTTCGTACCTAAAATAACAAAATGTCAAATTAGCATATTAAAAAGACATTATACATCACAAAATAAGGAACATTGCATTATTTAGCAAACTACAGATAAAACTTATTTTTCTGTCATAGCAGTAAACTTTCCCAAATTCTAGATATGCTGCAAGTTGAGAATCAAATCAAATAACTTCACAGAGGTAAGAGTTTAATTTGTCCACAGAGCATCATTTTGTGGTTTTGTTTTGGCACCTCCTGCATCTCCTGAAGGGGAGCCCAGGATTTGAGGCTTGCCAGGGGCATGATCTGGGGAGTAGTTCTAGAGGCGCCAGCCTATGGGCTGCATGGGTATAAAAATTGTACACAAAAAAAGAAACCTTTTTTCCTTCCCCCACCCCTCCTTCAAAAACATTTATCTATCCAAATGCTAATTGAACATTTAAACCTACTATCATTCTTGCACACATGTATGTACATGTATAAAAAGGACAGAGTATGTACATTAAGTGGTATGGTGATTCATGCCCATAAGGCCCCTCTACAGAAGCCAAAATCTTGGAATGAGGTTGGAAAGGTAGCTCTAATTTAGATTCCTCTGAGACTTTCCCTCTTAGCTTTTCTGTCCAGTCCCCAACAGCCTTTATTAGGACCGAAAGATGATATTTACCATCCGAAGGACTTGATGAAACACTGAAAGGATGCCATTGCAGCCAGGATATTTCACGCATTCGGAGGAAAATGAAACTGAGGGCATTGTATTGCAAGTCTACATTGTCAAAGAGGAAGTTCTATAGTTTTTGGGTAAAGAAGAAACACAAGAAAACAATAAGTTTCTGAACTAATCTTACTTCCAGGTTTCGAAAGCACCAATTTCACTGTTCCACATGGATAGCATGTAGTCGAAATTACATTGACATTCTTTCGTGACTGCCAAAACCTTAGAAAGCGATCAAGCATGAACAGAAATATTCCTCCAGCAGCTTTGCTAAAGTAGGTATCACCAACATGCAAGGCAAAGAAGATGATAAACAGTACATAGAGGTGATGTGTGTAGTAGAAAAGCTCAAAATATCGCTTCCTCACAGGAGGAAGTGTAGTCACCCATATCAACAGACCAAATACATAGCAGATCACCCCAGCAAAATTAGCACCACCATCACTTTTCCACTCTATTATCTGCATGTAAAAAGAAGTTAGGAAAAAATATTTTTGTGGTTAATGGCATCTTTCTTTGTCCCTATGTCCTTTCCTTGAAACCCTTACAATGTAGAGATAGTTTACATATTTAACAATGGAAGAATAAGAACATAAGTCAGAAAGGAGGACAAGAAACACGAGGATTTTGTTGAAGACACCTCACTGTCAAATTTTCTTTTGTTTGTGTTTTGCAATGATTAAAGTCACCTTTTTTCATTCTCTTCTTAGAGAGGGAGCCAAAGAGATGGTTCAGTCTTGCCTTCTATAACGTTATTTATAAATAAGTCAATAATGCAGTCAACCACATCTAGAATTCAATTTTAAAAAATAAAATAAAAAACCTTGAAGCTGTGAAGTATGATGCACAAACTAACCAAAACAGTCAAGTCAACTATACATTATATCTGTTAAAATTCATCATAGATCCTCAGTTTTGAAACATTCCAAAGTTTACATCCATAAATATATGATTTTATCCAATGCAATATTGAACAACTGAAAGTATCAGGTGATGTTGGTGTCATAAATGGATATCCACAATGATAACCTGAGGAGTAAAAAGGTGTCTAGAAAGCACATGACTGCAATTACATGGAAATTGCGGTGGGTTTTAGAAAAGAAGTATGAATTAGACGTATTGTTGCCAAATTAGTCAAAATTGATAATTTATTATTAAACATTCTTGCAGATTATGGCCACACAATATCTCCAATCAATAAGTTTCCTGCTACTACCAACCTTTCTTCTTTATAAAGAATTCTTTTAGCTTTCCATAAAAGCATCATAAAGCTCTCTCAATTATGTTACACAAGGGGATTATATGTACACAAATTCAGTATGTGCACTCACTTCAGATGGTATGATGCCCCGGATTGCCCAAACAATCATATAGCAAAGTCCATGAAGAGTAAGGAGGAACATTGTGAGATTTCCCACCCATACATGATATCTGATGGCATGCTCAAAAGGTATATCAATAAGGCGGAGGAGAATCGATCCCCTTGCAACTGGGAGAAACAGAAAAGCCAAGCAAGTTAAGCCAATCAAACCAAAGGAATATGCTGACATTTGCAACATAAAAACCCTGAAAAGTGGAAAGAAGGAATCATATTAGTATGGAAACACTGCAGCTGAATGTATTTTATGGATTAGTGATACCTATGTTCATTTTTCCTAAACTTTCAAAATTTTGGAAAAGGGAATATCGGTAAGAGTACCATTAAAGCAT
Source organism: Notholithocarpus densiflorus (assembly GCA_030021035.2). Taxonomy (NCBI): domain Eukaryota; kingdom Viridiplantae; phylum Streptophyta; class Magnoliopsida; order Fagales; family Fagaceae; genus Notholithocarpus; species Notholithocarpus densiflorus. The sequence continues at coordinate 699,702 of JARYZH020000009.1, read as the reverse complement.
ATTGTTTCTATTTAAAACCTATAAAAAATAAAAATAAAAATAAAAAACCCAACAAAATATCGTACCTCTTTTCTTCGAGGGTCAAGTCATCACCATAGCTAGGTAAGATTTCAAAGTTCACTACAGTATAAGAATAAACAGCCCAGATAACAAACACGATAAAGAGGATTATGCCAATCAATTCAGCAGCGGAAACAACCCCAAGTGGTCCATCCACCAGAACGGGAAAAGTCCACAATCTGAATCTTGGAGTCTTCTTCCTGAAATAGATGAAGTTTTTATGTGACTCCAATTTAAGCAAATACATTATGGGCAATATTACATTCACCATGCACTTGCAGCCAGCTAGCTATCATATATGGTAAAAACAGAATTAGAACATGTAAAAGTAGTGCATAGATTAAAAGGCACATACTCTTTTACTTGTAGTTGGTCTTCCCCAGAGAGGAGAAGATATGGAACAGCAAGAAAAGCAATAATGATAATTGGGCCGCTGTATAAGAGCAACACACTTCCTGCACAGATTTAAGGCAAAACTGTTTTGAGACAAAGAATGAAGAATACGACAAATGAGTTTGAATTAAGAAGCATGTACCTGTCTCCCCAAAGAGGGTTCCACTGGTTGCATCAACCCAGTCATCATAGAGTCCAGTCCCAAAGTCTGTAGGAAAGAGAAATAAGAAAATAACCCATGCAAGGAATACAACCCACATGGTAACTTTGAGAACCCATTTAGCCAATGATACAAAGATGATGTTTTTATTGTTGTTATTGGTGTTGTGGGCATGAGCTCCATTGGAATGAAGAAGAGGGTGTTGAGAAGAGTGTAAAAAGTCATCGACGGCCATGAGGAGGAGGAGGAGGAGGAGGAGGAGGAAAAGGAAACGGCAGCAGCAGAAAGAAGCAGGGTGATGTTGTTATTGGAGAGATGATGAAATCTAAAGGCCATTTTGATATGGAATGATTCTCACAACAAGTGTTCACCTGTATTTCAAAAACTCTACCTAATAAAATCATTCTCCTCCGATCCGAATACCCATCTAATTTTCTTTGTGACAGGCGAAGGCAATCTTATTTTTGTTTGAATGTGATTATGTTTGAGGAAGTTGACCCTCAGATTAGATTGCACCAGATACTATATAAAAGGAGATGTGCAGCCTGGGCGCTTCACTTCTGCTCTACACGTTTGGGTGTTGGAAGAAAATTAGTTGGTCAACAAAAGGTCTTTACTTTAAAGGATTTTTTTTTTTTAATTTTATTATTATTTTTTAAAATTCTGTTCTTTTCTAAACGTTTATATTACTGTCCTTTCCATCTCAAATTGTTTGACTCTTTTGGAGGGCTACGCTAACAAATGAATGGGGTATATCAAAGAAAATTAGTTGGGGGCAATTCGGAGAACGCGTGAGTGATTCCTGTAGTCCTATGATCTGACAGACTGTTCTACATGTTCTAGATGCAGTACAAGTCCAGAGCAAATTGAAATTACTGTGAGTCTGTATGGCAAAAGTTTTCATTGCTTAAATAATACAACACGTATTTTTACAATATTTTTTCGCTCACATGTAACAATATTATTAGAACAACATTACTAAACGGGCTCTATATTTTCCCGTGTGCCAATAGCACCTCCCCTGACCTTTGCCTAGAGCTCGTCTCCATCCTTTAAATCATTCAATGACCTTTGATAAAACACAAAATTTGTCGTCAGTATGTTCCTTGTCAACCTGGATAGATGAGTTAGGTTTTCTATTAAGAGTAAACACTAATATGTATTCTAGCTTAGTTTTTGTTTCTACTTGCTCTTTATGGCTTTATATAGCCAACTCATGAATTATTGTAAGGTCTGTTGGTCTCCCCTGGGCGTTGTGCCTAAGCTGAGAGATAATGGCCATGAAGCAGCTCATAAAGGTGTTTGTAATAGACATGAAGCGGCTCATAAAGGCGCTTGTAATGGTTTTATAACCGTTTATTATTTTCTGGCTTGAATGAGGGAGTTATGTCTGACTTAAGTGTGCTTACGGTCGTTCATGTAATGAATGGCCATTTGTTCACTACTCGTCAGTTGCCCCCTTTATTCTTTGGTTGTTCTAGTTTGGACGAGCGTAGGAATATGAATGGTCGTGGCAGTTTGGAGCTCTCTCCATTTCCTGAGATTCGCTTCCCATCATAATAAATGTGAAGTGATTCCTGGCACTTCCGAACATGAGCTACATAGTTGGCTTCCATAGTGGTCCAATAATACCCTTGTCTCATTATTTTTTGTGACAGCAAAGCCTCTCCCCACAGATAATATAATTAGTGGACAACCTTCTGATGGCCAATTGGTCATTCTTATTTATAGATGGTGGGTATGTCCCATCCTTGAGGTATTGTAGGATGTCAAAATACCATTCACCTTCCTCATTCTTTTCCTCATCCTCCTCTATTGACATGCAATGTGCTGGCTCTTCTTTTTGTTCCGCCACTATTGGTCTTGTTTCGTCTTCCTTAGGTCCATCCATCATAGATGCCATTGTTGCTAAAGTATCTGCAATCTGATTTTGCATTCTTGGCACATATTGATATTGGATCTTACTGAATTTCGATGCCCATCTTTGAAGACATTCATGATAAGGTATCAGCCTCTCTTCCTTGATCTTCCATCTATTTTGAATTTGAGAAATTATCAAAGCTGAATCACCATATACTTCCAAATCTTTCACTTCAAGACCTAAGGCTGCTCGTAACCCCATAATGCAAGCTTCATATTCAGTGGCATTATTAGTGGTAGGAAAGTTGAGCCTACCAGAGAATGGGATGTGTGTTCTTTTTGGAGAAATTAGGAGGACTCCAATGCCACTTCCATTTTGATTAGTTGCTCCATCAGAATACATCTTCCATGATTCTACCTCAATGTCCATGATATCCTCATTTGGAAAATCTCTTTGGATTTCTTCAGCTTCTTCAGGTGAATAGTGGGCTAAGTGATCAGCAATCGCTCTCCCCTTCATAGATTTCTGAGTCACATAATTAATATCAAATTCTGACATAAGCAAAACCCATTTAGCTGTCTTTCCATCTTGCAAAGGCTTTTCCATCAAATACTTCAATGGACTCATTCTTGCAATCAACAAGACCTTGAAAGCAAGCATATAATGTTTGAGTTTGCAGGTTGCCCATACAAGTGCTACACATGTCTTCTCAAGTGGTGAATACTTTTCTTCATAAGGCAACATCTTCTTGTTGATGTAGTAAATTGCATTCTCCTTCCTAGACTCTTCTAGGTATTGAGCAAGCAAAGCCCCTATTATTGCATCCGTAGTTGTGAGATATAACAATAATGGCTTTTCAAGTACCGGTGGGACCATTGGTGGCTTCATCAGATAATTCTTAATCTTCTCAAAAGCTTCTTGCCATTGTTCATTCCATACCATGGGAACTTCCTTTTTGAGCAATTGAAAAATTGGTTCACATGTCATGGTGAACTGGGCTGTGAACCTGCTGATATATTATATCCTCCCTAGAAACCCTCAGATCTCTTTTTCAGTTCGTGGAGGCTTCATCTCTACAATGGCCTTGATTTTGTCTGAATCGACTTTTATTCCCCTTTGGCTTACCATAAATCCCAATAGCTTTTCGAATGTTACACCAAAAGTGCACTTTTTGGGATTCAACCGCAACTTGTAGAATTGGATTCTTTCGAAGAACTTCCATAAGGCTGGTATGTGCCCCTCACGATCTTTGGACTTCACCATCATGTCATCAACATAAACTTCTACTTCTTTGTGTATCAAATCATGTAACAAAGTAGTAGCTGCATGTTGGTAAGTAGCACCAGCATTTTTAAGGCCAAACGACATGACCTTGTAGCAATATGTCCCCCATGGAGTAATGAAGAACGTTTTCTCCATATCTTCTAGAGCCATCTTTATCTGATTGTACCCTGAAAATCCATCCATAAATGACAGTACAGCATGCCCTGCTGTATTATCAACCAAGATATCAATGTGAGGCAAAGGAAAATCATCTTTTGGGCTATCCTTATCTAGGTCTCGGAAGTCTACACACATTCTCACTCTCCCATCTTTCTTTGGCACCGAAACCACATTAGCTAACCACTCTAGATAGTTGACCACTCTCAGGAATCCTGCATTGTACTGTTTCTCAACTTCTTCTTTGATCTTGAGAGTCCACTCTGGCTTCATTCTTCTCAATTTTTGCTTGACCGACTTCATGGTTGGATTTGTTGGAATGCAATGCTATACTATATCTGTATCAATCCTAGGCATGTCTTCATAGGACCATGCAAATACTTCCTTGAATTCTGTCAGTAGGGCCACTAATGCTTCTTTCTCAGAGATGGTCAGGGTATTGCCTACTTGTACCATTTTAGGTTCATCATCAGTTCCTAAGTTAATAGGTTGGGTTTCTTCTTTTATAGGTTCTAAATGCCATTGTTTTAATTCCTTATTATTAAGAGTTTCTTTACCAGTTTCATAAATAAAAACATTCAAAACTAACAAATAAGCAGAATTAGAAATCATATTATAAGAAAAAGAGTTCTTAACAGACTCAATAGAAACCGACTCTATAGGAATACTATCACAAATAGACTTAACAGGAATAGTAATACTAGCAGAAACAGACTCAATAGGAATAGAAACTATGTTTTTGGCAGGGGTGATTGGCTCGATGGTCTTAATCTTCTTGACAAGAGTGATTGGCTCGATGGTCTTGATCTTGAGTCCTCCATGGGGTGGGCGGCTCCCTCCTATGCCCAATTCTTCAACTCAGTTGTGGCTTCAATGATGGCAGGCATCTCCTAGCGAGTTCCTTCTTCCCTCAGCATTAGTACCGGGGGGTCTTCATCCATATAGTCCATGCCTTCATCATCAATCTCCATATCTGTGGGCTTGTTAGTCACATAAACATCTAGACGCTCTTTGCTATCCATCCACTCACCAAACAAATCTTGATTTCCTTTGTTGCTTAGGTGGGTGTATTGAGGGAGGTATTCTGACTCATTCCCTTCCATCTTCTCATAATCACCTCCAGAATTCTCAAGTGTTAGGGTTCTGAGATTGTGAACCATCAGTTTTTGGTCTAGAACGGCTAATCTACCATCTATGTCGTCTTCTTCTTCAGTGTATGGGGTCAGTGAGCCAAGCTCTGAATTGTGGAATGACCCCAACTCAGGAATCTCTCTACCATGCTTGTCATATTGAGGATTGGACCTTGAACTAACATTAGTAATACAACTCTCATCTAAGAGGCACCCATAGGGGTAATCATCATAGTTTATATCATCAGCTTCTGCAATCTCCTTTCCTGCAGCCTCCAACACATTTACTAGCCTATATTGATTACTTCTTGCGTCACTTCCCATTTCTATGGGTTCAGCTTCAGCATCATTAGCATCATCTTCTATATCTCCATCATAATAGTCTACATCATCATCATAGTCTTCATAGTAAAGCCCCTCATCTTCATCTTCTCTATCACTAGGGGGTTCACCCCCATCATTGCCACTATATTGGCTATCCTAGTCTTCACTATCGTTGCTTTCACTGTCACTGTTGCTATCATCCTCACCATGTCCACTGTCACTACTGCTACTGTTACTCTGGCTATTACTATCTTCATCATCATTACTAGGGGCTGCTCCCCCTTCCTCATCTTCATCACTTGTTCTTACTTCATACGGGCTCTTTAATGCATGTTGGCAAGCCTTCTAGTACTCTTCTTCCTTTATCTTGCAAATGGCATCCCCTAGAAGCGTAGTCATTGCATCAGGGTCCATGTAATCAGCCCAATCAGTAGGGACCCAAGTTGTATCTTCCCTCTTTAGTTATGGAAGCTTGTTGTTGCAATCAAGTAGTAGCTCAAACCCAAGCATCATAGCTCCGATCTAGGGATCAAATCTTGGTTCGGGGAATCCCCAATAGCGTTGATTATCTCCAGCTTTGACAAACTTTCCGTTCAAGGTTGGAGTGTAGGGCTTTAGGGGTTCCGAGGGACAAGGAAGTCCCTTTGCTTTGGCCTTGGCTCGGGCCATCTTTCTCACCTCCATCTCTAACAAGTCATCATTAGTGGGCTTATAGCCTAGCCCAAAAGGTGGTGTGGCAGTTGGAATTATGGGGTCTTGAATAGTTGGCTTCTTCACGGTCTTCCCTAAGTTCATTCCTAGAAGGTAATTCATTCTCCTCATCATTGCCACCACATTACTGTTGCTGTAGGGAGCAAAGTCCATTAGGATATTCTCTACTTCCTCTTCCCTTATTTCAAAGCCAAGCCTTTCAATTTCAAAGCCATCCAAAGTCAATGGCTCATTCTCAGAATCAATACCAAAAATAGGCTTTGGCATAGTCAAAGTATCGCCATATATGGTTACAATAGCTCCTTCATGTGGAAACTGAACCTTTTGGTATAGGGATGAAGGTACGGTCTCTGTGTCATGGATCCATGGTCTCCCAAGGAGCATATTGAAGCATGAAGCTATATTAAGGACTTGAAACTCCACTTTCTTGATCATTGGCCCTATAGTGAGCTCCAGTGTTATGGTTCCCAAGACCTTTCTTTTACTATTGTCATATGCCTTCACATGTTGATCAGTAGGCACAAAGTCTTCAATGCTTAGACCTAAGCAACTTGAAGTCTTTAAAGGACACACGTTTAAGGCACTTCCATCATTAATGAGAACCATTGGAATCCTCTTGCCTTTAGCATCTACAGCAATATGCAGTGGGTTATTGTGGTGCTTCCCCTTCTTCGTCAGATCTTTGCCAGAGTAGGAAATAGTGAGTTCCCTACTTATGGACCTAATCATAGCATTCAGATCTTGGGAAGTTGTGGTTGTAGAGACCTGGATTTGGTTGAGAAGGTATACCAGATTTTGACGGTGTTTGTATGAGGCCATGAGTAAACCCCATAAGGATATTTGCTTGTGTCTTTTGTAGTTGCTTAAGGACCTCATCTTCTTCAGCAGGTGTTTGTTAGGTAGATTTATTTAGGGCTTCTATTGGGTTGTCAGTCTCCAAATGTGGGGGTTTGAAGTGTCTCCCCCCTTGTAATGTGGGCAATTTTTGTCGAGTCATTAGGATCGGTATCTTGGGGTTTAAAGTGTCTCCCCTCATTTGTGGATATTGAGGCATTTGATTGGGGTTCGAAGTGTCTCCCCCTGTTTGTAGATATTGGGTTGTTTGATTGGGGTTTGAAGTGTCTCCCCCTATTTGTGGATGTTGGGTAATTTTTGGTTTCCGTTACTTCACTCCATATATCATATCTTGTAGTGGATGTCATACCCATCAATTCTTCCCATGTCATCATAAAACACTCGGGTAGGTCATAGATCAATTTAGATGGGTCCTTTTTACTTTCTTCTTCAGTCATCAAACAATTAATCCTCAGTCCTTTCCCAAAATTGTGGTTGGGCAAGGGATTATTTGTGATGCTAGGCCTTGTCAGCGGTGCAATCACCTTGTTGTCTATTAAGTCTTGAATTGCATGACGAAGGCCAAAACACCTGTCAGTATCATGGCCAGGGCCATGGTGGTAGGCACATATTTTATTCACGTAAAACCTTGAAGGTAGTGGGTTTGAAATTGATCTTGGGTCTAAGGGCCTTGGTAACCCTTTTGCTTTTAGCTTCTCAAATACTTGGCTTATAGGCATATGTAACTCATGAAATTCTATCCCTGGCCTTGGGAGTGGCCCTTGTGATATTTGCACGGGTGTAATGGGTGCAATTAGTTGATAATGATCATTTTTATGGATATTAGAAACTTCTGCAGTTTCAGAACTAAATCCTATTTTTTTTTAACCTGGGTGGGTCCTCATTCTTTATAGTGCCATTATTTATTGCATCTTCAATTTGGGTTCCAGCAGCAATCAAAGCTTTAAAATTAGGAAAATATTAGGCAAACAAGTACTTATGGTATACAGGTAATAAATTCTTTACAACCATAGCTAATTGTTCTTCTTCACTTTGCCTATTCATCATCTGTGCAGCTTTGGACCTCCACTTGGTAATGAAGGTAGAGAAAGATTCTTTCGGTTCTTGCTTCGTGGTCTCGAGATCCCTCCTTGTTATATCCACCTCTATGTTGTATATTATATTGATTGTGAAACTCATGGCAGATGTCCTCCCAACTCTTTGCTCTATCATCATCTAGGTTGAGGAACCATCTAAGAGCGACTCCGGTCAAAGTGTTTTGGAACATTTGAGCAAGTAGTTCTTCAGTCGCACCTAGGGGCTGCATGGCCCTCATATACATCTTCAAATGGGACTTTAGGCAGCCAGTCCCGTCAAACTTGTCCAAGGTTGGCATCTTGAACATGGGAGGCAATCTCACATCAGGGAAAAGTGAGAGTGATTGGTAGTCCATGAGGTCCTCCATTTTGCAAGCTCTCTTGATCATCTCTTGATCATCTCTTCCATCTTGTTCATTCTTTCGTTGATCTTCTTCTCACTCTCCATGGTTAGTGGATTATGGTCAGCCTTGTTCTCCTCTTAATTACTCTTCAAGCTTTGAACCTGTTGTACCATAAAGTTCATGTCCTCCCATAAGGTTCATAACAACAAAAATATACTAAGAACATGCTTTAAGAAAGATTTAAAAAACACATTGCAACAACATTAGAAATTAAAAATAATAAAAACATTCTAAAGCTATTCATGCATCATCAAGTAGAATTAATAAAAAGGAATAGAAAAAGAAAAGAAAACCTACCTCTTGCATAAGCGTGCTCTTCTTAGTGAAGGAATATTTTAGAGTTCAAAGAAATTTATTCAATTATCCTTGAAACCTAAAATATTTTGCTTACAGAAAAGAGATTCCTAAGGTCAGAGCCTCTAGAACGTCTTTAACGTAAGAGAATAATTAAAAGAAGAGAAGAGTCAGAAAGAGGAGAGTCAGAGAGCGTGAAAAAGTGTGCTGAATTTTGAGAGGCCTCCTCTATTTATAGAGGCTAGAAGGTTTGAAAATTTAGCTAAATGATTAGAATACGAACTGAGATGCGTCCTTATCTCTAAAAAATTGAAAAGGATGAGTTTTATCTCAATTCAAGTGCCCTCGGGCCGTGGCCCGCATTTGTGCCAATCGGCACTCCAAAAGTGTTGAATGGCCTTTTTGGGTGCCGGTCCCGTGTTTAAGTTTTGGTCCACTTTGGACTCCTTTTTTGAGATTTTTTGAGTCGGGACTTGCAGTTAGACGCGTTTTTAATCCATATTCTAAAAATTAAACTATTTTTCTGATAATTCAGGTTTTTTTAGCAATGATTATCTTGTAGATAAATACTCCTAAAAGTCTTGATTATTAGTTATCTTATTATCCTCTTTTATTCTCGTGCAAGCAAGCCTATTTTTAACACTAACTAACAACCAATCACAAAATTATTTAATTAATTTTAATTGTCTAGCCAATTAGAATCAATTTATATTAATCATGCGTGGTTGGTTCCACCTAAACAAAATGCATGCAGACCGTACAAACCTGATCATGCGATATCTTTCAATCCAACGGTCCGATTTGGAAATTAGGTACATCGTCGTGATTGTGAGAATCTCAAGATCATTTTTATGCAATGAATGAATTAATGCATGTAATGCAATTATGATTTTTTTGGGTATATGAATGGTCACTTTAGTCATCTTACTTAATTAAATTATGGGTGCAAAATCGAGTGTCTACACTATCTATAGAGGGTAGCATGAAGAAGAGGTTTTCCACTGAGTATACCATGTTAAAAAATTGAATGTCTTATTGTATAAAATTGTCTAAAATATTATACAAGGGACTGCTTTTATAAAGAAAGAGGTTCTCCAATATGAGTGTAATCCAAGTAAATATAGTACAATAATACAAAAACCTTAAAGCCCGTTGAGCTTGTATTGTACAAAATGTATCCTATTTATCCGTTTGTCACTTTTATTTTCCATTAAGAACTTAGAGGTTAGAATAAATAATTCCATCACCATCTCTAGAATCCCTATTAAAGATCAAGGATCCCAATAATAATAACATAAAAAGTGCATATAGACATACATTTAATTGTATATATATGTATGTCTGTTGTTATTAATATTTATACATATCAATAGAGAGTATTTAGCTTCTAAGATAATTGATTACATTAACCGGGTGTTTGGTTTGCTTGATGTCACATCAAGCCCTAATGTTAAAAGTAGAGACCTCAAATGGGAGTGCATGAGGTCCTATCATGTGGCGTTCTAATTTTGCATATAGCATTTTTTTTTACCCATTTCCATTAAGGTTTTTTATTTTTATTTTTTTTACTATTACCTAAAATATCACATTAATTTATTTTTACTGTTATCTTATTAGTCTCTCATTAATTGCGTGAGCTTAAACAACACCTTTCTCTCTTCTTCATGTCTTTTAACACACCAACCGTTTTAGTACTAAAAAAAAGCAAAAAAATAAAAATTAAAGACTAATATAACTAACCAGATTAGGCCCTAAGGAGAGATAGAGAGACATGAAAATGTTGTGGATTGTTAAATGAAATGAGTTGTTTCACTATTACCAAAATAAATAAATAAAACTAAGATAGACAAAGCATTTGTAAGAGAGAGAAAGAGAGGAATTTGAGGGGCTGCTACCATTGTTATGCTGGCCTTCCACCACCATCAAGCCGTTGAAACCCCTACAAGTAATTGTTTTTTGGTTGTTTCTTATGATGAACTCATTACTAACAAAGATCTATAACAATTAAGTTATAATATACGTACAACATTCTCCAAAACCATTTTACATAAAACATTACAATATTATTTGTGCATTTTTGCTAAGGGGAAGATGAGATGATGAAGGTGGTGTCTACAGCTCGAAACTATGGCTGTTGAAATGGAAGATTGGATGATTGCGTTGTCTTCTAATATTTTGTGACCTGATTTCTTTAGCAATGCTTGTCTGAAGACTCGGAGGACCGCACACAATAACACCAACATCAACGCAGCCCCATTTCTCTGATATATCCCCAAAAATATCTGCAGCAAGACAAAGGAAAGGGAATTAAGAAAGCCTCTGGTGTTGTACAACTAATGAGGTTAAACTTTGTAATCAAGATTTTTTTTTTTTTCATGTTTCTTTTAGTTTTACTCCATCCATTTATGTCATATATTTTGTTCACAGTTAGTCCTAAGCCTGGTAAATAGAGGAGGGTCGTGGTAGATTGATGGCTTGTGTGAAATTTAGTCACTATAGACATGTACACATTAAGGTGTCCCTTACAAGCGAGAATACACGTGGCCAACCTTGACTAGTCTATTGTTGTTGTTAGGACTAAAATTTGGTTGTCGTCATCATCGTTTTCATTGTTGTTGTTGTTATATTATTCTTTTAATTTATGTTTTGAACAAAAGTTGAGATGCTGTACCTTTGAAGTTTGGTCTTGAACCATAATAAGTATTGATTGAACTTGCAAGTTTTTGCTGACATGAATCATTGTGAGCTACAATTTCATTATTCTGCATCTTCTCAACCATTATCCTATCATCCTTGCATGCCTCCCTTGTTGCATTTTGTCTTTCCCAAAGATGCCACAAGCCAACCACAACACCCCCAAAGATAAAGACACTTGCAATCATGCAGATTACAAAGAGAAGCCCAGTGTACCACCATGGAGATATGTCATAAGGGTTTATGTAGAAAGTATCCAGTAAATACAGTAAGATAACAAAGCCTAGTGTAGACGAGATAACATATAGTCCAGGCCACATATTATTTCCTGTACCAACCAAAACTGACATGCTGCAGCTGTTAGATACAGGAGGAGAAGAGTTCGTAGCCTTGTGTACTTGACCCTCTTCCTGCAGAAAAATAACAACCATTAAATGTCACAACATGAACATGATAACTTCAAATACAAAATGAAATAACAAGGGTGTGAGAGCATAACTAAGCATACCAGTGGAGGTTGTGATTCTCGAGTGACAAAAATGTGAATCTCAAGATTTAGTTTATCCGAGAAAAATGGACAGATTAATTCCATATCATTGGTAGAAAGAAGAGGAAGCTCGTTTGATCTTTTCACAGCCCAAACAATCAAGATGTTTCGAGGCAAACAAGGTTTTCCTTCCCTAGTACGATGGAGAATGTCACTCAAGATAGCCAGAAATGGTGAAATTCCTACGCCACCTGCTACTAAAATAAGGTTTTCATACCTAGAGAATCAAATGGTGAAGTTAGTTCATAAAATAGAAGATAATATGAAATTTAAAATTAAGCTTGATATCTAGTAAATTCTAGTGAAATTGACTGTTTGGGTGCATACATCAAGTGATATGGTAATTCATGCCCATAAGGCCCCTCAACAGAAGCTGTTATCTTTGTTTGAGGCAGGAGATGTAGGTCAACTCCAGAACAATTCAAGATATTTCCTCTGAGCTTTTCTGTCCATTCTCCAATAACCTTTATGAGAACGGATAGATGATATTTACCATCCAGAGGACTAGATGAAACACTGAAAGGATGCCACTGTAGCCAAGATAATTCCCGAACTTGAAGGAAAATAAAACTGAGGGCATTGTACCGCAGATCTACATTGTCAAGGAAAAGTGTCACAGCTATGGTAACAACAAGGAAACTACAAATTTGAGGGGAAGTAGTATTACTTGTAGGTTTTGAAAGCATCAATTCCACAATTCCACAAGGAAGGTACTTGATTGAAATTATATCAACAGTCTTTCGAGATTGGCAGAATCTCAGAAAGCGATCTAGAATGAAAAGAAATATTCCTCCAGCAGGTACACAGAAAATGAAATGGCCAGCATGGAAAGCAAAAAAGACAATAAAGATTACATATAGTTGATGAGTATAGATGAACAACTCAAACTTGTTCCTTCTCACTGGATAAAGTGATGTCATCCACATCAGTAGACCAGCTATCAGACTTATAACACCTGCAAGATGAGCAACACCGGTATCTGCCCACTCTAATATCTGCATCAAACAATTATATATATAAGCAGCGTCATCTTCATATGACCTTATATTTCTTTCCATGAAGGTATTCTTAGATACATTCTATGAAGGAAGAAAAAGCATTTGGTTTAGGACATTGACAGGGGATACAAAGGAGATAGGCTTCTCTTGTTTTTCTTCTGTCATGCTACTCGATGACTTAACTTACCTCTCAATTAAGTCTTGAAGAAGAGGATGAAATTAGTCACAGCCTAGTTCTATGCAATTTAAAAATGGCTTGAACAGAAATTGGAACAGATTCTGTGTGATGAGCATCAAATTAATTAGAGATACAGATAAACATGGCTACAGTAATGGGCCCCTATAACCATACATATAGGTACATATCAGCTTGGCTTGTTCCAAAAGCAAGGAGGCATTCTGACCTATGTATGCATACCAAAATACCAAGCACTACATAAGCTAAAAGATTATGACTACAAGCCAAGACTAAAGGGACTCACTTTTATGCTCGTTTTTTTTTTTTTTTTTTTTAAATCATGAACTAGTTAGAATCATGAATGTTTTGTCATATGAATAAGACAACATGGACAGGAGCCAAAGGTCATCAAAAGTCAGGTCAATGACTTGTAAATTAGCACCATACTTTCATAGTTTGTGTGCGCTAAGTAATTATCAGTGACCATATCATTGAATCAAGAAGATGATATATTAAAAAGAAAAAAAAAAGGAAGAAGAAGATATTTTTAGCAACAATCAATATACAAGGTTGCCGACAGGTGTATTTTAACCACAACACAATCGCAAAATCCCATTCTGAAACTGTTTATAGTGTCGTGCACCATCTCTGAGCTCAAGCAGAACTGCTCAAGAATAAATCTATTTTTAAATTGCAAATCCCACCTCAATCCCAAATTCCCAGCTAGTCCATCTTCCATCAGGCTTCTGATCGAGCTACTTGCTCCAACAAGAGCAACATGAAGGCCCAAGGCCGTTCTGTGAAACTACAGCCAATCTTTATGGAAGTCAAATTGCTATTTCTTCATTCCCATTATTTCTGTCCATAACTTAAATTTTTATTTCACTACTCTTGCATTGGAAACTGGCAATTCATGGTAATTTGTGCATATGAATAATAAATAAAAATTTTTAACCAAAGAATTATGAATAAAACGGCCAAACCAGAAGGTAGCGGCATAAAGGATCATTTTCAAAGAGGGTCAAATCAAATTAACAAAAATAACAATTATTACTATATATAGCAAGGGGATAATTCAACTTTCAGTAATTATAAATATACTCTTCTTTTGGCAAACAAACTAACAAATATATATATATATATATATATATATATATATATAAAGGAAAAGAATAACACGTATAAGAGTTATACCATTAGCACTCACTTCTTGTAGAAGGGTTCCCTCGATTGTCCATGCAATTACAAAGAGTAGTCCATGGAGAGTAAACAGTAGCATAGTGAGATGTCCAAGCCACACATGATATCTTATTGCTTGCTCAAAAGGGATATCTATAAGGCGGAGAAGTACTGATCCCCTTGCAACCGGAAGAAACAAAAATGCCAAGCAATATAATCCGATAGTACCAATGCGATGTCCCAGATTTATTAAAATGAAACAACTGAAAATTTCAAAAAAACTAGGAATCTCAACCAGTGAAACCAATCTTCATGTACTGAAGAAAAATAACTCTAAAAAATTTAAAGGGAAATGCACACTCTAAAGAATTTAAATTTCTCATATACAACATGTTTTATGTTTGCAAAGAGATGAGTTCAGATCAGTGACAATGACTTGTAGTTTGAAAGCTCTCAAATGGTGACATTGAAGCTGTAACAGGAGTTTGTTAAATTAGTTTTAGTTATTAGCCACATGTCAGTCTATTATTTCTTAGTTGGAAAGTTTGTTAGGTTAAGCACCAAACTCTGTTTCTTCTATGGAAAATGTTAAAGCCACAAATTATTTTACAAATTGCTGAGGTACTGATTGATTATTGGTAAGTAAAAAAGAGATGTCAGTGGTGGGCCGAGATGAGAACTAATAAAAATTTGCCACATCAATAGTTTGTAAGAATGTAGTAAAATAGTTTGTGGCTGTAGCCATGGTTTTAAAACCGGACTGTACCAGCTGGTTCAATTGAGAATCGGGCCTAAATCTAGTCCAATAAAAAAAGGGAAAAACTGGTAACCAGGCCCAATTCTAGTTCTTTGATAGTTCCAGTTTTTAAAACCATGGTTGTAGTGTGTGTGTATACACACTAAATAGAAGGAATTTTGTAAAGAAACAAGCTATTTGACAAAGCTAAATGAATAGACTCTCATTGACTCTTTCTCAAACTCCAATCATCTCTATAACTTCAATACCAAAGGTGAATTTCACCAAGAAAAGAAATGTAGAGAAAAAAAAGGAAAATGAAGAGAGAGTGATGGGCTTTAGGATGTCTATAACTTTTATCTTAGTTTCTTCTGTAGGGAATTAACCCGAATTCCCAACCTGTGAGAAATAAAAATAATAGAGAAAACACACGCCAAAGAAAAAAAAAAACAATCACACGCATAAGACAATATTTACGTGGTTCGGCAATTTGCCTACGTCCACAGAGTTGTAGGGATTTCACTATTATCAGGAAAAATACAAAGTGCGGCTACAGTTTTTTCTGCTCTCTCAAAAACACGGCAACAACAACATAAACCCTAATCACCAAAGCCTCAGTAAATCTCCCGTTAAAAACCACGCAACATTATTCGGGTCATCAAACCGGATCAAACAAAACTAGGCTCCACAAAGCCCAACATCTTCAATACCTCATACAATCTAGAGACTTTATGAGGAGGCTAGGTTTTGGGTTTAATTCCTTCTATTCTTCTTTCATATATTTTTTTTTATTTTATAAATACCACATTTTGATCTCTTCTTTTATTTTAATGTTTTTTTTTTTTAATAGTGAAAATAAAGAGGTGGGTTAGAGCATCTCCAATAGGCTCTCTAAAGCCTTTTTTGGAGAGCAAACACACCAAAAACACCCTTCAATGGCATCTTCAACTCTTTTTTTTTTTTTTTTTTAAGAGTTGCTATAGTAGTTCTCTTGAAGAAGAGAGCACTCTAGCAAATACTGTAGCAACTCCAAACATTCCCCCCCCCCCCCTTAAAATAATCCTACAGTTGAATAAAAAATGAATTTTTTTTCTCTTTCCTTCCTTTCTCTCTCTGCCTCTCTCTCTCTCTCTCACATAAAAAAAACTCTCTTTCTTCTCATCTGAAAACAAAGTTAGGCGAATGCCAACTCTCTCTGCCGGCTGTGTGTGTGTGTGAAGTGAGCAAAGAGGAAAGAAAATAAAAACAGAAATGTAGACAAATAGGAGAAGTCAGAAGAGTGGCCGGTTGTGTGTGTGTGAAGTGAGACAAAGAGGAAATAAAATAAAAACAGAAACGTAGACATAAAGGAGAAATCAGAAGATGTGTGGAGGAGAAACAAAAATGTAGATACATAGGAGAAGAGTGGGGTATGTGTGTGGAAGAGAAAAATCAAGAAAGAAAAAGGAAAAAAGAAGATAGAGATGATTCTAGAAAGTAAATGTATGGATGAAAAAAAAAGAATTATGTCCACAATATTTTTACAACATTTTCACAAAAAAAAAAAAAAAAAAAAATCTAAATGGTAGGTTGTTATTTGTAGTTAATAGTGGGAATTTTATTTTTATTTTTATTTTTTTTTAAGTGGTGGGTTCAAATTAAAACTAGTAACAGCTTACTACCTAAAATTTGTTATGAAAATGTTGAGAATGTAACACTTCATAAAAAAATAAAATAAAGAATAAGGAATATTTTTTAAAAAAAGAATAAAAAAATATTAAAGAAAAAAGATTTAAATGAAATAGAGAAACAATAGAGAGTCTGTTGAAAAATGTATTTGAAAAAGTAGGTAAAAGGTATATGTAACTAAGGCTGTCCACAGGTGGTCCGGGTCGGGTTTGTGCCCAACCCGGACTCCACCCGAAGGCATCGGGTGGGGAAAATCTTAACCTACAACTGACTTGAATGGAGTTTCAGATCTGCCGGTTCGGGTTATATCAATTTCAGGTGCATATCGGTTGATTTCAGGTTTGTTGTGGGGGTTGAAATCTGGCCAGATTTTAGCCGAAATCTTGCTAGATCTCTTTAGATCTAGCCAGATCTAACAAGATTTGACTGATATTCCTTCGAATATATAGAGATCTGGCCGAGATCTCGATGGATTTGTCGAGATTCGGCCATGATCTCCCTATATTGGTAGAGTAAGAGTTTGGACTTACTGGATTTTCGGCCAAAACTCATATTTCTAACAAGGAGAGAACAACTTATCGGGCAGGTTGGGTTCGTCGGTTTCTTAGACAGCAAACCCGCGACTCGAATCGATAGTCTCGGGTCCTGGTGCCGACGACCTGCGTCCGACTGAAACACTACTTTATTGGGCAGTTATCGGGTGGAGAGCTTCGAGTTCGGGTGGTTCTTCAGGTCCAGGCAGGTGGTGGACAACCCTATATGTAACTATTTACTCTCCAGACAATACAAAATTTTGGAGAAGCTGTTAGAGATGCTTTTATGGAAGTCTAACGGAGTTTATCTCAGGTGGGTGAAGTGTGAACTTTTGAATCATGGGTAGGCAAGGTGAAAATGGAGCAAAGTGTCAACTTTTGAATCAAGGGTAGGCAAGGTGAAAACGTGCCTAATCTTAGGTGAGTTTTCTATAATTGCCCCTAAATGTTTTGTAAGGATGGCACAAAACTACAAAAACTACTGAAGTAGAATGATCAAAAGAAAATTGAGCAATATAAAAATAGTTCATGGTTTCTATTTAAAAGCTATAAAATAAAGTTATAAACAAAGTAACACCCAACCCAACAAAATATCGTACCACTGTTCTTTGGGGATGTCATCAGGTATCGTTCGTAAGACCACTGCAGTATAGAAATAACCATCCCAGACAACAAACACGATAAAGAGGATTATGCCAATTAATTCAGCAGCGGAAACAACCCCAAGTGGTCCATCCACCAGAACGGGAAAAGTCCACAATCGGAATCTTGGAGTCTTCTTCCTGAAATAGATGAAACTTACGCTTTTTCTTCATGTTACTCCAATTTAAGCAAATACATTATGGGCAATATTATATTATTCCTTTTGCAGCTAGCTATCACATATCGTAAAAACAAAATGAAAACATGTAAAATGAGTGCATAGATTAAAAAAATACATACTCTTGTAGTTGTAGTCGGTCTTCCCCAGAGATGAGAAGGTATGGAACAGCAAGAAAAGCAATAATGATAATTGGGGCACTGTATAACAGCAACGTACTCCCTGAAAATGCATATTTTAAAGTTGAACTCTTTTGAATGCGACAACGAGGTTGAATTAAGAAGTAGCTACCTGTGTACCCAAATGGGCTTTTACTGGTTGCACCAATCCAGTCAAAATAGAGTTCACTCCCGAAGTCTGTAGGAATGACAAAAAAGAGAGCAACCCATGCAAGGAATACAATCCACATGGTAAATTTGAGAACCCATTTAGCCAATGATACAAAGTTGATGTTTTTCTTGTTGTTGTTGTTGGCATGAGCTCCATTGGAATGAAGAAGAGGGTGTTGAGAAGTGTGTAAAATGTCATCGACGGCCATGACTATGAGAATGAGGAAAAGGAATCAGCAGCGCGCAAGAAGCAGGGTGATGTTGTTATTGGAGATGATGATGGCCATTTTCATATGGAATAGCACATATAGGCGATTTGAATTATAATTTTTGTTTTGTCTCTTGTTTGTACTTCCTTATGCGCACTAACAATTTCTCTAGAAGAAAATTTCTTTAGTTGTCAACTAAAGGTCTTACTAGTCTTAGCTGGAGGTTGACTTTACGTAAGAGTATATAATTTTTTTTTTAATGGGATTCTTTCTGTCATGGCTCCAATAACACTGATCACACAGGTGCACAACAACACCCATACGATCAGTACCTAACTGAGTTGGGAGTTAAGAGCCAAATTGTAATCTAATCTTAACCTTTGCTTTTAAAACAACTAATCTTATTATACCTTCTCTTTTCTGTCTTTGACTTTACTAGTATAACTACCGCATTAGAGCATTGTACTTGTAAATCTTCATTCAAGATCAGGAATGTTAGTTGTTATAAAAATAAAAATAAAGATCAGGAATGTTAGTTGATTCTTCTCTCTTTTCTCTCAATTCTCCATTTCCATCTCTTGGAGGCCTGGCTACCTCATATTAGCCATGTACTCCATAACTCCGGGAAAGGATCTCTTTTCTAATTTAAAATTTTAAATCCTCAATTTCTTATAATTTTTATTCATATATAAGACATAATATTTAAAAAATCTAATGATCTTAACAAATCTATGTAAACCACACAAAATTGAATGAAAAATGTTAAAGGTACTACAAATTTTACTATAAAAAGCTTAAAGTAAAATTTTTGTTTTTATTGACTTAATTTTGTGCCAAATTTTCATGTAATTTTGATCAATACATTGTGTTGGATTATTTTTATAAAAAATATTATAATTTATTTTAATATTTGTTATATTCTCAATTAAGTGAATTGATGAAATCAATCTTTATCTGTTAATGGCTATATCGATTTCTTTGCTAAAGTTGAAATTTATATCTAATGCTAATATATTCAAATGCGTCAGTTTTATTTTCTTAATGACAAACTTTATTATTTGAAAAAAATATTCTTTTATAAGTTGGTTGAAATTCAAATATTATTATTATTATTTTTTGATACAAAATTCAAATATTATTGACTATATGAACGTTTTTGGTTTAATGTATATAGCAATATTTCTTTGTCAAATACATATTTCCTTATAAACCATTTCTGTTTTAAACATTCTAACATTTTTTTTTTTTTTGGATACAAGGTAGAAATTCTACTTTAGCCTAATCTAAGTGTATATATGTGTGAAATTTCCTCTTGGAGACTTGAACCCTCGCCTTGTCCCCCACATCCCACAAGTACTTATAATTGTGGAGTGACTATTACGCCAATGATGCATGGTGGTAAACATTCTAACATTTTAATCTAGTAAATTATTGGTATATATAAATGTTTCATTGTTTTAGTGGAAAGTCAAAATAGTTGACACTTAACAATTATAGGCCACAAACGGATTGACCCCTTGTGATTGAAATTAATCAATTTATCATGCAAAGCGCGTGGTAGCACAAACAAATCACCAAACAACTAAATACGCAGCGGAAAATAAAAGACACGGTGATTTGTTTACGAATGGGGAAAACCTAACTACAAAAACCCCACCGGGTGATTTTCAGGTCACCACTCCCGAAACTTCACTATTATCACAACAAGCGGTTACAAGTAAAGGAATCCCAAGTACCTTACCAACTTACAGTTGAACCTTTACCCCAATACCCAATTGGACTTGTTCTGTAGTGACAATTCCCCCTTTTAATGCACGGCTCCCAAGTACGTGACTAACCAATGCGCGGATCCCAGTACGCGACTTCAATCACCAACTAAGAAAAGGTTGTTGGCTGCAAAGTTCTTCAGTTCATCCCAACGATGAAGATCAAGAAAATGCTTGGTTACAAAACCCTATGATGCAAATACACAGAAACTTTTTCAAGAGAAAGAGATGAACAAGGGCAAGAACTTTGTCTCCAGTCACAATTTGCTTGAACAAGGTTTTCTCAATGCTTGTGCAACTTGTGAACTCTTTGACGGCCCTTAAAACAATCTTTTTATATGTTTAGGGTTAGGAGAAAAGAATGCCCAAACACATAATCACGAATCCCAAGAAAAACATATCAGATTGCTGTTTTCTTAAACCTCGACAGATAGAAGTTGTCGAGCTAGCTGTCAAGCCACGGGGTTGAAACAGCTTCTTAAACCTCGACACATGCTAGCTGTCGAGCTTTAGTAACTCTGCACTTTCAGCTTGTTTTCTTGAACAGACTTGAAGGTTTCAACACTTGATCTTGAAACATGGTTTCTTGAAGTATTTAAACACATCTAAATCTATCCAAATATAAGTAAAGTGCGTTTTGTCAAAGGATAATCCAATTACATAAAATCATGACATATGTTCCTAACAAGTGAAACACATATGTCCTAACAATCTCTCCCTTTGGCAATCCATGACAAAACCACAACAAACAAATGAACATATGAGAGAAGTCATAAATCACTCAACTCATATTCACTTGTTGAATACAATAAAATCTATCCTAACACAAACTCTTGAAAAACTTTGCAAGAAGAGAGTTTATGACAAGTAGACTTTGACAACCTGTATTTCTAAAACACTTTAAACAAAACTCATCAAGACATCTTAGTGTGAAGCAGAAATAATAGATCGCATACAAGTATAAGAAGCATGTGTATAAAGAGAGAAAAGAAACAACACATGTAAGAGGTAAGTGAAAGAAACAACATACATCAACATATAGAAAGAAATAAGTACAATGTATGTCATAAATATGGTCATAAGACCTAATGTACAAGAACAATGTATCTAAAAAAAGAGAAAAGATACATGAAATCCTCACTACATCCCTCAGCACACAACAACACTCCCCCTAACTAAAATGTCCTATACTAACTCTCCCCCTAAGTATAACTACTCTCATATCCAAAACTACTCCCCCTTTTTGTCACGAGTGACAAAGGGTAAGAATGTCAAGTAAACATCTCATCAGAAGAGCTAACATCTCCATCATCAGCATCAGAAGCATCATCGTCATCACCATCAGCATCATCATCAGAATCAGAATCCACTGGAAGTGGTGGAGGAGAAACCTCTGGAGCAAAACCACCCATGGTCGCCTGTCGTTATGCAATACGACCAACACAAACGTTCACCTGATACAACTCTATAGAGAGTGTATCTAGGCGAGCATCCATGCACTGCAGTTGCGCCATGATGTCTCCAAGTGACACATCATCCGAAGAAGAGAAGGGAGTTGATATGGAAGGAGCAGGACGGGAGGGAGGAGCTGCTGAATCTGACTGCCAAGAACGAAACTGCGCCTCGCTACGTTTAACGGTAGCGAAGTTTATGGCACACATGACAGAAAAATGGTCGGAAGAGGGAAAAGGAACAGAAAAATGGCATAGAATCCGCGTGATAGCCGAAGGGAAAATGAGCTTATCACGGGTAGCCGTATCCCTATACACATCTAAGATAGAAAGAATGAAATGTGAAGGAAAATCGATAGTGAGGTGCTCTAACAAGGAAAGATAGAATCAAGCTCGAGGCTCTGTGATAGAGTTATAGTGAGAGAGTGGGTGCAAAACAAAAGTCATCACCATGTTCATGAATCTAGGACCTTTGGCAAAGGCCTTACATGGTGTGAACTGACGCTCACCCCAATCAGAAGGGCGCTCACAAAACACAGAAATCATCTCTTCTTTGGACACAGTCCGTAGACGCTCACAACCAAAGTAATCAGGAGACTCTACCCTAGGGACATGAAGCACATCCGCAACAAGCTGCGGTGTGACGGTGATGTGCGTACCTCGAACGCAAGTAGAAAAGAGAGGTACTGAAAAATCGAAACCATGCATGTTGGAGTAAAACTCCTGAATCAGCAAGGTCGGACAAGTGACCGAGACGTCACACAGTGACTCCCATCCCCGACTGTGAATGACAGTGGGAAGGTCAGTGTCAGTGAAGTCCGCCAAAATGACTCTGCATTCCGAATGAACACCTCGTCGAGAAAAGTTCTTTGAGAAGTCCTTTCGAGCATCCTCATCACGGAACCGAAGATGAGACGGAGTAGGATCAAAAGACGATGGCCTAGAACGTAAAGGGTTTTGGGACGGAGCTGATTTACGCTTAGGTGCCATAGACACAACTAACGTAAACAGAAAGAGAGGGATAGAGAGAAGTAGACAATCAGAAAAGCTCTAAAACAATTCAAATATAACAAGTATATTGAAAATGGAGTACGTATGCATGGGAAATGCATGAGCATGTGACATGCAAAAGAAATTGCATCATGGGCTCAGCCCAATCCAAACCTATTAGCACACAAACAGATTGCACACATCGAAATGCATGACAATACTTATTATAATGCTAATGTGATGAAATGCATGATATTTTAAACTCATTTAAGTGAAAACCCATCCCAAAATATCAACAAAAACTCATCAATTTTGAAAAACCCCAAAATTTTTCAAAAAACCCAAAACTTAGGTTTCAAAACATGAAATGCATGAAAATGAAGGAGATTAGAAGCTTACCAAGTGAGGAAAGACTTGAAAAATCTTGAAAAACACCTTTGGAAGAGGTTTGGAGTGAAAGAGATAGTGTTTGGGAGATGAACAGGGGCAGACAGATCGAGAGAGATCGAAGAAATGAGAACCGAATTGTGAAGAGAGAATATATAGATCCTCAATAATTCTCGACAGATAGAGGTGTCGAGAGGTGTCGAGACATCTATTGAGGAAGATGTCGAGAAAAACAACTTCGACAAATACAGCTGTCGAGAAGGTGTTGAGGAACACAGTAAAGACACAAGAACAGAAGCTCGATCGATCCACCAGCTGTCGAGAAGTTATCGAGGGTCCAGGAGATTTCTCGTTCGATCCACCAGGTGTCGAGAAGCAGGCGAGATTGCGATAAGAAAAAGCTTTAAGAAGCTCGACAGATAGCAAGGTATCGAAGAGGTATCGAGGAGGTGTCGAGCTAGCTTTTAAAAACAGTTTTTCGAGAAGTGAAAAACACAGTCATGAATGCAAACCATTATGCAACTCAACCAATGATCCAAACACCATATAAACTTCTTAAACTCATCTCTCAACAAAGATTTTAAGCACATGGATCCCAAAAACACACGCACACACTAAACAAGTCTAACCAATTTTTATATTTCAAAAATAAGTTAAGACAGTTTAGTGAGTATACATTAACACATGTAAAACTTGTGATGACCAAATCACATTGTACTTGCACATGTATCAAGAGTAGCAAAGAATATTGCATGTCGTGTGTGAAGAACACCGCAAGATTGCAAATGTGTCACCATGTTACGATAATTTGAGATAAGAGAAAATCACTTTAACTCACACATAATCATAACTGTTTGATGGGGATTATCACCTTTAAGGTACATCCTATGACTCCCACATCTCCTAGAAAACATGCTTGCAATCATATTTAAAGCATTTTTGATCTTTTTGCTTTTGATTTTTCTTTACATATTTTTCTTTTAAGCATATCATTCATAGGCATATAAGAGAGAGAAAAGAAATACCCAAAGATATTTGACATTCCAATTTTGCTATGCCTAAGCACACAAATGTCATTGACACTACACTTTTGCTATGCCGAAGCATACAGGTATCATTATGATTGGCGGGCAATAGTGGTGAGATGGTTTTTTATGCATTTATCTTAGGATTTTCTAATCCTCTCCGTCAAAAAGAGTGATACAAGTGTTAAGTACAAGAGATAACTTAATCTTACTCATCACAAACAAGAGCCACAAAGCTCATTTGCTTAGTTGTGCATAGAGATGCTCATCTAAGCTACAAGAGATACAAAGTTTAGAAAACTTTGTTTCAATGGCCATCCAAGGTACATAAATACCAATGTACACAAAACACACACTGTTTTTTTATTTTTTTTATTTTTCAAATTTTATTTTTTTAATTTTTATATGAAAAACAAAACAAAGCAAAAATGAAAAATTAACCAAACAAAAACAAGTTAAGCAAAGTATAAAACTAGACTAACTCAAAACATGAAAGCAAAACACACAAGTAATGCAAAAAAAAAAGAAAAAAAAAAAGAGAAGAAAGTGATAAAATCACTTGGAGCCCTTTTCTTTCCACACTCTGGAAGAACCTTTTCTTTGATTAAACCCTTGAACCGGCGGTGAGGGAGAAGAATTGAAACCGTTCAAGTTTGAAAGGACATGAGGGCTTTGAGAAGATCTCCAAGGGGAGCAAGAAAGGATTGAAGCTAATTCTAGCTTCCAGATGCTATCATGCCGTTGCTTTGTTGAGTGGCAAGCCACTTATAGCAATTTGGTCGAGTATGACCTAAAGCTCCACAATGATGACAGAGATGCTGCTTCCTCTGTTTAGGCTTTTGAGAGTTAGCCTTTTTAGTCCTAGGGTTCTTAGCTTCTTTCTTATCTTGCTTAGGGGGTGCTCCTAAGATAGATTTATTCTTGTCTAAGTTCTCACTAGCTAAAACAGTTTTAACATCATTGTTCTCAATTTCAACATTATTAGCAGGAGGAACAAAAACAGTAGAACTAGTAAAAGCAATATTAGAGGAAGAAAGACCATACCCTAAACCTGTTCGATTGGAAGCAGATTTCTGAAGATTTAGCATCTCATCAAGCTTTGCAATTGAAGTCTTCTCCAATTGAGCTCTGACTTGAAACAGCTCCGCTTCAAGCTTCTTGGTCTTCTCAGCCAAGAAATTGTTCTCGAATCTTAGTGCTCCAATAGTCTGATTAGCCTCATCAAACTTTGTGGAAAGCTCTTCACGATCAAGTTCCACATCACTGAGCTTCTTGGTGGCCAGCCTATAATGTTTCTCATGTTTCTCAGAAACTTTGTATAATTTTTCATAGGCTGTATGGATATCATTTTGATCATCCATTTTCTCAAAATTTGACTCCACCAAGTCCTCTTCTTCATCCACTCTTTCAACAATCCCTTCAGTAGAATTGACAGTGGCAATAAAGGCATTCAAGATTCCGTCATCTTCATTGTTGGAATCATCCTCAGGCTCGGTGTCACTTAAAGTAGCAGCAAGTGCCTTGCTCTTCCCAATGCTCTTGAGATATGTAGGACACTCATTTTTCATGTGACCAAAGCCTTGACACCCAAAGCACTTAGGTCCTGCTGGAATAGTGTACTGACCGCCATCCCTTGCATCCTTCTTCCCTTTATCTTGGCTCTTGAACTGAGAAGAACTGGATTGCCTACGGTCCTTGTCGAAGCCCTTTCCATTTGCGTTCTTCATAAACTTCTTGAACTGCCTGGTGATGTAGGACTTCATCTTAGAATCTTCATCGTCTGAAGACTCATCTGTGTCACTGTTCTTGGCCTTCAGCGCCATGCTCTTGCTCTTGCCTGACTTACCAATCCTTGTTAACCCTAGCTCGTGAGTCTGTAGATTACCAACCAGCTTTGTCAAAGGAATCTTGTCGATGTCCTTTGATTCCTCGATCGTCGTAATCTTGGCATGGAATCTCTCAGGCAAAGATCTGAGCACCTTTCTCACAATCTTGGGTTCAGGAATGGTTTCCCCAAGATTGAAAGCTGAGTTCACTATGTCCTTGAGCTTGGCATAGAACTCATCGAACGACTCATCCTCCTCCATCTTAATCTCTTCGAAGCTTGTAGTGAGCCTCTGTAGTTTCGAATCCTTGACAGCCTTTGTTCCCTCATAGGTTGTCTGGAGGATGGTCCATGCCTCCTTAGTAGTTTCAGTGGAGGATATCTTCTTGAACTCCTCATTGGAGACCGCACTGAATAAGGCATTCAATGCCCTGCTGTTGAAGTTTGCCGCCTTGATCTTCGCATCATCCCAATCGGTCGGCGCTTCTGTAGGCTTGGTCCAGCCTATCTCCATAGCTTGCCACACCTTCTCATCTAAAGAGTGCAAGAGAGCTCTCATGCGTACTTTCCAGTATGCATAGTTAGTGCCATCAAATAAAGGAGGTATAATTAACGACTGTCCTCTATCCATGACAAACAGGGGTCAATGGATCAACACAACAAAGATTAATACCTAATTAGAGTGTGCCTGCTCTGATACCACTTAATAGGCCACAAATGGATTGACCCCTTGTGATTGAAATTAATTAATTAATTAGTCAAGTTATTAATTAATCAATTTATCATGCAAAACGCGTGGTAGCACAAACAAATCACCAAACAACTAAATACCCAGCGGAAAATAAAAGACACGGTGATTTGTTTACGAATGGGGAAACCTAACGGCAAAAACCCCACTGGGTGATTTTCAGGTCACCACTCCCGAAACTCCACTATTATCACAATAAGCGGTTACAAGTAAAGGAATCCCAAGTACCTTACCAACCTACAGTTGAACCCTTACCCCAATACCCAATTGAACTTCTTCTGTAGTGACAGTTCCCCCTTTTGATGCACGACTCCCAAGTACGTGACTAACCAATGCGCAGATTCCAGTACGCGACTTTAATCACCAACTAAGAAAAGGTTGTTGGTTGCAAAGTTCTTCAGTTCATCCCAACAATGAAGATCAAGAAGATGCTTGGTTACAAAACCCTATAGTGCAAATACACAGCAACTTCTTCAAGAGAAAGAGATGAACAAAGGCAAGAACTTTGTCTCCAGTCACAATTTGCTTGAACAAGGTTTTCTCAATGCTTGTGCAACTTGTGAACTCTTTGACGGCCCTTAAAACAATCTTTTTATATGTTTAGGGTTAGGAGAAAAGAAGGCCCAAACACATAATCACGGATCCCAAGAAAAATAGATCAGATTGCTGTTTTCTTAAACCTCGACAGATATAAGCTGTCGAGCATCTGTCGAGCCACGGGGCTGAAACAACTTCTTAAACCTCAACACATGCTAGCTGTCGAGATTTAGTAACTCTGCACTTTCAGCTTGTTTTCTTGAACAAACTTGAAGGCTTCAACACTTGATCTTGAAACATGGTTTCTTGAAGTATTCAAACACATTCTAAATCTACCCAAATACAAGTAAAGTGTGTTTTGTCAAAGGATAAGCCAAATACATAAAATCATGACATATGTTCCTAACAAGTGAAACACATATATCCTAACAGATAATATTCAAATATATAATCTGACGTTTTCTATATTTATATGTAATCAAGGTTAGCCATGTTATGGGCTATTTATTGTGTATTGATTTCTTAGCATTATGCTCTTCTGTCTAAACTAATAGAGATTTACGGTCAATGAAAATATAAAATCACTCTAAAGAATTTATAATAAAAAAAATGTACAGTCTAACCTCTGCAACAATCCCACTACTCTATTTTCTCTTTCTCTTCCAAAGCTTTTCTCTCTCATTTTGAGTCGTATATTAGGATTCCCCAAATTGAAGACAATATTCAATCTTACCAATGGGTTACACATTGGAAGGATTGTCTTCTAAGATAATGAGTGCTTCTTTTGCTGTGTTATAGAAAATGTCAAATGATATGCAATATGGCATAGTCAACAATAGTCATATTACATTCAACTATATTCATATTAAATTTTGAGTTGTCTGCGATGCTATGGTACTAGATCCATAATAAGCATAAAGATGATCATAAGTTCAGATATTGACAAACGATTGAGATACTATGGTCATAGATTCTGATAGCATTTGTCCCTTTTGAAAATCTAAACAATTTATAGGATTCTAGCTACAAATATTAAGCATATAATCAATGATGCAAAAATAATTTTGGTAATCCCACACGGTAGAAACTAGAGAGGACTATGAAAACTTTTAGTTAGATGTATACCATTTATTTTTTTTAAACTCTTCCCATAGTATTTATTGTTTCAATTTGAGACCAATATAATTTAATTATATTAGTTATTTTTAATTATTAGCAATGTGTCAGTCTATTATTTCTTAGTAGGAAAGTTTGTTAGGTTAAGCACCAAACTTTGTTTCTTATATGGAAAATGACATTAGTGGTGGGTCGAGATGAGAACTAGTAAGAATTTGCCACATTAATAGTTTGTAAAAATGTGGTAAAATAGTTTGTGGTAGAAATGTGGTAAAATATATATATATACATATATATATATATATATACATATATATACTCAGAACTTCCATATGTATTTAGATTAGAGAAGAACTTCTTCATTCTTATACAAGAGATCAATAATTTTAATTCGATCTTTGTTATAAGAGTTTGGGAAAATTATAGTAAATCCACTTGTGGTTAAACCTGTTTTCATCTTACCTACCCATGGTTCAAAACATGACACTTTGCCCACTTGAGATTAGCTCTGTTTGTCTTTTATAACCCAACTCCATTAAAAAAACAAGGGCAAATATGTACTTTAAATTTGCACCCCTTTTATGTCTCTCTCCTCCTAACACAAAAAATAAAAATAAAAACTCAATGTTAGGACATATGTGAATCATGTTAGGAACATATGTCATCTAGAATAGGCTAATCCTTTGACAAAATGCACTTTACTTGTAATTGGGTAGATCTAGGATGTGTTTAATACTTCAAGGAACAAGTATAGATAACCTATCTAAAAGGGATCTTCAGCCCGATGCTCGACAGCTGCTCGATAGATAACCTATCTATCGAGATTTACAAAAATCAATTTTTCAAATCTGATTTCACACATATCCGTGTATACATGTTTAGGCTTTCTTTTCTCACAACCCTAAACATATATAAGGATAATTTGCCCTAGTTCATCTTCTTCTTCAAGAAGCTGCTGTGTTTGTATGCCGTAGGGTTTTGTAACCAAGGAGCTTCGTGATCTTCATCATGTGGATGAACTAAAGAACTTTGCAGCCAACATTCTTCTCAAGTTGGTAATTAGTCACATACTTGGATTCGTGCATCAATTGGTTAGTCACGTACTGGGAGCCGTACTTGGAGCCGTGCATTGAAAAGGAGAGATTATCACTACAGAACAAGTCCAATTGTGTATTGGGGTAAGGGTTCAACTGTAGGTTGGTATAAGATACTGGGATTCCTTTACTTGTAACCGCTTGTTGTAATAATAGTGGATTCTCGGGAGTGGTGACCTTAAAATCACCCGGTAGAGTTTTTGCTTTGGAGGTTTTCCCCATTCGTAAACAAATCACCATGTCAACTTTATTTTCCGCTGCATATTAACTTAGTTGGTGATTTGTTTGTGCTACCACGCGTATTGCATATTAATCGGATTAATTAATTAACTTAACTAATTAATTGGTTAATTCATCACAAGGGGTCAATACATTCTTAGCCTATCACTCAATAAACAAATCAAACAAGGAATTTTGTAAAGAAACAAGCTATGTGTCAAAACTAAATGAATAGACTCTCATCGACTCTCTCTTAAACTCCCATTGTCTCTATAACTTCAATACCAAAGGTGAATTTCGCCAAGAAAAGAAATGTAGAGAAAAAAAAGGAAAATGAAGAGAGAGTGATGGGCTTTGGGTTCTCTATAACTTTTATCTTAGTTTCTTGAATATGTCATACGATCTGGAGACTTTATGAGGAGGCCAGGTTTTGGGTTTAATTCCTTTTGTTCTTCTTTCACATTTTTTTATAAGTACCACTTTTTAATCTCTTTTTTATTTTTTATTTTATTTTATGTTTTCTATGTTTTTAACCGTGAAAATAGAGAGGTGGATTAGAGCATTTCCAAGAGGCATCCTAAAGCCTTTTTTGGAAATCAAACACACCAAAAACACCCTTCAACAGCCCCTCTAACTATAAATTTTTTTAAGTGTTGCTATAGTAGCTCTCTTAAAGAAGAAAGCACTTTAGCAACTCCAAACATTTTTTTCCCTTAAAATAATCTCACAGTTGATTAAAAAATGAATTTTTTCTCTTTCCTCCCTATCTCGTTCTTCCTCTCTCTCTCACTCTCTCTCTCTCTCTCTCTCTCTCTCTCTCTCTCTCTCTCTCTCTCTCTCATCAGAAAAAACTCTCTTTCTTCTCATTAGAAAACAAAGTTAGACGAATGCCAACTTTCTCTGTCGGCTGTGTGTGTGTGAAGTGAGCAAAGAGGAAAGAAAATAAAAAAAGAAATGTAGACACAAAGGAGAAGTTAGAAGAGTGGCTGGCTGTGTATGTGTGAAGTGAGACAAAGAGGAAAAAATAAAATAAAAAATGTAGACACAAAGGAGAAGTCAAAAGATGGGTGGAGGAGAAACAAAAATGTATACCTAGGAGAAGAGTGGGGTACGTGGGTGGAGGAGAAAAAAGAAAAAAGAGAAAAGAAGATAAAGATGATTCTAGAGAGTAAATGTATGGATGAAAAAAAAAAATTTATGTCTGCAATATTTTTACAACATTTTCACAAAAAACTCTAAATGGTAGGATGTTATTGGTAGTTACTAGTAGTGGGGAAAAAAAAAAATTTAAGTGGTAGGTTCAAATTAAAACCAGTAACAGCTTACCACCTAAAAATTGTTGTGAAAATATTGTGAATGTAACACTTCTTAAAAATTAAAATTAAGAATAAGATTTTTTTTTAAAAAAGAATAAAAATATATTAAAGAAATAATAAAGAAATAATATTTAAATGAAATAGAGAAATAATAGAAAGTCTGTTGAAAAATACATTTAAAAAAGTAGGTAGGTAAAAGGTAAAAGGTAATTGTAACTGTTCACTATCCAAACAATACAAAATTTTGGAGAAGCTGCTGGAGATACTCTTACAGAAGTCTAACGGACCTTATCTCAGGTGAGCAAAGTGTCAACTTTTAAATCATGGGTAGGCAAGGTGAAAATAGGGCAAAGTGTCAACTTTTAAATCAAGGTTAGGCAAGATGAAAATGGGCCTAATCTTAGGTGAGTTTACTGTAATTTCTCTAAAAGTTTTGTAAGGATGACACAAAACTGCTAAAATTTCCCTAAAAGTCTAACGGAGTTTATCTTAAGTGGGCAAAGTCTCAACTTTTAAGTCATGGTTAAGCATGGTGAAAATGGGGCAAAGTGTCAACTTTTGAATCAAGGGTAGGCAAGATGAAAATTTACCTAATCTTAGGTGAGTTTGCTGTAATTTCCTTAAAAGTTTTGTAAGGATGACACAAAACTACTAAAGTAGAATGATCAAAAGAAAATTAAGCAATATAAAAATAGTATAAGGTTTCTATTTAAAAGCTATACTGGTGTGTTTGGATGACATGATTTGGGCATTTGGATTGGATTTGAGTGATTAAAATCCAAATAAGTTGTTTAAAAAGTTTTAAAAAGGTCAAGGATTTTAAACCTTCAAAATGCTTGGATTTGAAATAACTCCTAAAATCAATGATTTAAATTCACTTGATTTCAAATCTATTAATTTAAAATTCAAATTCAAATCCAAATCCAAGTTCCCAAATGCAACCTAATCTTATAAACAAAGTAACACCCAACCCAACAAAATATCATACCTCTTTTCCATGATGGTCGAGTCACCAGATAACGTTCCAATGACCACTACAATATAGACATTAGCAGACCAGATAACAAACACGATAAAGAGGATTATGCCAATTAACTTAGCAACGGAAACAACCCCAAGTGGTCCATCCACTAGAACGTGAAAAGTCCACAATCAGAATCTTGGAGTCTAGGAAGCACGGGTGCGGATTCGGGTTCAGGTGCGGTGTGGTGACTTAGTAATTTTTGAAAAAGTAGGGTGCAGGTGCGACAGGATACGTTTATTATTAAATTATTAAAAATATTTTTTATTTACAAATTATTAAATATATTTTCATATAATGGTAAACATTATCAATTTAAGAGTAATAATAACTACAAATAATTCAGTAATTTCAATTTAAGTTATTTAACCTACAAATAATTTGACAAATATATAATAAGTTAATAACTAAATAAGAAATCAACTCAAGTTTATTTTCATTTTTATTTTTTTAACATGTGTTTTGGCAAATTTTTAGGCTGGTTTCAGCGAATTTTGGCCGGTTTCGGCCCAAATTGGCACGAATTGGAGAACGAAAAAAAAAAAAAAGTGGTGAATCAGCCCGTCGACAAAAAATCAGCTCATCGACGCGAGTCAGGTGCAGGTGTGGCGGCCCTAGAGCCACACCCCGTGCTTCCCAGCTTGGAGTCTTCTTCCTAAAATAGATGAAACTTATGCTTTTTCTTCATTTCACTCCAATTTAAGCAAATACATTATGGGCAATATTATATTATTCCTTTTGCAGCTAGCTATCATATATCGTGAAAACAAAATGAAAACATTTAAAAGTGATAGGCCAAGAATGTACTGACCCCTTAGGTAAAATAACCAATTAAGTAGCCAAGTGAATTAATTAAGTCAATTAACGTGCAATATGCGTGGTAGGACAAACAAATCACCAAATAACTAAATGCAGTAGAAATTAAATTTGACACGGGTGATTTGTTTACGAATGGAGAAAACCACCGAGACAAAACCCCACCGGGTGAATTTAAGGTCACCACTCTTGAAAATCCACTATTATCAAAACAAGCGGTTATAAGTAAAGGAATCCTAGTACCTTATACTAACTTACAGTTGAACCTTTACCCTAATACACAATTGGATTTGTAATGTAGTGACAATCTCTCCTTTCAATGCACGGCTCTAAGTACGTGACTATTGTTGGAAAAATACATGTTTGTATGCATACAAAACATACGCAGCGGAAAATTAACAGATCTGCTTCATTCGCAATTGACAACATATACTATGTAAATTTCAGAATATAAGAATAAGAGAATGTACCTTAGTGCGGTGAAATTCAAAACCAAAGATTATAAGTACTTGGGAACACTTTTAATCTTCACTCCAATTCCACTTGTGCCCAAGAAGTGTGGTCTCTCAATCAGTTTATATGTATGTGTTCAAGGGAGAATGAGAGAGTGTCCAATACTCACATACAAACGATTTCATTATCTTCCAAAATTCTGTATATTTTTCTTCTTATAACTGATTATCTAATTGGGCTAGTCTTTTGGGCCATTCCAATTGGGTTTTAGTATGTGGCTTAGAGTGGGACCAAAAGGGAACAAATAAGACACTAGCTCCAATGGGCCTTGGGCTTTTCTATCAACTCTTGACAAGTCTAAAGTTACCATTAATTATATTTAATACCACTATATAAATATAATTGCACTCTAGGCCTTATTAATAAATTATATCTCAAAACTTTATTATACATACAACCTCTTCATAAAATATTCGTAGTAATACAAAGCATGAATGCAGACTGCCACTTTGAAGATTACTACATCTTAATTATTAAGTACCCGGTTTAATCCTTTAAGTTATTCATCATATATTTATGAAATCCAATTTCATAAATATATATTTTAGTAACTCCTTACTAAAGTGGTTAGGCCTAACACTCTGAATAAACGAACCCATTAAACTTATCTCAAGGGAATATTTTATACCTCTGTTAAGAGATTATGAATTCCATCTTGAGAATATATGTTCCATCAACACTAAATGTGGCTGCCCAACATACTGAGGTTTTAATTGTGTTTTTAGATCTCACTCCTGATATATCAAAGTAACCTACACTTCATGATCATGTCCATTATTCTCTCAGGATTAAGAGTTCATGTAAATAGAAGTCGTGAGATTTATTATTCATTTGATAGTCGTTAGGAGAATAATAAATCCCATAGTGGTCCAGTTCAATATGTCTTAACTCTTAAAACATATCAACATATCAACTAGAAGTCTCCACTTCCATGATCAAGACAAATCATCTTAGTTGATATGTTATAGTTTTCGCAGATGAAATGCACAATTTCATCACCGACTACGAACTAAAATTCTGAATTTACAAAGAACTTGTGATTTATATCTTCTGTGACTAAATCACAAAAATCACATACTATGCATCTCATGGGCTATATGATAATGTATAAATATTCATGTTACCATTATTTTAGATAATAATAAAAAGTAAGTCATACATAGCATCATACAATAGGATTTAAGGGCACTAATCCTAACAATTAACCAATCGATGCACGGATCCTAGTACGTGACTAACACACCAACTTGAGAAGGATGTTGGCTGCAAAGTTCATCAGTTCATCCACATGATGAAGATCAAGAAACTCCATGGTTACAAAACCCTACAACGTATAAACGTAGCAGCTTTTTCAAGAGAAAGATGAACAAGGGCAGATTGTCTCTGGTCACAATATGTATGTAACAATAAGTGCAACAACCTTTGCATCAACTGAGATGGCCCTTAAAATAATCCATATATATGTCTAGGGTTGTGAGAAAAGAAACCCTACACAAATAACTTGGATATGCGTGAAAAACAGATCTGGAAATTTGAATTTCGTAATTCTCGATAGATACAGCTGTCGAGCTATCTGTCGAGCTTCAAATATTAAATCTCGATAGATACATCTGTCGAGCTTTAATGAATAGCACTTCTTCACTTGATTTTTGGATAGATTTGCATGGCTTCAATACTTGGACTTGAACTCTTGTTCCTTGAAGTATTAAACACATCCTAAATCTACCCAATTACAAGTAAAGTACGTTTTGTCAAAGGATTAGCCAATTCTATATAACAAATATTCTTAACATGTTCCACATATGTCCTAACAATCTCCCTCTTTGGCAATCCGTGACAAAACCACAACAAACAAATGAAATATGAGAGAAGTCATAAATCACTCAACTCATAATCACTTGTTGAATATAATAAAATCTAATCCTAACACAAACTCTTGAAAAACTTTGCAAGAAAAGAGTTCATAGCATGATATATTTTGAAAACCTGTATTTTTGAAACACTTTAAACAAAACTCATCAAGGCATCTTAGTGTGAAATAAAAATAAAAGATTGCATACAATAACAAGAAACATTTGTATAAAGAGAGAAAATAAACAACACATGGAGAGATAGGTGAAATGTGATAACAACATCAAATATATATATATATATATATATATCAAAAAATAAATACAATGTTTGCTATCACTAAGTGGTCACAAGACCAATGTACAAAAGATAATATATCTAAAAAGAGAGGAAAAGAAAAGATACATAAGTCCTAACTACATCCCTCATAAACAAGAGAACACTCCCCCTAACAAAAATGTCCTATGCTAACTCTCCCCCTAAATACATGACTACTCTCATACCTAAAACTACTCTCCCTTTTTGTCACGAATGACAAAGGGCAAGTCACTGAGAAGCAGTCATCTCCTCGTCACTAGAAGAGCTAGTATCCTCATCCTTATCATCATCATCATTACCGGAGCCATCATCATCGTCCTCGTCTTCTGAAGCCTGTGGAGATGGAGAGGGAGAAGCAACGAAGCCACCAAGATGAGCCTGACGTCATGCAATATGACCCACATAAGTGGTCACCTGACTCATCTCATCAGTAAGAGTGTCAAGGCGAGCATCCATGTGCTAAAGCTGCGCCATGATCGCCTCAAGTGTCACACCACCCATGGAAGAAGAAGAAGGAGCGGAGGTGGAAGAAGCGAAAAAGGCTGGAGGAGTCGCCATCTCGGTCCGTGGCCGCTTCGGTCGAAGCTGGGCCTCGCTCCATTTAACAGACACCGCGCTGATGGCACCCATAACGGTGAAGTGAGCAGACTCGGGATAAGAGACAGAGGAGTGGCGAATGATCCTCGTGATAGCAGAAGGAAAGATAAGCTTATCACGGGTCGCCGTATTTGAGCTCTCTTACCGTTGTAGGTTTTTTCATTGTTGCAATGGTTGTGGCTTTGGCTAGATCCATACTTATGCCTTTGTGATGTACTAGGAACCCAAGAAACTTTCCAGCAGATACTCCAAATGCACACTTCATGGGGTTCATGCGTAGTTTGTACTTCCTGCACCTTTCAAAAACTTGTTAAAGTATCTGGAAGTGTCCTGCCCTGGTCTTTGATTTTACCACAATATCATCCACATAATCTTCCATTTCCTTGTGCACCATATCATGGAAGATAGCTGTCATGGTTCGCTGGTACGTGGCCCCTGCATTTTTAAGGCCAAAGGGCATTACAATGTAATAAAAGTTTCCGTTTGAAGTCCTGAATGCTGTCTTCTCTACATCTTTGGCAGCCATGCGAATTTGGTTGTACAAACTATACCCATCCATAAATGAAAACATAGAGCTTCCTGCAGCTAAATCTATGAGGAGGTCAACATTAGGCAGGGGAAACTCATCTTTTGGACATGCCTTGTTTAGATTGCAAAAGTCCACACAACACCGGATTTGGCCATTCCTTTTCTTCACGGGTACTATGTTGGAAAGCCATTTGGGGTGCTAGATGGGCTTGATAAAACTAGCCGCCAGCAACTTCTTGACTTCTTGAGTTATTTGAGCTTCTACATCAGTGTGAAAGACCCTTGCTGGCTGAACTACTGGCTTGACTCCTGGGTCTACGTTGAGAGAGTAGACCACCAGTCCTGGATCCAGACCAAACATCTCACCATACGTCCATGCGAACACATCCACATATTTCTTGAGTAATGCCACTAACTACTCCTTCTCCTATGCTATCAACTGACTACTAATGAAAACAGGCTTCTGGGATCCCAACTCAGCCCCCAAGTTTACTTCCAATTCTTCCTCGAGTTGAATATGCGCTTCCTTAACTAGGTCCTTTAGGATTTCTTCTTGGGCCATCATACAATCCAGTGGTCCGAGACCCTCTTGCATGATGCAGTCAGGCCCCGCGCACCTTCACAAATGATAAATTAACCTTCCTCCAGGTTCTCGTACTACCACACATTCTCGGGATCCTGAGGAACCGGGCTCCCTCTTTTGCCTTTTTCTGTCCAGGAGATTTCTCAGGTCACAGGTACCCCCTCCTTCTTCTTCTTCCAAGATAGGTGCTCCTAGGGTCCCCGGTGTGGGGCTCTCATCATCTGGTTCCAACTCATTAGAAAACATTGTTTCCACAAAGTTCACTTCTCCTTGGCTGAAGGATTATGGTTGGCAGGGATCCTTACGGGCCTCCCATTCAATCTCCCTTTAACACATTGATGGTACATGGAAGGAATACAGCAATGCTTATGGAGCCATGGGCGTCCCAACAACACATGGTAAGAAACTTCTGGGTTAATCACATGAAATCTGGTCAGGGCTACTATTGGGCCTACCCTTAAGGCCAACTGCACATATCCCTCAATTGATTCTGCTGATCCTCCAAATCCTGTTATCTCCATGGGAGCCCTCAGGATCCTTTTGCTAGTCAGGCCCACGGCTTCCACGATACTCAGGGCTATGAGGTTAAGTGATGCCCTTGTATCTACTAATGCTCTTCTGACTTAGACACCGTTTATGGTGGCCATCAGATAAAGGGGTCTACGATGGTCTAAATGCTCAACCTCCATGTCCTCATCAGTGAAGGTTATTGCATTGGTTGTCTCCAAGTAGGCTCGACTAGCATGGGATTCTGCTGTGAATCATTCCATCCTCGAATCTGCTGCTATGCTCATGAGGGACTCTGTGGCCACCCTTCTTGCTTCTAGCCCAAATCCCAACTGGTTGAATAGAAATCTGAACTTAGGGTTCTTCTGAAGGGTCCTGACTGTGCTTGGATTGAAGGATCCTTCAGATTTTTCTGCTTCTGCCGGGTTCCCATGGATCACTATAGCCACTACTCCCTTTCCCTTGTGGTTGGGTAGAGGGTTCCTTTACACTTCGGGTTCCTTTTGAGTTAGCTCCAGGGTTCCCTCACTAAGCTTCTTGTGAAAAAGCCTACGGAGGGTCCAACAGTCCTTGGTAGAGTGCTTGACATAGTTATGAATCCTGCAAAACAAGGGATTCTTCCTTTCTTCCTCAGTAGGTGGCCTGGACACAGTAAATGGCTTGACAATTCCATCTCCAATCCATTTATCCAAAACATGATTCAATTCCTCTGCAGTACATGGGATCATGGGTGGTTCCTCGGCCATTTTTCCTTCAAACCTCTTCCTTTTTTCTCCAACTGACGCTGTCATGGCCTGGGGTACTCGCACCTTCTTTGTTCTCATAGTCTGCGCTATCCTTCTAGTTCTTTGCAACAGGTCAGCAAATTGGTTTATGCATAAATTTTTGAGGTTAAGCTTGTAATCAAAAAGCATGTTGGATATGCAGGTCTCCACGAGCTCCTTTTCTTCATGGTCTCCATAACAGTCTAGAGAAACGTCTTCAAACCTCTTGATGAACTGGACAGGATCCTCTCCAGGCCTTTGCCTTACCATCTGAAGGCTTTGGAAGGTGACCTTGTCTTCACCTAGATAGTACTTTGCGCAGAACCTCTCCATCATTTCGTCCCAAGTCTTAATGGACCCAGGCCTCAGGGTGGTGTACCATGTATATGCTATGTCCACTAGGGACTTAGTAAACTCCCTTAAACATAGTTCCCTATCTCCTGCGTAAGGGCCCATAGTGTGAATAAACCTACTCATGTGTTCCACAACACTTCCATTTCTTCCATCACAAAGATGGAACTTTAGGGGTTCATATCCTTTGGGATATGGCTTGCCAAGGAGCTCTGGCGGGAACGGGGGATTCCGAGAAAATTTTTTGGGGATCCCCGAGAGTTTTTCCCTTTCATGTTCCAGCAGGGCATTGACATTTGCTAGTGTGAGGTATTGGGGGTTAGCTCCACCTCCTACCGCTGACCCTCCCTCTTGTTGGGCTCTATCTTGATTGACCACAGGGGGGCGTTATCTCTGATTTCTTGGGTCCTGCCTTCTTTGATGAAGCGGATCTCTTGTTGCAAATCCTTCAGCATTTCTGCCATTCGGGCCACAGGGTCTGGCTCTTGCCCTGCGCGCCTCTGTCTTGAGACGACCTCCTGCTCTACCAAAGGTACTTCGTTCCTTTGTCTGGAAGCTACTTCATTTTCTCCTACGGGCTCAGATGCCATAAGTGGCACATTGGTACCTTTGCTGTTCCTTGGTCTTGGAGCCATGCTCTGCAAAGGGACTGCTTCTTCCCTCTCCTTTACCCAGTCCCCAGTGAAGTCGCCAAAATATGAGGGTCCTTTTTTTGGACAGTGTCCAGGCCCAAGTAGAAGCAAGGACCCTGGGCCCTTTAGTTGTTGTTTTAAAGGAACTGGGCTTAGTTCACCGCAGCTAAATGGGCTGATTACAAACCAAGTGGTGCACAGAGCAAGAATCCTACAATACACACATACTAGCAAACAAGAAATATATATGCATGGAACAACAAGAAACAGTAAAGGAGCAATGTGATAAAGAGAGACACAGAATAATCGTTAAGGATCCTTAAGACAATGTGAGATATTTCATTACTTTTCTTAATTGTATATTACAATATGCTCACTAAGACGTGTTACAAGGTCCAAATAAACTCAAAAATTACAGACTTAGATGGCTCTCCAAGCCTCTAAGACTTGCAAAGTTTGAATCTCTTTGAATCCAAGTATGTTCTATAGTGGCTGTTTGAGGATACCGGGCGGTGTTTTCCTTTCTTTTTACTACTTTCTTTGAGTTTTTGACAGAGTTTTCTCAATGATTCTATTCTGATTCACCGTTGCTCAATGCCCCTTCACTGCTGGCTGCTTCCCCTTTTTATAGTGTCATCCTAGAGTTTCGGGGTACCACTGATTCCCCTTCTTTGCTCCCCTGAGTACCAGAGTCAATGTTGTGCCAGCAGCTTTGGTGGCTGGTCCCTTCCTTGTTTCTCATAATTTTCTTCTTATGGTGCTTTTTTCCCAAAAGCCTTTTGCTGACTTTCTGTCCTGGGAAGAAGGAGTCCGTGGTCTTGGAGCTTGCACGTGGTCGTGTCAGTAAGTTTTTACTGGTGGGTAGCAATAGGATGTTAGTGGTCTAAGTCGCTATTGTAAAACTTCGATTCTGTCATAGTGGATTCAGGTTTACCTTGAGGATAGCTAGGTTAAATCCTCCCCAGGTTTTTACCGGTTTGGTTTCCTAGGTTATCATATCATTGTGTTATTTATATTTTGGCTGCTATGCATGATATGATTGTTTGATTGTGATAACCTAGATCTGGAATTTGGACTAAGTAATAACTTGGCTAATTAACTAGGTTAATCCAATTGTGTTTTAAGGGGTCTAAAAATGTACAGTGTGTATCAGATATGACAGTTCAGCAAAACAGAATGTTTCGCGGGTATCTCGCGGGAAGGCCTTACTCGCGAGACACTCGCGAAAACCAGCTATCTACATCCTGTCTTAACTCTTCGCATTCCAGTCATGTGCTGGGCACATGCTTCACTTCGCGAGCTAGCCACGAAAACTGCTTTAGTCTTCAATTGCCTTGAGTCTTCACACTCTATCTCTCACACACAACCCTTACAAATAAATCCCATATAAAATACAGGGTACATAAGATTGAACATAATTACAATCAAATTTGGCATGGAATTAAAGTCAACATAAAATAGTTGTAAAGTATAAGAAACTTGCTGAACATTCTTTTGAAAAGTTGAAAGAGTTTGAATGTTTGAATATGGACTTAGATGCTAAAAAATTTTTTTGTCTAACAAA
The DNA here is from genome assembly GCA_030021035.2 of Notholithocarpus densiflorus. Classification (NCBI taxonomy): domain Eukaryota; kingdom Viridiplantae; phylum Streptophyta; class Magnoliopsida; order Fagales; family Fagaceae; genus Notholithocarpus; species Notholithocarpus densiflorus. Next base: position 658,584 of record JARYZH020000009.1, on the reverse strand, counting down.
CTTGTTGATGATCTTAAATGTGAGAATGAATATCTTAAGATGCATGCCAAGTGTTCGATTGCCGAACCTATTGTTAAAAAGGAAGAAATTTTTTGTTGCAATCTTGTTGTGAAACTTGATTTTGTGCCTGTTGTGAGTTCCATCTCGAAAGACAAATTGTTGTTGTGGTCCCTAAAGTTGTGTGAGTTACTGTCCTGGATAAAGGATTTGGGCTCCCAATTTATTTATTTGTGGGTTTCCTCACAGTCCTACGGGTAGTTGCTTTAAACGTAGTTTTGACAGTCCAATTTTCATTATCTCTCTGATTTTAAGTCCAACACCCCATTACTTTCTAATCTCTCTTCTTCCTTTCTCCCAACTTTCCCCTATTCACTCCCTCAGTTTTCTTTCCCCCCTTTTTCCTAGATTTTCCAACTCCCTATTTGTCTGCCCTCACTCCCCTTATATAGTCTCTCCTTAATGGGGTTCAAATCATTACTTTTTCACTAGTTCCCATGCAATCCCACTTTTACTCAGAATTCCTAGAAACAATCATGTCTTTTGAAGATTCTCTTGAAACTTGCTCCAGACGCCAAATGGCGTTTGGTAGCAAACTCCCCAAAGGCACTAATAGTACTTGGGAATCGACCTGAATTTAACCATTTCCTTGTGGATCTCCCACTGTTTTAATAGTCGGTAGTGGGCCTAGCTCAGCCCGAACACTGTGGTATTCCCTAAACGATACTTTCTAGGTCCTGACATACTTATCGTTGGGCTGGACTATTCCTACAGGGTTTGGGCCCAGCTCAATCTTTTGAGCCAGTGTTGGCTACTCAGGCCGATCTTGGGCCTAAGTTAAGTGGGCCAGTACTGATTACCCAGGCCCGAGCCCCCTACAATAGGCCTCTACTATCCTATGTTCACATAGTGGAGATGGGATCGGGGATTCCTGCTTTGGGGGTTGGCTAAGTTTCTCAAAAACGTCGGTTATATCTTGAGAAGACAAAACGTCACTCAATTAATGCAGTAGACATGACAGCTCACTCTTTATGTGCGCGTGACAACATCTGTTACATCAGATGGTCGAGATGATCTGACGCTTCGATTACCGAGGCATGTGTGAAAAGAAACAATGACAAGTATTAATTAATTTATGGAAGTTGCATTAAATGATCTTTTTTCCTATAAATACCGTCATAATACTTGTTATAACTTTCTTTAGTTTCTTTCAAGTTCGGAGTCCTTCCTATTCTTTCTTCTCAAGCCTTTAAATTTCTTCCGAGACCATCCTTACCATTAAGAAGTTACTCAGTAAGTCTTCTTCTTCTTGCCTCTTTCATTCTTGTTCTTTCGTAGTTATCTTAATAGGAAAAATGGGTTTTTCATCTCTTTTGAACATTAATGCAGACATAGAATCCTTCAAAACTAGGTTTAATATCCCTTGTGATGTGAATATATCATACTGTCACAAGGGGGATATAGAAGACCAAAGATTGCCTCAAGTGGTCTTTTTTCTTTTTAATGTCTATACTAGAGGGTGGGGTTAGATTTCCAGTAGATACCTTTTTACTTAGGACTCTCAGTTTTTAAGGGCTCAGCCCTGACCAATGTCTTCCCAACTTTTACAGGGTAGTAAATTGTGTGGGGGCGTCTTAACCGACTATACGGCCTAAGCCTCATACATCATGATATTAATTTCCTATACGCTATTCAGGGGAGTATAAAAAATGGGTATTACCTTCAGACCCGAAATACCATGGTTAGGTTGATATCATGTCTTCTTGACTCTAATAGGAACTCCGTAGGGGAGTTTGTGAGGGTGAACGGGAATTGGCTCAACGATGAACTCACCTGTCCGACCTCTCCTCGCTAGATAGGTCGGTATCTCCTTTTCCGATTCTTTAGTATGGTACATTTGTTCTGCTACTATTACTATTATATATATATATATATTTTATTAATTTTGGTCGTTGTTTCTCATTGTAGATTCCAAAAGATTCCAACCTGACCTTAGCGTTGTATGAGCTCGGGAGCTTAACTTTATCCTATGCTCGGGAATTTTTGTGCACTACGACGGGCAGCTAAGAGCATCTCATCTGATTCTCAGTTGCATGCCTTCATATACTAGCTATCAAGACTCTTCGGGTGCTTTAACAGTTGGCAGTCCCCTCCTATCCTACCTAGACGTTCGGTTGTTAGGATTTCTGCCGCACGGACTTACTGATGAAAATATGAATGTACGCAGCGAAAAATTAACGGATTTACTTCATTCGCAATTGATAACATGCACTATGTAAGTTTCAGAATTTAAGAATAGGAGAGTGTACCTTGGAATGGTGAATTTCAAAACCAAAGATCAGAAGTTCTTGAGAACACTTTCAATCTTCACTCCAATTCTACTTGTGCCCAAGAAGTGTGGTCTCTTAATCAGTTTGTTCAAAGGAGAGAAAATGAAAAAAATGTCTAACACTCTTATACATACTATTTCATGTTCTTCTCAAAAATTCTGTATGTTTCTCTCCTTACAATTGATTATCTAATTGGGCTAGCCTTTTGGGCCTTTCCAATTGGGCTTTAGTATGTGGCTTGAAATGGGACCAAAAAGGAACAAATAAGACACTAGCTCCAATGGGCCTTGGGCTTTTCTGTCAACTCTTGACAAGTCCAAAGTTACCATTAATTATATTTAATACCACTATATAAATATAATTGCACTCTAAGCCTTATTAATAAATTATATCCCAAGACTTTATTGTACATGCAACCCCTTCATAAAATATTCGTAGTAATACAAAGTCATAAATATAGACTGCCACTTTGTAGATTACTACATCTTAATCCTTGAGTACCCGGTTTAATCCTTTAAGTTATTCATCATATATTTATGAAATCCAATTTCATAAATATATACTTTAGTAACTATTTACTAAAGTAGTTAGGCCTAACATTCTGAATAACAAACCCATTAAACTTATCTCAAGGGAATATTTTATATCTCCGTTAAGAGATTATGAATTCTATCTTGAGAATAAATGTTCCATCAACACTAAATGTGGTTGCCCAACATACTGAGATTTTGATCGTAACTCTAGATCTCACTCCTGATATATCAAAGCAATCTACACTTTATGATCAGGTCCATTATTCTCTCAGGATTAAGAGTTCATGTAAAAAGAAGTCGTGAGATTTATTATTCATTTGACAGCCTTTAGGAGAATAATAAATCTCACAGCGGTCCAGTTCAATATGTCTTAACTCTTAAAATATATCAACACATCAACTAGAAGTTTTCACTTCCATGATCAAGACAAATCATTTTAGTTGATATGTTATAGTGTTCGCAGATAAAATGCCCAATCTCATCACCGACTACGAACTAAAATTCTGAGTTTACAAAGAGCTTGTGATTTGTATCTTCTGTGACTTTTCACATAAATCACATACTATGCATCTCATGGACTATATGATAATGTCTGAATATTCATGTTACAATTATTTTAGATAATAATAAAACAACTTTATTAATCACAACATTAAGTCATACATAATGTCCTACTTAATAACATACATAGCATCATACAACAAGATTTTAGGTCACTAATCCTAACACTTACTAGTGGTGAGGCTAGACACTAGGGGACTAGAAGAGTTCGGCAAGGCTTACTTGAACTCGTTCGCCACAGTTCGGCCGACACGGTTTTTCACGGTCGGGCGGAACATATTTCGATCGAAGTCCCTGCTATAGAAACTCCCGTTCCCACTAATCTGACTCCAGGGATGGTTCAGCGACACACTATGGCCCTCGAACGTTGGTTCTCGGGAGCACAGCCCGTCGGGGGCCAGGCTACTCCTCAATCGACTCCTTAGCAAGCCAATCCCCCTACGCCTCGTCAATGCAGGAAGAGGTAGAGGCATACCGATGACCCCATTACAGAATCTGGTACCCCTCCTACCGACTAGCCCCCCACTTCGGCTTCGGGCGCTGTAGTGACTCTAAAGCCCGGTGGAACCCCCCAAGAGATAAGGCCCACTAGTCAACCTACCATCATTGGATCCCACATGGCCTCTACCTCCTCAACTCCATCTTCGGGATGGGAAGGCACCTTCCAGTTGGGTGATAAAGTTCTGCCTTCTGATTCCTCTGTTTGGACTTGGAGGAGCGGCCTTAGAGGACAAGTCTCATATAGCCTTAGGCAGGCCCTATTGTTTCCCGCTGATCTCGATCATTACTTGGGTTGTCGGGCCTTCTAATACCGTATTTTGTCCGCCCTCGATTTGCATGCCGGACCTTGAAAAATCCAAAAATACTATTTTCTCTCCATGGGGTCGTGAGAACATCCAAAATGACGTGGTGCAACCCGTTCGGACATTGGAGCACCTAAAGTGCCTTTTTCAGCTAAAATGACCAAAATATCCCTAATTAACCTAGGGTTGACTGAAGGTCAAACGAGGTCAAAATCCTCACAAAATAACACTTTTCATAGTTTTATACCAAACTCGAGCTTTTTGGATATTTTTGGCAACTTTGACCAATTTTGACCTAGTTGACCCGGAGTTGACTCTCGGTGGGCCCTAGACACCCTAATTTTGATTCGGCCGTCAGAATTGGTTGAAACCAATGTCATTGCAAAGATAATCAAATTCTCAGTTCAACGACTATTCATGGGTCGAAATCGGAGTTAGAATGGTCGAGATATCACGAAAATCGGGATAACGCACCGATCGATGCAACCCTAACTTCCGAGAGCCATAACTTTTGATCCGACTATTGTATTTTCAAGTTCCATACCTTTTTAGAAACAAGAAGTCAGGATATTTCCAGGGGTGTCAAGATCAACCCGATCTAAGGAGATTTGAAGGTGGCGGCCTTTGAAGGGCTGTTGCCTCGAAAAGCATGCTGGGGCTATAAAAGGCCCAGACACCTTCCAGACTGCAAAAAAGAGACTCCCTTGATCCTGCTCTTTACCTGGACAAATTTTGAGCTTTTCTCCCCTCCTCCAAACACAAAAAACACACAAAAAATACATCAAAGCCTCTCGATTCTTCCTTCTTCACCAAAAATACAAGGTATTGTTCTTATTCTCAATCTTCTTTTCCTTGGTTCAACACCTTAGATTTGGGGTTTAGGGGTGTGGATGTAGCTTTTTAGCTACTATCCACACCCCCTAACTCTCTAAATCTTTTTTCTAGCATTTATCTTGCTCTTTTTACTTGAATAACATGTTTTATTACTTTATTTAGCATGTTTCTTGCTTTATTTGTGCTTCTAGCTTAAATCTCCTTGCTTTTTATGCCCTATGCCATGTTTCATGCTAGATCTACGTCCTTACATGCTTATATGTTTAGATCTATATGCTTTATGCTATATGCCATGTTTTCCTATGCTTTGTTCCTCTTTTTGTTCTAGGATGATGTTAGGTTTATATGCTCACATGCTTGTATCCTTGCTTGGATCTATGTGTCTATGTGTTTATTTCCATGCTATATGGTTAGATCCTTTTCTTCACACGCTTGTATGCTTGGATTTGTGTTCTTCCATGCTTTTATACTTACATCCACATGCTTAGATGTACATTTACATGCCTACATGCATATTTCCATGCTTATATGTGTAGATTGTGCGTTTACATGCTTAGATCGATGTTCTCTACATGCTTTATGCCATCATCTATGTGCTTGCGTGCTTCACGCCATGTTTATGTGCTTAGGCCTACGCCATGTTTATGTGCTTAGGCCTAGACCTTGTTTGTCATGTCATGTGCTATTGTAGCCATTTTGTTCCTTTTATCGCATTTTCTTATGTTTTGGCCTAATGGTTAGGACCCGATCTAGGCTCTATGGTCTTTGTCATCGTCCATACACCAAGGCTAAGTATTGGAGCCGTGCATTGAAAGGAGAGATTGTCACTACATTATAAGTCCAATTGTGTATTGGAGTAAGGGTTCAACTGTAGGTTGGTATTAGGTACTGGGATTCCTTTTACTTGTAACTGCTTGTTTTGATAATAGTGAATTCTCAGGAGTGGAGACCTTAAATTCACCTTGTGGGGTTTTGCCTTAGTGGTTTTCCCCATTCGTAAACAAATCACCCGTGTCAAATTTAATTTCCGCTGTATTTAGTTATTTGGTGATTTGTTTGTGCTACCACGCTTATTGCATGTTAAATTGACTTAATTAATTCACTTGACTAATTAATTGGTTAATTTACCCAAGGGGTCAATACATTCTTGGCCTATCACATTTGTTGTTTATTGTATATGCCTATGCACTAGAAAGTAGTTCCAGTTAATTGCGTTTCATTTACTCTTATTCCGCACTTAGTTGAGTAGATTAAAACCAATTAAGCCATAAGTTTAAAATTGGGGGTTTAAAAAAGCTATAGTATTTTACACTATTAAGCTTTCAAAAACAAAACAAGGTTTTTTCATAAAAACAATATCTTCACCCCCTTGATATATGCATCTCCCATATGGAATTTATGCCTCTAAGAATTTGCACAAGAGTCATATAGAAATGACAATATTAAGAATGCGATTGTGCTAGACAGGTGAATCTCATTAATGTGGAGGTGACTACCACTTTATCAAGAAGCTTCAGCAGGCTTCCTTAGACAACTCTACATCTTTCAGTTTCCTCCCGATTAGCTTGGCCAATGCCTAGTCCTCGGCTAACCGAACTCCAACCTATCTAGTAAAAAAGGGGGAGTCATATTCTATTTTGTGGTCCGAGGTTAGGCTCCTTTAAAGAGGCTAGGTATTAGATTCGGGCCGGCGAGTATTGGGCCCATTCGTACTTGGGGCCAACATCATTTAATGTTAAGACTACTTCCATACAGCAACTAGTAAATCAGTGGCATCCTAAATTGTTTAGGCGCATAAAATATTTATTGTAAATTCCTTGGCATGATATTATCAGTTGCACACCTGCTCTTCTTCCTAAAATCCTGATTGCATAATAAGAGGCGCACTCAGACTCAGACACACAACCACATGTGTGGCCTTGAGAGGAGGTTAGGTGCCATTGGCGTACAAGCGCATGCATATACTTTGACTGAGACTCTGAGAGCTAAATACATAGTCTGTCGGAGCATAGGACTACAGGAATCACTCACGCATTCTCCAAATTGCCCCAACTAATTTTCTTTGATGTACCCCATTCATTTGTTAGCGTAGTCCTCCAAAAGAGTCAAAACAATTTCTTTTGAGATGGGAAGGACAATAATATAAACGTTTAGAAAAGAACAGAACTAAATAAATAAATCCTCTAAAGTAAAGACCTTTTGTTGACCAACTAATTTTCTTCCAACGCCCAAACGTGTAGAGTAGAAGTGAAACGCCCAGGCTGCACATCTCCTTTTATATAGTATCTAGTGCAATCTAACCTGAGGGTCAACTTCCTCAGACATAGTCACATTTAAACAAAAATAAGATTGCCTTTGCCTGCCACAAAGAAAATTAGATGGGTTCTCGGATCGGAGGAGAATGATTTTATTAGGTAGAGTTTTTGAAATACAGGTGAACACTAGTTGTGAGAATCATTCCATATCAAAATGGCCTTTAGATTTCATCATCTCTCCAATAACAACATCACCCTGCTTCTTGCTGCTGCTTCCTTTTCCTCCTCATGGCCGTCGATGACTTTTTACACACTGACCCTCTTCTTCATTCCAATGGAGCTCATGCCAACAACAACAAGAAGAAAAACATCAACTTTGTATCATTGGCTAAATGGGTTCTCAAATTTACCATGTGGATTGTATTCCTTGCATATGTTGCTCTCTTTTTTCTCATTCCTACAGACTTCGGGACTGAACTCTATGCTGACTGGACTGCTGCAACCAATGGAAGCCTATTTGGGGACATAGGTAGCTACTTCTTTATTCAAACTTCTTGTCGCATTCAAAAGAGTTTGGCTTAAAAATGTGCATTTTCAGGGAGTATGTTGCTGTTATACAGTGCCCCAATTATCTTTATTGCTTTTCTTGCTGTTCTACATCTCCTCATCTCTGGGGAAGACCAACTACAACTACAAGAGTATGTATTTTTTTAATCTATATATGCACTCCTTTTACGTCTTTTCATTTTGTTTTTACGATATATGATAGCTAGCTGCAAAAGGAATAATATAATAATGTATTTGCTTAAATTGGAGTAAGATGAAGAAAAAGCTTAAGTTTCATTTATTTTCAGGAAGAAGACTCCAAGATTCCGATTGTGGACTTTTCCCGTTCTAGTGGATGGACCACTTGGGGTTGTTTCCGCTGCTGAGTTAATTGGCATAATCCTCTTTATCGTGTTTGTTATCTGGTCTGCTTATGTCTATACTGTAGTGATCATTGGAACGTTACCTGGTGACTCGACCCCCATAGAAAAGAGGTACGATATTTGTTGGGTTGGGTGTTACTTTGTTTATAACTTTATTGTACAGCTTTTAAATAGAAACCATATACTATTTTTATATTGCTTAATTTTCTTTTGATCATTCTACTTCAGTAGTTTTTGTAGTTTTTTGTCATCCTTACAAAATTTTTAGGGAAATTATAGTAAACTCATCTAAGATTATACTCGTTTTCACCTTTCCTACCCATGAGTCAAAAGTTGTTATTTTGCCCACCAAAAATAAGCTCCGTTAGACTTCCGTAACTCACCTCTTTATTTTCACAGTTTTGTATTTATAAAAAAAATATGAAAGAAGAATGAAAGGAATTAAATCGAATACCTGGCCTCCTCATAAAGTCTCCAGATTGTATGAGGGATTGAAGAAATTAACTAAGATAAAAATTATAGAGAACCCAAAACCCATCACTCTCTCTTCCTTTTCCTTTTTCTCTATGTTTCTTTTCTTGGCGAAATTCACCTTTGGTATTGAAGTTATGGAGACGATGGGAGTTTGAGAGAGAGTCGATGAGAGTCCATTCATTTAGTTTTGACATATAGCTTGTTTCTTTACAAAATTACTTGTTTGATCTATTTTTTTGTGCTTTTATTTTTATATTTATTTTTTGTGTTGGAAGGAAAGAGACATAAAAGGGGTGCAAATTAAAAGTACATATTTACCCTTATTTTTTTAATAGAGGTGGATTATGAGAGATAAACGGAGCTAATCTCAAGTGGGCAAAGTGTCAAGTTTAGAACCACAGATAGGCAAGATGAAAATAGGCTTAACCACAAATGGGTTTACTGTAATTTGTCCAAACTCTTATAACAAAGATGGAATTAAAATTACTGATCTCACTTATTAGAGTGAAGAAATGCTTCTCTAATCTAAATACATATGGAAGTTCTGAATATATATACACACTACAACCATGATTTTAAAAACTGGAACTATCAAAGAACTAGAATTGTGTCTGGTTACCAGTTTTTCCCTTTTTTATTGGACTGGATTAGGGCTTGATTCTTTATTGAACTGGTTGGCATAGTCTGGTTTTTAGAACCATGGCTACAGTCACAAACTATTTTACAATATTTTTACGAACTATTGATGTGGCAAATTCTTACTGGTTCTCATTTCGGCCCATTATTAACATTACTTTTTTACTTACCAATAACTAATCAGTACCTCAACAATTTGTTAAAAAGTTTGTAAAATAATTTGTGACTTTAGCATTTTCCATATAAGAAACGGAGTTTGGTGCTTAACCTAATAAACTTTCCAAGTAAGAAATAATAGACTAACACATGGCTAATAACTAAAACTAATTTAACAAACTTCTGTAACAGCTTCAAGGACACCATTTGAGAGCTTTCAAACTACAAGTCATTATCATTGATCTGAACTCATCTCCTTGCAATCATAAAACATGTTGTATATGAGAAATTTAAATTCTTCAGAGCGTGCATTTTCCCTTAAAATTTTTTAGATTTCTTTTTCTTCAGTACATGAAGATTGGTTTCACTGGTTGACATTCCTAGTTTTTTTGAAATTTTCAGTTTTTTCATTTTGGAAAATCTGGGACTTCGAATTGGTACTATCGGATTATATTGCTTGGCATTTTTGTTTATTCCGGTTGCAAGGGGATCAGTTCTTCTCCGCCTTATAAATATCCCTTTCGAGCAAGCAATAAGATATCATGTGTGGCTTGGACATCTCACTATGCTACTGTTTACTCTCCATGGACTACTCTATGTAATTGCATGGACAATTGAGGGACACCTTCTAAAAGAAGTGAGTGCTAATGGTGTAATTCTTTTTCTTGTGCATAGCCGTATTTATACATATGTGTTTCTCTTTTCCTTATATATATATATATATATATATATATTTGTTAGTTTGTTTGCCAAAAGAAGAGTATATTTATAATTACTGAAAGTTGAATTATCCCCTTGCTATATATAGTAATAATTGTTATTTTTGTTAATTTGATTTGACCCTCTTTGAAAATGATCCTTTATGCCGCTACCTTCTGGTTTGGCCGTTTTATTCATAATTCTTTGGTTAAAAATTTTTATTTATTATTCATATGCACAAATTACCATGAATTGCCAGTTTCCAATGCAAGAGTAGTGAAATAAAAATTTAAGTTATGGACAGAAATAATGGGAATGAAGAAATAGCAATTTGACTTCCATAAAGATTGGCTGTAGTTTCACAGAACGGCCTTGGGCCTTCATGTTGCTCTTGTTGGAGCAAGTAGCTCGATCAGAAGCCTGATGGAAGATGGACTAGCTGGGAATTTGGGATTGAGGTGGGATTTGCAATTTAAAAATAGATTTATTCTTGAGCAGTTCTGCTTGAGCTCAGAGATGGTGCACGACACTATAAACAGTTTCAGAATGGGATTTTGCGATTGTGTTGTGGTTAAAATACACCTGTCGGCAACCTTGTATATTGATTGTTGCTAAAAATATCTTCTTCTTCCTTTTTTTTTTCTTTTTAATATATCATCTTCTTGATTCAATGATATGGTCACTGATAATTACTTAGCGCACACAAACTATGAAAGTATGGTGCTAATTTACAAGTCATTGACCTGACTTTTGATGACCTTTGGCTCCTGTCCATGTTGTCTTATTCATATGACAAAACATTCATGATTCTAACTAGTTCATGATTTAAAAAAAAAAAAAAAAAAAACGAGCATAAAAGTGAGTCCCTTTAGTCTTGGCTTGTAGTCATAATCTTTTAGCTTATGTAGTGCTTGGTATTTTGGTATGCATACATAGGTCAGAATGCCTCCTTGCTTTTGGAACAAGCCAAGCTGATATGTACCTATATGTATGGTTATAGGGGCCCATTACTGTAGCCATGTTTATCTGTATCTCTAATTAATTTGATGCTCATCACACAGAATCTGTTCCAATTTCTGTTCAAGCCATTTTTAAATTGCATAGAACTAGGCTGTGACTAATTTCATCCTCTTCTTCAAGACTTAATTGAGAGGTAAGTTAAGTCATCGAGTAGCATGACAGAAGAAAAACAAGAGAAGCCTATCTCCTTTGTATCCCCTGTCAATGTCCTAAACCAAATGCTTTTTCTTCCTTCATAGAATGTATCTAAGAATACCTTCATGGAAAGAAATATAAGGTCATATGAAGATGACGCTGCTTATATATATAATTGTTTGATGCAGATATTAGAGTGGGCAGATACCGGTGTTGCTCATCTTGCAGGTGTTATAAGTCTGATAGCTGGTCTACTGATGTGGATGACATCACTTTATCCAGTGAGAAGGAACAAGTTTGAGTTGTTCATCTATACTCATCAACTATATGTAATCTTTATTGTCTTTTTTGCTTTCCATGCTGGCCATTTCATTTTCTGTGTACCTGCTGGAGGAATATTTCTTTTCATTCTAGATCGCTTTCTGAGATTCTGCCAATCACGAAAGACTGTTGATATAATTTCAATCAAGTGCCTACCTTGTGGAACTATGGAATTGATGTTTCCAAAACCTGCGAGTAATACTACTTCCCCTCAAATTTGTAGTTTCCTTGTTTTTCTCTTGTTACCATAGCTGTGACACATTTCCTTGACAATGTAGATCTGCGGTACAATGCCCTCAGTTTTATTTTCCTTCAAGTTCGGGAATTATCTTGGCTGCAGTGGCATCCTTTCAGTGTTTCATCTAGTCCTCTGGATGGTAAATATCATCTATGTGTTCTCATAAAGGTTATTGGAGAATGGACAGAAAAGCTCAAAGGAAATGTCCTAAATAGTTCTGGAGCTGGCCTACATCTTCAGCCTCGAACAAAGATAACAGCTTCTGTTGAGGGGCCTTATGGGCATGAATTACCATATCACTTGATGTATGCAACCAAACAGTCAATTTCACTAGAATTTACTAGATATCAAGCTTTTAAGTTTCATATTATCTTCCATTTTATGAACTAACTTCACCATTTGGTTCTCTAGGTATGAAAATCTTATTTTAGTAGCAGGTGGCATAGGAATTTCACCATTTCTGGCTATCTTGAGTGACATTCTCCATCGTACTAGGGAAGGAAAACCTTGTTTGCCTCGAAACATCTTGATTGTTTGGGCTGTGAAAAGGTCAAATGAGCTTCCTCTTCTTTCTACCAACGATATGGAATTAATCTGTCCATTTTTTTCGGATAAACTGAGTCTTGAGATTCACATTTTTGTCACTCGAGAATCACAACCTTCACTGGTATGCTTAATGATGCTCTCACACCCTTGTTATTTTGTTTTGTATTTGAAGTTATCATGTTCATGTTGTGACATTTAATGGTTGTTATTTATTTGCAGGAAGAGGGTCAAGTACACGAGGCTACGTACTCATCTCCTCCTATGTCTAACAGCAATAGCATGTCAGTTTTGGTTGGTACAGGAAATAATATATGGTCTGGACTGTATGTTATCTCGTCTACACTAGGCTTTGTCATCTTATTGTATTTACTGGATATTTTCTACGTAAACCCTTATGACATATCTCCATGGTGGTACAAAGCGCTTCTCCTTGTAATTTGCATGCTTGCAAGTGTCTTTATCTTTGGGGGTGTTGTGGTTAGTTGGTGGCATCTTTGGGAAAGGCGAAATGAAGCAAGGGAGGCAAGCAAGGATGATAGGATAATGGTTGAGAACATGCAGCATGATGAAATTTTAGCTCACAAGGATTCATGTCAGCAAAAAATTTTGAGTTCAACCAATACTTATTATGGTTCAAGACCAGACTTCAAAGGTATAGCATCTCAATTTTTGTTCAAAACATAAGTTAAAAGAATAATATAACAACAACAACAACAATGACAACGATGATGACAATAATCAAATTTTAGTCCCAACAACAATGGTAGACTAATCAAGGTTGGTTACATATATTCTCGCTTGTAAGGGACACCTTAATGTGTGTCTATAGTGACTAAATTTCATACAAGCCATCAATCTACCACAGCCCTCCTCTATTACCAGGCTTAGGACCAACTATGAACAAAATATATGACATAAATGGATGGAGTAAACTAAAAGAAACATGAAAGAAAAAAAAAATCTTAATAACAAAGTTTAACCTCTTTAGTTGTACAACAACAAGGCTTTCTTGATTCCCTTTCCTTTGTCTTGCTGCAGATATTTTTGGGGATATATCAGAGAAATGGGGCTGCGTTGATGTTGGTGTTATTGTGTGTGGCCCTCCAAGTCTTCAAACAAGCGTTGCGAAAGAAATCAGGTCACAGAATATTAGGAGACAACGCAATCATCCAATCTTCCATTTCAACAGCCATAGTTTCGAGCTATAGGCACCACCTTCATCATCTCATCTTCCCCTTCGCAGTGATGCACGGATAATATTGTAATTTTATTTTTTTGAGAAAGTTTCAACTTATGGCGTTTGCTCATAGTGATAGTTCTTTATCATCAAATCAAGACACCAATTAGTTTTTTTGGTGTAGGTAGGGATTGAACCTCAAATCTCTTATTCCCATAAAAAACTTTACCAGTTGAGCTAACTGGAATCCACAATATTGTAATGGTTTATGTAAGATGGTTTTGGAGAATGTTGTACGTATATTATAACTTAACTAGTAAGTTGCTTGTATGATGCATGGATAATGTTGTAATGTTTTTTGCAAATTTTTTTTGAAGAATGTTGTACATATATTATAGCATATTTGTTATAAAACTTTGTAAGTAATAGTTCACCATAAGAAGCAATAATTATAAATTGCACACACATATCCATTATAATTATTCAATTCAAGTAATGAGCAATAAAAAAACAACTTTGGAGTAATTTTGTATAATAAAAGTTGATAAAAGAATATTAATTCATTCCATATTATTGATCTTTATTATATGATGTAATAAAGAGTTTCATTACGAAAACTTTTTTTTTTTTTCAATGCTTTGTTATTACGGTATGGCGACGCTTGTTAAGTTTGTTTGGGGGTATTTTATCATCATTTGTTTCTTCATCTTCAACGTTTGAAGTTTGGTTTGTCCCTATTTGTTCATTTTTAACTTTCATCACTTTTTCATTTTATTGCATCATTTGTAATAATCACTAAAGAATTGGCACTGGAAGATTCTTGACTGGATCTTACAAAGTTTGAACTTGCGGATTTGTTGTCGCTAAGATTTTTATTACGTATTTGCACTTATATTAAATTTCAGTGATGTGATAATTTTTTGTAATTTTTTATATATATTTTTTGTTAATTTATGAATAGTTTAGCAAAAGAATTAATATAGAATATTGGATTGTGTATTTTTTTTTTCTTCCGTACCTTTTTGTCATTTGAAGGTGCATAAAAAATCTTAGCAATTGTATAATTTTCAAAATTTTCCTTTAGATTGAATTCATTCAAATTAATTATGAAAATGCATTTTTTTTCCTAAAATTTTCTTCAAATCATGTGGGATTCATTTTCCAATATCAATTTTGTAAAGTTATGATTTACAACTATGTTTTATGTTGGCTTTATTCCATGACAAAAAGTGTTGTAATTGCTTTAATTTTGTTCCTTGTATTTTGTGGGATTTTATTGTATTGGGTTTTGTATTAAGTTGGTGAAGAATCGAGCATGAAATGAAGAATTAGTGTAGTTTCGCGATTGGCTCGTGAGTAGCTCATGAGAAGGGTTCCCACAAAAAGGGCACGTGAGAAGCACATGTTGGAAGATGAAGAGTCATTGTAGCCTTTTCTCCTTCCCTCTCACATTGTCATACCTTGAGAGGAGATTTGTACCCAAACATAACCCACACCTTTTCAGAGTGTAGAGAGTGTTTTGGAGCTGGGGAAGCTTTGAGGATTTGCCAAAAGAAGCCAATGAGGCTTGGTGGATGCAATCATGCGTATTGCGGGATTCCGAAAGCTAGAGAAGACATGACTCCGAGAAGTCCGTTGGTAGCAAGAGCTTGGAGGGCTCAAGTACATTGGGTAGACTAGGCTTGGAGGGTCTTTTGTTATTCGTGTACTCCAACTTTATTCTCTAGTGGATTGATTTCGACTTGGAGGGTTGCGGAGAGGTTTTTCGCCGAGTTTTTCGGTTTCCTCTTTGATAACACGTCTATCTTGTGTTTGCATCTCTCTTCCCTTACTCTTGTGCTTTACTTTTATTGTTTATTGTTCATGTGTATGCACTAGAGTAGATCCGGTGATTGCGCTTTATTTACTCTTGTTCTGCACTTAGATAAGTTAAAGTAAAAGCAATCTAGCCGTAATTTTAATTTGGGGGTCTAAACAAACTCTTGTGTTTTCACACAAATCCGAGCTATCAAATCTGTATGTTAGGAATTTAATATATATTATGATCAATAGTTTTACAATAATTTAATAATTTAAATAAGTTGTACCTCAGTTTATTTTTCAGCAAGATCTCTTGCAGATTTATTTAGGATTTTCTCAGCACCTCGATCAAATATAACAAAAGTTGTTTTGTCAGTTGCATCAAAAACTTCAATTTGAAAATTTAATTTGCATCTTGTATCTGATGTAGTTTTCAATTGTATATATAGTAGTTATAGTGAGATGAATAAATTATAAATATATTATGGAGAGTATGTAGTTAATGTAAGTGCCTCTAACCTTGGGATAGGGAGATTTGTTTTTATTTTAATTTTTGCACACCAAAATGATCCTGATTGTGGTTTGACCTTCCTTCCAAAAAGCATGCACGAAATGTAATACCAACCCATCGTTGTATCAATGTTGCTTATTGTTGCAATATCCTAGCAATTCACATCCTGCAATGAATTTTGAAGTTATTATGTTTTAGTTTTTTGATGTAAATAATATGATGTATTACTATTTTTTGATGTAAATGATGAGTATAATTTGAAATGATTAACAAACCTGTTTCATAGGATCCCAAAAATGCATTTTATCTTTGCTATTGTCTTCATATTCTTTAAAGATAAATCCTCCTATGAAAATTGTTTTGTATGAATTTTTGGTATTTCTTGTATAGGATCATGTTTTTGACCATTCCTATCATTAAATTTTTTTAAAGAAAATATTATGTAAATGATATTTTGTGAGATAGTATATGCTATTTATTAGACCTTCTTGTTATTATAAATTTTAGAAATATGCACTTATCAATTATTTCAGCAACTTTAGGAATCTCAAGATTCATATAAATTTTTGTTGTACTGGTCAATCACAAAGAGAATTTGCCAGCATACATTTCATAGAACATTATTAATAGGCAAAGGCGTATTAAATTGAAATTGAGAAAAAAGAAAGACATGATTTATCATCTATACATGGAGGAGAAAGAAGAGTGTTTGTAAGTGGGTTGCATTGAAATTGAGAAAAAAGAAAGACATAATTTCATGAGAATGTGATTTTCTAGAAATATCATCTATACGTGGGGGAGGAGGAAGAGAGTTTGTAAGTGGGTTGAATTGAAATTGAGAAAAAAAAAAGGTTTGGTCTATTTTGTAGAGAATAACATTTGCTTTAATTGTCAAGAGCAGCCCATATTTTATATAACAGTAAAAATAAGTTACTATAATCTATTGGGTAACAGTAAAAAATAACTTAATAAAAAGAGGTAAAAATGGCTAAATGCAAGATTAGAGCGCCACATGGCAGGACCTCATGCACTCTTGCATAAGGTCTCTGCTTTTATATATACTAGCTTTTAAACCTGTGCAAATGCACGGGAATTACATAAGTACATGTACTTTTGGGTTCTTGGAAAAAAAAAAGTACATCTATTTTCAACAAAATAAAAATAATGAAAATTTTGTAAGAGTCCACAAAATTTTTTTGTACATAAAAATAATTAGAATCTGAGAAAGCAAATGTATTCAAATAATTTTAGGTAAATATTTGGAGAAACATTTTGTTTCAAAAGTCTTACTTAAATAAATTTAATTAAATAAGTATGTAGCTAATGCAATTGAATTTATAAATTTTAAAAAATAACACTTGGTATGAATTTCAAATTTAAAATGTATATAACACTCAGTATGCTATCCATAAAAATATGTGTTGTCTTACAAATAGATTTTCTTTTAAGCCTATTCTAAACAACTAAAACTGTAACATCCACTATGATGGAGAGAAAAATATTTCTAGCAATTGGAAAAAAAAAATCCAACTAAAGAGAATGGTGTGATCATCCTTCCTTGGAAGCAAATTGGTGGAGAAGCAAGATTGTTGTCTGTTGCACATTCTTCGTCTTAATACTTCTTCAGCTAAAGAAATTGAACCCATGAACCTAACTTTAACAGGAAAAAAAATCAAAGAGATTTAGACATCAAATTTAGCACTAACTTTGATAAGACAATTTTAATTATAAAAATACAAACCAACCTCAAGAATATCTCATCATCTCCCAATCTAAATAAAACTTGCTTAATTTAATGTGCATGATAGTGGATGACAAAATCTTTGGTTTATGCAACGGTCAAATACTAATGATTCCATAATGACATAAGACTTGATATGTCATATTAAACTTTACCTTGAAACTACCCAACTACTCATCTAAGCCCTTTTTTTCACTAACAAAATAAACATTTCCAAGATGCATGATACTAAGAAAAAGTATGTAGTCCTTTCCTTACCTTGCATAGACTATAGAAGTACCTTTAAAATTCAAATGTAAATATAATGTAAAGTGAAAAGTTCATCCTAGTAGTTTGATGTCATATTTGCATAGTACCTGACTTGACAAAGAATTTTGGGATCAATCCTATTAGGGCCAACACTTCTTGTTAGGACATATGTGGTTCACTTGTTAAAAACATATGTCACTATTTTATGTAATTGGCTAATCCTTTGATAAAACGCACTTTACTTATATTTGGGTAGATCTAAGATGTGTTTAATGCTTCAAGAAACCTTGTTTCAAGTTCAAGTGTTAAAGCCATGCAAGTCTGTCCAAGATTCAAGTCTGAAAAGTGCTTGTCATTAAAGCTCGACAACTGGCATCTATCGAGACCTGTAGAGTTGTTGAAGCCTGTGGCTCGACAATAGCTCGATAGATAGGGTATCTGTCGAGGTTTATGAAAAATAGAATTTTAGTTTAGTTTTGACTCCAATCCGTGATTGTATGTTTGAGCTTTCTTTTCTCACAACCCTAGACATATAAAAGGATTATTTTAAGGGCCGTCAAAGGAGACATAAGTTGCACAAGTGTTGAGCAAGGTTTGTTCAAGCAAATTGTGACCGGAGACAGAATTTTCTCTAGTTCATCTTTCTTGTGAAGAAGCTACTGTGTTTGTGTATCGTGGGGTTTTGTAACTAAGGAGCTTCTCGATCTTCATCGTGTGATGAACTGATGAACTTTGCAGCCAACAACCTTCTCTAGCTGGTGATTGAAGTTGCATACTGAGATCCGCGCAATTGGTTAGTCACGTACTGGGAGCCGTGCATCAAAATGAGAGATTGTCACTACAGAACAAGTCCAATTGGGTATTGGGGTAAGGGTTCAATTGTAGGTTGGTAGAAGGTACTGGGATTCCTTTACTTGTAACCGCTTGTTGTGACAATAGTGGATTCTCGGGAGTGGTGACCTTAAAATCACCCGGTGGGGTTTTTGCCGTGTAGGTTTTTCCTATTCGTAAACAAATCACCGTGTCAATTTAAGCCTAGTCTACTTAGTTTAATTGGTGATTTGTTTGTGCTACCACGTGTTTTGCATGTTAATTTGATTAATTAATAAACTTAGCTAATTAATCAATTAATTTATCACAAGGGGTCAATTCGATTTTGGCTTATCAAGTGGTATCAGAGCAGACACACTCTGATTAGGTTTTAATCTTTGCTGTGTGATCCATTGAC
This sequence comes from Notholithocarpus densiflorus, assembly GCA_030021035.2. Taxonomy (NCBI): domain Eukaryota; kingdom Viridiplantae; phylum Streptophyta; class Magnoliopsida; order Fagales; family Fagaceae; genus Notholithocarpus; species Notholithocarpus densiflorus. Next base: position 639,411 of record JARYZH020000009.1, on the reverse strand, counting down.
CCCTGTTTGTCATGGATAGAGGGCAGTCTCTTATTATACCTCCTTTATTTGATGGCACTAACTATGCATACTGGAAAGTACGCATGAGAGCTTTCTTGCAGTCTTTAGATGAAAAAGTATGGCAAGCTGTGGAGATAGGCTAGACCAAGTCTACAGAAGCGCCGGCCGATTGGGATGATGCTAAGATCAAGGCGGGAAACTTCAACAGTAGGGCATTGAATGCTTTATTCAGTGCGGTCATTAATGAGGAGTTCAAGAAAATATCCTCCACTGAAACTGCGAAGGAAGCATGGACCATCCTCTAGACAACCTATGAAGGAACTAAGGCTGTCAAGGATTCGAAGCTTCAGAGGCTCACTACAAGCTTCGAAGAGATCAAGATGGAGGAGGATGAGTCGTTCGATGAGTTCTATGCCAAGCTCAAGGACATAGTGAACTCAGCTTTTAATCTTGGGGAAACCATTCTTGAACCCAAGATTGTGAGAAAAGTGCTCAGATCTCTACTCGAGAGATTTCATGCCAAGATTGCCGCAATAGAAGAATCAAAGGACATTGACAAGATTCCTTTGACAGAGCTGGTTGGTAATCTGCAGACTTATGAGTTAGGTTTAACAAGAACTGGTAAATCGGGTAAGAGCAAAAGCATGGCACTGAAGGTCAAGAGCAGTGACACAGATGAGTCTTTAGACGATGAAGATTCTAAGATGAAGTCCTACATCACCAGGCAAATCAAGAAGTTTATGAAGAATGCAAATGGAAAGGGTTTCGACAAGGACCGTAGGCAATCCAGTTCTTCTCAGTTCAAGAGCCAAGACAAAGGGAAGAAAGATGCTAGGGATGGCGGTCAGTACACTGTTCTCGCAGGACCAAAGTGCTTTGGGTGTCAAGACTTCAGTCACATGAAACAAGAGTGCCCCACCTATCTTAAGACTATTGGGAAAAGCAAGGCACTTACTACTACATTGAGTGACATCGAGCCTGAGGATGATTTCGACAATGAGGATGACGAAATCCTAAATGCCTTCACTACCACTGTCAATCCTACTGAGGGGATTGTTGAAGATGTGGATGAAGAAGAGAAATTGGTGGAGTCCAAGTTCGAGAAGATGGATGATCAAGATAATATCCATACAGCCTATGAGAAACTGTACAAGCTTTCTGAGAAGCATGAGAAAATTTATAGGCTGGCCAACAAGAAGCTCAGTGATGTGAAACTTGATCGTGAAGAGCTTTTCACAAAGTTTGATGAAGCCAATCAGACTATTGGAGCACTGTGTTTTGAGAACAACTTTTTGGCTGAGAAGACTAAGAAGCTTGAGGCAGAACAGTTCCAAGTCAGAGCCCAGTTGGAAAGGACTTCAAGTGCAAAGCTTAATGAGATGCTAAATCTTCAGAAATCTGCTTCCGATCGAACCGGTTTAGGGTATGATCTCTCTTTTTCTAATATTGCTTCTACTAGCACTACTATTTTTGTTCCTCTTAGTAATAATGTTGAAATTGAGAACAATGTTGTTAAAAATAAATTAGCTAATGAGAACATAGACAATGGTAAATCTATCTTAGGAGCACCCCCTAAGCAGGATAAGAAAGAAGCTAAAAACCCTAGGGCTAAGAAGGCTAACTCTCAAAAGCCTAAATAGAAGAAGCAGCATCTCTGTCATCACTGTGAAGCAGCCGGTCATACTCGACCCAATTGCTATAAGTGGTTAGCCACTCAACAGAGCAACGGCATGATCGCATCGGGAAACCAGAATCAGTTTCCATCATCTTTTACTCCTCTTGGAGATCTTCTCAAAGCCCTCATGTTCCTTTCAAACTTGAACGGTTTCAATTCTTCCCCCTCACTGTCGGTTCAAGGGTTCACTCAAAGGAAAGGTTCTTCCAAAGCATGGAAGGAAAATGGCTCCAAGTGATTCTATCACTTTTTCTTTCTCTCTTCTTGTTTTTGTTTGCATTACTTGTGTGTTTTGCTTTCAAGTTTTGAGTTAATCTAGTTTTATGCTTTCTTTTGTTTAACATGTTTTTGTTTGTTTTCAGTTTTGTTTACTTTGTTTTTCATATAAAAAAAATAAAAAAAAATTGAAAAATCAGGAAAATACAAAAACAGTGTGTGTTTGTGTACATTGGTACATGTGTACCTTGGATGGCCATTGAAACAAAGTTTTCTAAACTTTGTATCTTTTGTAGCTTAGATGAGCATCTCTATGCACAACTAAGCAAGTGAGCTTTGTGGCTCGTGTTTGTGATGAGTAAGATTAAATTATCTCTTGTACTTAACACTCATATCACTCTTGTACTTAACACTCACCACTGTTGCCCACCAATCATGAAATGACATTTGTGTGCTTTGGCATAGCAAAATTGGAATGTCAAATGCTTAACATCATTGGGTATTTATTTTATATCTCTTATATGCCCATGCATAATATGCTCATTAAAAGAAAAATATGCAAAGAAAAATAAAAAGCAAAAAGATTAAAATGCTTTATATATGATTGCAAGCGTGTATTCTAGGAGATGTGAGAGTTATAGGATGTACCTCGAAGGTGATAGTCCCCATCAAACTGTTATGATTGTGTATGAATTAAAGTGATTTACTCATATCTCAAATCATCATAACATGTATACACTTATGCAATCTTGCGATGTTTTTCACACACAACACGCAATATTCTTTGCTACTCTTGATACATGTGCAGGTACAATGTGATTTGGCCATCACAAGGTTTACATGTGTTAATGTATGCTCACTAAACTGTCTTAACTTGTTTTTGAAATATAAAATTGGTTAGACTTGTTTAGTGTGTGTGTGTGTGTGTGTTTTGGGATATATGGGCTATTTTTTTTTTTTTGGTTGAGAGATGATTTTGAGAGTTCAAAATGCTGTTTGGATCATTGTTTGAGTTGCATGTTTGATTGCATTCATATATGTGTTTTTCTCTTCTTGAAAAACTGTTTTTAAGCAATCTCGACAGCTTCTCGATACCTCTCGATACCTAGCCTATCTGTCGAGCTCTTCAGTTGCTTTTTATCGCAATCTCGACATCTCTCGATAGTTAGGTGGATCGATCGAGAATGTTCCTATCCCCTCGATACCTTCTCGATCCATCGAGCTTATTTTGCTGTGGACACCTCTAGACACCTTCTCAATAGCTGCATCTGTCTAAGCTTTTAAATCTCGACACCTCTCGACACCTTTATCTGTCGAGATTTACTGAATACCTATATATTTGTTCAGCACGATCCGGTCTTCATTTTCTCGATCTCTCTTGATCTGTCTGTGCCTTTTCACCTCCCAAGCTTCTCTCTCTCACTCCAAACTTCATCTCAAAGAGATTTTCGGCCTTAATCAAGTTATTCTTCACTTGGTAAATGTCTAAATCTCTCATATTCATGCATTTCATGAATTTTTAACCTAAGTTTTTGTGTTTTTGGAAATTTTTTGGGGTTTTTCAAAATTGATGAAGTTATTGTGAAATTTTTGGGTTGGTTTTTGTGAAAATGCTTTAAAATCTTCATGCATTGCATCCCATGTGCATTATAACTATATCTTCATGCATTTAGATGTGTGTTATATATGTTAAACTGCTTGTGTGCTGGTAGATTTAAATTGGGCTGAGCCCATGATGCAATTATCTTTGCACGTCACATGCTCATGCATTTTCATGTGTACGTCCTTTACATTCAATATATTTTTTATATATTTGAACTGTTTTTGGGACTTTTCTGAGTGTATCTTTCTTTCCCCCCCTCACTCTTTAGTTTACGTTAGTGCGTCATGGCACTAAAACGTAACTCTACTCCGTCTCGGAACCCTCTTAGTTCCGGGACATCTTCGTCTTCTGATCCTACCCCTTCTTCTGTTCGGTTCCGTGATGAGGATGCCGGAAAGGACTTCTCGGAGAACTTTTCTCGACGAGGTGTTCATTCGAAACGCCGAGTCATTTTGTCGGATTTCTCCAACACTAACCTACCCACTGTCATTCACAGTCGGGGGTGGGAGTCATTGTGTGACGTCTCGGTCACTTGTCCATCCGTGCTGATCCAGGAGTTTTACTCCAACTTGCATGGACTTGATTATTTAGTACCTCTCTTTCATACTCGCGTTCGAGGTACGCACATAGTGGTCACACCGGATAATGTATCCGAGGTGCTCTATGTCCCGAGGGTAAAGTATCCTGACTACCCCGGTTGTGAGTGTCTGAGGACTGTGTCCAAAGACGAGATGATTTCTGCTTTTTGTGAGCGTCCCGCTGATTGGGGCGATCGTCAGTTTACTCTATGTTCGACCTTTGCTAAAGGTCCTAGAATCATGAACATGGTTATGACATTTGTTCTTCATCCTCTTTCTCATTATAACTTTATTACCGAGCCCCGTGCTCGATTTTTGCTTTCTTTGTTAGAGCATCTCACTATAGATTTTCCCTCACATTTCATTCTTTCCATTATAGATGTTTATAGGGATACGACGACTCGTGATAAGCTCATTTTCCCTTCAGCTATCACGCGGATTTTACGCAATTTTTCTGTTCCCTTTCCTGTTTCTGACCACTTCTCCGTTATGTGTGCCATTGACGCCGCTACTGTTAAACGGAGCGAGGCGCAGTTTCGTTCGAGGCGGTCCGGTACGGCAGCTCCTCCCACTCCTTCTGCTCCATCCACTTCTGCTCTCTCCTTTTCTACGAGCAGTGTGACCCTTGAGGAAATCATGACGCAGCTTCAGCGCATGGATGTTGGCCTCGACACTTTCAGTGATAAGTTGTGTCAGGTGAACACCCGTGTTAGCCGCTTTGCTCGACACCAGGCTGAGATGGGCGGTTACACCGTGCTTTCCACTCCGGATGAGAGTGATGGCTCCGGCGATGATGATGATGCTACTGCCTCCGATGATGAAGATGATGGAGATGCTAGCTCTTCCAGCTCTGACGAGATTTCTACTTGACACTCTTACCCTTTGTCACTCGTGACAAAAAGGGGAAGTAGTTTTGGTTTATGAGAGTAGTCATACTTAGGGGGAGGGTTAGCATAGGAGATTTTTGTTAGGGGGAGTGTATACATTGAGGGATGTAGTGAGGACTTGATGTATTTTTTTCTTTTCTTTCTATTTTAGATATATCATATCTTGTATATTGGTCTTGTGACCATTTTGACATACATTGTACTTATATTCTTTTTATATTGATGTATGTTCTTTCACCTATCTCTTACATGTGTTGTTTCTTTTCTTTCTTTATACACATGATTCTTATAACTTGTATGCAATCTATTATTTCTGTTTTACACAAAGATGCCTTGATGAGTTTTATTTAAAGTGTTTTAGAAATACAGGTTGTCAAAGTCTACTTGCCATAAACTCTCTTTTTGCAAAGTTTTTCAAGAGTTTGTGTTAGGATAGATTTTATTGTATTCAACAAGTGAATATGAGTTGAGTGATTTATGACTTCTCTCATATGTTCATTTGTTTGTTGTGGTTTTGTCACAGATTGCCAAAGGGGGAGATTGTTAGGACATATGTGGTTCACTTGTTAGGAACATATGTCACTATTTTATGTAATTGGCTAATCCTTTGACAAAACGCACTTTACTTGTATTTGGGTAGATCTAGGATGTGTTTAATGCTTCAAGAAATCTTGTTTCAAGTTCAAGTGTTAAAGCCATGCAAGTCTGTCCAAGATTCAAGTCTGAAAAGTGCTTGTCATTAAAGTTCGACAGCTAGCATCTATCAAGTTGCACTCACTTGCATCAGCTGTGACGGCCCTTAAAACAATCTTTATATATGTTTAGAGTTGTGTGAAAAGAAGGCCCAAACATCTATACACGGATTGGATGAAAATTAGAACTGAAAATCTGAGTTTCTTAAATCTCGATAGATACCCTATCTATCGAGCAGCTGTCGAGCTTTAAAATCCAACACTTCTTCACTTGATTCTTGGATAGACTTGCATGGTTTTAACACTTGAACTTGAAACCTTGTTCCTTGAAGCATTAAACACATCCTAGATCTAAGTAAAGCGTGTTTTGTCAAATGATTAGCCAATTCTACATTGACATATGTTCCTAACACGATTCACATATGTCCTAACATAAGCATATATATCCAAGGGAAGAAACATGACAAGGCAGATCAGGATAAACATATTATAGCATGTAAACACCAAAAGCATGGGATTCAACCAAGCATATCAAGTTCGTCACCCATATCATGTTCATCAACCAACAGAATGCATGTTCATGTGATAATGCATGGCCTACCTCACTTACTTTACTGCATCACAGCACCTATACATCAATGCATAATCATATTCATATGCATGTTCATGCTATTCAAACAAGTTAAAACCCTAATAGCATAAAAAGGAATAAAACAAAACAAAACAAGTTAAAAATAGAAAGGTAGAGACTTAAGGACAGACAAAATTGGTTAAACGGAGGCTAAAACATGTAAATAAAACAAAAGGAAAACAAGCGGGAACAAGATTAGGGTTTTTGGGCAGAGATATGTGTGCACAAACATAGGTCATGTGTGCACAGCCCAATTATATGTGTATGCATATCATGAGTATGTGTTCACATGCACAAGGCATGCATACGAATTCACACCCAGTACACAGAAACCAAAAAGTACAGAACAGAAACTTAGAAACAAGAATTTAACAACCCAACATGCTTTAAACACAAACACAAAGTAAACCTAGGCTAAACAAACGTATTATAAACACATAAACACATATAAAAACGTAAAGAAACAAAAAAAAAAAAAGAGCGAAAAGCTAAAGTTAGAAACTTTACCTCAACACTAGAACTCTCTAGAGATTGATTTTGACTGTTCCCTTCATTCAATCTAGTCACAACCAATTCAAAATAAGTTAGTAAACTTTAGAACTCAAAGATCAAGACCAGAAAATGTCCCAATCAAACAAAACTTGACTAGAGGATGTTTTGTGAAAAGCTCACTCTTTGATTTACTATTTTCTAGTGAATCTTATGTGTTTTACCACCGGAATCCATCCTCCTCGAAAAAGTACATTTCATGGCTTAATTTAGTCGAACAATAGGGGTTTAGGGCAGCTCCCAGACGATGTGGGATCCATTCCAAACCTAGTTTAAATGCAGAAAATTTGCCTTACATAGTTTTTGGAACCCTAGCATGCGCACGCATGCATATGTATGCACATGCATGCAAAGAGCATGCACATGTATGCGAACGCACGCCCTAGGGTTTCTGTGACCTTTCTTTTCCAAAAATAGTTTATTTGCTCATTAAAACAAGTTATATTTTCCATAAACACTTTCCTCAAGTCAACTTCCATTTGATCGGGCCCTAAACCAACATTGGGCTTTAGAATTCTAACATCATTGAGGAACGGGTGCCCGAGTCGTAAAGGGTACAAAATGTGGTGTCTACACTTGTGCTTTGGCTTTCGGGTAGCGTGTAGATCTAGATCTAGTGGTCTAGGCCTACATCCATACACCCAAGTTTCAATAAAGGGTTTGGATTAGTTCCTCTATGCATTTTTGTGCTTTGTTTGCTTTTTTTCGTGTGTTTATGTTAGGATCCATACTTGTTTGCTTAGATCTAGGCCTTTGCCATGTTCTTGTTTGTTTTCCCTTTGTGGGTTGGTGCTTGTTGGTCTTTGGGGCTAGTTTGTTTGTTTAGTTGCATCCGTCCCCTTTGGTGGCTTGTTTGGATGCAACCATGTTTAGGAGTACATCTTCATGATGTTTGGATTTCTTGCTGCTTGCCTTCCTCTCCTTTTCTTTGCTTTGCATGTTAGGGTTTCTCATATTAGCCTTTCTATGTGCCTTATAACATGCTTACCCTTACCCTTTGTGTGATAACATGCTCGCTTTGTGCCTTCTTGTTTGGTTTTCTTTGTTTGTTTGCATCTTTGCATCCTTGTTTACCTATTCATGCATGTGTCTTTGTATGCTTGTTCGTCTCATCAAGCCTAATTTCTACCTATAATCTCATGCTGGTTCGCACTCGTCTTTTGTACACAATATCCTAAGTCCTTTTTAGGAACTTTTCTTGATGGCACATGTGTCATCCATACTCCAATCTAATGGAACTATGGACACCAAATCCAAACCTACATTTGTCCTTCTAGGACACCCTTTTTTGTTTGATAACGTGCTTGTCTGCCCTTTTGTGTGCATTCTTTCCTTGTTTGTCCTTTTTGTGTGCTTTCTTTGTTTCTTTATTATCTCTTTTGCTTGTCTGTTGGTTTTTTGTTTTCTTTGTTGTTGCATGTACGCACTTGGTGCGAGGGCGCAACTTCCAAATGCAAGCCAAAAGGGGCAAGAATGCAAGCAAGAAGATGCAAGACCAAAAAGGGCAATGTTCAGTAGATTAAGAGGCTTAGCCTCTCCATGTGGTTATCTCTTTCTCTCTCTTAGCCTTTCTTTAGAACCATGTACCTAGATTAGGGTTTCCTTTCTTTGTATCTTGCTTGGGCCGCAATCTTAGGGTATGGCAATGTCTATTTTACATTTCATGTACCTTGTTGGGCCATACCCTTTTGGATGTAGGCGATGTCTGGTTTATTTTCCTACTCTGTGTACTTGCATTGTGCATGCTATATATATATATATAAATATATATATTTATATCTTCTTGCTTATGGATAGTTGTGCACTTTGTAAGATGGACTCACATGATTAGGAGAGCAACCCCCTCGAGATCACAGGTGCTCTTAACCTTGTCATATGGGTATGCACTCAAGGCGATTGTTGTAGGTGCATATTCATGTTATATTGTGTGCATGATCATCATGGTGTGATTGTCTCGATTCATGTCAGTCAGTGACATTGGCTTCCCCGTGTATGTGACACACATCAACATATTGACACGCGCCTTATACATAGATGCGAAACCATGCTGGTGTGCCATAGTGCACCAAACGCGAAACTCTACGAAATTTTTTCCTTGAAAATGGGGCACTTTTTTTGCCTTATCTCATCGCAAAAGCTTGGTAAGGATAGTGTTTTGTGTGCTATGACGCACCTGAGGCAAAATGCTAACGGACTTCCATCGCGAAAATAAGGCGAAATGCTGCTGGATTTTCGTCATAAAAATTTAGCAACAATTTCAAATGTGCTAGCAAAGCATCGATAAAGACCACACCTCCTCCAAAATCAAAGCTTGTTTTTACCAAAACAAAGGACTATCTCCAGACAAGCATTGCGAAGTGCCTAACACCTTCCCTGCACGTAACCAGACTTTCAAACTCAAGAATCAATATTTTTTACCCATCTGTATTATATTAGGAAAAACGACCTTTTTCTTCGCCTATAATTGGTAATAAAATCAAATAGAGCTAGGTGACCAATCACACCTTAGATAGCACGAGTCTTCGGCTTTGTAGGTGAAAATCCATGTGAAGCAGAGTGTATTTGAAGGATTACACCAATCTTCTGAGAAAGACTGAAATCCTGCAAATTCCTTTCACAAGCCAACAAGCTTAAATTTTTCAAAATAATATGAAACAATTTATATGGACTTTTGGCAGGAGAAATATCATCTTATATCCTAGATTGAAACATAGAATGCTTAAATTTCAATTTATGACAATTAGGACGAATGTGACCGGAGACACCACAAAAGTGACAAACATGAACAAATTTAGGAACATCAGTATTCCTAACAGTAAATCTAGTCTCAAATTTTGGTTTTTGCCTCAACAAAGAACAATTTGGTCTAATATGACCAACAACACCACAAATGTGACAAGTAGGCACAAAAACAGATTTATTATGCTCTCTAACAGTAGGTTTAGACTTAGGTTTAGAAACTTCAGCGTCTACATCAGAACTTTTACATTTGTCTAACCTAGCAAGATAAGCCTTTTCTTTATTATTCCTCTTAAAAGGAGGGATATAAACTTTCTCAGTTTTAGGCTTAAGAGAAACAGAAACACTTCTATTATCAACAGTAGGCTTGGTACTAGTCAAATTTTCAATTTTAGCTTTAGATTCAACTAACTCTTGTTCCAAGCTTTTCATCTTCTCATCTTGAGCGGAAATTTGATTTCTCAAAAATTCATTCTTTTTATTAGATTCATCTAATCTAACAACCAATTCCTCTTTTTCAAGATTAGCCAATTTTAACTCTTCCTTGAATTTCTTAGCAATTTTCATAGATTTCAATAATTCCTTAGGAAAAGTTTCACAGGCATCAATAAAATCAACAGAAGCATGAGCAGAAACATGATCAGAAAGACACTTCAAATTATCCATGACAACAGGGGTCAAGGATCAGCTCTTAGATCAAAAGATCTAAAACAAAAGAGCTACCTGCTCTGATACCACTTGTACGTTTTTAGACCCCTTAAAATACAATTGGATTAACTTAGTTAATTAGCCAAGTTATTACTTAGTCCAAATTCCAGATCTAGGTTATCACAATCAAACAATCATATCATGCATAGCAGCCAAAATATAAATAACACAATGATATGATGACCTAGGAAACCAAACCGGTAAAAACCTAGGGAGGATTTAACCTAGCTATCCTCAAGGTAAACCTGAATCCACTATGAAAGAATCGAAGTTTTACAATAGCGACTTAGACCACTAACTATTGCTACCCACCAGTAGAAACTTACTAACACGACCACATGTAAGCTCCGAGACCACGGACTCCTTCTTTCTTGGATTCTCCAGCAAGTACAAGCACACCCGCTTGAGTTTCTTTAAGTTCTTATGGCAACAATTGAATGATCATCAAGTTCTTGAACGAATCTCCTCTTGATAATCCTAAGCTTGTGTAAAGGAAAGCTCCTTATAGATCTCACAAGAGATTCACACAAACAGCAATATGAGCAACAAAAAAACGTGGCTAGGGTTTGCCTTTTACACCTAGGGCAAAAACATAAAACCCTAAACGTTTTAATGAACTAGGGCTGAGTTGGAATTCTACAGAAAAACGCATTCTGCCCGATTTTAGATTGATTGAGCCTAAGCTTCGATCGATCGAACCAGGCCGAAATGCACTATCAATTCTGCATCAGCTTGAATCCAACTTTACATAAAAGACACAACTTTAAGCAAGTCTAAACAAGACTAAACAACCTGTTTTGATCATGGTTTGCCAACAATACACATTAGAGTTCTAAACACATTAGTTCCTAAGTCTTTAGAACCTAACACACACTATATGTACCCACACTATATATACCCATATTACCCACAGATGTTGAGGAGTGCTTCAGAGAGAAAACCCTAGCCACTATCCTTGAGAGTTAGAAAGTGTTATACCCACATTTCTCTACGCAATCCATTGCGATTTTTCCTCAACTCCTACCTCTCCATTTTCATACCCTTGAGAGGTTGATAGCCCAAACACTTACCACACCCTTTCAGAGTGTCAAGTGAGGTTTTGGTGCTGCTGGGAAGCATTGGAAGAAGCCAAGCTTTAGCGGATGCAATCGGGAGTATTGCGGGATCCGGAGAGCTAGACAAGACAGGGTTCCGAGAAGCCTTGTTAGAGTAAGAGCTTGGAGGGCTTAAGTGCATTGGGTAGATTAGACTTAGAGAGTCTCTTGCTATTCGTGTATCCCAACTGATTGTCTAGTGGATCGATTTACCGCTTGAAGGGCGGCGGAGAGGTTTTACGCCGAGTACTTCAGTTTCCTCTTCGATAACACATCGGGGTGTTATCTTGTGTTTGCATTCTTCTTCCCTACTCTTTTAGTTTTCATTTTACTGCTGTGTTGTGATGAATATGGGTTAGAGTAGTTTTATTGTTTGTACGCTCGCATTTACTCTTTTCTGCACTTAGTTTAAGTAAGAGTAAAATCAACCGAGCCGTAATCTTTAATTTGGGAGTCTAAATAGCTCTTGTGTTTTAACACATTTTCAAGCTTTCAATTGGTATCAGAGCGAGTACACTCGCTATGGTTTTATTACCTGAGTGTGATCCTTGACCCTTTTGTGATGGATCGATCACAATCGCTAAATGCTCCACCATTCTTTGATGGAAGCAACTAAGCATTTTGGAAAGTCCACATGAGGGCTTTCTTGTGAGTTATAGATGAGTCGGTATGGGACTCTGTCGAGAATGGGTATGTTAAACCCATGACAGCCAAGTCCGAATGGGACAAGGCAGCTCTTGCTTTGGCTAATTCAAACAGTAAAGGTATTAACGCTATATTCTGTGGTGTGTTTACTAATGAATTTCACAGGATATCGCATGTGGAGACTACCAAGGAAGTTTGGATGATTCTTGAGACTACCTATGAGGGTGATAGGCCAAAAACGTATTGACCCCTTGTGATTAATTAATTGATTAATTAACCAAGTTTACTTATTAATCAAATTAACATGCAAACGCGTGGTAGCACAAACAAATCACCAATTAAACTAAGTATGCAGCGGAAAATAAATTTGACATGGTGATTTGTTTACAAATGGGGAAAACCTAACGGCAAAAACCCCACCGAGTGTTTTTCAGGTCACCACTCTCGAAATTCCACTATTATCACAACAAGCGGTTACAAGTAAAGGAATCCTAGTACCTTATACCAACCTACAATTGAACCCTTACCCCAATACCTAATTGGACTTGTTCTGTAGTGACAATTTCCCCTTTTAATGCACAGCTCCCAGTACGTGACTAACCAATTGCGCGGATCCCAGTGCGTGACTTCAATCACCAACTAGAGAAGGTTGTTGGCTGCAAAGTTCTTCAGTTCATCCCAACGATGAAGATCAAGAAGATGTTTGGTTACAAAACCCTATGGTGCACATACACAACAACTTCTTCAAGAATGATGAACTTGGGCAAATTCTGTATCCGGTCACAATTTGCTTGAACACAATTTGCTTGAACAAACTTTGCTCAACACTTGTGCAACTTATGTACACTTTGACGGCCCTTAAAACAATCCTTTTATATGTCTAAGGTTGTGAGAAAAGAAGGCCCAAAGACACATTCACGGATCCCAAGAAAATAGAACAGAAAATCTGTTTTTCTTAAACCTCGACAGATAGGAGGTGTCGAGAAGGTGTCGAGCACACGGGCTGAACAGCTTCTTAAACCTTGACACATGCTAATTGTTGAGCTAGCTGTCGAGATTTAATGATCTTGCACTTCTCAGCTTGTTTCTTGGACAGACTTGCATGGGTTCAACACTTAATCTTGAAACAAAGTTTCTTGAAGTATTAAACACATCCTAGATCTACCTAATTACAAGTAAAGTGCGTTTTGTCAAAAGATAAGTCAATTTCATAAAATAGTGACATATGTTCCTAACAAGTGAATCACATATGTCCTAACAATCTCCCCCTTTGGCAATCCGTGACAAAACCACAACAAACAAATGAGATATGAGAGAAGTCATAAATCACTCAACTCATATTCACTTGTTGAATACAATAAAATCTATCCTAACACAAACTCTTGAAAAACTTTGCAAGAAAAGAGTTTATGGCAAGTAGACTTTGACAACCTGTATTTTTGAAACACTTTAAACAAAACTTATCAAGGCATCTTTGTGTGAAACAGAAATAATAGATTGCATACACGTAATAAGAAGCATGTGCATAAAGAGAGAAAAGAAACAACACATGTAAGAGTAGGTGAAAGAAAAACATACATCCATATATAGAGAAGAAAGTACAATGTATGTCAATAAATGGTCACAAAACCAAAGGTACAAGAACAATGTATCTATAAAAGAAAGAAAAGAAAAGATACATAAAATCCTCACTACATCTCTCAAAAGTATCAACACTCCCTCTAACAAAAAAAATGTCCTATACTAACTCTCCCCCTAAGTATGACTACTCTCATATACCAAAACTACTCCATCTTTTTGTTACAAGTGACAAAGGGTAGAGTGTCAAGTATACATCTCATCGGTAGAGCTAGCATCTCCATCATCATCATCATCAGAAGTATCATCACCATCACCATCATCATCATCCTCAGCCTCAAAATTAGAAACTACTGAAGGAGGTGGAGGAGAAGCCTTAGGAGCAAAACCACCCATAGTCGCTGCCGTCTAGCAATGCGGCCAACACGGACATTCACCTGATACAACTCTGTAGAGAGTGTATCTAGGTGGGCATCCATGCGCTGAAGCTGCACCATAATGTCTCCTAGTGACACATCGCTCGTGGAAGAGGAGGGAGCGGATGTGGATCGAGCAGATTGAGATGGAGCCGGACAGGTGGGAGCAACTGAATCCGTCTGTCGCGACCTAAACTGCGCCTCGCTACGTTTTACGATAGCAACGTCTATGGCACAAATATGAGTGAAGTGGTCGGACACAGGAAAAAGGACGAAAAAATTGCATAATATCCTCGTGATAACAGAAGGAAAGATGAGCTTATCACGAGACGCCAAATCCAGATGAACATCTATAATGGAAAGAATAAAATGAGAAGGGAAATCAATAGTAAGATGCTCAAGAAGGGACAACAAAAACCGAGCACGAGGCTCTGTGATGGAGTTATAGTGAGACAGAGGGTGAAGAACAAAAGTCATGACCATGTTCAAAAACCGAGGGCCTTTTGCAAAGTTCGTACAGTAAGTGAACTGACGCTCACCCCAAATAGAAGGGCATTCACAGAAAGCAAATTTGAGCTCATCCTTGGACACAGTCCGCAGACGCTCACCACCAGGGTAGTCAGGGAATTCTACCCTAGGAACTTGAAGCACATCCGCAACAAGCTGCGGTGTGACAGGAAAGCGCGTACCTCGAACGCGAGTGAAAAACTGAGGTACAGAACGATCAATCCCGTGCATGTTGGAGTAAAACTGGATAAGCACGAGAGTACAGGTGACCGGGATGTCACACAGTGACTCCCATCCCCGACTGTGAATTACATCGGGAAGGTCGGTGTCGGCGAAGTCCGCCAGAATGACTTGGCGTTCAGAATAAATGCCTCGTCGGGAAAAGTTCTCCGAGAAAGCCTTACGGGCATCCTCATCACGAAACCGAAGATGAGAAGGAGTAGGATCAGATGACGAAGATGTCCCAGAACGAAGAGGATTTCGAAACGGAGTAGACTTACGTTTCGGTGCCATAGACACGACTAACGTAAACAGAAGGAGAGGGAGAGAAAAAGAGACAATCAGAAAAGCTCCAAAACAATTCAAATATCGCAAGTATATTGAAATGGAGTACGTATGCGTGGGAAATGCATGAACATGTGACATGCAAAGTAAATTGCATCATGGGCTTAGCCCAATCCAATCCTACCAGCACACAATCAATTACACACATCTAAAATGCATGATAATACTGTTATTATGTTAATGTGATGCAATGCATGAGATTTTAAACTCATTTAAGCAAAAACTCATCCCAATATTTCAACAAACACTCATCAATTTTGAAAAACCCCAAAAATTTTCAAAATCCCCAAAACCTAGGTTTCAAAACATGAAATGCATGAAGAATGAGAGATTAGAAGCTTACCAAGTGAAGAAACTCTTGAAAAAGCTTGAAGAAACCTTAAGGAGAAAATTTGGAGTGAGATGAGAGTGTTTAGGAGATGAAGAGATAGAGCTATCGAGAGAGAGATTGAGAGAAATAAGGTTCGGATCACACAAGGAAGAATATATAGAACCTCAGTAAATCTCGACAGATGAAGGTGTCGGGTAGGTGTCGAGATATAAGTCGTTGACAGATGCAGGTGTCGAGCATGTGTTGAGGAACAAACCACCAGATACAAGAGATGAGGTTCGATCGATCCACCAGGTGTCGAGAAGCTATCGAGAGGACAGGAACTTTCTTGATCGACCCACCAGGTGTCGAGGAAGTGTCGAGATTGTGATAAGAAAAAGCTTGGAAGCTCGACAGATAGCTAGGTGTCGAGGAGCTGTCGAGCTAGCTTTTAAAAACAGTTTTTCAAGAAGAGAAAAACACAGACATGAATGCAATCAAGCATGCAACTCAACCAATGATCCAAACACCATATTAACCTCTCAAAATCATCTGTCAACAGGAAAAATGTTAAGCACATAGATCCAAAACACACACACACACTAAACAGGTCTAACCAATTTTATATTTCAAAAACAAGTCAAGACAGTTTAGTGAGCATACATTAACACATGTAAAACCTTGTGATGGCCAAATCACATTGTACCTGCACATGTACCAAAAGTAGGAAAGAATATTGCGTGTTGTGTGTGAAAAACATCGCAAGATTGCATAAGTGTATACATGTTATGACCATTTGAGATATGAGAAAATCACTTTAACTCACACACAATCATAACTGTTTGATGGGGACTATCACCTTCGAGGTACATCCTATAACTCCCACATCTCCTAGTGTACCACTTGCAATCATATATAAAGCATTTTTTTTTTTTTGCTTTTATTTTTCTTTGCATATTTTTCTTTTAAGCAAATCATGCATGGGCATATAAGAGAAAGAAAAGAAATACCCAATGATGTTAAGCTTTTGACATTCCAATTTTGCTATGCCGAAGCACATAAATGTCATTCATGATTAGCAGGCAACAGTGGTGAGATGGTTATTTATGCCTTTCTCTTAGGATTTTCTAGTCCTTCCCGTCAAAAAGAGTGATACGAGTGTTAAGTACAAGAGATAACTTAATCTTACTCATCACAAACAAGAGCCACAATGCTCACTTGCTTAGTTGTGCATAGAGATGCTCATCTAAGTTACAAAAGATACAAAATTTAGAAAATTTTGTTTCAATGACCATCCAAGGTACACAAGTACCAATGTACACAAAACACACACTATTTTTGTATTTTTCTGATTTTTCCTTTCTATTTTTATTTTGAAAACAAAACAAAATAAAAACTAAACAACCAAACAAAAACAAACAAACAACATGAAAGCATGAAAGAAAGATGCATATGCATGAAGGCATGATAGAAGGGTGCAGATGCATGAAAGCATGATTCCCAAAGCAGATAAGAAATCAAGTAAAGAGAGTCCTACTTTAGATAGAAAGAATTAAAGTAGAGGACAAACAGAAAAGACAATTAAGTCTTAGGCTCCTTTCTCACCCACACAGCACGAGTCTTTGGCTATGAAGATGAAAAGGCACGTATCCTAGTATATCTACTAAAGGACATAGAGGAATTAGAATTCCCCTGAAATTGAGTCAAAAAGCTCAAAGCTTTTAATAACTCACCAAGAATAGGTACAGAGCCTTTAAACAAAGGATGAAACCTATTAGACACTCGCTTATGAGGAAACAACTTGAAACAATTAGGACGAGTTTGACCAGAAACACCACAACGGTGACAAACATGAGTAGTTTTCGAACTACTATGCTTCCTAGAAGGAGGTCTAACCTTAGAGGTTGACAAAGACCTTAATTTAGGACAATTTGGCCTAATATGACCAACAATATGACAATGATGACAAGTGGGGACAAATTCAGAATTTTTATTCTTCTTAGGAGGAGTTTTAGACATAGGTTTAGAAATTTCAGCGTTAACATCAGAATTTTTACCTTTGTCTATCCTAGCAATATTAGCCTTCAACTCTTCATTATTCCTTTCAAATGGAGGAATATAAAAGTCTTTTTCTTTTGAGTTAGACTTAACAGCAAGTTTGGCACTAGTTAATTTTTCAACTTCAGTTTTAGATTTAACTAGTTGCTCTTCCAAACTTTTAATTTTGTCCACCTGAGATGAAATTTGATTTTTAAATTTCTCATTCAAATTATTGGCTTCATCCAATTTTGCAACCAAATCATCCTTTTCAAGTTTAACCTTTTTAAAATTAGCTTTTAATTTTGTAGAACTTTTAAGAGATCTCATACAAAAATTATAAAACTTACAATAGGCATCTTGAATATCATCATCATCATTCAACACAAGATCATGCAAATCAAAATAATCAAGAGTTTCTATGACAACAGGGGTCAATGAATCACACAGCAATGATTAAAACCTAATCAAAGTGTGCCTGCTCTGATACCACTTGATAGGCCAAAAACGTATTGACCCCTTGTGATTAATTAATTGATTAATTAGCCAAGTTTACTTATTAATCAAATTAATATGCAAACGCATGGTAGCACAAACAAATCACCAATTAAACTAAGTATGTAGCGGAAAATAAATTTGACACGGTGATTTGTTTATGAATGGGGAAAACCTAACAGCAAAAACCCCACCAGGTAATTTTCAGGTCACCACTCCCGAAATTCAACTATTATCACAACAAGCGGTTACATGTAAAAGAATCCTAGTACCTTATACCAACCTACAATTGAACCCTTACCCCAATACCCAATTGGACTTGTTCTGTAGTGACAATTTTCCCTTTTGATGCACGGCTCCCAGTACATGATTAATCAATTACGCGGATCCCAGTACGCGACTTCAATCACCAACTAGAGAAGGTTGTTGGCTACAAAGTTCTTCAGTTCATCCCAACGATGAAGATTAAGAATATGCTTGGTTACAAAACCCTATGGTGCACATACACAGCAACTTCTTCAAGAATGATGAACTTGGGCAAATTCTGTCTCCAGTCACAATTTGCTTGAACACAATTTGCTTGAACAAACTTTGCTCAACAATTGTGCAACTTGTGTACACTTTGACGGTCCTTAAAACAATCATTTTATATGTCTAGGGTTGTGAGAAAAGAAGGCCCAAAGACACATTCACATATCCCAAGAAAACAGAACAGAAAATCTGTTTTTCTTAAACCTCGACAGATAGGAGGTGTCGAGCACACGGGCTGAACAGTTTCTTAAACCTTGACACATGCTAGCTGTCAAGATAGCTGTCGAGATTTAATGATCTTGCACTTCTCAGCTTGTTTCTTGGACAGACTTGCATGACTTCAACACTTGATCTTGAAACAAAGTTTCTTGAAGTATTAAACACATCCTAGATTTACCCAATTACAAGTAAAGTGCGTTTTGTCAAAGGATAAGTCAATTTCATAAAATAGTAACATATATTCCTAACAAGTGAATCACATATGTCCTAACAGAGGGTACCAAGAAAGTTAAGGACACAAAGCTCCAGATGCTTACCACCAGATTTGAAGAGCTCAAGATGGGTGACGATGAGTCATTTGATTCATTCTATGTCAAGCTCAATGAAATCGTAATTACTAAGCTTAATCTTGGAGAGAAGATTGAGGATGCCAAGGTAGTGAGAAAGATTTTGAGGTCCTTACCGGAGAGCTTCCGTGCGAAGGTCACAGCTATAGAAGAAAGTAAATATTTAGATGAGATCAAGATCCAAGAACTAATTGGATCTCTCCAAACATATGAGCTTGGACTGCCTTCCCACAAGTCGAGCAAATCACTTGCTCTTAAGACCATCACCGAGAGAATGGATGACTCCTCTGAAGAAGATGATGTGGAGAAGGAGGTAGCATTCCTTGCAAAGAACTTTCGTAAATTTCTGAAGATGAAAAACAGTGGGAAGTCGTTTAGCAAAGGAAAGTTTTCATTTCCCAAAGGTGACAAAAGGAATTTAAGAAGAGAGATGGGAAGGATTCTCAATCCCCTCAAGGAATCGTGTGCTACGAATGCAACAGTCATGGACATCTCAAGAAGGAGTGTCCAACTATTTGAGAGGGAAGGGTAAAGTGTTTGCCACTACCCTTAGCGATTCTAAAAGCTCAAATTAAGATACGGAATGAGAATTTGACAGTGAAGGAAATTATAGGGCATTTATGACAGTTGCCTCCATTGATTCAAAGGATGATTTGAGCAATTTGGTTGATGAACTTGGTAATCTTTCCGAGGATGAGGAAGTTAAAGAATCGGAAGATGAAGACGTATGCCAAAATGAAGGCGAGAACAACCTTCAAGAAGCGTATGATTCTCTGATGGAAGATTGTGGCAAATACGCCAAAGTTGCTAACCTTGCTGTGAAAAAGATGAAAAATTTTGAAGAAGAGCATAGGTGTACACTTGTGCAACTCAAGGAAGCAAAGTGTGAAGTAGAAGGACTCAAGTGAGAGTTGGTTGAAGCTTACTCTAAGATCAAGTTTCTTGAACTTGAAATTATTCAAGCTAATGTCAAAGTTAAGCGCATCTCCACCAAGAAACTTGACAATGTGCTGTCCTCTCTAAAATTTTCACGTGATAAGACCGGCTTGGGCTATACCGGAGAAGGAAGCTCTAGCAGTGAACCCAAGAAGGAAGTAAGGTTCATATCAACCAAGAATGAAGAGAAACTCGAAGAAGTGAAGCCTGAGATTGAGACCCCTGCTGTTGTAAAAAGAACCATTGGTGCAAAACCAAAGGAAAAAGGGAAGTCATTACCCAAAAATCAAAGGGGGCCTCACGTGAAGCATGTGTATCATCATTGTGGCGTACAAGGGCACACACGGCTGAATTGTTTCAAGCTTCATGCACTCAAGAAGGCTGACTCTATGCGTGGCCAAGAAAGTTCAAAGAGAAGACCAAAGGGAGCATAAGCTAAGGAAGATAGTGAGGGACATCTCATTGGAGACGTTATGGAAATGTTGAAGAACATATCACTATGTCTTGCTAGCTTCACTCCGAGGTTTGAAAGTTATGTTGGTCATACCCCGTCATCTAAGGCTCTCACCTAAAACACTCGTAAAGAGTGGGTGAAGAAGGGTACTTATGCATGATCACTCTCTATGCCCATACATTAATTCTTCCGATGTTTAGGGTCATAGGTTCATGCATCATGACATACATAATCCTCTTGTGTTATTGCTTTCGATTTATAGCATGTTTCTTTTACAAGTTTTTGTTTTGTACTTGTTGTTTGTTTGTTGATCTTACTTTACTTGTTCTGTTTTTTAGTGTGTTGAAAAATTCAAAAACCCATAAAAATTGAAAAATCTCCAAAAAGTTTGATCGCTTGTGTTGTGTTTATCACATGTGAGTTTGGCCTAGTTCCTTTGTACTAATAGCGTAGTGCATTTACGAGCTTAGCTTGTTTTGTATGCACATCTATCTTTGTGGGAAAAATCTTGAAAACTATGTGTGATTGTTGTAAATCGATCTTCAAGCTTGTCATGAATGATTGGTCAATAGTCTTGATGGTCTTGATACTTGCATAGACTTGTGCCTATATTTCTTCCCACTTTATTTGTATGTTTTTGCTTATAGAGCTCAACAAATGTAAATCTCAAAATGAAAAGAGATAATGTGCTACAAAACCCGTCGCACATACTAGTATTTGACTAGGAAAAAGGGAAAGCGACTTTTTATTGAAATGTATGGTACTCAAAAAGCCAAAGGCTCATTCTCAATATTGAAATATCAAAAATTTCAAGCTCCGACCTCAAAATGAGATGTATTGTTCAAAAAATGATCAAATGTTATGTTTTGTATAGAAGCCAAATGAAAAGCTTCTAAGATTTGTAATCATTTTCTTGTGGGAGGTCATATATGTTCATTTCTATAATTGAGATAGACCACTTGACTTAGTACCAGTTGTGTATGTCTTGATTGAATTGATCATTGAAGCATCACTCTGGTCTAAGGACTATTCCACATTTGATACTCACCACAACACACAAGTTTAGTTCAATTAATACTTATTTCATTTGTGTGATTGTACATGCTCAAATGTGATATGTATGTTCAATTGCTTGTCAATCAAACCCAAAAATATTTTTGAGTATTTTATATGTTTTTTAAAGTGATTTTATACTTTCGTACTTTAAGTTTTTGTTCAAAGTGCATTTTTGTGTTGATCTTCAAAAACTTGTTCAGAGGCCTTTTTGCGAGAAACTCGCGACTAAGCACTTCCCGCGAAAAGAGGTTAAGGCAAAAATTGGAAAACACAAATTTCATACAGAGACTTTCGTGACTGTTTCACAACTAGAAGCTTCCCGCGAAAGTTTTTATGCTTCAGTGGTGTTTTTTGCGAGTAATTTCGAGACTATCTAACCCGCAAAAAACACGTGTTTTCAGTTTTATAGGGCTGATGTGACTGATTTTTAAAACACTCTTGTGTTCCCTCCTTTGCCTCACTCGAACCTCTCTCAACCCAAATCTGATTTTCACTCAAAACCCATCAATTTCAAGTTCAAATCTTTGTAAAATCTCTTCAAAGGTATGTTTCTTAACAATCTTTTCACTCTTTTCTTAGATTATGCAGAAAAATTTCTAGGTTTGTCTTGAATTGGGGATTTTCAAAAAAGGATTGGGTTTATTAATTATGGGCAAAAAAATTTCAAAATTTTGATTGGGCTTTGCCCCTCTTGTCTTGTGTGTATCTGTGTTGGCCCCTTATGGCAATTTGATCTTGTATTTAGGCATATTTTCATATGTTCATGCATTGCCCATATGTGTAGTGTAGTGTAGTGTTGCATTCCAAGTGTTTGACAAAATACCCAAATGGCATTTTTGAGTTGTTTTGGACTCAAATGAGTTCCATTTTTTAGGTTTACCCTTGATTGAACTTGTTTAACATGCTTTGATCTTTGGGTGTATGTTTTACACACTTTACCCAACTGTACCTCACCATGCCTTGACATGAATCACCTAGGCACACACCATGCACACATCATGCACACTAGATGCACACAGATGCACAGTTACTATATTTTTGCATTTTAGTAATTTTTCCATGTTTTAGCTCTTATAGCATGTTGAATTAACATTGTTGTATTCTGTTTTAAGTCTTTGTGCTTATGTTTTTGGACTAACTTGACACTAATCAAGTTTGTGTTCTGTTTTTGGTGGTTTTGCACTTGGTTCTTTTTGTTGTGTGTTCCCTTGTGCAGATGTCTCCAACCAAACACTCTGCTTACAAGAAATCATCCAAGCGTCCACGCACGGACTCCGACAACTTCATTTCCACTGATGCAGACATGGCTTATAACGATTGCTACAAACGAGCCACAATCATTATGGAAAAAGTTGTTAGAATGGAGACTCTTGAGGACACTTGCATTCCTGATGTGTTCAAGGAGAGGACATGGACGAAGCTGCTGAATCCGAGTGGAAATGTGTACTCAGAAATCATCAAAGAGTTCTTTTCAAATGCTAGTGTGGATGGAGACCACATTAATTGCTAGGTGAGACACAAGGAGTTTGTTATTACAAGGGAATCAATCCAAGAATTCCTCGAAGTTCGTCCACCTTCTCAGCAGATGACCGTTCAGTATGATGATCGATTGGACTCTTTTGAGCCAATGGTGAGACTTCTTGATGGTACACTAAACAAAAAGTCAATGAACACCATTCCATTCAACCCGGAGATGAGGACTCTAGCATATGTCATGATCCACAATTTGTATCTGATCACCAACTTGACGACATTGTCTGCTCCAAGGACAATTTTCTTATACGATCTCTTTACACATAAAGAGATTGACATTTGTGGACACATCTTCCATCTCCTGACCAAGAGCATTGAAAAAAAGGAACTCCAGAACCATCATGCCATTCCCCACTCTCATCATGGGCCTCATTGCAAAGACAAGGCTCAAACTTCCAAGCGGTCTCACCATAGTACAAAGAGACTATCCCATTGGTGCTAACACGGTGACTAAAAGCAAAGCTCACATCACCGGATCCAAGACCGGCATCTCACAAATACCAAGGGATCATGTTGAGGAAAAGGGTGGAGATATTGAAGAGGAGATTGACAGATTCACCTCAGCACTAGAAAGTTCTGCTCAACCATCCTCTCAAGCACAAGCACAGGGACCCGATCGTCTTGATCGCCTCATTGCTAGGTTATACCATGCTTGACTCCCATATGCAGCACACCGCGGACCAGTTTGCATACATCCAGGGTCAGATTACTGCACTATCTTCACAGATTGAGGATGTGTCAATGGAGCAGGGATCCGATTAAAAGTCCGAGCAGTTCTAGCCTCTTTGGCCATTCTGGTCAAAAAAGGGGAGAAATTTTTTAGGGGGAGTATGCACAGTTGAGGGGGAGCAGAGCATAGTCATTGGTTTATTGGTTTATTGTTGGCGGTTTAGCATGTTTTTGTTTGGTTTAAACTTTATTAGTTTTTACAACTCTTGGATAGTTTATTGCTTTCCTTTAAAGTTTAAGTACATTGGTTTTATATTTAGTTTAATATTCAGTACTTTTGTTTATTTCATTGCTTTGTAGCATTTTTTTAGTACTTTTAGATGTTGCTAAACTATCTTAAGTACCTCACACTTGTACCCTTGTAGGATCTTGTATCATTGATGCAAATACTTCGTGAATTTTGCATTGGTTGTGTGTTGGACATGCAATTGATCCTCGTGTAGGTCTTAATTGCATTGCATGTCCAGATGATCACTTACTAGCTAAATGATCATTGTAGTCATTCTTTAATGACTGTTCTTGTATGATCAAGATATGCTTAACTGTCTATATAGTGTTTACTAACTTGATCGCATTTTACTTGCTTATATACATACCATGTATTCAACTTGTCATACACTTAATGAAAGTTTTGTTTGTGTGCGAGTGTTTCAGGTTACAGGTATATACATGCAAATGCTTCACAGCTTCTAGATTAGGTGTGAGTGAGTTTTGCCACTGTTCCCAAACTCACGTTTAAGTCTAAAGTCTATTTTAGGGGTTTTGTCAAGGAATAGCCAAAGGGGGAAATTGTAAAGTTGTGATTTACAACTATTTTATGTTGGCTTTAATTCCGTGCCAAATTTGATTGTAATTATGTTCAATCTTATGTACCCTGTATTTTATGTGTGATTTATTTGTAAGGGTTGTGTGTGAGAGATAGAGTGTGAAGACTCAAGGCAATTGAAGACTAAAGCAGTTTTCGTGGGTAGCTCGTGAGTAGGCTTCCCGCGAAGTGAAGCATGTGCCTAGCACATGACTAGAATGCGAAGAGTTAGGACAGGATGTAGACAGTTGGTTTACGCGAGTGTCTCGCGAGTAAGACCTTCCCGCGAGATACCTACGAAACATTCTATTTTACTGAACTGTCATATCTAATACACACTATCTGTACCTATACTATATATACCCATATTACCCACAGATGTTGAGGAGTGCTTCAGAGAGAAAACCCTAGCCACTATCCTTGAGAGTTAGAGAGTATTATACCCACATTTCTCTACACAATCCATTGCGGTTTTTCCTCAACTCCTACCTCTCTATTTTCATACCCTTGAGAGGTTGATAGCCCAAACACTTACCACACCCTTTCGGGCGTATTGCGGGATCCGGAGAGCTAGACAAGACACGGTTCCGAGAAGCCTTGTTGGAGTAGGAGCTTAGAGGGTTTAAGTGCATTGGGTAGATTAGGCTTGGAGGGTCTCTTGCTATTCGTGTATCCAAACTGATTGTCTAGTGGATCGATTTACCGCTTGGAGGGTGGCAAAGAGGTTTTACGCCGAGTACTTCAGTTTCCTCTTCAATAACACATCAGGGTGTTATCTTGTGTTTGCATTCTTCTTTCCTACTCTTTTAGTTTTCATTTTACTGCTGTGTTGTGATGAATATGGCTTAGAGTAGTTTTATTATTTGTACGCTCGCATTTACTCTTTTCCGCACTTAGTTTAAGTAAGAGTAAAATCAACCGAACCGTAATCTTTAATTTAGGGGTCTAAACAGCTCTTGTATTTTAATACATTTTCGAGCTTTCATCCTTTTCACGAAAAAACTTGCTGAGTTTTTCATGAAATTTCAAAGCATTTTTCTTCAAGAGTTTGACATTTACACTTTTAAAAACACCCAAGAGACATGTAATATGGTATCACAATCATGAAAATAAACACTCATAGAGGCATTTTCACAAACACATGGCATGTTACATTCAACATCATCAACACCATGCAAAAACGCACATAAAGCATTATCCATGGCAATTAAAACAAAGGTATATGTGACTAGCAAATTTAGGTAATTAAACCAAAATAAGTGTATCCGTTCTGATACTAATTGAAAGCTCGATATTCTAAATGCTAGAGTTAATTAAGACTCCCAAATTTTAATTGCGGCTTGATTAATTTTAATCTAAACACACTTATTGCGGAATATATGTAACTAGCAAATTAATTAATCAAAGCATTCAACAATTGCATGGATGAACATATAAGTGCAAAGCAAATATGTAAAGGGCGGTAGGGAAAAGGATAACAAACTCAAGATAACACCGCGATGTGTTATTGAAGAGGAAAACCGAAGAACTCGGCGTAAAAACCTCTCCGCAACTCTCCAAGCCAAAATGATCCACTAGTGAATAAGTTGGAGTACAAGGATACCAAAAAGACCCTCCAAGCCTAATCTACCAAATGTACTTGATCCCTCCAAACTCCAGCTACCAACGGACTTCACCAAGTCTTGTCTTCACTAACTTCCCGGGTCCCGCAATACCGCCCGATTGCACCACCAAGCATCACCGGCTTTTTTTGGCAAAGAACCAATACTTCCCAAGCTCCAAAATACTCTCTACAATCTAAATGGGAGTGGGTTGTGTTTAAGTACAATCTCCTCCCAATGTATGACAATGGGAGAGATGAGGATAAGAGACTACAATGATTTCTCACTTAAGAATGAGTAGCTCTCTAAAAAATGTAGGTGTTGTGAAAACCAATCTCTAGGGTTTTCTCTCTAATAGCCTCCTTACAATTTTGTGAGTAATGAGAGTATATATAGAGTGGGTGAAAGGTAAAAAAGTCACACTTAAAATCCCAGTTGTTAGGTCATCTCGCGAGATATCTTGACTATCGAACTTTCTCTTGTGCTCCTCTTGTAACCTTCGCAGGTTTTGCAATCTCGAGTCAGTCGTGAGTTAGTCGCAAATCTTCACTATTTAAAATTAAACTCATTACAATCAAATCCCACAAAATACAAGGAAATAAATTAATAAAATTACAATACTTTTATCATGAAATACAGCCAACATAAATATTATGTAAAAAATATAACTTAACAATTGATTAGTGGATTCTTGTGAGTGGTAACCTAAAATTCACCCAGTGGGGTTTTTTCCTTGTGAAAGTTTTCCCATTAGTCAACAAATCAGTGTGTCAAATTTATTTTCCGTTGCACTCTAAATTAGAATTGTGATTTGTTGGTGCCTCTATCATATTGCATATAATTTAACCTAATTAATCAACTTAGGTAATTAAATTAATTAATCGGAGTCAATCTATAATCCAACAATTATGTATAAGTGCATATATACGTAGTTATATATAAAAACGTATACACATACTTATATTTTTATGTATGTTTCTATGAATATATATACATTTCAATAGAGCTTATTTAGCTTCTAAGCTAACTGATTACATTAAGGGAAAGATGAGATGATGAAGGCAGTGCCTACAGATCGAAACTATGGCTGTTGAAATGGAAAATTGGATGATGGCGTTGTCTCCTGATATTGTGTGACCTGATTTCTTTAGCAACACTTGTCTGAAGAGTTGGAGGACCGCATACAATGACACCAACATCAACACAACCCCATTTCTCTGATATATCCCCAAAAATACCTGCAGTAAGACAGAGGAAAGGGCATATCAAGAAAGCCTCTAGTGTAGTACAACTAAAAAGGTAAAACTTCTTTATTAAGATTTTTTTTTTTTCCTGCAAGATTCTTTTAGCTTTACTCCTCTGTTTATGTTATATATTTTGTTCACAACTGGTCCTTAGCTTGGAAAATAGAGGAGGGATATGATAGGTTGATAACTTGTGTACAATTTAGTCATTTTATTATGAATGGATCTACTATAGACACACATTAAAGTGCCCCTTACTAGCAAGAATACATGTGGCTAACCTTGACTAGTCTGTTGTTATTCTTGGGACTAAAATGTGGTTGTTGTCGTCATTGTTGTTGTTGTTATATTATTCGTTTAATTTATGTTTTGAACAAAAGTTGAGATGCCATACCTTTGAAGTCCGGTCTAGAACCATAGTACGAATTGGTGGAACTCGCAAGTTTTTGCTGACATGAATCCTTATGAGCTACAATTTCATTATTCTGCATCTTCTCAACCATAATCCTATCATCCTTGCATGCCTCCTTTGCTGCATTTTGTCTTTCCCAAAGATGCCATAAACCAACCACGATACCCCCAAAGATAAAGACACTTGTAAGCATGCAGATTACAAAGAGAAGCCCTTTGTACCACCATGAAGATATGTCATACGGGTTTATGTAGAAAATATCCAGTAAATATATTATGATAACAAAGCCCAGTGTAGATGAGATAACATATAGTCCAGACCATATATTATTTCCAGTACCAACCAAAACTGACATGCTACAGCTATCAGACATAGGAGGAGAAGAGTTCATAGCCTCATGTACTTGACCCTCTTCCTGCAGGTAATTAACAACCATTAAATGCCACAACATGAACATGATAGTATTAAATACAAAACGAAAGCACAAGGGTGTGAAAGCATAACTAAGCATACCAGTAGAGGTTGAGATTCTCGAGTGACAAAAATACGAATCTCAAGATTTAGTTTAACTGAGAAAAATGGACAAATTGATTCCATATCATTGGTAGAAAGAAGAGGAAGCTCGTTTGATCTTTTCACAGCCCAAACAATCAAGATGTTTCGAGGCAAACAAGGTTTTCCTTCTCGAGTACGATGGAGAATGTCACTCAAGATTGCCAGAAATGGTGAAATTCCTATGCCACCTGCTACTAAAATAAGGTTTTCATACCTAGGGAATCAAATAATGAAGTCAGTTCATAAAATAGAAGATAATAATATGAAACTTAAAATTAAGCTTGATATCTAGTAAATTCTAGTGAAATTGATTGGTTGGGTGCATACATCAAGTGATATGGTAATTCATGCCCATAAGGCCCCTCAACAGAAGCCGTTATCTTTGTTTGAGGCTGGAGATGTAGATCAGCTTCAAAACTATACATAATATTTCCTTTGAGCTTTTCTGTCCATTCCCCAAGAACCTTTATGAGAACGGATAGATGATATTTACCATCCAGAGGACTAGATGAAACACTGAAAGGATGCCACTGCAGCCAAGATAATTCTCGAACTTGAAGGAAAATAAAACTGAGGGCATTGTAACGCAGATCTACATTGTCAAGGAGGAAAAGTATCAGATAGGGTAAGAGCAAATAAACAAGGAAACTACAAAATTGATGGGAACTAGTATTACTTCCAGGTTTTGAAAGCATTAACTCCACAGTTCCACAAGGCAGGCACTTGGCTGAAATTATATCAACAGTCCTTCGTGATTGGCAGAATCTTAGAAAGCGGTCAAGAATGAAAAGAAATATTCCTCCAGCAGCTATACTGAAAACGAAATCCCCAACATGCAAAGCTAAAAAGACAACAAAGATTACATATAGTTGATGAGTGTAGAAGAACAACTCAAATTTCTGCTTTCTCACTGGATGAAGTGATGTCATCCACATCAATAGACCAGCTGCCAGACTTATAACTCCTGCGAGATTGGCAACACCAATATCTTTCCACTCCAATATCTGCATGAGACAATTAAAGATATAAGTACCATCCTTATCTTCATATGACCTTCTATTTCTTTCCATGAGGGAATTCTTAGATACATTCTATGAATGAAGAAAAAGCATATGGTTTAGGACATTGACAAGGTTCACAAAGGAGATGGTTTTCTCGTCTTCCTTCTGTGATGCCACTTAATGACTTACTAATCTCTCAATTAATTTTAGAAGATTCTACTAAATTCAAAAATGGCTTGAACTGAAAATGGAACAGACTGTGTGATGTGGATCAAATTAATCAGAGATACAAATAAACACAGCTGCAGTAATGTGACCATGTAACCGTACATATAAGTACATATCAGCTCGATTTCAGACTGGTGCATGCATAAAGAAATACCAAGCACTACATAAGCTAAAAGATTATGAGTACAAGCCAAGACTAAAGGGACTCACTTCTATTCTCATGTATTTGCACATAATATTTCAGGTTACCAAGAACTAGTTAGCATCACAAATGTTTTGTCACATGAATAAGACAACATGGACGGGAACCAAAGGTCATCAAAAAATTCTGGTCAATGACTTTTACATTAGTACCATGCTTTCCAAGTTTCTGTGTGCTCATAAAAAAGAAAAGAAGAAGAAGATAATTTTAGCAAAAATCAAGGAGTATAACACAAATCATAACAAGTTTAGTCTCCTATAATAAAACAAGTTTAGTCTACTATGATGTAACTCAGCAAAGTTCACCAGACAGCCTTAGCATCAGTCTAAGAAAGAACATCAACATGATCTATCAAATGATTTAGAAAGAGTATTTACAAATCAAAACAAGTTTAGTCTACTATAATAATAAAAAGTTTAGTATACTATAAAGTAACTCAGCAAAGTTCAAGAGAAAACCTTAGCATTAGTCTAAGCAAGACTATCAATATGATATAATGATCAAGAGTTATTGAAGTGCTTCTACTTGAGTTATGACATTTGCATTCCATAAACCGTTTACCAAAGTTCATTTCCATCATAAATTCTATTGTGCATACCTTCTTTAAGGAAATGTATAGCTTTCAAGAATTTGCGTCATAACATAAAGTACACTTTCGGCCCTTAAAGCGTGGAGTTACTTTCATTTTGGTCTTTATGTTTGATTTTGTTCTTATATTGGCCCTTTATGTTTCAAAATTTTCATTTTGCCCTTCATGTTTGATTTAGTTTTCTATTTGGTCCTTCATGAAATGAAAATTGGAACAAAAAGGGGTCAGTATTTAAACAGAATCTAACATAAAGCACCAAAATGAAAATTTTGAAATATGAAGTGTCAAAATGAAAATAATCCAAAACTCTAAGGGACAAAAGTATACTTTAGTCTAACATAAAAGGTTTACAGGTATTTAACCACAAAACAATCACAAAATCCCATTCTGGAACAGTTTATTGTGTTGTGCTTGTGTCTTTGAACAATTACCTTGTTGTTTGTATAATAAACATGAATAAAGATTGCCACCACATAACCATATTTTGTAAGCCTGCTTTTAGTTACCCTTAAGAACCTTATGTCTACTGGTTGAAATGCTATATTTCACCCCCAAAATTAACCATCATGGTGCACCATCTCAGACCTCAAGCAGAACTTCTCAAGAATAAATCCATTTTTAAAGTGCAACTCCCACCTCAATCCCAGCTAGTCCATCTTTCATCAGGCTTCTGATCCCGCTGCCTACTCCAACAAGAGTAACACGAAGGCCCACGGCCATTATGTGAAAATACAGCCAATCTTAATGATGATCAAATAGCTATCTCTACCTTCCCATAATTTCTGTCCCCGGCTTAATTTGTATTTTACTAATCTTGCACTGGAAACTGACAATTCAAGGTAATTTGTGCATGAGTCATAAATAAAAAATATTTACCAACGAATTGTGAATGAACAGCCAAAGCAGAAGTTAACAGCAAAAGGGGTCATTTTCAAAGAGGGTTAAATCAAATTAACCAAAAATAATAGTTGTTACTGCTGCACAGCACTTCCACATCAATAATAGTTGTTACAGCACAGCACTTTATCATAGAATTTCTCTAGTCTTGTCATTTCTATTTTTCCATTTTCTATTGCGGTTGCCCCTTCCCTCGCATTCTTATTGTATGCTATAAAGAATACACACACACACACGTGTGTGTGTGTGTGTATAGCAGGAGGATAATTCAATTTTCAGTGAATATACATGTATTCTTCTCCTGGAAAACAAACAAACAAATACATATACAAGCAAAAGAGAAACACATATTTATAAATATAGCTAAGCTATACACAAGTAAAAGAATTACACCGCTAGCACTCACTTCTTGTAGAAGGTCGCCCTCAATTGTCCATGCAATTATATAGAATAGTCCATGGAGAGTAAACAGCTGCATAGTGAGATGTCCAAGCCACACATGATATCTTGTTGCATGCTCAAAAGGGACATCTATTAGGCGGAGAAGAACCGATCCCCTTGCAACCGGAAGAAACAAAAATGCCAAGCAATATAATCCAGTAGTACCAAAGCGAAGTCCCAGATATTCCAAAATGAAACAACTGAAAATTTCAAATTAAGTAGGACTCTCAGCCGAAGAAACCAATCTTCATGTACTGAATAAAAAGAACTTAAAAATTTTACAGAGCCCCTCTCCTCCCCGGCAGCAAAAGAGGAAGAAATGCATTACTTAAACCTCAGTACAACAGAGCTAACAAAAATACTAACAGTACGACTAGAAGCAGCATTAGACTAGGTTAAAGCTAACAATAAAGCTACATCAGCTGGGGGAACTTGTGGGAATTACTGACTTAAGGAACCTTTCTTGTTCTCCAGGCTTTGCTACTATCAGAAAGACAGGCAGCAGAGGAGGCCAGGAGAGCTTCTACAGATGCTGAGGCAAGAAATGTAGAGCTGACTAAAAAACTTGAAGATGCAGAGCAAAAAGTGGATCAGCTTCAGGAATCTGTGCAGAGGTTTGTAACTCATGATAAAGGAACTGTCTAGATGTTAAATATTGTTGTTTTAGTGATTACAAACGATGAGCTCCAGACCTGATTGACTCAACCTACCCCTTCTTTTCTCTGTCTTGGTGAAGTTATTTGTATTTTGCTTTACTATGTTGTATCTTTTCCTCTTGAGTAAAACTACTTGTTAACCACATCAAAAGGAGAGAGAAAGAGAGCTTCACCCTAGTTGTCATGACAGTGAAGCGTATCCATCAGAGTTTGTTCATTGCTTATTGCCCTATGCCTGGTTTAAAGATTGTTTCAGTTTGACTTATTTTGTTAGGACTCAACTCCAACCTGACTATCAATTGTCATTTAGTTGGACTTCCCGTTCTCTTATGTCTCTAGTCTTCATATATGCGTCTGTATGTGTTCATGTATGCATGTCTTTAATCTCTCTCTCTTGCTTGCATGGAATTCTTTTTGGATAAAATCTGAAAATGCTTTTGAAAGTGATATATTTATTATGATTCAGGTTTGAAGAGAAACTTTCCAATTCAGAGTCGGAGAACCAAGTACTTCGTCAGCAAGCACTAACCTTATCACCAACTGGGAAAACTTTGTCTGCAAGATCAAAGACTATGATTATTCAGGTATGAGTGGAATTGTTGTTATTTATTATATTCCTTGCATTATAATATACAAATCCATAAAAGTATGTGGTGTTATTTCTTGAATTTACAGAGAACACCAGAGAATGGGAATGTTCTAAATGGGGGAGCCAAGGTTGTATCAGTAAGAGGACATCGTTCCTTTTGATAATTAATACATTAAAAAAATTCTTGGAGATGGAAGAGCAGGTAATTCTAATGGTCTGATACTTGTTTCAGGATATGACTCTTGCAATATCAAATGCACGTGAGCCTGAATCAGAGGAAAAGCCCCAGAAATCTCTTAATGATAAGCAGCAGGTAAGTGGCCATAGACATATGTGAAGCAATCTGCACCTCAATGCATATTTAAAATCTTGTTTAGTTTTTCATTTTCTACTTTTTTTTCTTGCAATCTGCAGGAGAACCAGGACATTCTGGTCAAATGCATATCTCAAAATTTGGGATTTTCTGGGGGAAAACCAGTTGCTGCTTGTGTCATATACAAATGCCTTCTTCACTGGAGGTCATTTGAAGTTGAAAGAACTACTGTTTTTGACCGGATTATTCAAACAATAGCTTCAGCCTTAGAGGTAAGTCGCAGTTTTGTGAATTTGAAAGATACGTATCTATCCATTTACTGAGTTACATTCAAGTTTCAACTCTTCTATGCATTTGCATTTGGGGTTTTTTTTTTTTTTTTTAATTAACGTCTTACGTTACTAATTCTGTTGAGTTTCTCTTATTGAAGGTCCCAGATAATAATGATGTATTGGCTTATTGGTTATCTAATACATCAACTTTATTGTTTCTGCTACAACACACACTCAAAGCAACTGGAGCAGCTAGCTTGACTCCACAACGACGGAGAACAGCAACAGCTTCTCTTTTTGGAAGGGTGTCTCAAGTATGAAGCAATCATGTAAACTCGTATATGTAATTATTCCGGGGTTTTATTTATTATTGTTGTTTCTTATTCTTTTCCCATTTTTCCTTTTTCCTTCATGTGAATTCTAGGGGTTACGGTCATCTCCTCAAAGTGCTGGACTCTCATCTTTTCTTAATGGTCGAGGTCTTGGTAGACTTGATGACTTGCGGCAAGTTGAGGCCAAGTATCCGGCATTATTGTTTAAGCAGCAGCTTACTGCCTTCCTTGAAAAGATATATGGAATGATACGAGACAATCTAAAGAAAGAGATCTCTCCATTACTTGGACTATGTATCCAGGTAGCTCTTAAAGTTATTTTATTGTATATGTTACAATTGATATTTCTTTCACTAGACAGTAGTAAAAGAGACTGTAATGGAAGATCTTAAAAAGATTGTGATTGATGCAGTCTAATGATGGTTTGGTATGGTGATTATTAGAACCTTTCCTTTGAATCCCTTTGGACCATTTTTTTTTCTTTTACTCCTGTGGGAGAACGCCTTCCTTCTGTTGTCTTTATTAGATGAAAAGGCAATTCATGACATCCTTAAAGTGTCAGACTGTTGGTCAAAACAAAAAGATTCAGTCTTTTCTTCTGGTTCCAGCTAAGCCATAAGATTGCTTACAACACTAACATGCATAACCCCATAGACAGCATTATATATGCAAACACTTAAAAATTGGTTGGGTGTGATCATGCACTTTGATATACGGTTCTCCTATTTCTTGAGGGAGGGAGTAGCAATTTGGACAACAAGCAAAGTCCCTTGGTTTTCATTTGTTTTCTCAATATTATGCAGGCACCCAGGACATCACGAGCAAGTTTAGTGAAAGGACGTTCCCAAGCTAACGCTGTTGCTCAGCAAGCTTTAATTGCTCATTGGCAAAGTATTGTTAAAAGCTTAAACAGTTCTTTGATGACAATGAAAGCGAACTACGTGAGTTCTGCAGTTTCACATAGAATGTATGCAATTGTGTTCTAGTTGGAACAGTATCATCTCTAATGTGGTCTGGCTTCACAGGTGCCCCCATTCTTAGTCCGTAAAGTGTTCACTCAGATATTCTCATTTATCAATGTTCAGCTATTCAACAGGTAGATGCATCCACTCTCTCTCTCTCTCTCTCTCATTGCATTTAGCCTTCATTTATTATATATTGTAGTCACAAGCTGACAATTGACTCCTATAAACATCAAAATTTACTTGCTCCTTCAGTCTTCTTTTGCGGCGAGAGTGTTGTTCATTCAGTAACGGGGAATATGTAAAAGCGGGTCTGGCTGAATTGGAACAGTGGTGCGATGGGGCTACTGAGGAAGTGAGTACTATGAAAAACTCTGTGACCTTTATTCCCTGAACAATTTTGTATGTTTTACCCAGACTGCTCTTGTGTACAGTATGCAGGCTCAGCTTGGGATGAACTAAAGCATATTAGGCAGGCTGTTGGATTCCTAGTAAGATTCAGTTGTATAAGCCTTTATATCAAATGGCTCATAGTTTTCATTATTTTATATCAGCTTACTAACTTTCTTTTCTTTCAATTTCTTAATAATTCAGGTCATACATCAAAAACCAAAAAAGACTTTGAATGAAATAACAAAGGAACTCTGTCCCGTTAGTGCCGCCTCTTTTATACTACTCAAAATTGTACTTTGGTTTACTTTTTTTTTTTTTGAGGGGGTTATTTTCTCAATTTATTGCGTGCTTCTTCTTAGGTGCTCAGCATACAGCAGTTATACAGGATCAGTACAATGTACTGGGACGACAAATATGGCACACACAGCGTGTCTTCAGATGTAAATTTCTTAAACTATGTTGTTGCTTTTGATGTTACTGAAAAGTTTTGTTTCTCCAGATACATGTATGTCATGCTGACCTTTTTCTCCAATGTTACAGGTTATTTCAAATATGAGAGTTATGATGACTGAGGACTCTAGCAATGCTGTTAGTAGTTCGTTCCTATTAGATGATGACTCAAGGTACTGTATTATCCTCCTTATTTTCACCTGGTTTTCAGTCTCCATTCATAGACTCAGTTTATCATATGGTTATTTATACATTTCATACATATCAATGCAGCATCCCGTTCTCCGTGGATGACATCTCCAAGTCAATGCAACAAATAGATGTAGCCGACATTGATCCTCCTTCCTTAATTCGTGAAAACTCGGGGTTTGGGTTTTTACTTTCACGTGCCGAGTGATGTTCATGATCATGGTTTTGGATGCTCAGATCTTGTTCTCATGGCTACCTATGGGATGTGCACATCAATTGATGTGCTAAAACTTGTGCATATAGGTTTCATTGCTTGTCAACATTCATGTGTATAGTACATACTTCAACCCAGGCAATCCGTCTTGGTGTGATGTCTGGGTCAATTCATTTTTTTCCTCTCAAGTTATATCAACAAGAGGGGAATTTGTCAAGAAGCCATATCACTGTTGATGTGATAATGTGCAATTATATGGGCATTGGTGTCCTGTGACTTCTGCCAAACCGGCAGAGGCCCTTTTTTATTTTTTCATATTCTTCTTGGCTTTTCAGGTCTTGTAGTGGGGTTTTTTTAAATTGTAATTAGCAACTAAAAATGCGTGTCATAGGCCATTATTTGTTGTATTTGAAAGCAAATTTGTGTTTAATGTGATGTAATATTTATTTTATTTTTTAAATAATATCAGATAGAATCTTGTCAGACAATCTTAGCGTTACTGAAAATGTTCTTAGCAGTGTTATCTCAGCTTTAAAACCCCTCAAAAGAGTGAGTTCCATTATAAATAAATAATGAAACCCAGGGGGTTGGCCGAGGGGTTGGCCGAGTTGATTGGGCTCTTGGTCTCAAGGTGTTTGTATTGGGCTCGACTGGGTGTGCTCCCCAGTTCGAGTCTTGCTACCTGCACTTTGAAAAGAATTTCCTGGGCCAGCGCTTTACTTTTTCGTGGGCCCACCCGACGCAAGCAGTGATTAGTCTCTGGTTGAAAGTCTCGAGGATACACTGTGCGAGTGCCAAAAAAAAAAAAAAAAAAGAGTTACGGTGGATTTGGCACCAAAGTTGAAATACAATGTGATGCAGCTTAACCAGTTCCACTGATCTCTTACCTTGGTCATGACCTGTGGCATTGAAGGAAGAGCAATGTTGGACAATCTCTTTCTTAACCACATACACTTTTTTTATATCTAATGGTATACAGACAATTTTTTTTCTTTACTAATGAGTTGACAAGTTGTCAATAGTAGATAAACTTAAGTGAAAATAAAGACAACTTCATATCATCTTAATAAGTTGGAAAAACGTTTGTAAAAATTGTTTTCAATAGTATTTCTCTTTTCATTATTATTATATATTAGTCACAATAGGTCGACCTTGGTGGAAAAAGACAAAGATAGTATCACTAGATCAAAAAAATAAAAAGCATTGGAATCCTAAAACAAGTACCTATAATTTGATTATTTGAATGCAAAGCATTGTTTTCACCGCTTAATTGCGTTATAAATTGCAAAACAAATGGCTGGGGGCAGTCAGAATCTTTTGGCTAAATATTTTGTAAATTTAAGTTAATTTGTTATGTGTATTGTTCAAAGTAATTTAGCCAAGGATAAAGGTGAATTTCGGTAATGGTATTACTGAAATTGTAAGAAGAAGTAAGAGGGAGGAGAGAGAAATAATGTGATGGAAGGGAAGGGAGAGAGAAAGTGATAATATCTGCCAAATTTTTGTGCCGCCCAACTAAACCGAAATAAGGAGAGAAATTTTTTTTTTTTGAATTATGGCAATGTCATTGTCGAAATAGGAGGAGAGAGGAGTGAGAAAAAAAAAAGTTGAATTGTGACAATCTCATTGCCGAGAGAGAGAGGGAGAGAAGTTTAATTATGGCAATCTCATTGCCAAAATAGAGGATAGAGGGAGAAAAAAAAAAGTTGAATTGTGGCAATTTCATTGCCGAAATAGGAGAGAGAAAAAAAGTTGAGTTGTGAAAATTAAATTTCTTGGAGAGAAAAAATATTGTATTTTGGCCAAAATAGGAGGGAAAAAAAATTGTTGTCGCATTTTTTTTTTTACAATTCATTTATTATAGACTCTTTGGTTTTTGTACTCAATAACTCACTTGAAAGAATATTTATGATGTGATCCCACATTTTTGTTTAAAATTAGGAAATAAAACTCTCTTTAAAAATAAATAATTTAGAACACATGACGCAAAATTGGACTCTAATTTGAAATTCTAATTGGACTTTCTCTAAGTTTTGCCTATTAATATATATATATATATATAGATTTTTTGTTATTGTGAAACACTTTTTTTTTTTACTATTCATTTATTCTAGATTCTTTGGTTTTTGTACTCAATAACTCACTTGGAAGAATATTTATGATGTGGTCCCACATTTTTGTTTAAAATTAGGAAATAGAACTCTCTTTAAAAATAAATAATTTAGAACGCATGGCGCAAAATTGGACTCTAATTTGAAATTCTAATTGGACTTTTTCTAAGCTTTGCCTATTAATATATATATATATATATATATATATTTATATATATATAGATTTCCTTGTATAGCAAATCCCAAGTATCTCGTTGATATCATTATAAATACAATATCTTGAACCCTTTCAAGGGTCAGGCTCAAGCTGATTCACATAAAATTTCAGTATTGTTGTTATTTTATGTTTATTTATTATTATCTGATTGTGTTTATTTTTTGTTACAAGTATCGTTCTATAATTCTCACAATCTTTCAGTTGGTATCACAATTGTAGTAAACATCTCGAATCTCTAATTAAATTTTTGTTTGTTTTTTGTTAATTTGAAATTATTTATTATTATTTATTGTTATTATTATTATTATTATAAACAAAAAATTTCAAATAATAAATAATTTCAAATTAACAAAAAACAAACATAAATTTAATTAAAGAGTCAAGATGCTTACTACAATTGTGATACCAAGCGAAGGATTGTGAGAATTATAGAGTGATACTTGCAACAAAAAATAAACACAATCAAATAATAATAAATAAACACAAAATAACAACAATACTAAAAGTTTATGTGAATCAGCTTGAGCTTGACCCTTGAAAGGGTTCAAGATATATATATATATATATATATATATATATATATATTTTGATAAGCTGCTATGATATTGAAACTCAAGAAACAAAACAAACAGGCCGGGTAATTTTTTTTACGAACAGACTCGATGACAGCAGGAAGATTACCCTTATTAAAATGCAAAAAATGACTAGAAAGTAAAGTAAACTTGGTAGTAGCATGAGCTACTGCATTACAACTTCTCCTAACCCAAACGAAATTGCAACTAGAAAAGGAACGAGCAAGATTGCGGATATTATTGATGGTGATATTAATAGACCAGTCAGGGGGGAGGTTAGGGGATGCTAGAGGGTCAAAACAAGCCTTGGCATCTCTTCAAAACAGACAAGCTTCCATTGCTCTTTGATTGCAAGCTCCACTGCCCAGAAAATGGCAGAAGCTTCAGCTTGGATAGGAGAACAAACTTTGACATATTTGGACTAGGCTTTAACAACATCACTTCTATGGTCTCAAGCCACAGCTACCAAAGCTGCCAAGATATTATATTTATAATGATATCAACGAGATACTTGGGATTTGCTATACAAGGCAATATTCTGTAATGAATGAGAAATATTTGAATTTCAAAATAGAGCATTGTCAGCCTAAGTTTTTTTTTAGAAACATTCTCAGCCTAAGTTAAAGGCAATAGTTGTGGGTTCTAGTTAGCTCAACTAGTAAAGTCTATGATAGTTGAATAAGAGATCTGGGGTTCAATCCACGCCTATACTAAAAATCGATTGATGTCTTGGTCTGATGATAAAGAGCTATCATTAGGAGTGGACGCCATAGGTTGAAACTTTCTCAAAAAAAAAAAAAAAAAGTTAAAGGAATAGTTAATATGCCAAAGTTATGGACATCAATTACATGATATTTGAAAATATAGTATTCCTAGCCTAAGTCATAGGTTGATTATATGTTATTAAATAAAAACAATCAAATTCATATATAGTGACGATTACAATTTATTATGGTAAATATCAAATATAACTTACAATACTTGTAGTCTTAACCATAATGAAATTGAAAGAAACTCAAATAAAGGATTTATTAATCTAAATTTTGAATTATAATAATTGTGGGGATATTGGGCCCAGAAGTTCTTTATCTGTTTATATATTGGACCT
This sequence comes from Notholithocarpus densiflorus, assembly GCA_030021035.2. Taxonomy (NCBI): domain Eukaryota; kingdom Viridiplantae; phylum Streptophyta; class Magnoliopsida; order Fagales; family Fagaceae; genus Notholithocarpus; species Notholithocarpus densiflorus. The sequence goes on along the minus strand of JARYZH020000009.1, from coordinate 599,329 downwards.
GTGGCCCAATCCGAGGACGAGGGTTTGTCTGAGGAAGAGATATCTTTGTCAGAAGAGACTGCGATAGTAAGTAGAGAGATCAATCTTGGTCATAACAACTCAAGGGGGTGGGCCGAGGATAAGCACATCCTCGGCTAACCAATACCGAGGTCCGAAGGGGTAGTTTGTTGACCAAGGTAATGTTCCAGGAAGTTCTGTTGGTGTGGATAAGCATTGCAGAGACATCAGATAGGGAGGAATCCTAAATATCTAAGGAGAAAGCTGCTACCAATACATTAAATGCTTCACACCTAACTCCCTAGCCGCATTAATGTGGAGAAGACCCTTGAACAGTGCTGCATTGGCTACCCCAACGCACAGAGGGCCTGAGAGGGTGTCCGATGGGACATGCACTCAAGTATTGACTTGGATGATCAACAAGTGCAGGGCCAAGATCATCTAAAAAGAACTATATAATGGGAAGGACTCTCCATGAAGAGGAGATCGAAAAATCAGAAGAGAAACAATGTAGCAATCTAGAACCAGATCTGTAACCATATTTAAGAGCATTATATAAGAATCAGTCTCCTCAGACTTTGCCGAGGACATTTTTTCTTCAGTTTGAACTTGTCTATTTTCATTCTTTTGTCACCAGCCTACTTCACTTGTTGTTTGATTAACTAAATTCCAGTCTTCTAACCCATTTCTCTACAAATTCATTGTTGTGGGCTTTTTGGGCCTAAGTCCATTCATACTTTGGGCTAGGAACTCAAAATAGGTCCCTACAATTGGCGCCGTCTGTGGGAAAGTACTAGTGTTATAGTGAATCCAACTTGCAACGATGGTAGGTTTAGGTTCACACCAGGCAGAATCTATGGGGTCTCAACACCAAGATCACTTTCGTGATCTTGAAAGGAGAAGGGACCAGGAGGGAAGCGTACATACTACCCATACCACTAAGAGCCAATCTTGGGGTAAAAGCCACGTCTCTCGCGAGGAGAATGACATAGCCATGCAGAAGGAGATTGATCACCTGAAAAGAAGCTTGCGCCATGAACGGCGAAAGCGAGCTCCACTAAATTCTAACTTCTCTTCTGATGGTGAAAAGGATGGCAGCTATAGGCGCAGATCAAGGACTCCTCCTAGCGAGTCTTTCTCATACGATGAGGACTATCATCATGAGCGTGATAATGCCTTAAAATGTATACTTGTTATATGGTTATGTGGGCGTTATCTCCTTATTACTATGTTTAATTTGTATAATTAAGCCATGATTTGCATTAGTCCCTATTATTTATCTTTACATAATTTCTTGAATAAGATGCTATTCATTATGTGTAATTTTCTATTTTCAGGAAATCATGTGAGAAATATGAGTTTATAGGAATTTGTGAGAGAATGGAGGCCAAACTAGAATTAAAGTGGAGCTAAAGGACCATGCTTAAATGTCAAAGGAGGTGCAGCTGAAGTGCTAGGATCGACTGCCATGATTGGAAACTTCAAATAAGGAAAGAAATCAAAGAGGCAGAATCTGAAAAGGAAAAATCTGATTTGAGCACTGATAAGTATTTTGGGCGTATCTCTCTCCTCAAAAATCCAATTGATACAAGGCTGGATGGGTTGGAACTGTGACTTAAATATCTACAACTTTTCAGTTTTGAGTTTTTCGAAATTCTCAATTTTTGAAGGCCGAAATTAACTCACAAGTTACTGCTGTAAACCTGGACGGAAATTAAAATAGTATAAGTTTTATTTTTCTTTGGACACTTAGACATTAGGGTTTTGAAGGGAGGCTGGTAGAACGAATTTTGGAGAGAAAACCTTGTATTTTTCTTTCTCTAATGGCAGCCTAAACTCTTTGCTAGGGCTAGGGGTTATGTTTCTTCTATACGGTATGAATATTCAATGTGATTCTTTCTAGGATTTTATCAATAACATATTTGATTGTTCAATTAGATTTCTTTTGATGTATTAGTTCTTCCATGCATTCAATAAGTTCAATCATGCTTTTCTTATTGTTTAGATGAATTTCTAATAGTTTCAAATAGAAATCAGGTTTTAAAGTGAATGAGTTTTTCTGAAAACTTTTCTAACCGCATTATCAATCGAGGTTATCATGCGTTCCTAAATTCTCTCAGTTCAACCGAATCATAAGTGTTTAATTGTATAAGAACAATCAATTATGAAATAGATATTTCCTTAGATCACAAAGAATTTCATATCGATATAGGGAAACACCCCGATGCCCTGGTATTTACATTATTGATTTTAATCGGTTTATTATTATTATTTTTGTTAACAATCACCAAGCAAAAGTACTTTTCTTCTTCACCTAAATTGTTATTTAATTATATTGTCTTTGAATTTACCCTGCTCCTTGTGGTTCGACCTAGGTACTCCGAGAATTATATTGCTACGATCTCCTGCACTTGGGAGTGAGCAAGCATAGCGCAGAAACAGAAATTGGTCCTCGGTAGGCCTAGGAAACGGCGCTATGAGTAAAGCCCTCAACCGAATTTCCAGGTTACCTTTCACGCGTTGGATTGAGGGAGGGAGACTTCCTCGGCAGTTTGCATAGCCCACATTCACCATGTACAGTGGTAGAACAGACCCTATGGAGCATGATAGCCACTTCAATCAAAGGATGGCTATACACTCCAAGAATGAGACCTTGATGTGCAAGGTATTTCCGTCTAGTTTGGGACCTGTGGCGATGAGGTGGTTTGATGGTCTGAGGGCAGGTTCCATTGATTCCTTCAAGAAACTCACTCAAGCGTTTGGATCCCGCTTTATTACGTGCAACAGGGTTCTTCGGCCTTTAGCTTCCTTGTTGTCTTTGTCCATGAGAGAAGGAGAAACCCTGAAAACATATTCGGACAAATATTAGGAGATAGAGGGTGATTTTGACGAGATAGAGGGAGATAGATGTTCAACGAGATAAAGGGTGATTTTGACGATGTGGCCATCAGCACTTTCAAGCTCGGCCTACCTACTGAGCATGGCTTAAGGAAGTCTTTGACTGGGAAACTTGTTACCAGTATATGTCAGCTCATGGATCAGATTGACAAGTATAAAAGGGTTGAAGAGGACTAGTAGCAAGACAAAGGAAAGGGCAAGGTTATCCCTCAGGAGAGGAGGGATTTCAGATCGGACTGTTACAATAATAACAGACCCCGGAGGGATTTCGCTGGGCAATCTGAGTCCACAGCTCCTCAAATGGTTAATACTGTATTCTGAGAATCGATGCATCAAGTTTTGGAGCAGATTAAGAATGAACCCTACTTCAAATGGCCGAACAAGATGAGTGGAGACCGCTTGAGACGCAATCAGAGCCTTCATTGCCAATACCACCAAGAGCGGGGGCACACTACCGAGGACTGCAGAACTTTATGGAATCACCTGGAGCAACTAGTAAGGGAAGGAAGGTTGCAACATCTTTTATACCGTCCCAACGGGCAAGAAGACCAATCAAGGTCAAGAGCTCAGGGGAATGCTTCTTCAAGGCCCCCGTTAGGTACAATCAATATCATTTTCGCTGCACCTGGGAGAACAGGTTCTCAGCCATCTAGGGTAATGTCTGTAGCTCGGCTTCTAGCCGAGGACACTGATTCTAAGTCGAAGAGGGCTAAAGTACAGGTTCGACCGGCGCTCAGTTTTTCGGATGAAGACAAGGTAGGAACCATCCAACCACACGATGATGCTTTGGAGATAACCCTTAGAATAGGAGGGTATGATGTGAAGAGAGTAATGGTAGACCAGGGAAGTGGCGCAAAGATTATGTATCCCGATTTGTACAAGGGGCTGAACTTAAAGCCCGAGGACCTGACAGCCTATGATTCACCTTTGGTGAGCTTTGATGGGAAGGTTGTCATTCCAAAAGGTCAGATTAGGTTGCCCATGCAGGCAAGCTCAGAAGTGGTTGAAGTGGACTTCATTGTAGTGGAGGCCTATTCTCCATACACGGCCATAGTGGCCAGACCCTAGCTTCACACCCTGGGGGCTGTTTCTTTGACCCTACATCAGAAGGTGAAGTATCCGTCTGGGGACTGGATTGAGGAGCTAGTAGGAAACCAGTCCATGGCTAGGCAGTGCCTCGTGTCCGCAATTTTGCATCAGCTTGTAGCTGAGTCCTCGGCTTCTGTTGAGGGTGGCTTGTAGCAATCAAAGTCTCCGACAATACCTGTGGTTGGGCAAGCCGGGGATGCAGAATGTGAGAATTTGGAGAGATTTACTGTAGGGATAACCCGGAGAAGTTTTTTCAGGTTAGGGCTTAACTATCGCCTCGGGAAAAGGAAGATTTGGTGGAGTTTCTTTAAAGGAACGTTGATGCGTTCGCTTGGAATGCTTATGAAGCTCCGGGGGTGGATCTGAGCTTCATTTTCCATCATTTGAACGTTAACACATCTGTCACCCCCAAGAAACAACCACCTCGGCGCTTATCTAAGGATCATTCTGACGCCGTCAAAGACGAGGTGATGAAGCTTAAGCAGGCCGGGGCTATTTAAGAGGTGTTCTACCCTGAATGGCTGGCTAATACAGTGGTGGTAAAGAAAAAGAGTGGGAACTGGCGTGTATGTGTAGATTTTACGGATTTGAACAAAGCCTGTCCAAAAGACTCCTTCCCTATGCCTCAGATTGATCAACTAATGGATGCAACTGTAGGCCATCCTCGGATGAGCTTTTTGGATGTCTTTCAAAGGTACCATCAGATACCTTTAGCCTTGGACGATCAAGAGAGGACAGCTTTTCTCACCCCTATTGGGAATTACCATTACAAGGTGATGCCCTTTGGTTTAAAGAATGTAGGGGCTACCTAATTGAGGATGATGACCAGGATGTTCGAGCCAAAATTAGGGAAAAACGTTGAGGTCTATATAGATGACATGGTGGTCAAGAGCAAGTTGGAATCTGAGCACGTTAATGACCTCAGGAATATTTTTGAGATCTTGAGGAGGCACAAGCTGCGACTTAATGCTTCCAAATGTTCATTTGGTGTCGGATCAGGGAAGTTCTTGGGCTACATGGTCAGACACCGCGGAATAGTCAACCTTGATCAAATCAAGGCAATCAACAACCTGCAACCACCTCGGAATCCCAAAGAGGTCCAGAGGCTAACTGGGATGACTGTTGCTCTAAACCGATTCATTTCTCGATCAGCAGACAGATGTAGGCCTTTCTTTCAGTTGTTGAACAAATGGAAAGGATTTGAATAGACCGAAGAGTGTGTCCTGGCTTTTCAGCAGCTGAAAGAGTACCTTTCTCGACCACCCATTATGTCCAGGCCCGAAGTGGACGAGGTTCTATTTGCTTACATTGCAGTGGCCTCCCACGCAGTAAGTTTGGTGCTAATCCGAGTCGACAACAATGTGCAGAGGCTAGTCTATTATGTGAGCAAGTCACTACATGAAGCCGAGGTCCGATACTTACCACTTAAGAAGGCCATTCTGGCAGTGGTGCATGGTACGCATAAGCTCCCCTATTATTTCCAATCACACACGGTTGTTGTCTTGACTCAGCTCCCGCTCAGGTCTCTACTTCAGAGCGCTAACTACATAGGGAGAATTGCAAAATGGGGCACGATCCTAGGGGCTTTTGATATCAAATATATGTCTCGCACCTCTGTCAAGGGTCAGGTCCTCGCCGACCTGATGGCTGAGTTTGCCGAGACCCCATCATAAGATAGATTAGAGGAGCAAAACATGAATGGAAAATCGGTTGGTGTAATCTCCTTGCAAGAGCCTCTGTCCTGGAAGGTCTACGTTGATGGTGCAGCTAACCACAGAGGATTTGAGGTAGGGCTAGTTCTGGTATCCACAGAGAAGATCACAATTGAGAAATCATTGAGATTGGGATTCTCGGCTACAAACAATGAGGCCGAGTACGAAGTCCTGTTGGTAGGAATGACCATGGTTCAGAAAATGGGTGGAAAAACAGTGGAGATATTCTCTGATTCAAGGTTGGTTGTAGGCCAAGTCCAGGGAGAGTTGGAAGCAAGAGATCCTAGAATGTAGGAATATTTCAGCCAGGTTAGACACTTACGGTCTGAATTTGAGTCTTTTAGTTTATCACAAGTTCCTAGAAGTAGAAATACACATGCGGATTCTCTCGCCACGCTGACAACTTCCTCGGCACAAAGTTTACCTCGAGTGATCCTTGTGGAGGACTTGTGTAAACCCTCCGAGGTGGAAAGGAATGTGGTTCATGTTCACCAAATAAGGGTAGGGCCTAGTTGGATGGACCCTATTATGCTATTCCTTAAGGAAGATGTCCTTCCCGAGTATAGGTCCAAAGCTGACAAGGTACGGAGGAAGGCTCCTCGGTTTTAGCTGTCCGAGAACCAAAAGTTGTATAAAAGATCCTTTTCCGACCCATACATGCTATGCATACACCCCGAAGCAGTTGAGCTACTCCTAGAAGAGCTACATGAAGGGATTTGTGGGAGCCATACAGGGGGCAGGTCCTTGTTTCACAGAGCCCTCACACAAGGCTATTGGTGGCCAAATATGCAGAAGAAGGCACAAGAGTACGTGAAGAAGTGCGATCAACGCTAGAGATTTGTCCCAAACATTCATCAACCTAGAGGGGTCCTTAATCCTTTGACTAGTCCATGGCCTTTCGCTCAATGGGGCTTGGATATTGTAGGGCCTTTCCCTAAGGCGGTAGGAAATAAGAGATATTTATTGGTTGGTATTGATTACTTCACCAAATGGGTTCAAGTTGAACCGCTGGCAAATATCAGGGACGTGGATGCCAAAAGATTTGTTTGGAAGAACATTGTCATTCAATTTGGAATTCCTTATACCCTCATCTCGGACAATAGACTTCAGTTTGACAGCAAAGCCTTTAAGAGATACTGCTGCGACCTGGGAATAAAGAATAGATATTCCACCCCGGCTTACCTACAAGGGAATGGACAGGCCGAGACTGTAAATAAGGTCATAGTGGGTGGACTTAAGAAAAGGCTGTAAATAGGGTTTTACCCCATTGTTACCTTTATTAAATGTTAGATAAGATAGAAGTTGTAACAACACCAATATAAGAATCATAGAAATAAAGAAAATATGCACGACTTTCATTAATCAAAGCTTTCAAGCAAGGCAGATAGAGTACAAAATAAGCAACTTCCTTACAAACTTTGAGAATTGAAACAAAAGTTGCAAGTAAAAGAAAAAGAAGAAAAAGAAACAGACAAAACGAAAAGAAGAACTACACTAAGTCTACTTCTTTATTACAAGTTTTTCCTTCAGAGGGCCTCCAATGGGCTGGGCAGATGCAACTTCTGAGGCCTCAAGGCCCTTGCTCGCAGGATCAAATTTGGCAGGCAAGGGCAGAGAAGCCAGGACAATCTCCATTGTTTTAGATGCTTCTTTTTCCTTAGGAGGGTTCTGAGAGGTAGTTAAGGGCTTCATGGCATCAGGGGCCACCCCTTAATTGGTGTTCTTTTCTTTTTCGGTAGCCCCGGGCTGCTCAGCCTCCCCGGAGAGGTTGGCAGAGGAGGTTGTAACGTTGGTTGTGCTGTCCTTACTCACCTCTGTCACCTCGGGCTCAACATCAATCCTTGGTATAGAAGGAACAGACCGCCGGATGGCGGAGGGGTAGTAGACGTTCTCTGCTTTCCTAAGCACAGATGAAGCCTCAACCCCGGCCTGGTTGAGAGCTTCATACCATGTCTAGGAGCAGTAAGTCCTACATACCCCCGGGACCTCAGCCCTGAGGGCTTCCTCACTCTCTGCCATTCCGGCATCATACCCATCCTACTTGGCCTGATCCCGAGCCCTCTCTGCTTGAACCTTCGCCTTCTCAGCCTCCTCCAATTTCTTTTTAAGTGCGACGATTTGAGTTTTGGAGGCGGCCAGCAGCGTTATGAAGGAGCAACCTCTGGCTCTTGGCCAATTTTTCCATATTATCAAGAGCTGCTACTGCACTTTTTCTTTCTCTCTGCTCTTCCAGCAGTTGTTTCTTGAGCTCTTTATCGCTCTGCTCGGCCACATTGAACGCCTCCACGGCGGAGTTACGCCTTCCCTCCTCCTCCTTCATCTACCGATGGCAGTAGTTGGTAATCTCCTCTGCTTGGAAGGAGGCTTGAACGGCCTGCAGAAGAAAGAAAGGGGGTTTAGAAAAGGAAGGTAAGTAAACCAATTAAAGAAATGGAGAAAGAGAAGAATAAGTGGTCAAGTAGAAGACATACCATGGCGAGATATCTCTTGAGGCTGAGGAAAACCTCATGCCTTTTCATGGACCGCAGCTCGGCCATGTCCCTGGGGAGCAATAGAGCCTGCTCCACCGCATCGGCCACGTAGCCGGCCTTTCCTCCTTGGAAATTTCTAATGGGGGCATCAGCTAGCAGAGGGACCCCATCTAGCATCAGCGTGGGAAGCCAGGCTGAAGGCTCGGCCTGAATATCGCTTCTGCTCTCGGCACCCTTCTGCCCCACCTTAGCCTGCTTAGCCGCCCTCTGGGCCTCATCCTCTTGAGAGGGGTGAGTTTTGCTAGTATCCATCACCTCTTTGCCTTTGGGCTCCCTCTTCCTCTTCAGGTCGGCAGGTCCAAGATGGAGGGGCAAGGCAGGAGGGGGAGTGGGAGGCTTAGTCTAGGCTGCCTTCCTAAGTGCGTCCTTCCCAGGTTTGTGATAACGCCTTAAAATGTATACTTGTTATATATTTATGTGGGCGTTATCTCCTTATTACTATGCTTAATTAGTATAATTAAGCCATGATTTGCATTAGTCCCTATTATTTATTTTTACATAATTTCTTGAATAAGATGCTATTCATTGTGTGTAATTTTCTACTTTCAGGAAATCATGTGAGAAAGATGAGTTTACAGGAATTTGTGAGAGAATAGAGGCCAAAGGACCATGCTTAAATGTCTAAGGAGGTGCAGCTGGAGTGCTTGGATCGTCTACCATGATTGGAAGCTTCAAATAAGGAAAGAAATCAAAGAGGCAGAATCTGAAAAGGAAAAATCTGATTCGAGCACTGATCAGTATTTTGGGTGTATCTCTCTCCTCAAAATTTCAATTGACACAAGGCTAGATGGGTTGGAACCGTGACTTAAATATCTACAACTTTTCAGTTTTGAGTTTTTCGAAATTCTCAATTTTTGAAGGTCGAAATTAACTCACAAGTTACTGCTGTAAACCTGGACGGAAATTAAAATAGTAAAAGTTTTATTTTCTTTGGACACTTAGACATTAGGGTATTGAAGGGAGGCTGGTAGAACGAATTTTGGCAGAGAAAACCTTGTATTTTTCTTTCTTTAATGGCAACCTAAACTCTTTGCTAGGGCTAAGGGTTATGTTTCTTCTATACGATATGAATATTCAATGTGATTCTTTCTAGGATTTTATCAACGACATATTTGATTGTTCAATTAGATTTCTTTTGATGTATTAGTTCTTCCATGCTTTCAATAAGTTCAATCATGTTTTTCTTATTGTTCAGATGAATTTCTAATAGTTTCAAATAGAAATCATGTTTTAAGGTGAATGGGTTTTTTCTAAAAACTTTTCTAACCGCATTATCAATCTAAGTTATCATGCGTTCTTGAATTGTCTCAGTTCAACCGAATCATAAATATTTAATTGTATAAGAACAATCAATTATGAAATATATATTTTCTTAGATCACAAAGAATTTCATATCGATATAGGGAAACACCCCGATGTCCTAGTATTTACATTATTGATTTAAATCAGTTTTTATTATTATTCTTGGTAACAATCTCCAAGAAAAAGTATTTTTCTTCTTTACCCAAATTTTTGTTTAATTATATTGTCTTTGAATCTATCTTGCTCCTTGTGGTTCGACATCGGTACTCCGAGAATTATATTGCTACGATCTCTTGCACTTGGGAGTGAGCAAGCAATTTTGGCGCCGTTGTCGGGGAGCTGCTGCGTGTTCAAAGGCAATTTTTTGGAGCAAAGCATAGCTGGTGGAAATTCGTCTATTGGTAACTTCGTTCCATTTTTTTTCCCTTTTTTGTTTTTATTTTTCTGTTTGTTTTTATTTTATTTTATTTGATTGGCATTCATTGTTGCATGAGCATTTGGGTTAGAAACAAGAGAGGCAGATTAGAAAATTTTGAAACTTACCTTGGTAATCTTTTTGACACACCTTTGCCTTCACCTTCTTCATTAATCATGGGTGATGAAACACGTAATAATCATGAGGAGAATAGAAGAACTATGTATGAATTGTTGCATCCCACACAAAATTATGTTCCTTCATACATCATGTTTCCACCTAATGCACCACATGTAGAACTGAAACAAGGTTTATTAGCAATACTTCCTGACTTTAGGGGACAAGAAAATGAAAATCCTTATGTCCATGTTAGAGCTTTTGAAGAGGTAATTAGTAGTTTCTATGCACAAAATGTTATTGAGACTGCTAAGTTACGTTTCTTTCCTTTTTCTCTTAAGGATAAGGCAAGAAGTTGGCTTTACACCTTGAAACCTAGGTCTATAGGTAGTTGGGGGGAGATGGCCCAAGAGTTTTTTAAGAAACATTTTCCTCCCCACAAAGTCCAGCAAGTAAAAAGAAGGATAGCTAGTTTTGTCCAAGGAGAAAATGAGACCTTATACCAAGCCTGGGAAAGGTACAAAGATCTCTTCAAATTCTGCCCAACTCATGGGTATGAAGATTGGAGGTTGGTTAGCTATTTTTATGAAGGACTTACACCTAGGGACCGACAGTTTGTTCAACTCTCACGCGGAGGGGACTTTTTACAAAAAGAACCCGAAGATGCAATGGATTATCTTGATGAGATAGCTGAAAACTCTAACACATGGACTGGACCTAGCCCTATGGACTCCACTGATAGGACTAGACCTAACACTACCACTTCTAGTGGAAGTGTTTTCAAGTTGAGGGAAGATGATAACATGAGTGCAAAAATCAGCATGTTAACTAAAGAAATTGAGGCACTCAAAATGAAAGGAAGTAAGAATGTTAGTGCTATCTTTAGAGAGGTCCCAATAGAGGTGTGTAAAATCTGTCATGAGATAAACCATGCTACAAATGAATGTGCATCACTTTCATCATTCTTAAATGTGCCAAAAGAACAAGTACATGCATTTAATTCATATTGGCTAAATAATTCTTCATATTCTAACAATTATAACTCAAATATGCGAAACCATCCGTATTTGAGTTATAAAAGTGACAATGTGTTGAATCCTCCTACTCCAAGGAATTTTAATTCACCACATGCATCATCATCATCATCATCATCTAGAACTTCCTTGGAGGATGCACTTAGTACTTTCATTCAAAGGCAAAGTGAGCAAAATCAAAAGTTTGAATCCATGCTCACTAGGCTAGATGAAGAGGTAAGAGAGACCAAGAGTCATATAACTAGGTTTACAAATTCATTGAGTGGGATAGAGAGAGGGAAGCTTCCTTCCCAAACTCAACCCAATCCCATCAATCAAAATCTAAAAATTGGCTCTAAGGATAAACATGAGAAAGTAAAAGCTGTGACCATTTTGAGGAGTGGTAAAGAAATTAATAAAAGTTCTCCTTTAGTAACTAAGAAATCTAAGGAGACCCTAGTTGAAAAAGAGAAGGATGAAACTGAGTCACTTGAATTTGGTGAAATTAAACAATGCCCAATCCCTCCACCATTTCCACAAGCCTTAAAATTACCTAGGAAATTGGACACCGCATTTGAGATATTAGAGCATTTGCATCAAGTCAAGATAAATTTGCCATTATTGCATGTTATCAAGCAAGTGCCTGCATATGCCAAGGTAATTAAGGACCTATACACCATCAAGAGAAAGCATCAAGTGAAGAAGACTGCATTCCTAACAGAACAGGTAAGTGCAGTTATCCAACATAAGACCCCACCAAAGTATAAGGATCCAGGTTGTCCTACGATCTCTTGTACTATTGGAGATTACATCATGGAGCATGCATTGCTAAATCTTGGGGCAAGTGTTAATTTGATCCCTTTCAGTGTACATCAAAAACTTGGACTTGGTGAGTTGAAACCTACTTCAATAACTTTACAGTTGGCAAATTGCTCTGTAAGGGAACCGAAAGGGATTGTTGAGGATGTGTTGGTGAAAATTGAATAATTTTATTATCCTGTTGATTTTATTGTTCTAGATTACGAACCTGTTTTACATCCTAGTGTTCATACCCCTATTATTTTGGGTAGACCTTTTCTTGCCACAGCTAATGCTTTAATTAATTGCAGGAATGGAAGGATGCAACTCACTTTTGGTTCCATGACTTTGGAGCTAAACATATTTCATGTGGCTAAACAACCACATGAGGATGATGATTGTGCTTATGTGAACCTCATTGGGGCGGTGGTTCAAGAAGAGTTTAATAAGAATTGTTTTTCTGATCCTCTTGAAACTCTTCTTAATAATTTTGTTGGTTCTTATGATTTAGAATGTGATATTCATGTATCTGAAAATTTTTCTTTGTTGAATTCCTCACAGGTTTTGGAAGAACAACAGATGATGGCAATTAATAAAGGATGGAAGCCTTGCTTTAAGGAGCTACTAGAAAATGAAAAAAAGCTTGTGCATTCAAGTGAAGAGGCACCACAGCTGGAGCTTAAGCCGCTGCCCAGTGGTCTTAAATATGCATATTTGGGCCCAGGTAAGTTAAAACCTAGGTGGGATGGCCCTTTCATTGTAAGGGAAGTGTTTAACCATGGAGTTGTAGTAGTTAAGAACCCTAGAGATGGTAGGATTTTGAAAATAAATGGACAAAGGTTAAAACCATTCTTAGGGGGAGTTATACCTGAGGAGGAGACTATGTCACTGGAGATCCCTGCCTATTGGGATGCTACGTGAACTCTGAAAGAGCCTTATGAAGTTGTACCATATTTGTTTTAATTTTCTTTTCTTTATGTTTTTTTTTTTTTTTTTTTTTTTTTTTGCCTTTTGTTTTTGTTTTTGTTTTTGTTTTTTGTTTTTTGTTTTGTTATTATTTTTCTTTTGTGAGCTAACATTTGCAGGTGTGAAAGAAATTTTTTTTTTTTAAAAAAAAAACAATTTAAATGCTTAAGGTAACTTCTTCCCTTTATACTTGAATTTATTTTGGCTTTGATACATTGAGGACAATGCAATATTTTAGTTGGGGGGAGAGGTTTAAACTTTTTACTACACCTTGCATGATTTTTCTTTCTTTCTTTTCCAAAAAAAAAAAAAAACCTTGAATTTGAATGCAGAAGAGTTATAAGCTTTATTTTTTATATCATGTGATGGAATGAATAATGCTGAGTTGGTTATACTATTTGCTATATTAAGAATCTTTCATGAAGAGCACAATTGGAAACTTTTGAGCATAATAGCCAGGTTAGCGGACGGTTGGATGTTGGATATGCATGAATCATGAACAAGCTAGATATAAGCTGAAACTCAACCCATATAGAGAGTTCTTGAGCCTTACTTTTCTTTGTGAGAGTATATTTTTGTTTGAACTCTTAAATTTCTCTCATATGCTTCAATTTTTGTAAAAGATATCTATATTTTTTGGTTGACTACTGGAAACATTATGGGGAGATATACCATGATCCTACTTATTTTTGTCCTTAGGCATGCTGGTTTATGTGGAATTTTAGGAGATGAGAGCTTAAGGCCATCAATCTTTTGTCACCAGCTAAACAAATATTCAGCCTACCTTTACATTAACCATTGTCACCATCATTTGAGCCATGAGAAATACTTCTACAGTACCACAAAACATTTTTATTTATGAGTGTTCTCTTGGGGGTTCAAGTTTTGAGCAATTGATGTGTTTAGATACCACCATTGTCTCTCTTTTCTTCAAAAAATAAAAAAATTAAAAAAAAAATCAAAAAGAAGAAGGAAAAAAAAAACAAAAAAAAAAAAAAGAAAGAAAGAGGAGACATACATAATCAATCAATAAATCATTGGTATCTTATACATCTTTCATGTATTTCAGAAGGGTTATATGGTTGAGTAAATGTTATTTTGATTCAAGTTGGTTGTTATCGCTATGAGTTGGGTTTGCCTTGAATTTTCTGCATTTGATTCATATACCTCATATTTCAAAGAGAGCAGTTTGCCTTCATAAAATTATACTACCACTGAGCTTAAAGTCCTACTTGATCCTAAAGGTGCATGGCTGTTATGTGTTTGGGATAAAAACTAAGGATGAGAATGGTATTAACCTCATGTTTCCAGGAATTCAACATCCTTTCCAAGAGATCTTTTTCCGTTGTTTTAGCGGCTGTTTTTTATACACATGTGATATTCTTAAAACTTCTTCTTTCCTTTTTGTTCACATGTGATTTGAAGAGAGAAACCATTACTTCTATATGTGTTCTTTCAGGGTGTTGATGACTTAAGAGAGGTTTTGGAGTAGAGGCTCTAATCTAGATTATTCTTGGTCTATGCATGTTTGGAAAAGCCGGTTTGATTGGATGGGCTATGCACACACACACTCCAAAAGTGAAACTAGTGAAAACTTTTTAATATGATGAATAGTATCCCAACTCAAAATTGAAAGTTCATTTTTATGATATAATGATAAAGCAAACTAACATTTGCTGCAGGAATTTTCAGAAAACCTTTGACTTTTGTGAGTAGAGTCACTACAAACCCTCACGAGAGTAAACACCTCCACTAGGGTGACCTAGGGGTTCAAAGACTTGCTGCACATGGGAAGTGCAGTTGTGTAGCCTACAAAAGTGGCTTGTATTTTAGTTTAAATTTTTCACTTTTAGTAGACATGGGTGCTTTGTGGATTGCTAGGGACTAGCAAGATTTAAGTTGGGGGGTGTGATAACGCCTTAAAATGTATACTTGTTATATATTTATATGGCCGTTATCTCCTTATTACTATGCTTAATTAGTATAATTAAGCCATGATTTGCATTAGTCCCTATTATTTATTTTTACATAATTTCTTGAATAAGATGCTATTCATTGTGTGTAATTTTCTACTTTCAGGAAATCATGTGAGAAAGATGAGTTTACAGGAATTTGTGAGAGAATGGAGGCCAAAGGACCATACTTAAATGTCTAAGGAGGTGCAGCTGGAGTGCTTGGATCATATACCATGATTGGAAGCTTCAAACAAGGAAAGAAATCAAAGAGGCAGAATCTGAAAAGGAAAAATCTGATTCGAGCACTGATCAGTATTTTGGGTGTATCTCTCTCCTCAAAAATTCAATTGATACAAGGCCAGATGGGTTGGAACCGTGACTTAAATATCTACAACTTTTCAGTTTTGAGTGTTTCGAAATTCTCAATTTTTGAAGGCCGAAATTAACTCACAAGTTACTGCTGTAAACCTGGATGGAAATTAAAATAGTAAAAGTTTTATTTTCTTTGGACACTTAGACATTAGGGTTTTCAAGGGAGGCTGGTAGAACGAATTTTGGCAGAGAAAACCTTGTATTTTTCTTTCTCTAATGGCAGCCTAAACTCTTTGCTAGGGCTAAGGGTTATGTTTCTTCTATACGGTATGAATATTCAATATGATTCTTTCTAGGATTTTATCAACAACATATTTGATTGTTCAATTAGATTTCTTTTGATGTATTAGTTCTTCCATACTTTCAATAAGTTCAATAATGTTTTTCTTATTGTTTAGATGAATTTCTAATAGTTTCAAATAGAAATCAGGTTTAAAGGTAAATGAGTTTTTCTAAAAACTTTTCTAACCGCATTATCAATCTAGATTATCATGCATTCTTGAATTGTCTCAGTTCAACCGAATCATAAGTATTTAATTGTATAAGAACAATCAATTATGAAATATATATTTTCTTAGATTACAAAGAATTTCATATCAATATAGGGAAACACCCCGATGTCCTAGTATTTACATTATTGATTTAAATCAGTTTTTATTATTATTCTTGGTAACAATCTCCAAGCAAAAGTATTTTTCTTCTTTACCCAAATTTTTGTTTAATTATATTGTCTTTGAATCTATCTTGCTCCTTGTGGTTTGACCTCGGTACTCCGAGAATTATATTACTACGATCTCCTGCACTTGGGAGTGAGCAAGCAGTTGGGACTCTATCAAATCCAACAGACTGGACTTTGGTTTGCGTTGAATCCCCATCTCGTCTATTAACGAACTGAATGGAGGGCCGAGATCACAAGTTGAAGTTTTTGGGGACCAAGCTCAGTTGAAGACCTCAAATTCGTCTTCAGAGTCAGGTACGTCAACTATTTCTTCCTCTTCGGTGCTGGCAAGACGAGAAGAAGTGGCTACTCCGGTGGCTTGTGATGGTGGCGAGGCTACCTTCAGTATGCCCTCAGGTATAGGATCAGCAGCGTATGTGCCTTCTGGAATAGGGCCGGAAAGAAGAAAATTTGGGGCTGTTACGCTGATTCGTTGCAGCCGAGGATCTCTAGCCTTGATGACACACTTAGGTGCCAAAAAGCTCTTGGAGATCTGGACGTAGTCCAAAATCAAATGAGCTGCTCTGAGTTGGCCGTCTGTGTGGACGAAGATCTCGGCCTTCAAGATCTTGTCCAAACTTGCTCGGTTTACAAGGTTGAAGTTGGGCGCAGCAGCACGTGGGTCTGCAAGGTCATCAACAAGGATAAAAGAATCATTCATTAGCAAAGTGCAAATCAAAGGAAATATTTGGGTAAACGAGAGTTAAGGAAAAAGAGAAGCGTATAACTTTAAAATTGAGAATTTAGACCTAGAACCCCACCTGGTTTCCCCTCCCTCGTCGAACAAGGGAGGCCATTGTGCCACTCCCCTGATAGGATCAGAAAATCCTTTTTCAGGCCTTTATTGGAGTCGGGAAGGCATTGGATGAGTCTAACTTCAGGGTACCTAGATTTCAGGTAGTACCCCTGTCTGGTTAGGTGGTGGAGGTTGTAAATCCAGTTTACATCGTGATGGGTAAGGCCTAAACCCATTCTCTCATTTAGGACGTCAACACAACCTAGGATCCTAAACATGTTGGGAGCACACTGGGTGGGAGCTAAGCTATGGGCTCTAAGGTAATCCCTAGTGACCGTGCTCATAGTGATTCTCATCCCCCCTTCTATGAAAGCGATCATTGGGATTACCACTTCTCCCTCCCGCCTAGCTTCAAACCACTGCCCTTCCTTACAGTACCTCATACCTACCCTAGGAGGGATCCTGTATCGAGCCTTAAAGTTCTCCATTCCCTCCTCAGACTCCACCAAACTCTTGAATCTACCCATTTTTGGAAAGGGGTGGAGAAACTAAGAAGATTGAGAAAGGGAATTGGAGATGAAGAGGAAAAAACGCAAAGAGAAGAAGAGCATATAGAAAAATAAAGAGTAAAAGTTCGAGAAGACTTACAGAAAGAATAAAGGGGTCCTCGGAAAGGCCTTTGGTATTTGTAAAGGGCTCAAGTGAGTTGGAAAGGTGAGCAGGTTCAAGGTATGTGCGCTGGAACGGTATGAATGCTAAAGTGAGAGGAGAGGTTGATTTGAGGGGTATGTATATCAAAGAGAGAGCTACAGAGCGGGAAAGTTCCCACCCAAGTCCTAGCAAAGTCCTCAGCTATTAGATTTGCATTGTACCGTAGAACGTGAGGGACATGAGGCTGTCAAAATTTAATGAGGGGCGCATCTCGTAAGCAAAAGCGTCAGGAGCGTGTCACGAGTAGTTAAAAAGGCGTTTGTGCAAGCAAGAGTGATGTGTGATAGGCACGGACTAACTAAGGTGACATCGAAATCCTCCTTTCTTGCAAAGAAGCCAGAAAGAAGAATCCCGAGGGGCTATTGTGGGGATATTGGGCCCAAAAGTTCTTTATCTGTTTATATATTGGGCCTGTGGCCCAATCTGAGGATGAGGGTTTGTCTGAGGAAGAGATATCTTTGTCAGAAGAGACTGCGATAGTAAGTAGAAAGATCAGTC
The DNA here is from genome assembly GCA_030021035.2 of Notholithocarpus densiflorus. NCBI lineage: Eukaryota > Viridiplantae > Streptophyta > Magnoliopsida > Fagales > Fagaceae > Notholithocarpus > Notholithocarpus densiflorus. The sequence continues at coordinate 581,501 of JARYZH020000009.1, read as the reverse complement.
TTGGTCATAACAGCTCAAGGGGGTGGGCCGAGGATAAGCACATCCTTGGCTAACCCATGGCAAGGTCTGAAGGGGTAGTCTGTCGACCAAGGTAACGTTCCAGGAAGTTCTGTTAGTGTGGATAAGCATTGTAGAGACATCAGACAGGGAGGAATTCTAAATATCTAAGGAGAAAGCTGCTACCACCACATTAAATGCTCCACACCTAACTCCCTAGCCGCATTAATGTGGAGAAGACCCCTGAACAGTGCTACATTGGCTACCCCAACGCACAAAGGGCCTGAAAGGGTTTCCGATGAGACAGACACTCAAGTATTGGCTTGGATGATCAACAAGTGTAGGGCCAAGATCGTCTAAAGAGAACTATATAATGGGAAGGACTCTCTATGAAGAGGAGATAGAAAAATCAAAGAGAAACATTGTAGCAATCTAGAACCAAATCTGTAACCATATTTAAGAGCATTATATAAGAATCAGTCTCCTCGGACTTTGCCGAGGACATTTTTTCTTCAGTTTGAACTTGTCTATTTTCATTCTTTTGTCACCAGCCTACTTCACTTGTTGTTTGATTAACTAAAACCCAGTCTTCTAACCCATTTCTCTACAAATTCATTGTTGTGGGCTTTTTGGGCCTAAGTCCATTCATACTTTGGGCTAGGAACTCAAAATAGGTCCCCACAATAATAATAACGACGACAACAACAACAACAACAACAATAATCATAATCATATCCATAACCATAACCATAATTATAATCATAATCATAATCATGATCATACAAAAAAATATTAACTCTAATATAACAATACATAATATTTTCAATGTGTTAGCTTATAATATTTACAAAGAATATATTTATACAATAAATTATTTTCCAACCAATAAGCACCATAAAAAGACTTGTCTTTTGATATCAAAAGAACTTTATTTAAATTAAAACAATCACAAATGTAGGATTTACTTTACTAAATAATAATAATAACATACATGTAAGTATGTAACAATAACTATAATATAATTGACGAGTCATATTTACATTAATTTTAATATATAATAACAAAAATATTATGCAATATTTTATTATTAAGTTTCCTATAAATTGATAATAACAAAATAAAGAACGAATTAATAATTCAATTCATAGAGTTTCGAAAAAAACTTACTATCATAGTTTATTTTGCTAAATGAAATGTACAACTTACCATGTTTGTGGTTTAATAACAATAAAATGATAGGAAACATAATAATAATAATAATAATAATAATAAAGTTATTATTATTTATTATATAATATCATTACTATAACAATTGATATTTTTAAGGACAAAGTTTAGCTACAAAATTAATTGTAGCCTGAGGCTACAACCTTACTCAATAAAATAAATATTACTACGTATTTTAAAAATCTAACCGTTGAATTGTATGTTCTTTACACCTTTAATACATATGTCAAATTTTGTGTTAATTTGTCATTATTTACTATATGATCTATAAGCTTATATTTTATGCATAATTTTAAACTACAAAAACTTGCAATTTAAACAATTTATTGATGACATAGCTACTGATCTTTAATTTTCTAGAAATTTTGCAAGTATAGAGAATATAAGAAGAAGATGTAATCCAATTGTGAATTTGTCAAAATTCACTTCCAATAATAATATATTGAGTAAGGTTGTGGTTTTAGGCTACAACCAATTTTGTAACTAAACTTTGTCTTATTTTTAATACTCACATTTAGATAAAATTTTAGTTTCTATAACTGAAAGTTAATAAAGCAAAGAAGAAACTCATATTAAACCAAAACTTACAATCCTAAGTTGTGCAGAATAGAGGAAAGAAGAAGAGTGATGCAACAAAGAACAAGCAAAAAAGAGTGAAATAATTTGAGGAATGATTGTTAAAAATTAGTGTGAGGAGATGAAAAAATAGATGCTGCCTTTTATAATGGTAAGGAGAAATAAAATGACGATGAAAAAATGGATGCTGCCTTTTATAATGGTGAGGAGAAATAAAAAGACAAAAAAAATGACTGTAGCTTGAATAAAGTAACAATGTAGAGAGCACTGTTAACTTGTTTTTGCAATGAAATGAAGTTACGAGACGATAAGCGAGTGAACCTCTGTTCTACATGGAGTGTGAGTTTTCGGCGCTAGAGAAGACAAGGGAAGAAATGGCGAAACTACAGAGAAGCACGAAGAAGGTTAAAGAGGACCACTCCACGGGTTTCCCAACGGCCATAGCAGGTGGCCAAGCGAGTGAACCTCTGTCCTACAAGGCAAAACTCATGGGTGAAATCCCTGGGGCGTTTGCCCAAGCATTTAGGGTCCTCTCCGACACTAAGAATGAAGCACATTCCGATGATAAAGCCGAGGATCTTGTGGAAGGGGAGGTTGCTATCAAGCTCTCTAGAGAGACGAAGCTGCATATCAGGGAACGATGGGCTCACTCGCTCATTATTAAGGTTCATGGAAGGACTGTTGGTTTTCACTTTTTGCACTCCAGAATCATGCAACTATGGAAACCCGCAGGCAGACTAGATTGTATTGATTTGGGGGAAGATTTTTTCTTGATAAAGTTTGGGTTGATTGAATATTATGATAAGGTTTTGAAAGGGGGGCCGTGGTTTATAGGTGAGCACTACTTGACCATTCGAGCATGGGAACCTTATTTCAAACCAAATGCCACTACTTGCTCCAAAGTGGCTGTTTGGGCACGTCTACCACTACTCCCTATTGAGTTTTATGATATGGGTGTGTTGAAAGATATAGGGAATGCTATTGGCCCAGTGTTACGGATTGATGCTACTATAGCTTCGGGGACCCGAGGGAGATACGCGAGGATTTGTGTTCAAGTTGACCTCGCAAAACCATTGGTGAGGAGGGTCTTCATCAGATGTTTTGGGCAAGAAGTATTGTATGAGGGTATAAGCTCCCTTTGTTTTGCCTGCGGAAGGTTGGGACATCGAAGAGAAACATGTCCGTACCTTATCAAGGAGGCAACGAAGGTTCAGGTGGTGAGCCAGGAGCCCGGGAAAAGTGTGGATGACGTGGACAAACCCCAAGGTTCAACGCTAAAGGGAGTGGGTAGCGAAAAGGATGACTATAGGCCTTGGATGCTAGTGGAAAGAAGGAAACAAGGCACGAGGCAGAGTACAGCCTGCCCAAATCACTCAAAAACTAGCATAAGCCAAGCTAGGGCATTTAATGTGAAGGACATGGGCCATCACCTTCGGTCCCGTCCATCAGTTGTGCCACCAACTAGCACTCCTAGCGCCTCACCCGAGGGTAAGCGAAAGTCAATGGGATTGGACGCCACAAGCTCTGCCAGCCTGCCCTTACCTCTAAAGCAGGACCATTTCATATCCTACACTCCTCTCTCAAGTTTATAGCCTGTTTGGGAGTTTAAAAAAGGAGGGAGAGTAGAGTAAAAAGAGGGAGAGTAATTCAATTACTTTATTTGAAAGTTTTTTAAGGAATGAGGGGAAGGGATTTGGAGGGGTTTGGAGGGATTTGAACTCCTTCCAATCCCTCATTTTTAATTCCCCCAAATTGGAGAGATTTGGAGGGAGAGTGGAGCATAAAAATGTTTGACCAAATGAATTATCAAATTTACCCTTACCATATTAACAAAATTACAAATGAAAAGACTAATTATTCCCCTCCTCCTTACTTAATTTTAAAAACATCCAAACAAGGTGGATGATAACCATTCCTCTCTACTCTCCTCTCCACTACTCTCCTTCCCTCTACTCCCCTCTACTCTCCTCTCTCTCAAAACTTCCAAACATAGCATTAACCTTCGTCAGGCAGTGGAGAATCAGGTTGCTGAGTTTTATTACTGCGTGATGGATCATGTAACTGCCATAAGAACCTTGCGGTTATCTGTGGGCTGGATCAAACCGCAGCCTTTGTGGTCCAAACTAAACACTGATTGGTCTGTGCTTGGTAGCCCAGGTCTCGCAGGTGGAGGAGGCTTAATTAGGAATTGTCACGGGGAGTGGCTTAGTGGCTTTGCAAGATCTATTGGCTTTACCACAAGCCTTGCTGCAGAATGTTGGGCTTTAAGGGACGGATTAATGCTGTGCCTAAGACTTGGACTTAATGCAGTGGAAGTGGAAGTGGATGCATCTTACATTGTTTCCTTACTAGCTAACGCAACAGTAACTAACAGTGAGATTTCTTCCCTTGTTGATGATTGCAGGGACATGCTGAAGAAAATTCCTCATTCTCGGGTTAAGCATTGCTACAGGGAAGGTAACAAGTGTGCTGACAGATTAGCAAAGTTAGGAACTGAAATGGAGGAGAGTTTTGTTATCTTTGATACCCCTCCCCTTGTTATTGTCTCTCTTTTAATTCTGGACAAACTGGGCTCGACCCAGGAGCGTATTTGTAATGAAGTGGCCTTGCCCACTTAAGTTTTAATCTAATATCCAGTTTACCAAAAAAAAAAAAAAAAAAAAAGAAATTACGAGACGATTTCTGCAATGAAATGAATTATAGAAAGGATGAATAATTTTTACTTTTATAGTGATGAAATGAAATTACAATGACATATCTGGCACAAATTTTTTTTCACACACACCAAACTGTTTCGGTCAAAAAGAACCACTGACAACTATTTTTTTTTTCCCTCCTATTTCAGCCAAAAAAAAAAAAAATTTCTCTCCAAACAATTTAATTGTCACAATTCAACTTTTTTTTCTCTCTCCTCCAATTTCGGCAATGAAATTGCCACAATTCAACTTTTTTTTCTCCCTTTCTCCTCTATTTTGGCAATGAGATTGCCATAATTAAACTTTTTTTTCCTCTCCTTTATTACGGCAATGACATTGCCACAATTCAATTTTATTTTTCTCTCTCCTCTCTCCCCCTACTTCGGCAATGACATTACCATAATTCAACTTTTTTTTTTCTCTCTCCTTATTTTGGTCAGATCAATTTCGGTCAAGTCAATTGGACAGCACAAAAATTGGGTAGATATTTCAGCAAGGTATTGCCGAAATCACTTATTCTCTCTCTTCCCTTCCGTCACATCATTTCTCTCTCCTCTCTCTTACTTTTCTCACAATTTCGATATACCATTGTTGAAATTCACATCTCTTCTCACTACACATAACACAAATAAACTTGAATTTACACAATATTTAGCCAAAAGAGTCGAGTGGCCAGGCAGGGAAAAAATTATGAAATTACCTTCAGCTTGCAAAATGAGAATTTATGGTCCAACAAAGTCTGCTGCTCAAAATGCAGTAACTTCACCAAGCTAAAAAAGAGAGTAATACAAGGGTGCACTTTATCACAATACACAGCGGGACATTGTTGTCTTGAAAGTTGAAACACTGCCATGATCAGAGTCCAATCTGAATTCTACAAAATTTCAATCTGTAAATGTGCATATAGCAAATGAGAATTATTCACAAAGCCCCAAGATCCAACTTAACAAACAATCTTTAACATTGATCCGCTAAAGAAACACTTGATACAATTAAAAAATTTCTACTAAGTATGACTAATTTGTCATGACTACTTCTACAAAGTATACTGTTAAAAAAAGTTCTACTGGTTTGTCTCAGTAGAGTTTCATCATCATGGTATCTTCCATCACACCTGAGGATTGATCTTGCTGAGTTTGTATCGGCTGCATTTCCAATTTCTTCTCCTTGAGAATTACCCGCCTAGGCATTACATCTAGCAGAAAGCTTCCACCATTCCATACAGATGCAGAAACACTTGGTATTTGGAAAATCACATGCAATTAATATGACAGGATGGGGACTGTAAGTGCCATGGTTGCTACAGTAAACAAGGCTTGGCACACAATGTACATGAATAAGCAATTTTGATCCCCTAGCAAACCAATTAAGCGCCACCAAGTTAGTAGACAGGAGAGTGGGACAAAAAACTTTTTTCTTTTTTCTTTTTTTTTGGAGGGGTGGGGGGTTGTAATTGGGAGGCAAAATTCTATCCAAAAAAATTAAATAACAGAAAATTAATTTTATGGCCAGTTATAATCGCACAACAGATGTAAATGTGCAGTGAGACACCTGTAAGAAATGACTTCAGGATCTCTTAACAGCCTTTGTTGACCCAGGACATTAACACTGAGAAAATGGAGAGCCAACCATAGGGTATAAGCAACTAATTGAACCAAAAAAAAGCCATGTTCAATGGTAAGTTTTGCCCTCCACATATGGCCAAGAAGCTCTGCAAGAAGTTCCTTCCGGGTGCATGGCTGCAGCCATGGTTGCTGGATACTTTACCTGAAAAAAAAAAAGTATTGCATTTGGTACAATTAATGCCCATGCTAATGTTCACTGCAGTAACATAGAAACGAGCCAAAAAATTGGACAAGTGAATAATTTCCCAATTGAGGCGCAGGCTACAGAGTGCCCTAGGAGTACTTGCTCACCTCAGAAAATGAGAAGCAAACCATAGTGGTTTGACCAAGAAGATTATATACGCATAGTAGCAAACATCCTGAGACACAAGAACAATTATGTCACTTCCTCATTTTTTTTTCATCTTAGGTTACTCCAACAATGAAATATACATATAACAATGTAAAATGATCACGTGTCATGGTCTCTAGAAACTTTGGATCAATGGGGGAAAGTTAAAATTAAAGTGGAAAAACTAATGTAAAATTCCCTCAAGATTTCAATGGGATGCATTAACGAAATATATAAAAATAGAAATAGGAAAAAAAAATTTTGACTTATCAAAAAAAAGAAATAGGAAATTTTTGACATACCAAAGTCTCATTCACACAGAACTTACCAAAATCTCATTCACAGCCCTCACAAATTACCATTCTTTACTTCCATCAGAAGTTAAGAAACAATACAAATAATGGCGAAAGAAAGAAACAAGTTTTAACAGTGCATGTTTTTGTCAAATGTTTTGCCAAGAAGTCTTTCCTCAGCACCTCACCACTGCAATCTGTTGATTGCACACAAATATATGACATCACTGTGACTGATTCTAGTCCAGTCCCCAATTGGTTCCAACCCTCCAAATTCATACAAATATCTAACAGAAATGACACAAAGGCCTATGATTAGTAACAACATAACCAAAAACAATTAAGTGGCTACCAGAACTCAATACCCCACTGCCTAAAAACCCAATTAAGCTTTATAAATCAAGAAATAAATGAACTCATGCAATTATGGAATATAAATAAATTCTCAATATTGTAAAGCTTACCAAAAGATAGTAATGCCATTTCTTGAACTGATAGTATATCCACTGAAGAGGAACAAAAGTCACATAGAACAAGCAATATTCATAGGGAAAATCTTGGGGTCCTAACATAGAAATATTAACCAAAAAAATATAACATAAACAAATGGTGTATGTAATGCTTTCTATTAATCAAAACAACAATTACACATATAATGTTACCTTATTTAACTCTTCTATCCATCCACTTTCCATCCCCCACCATTTTCTATCCCTCCAATTTTCCATCTCCCAACCAAACAAAGCCTAAGTAGGAAGCACCATTTGAATTTTGAGCTAGAGCTCATTGGCATCATTTGCATATGTTTTAGAGCCCCCAAAAGATGAGTCACCTAGACATTAAAACACAAATCACAGTAAGAAAAGCCCATAGGTTCATGATAGGCCTCCAATATGCCCTTATGTCAGATAAAGAATGGGGAATTGTATACATAGGGGGTATACTTGGTTGGAAAGAAAGGTAACACTTCTCCCCCACAGAAATCACCAATAGTCTCCACAAGAACACAAACCATCTTTAAAATGGTGGAATCTATTGACATCTCTCACGATAATCTCCCTTGAGACAATTTTACAGATGAACTTGAATGCGGCATGGCAATCCACACAGATTCGAAGATTCTTCTTCACCCTAATTGGAGTTCCTGGTGGAGTAGCAATCAAACCAAAAGCCACTGCAAGCCTTTCACTATGGTGGAATAAAAGTTGCTCCTTTTCACTATGTTCTAGATCATGGAGGTCAATCTCTACCATGGGAACATAGCCAGCTTTATTCATAAGGTCAGCCAGCTCATCAAGCTTGGCATATATTTCCTTGCTTCTATAATGGCTTCTATCTCCCACAATAAAGGTGTATACCTTGTCTTTGACCTCAATCCAACTCATTCCAGGTTCCTTCTTCACATTGCTATCTTTCATAAGCCTTCTTACCTTTGCAACATTTTCCCACATGCCAGCTGATGCATAAATGTTTGCAAGAAGAATATGGGTACCGGATTTCTCTGGTTCAAGAGTTAGAAGCATCTTAGCAGCATGTTGGCCAAGATGAACATTTTTATGGATTCTTGCTGCTCCAAGAAGTGCACCCCAAACTGAACCATTAGCTTGAAATGGCATCGTGTTCATTAGTTCCATTGCTTCATTTAATTTTCCAGCACGGGCAAGGAGATCAATCATACAAGCATAATGCTCTTGCATTGGTTCAATACCAAACAACTCTTCCATTGAATTGAAATATTGTCTGGCTTCAGTTACCAGACCTGCATGATTGCATGCACAAAGGACACTAACTAAAGTTATGTGATTGGGGGGGACACCATCATGAAGCATCTGATTAAACAGTTGGAGGGCCTGTTTCCCATGCCCATGTTGTGCAAGTCCCCCAATCATTGCAGACCAAGAAACTATTCCTCTCTCAGGTATCTCAGAGAAAGCACGGTCTGCATCATCAATGCTTCCACATTTTGCATACATGTTGACTAGGGAATTCCCGGCAAAGACATCAGACATGAATCCGAACTTCAGAACATGGACATGTATCTGTTTTCCTTGTTCATATGCTGATAAATTTGCACAGGCATTCAGAAGGGAACTGCAAACAAATGGATCTGGCTTGATTCCCCTATCTTGCATTTGCAAATAGAGCTTTAGTGCTTCCTCTCCTTGACCATATTGAGCATAAGCTGTGATCATGGATGTGAAACCCACCAGATCTCCAATTGGGCATTCTTCAAAAATTCTTGCAGCATTTTCAGCATGGCTACATTTTCCGTATGTATCAAGAATGCTGTTTACAACGTAATTGTCAGAATGAAAACCTGATTTTACAGAAAGTGCATGAACTTGTTTACAAATATTGATATACTGCAAACTAGCAGTAGATTTTAGGACTGTGGATAACGTAGTCTGGTTGAATCCAATTCCCTCCTTGAACATCTCAGTGAAAAGGGATACAGCCTCCATGTCTTCTCCATTGTGTGAATGTCCAGAGATAACAGCATTCCATGCAATCAAGTCCTTTTTTGGCATCAAATAAAAAACCATCCTCGCTTCACCCATCATATCACACTTTGAGTACATATCTATCAGTCCTACACCCACAAACGAATCTGATTCTATATCCATCATTATCAATCTAGAGTGCAACTGTCTACCCAATGCCTTGAGCCCCAAGCCAGCACAAGCTTTAAGAGCACTAGATAAGGTAAACATATTTGGACATATTTCTGACCTTTTCATTTGCGCAAACAAGTTTAAAGCCCAACCATGGTACTCATGAAGAACACAGCCAGCAATAACAGCATTCCAGGAAACAATGTCAGGTCTTGTTATTTCCTCAAAAACAGCAATTGCATCATCAATATCTCCTACTTTTGCATACATATCAACAAGTGCATTTGCTGAGAATGGATCAGAATCATACCCAAGCTTTATCAAATACCCATGGGTTTTCTTTCCTTGACTATCATCCCCCAAACCTGAGCATGCATTCAGTATACTGGACAAACTAAACTCATTAGGTCTAATTCCATTCAAAATCATTTCCTGAAACAAATCCACTGCTTCTCCACAGAAATCACCCTGCACATAACAAGAAAACAACGCATTCCACGATACAACATTCCGCTCAGGAATTGTGTCAAACAGTCTCCTCGAACTCCCAAACTTCCCACATTTTGCATACATAACAACCAAAGTATTCGCAACAAACACATCGGACTCAAACCCTGTCACAACTGCAATGCCATGAACCTGCTTTCCCAGCTCCAAATCCTTTGTCATCGAGCACGCCTTAAGAACACTAGGAAACGTAAACTGATTGCACTTAACACCCAACAAATGCATCTCATGAAAGGCGAAAAGGGCTTCCTCACCGAGCCCATTTTGTGCATACCCAGATATCAAAGCAGACCAAGAAACCAAATCCGGTTCAGAACTTTCCTCAACCAGCTTCCGTGCATACCCGAAACACCGACACTTTGAGTACAGACTAATCAAATGATTCCGAAAACTGGGGTCCTCAGATAATCCAAATCTGATCATGTGAGCATGGACTTCCATACCTGAAGTCACAGACTTGGAAGCAGTGCATTGTGAGAGGAGCTTAGAGTAAGATATAGAGGTGGGGGGTGTGAAGATTTTTGCATGGAAAGAGCTTAAAATAGCTGTTGTGGTTTGTGGGTCTCCGCTAAATTTAGCGTAGGTTTGGATAAGTTTAGCAGAAAGGAGAAAATGGGTTGGTAGGTAAAGTGGTTGGAGAAGAGGTTTTTGGAGGGAAATGAGGCCCCAAAGTTTCATGGTCCATTTGATCATTGAGTACAGCTTCAAGAAATAAAGAGAAAAGTGATATAATTCATGATTTAACTAAGTTCCCAACCCAAGTCATTGTTGATTTGCTTCCAACATAATCTTGGGATGGAGAGCATCGCGTAGAACAGGAACACTCACTCTGGGAACTGGATGTACAGTACACGGCTAGAGAATGAAGACGTTGAGCGCAGAGTTTTTTTTTTTTTTTTTTTAATTTAAAGGCCACGTGACATATCCGGTATCAAAAATAGCCTATTCCGGCGAATTTCGGCCGGTATTGAAATTTGACCTCTGGATAAATGCATAAAATTAAGGGTAATAGTTTGGATGTGTTTAAATTTTACACCTTAAAATTTTAAATTTTTAAATTTTTTTTTTAAAGTTTGGAAGTATTTGGATTTTACTCCTTGACGTTTCAGAATTTGGATATTACTCCCTAAAGTTTGGGGATGTTTGGTGTAAAATCTAAACACCCCCTAACTTTAGAGAGTAAAATTCAAACATCTCTAAAATTTAGAGTATAAAATTCAAATTTTGAAACGTTAGGGTGTAAATCTGAACATCCCCAAATTTTATGGGGTAAAATTCAAATTCTAAAATTTCATGATGTAAAATCCAAACGCCTTCAAATTTTAGTATCGTAAATTATTGAAATTTATCCTAAAATTTGATTTAAACCCAGCCATGGCATTGGGCATTGGCACTGGCAGGTGACCATTACTTGGCTGTAGCCTAAACAGTTAACACATCCACCCCATCACACCTTCTTGGCTTCTTCTCTGCACTCCTTCATTTCTTCTTTTTATGCCCATTTGTCTTCCAGTTTTTTCATTGTGCTTTGCATTTGTAATTGTGCTTTATTATTTTTGACTTTTGTATTCCATTTTTTTGGTTTTGTGAGCTACTCCACCTCCACGTGACTACAATGGGAACTCGGAAAGGAGAGTTAAAATTTCTCATGCTTTCCCCCTCAAATTTGGTCAGCTCTTCATCAATGTGTCTTAATTGCTCTCCAAAACTCACACCCATGTATCTCGGTTAACTGGCATAACGATATTCACCTCTATGAAGTATGAATGACTCCACTTCCTTATTGGGCTCCGTAGTTCTGTCCAACCCAGCTCCTCCTCTCAATCTACTTGGGTTAAACCAAATAGGGATGTAATTAAGATTAATGTCGACGCTGCAGTGGGAGTTAATCACTCGGTTGCTGCTGTTGTGGCCAGAAACTGGAGAGGGGAACTGGTTTTTGTGTGCTCTACAAAAGTGGAAATCATCCTCCCTCTTCAAGTAGAGGTTGAAGCGATAAGATTGGCGACCTGCATGTCAATTGATAAAGGTTTTGACTCGGTTGTTTTGGAAGGAGACTCGCTTATTTGCTACCAGGCTCTTTACTTTTCAGATTCTAGTGTACCGTGGAGAATCAGGACTATTGTTCAAGATATTTCTCTTAAGGTCTCTCATTTCCGGGATTTATCTTTTAGCTGGGTCTCCAGAGTTGCAAATGCTGCAGCTCATTATTTTGCAGAGTGGTCTTTGAATTGTAATTTTGTGGGGGCGGTTGGTATTGGTTGGTGTCCTTCCTGTTTGGAGATTGCTCTTGTTAAGGACTCTATTCCTTTATAGTTTGTCTGTTTGGTGCTAATAAAATTTTCTATTCATAAAATAAAAAATAAATAAATAAATAAAAAAGGCTCCATAGCTAGTTGCCCTACCTCACCTTCATCGATCACCTCCCCTGTCCCTTGCTGACCCTCATTCGTCGTCCAATCCTCACCATCCATGGGATCTTGGTTCTCATCACCCTCAACTGAGACAACAACTCATCTAGGCTACTTTGTGTGTTGGGTTAAGATAGATTGACCCTCATTTGTTCGTTGAGGCACCAACAAATCGCCGAGACACTAACAAATCGCCAAATAACTAATATGCAGCGGAAAATAAATTAACACAGTGATTTGTTGACAAATGGGAAAAACCTCTTGCAAGGCAAAAACCTCTACCGGGTAAATTTAAGGTCACTACTCCCAAGAATCCACTTATCAATAATCAAGCGGTTACAAGTATGAGGAATTTTACCACTACCCTGGCCTATCCCAAAATACTAACTTACAGTTGAACATTTGTTCCAATACCCAATTGAACTTAATCTTGTAGCAAACTTCTTTCCTTTGTTGCACAAATCTCCAATCTATGACTAACTCCTTTGCACAGATCCCAGTATGTAACTAACTCCAGCAACTTGATTGATTGTTGTTGGCTGCAAAGTTTTTCACTTCATAAACGATGAAAATCATGAAGCACTTGGTTACAGAACCTTAAGGCATACAAAACACAGTAGCATCTTACAGAGTGTATGGACTGAATTTTAGATCTGAAAATTTTGAAATCGTAAATCTCAATAGATCGAGCTTGTGTTGAACTTCTCTATTAAACTTCGATAGCAGCATCTGTCGAACTTTTGTCGAGATTTAATGAAACAATTTTTTTTCATTTGTTTCTTGGATTAACCTTCATGTCTTTAATGATACCACTTGATATATTTGAACAACATATTGCTTGATATATTAAACTCAATTTAGATCTACCCAATTACAAGTAAAATGCACTTTATCAAAGGATTAGCCAATTACATAGAAAATATTACCCTAACATTGTGAACAAAGCATGAAGCCAAGGCCCGTACTGTTAAGTATGTTTTGGTTATAATTAATTTATTGATATTGTTGTTTTGCCACTCCACTCCACTTTATAAAGACCTACTTTAAGACTTCCTACACCTACCTTTTATTATAATTCAATGGATCTTTTTATATATATAGATAGATAGATAAAGGTTTGATGGACTTGAACCATCTCTTGTTGCGATATTTCATTCTCAAAAATGTTCAAGATTTCCATTGCTACAACTCTCGTTCATTTTAATGGTATTGTAAACCCTATCCAGCTTGGATCAACAGTGTCTAATTTCTACCTAGATATGTAAAGTCTTCATTTTATATGTTCAATGCTTTGGGTTGGCAACCCAATGCAAGATTTAGCACACTTTCTTTCCCCTAGTCAAGGATCAAGTACTAAGCTTGTATTCGTGACGCTCGAGAGGCCATTTGTACTCTGGGCAATATACTTGTACCTTTTTTTTATTGATTGAGTCACACTTTGGCCTTGACTTCCTCCCCCTTTTCCTCTTCTACAAAGATTTTAAAAGGATGAAGGAGTTAATAATACAACAATTTAAGTTACAAAATTGGAACAACGGGTCATATTATTGACCAAAAAGTTAACAATATTCACCAAAAAAAAAATTTAAAATAACAATTATATGATAGTATGCTGTATGCATAATCCTAATAAGAAAATGAATTCAAAAGTAGGGATGGTAAAATTAATCTGACCCACGGGTACTCGACCCGTGTAACATTAGGGGTGGGTTTGGGTTTTTATTATCCAACCCGAACCGATTATATTTATATTTAAATTACTAAAATGCCCTAACTATATATATAACCCTAACTATATATATAACCCTAACTATTTCCAAACCCTAAACCTAATTAATCTCATTCTCATTTCAGCCACCTCTCTCAAGCTCTCACTCTCACTCTCTCTGTCGTGGGCCACACCCTCACACTCACTCCCTCAGTCAGCTGCCGACCACACCTTACAGGTTCACCGTTCTTGGCTTCTCATTCTCCACATTTTTTTTTGGGTTTGCTACCTGGTTTCCTAAGACCTCTACATGTATATTCTTATCTAAGACCTCTGCTTTGTTAACTTCGATATTGTCGTTGGGCAAAAAACATTTTTGTTAGATATTTGTGATTGTCCAATTAATAGATTATCGTTTTAATGCTGCTAGAATTTGTAAATAAGTTGTCCAAAATCGCTTGAAAATGGGTATGATACCAGTTGGGTGTGTGTATTTGCCATGTACAGATGGGTGGCCGACGGCGTGTGGGATTGGTTTAACATAAAATTGATTTTTTTTAATAGATTGGGCTACGATTTAGGGGCTTTTAGATTGGACCCTGAGGTGGCATGGCTAAGCGAGGCCTGAAGGGCCCATAGAGGCAGGTTTGGGGGTTAAAAAAAAACTCGTTTAGTTAACGGGGAAACCCACCCCAAACCCAATCTGTTGTCATTCCTATTCAAAAGAGTTTGATATATCTAATGATGATGGCTTGACTAGACCAATTAACTTGGGTTGAATCCCTCTTGATTGCATTAACAATAGCCTTTTGAATTCCTTTTTTTTTTTTTCTTTTTTTTTTTTCAATTGTCTTTTGACATAAACAATGGCCAAACAGTTCTTTAAGTACTCCCAAATTTTCATCTAGGTTCTGACGAATCATTTTCCATATCATTAGACATTAGTTCAAGAAATTAGGCAACTATTAGACTTGGCACGTTTACATTAAAAAAAAAAAAAAAAGACTTGGCAATGGCACGTTTACCATATGAATTGTTTTTTGATTGGACTTTTGGCCTTTGGGCCACTAGATATGTCATGTCATGATTCAATAATAATTGATGGTATGTAATGGAAATCTTTTTTATTTAAGGGTTTGGATTAGGTCCAGTGTCCAGTGATATTGGATCTGTTGAGATTGTGACATATGTCCATTTTTGGACACATGTCACCATCCCAACGGATCCAGTACACTAGAAGCACTGGACCCAAACTGCCCCCTTTATTTAACTGCTAAAGCCCTTGCATATTTTTTTTTTCTTTCTTAATATTTTTAATGTTAGATAATTATACTATAAAAGTTTTATTTTTATTTTTAAAAAAAAAAGAAAAAAAAGAAAAAAAGAGAATTAAACCAAGCAAGTGCCAAAGGCCTTGCATGCATTCCAAAATCATACAATTTATATATATATATATAAAACATAAATCATACAAACTTTAAAGCCAAAACTTCTGTTGATTCTCGGATTTTTCACCGACAATTCTTAATTTATTAATAAGTTTCATTAAAGTAAAACCTTAGCTACCGTTCACGTGCTGAATCTACCAAGTCTCCTTTTCTTTTCGAATACAATTCCATAGTATTTAGCTTTATCCCATTCCAAAAAACACCTTTGAGACCCAACTAAAAAATCTCTCTCTCTCTCTCTTGCTTCTACTTTAGGTTCACCCAACAACCAAAGCAACAAAAAAAGAAAAAGTTCAGTTTATTCATTTTTGTAAGGTATTCCTACCAATTCATGGCAGACAATGGGTTATGCTTTTCTCCATCTATTTTGTGCCTACAACATCAACTTATTTAGTTTTTTTTTTAATATTAAAAGTGTGCTAAAATATACTTATATTTTAAAAAAATAAATTTTTAAAAAAAAATAAATTTTTAAAAAACTGTATATAAAAACTAAAAACTAGCAAAAAAATCAAAAGGCAAACGGACACACATACATGATTAATCCCAAGGCAAATTGTTTGATCCAAAAGTGAAGGGGAAGCCATTAGCTGGCTGGAGTTAGATATAAATTAAACATGGATGGCCTATGCAGCGGAAGGTCAGCGTGTGAAGTAGGCCTCATCAGAAAGCATCAAAAGATTTTGAGAATTTGTACAACACGCATTGAGGAAGAAGTTGACTACTACTACATATGGAGTGGAGTATTAATTGGTGAGAATTGGAAGTAAATATTGGATTACAATTTGCAACAAAGTTTGGCCCCATTAAACTTTCAACGAAACCCTTCCATTTATTTCATTATTTCCCCCATTATGCACCAAATTAAGCTTGCCAAAATGTTGATCATAATAAACATATACAAAGCTTCACGGCAGGTGCAAACTAAACTCCCATTCCTTCTTTGGAATTGTATTTATTCTTCATACTACATGATAACTTGGCGTGAAGAATTATTCATATGGCTGCAGCATTTATGTCTTGAATCTTGATCTACCATCCAACAGATCCAAAGAAACTGGCACAGAAAATAATAAATTTATAAAATAAAATAAAAATGTTAACACTGGTATACAAACATCCAATATCATAATAATAATGGGAAAAATCAACATCAAGCCAGGTCATAAAATGTCAAGCTTATAGAATAAAAAAATCATTAAAATGCATGACACAATACTAATACATCAATGATTTTTGTACAGTTTCTGTTTCAATAAAATCTTCTTGATTTTCATAAACAAATAAAAAAACATCAATGATTGTCCACCATACTTTCAAGACCGACCAACAATATTAAAAATATGCACGAAAAACCTAAACAAACTATGGCATTACGTTTTTGTCATTTTGTATGCTTGGAATGATTGGTACCTTACCTTACCTTCACTTTTGTGCTAATATCTTAGTCCACAACAGTTTAAATTCTAACTAATCATAGAATTAATAAACTTTTCATCACTAACATAGCATCTTCTAAGATTAGAGTAATGCTACATATCCAATAAAATAAATAAATAAATAAAAACACAAAAAATAATGCTACATATAAAATTTAAAAAAAAAAATACAATATTTTTAGTGATTCTTATATGAGCTTAGTAATAGGTTCCATTTAGCTCAACTAGTAAAGTCTCTTATGGTTGTACAAGAGATTTAGGGTTTAATCTCCGCCTACACCAAAAATTGATTAGTGTCTTGGTCTGATGATAAGTTGAAATTCTCTTAAGATGATCTTAATACTAATATTAGTATTTATTTACCTGTCAATAATAACTTTTCATCTCTACAGTTTTGTGCAAGACTTATTGTTAAGATTATCGTATTTTTAGTTTCGTACACACCAGCTATTTCTCAACCAACAATATAGCATCTGTTATCAACAAAAGAATAAATAAATAAAAACATTATAGCACCTAAATTATAGGGTTTTTTTTTCTCGATTTTTTCCTCTTAGGATATAAATGAGACAAGAAGATCATCTATTTTAATTTTCAACCCAAACATCAATAGGAAATTTAGAATTCTGAGGGAAAATTTATTAACTTTTCGATGCCAACTGAGATCAAACACATTCTGGGTTCCATACTTCTATCAAGAGATTCATGAAGCCCCAGGAAAGAAAAAGTTTTCCAAATAAAAAACCTCAGACTAATAATTCTTTTGAAACCCTTTAAAGATATTCAGCTATATATCCCAGAAAAGAAAAAGATTCAGAGAGCTAAATACCTGAGTGATCGAATGGCAACATGTTGAGTGAGAACATGAAAGAAGAAATTGGCTCCGTGGAGAAACAGAACGACTCCAGTACACCCTAGCACAAACAACTCCACCATCATCGATCTCCTTCTTCTTTTTGCTAATGTTTCAACCAAACAAGGCCTTATTATATATATATATCCACACGCAGAGAGAGAGACAGAGAGAGTGAAGAGTTTAGAGTTTTTTTTTTTTTTTTTTTTTGAAGAGGAAGTTTGTAGAGTTCTAAAGCCAAAGAAAGAAGTCTATATTATTGTTGTACTTAGAAAAGGGTGTCTTTATATTTATAATACTTTCAAGTTTCAACCCGATCAGAGGTTTATGGTTGGTTAGACTAATAACAAATGTGGGTTGGTGACGTCGTCATCCATATTCTATTCACAATTGTGATAAGTTTCACCCCTATCTTAAGCTCGCTTCAATATGTATTGGGTGTGAGCGAGGTTGACTTTGATTTTGAATTTGAACCGTTGGATCTCCTTCATAGTGCTGGAATTGTCTGCTTTGATGTGATGTATTGAATGGATTAGGTGGTGGGTGTATGGAGTTTGATGTGCCTTAGGTGTAGTGGATTTTAGAATGGCAGGTGAATTTTTTAGAGGTTTGAGTAGTAGAACAATGATAAGGACTAGTTATACATTAATAATAATAAATTATGTGACTCGGATCAAACCACACCGGCGACCGCCGCCTCGCTGACTGCTGTATCACATCAATAGTCACGTAAAATTTCATAATTTTTATCACAGCTTGCAACGTGGTAAGTAGTGAGTTGTAAAGGTGTGAACTCATCATTTTACATTCATCATTTATAATTTGTCATGATAAAAGTTGTAGAATTTTATGTGTCTCTAACACTCTTTTTTTATTCTGAGTGTGAACAAATTTTACTGAATTTTTGGAGTGGGCTAATGTCAATGTCATTGTGGTTTTTGTGTGTGCTCATAAATGGATTTCATTCTCTGGCCAATTGAAATTTGATGCATTGCAAGGCATGTTGAGTGTTGACAACCACTTTCCACCACCACTTAAGCCTCTGAAAAGGGATAGGATATTGTTTGGTGCTTGTGTGCGTTCCAGACAAGGAAGGAGTTAGAATTTCTATTGAGGGAGGGGGGTCCAGGTATGAAACAATTTTTTTTTTTTTTTTTTTAATTTATGAAGATCCAAATTAGCATTGTGCAAGCCAGAACTTAACTAAAGATTACGTAGGAATCACAATTAATTTATATTATAAGGTGATGACAATCCACAGGGAGATTTGATTAAAAACAACAAACATTTACGTAAAAATTACGTAAAATAAGATATATTATTTGATTCACTGGATGATATTACAAAGTTTCTCTCAAGAACAAGAACTACTGGAATGTTACAAGAATCCTCACTCTTTCTCTCCACAATTCTTTCTTTAGTGTTATTTGGTCCCCTTTTATTTGTGTCTCTTCCGTTTTGCCCTTATCTTCCCTTATATTTACTCTTCTTACTTCTTTAGAATGTGCTGTCCCTATACAACTGGATAACTTTTTGTCCCATCGGACTCATCCTTTCTTATTTTCATCATGAATGGAGACTTTTGGGGCTTCTTTTACTGCTTAGGTCCGTCCTCCAGCATTAAATGTGACTATGCCAAGCAGGAGATCCTCATTAATGCGGAGTTTACTGTCGAATCATCAGAAAGCTCCCTTGGACAATCTCATACCTTCTAGAATTATTCATTGGGAGATCAAAAGGTGATCTATCTCTATTAGCTCGGTATGGATATTGATTTCGAATATAGTCCTCGGTGAGATCATCCTCGGATTTTGGGTAGCGCTATACTCGGTCCATGGTCCGAGGTTTGGTTCATTTGGGGTGGCTTAGTCTTAAAGTGAGCCAAGCTTCAGTGGGCTTATCTTTATCCATGGCCCAATTTTACTTGGGCTTGGGCTCCTTAAAATCATGCTCCTATAATATTTATATATATATATATATATATTTATTTATACACAATATCAAAAATGAAAAAAACGCAAAATATTTATTTCTTAATAGTTAATACACTACCATGTAATTATCTATGAAAATGAAATTTGGCATCTTTTAAATCTCGGAAAACATAGATGGTTAATTCCGTACTAAATGTCATAGCAATTTCCATTTTTATATAAAAAATCAAAGAGTATTAAAAATTTGTTTGCGACATTTTTGAGTGGACTGAAATGAAGGGAGAGAGCCCAAAAATTGGGTTTATAGAAAATGCAATAAAATGAGGAAGTCAAACCCAACATTCCAATATTTGTTAAATATAGGCTACGGTGCATTACAAGAACGAGCTCAAGGTGTTAGACAACAGAAAAATGGCAAAACATGCGAAATACATAAATCTGAAACTTTTCATCACATATTGAGAGAGGTGGTATCACTAGATTTTAAAGCTAAGCATTGGAATCCTAAACAAGTCCCTATGATTTGAAGGAAAAGCATTGCTTTAATATTTCAACACTTAATAGCATTATAAATTGCAGACCAAATGGCAAGAGCGGCCAAGTAGAGGAAAACACAATAAAATCACCATTAGCTTGCAAAATGGAAGAATTTATAGCCAACTAAGTCTGCTGCTCAAAATCCAGTAACTTCACCAACCTAAAAAAAAAGTAACACCTAGGTGCACTTTATAACAATACACAGCAGGACATTGTTGACTCGAAAATTGAAACACTGCCATGATCAGATTCCAATCTGAATTCTACAAAATTTCAAAATCTGCAGAGGTGCATATAGCAAATAAAATTATTCACAATACCTCAAGATCCAACTTTAACAAACAAATCATTAGCATTGATCTGCTAAAGAAACACGATGCTATTTAAAAACTTTCTACAAAGTATGACTAATTTTTTATAACTAGTGACTACTACAAAAATCACTTAATTTTCAGGACTGGCCTGTCCCAGTAGAATTATTCATCATTGTGGTATTTTTCGTCACACTGGAGGATTGGTCTTGCTGAGTTATTGGGTGCATTTCCAATTTCTTCTTCTCCTTAAGAATCACCTGCCTAGGCATTACCTCTAGCAGAAAGCTTCCACCATACCATACAGTAGCAGAAACCTTCAGTATTTGGAAAATCACATGCAATTTATATGACAAGAAGATGGGGACTGTAAGTGCCATGGTTGCTACAGTAAACAAGCCTTGGATCACAATGTACATGAGCAAGCGATTTTCATCCCCGAGCAAACTACTTAAGCGCCACCAAATATTGTTAGCTTTCTGTGCCTTTTTTGAGAGTTCCCTACCAAACCAAGAATTCAGTAGTTAGGAGATTGGGGACATAAATTAGGTGGTGGTGGAGGGGGCTGTTGGAACTGGGAGGCAAAATTCTATCCAACAAAATTAAATCATAGAAAATTAATTTTATAACCAGTAATAATCACACAACAGTTGATAAATGTGCAGTGAAACGCTTTAAGAGGGAGAAAGTTGACTACCTGTAAGAAGTCATGACTTCAGGATCTCTTAACAGCCTTTGTCGACGCAGGACATTGACAATGAGAAAATAAAGAGCCTGCCATAGGGTATAACCAACTAAAGGAACCAGAAAAAGCCATGTCCAAAGGTAAGAGCTACCCTCCACATATGGCCAAGAAGCTCTGTGAGAAGTTCCTTCAGGGTGCATGGCTGCAAAGGTTGCTGGGTCCCACCATCGAATGGTGAAGAAAACTATACCTGAAAAGGAAAAATATTTCATTTAGTATAAGAGAGCTTACTAATAATACACCACGAGGGATGTAATACATCATAAACCGGAGGCCTATCTTTTGGAGGAGCCCAGAACAGTAGTTGTAGTTGGGTTGTCTTTGGAGTATCAATCCCTGACTGCTGGATACTAGAGTTTCATATATTCACAATGTAAATTGATTCCTCAAAGGAGATGAGTTTCAGTCTTAATTTTTGGGATGAAAAAAAGAAGCGGGAAGGGGGGGGGGGGGGGGGGCGCTGGGAGTTTCTTTTTCCCCTTAATTTTCTGGTTGATATTGTGGCAGGAATGGACTTTAGGTTGGACTTGAGTAACCTATGATGCTGGAGTTGGTTGGGTGTGGGTTAAGATTTTAAAGCCTATTATCAGACAGGGATCTACATACAAAATCCTTTGAACTCTATAACTATCATTAGGGAAGATCTGTCTAACTATCTGCACAGGCATAGCTACTAATGTGACTAAATATACAGATTGATACTGCAAAATGACAAAACTAGAACAATCTTCAGCCCAAAAAGTGCACTACTTTTTCACCCTCCAAAGTAATATGTAAAGAATCACAGGTCTAAATGCTATCCATTATACTGTTTGAGACTTTAAGGCACCAGTCTGCTAAAGATATGAAACCAATGCAAATTTTTTGAAACCTAACTATAGTTATTCAACACAGTCGAATTACAGCAATCAATAACTCTAGGCATCATGATATTTGACATGGGTTTTTGACCAATAAAGTAAATATCAGGGTATCAATGACCAAACCTACTCGAAAGAACCCATACAAATCTACATTTTGCTAAAGGCAGTCAAAACTTAAGATGGCTGATGGCCTAACCTAGCATGAAACTCTTGCATGTTTAAAAAGGTTCAGTTCTACCGAATCAGAAAATGTATATGTAACAACCATACTAAAAAAATATGCAAGGATTCTAGAACCTTACAAGATTCTGATTAACATAATTAAACTTGAACCCACAACATCACCCTCTATTTTCCTTTTATAGAGAGAGGAGGTACCATATGAGTTAAAGCTCATTGGTAATTCAAGTTTAATTATGTCACATTTTATAATTTTTTTAGATACGATCAATAGTTCAATTCAGAAATTGACTAGTTTTTGACAAATTTCAATCATTCACTTTTAAACCTTATGTCTTTTCCTTCCCCCAGGAAATTATTAGACAATTGTTTAAAGGTACTTAACTGGACTCATTAGTCCAGATGGTACCTCCCCATGTACCAAGTGCATGGGGGAGCTGGAGGGCCCTAGTTCAAGCCACAGGGGGCTCGGCATGCTAGCATACATATCTCTAACCATTTCAAAAAAAAAAAAAAAAAAAATTAAAGGTACGTAATAAAGAAGGCCACCAAAAAAAATAAGGTCCAACTCACCAGGTAAAAGATGTATAAGGACACTAACAATTTTGTCAACAGAACTGAAAACCAAGCTACAGCGCCAAACAATTAATGCCCATGCTAATGGTCCCTGCAGTACCATAGAAATGAGCAAAGAAATTGGACAAGTGAATCATTTCCCCATAGAGGTGCAGAGAGCCCTAGGAGTACTTGCTCACCTCAGCAAATGAGAAGCAAACCATAAAAAGCTTTTCATTCCTTGGATACAAAAGAAGGTCGATCAAGAAGATTGTATTCGCATAGTAGCAAAAATCCTGAGACACAAGAACAATTATGTCACTTCCTCATTTTTCATCTTAGGTTACTCCAATAATGAAATATATATATATATATATATATATATATATATAACAATCTAAAATGATCATAAGTCATGGTCCCTAGAAACTTTGGATTAATGGGGGCAAAGTTAAAATTATAAAGTGGAAAACTAATGTAAAATAAACTCTCTCAAGTTCTCAATAGGATGCATTAACTAAATATATATATACCTAGTAATAAGAAAATTTTGCTGCACCAAAATCTCAGTCACACAGCTTTCACTAATTACCATTCATTTTCCTCTCCACTTTCTATCTTCTTATATGGTGTTCACTTCCATTTAGAAGTTAAGAAACAATCCAAATGATGGAAAAAGAATTTTTATTTTTATTTTTTTAAACTGCGAATCGAGAAGTCTTTCCTCAAGAGTCAGCAACCTCAACCCAAAAATCCTTTTTGGTGTAAAAGTCACTACTGCAATCTGTTGATTGCACACAAGTATATGACATCACTGTGAATGATTCTAGTCCAGTCCCCATTTAGTTCCAACCCCCCAAATTCACACAATAATAGAAATGACACATGAGCCTATGTTTAGTAACAACATAACCAAAAACACAAATTTGCCATCAGAATTCAATACCCCACTGCCTAAAAAACCAATTAAGCTTTATAAATCAATAAATAAATGAACTCAGGCAATTATGGAATATAACAAATTCTCAATATTGTAAAGCTTACCAAAAGATAGTAATGCCATTTCATGAACCGATAGTATATCCACCGGAGAGGAACAAAAATTACATAGAATAAGCAATACACATAGGGAATATCTTGGGGTCCTGACATAGAAATATCAACAAAAAGAGAATCACATAAGCAATTGGTGTATTTAAAGCTTTCTATGAATTAAAACAATTCTACTCACTCGCTCCCAATAGATAGCAAAACGCGCCAAAAGCAAGCACCCCCAAAAGATGTGTCACCTACACATCAAAACACAATTCACAGTAATATACTAAGATCCGATCCATATATTAATACATCCAATTAATTATTTAAAAAAAATTATAAAATAATAATAATGATAATAAAAAGCTTGAAAAACAAAAAGACCACCTTGTTAATGAACCTTTCGTGTTCCTCGGCTTGTTTTGCGATCTTAACGGCCTGTTTGGAGAGGATCTCCTTCGTCTGAACCGCTTGTTTCGACAACAACTCTTTTGTTTGAGCCACTTTCTACCAAAAAAAAAAAAAAAAACCAAACATACCCAGATCGTAAAAACGAATGAAATTCACAACCCAACATTCAAAGACAATAAATTTCACAGATTAAAAACCATAGAGTACCTTAGACCGGTCCACTATCTTCTGCTTCACCTTCTGAAACGAATCTTCATTCATGTACTCTATAGTCTCTTCGTTGCTCGACATTCTTTTGCTATCAGAGTGAGTATGAGAGATAGAGAAGTTGGTGCTCAGTGTTTATTTTATATGATAGAGACAGAAAACCTGTTGCAGATAAAACTTTAAAAGGTTCTTATAAACTCTGAGGTTAATTAATTAATACACTTCTATTTGTAGGTAAGGTTCTACACTAATTAGCAGTTTAGCTCTAGATTTTTGCTCTTTTGTGCATACGTGGCTACAGCCTAAAAAAAGGGTTTTTTTTTTTTTTTTTTTTTTGCGAATAAAAATACTTATTACTGGCTATGCTTAGAAGCTTCTTAAGAATAAATCAAATATAACCATATTTTATTCCCATGAATCTTATTAGATTCTTTACCAAACCAAACATAAAAAAATTTACATTTTTATGCATTTAGATTGTCAGACATCACATTTGAGAAATTTGAACACTGGGGCAATGTAGATTCCTAAATCAAACACACTCTTAAATTAATTAGAAGCCCAAAAGGTTGGAACTGTGCACGAGAATTTGATTTCTTTTTCTTTAAGTGCAATGCAAGTCATCATGCATCCCATCCTATCCTATGTCACTCAAGAGTGTGTGCAATCTCCAGGGTTTGATATAAATATAAATAAATAAATAGTGGAGGATTTGAAGTGGAAGAGATTTTTTTTTAATAAGTAGATACTAGATAGTAAAAGTGGAGAAGGTGAGAGATTAACATTAGATTATCACATACTTTATATAATAATAATAATTAAAAGAGGGATAAAACTTAAAAGTTCCCTTAGTAGTTGTTGTTTTTTTTTTTTTTTTTTGTGTAGAGAAAAAAGTTCTCTTAGGGTCTGTTTGGATATCTCTTATTACTGAAAACTGAAAACACTATAGCAAAATAATTTTTAAATGTATGAATAGTACTATACGACCCAGTTTTAAAGCAAAATTTGCTGAAATTCGTACTTACAGGTCCCGTAAACAGTGCACAGAACCCACAAAAAAAACGCAGCCGCCAGCACAGACGCAAACACATTACTATCCAAACTAACACTTAGGAAAAATATTTTATTCTGATTTGAGATGCTCCATCAAGGAATATTCCACACAACAAAGGGCGACGGGTTTATTAGAGATATGGGTTTGAAAATAATGGACCCGGACCAGGTCCACCATGAGGAAATATTTGAGAAGATAAAACGGTAAAATAATTAAAAGTTAAAATTTTTGATTTAATGATTGAGATTAAAAATAAGTTTTTAACTTTCACCATCAAAATGCTATTACATGCTCAATACGAAAACAATGGGGCAAAATAACATTATTGTATGAGATGTATCATTCATTCTCTCTGTTTTACTTTTGAGAACACACTTTTATAATAATGGAAAATTTGTCACTACTCTCACCACGCTCTAAGGTCTGAGCCTCTGAACAACAACAGTTTGGTGGCGCTTCTAAAAATTGAGAGTGGGCCATTGTTGAGGAACAAGTAGCAACAATAATTAAAATCCAAACATTACAAATCAAAATACATGTGTAAGTATTTGAATTTCCACATCATGCTTGGCATAGCATTGTTTGCTAATTCTTGTAAGTATTTCATCAATTTGCCTAAAGGAAGAGAGAGAAAAAAAACTATATTATAAAGAGTAGTGTTTAATCCTATTATAAGTAGCATTGGCATTGTTCATCCAAAAAAAAAAAAGTAGCATTGGCATTGGGGATTGTAAAAACCCTCTAAATTGTAAATTTATAGCATCAAAACCTTAAAAGTGTGAATTATCCGGAATTCTAATTGTAAAAAAATTTACAATTGTGCTACAATACCATCCTATAAATAAGATGGTACTGTAACAAGATGGTATTTTTTTAAAATAAAATATAAATAAGATGGTACTGTAACAAGATGGTATTTTTTTAAAATAAAATTTTATTGAATTTTGGGTTTTATTTGGGTATTGGATTATATTATTTTGTTGTGTGGATATATTATTTTAATGTGTTGTATAGTAAAATAAAAGTTTGAATGTTGGATGTGTTGTAAAATGGTATGGTATGATAAATAAAGTAACTTTTGAAATGATAAGATCATTTCTAAATACCAGATGCTAATGTTCTTAGCATGAATAATTTTTGAAGACAAAATTAATTGGAAGCATAGCATAGTGTATGGAATGAGTGCCACAGCCACCGTACGCATTTTGCATTATTAGGAACATGTTCTGATATTATGCGTTGTATTGTCAATTGTGTATCAATATATTTGTGGGGGAAAAAAACCTTTTTGTTTCAAAATTTTAGAGAGGGTTTGGATCGATAAAAACTGAGTTTTTAAACTCAATTTTCATCGTTCAAAACTTAAAAAATGTGGGGTAGACTGAATCATAGTTTGGTTGGATAAATAATGTAGGTTCCACTGAATTATAGTTTGTTTGGATAAGCCAAAACAAACTATAATTAAAATAATACTGACATCAAAGATGTGAAAAATACTATTTTAAAAGTCAAAACACTAAAATGGGCTCAACATAAAAAATGTTATATTTAAAAAATATATAACTCTTAGCTACAATAAACTGCTATTTCTAGTAGTTTACTATAACTGAAACTTTTATAAATACTAGTTTTGCAGTACGTGCAAGGCATGTGCTAGCCAGTAGAAAGATTACAATTAAGATTAGAAATCAAATTTATTTATAATTATTTAATTATTGAATTGCTTAGAAATTATACCATTAAATGTTTCAAAATATTTATATCTATTATCAAATCTATGAGTCAGCGGTAGATTATAAAGTAGGAATGGGACTTTCTCAAAAAAATTAAAAAATAAAAAAGTAGGAAACGGGAAACCTCTAGAACTGATGACGAAAATACCAAAAAGGGGTCCACTTCTTTTTAGCAGCAACAAAGTAATTTCAACATGACTAAATATGACTTTACCAAAAAAAGAAACATGACTACATATAACAAATTAAAACAAACCAGCAAGACTTTCTCAAAAAAAAAAAAAAAATAGCAAGAAGGAAAATAATAATCCACGTGCAAGATGAACCTATCTGGAGAAGCTACATCTAAATGAAATAAATATACTTTAATAAAAAAAATAAAAAAAGAAGATAAAATGAATGAGCTAAACCAAAACAAAATCTCCATCTTTGTTAAAACAGACCACCAAGACTTTCTCAAAAAAAAAAAAAAAAAGTAATAATCCACATGCAAGATAAACCCATGTGCAGAAGCTACATCTAAATGAGATAAATATACTTTCATAAAAAAAAAAAGTGCTAAACCAAAACAAAATCTCCATCTTTATTTTTCTCCAACCTTCTTCTTTTTCTTGTTTCTTCTCTTTCTCTCTCTCTTGTGATGGAAGCAGTTAACTCATGGGTCATGGCTGACTCCTTTTTTTTTTTCTTTGTTCTTATCTCTCACTATTTCTCTCCCTTGTCGTGTTGCTTCACTTTGTGTCTATCAGTAAAGTAGTTGTTTGTCAAACACCTCAAACAAAGAGACAAGACAAGAAAGGTAGAGCCAAAATGACGAAACTACCCACACTTTTTCACTCTTCTGATTTACGCTTTGTTTGTTTCAACATTAATATTTTCTGGAAAATGGTTCATTTTCCAATAAGCATTTTCTAGAAAACTATCTCATTTTTTGGTGTTTGGTAACAATCTTGAAAATGTGTTCGAGAATGTTTTATGGTGTTTGGTATGCATAAATTTTTTATAACATTTCATGTATAATTTAAAACATGTGTATTATGTAAATCAACTAATGTAATCAATATATATATATATATATATATATATATATATAAACCAAGAATGAATTTGGTTTTCATACTAAAATTTTGACAATAAATACAATAAAAAATAGTTGTTCAATTTTCATGATTTCTACCAATCATTTTACTTATATATATGAACAGTAATTCTCATAATTCAAAATAACCATAAGCTCCATTTTAAATAATTCAAAATGCCACATAGGCCAAATAGTTTAACCTACAAAATAATCTAGTACAAATAGTTTGATATATACCAAAATGCCAAATTGTCCAAATTGACACATCCAAATTCTAACAAAATGCACCTACATAATCAGAATTGGCTTGAATAGTTGTTAAAGAAGTTCAGCCATTGTCTACGAAGTTTGTCATTTTTCAACATTAATGTATAAGTATAACTTACACTTATTAGATATTTGACTAATGGGCAATTTAGTAATCTGCAATTACGAAGTGAATAGAGGTTAAACTTAAATGTCAAACACATGGGAAACTGACCTGGGGATGCATATATTCTTAACATGTATATGTGGTTGACTAAATCAACATTTTTGGAGGCCAGCCTATTGTTTGTCCTATGGACAGAAATATCTCAAATAGTATATGTAAGGACTAGATTTGAGTTCCTGGCCCAAAAGATGGATGGACTCAGGCTCAAAAAGCCCAAAACAACGAATTTATAGAGAGTGAGTTGGAAAACTGAGCTAAAATGAGTTGGATGACAAATAAAGTAGATTCAAATGACAAGAACAGAAAGATAGATTGATTTTAACTAAAGAAAATTGTCCTCGGCATGGTCCGAGGAGATCAGTTCTTGTATATTTCTCTTAAGTTTGATTACAAGTTCGTTTTCTGATTGCTACAGTGTTTCTCTCTAGATTTCTCGATCTTTATCTTCATGGAGAGTGTTTTCCATTATATAGTTCTCTTTAGACGATCTTGGTCCTTCACTTGTTGATCATCCAAGCCACTACTTGAGTGCTTGTTCCATCAGACACCCTCTCATGCCCTCTGTGTGGTGGGGTGGCCAATGTAGCACTGTTTAAAGGTCTTTTCCACATTAATGCGCTCAATATATACATAGAAAATGAGCTCTTGGGCCCAATACCCCTACAATAGCCCCTCGAGATTCTTCTTTCTGGCTCCTCGGGAAGAAATGAGGATTTCGATGTCACCTCAGCTAGTCCGTGCTCATCATGCATCACCTCTGCCTGTGTAAATGCCTTTTTAATTGCCCAAGACACACTCCTGGCGCTTCGGCATACGAGACACGCCTCCATTAAATTTTTGCGGCTCCCTGTCCCCCACGTTCTATGGCGTGATGTGAATCCAACAGTTGAGGATCTTGCTGAAAAACAGAGCGGGAATTTTCCCGCTTGTGGCTATCCCTTTGATATAAATACTACCCAAACCAATCAGTCCTCTCACATTAGCATTCACTTCGTTCTAGAGCTCATACATTGAACCTGCAACTTTCCCAACTCACTTGTGCCTCTATAAATACCAAGAGCTTGTCTGAAGAGAGTTTTTCTTTTTTCTGTAAGTCTTCATGAATCTTTACACTCTATCTTTCCATATATTTTTCTTTTTTCTGTACTTTTCTTCTCCTCGGCTCCATTTTCTCCTCTTAATCTTTTTAGTTTTCCCAAACCTTTCTAGAAATGGGTAGATTTAAGAGTTTAGTAGACTCCGAGGAGAGAATAGAGAATTTTAGGGCTCGGTATAGGATCCCTCCAGGAGTAGGCATTAAATATTGTAAAGAGGGTCAATGGCACGAAAACAAGCAAGAGGGAGAGGTAGTAATCCTGATAATTGCCTTCATAAAAGGAGGGATGACAATCCCTATGGGCACTGTTACCAGGGACTACCTTAGGGCCCATAGGTTAGCTCCCACCCAGTGTGTACCCAACATGTTCAAGATCTTAGGTTGTATAGATGCCCTTAACATAAGGATGGGCTTAAACCTCACATACCACGATGTCAATTGGGTTTACAACCTCCACCATTTAACGAGGCAGGGGTACTATCTCAAGTCTAGGTACCTTGAGGTGAGGCTTATCCAATGCCTCCCTGATTCCGACAAGGGCCTAAACAAAGACTTCCTGATTGTATCAGGGGAGTGGCACGATGGCCTCCCCTACCTGACGAGAAAAGGGAAACCAGGTGGGGTCTTAGGTTTAGGTTTGAATGATTGCATATAAATTTACCTTTGATTAATTCTATTTTTTGCTCACAATACTTTTTCGTTTTTCTCTATGGTTTTGCAGATAAGAACGCCGCTGTGCCCAACTTCAATCTTGTGAACCGACCCAGTTTGGATAAAATATTGAAGGCTGAAATGTTTGTTCACACTGACGGTCAATTGAGGACGGCTCATCTGATCTTGGACTACGTCCCAATCTCTAAGAGCTTCTTGGCGCCGAAGTGTGTCATCAAGACTAGGGATCCTCGGCTGCAACGGATCAGTGTTGCTGCCCTAGGATTTCTCCTCTCCGGCACTGTTCCAAAAGGCACGTTCACCACCGAGCCCATACCTGAAGGTATACCAAGGGTAGCCCTACCACCACAACAGACAACCTTAGCGTCTACCTCTTCTCATCCTACCAACACCGAAGAGGAAGAAGAAATAGTTGAAGTATCTGATTCCGAGGACGAGTTTGAAGTTTTCAATCAAGTTTTGTCCCCAGATACTTCGACTTTTAACCTCGGCCATCCATTCACACTGATACTCGACGAGATGGGGATTCAATGTAAGCAAAGGTCCAGCCTGCTAAACTTGATAGAGTCCCAACCGGGGAGGGACGCGCCTGGGAAGGCCGCTCAGACTAAGCCTCCCACCCTCCCCCCCACCTGCCCTGCCCCTCAGACTTGAACCTGTTGACCTAAAAAGGAAAAGAGAGCAAAAGGGGAAGGAAGTGGTGGAAGCTGGAAAAACCCACCCCACCCAAGAGGACGAGGCCCAAAGAGCGACCAAGCAACCCAAGGTGGGGCAAAGGGGTGCCGAGAAGAGGAGTGATCCTCAGGTCGCACCTCAAGCCTGGCTCCCCGCCCTAATGCTAGATGGGGCTCCTCTGCCAGCCAGTGCCTCCATCAGGGATTTTCAAGGAGGGACGGCCGGCTATGTGACTGACGTGGTGGAGCAGGCTCTTCTGCTCCCCAAGGACATGGCTGAGCTTCGGTCCAAAAGAAGGCACGAGGTCTTCCTCAGCCTGAAGAGGTATCTTGCCATGGTATGTTCTCTACTTGACCCTTTCTTCTTCTTCTTTTTATTTTATTTTATTTTATTTGCTTTCCTCTTCTTCTTTTTCTAATCCATGTTTCTTTCCTTGACAGGCTATTCAAGCCTCCTTTCGGGTGGAGGAGATAACCAACTACTGCAACCGATAGGTGAAAGAAAAGGAGGGAAGGTGTAATGCCGTTGTGGAGGCCTTTAATGTGGCCGAAAGGAGTATTCAAAAGCTCAAGAAAAAATTGCTCGAAGAGGAGAGGGAAAGAAAAAGTGCAGCAGCTGCTCTTGATAATGTTGAGAAGCAAGCTAAGGGCCAAAGGGTGCTCCTTCGCAGCGCCGAGGATCAGCTGACCGTCTCTAAAACTCAGATCGCTACCTTTAAGAAGAAATTGGAGGAGGCCGAGAAGGTGAAGGAACTAGCTGAGAAGGCTTAAGATCAGGCCGAGCAAGATGGATATGACTTAGGAGTGGCGGAGACCGAGAAATCCCTCAGGGCTGAGGTCTTGGGGGTGTGCAGGAACTACTACTCCCAAGTATGAAATGAAACTCTTAACCAAGCTGAGGTTGAGGCTTCATCTGTACTTAGGAAGGCAGAGAGTGTGTACTACCCCCCTGCCATCCGAGAATCTATTCCCTCTGGCTCGAGGACTGATACCACCTCCAAGGTGGCAGAAGTAGGCAAGGACAGTATGGCCAATGCTCCAACTTCTTCTGACAAACCCTCCGAGGAGGCCGAGCAGGCCGGGGTAACAGAAAAAGAAAAGAACGCTAACCAGGGAGTGGCCCCTGATGCCATGAAGCCTCCAACTGTCACCTAGGACCCTTCTGCCGAGAAAGAAGCTCCAAAAAAGATAGAGATTATCCTGGCCACTCTTCCCCTGCCTGCCAAGGCTGATCCAGCAAGCAAGCGCCCCGAGGCCTCACAAGCAGCATCCACTCAGCCTATCCACGACCCTCCTAAAGACAAGATTGTAATAAAAAAGAAATAATTTCTAGTGTAGGTTTTTTCTTTTCTTTTTTTAAGATTCTGCCTTTACTTTCAAAGTTTGTAATTAGTGGGACCTTTTTGTATCTAACCTGCCTTTCTCCGAGGCTTTAGTTAATGAAAGTCATGAACATTTTCCTTATTTCTATGATTCTTACACAAGTGTTGATATAGTTTCTGTTTAACACTTAGCTAATATGAAAATTAGCTACAACTCCATTCACGTATCAAATGGTAAGACACCAATTCATGCCAGACTTCATCTAAATTTCTCCCTATTACTAAGTTAAAAGATCTGGATACAATAATCAGACCTAAAACAGATCATGGATATACTTTCAAAAGCTT
The DNA here is from genome assembly GCA_030021035.2 of Notholithocarpus densiflorus. Classification (NCBI taxonomy): domain Eukaryota; kingdom Viridiplantae; phylum Streptophyta; class Magnoliopsida; order Fagales; family Fagaceae; genus Notholithocarpus; species Notholithocarpus densiflorus. The sequence continues at coordinate 548,587 of JARYZH020000009.1, read as the reverse complement.
TAAGTGATGCTTACAAGCATGCAGCTGATCATGCCACTTTAATGAAGATCCACATCATTTAGTAAGGCTGATCCTATTAGACACTTAAATAACCAATAGGAAGTGTTAACATACTCAATAGGATCCAGATGTAATGCAGGTTCTATTTGACACTTTTGTGAATAGCTTGAAATGTCAATTTTCCCAAGGTATGTGGTTCGAGGATCCAGGCATGACCAAGGTTTTGTTGGATACTTATGAAAGTAATAGAAAATATTAATTTACCCAAAACATGTAGTCCGAGAAGCCAGGCATAGCTAAGGTTCTGTTTAATACTTAGAACACTGATTAAAAGATATCAATTTACCCAAGGTATGCGGTCCGAGGAGCCAGGCATGACCAAGGTTCTGTTTGATACTTAGATTGATGCCAGAAGTATTAATTTACCCAAGTTATGTGGTCCCAGGAGCCAAGCATGACCAATGTTCTGTTTAATACTCAGAAAAGTAATAGGAAGTATTAATTTACCCAAAGCATGTGGTCTGAGGAGCCAGGCATAGATAAGGTTCTGTTTAATACTTAGCACACTGATTAAAAGATATCAATTTACCCAAGGTATGCGGTCCAAGGAGCCAGGCATGACCAAGGTTCTATTTGATACTTAGATAGATGTCAGGAAGTATTAATTTACCCAAAGCATGTGGTCCGAGGAGCCAGGCATAGCTAAAGTTCTGTTTAATACTTAGAAATATGATTAGAAGATATCAATTTACCCATGGTATGTGGTCCGAGAAGCCAGACATGACCAATGTTCTGTTTGATACTTAGATAGATATCAGGAAGTATTAATTTACCCAAAGCATGTGGTCCGAGGAGTCAGGCATAGTTAAGGTTCTGTTTAATACTTAGAAATATAATTAAAAGATATCAATTTACCCAAGGTATGTGGTCCGAAGAGCCAGGCATGACCAAGGTTCTGTTTGATACTTAGAAATATGATTAAAAGATATCAATTTACCCATGGTATGTGGTCCGAGGAGCCAGACATGACCAATGTTCTGTTTGATACTTAGATAGATGTCAAGAAGTATTAATTTACCCAAGGTATGTGGTCCGAGGAGTCAGGCATGATCAAGGTTTTGTTTAATACTTAGAAATATGATTAAAAAATATCAATTTACCTAAGGTATGTGGTCTGAGGAGCCAGGCATGACCAAGGTTCTGTTTGATATTTAGATAGATGCCAGGAAGTATTAATTTACCCAAGGTATGTGGTCCGAGGAGCTAGGCATGACCAAGGTTCTGTTTAATACTTGGAGTAACAATAATATGGAGCTCAACAAATAATGTAATAGACGAGAATGTGACAAGAAAGACTTTCATTAATAATAATACATTTTCAGGTTATTTACATTCCAGGGATGTAGTACAACATTCTCATCTAGGTCTTCAAGATGATACGCGCCTATTCCGGCCACCGAGGTGATGCGATATGGCCCTTCCCAGTTGGGCCCCAACTTTCCCTAAGCTAGGTTCTTTGCAGTACCCAGAACCTTTCTTAACACCAAGTCTCCAGCCGCCAGTGGTCTTAGCTTCACGTTAGCATCGTACCCTTGTTTGAGCTTGTGCTGATAATAGGCTAACTAGACCATGGCATTTTCTATTCGCTCTTCAATTAAGTCTAGGCTCCTTTCTAATAGCTTATCGTTATTGCTCAGAGTGAAAGAACTTGTTCTCAATGTTAGGAATCCAGTCTCCAGAGGAATAACAGCCTCGGCTCCATAAGTCATTGAAAAGGGGGTCTCCCCAGTGGACCTACGAGGTGTAATCTGATATGTCCGAAGGACATGCGGCAATTCTTTTACCCATTTTCCCATCGTGTCGTTCAGCCTCTTTTTAAGCCCACTCACTATGACTTTATTGATAGCTTCAGCCTGTCCATTCCCCTGGGGATATGCCGGGATGAAATATCTATTCGTTATGCCTAGATCACAGCAATATCTCCTGAAAACTTTTCTATCAAACTGAAGTCCGTTGTCCGAGATAAGGGTGCGTGGGATTCCGAACCGAGTGATTATATTTTTCCAAACGAATCTCTTGCCATCCACATCCTTGATGTTCGCCAATGGTTCAGCTTTAACCTGCTTGGTGAAGTAGTCCGTGCCGACCAACAAATATCTCTTATTCCTTGCTGCCCTGGGGAAAGGATCTACGATGTCCAAGTCCCATTGGGCAAATGGCCAAGGGCTGGATAGAGGATTAAGGACACCTCCTGGCTAGTGAATGTTTGATGTAAATCTTTGGCATTGGTCACATTTCTTTACATACTCTTGTGCTTCCTTCTGCATATTTGGCCACCAATAGCCTTGAGTGAGGGCCCTGTGAGACAAAGATCTGCCCCCTGTGTGGCTTCCACAAATCCCCTCATGTAATTCTTCTAGGAGTAGCTCAACCACTTCAGGGTGTATGCATAGCAGATATGGGCCAAAAAAAGATCTCTTAAACAATTTTTGGTCCTTGGACAGCCAAAACCGAGGAGCTTTTCTTCGCACCTTATCAGCCTCCGACTTATCCTCGGGTAGGACATCCTCCTTAAGGAATAATACTATGGAGTCCATCCAGCTAGGTCCCACCCTAATCTAATGAATGCGAACCATAATTCTCCCTACTTCAGTAGGCTTACACAAGTCTTCCACAAGAATAACTCGAGGTAAACTCTGCGCCGAGAAGGTTGCCAGCGTGGCAAGAGAGTTGGCATTTGTATTTCTATTTCTAGAGATTTGTGATAAATTAAAAGATTCAAATGTTGACTGCAAGTGTCTAACTTGGTTCAAGTAATCCTGCATTCTGAGATCTCTGGCTTCCAACTCTCCCTGAACCTGGCCTACCACTAGCCTTGAATCAGAGAAGATTTCCACTACTTTTTCACCCATTTTCTGAACCATGGCCATCCCTACCAGCAGAGTTTCATACTCAGTTTCGTTATTTATGGCCGAGAAGCCCAATCTTAAGGATTTCTCAGTTGTAATCTTCTCGGGAGATATCAGAACTAGCCCCACTCCAGATCCTCTGTGGTTAGCCGCACCATCAATGTAGACCTTCCAGGATAAAGGTTCTTGTAAGGAGATTACACCAACCGATTTTTCATCCATGTTTTGCTTCTTTAATCTTTCTTCCAATGGGGTTTTAGCAAACTCAGCCACCAGGTCGGTAAGGACCTGACCCTTAACAGAGGGTGCGAGGCATGTACTTGATATCAAAAGCCCCTAAGATCGTACCCCACTTTGCAATTCTCCCTGTGTAGTCAGCATTCTGAAGTAGAGATCTGAACGGGAGCTGGGTTAAGACAACAACTGTGTGTGATTGGAAATAGTGGGGGAGCTTACGTGTAGCATGCACCACTGCCATAATGGCCTTCTCAAGTGGTAAGTAACAGACCTCGGCCTCATGTAGTGACTTGCTCACATAATAAATTGGCATCTGTACACCATTATCAACCCGTATCAGCACCAGCTCACCGCATGGAAGGCAACTGCAATGTAGGCAAACAAAACCTTGTCCACCTCGGGTCTAGACATAATGGGTGGCTGAGAAAGATACTCCTTCAATTGCTGGAAAGCCAGGACACACTCCTCGGTCCATTCAAATCCCTTCCACTTGTTTAACAATTGAAAGAAAGGTCTACACCTATCCGCTGATCGAAAGATAAATCGGTTTAGAGCAGCGGTCATCCTTGTTAGCTTCTGGACCTCTTTAGGATTCTGAGGTGGTTGTAAATTGTTGATTACTTTAATCTAGTCAGGGTTAACTTCAATTCTGTGATGTGTAAGTATGTACCCCAAGAACTTCCCTGATCCAACACCAAAAGAACATTTAGAAGCATTGAGCCGTAGCTTATGCCTCCTCAAGATCTCAAAGATGTTCCCGAGGTCATTAATGTGCTCAGACTCCACCTTGCTCTTGACCACCATGTCGTCTATGTAAATCTCAATGTTTTTCCCAAGCTGGGGCTCAAACATTCTGGTTATCATCCTCTGATAGGTGGATCTCGCATTCTTCAAACCAAAGGGCATCACCTTGTAGTGGTAATTCCTAATAGGAGTGACAAAAGCTGTCCTCTCCTGGTCGTCCGAAGCTAAAGGTATCTGATGGTACATTTGAAAGGCATCCAGAAAGCTCATCAGAGGATGGCTTACAGTCACGTCCACTAGCTAATCAATCCGATACATGAGAAAGGGGTCCATTGGACAAGCTTTGTTCAAATCTGTGAAGTCTACACACACCCGCCACTTCCCATTTTTCTTCTTTACTACCACTGTATTAGCCAACCATTCAGGGTAGAATACCTCTTTGATAGCCCCGGCCTGCTTGAGCTTCATCACCTCGTCTTTGACAGCATCGGAGTGCTCTTTGGATGAGCGCCGAAAAAGTTACTTTTTGGTGGTGATAGATGGATTGACATTTAAATGATAACAGATGAAGTTCGAATCCACCCCTGGAGCTTCGTAAGCACTCCACGTGAACACATCGACGTTCTTTCAGAGAAATTTTATTAGCTCTTCTTTCTCCTGAGGAGGTAGCTGAGTTCCAACCTGAAAAAACCTCTTCGGATCATCCCCCACAACAATCTTTTCCAAATTCTCACACTTCGCCTCCTCGACCAGCCCATCGACAGATAAGACCGGGGTCTTTGATTGCTATGAGCCCCCTTCAATAAAGGCCGAGGACTCAGCCCCAGGTTGATGCAAAATGGCGGCCACCAGGCACTGCCTAGCCATGGATTGACTCCCAACGAGCTCTTCGATCTGGTCCTTGGATAGATATTTCACCTTCAGATGCAGGGTGGAGGAAACGGCCCCCAGGGCATAAAGCCAGGTCTTCCCACGATGGCCATGTAGAAAGAATAGGCATCCACCACATTGAAGTTCACCTCCACCACCTCTGAACTTGCTTATACGGGTAGTCTAATCTGACCCTTCGAGATGACAATCTTTCCATCAAAACTTACCAAAGGTGAATCGTACGCTGTTAAATCCTCAGGCTTCAGGTTCAGCCCCTTATATAAATCAGGATACATAATTTCTGCACCACTGCCCTGGTCTACCATCACTCTCTTCATGTCATACCTTCCTATCTTGAGTGCGATCATTAAGGCATCATCATGTGGTTGTATGGTTCCAGCCTTGTCCTTATCCGAAAAGCTCAACGCCAGTCGAACCTCCACTCTGCCCTCTTCGACACAAGATTTACGTCCTCGGCAAGCCACAGACATCACCCTGGAGGGTTGTGAGCCAGTTCTCCCAAGAGCAGCAAAAATGACGTTAATGGTGCCCAAAGGGGGCCTTGAAGAAGCGTTCCCCTAAGCCCCTGACCTTGATTGGTCTCCCTGCTCGTTGGGCCGGTATAGAAACTGCTATAACCTTCCCTCTTCGACCAGTTGCTCGAGATGATTCCACAGAGTCCTGCAGTCCTCGGTGGTATGCCCCCGCTCCTGGTGATATTGGCAATTGAGGCTTTGGTTGCGCCTCAAGGGGTCTCCTCCCATTTTGTTTGGCCATTTGAAGTATGGCTCGTTCTTGATCTTCTCCAAGACGTAATGTACTGGTTCTCAGAACACAGCGTTAACTACCTGAGGAGCCGTAGATCCATATTGCCCAGAAAAATCCCTCCTGGGCCTGTTATTGTTGTAGCGGTCCGACCTGAAATCCCTCATCTCCTGAGGAATAACCTTACTTTTCCCCTTGCCTTGCTGTTGGTCCTCCTCGACCCGTTTATACTTATCTATCCTATCCATGAGTTGCCGTACACTGGTAACGGGTTTCCCAATCAAAGACTTTCTCAAACCATACTCGGCAGGTAGGCCGACCTTGAAAGTCCTGATGGCTACGTCGTCAAAGTCCCCATCTATCTCATTGAACATCTCCCAGTATCTGTCTGAATATGTTTTCAAGGTCTCCCCTTCTTTCATGGATAGGGACAGCAAGGAATCTAAGGGCTGAGGAACCCTGCTGCACGTAATGAAACGAGATCCAAATGCCTGAGTGAGTTCCTTAAAGGAATTAATGGAATTTGCTCCCAAGCCATCAAACCACCTCATGGCCACTAGCCCCAAACTGGAGGGGAACACTTTGCACATCAAGGCCTCATTCCTGGAATGCACAGCCATCCTCTGGTTGAAATGGCTCACATGCTCCATAGGGTCTATTCGACCATTGTACACAGTGAACGTGGGCTGGGTGAACCGCCGAGGAAGTCTCCCTCCCTCGATTCTGCGCGTGAAAGGAGATTTGGAAATTTGGTTGAGTGCTCGGCTCATCGCATCATTTCCCAGGCCTTTGGAAGGTGAAGTCTTGTCTCTGCACTTGCGCTTCATACAAAAAAGACTCACTAGGAGGTGTCCTTGATCTACATCTGTAACTACCATCTTCTTACTTATTAAAGGAGAAGTCAGAGTTGAAGGGAGTTCACATTCGCCGTTCGTGGCGCAACTTCTTTTTCAGATGATCAATCTTGCGCTGCATGCTTTTTGTCTCTTCGTCGTGAGAGAGATGGCTCTTACCCCAAGATTGGCTCCCACTGGTCTGGGTAGTATGCACACTCCTCTCCCGGTCCCTCCTACATTCGAGGTTGAAAAAATGATTTTCACGTTAGGACCCCATAGACTCTGTCTGGTATGGACCTGAACTTACCATAGTTGGAAGTCAAACTCACTATAACACCATAATTTCCCACAGACAGCGCCAATTGTAAGGATTAGATTTAAGTTCCTGGCCCAAAAGATGGATGGACTCAGGCCCAAAATGCCCAAAACAATGAATTTATAGAGAGTGGGTTGGAAAACTGGGCTAAAATGAGTTGGATGGCAAATAAAGTAGATTCAAATGACAATAACAGAAAGATAGATTGATTTTAACTAACGAAAATCATCCTCGGCACAGTTCGAGGAGATCAGTTCTTGTATATTTCTCTTAAGTTTGATTACAAGTTCATTTTCTGATTGCTACAATATTTCTCTCTAGATTTCTCGATCTCTATCTTCATGGAGAGTGATTTCCATTATATAGTTCTCTTTAAACGATCTTGGCCCTTCACTTGTTGATCATCCAAGTCACTACTTGAGTGCTTGTCCCATCGGACACCCTCCCACGCCCTCTGTACGTTGGGGTGGCCAATGCAGTACTGTTCAGGGGTCTTCTCCACATTAATGTGGGCAGAGAGTAAGATGTAGAGCATTTAGTGCGGTGGTAGCAGCTTTCTCCTTAAATATTTTAGGACTCCCCTTTGTCCTTTATTTATGAAACGCTTACCGATACTAATAGAATTTCCTGGAACATTCCCCTGGACGGCATACCACCCCTACGGACCTCGGCTTTGGTTAGCCAAGGAGGCATTCATCCTCGGCCCAACCTCTAGGGCCATTATGATCAAAACTAACTTCTCCATTTACTAACATGGGTTCCCTTGACAATGTTTACTCCTCCTCGGACGACCTCCCGTCCTCGGCTTGGGCCTTAGGCCCAATATATACATAGAAGATGAGCTCCTGGGCCCAATACCCCTACAGTATATATTTAGTGGATGAAAGAAGAGTACCTACAATATACTTCTTCTCACTGTGTATACCAGGACGAAGATTGGAAATGGACTTGTTATCATTGATTTAGTTTTTACATAGGGATACATATCACTTTATTACACATGTTTCAGACAGAAGGAAATTTATGCTTGCACAGTCTGTTCTAGTTTGATGACCAAATTTTATTAGATGGTTCTAAGGCCTTTGGAACTAGAAATCAAGCTTATATATGCCTGTGTCATGCATACATGAATTAAAAAAAAAAATTAAAAGCTATATTTTGTCCATAAAAGATAAGAATAGATATTCATCCCACAGTGCAATTTGAAATTCATCCCATGACCTCCTAATGGCGTAGATCCTAATATTTAGAGCTAAACAATTATCTCTTAATTGGAAACTTATTTGGCAACTAGCCAACCACTCCTAAGAGTATGGTGATAACAACGATAAGAACTAACAATAGATTACAAAATCAAAATAACGATAGAATGATAAAATAATTAAAGATGACAATAAGACGGAAAAAAATTTATGTTTCATGCCACTAAAGAATAATGTAATATTTATAGGAGATGAGAGGCTTGAGAGAGAGATTGTTTTCCAATTTTTTTTTTTTTTTTTTGAAAACAACCTATAGAAAATAAGCCTTATTTTTATTAGGGTTTTCCGTAGACCAATTTTTTTTTGTACTACCAAATATTGGAAAAAGTGGAAAACTATCTTTACAAAAGGTTTTCTAACGAAACAAACGGAGCGTTAAAGTTTTTAAAGATAGAAAAGTAAATGTACCTGTACACAACAAACAAACGTAAAAGGAAATCTCTGATTCTGCGTTTTAATCTTTACAATGTCATTTTGTCAAACACAAGTTGCTCAACTGTCTTTTTTTATATAGAGTATAGAAAAAATATTAATTGTGGCACAGTACGGTCTCATTTCCTCTTTTTTCTCTTTTTTGTTTTTTATGGTGTTTATTGCATAGGATATATTGTTTTCTTGTGTTGTTTATATTATTTTAATGTGTATGTTAAAATAGAACCTTTAATATTGAAAAAAGTATTTTGTATCAAATAATACCATATCATCCGTATCAAAACTCAATAAATGAGAGGCATGTGTGTAAAAATAACTACCCACTAACACATGTCTTTCATTTATTAGTGGGGTAGTTACTTTTTGATGATGTGTCTCACACTTATTGAATTTTGATACCGTTAACATTGTATTATTTGATACCAAATACCTTCTCTTAATATATATATATTTTTTAGAGTAATACCTTCTCTTAATATTGAATGTATTATAAAATAAGTTATTAAAATAGATAAAATAATTTTTTGAATTGCTAAATTTTTTTTTCTATGTTTTGATATGAATGCTCTCATAACTCAAAACTCAAAAATTTAAGTTTGCGTAATGAAAATTGAAAACAAATTTTTGGTATTTTCAAATTATGAAATATGAGTAGCGGCAAAGTTGTAAAAAAACCAAATTTGTGGAACTCTTCCTCTTAACTTGTCTTATTAACGTGATTCTCGAGAAAGAGAGGGAAACTTCACAGAAACATTTGTGTGCGCAAGTCAGCAAGTGTATGTATTACGATTTGTTTCACATTACATCATCATGACTGTGAAACAATTTCATTGAAAATTTAGTGCTGAACTGCTGATGCTGGTGCTGACGCCTCAAGCCGGATGAATAGCAATCGCATCATTACTTGTATAATAATAATAATAATAATAAAAATACCCACATTTTAGTCCATTAATCTTAAAATTTATTCACGTCAAGTTATGTAATAATGTGTAAAAATAAATGATTATTATAATAATTATGTAAATTTATACGGACACTAATTATTTTATATTTAGATTTTTATTATTTCTTTATATGTCTCAAGAATAAATGAAGAGGGTTAATAATAATTGTTATGTGTGAAAAAAGATAAATAATTTTAAAAAATTGATATTTTATTGAAATATAACATGAAATACTAAATTTGACTGAAGATCTTTGATCAAAATTACTGGTTTTTATAGGGTGCAACAACATTTATTGTATTTTTTTTTTTTTCAAAATTTTATTGTGTAAGCAGATTGAGCATTCGACAAAATTATAGGAGAAATCAATTTATTGAAGTTCAATTCTAGTTTGAAGAGACAAACCCATTTTTCACTATCATCTTGTGCATACAAATTCAGCTATTTTCTTCTTACATCTTTATAGATTTTTTATTATTATTATTGAGATTTGGCTTGCCAGGTGACTGTCCATATCATAGTTTCCTAGTTCTTTTGTAGACCTTTATTATATTTCTTCAGCTCTGTAGATTGAGCTGTGACATAACCACTCAGTTATTCACAGACCTGTTTTATTAACCAAGATATGGATATTAGTAATGATGCCAGTGTTGATCCTTTTAAAATTGGACCTTCATCCATTATCGGTCGGACAATAGCTTTCAGAGTTTTATTCTGCAAGTCAGTCTCACATTTGAGGCATCAAATATTTCATCTGCTGTTGCATCTCATCTATAGATTTAGGGACTTTGTCACACCCATGGCAGCGTGGTTGCATCCCCGAAACCCACAGGGGATATTGGCAATGGTGACAATAGTTGCCTTTTTGTTGAAACGATACGCAAATGTAAAACAGAGGGCCGAAATGGCTTATCGGAGGAATTTTTGGAGAAATATGATGAGAACTGCATTGACATATGAAGAATGGGCTCATGCTGCAAAGATGCTAGATAAAGAGACCCCAAAGATGAATGAATCAGACCTGTTTGATGTAGAATTGGTGACGAACAAGCTTCAAGAGCTCTGCCATCGTCGCCAAGAAGGATCGCTGAGGGATATTGTTTTTTTCATGCGAGCTGATCTTGTCAGAAACCTTGGTAATATGTGCAACCCTGAACTTCACAAGGGTAGGCTTCATGTGCCGAAACTCATAAAGGAATACATTGATGAGGTCTCAACTCAGTTAAGAATGGTTTGTGATTCAGATTCAGAGGAGCTATCATTAGAAGAGAAGCTTGCTTTCCTGCATGAAACAAGACATGCCTTTGGGAGGACAGCTTTGCTTTTGAGTGGGGGTGCTTCCCTTGGATCTTTTCATGTTGGTGTGGCTAGAACTCTCGTAGAGCATAAGCTTTTGCCTAGGATAGTTGCCGGCTCTAGTGTAGGATCCATTGTGTGTGCTGTGGTCGCCACTAGGTCTTGGCCAGAGCTGCAAAGTTTTTTTGAAGATTCTTTGCACTCATTGCAGTTTTTTGATCAGATGGGTGGGATTTTTACAGTCGTGAAGCGGGTAATGACACAAGGGGCTGTCCACGAGATCAGGCAGTTGCAGAAGATGTTAAGGCATCTAACAAGTAACCTTACATTTCAAGAAGCGTATGATATGACAGGTCGAATACTTGGGATAACAGTTTGCTCCCCTAGGAAGCATGAGCCACCTAGATGCCTTAACTACTTGACTTCCCCTCATGTTGTTATATGGAGTGCAGTGACTGCTTCTTGCGCCTTCCCTGGTCTCTTTGAGGCTCAGGAGCTAATGGCAAAGGATAGAAGCGGAGATATTGTTCCTTATCACCCACCATTTAATTTGGATCCAGAGGAGGGCTCGGGCACTACACGTCGATGGAGGGATGGTAGCCTGGAGATTGATTTACCTATGATACAATTGAAAGAACTGTTCAATGTGAATCATTTTATTGTCAGTCAGGCAAATCCTCATATTGCACCATTATTGAGGCTAAAGGAATTTGTGAGAGCTTATGGAGGCAACTTTGCTGCCAAGGTGTGTATATGTTGACTTGGAATTTCAATCAGTTTTGATTATTCTGTGTTATTCTTTGCTGATGATTCTGCTTCTGTATATAATTTTCTTTATTATATTGTTTATGGCCCACAAAAGAGCTATATTATAATGATCTTGTCTTCTCTTCATCTTTTCCCCAACATGCATGAGTATGGAATTTCAGTGCATGTGTTGTGTACTCTTGTTGGCCACTGCTGTGTTTCTTTGACAATATTTTAGATGGACTGTAGCGAAATCTGGATTTCCTGATCTTTGCTTGTCTAAAGTCTGGTAAATATTTTGACCTTCTAGCGCTTAGTGTCCTGATATTTTGATGAACATTATTGGGATTGGTCCTTTGTTTTTAATCTTATGAGTCATGCTACTAAGTAACAAAAGAATAAAGCTTTTTTTTCAGAATTCCTTGGTGAAATGTTTTTTTACAAACTGGCCCTTCCTCCCCTCCAAACCCATCTCCTCATTCTGTTTCTAATATGAAAAAGGGAAAGAGATATTTGCCTATGTTCTCTAGATGTTTACTCTTTCATTCTTTGCTTTAATGGCCTCCACTCAAAAACCACCCAACAAACTTGATGGTAAAGCTTCACACACGAGAGAACAATGTTGAGGCCCCAAAAAACTGTGATGAAAAAGAAATACTAATGTAACAGATGTACAGTTCATACAATCTAAACCATGTGTAGTAGACCCAATTCAACCTTTTGGAGAGTCACTATTGGAACTATCCATGATGGATGATGTGAAAATGCTTGATTTGATGGTGCTCGCTACAGAGTAAGATAAGGTTGCATCAAATACTCCAGTAACTCCACCTATCAATTTTATCATTCCACATATGTTTAATATGGTGGAACAAAAAGCTGCCATGTTTTTAGCGTAACAAAAGATATGCTTCAGGAGTTGGTGCAAGTGCCAAGTGCCAAAATTCACCTTCAAAACTCGAGGGCGAATTATCTCTAACTAGGGGAATATGATGCAAGGAGCACCAAAATTATTTCAAATTTTATTGTTTCAGCTTTCCTTTGAGATACCATATTTGATTTTTGAATTAGTTTTCTTTTTGAATTTTGAATTTGGTCTTTAAAGTTGCTGAGGCTTTTATGGGATTTAATCGTGGCTTGATTAGATATTTCCATATTGATGTAATCTTGGAATCCCTTTTGAAATAGTGACTCTTGTAACCGTGAAGGACATTACCATTTGAATAAGAATTTTATGATTTTCTTGGTGGTGATTCCAAGCACCCATAGGTGGTGCTGCCTAGAGTTTTCAAGCAAATTCTCCTCTTTTATCTCTATTTTCCTACCAATGTACTGCATCATATGTTGAGGCAAAATAAATGGTAAAGGGCCCCGCTGACCCCACTTTTGATGTGCATACACGGGGATCTGTTTTTATGAGAATCACAGTCCATACACTTGGTTGGAATGTCATGGCATTTACACTTGGAGGGAATGTAATAGCACAATAAACATACATATTTTCTGAACCATGGATGTCAACCTCCTCTTAAATAGATTCCAGCTAAAATGTAGTTTTCAAAATATTTTAGAGACAATTTGAATGTGTTTCATCTTGTTTGATTTACAGCACCTAATTGGTATTGTTAGAACGTTGGTAGGAATAATCAGCTCATCAGTCCATGCCTAGTGGTTGTTTGATTCAGTTATGGAATCTGTTTTGTCTTTTCTTGACAGTTGTGTAGATTGAAAATAAACCTTTTTCACTTTTTACAATGTAGCTTGCTCATCTCGCTGAGATGGAGGTGAAACATAGATGCAACCAGGTATTGGAACTTGGTTTTCCTTTGGGGGGACTTGCCAAGCTGTTTGCTCAAGATTGGGAAGGTGATGTCACCGTTGTTATGCCTGCCACACTTGCTCAGGTATATGCAAAGAAACAGTAACAAGTATATAGGCATCTAAATCCTAGTTTTAGAATTCCATTTGTTTTTATCAATTGCAGAATTCTTAAGATGGAACTGACTAGTAATTATTCTTTCCAATCCTCGTATCTTGTACCAGTATTCAAAAATTTTACAAAACCCATCTTACGTGGAGCTCCAAAAGGCAGCAAACCAAGGGAGAAGGTGCACTTGGGAGAAGCTTTCTGCCATAAAATCGAACTGTGGGATTGAGCTTGTCCTTGATGAGTGTGTCGCAATTCTCAACCACATGCGTAGACTCAGAAGGAGTGCTGAGAGAGCTGCTGCTTCTTCTCATGGCCTAATCAGCACCACAAAATTTAGTGCTTCAAGACGAATTCCTTCTTGGAATTGTATCGCACGAGAGAATTCAACTGGATCCCTTGAAGAAGACCTTACGGATGTTGCTTCCTCGTTTCATCATGGAGTTGGTGGATCCACTGGAGTAGGACATTCTGCCAAAAGTATGCGAACTTACCGGAATATGCATGATGGAAGTGATAGTGAATCTGAAAGTGTTGAGTTAAATTCTTGGACAAGATCTGGTGGGCCCTTGATGAGGACAACTTCAGCAGAAAAGTTTATACACTTTGTCCAAAATTTGGATATGGATACTGAGATGAACAGAGGTTTTGCATTACAAATAGTCGCCAACAATCAATATTATCATAGCCCAAGGGTGACAACACCTGATAGAAGCTCAGAAAGCACAGAGTTTGATCAGAGGGATTTTGGCAATAAAGTCACCGTTAATGGTCCTAGCATAATGGTGAATGAAGGTGATCTTTTACAGCCTGAAAGGACTCATGTGTAAAATTAAGCCATTTTTTCTATTTTGCATTTTCTTATGCAAATTGTCTAAGGTGAAGACTTTAAATGGACCTTTGATAATTCAACAGTACAAGTTACAACAGGAGAATAGGCCTTTGTGTAATTAAATATCATTTAAATAATATTTAGTTTATTAACAATTGATTTAATTAATGTTCTATACTATGATTTTTTATTTGAAATCTATTTATTCTTACTTTTAATTACAACTAATTCACTAGACTAGAGTGGTGGTAGAAATACTATAAAATTTACTACATAGGCCTTACAAATTGACTTGTCCCCAATTAGTAAAATTGACTATTTTTTATTATTATGTTGTTTAAGTGGCACAAGTCATATTTTTGCCACATCAATTTGTTAATCTTTTTTTTAGAGGGGGGGGGGGGGGGAATGATAAAACTATTACAAAATTGACTACTACTAAAAGTTTACAAATTGATGTGGAAAAGAATGTGATTGGTAGCACTTCAACAATTAAAGTGAGTATTTGAATTACTTCTTATGATTACTAACACAATAATTATAAGACCTATTAAATAAAATTTATAGTATTTTTGGCGTTAATCAAATTTTTGGACTTTCTTAATAGTGGATAAATTTAAAAAAAAAAAATGTTAAAAATCACAATTTTTTTTCTAAAAGAAAAAAGGGAAAAAAAATCTCCTTTCTCCGATAGGGGCCCTAAGCCATGGTCTAAGTAGCCTAGGCCTAGAGCCGGCCTTTTGACCACCTCAAAATTATATAATTTATGATCTTAAGCTGACTTAATTGATCACTTCCCTCTAAAAGATGTAGGAAATTCACAAAACAAAAATGAAAAAAGATGATGAAATAAGATCATTTGCATCAAACAATGCAAAATAGAAAAATGTATCACTTTTACACATTCAACTTCCAAAATCACCTATATTAAGTCAAGCTAAAAATGTGTAAATTTGCAAAACTGTTACAGTAATTATATAAATTTACATTGACACTATTTACTTTATATATAATTTTTTATTTTTTATTTACGTATCCCGAGGTTAAGGGTGTGTTTATTTGGAGGTGAAATAGAGAGGAATGAAAACTTTGGAGAGAAAATAGAAGAGAAAATGAATTTGTGTGTTGATTGGTTGGGAGCAAGGGAAAGAAAACTTTTGTGTGGGACCTAGGCATTTTCCACCTGGGCCCACAAAAACTTTTTTCTCCAAAATTGAGAGAAAATAGGAAAGAAAACGTTAAGACATGCTGTGTAACAAATATACCCTCACTTTTTATTGCTCTCACCTACCCCTCTCATTTTCCCACATCTTGCCAAGTTGATTTGCCAAGTTTGCCAGTTGCCCAATTTTTAGTGTAAATGGTCATTGTATTATTGAAAAGGCTAGTGGATAAAGTTTTTTTTTTTTTGAAAATATCTTCCCAGTTTACGTAACAAGGTCATGTGGATAAATTTTTTTTTTTTTTTTTGAAAATATCTTCCCAGTTTACATAACAAGGTCATGTGGATAAAGTTTTTTTTTTGAAAATGTCTTCCCAGTTAACGCATAATCAATTTTTGTTGCCCATAAATTTTAAATTATATATAATAATAAAGAAAAGTAATATAAATTTATATGTATTTGGGTTAATTTTTATATTATTTAATGAGGGTAAATATATCTATTTCTTATATATTATATAATAAGGACATAAAAGTCAATTTATATAAACTACATTTTTAATCCTCCCCTTTTTCTCTCCAATCAAATAAAAGAGTTTTCCACCCTCCCACTTTTCCACCCCTCCAACCAAACATACATGAGGGAAAACCAAATATTTTCTATCCTCCCACTAATTTTCCACTCCTCCAACCAAACAAACCCTAAAGAAAAATAGTGGATGGTGGTTATTTTGTGTGAAGAAATATAAATAATTTAATAAATAAAAAAATATATTATATTTTAATATAATATAGTGTAAAATAGATAATATGATATGTGATGTTTTGAAAATTGAGTATGTAAAATAGGAAAAGTAGGTTTTTATGCTAAAATAAATTAATTTTTTTGCACAAACTGATGTGAACAATATAATTATATAAATAATTCGGTCATATAACATGTTTAAAGGTGTGTCCATTATGTAATAAAATTAAAGTAGTTGGCCAAACCATGTTACATGCAGATTCTCAAAAAAAAAAACCATGTTACATCCAAGTTAAGTATTTGCAGAGACCATACGGGGACAGCTAAGCCTGTGATTCTTAGTAACAACTAACAATCTTCTTGAACAAAAGACAAAAGAATTATTTAGCTTTAATCACAATTGGTGCCACATATTTGGTCATATTATTCTTTGTGCCTTAAAGTTTCTTCATATTTTATTCACACCCAAACATTAATTAGGAAGTTGAACGATTTTAATTACAATGGATAAAAATAGGTGAGACAACAAGAATTTAGATTAGATTTTTCATCAACAAAAAAAGATTAGATTTTTCAGCCTTCATTAATCACTTTTTCCCTTCTTGAACGTTCTTGGGTGTTCGGTGGTACCATGGAAAACATAAATTACCAAAAAATGTTTCTCGTGGTCAATAGACAATAAAAAAACATGATTTTTTTTTTTTTGAGAGAGTTTCAACTTATGACGTCTGCTCTTGATGATAGTTCTTTGTCACCAGACCAAGACACCAATCAGTTTTTGGTGTAGAGTTTATAAAAAAATATGATCAAAAGATCATAAAAATATATTTTGAAATGTTACATATAACAAATCACCACGAATAAACTCTACACCACACAAAAAATTCTCCCGATATTTAAAGCTCCTTTTTTGCACTAATCTTACTCCATAAACTAACTATTGATTGGCGTAACTTGAACGTATACTTTTTCAAGTCATTTTCCCACTTAAATTTTTGTGTAGATTCTGAATATTGGTTTTTTCCCTCTCTCTTTTTGGAGTATATTTGTGTGAACTAAGTTTTTTTAATCATATAATTATTTATTGATTAGAATTACAATAGCTATTTATGATTTTTTATGGGAATCAAATAACAAAAATGATTTATGGCGCACGGCTGTAACCATACACTAAAAAATGAGTTAGTTTTTTTATATAAAATAAGTCATTCTTCATAAAACACTATTAGCTAAAACAAATAAAGTCTTTGTTCTAACTTATACTTAGTTTATTGTTGGAGAACAATATATAAAAATAATTACTTATATTTTCACATTCTTCTTAAACTTAGCAAAGAAACAAGATAAGTATATAAAAAAGTTTTAATTTTTTTTCACACATCCAACTCTATGATGTCATGTCGAGATAAAACTTTGGGATTTTGTAAACCAACAACCAAAAAACTTATTAGTACTCTCCCATGAACGGATGGTAACATGATAGGGTGGAGTTGGATCATAGATGTCCTGACTCTTGTTCCCTTTTGGGGAGTAAAAAAACCAAAAACCAGCTTGTGGTAATAGCAAATTAGATCAATGCAAGGTATGGGTGAAGACATTTTGCTATCCCTAATTAGGCAGCCTAGCCATTAATGAGATAGAGATGAGAAAAAAAAAAGGGAGGGATGATGATGTGAGTGATGAAAGAGAAAAAAATGACTATGTTTAGGAGAAGATAAATAGATATGTATAAAAATATTAAATTATAAATAGCATATGTATAAAAAAATTAAATTAATTAATATAATACATAAAAAACTATTAAATTATGCCTAAAATGTAAATTGCACTATTTAAGTTTCAAATTTATTCAATTCAGGCATTTCATCAAATTACATTGAAAAATTATCATTAAAAAAATATTTTTCTTACATGAAATTTTTTTTTTGAGAATTTTTTTTTCAAAAAATCTTTTTTTTATTAGTTAATTGTATACTTAATGGAATTTTTTAAACAGAATTGGATGAAAAACCTGAATTGAATAAATTTGAAACTTAGAGGATTTGATTGAACGAAAGTAAAATTAAAGATTGCAATTTGCATTTTAGCCTTAAATTATTATTTTATATATATACACACATGAGACAAGCTTTGCAAAATCCATTCTTGCCTTGTTCCCTCTTTGGGATGGGGAAAACTCATGCAAAGTAACTAGGTGAGAAATTTGTTTTTTTGCTATCCTACATGGGTGTATTTGGAAAGAAATTGCAAAAGTAGAGCAACAAACATAAAGGGGAAAAAGTATAATGTAGGGAACAAAAATATATACCCAAATACAAGGCACCTAACATTAAAAATATTCCCTTATACTTTTTATGGTTTTGAAGTGGCAGCGGCAATTCCCAGACAAAGACAAGAGAAATTGGTGGGAGAGGGAGACAAACGCGCCTCAGACACCGTATGTAAGTGTAACCCATATTTATCTGAGATTTAAGATTTCGCTTTTCCCACTTATACGTTATTTCATAAAAGTTTGAAAATTTTCAATTCCCATGTATTGCTAAAAGTCCAAAGTTTTGAATTTTCAGAAGGAGAAGCAACCTATGACTTCGATCGGGTAGTTTATTAGGGTTTTTAAAGATTCTGATTCATTGGAGATTTTTGTTCCCAGCTAGCTCCATTTAGGTAATTCATTTTACTAGTTTGTTTCTGTGTTTATTTATTTATTTTTCAATACAATTAATATTGTTGCATGTAGACATGGAAAATCTTACAGTAATTTTCCTTTTCAATTGCAAAAGAGAACTACCCGATAAATTTTGAGTGGTTTAGATTTGCTTTTATATTTACTTTTTTTTTTTGAATTTTTGTTGAGTTTAGAGTAGTGGGTTTTTGTTTGAACTGTGTGTATGTTTTAAGTACAATTAATATTGTTGCATATACATAGAAAATGTTACAGTAATTAGCTTTCTCAAATCCAACAAAGACTTACCCATTAGATTTTGAGTGGCGTAGATTTAGATTTATTTTTCGTTTTATTTATTAATTGATGAGCTTAGTAATGGGTTTTTTTGGGTGTGGAAAAAGATGATGTTGTCGAAAGTTGAAGCTGGGAAGAAGACTGGTGAGGATTCAAGTAATAGGAAGTTGTTAAATGAGATTGAAGCTATAAGCAAAGCCCTATACCTAGACAAAAATCCAGCTAGGAGTTCAATTCCTAAGGTCAATACTCGGTCCAAATCGACTGGAAAAGCCCACTTATCCGATCCCAATTCAAAGCTAAAACATGGTGAAGATGACTCGTCGCGCAAGGAGAAGGAGAAGAAGTCGTCCATTTGGAATTGGAGGCCTTTGAAGGCCTTTTCCCATATCCGAAATCGTAGGTTTAACTGTTGTTTTTCTCTCCTAGTCCATTCAGTTGAAGGGTTGCCCTCGGATTTCAATGGTAGTAGTCTTTGTGTGCATTGGAAGAGGCGAGATGGGATCTTGGTGACTCGTCCAGCAAAGGTTTTGCAAGGCATGGTGGAGTTTGAAGAGAAATTGAATCTTACATGCTCAGTTTATGGTAGTCGGAGTGGACCACACCATTCGGCAAAGTATGAGGCGAAACATTTTTTGCTCTATGCTTCTGTGTATGGTGCGCCAGAACTTGATTTGGGGAAGCATCGGATTGATCTCACAAGGTTGCTGCCTCTGACTTTGGAGGAATTAGAGGAGGAAAAGAGCCCAGGGAAGTGGTCGACGAGTTTTAAATTATCGGGAAAAGCTAAAGGTGCATTGATGAATGTTAGTTTTGGATATTTAGTGATTGGTGATAATCCCGCTGCTCCTGGAAGCCCTGAGGTGTTGAATACAAGGCAGAATAGTCGGAGTATTGTTAAAGCAGAGATGAAATTTGGTCAAGGTGATGGCTGGAGCAGAATTCAGCGTGTCGGAAGTCTTCCTAGCATAACAAACCAGCCGTCTGGTGTTGCATCACGGTCTGTGGAGAACGTAAAAGATCTTCATGAGGTTTTGCCTATATCAAGGTCAGAACTTGCCAGTTCAGTAGATATTCTGTATCAGAAATTGGATGAAGATAAGATGGATTATCCAGTTGATAAGCCTGAACTTAATGCCTTTACTGAACATCTTGACCCCATCAAACCATATTCCGATCCTATATCTGAATCTGGTAAAGAAAATGTTGAAACTGAGTTTGAAGATAATGAGTTTTCTGTAATTGAACAGGGCATAGAATTGCCATCAAAGGAGCCTGTGAATTCGGAGGAATCAATTATAGAGGTTGCTGATGCTGCTCCAGTAGAAAGTCCCAACATTGAAATTGACACTGGTGTACAGGTAGCTTTTGAGGATGGCACTAAGCTTGAAACCAAGGATGACGAAATGGGTCGATGTGATAATGAGCTTGTTTTGCATGACTGCACTTCCGAAGACGATGTCACATGCACCAAAGAAGCACTCATGAAAGAATTAGAGTCAGCTTTAAATAATGTGTCAGAATTGGAGACAGCGGCATCAGAATCTCCAGAAGACCATGAGAACTATTTGGACTTTGAATCGGATTATAAAACAACTAGTAAGGGGAAGTCAATTAGCTTGGATGATGATACTGAATCCATTGCGAGTGAGTTCTTAAACATGCTGGGAATAGAACATAGTCCGTTTGGCTTGAGTTCTGAGAGTGAGCCTGAATCCCCAAGAGAGCGACTGTTAAGACAATTTGAGAAGGAGGCCCTTGCTGGGGGCTGTTCTTTATTTGATTTTAATGAAGGCAGTGGTGACCAAGTAGAATGTGGCTACAATGGTCCAAGTGACTCTGGGTGGGGGAACTTGTCCGTGGATTCTGAACTCTCATCAGTGATACAGGCTGCCGAGGAGGAGCATCAGATAGCAACTCAGGCAGAAAGGAGCAAAACAAGGGCTAAAATGTTGGAAGACCTGGAGACAGAAGCCTTAATGCGTGAGTGGGGCTTGAATGAGAATGCTTTTCAACATTCTCCACCAAAAAGCTCTGGTGGTTTTGGGAGTCCAATTGATATACCTCCTGAAGATCCATCCGAATTGCCTCCTCTTGGAGAAGGGTTAGGCCCTTTTCTTCAAACAAAAAATGGAGGATTTGTCCGCTCTATGAATCCTACCCTTTTCAAGAATGCTAAAAATAATGGGAGCTTGATCATGCAGGTTTCAAGTCCAGTTGTGGTACCTGCAGAAATGGGTTCTGGGATAATGGAAATATTGCAGTGTTTGGCTTCAGCGGGAATTGAAAAGCTTTCTATGCAGGCAAATAAGTTGATGCCTTTGGAAAATATCACTGGAAAGACAATGCAGCAAGTAGCATGGGAAGCTGCACCCACTTTGGAGGGACTTGAGAGGTTTGTTACAAGCTTAATCTTTCTTTCTGTTTTATGTCTTTAGGTAAATGTTATCTTGATTGTATATTATCTCTTCCTGGCACAGCCTATCTTTGTTGCAGCATGAGTCAGTTGTTGATCAAGACATGTTTGATGGGCAAAAGATAATTAAAGGGAGGTCAGCCAGACCCAGGTCTAATAACTTGGGTTCTGGCTCTGTAGGCAATGAAATGGGCTCAGAATATGTCTCCCTTGAGGATCTTGCTCCTTTAGCTATGGATAAGATTGAAGCACTTTCAATGGAAGGGTTGAGAATACAATCAGGGATGTCAGATGAGGATGCACCTGCAAACATTAGTGCGCAGTCTATTGGGGAAATTTCAGCTCTTGAGGGCAAGGGGATTAACATCAGTGGGTCCCTAGGTTTGGAGGGAGCTGCTGGATTGCAATTGTTGGACATAAAAGACGGTGGCGATGATGTTGATGGGTTAATGGGCCTCTCGTTATCTCTTGATGAATGGATGAGGCTGGATTCTGGTGATATTGATGATGAAGATTGTATCAGTGAACGTACTTCTAAAATTCTTGCAGCCCATCATGCTAACTCTTTGGAAATGATCCGTGGAGGTTCAAAGGGTGAGAGAAGACGGGGCAAAGGCTCTAGCAGAAAGTGTGGTTTACTGGGGAACAACTTCACAGTAGCACTTATGGTGCAACTTCGTGATCCTCTACGGAATTATGAGCCTGTTGGTGCACCAATGCTTTCTCTTACTCAAGTAGAGAGGGTATTCGTCCCACCAAAGCCCAAAATATACAGCACAGTTTCTCAGGTAAGGAACAGTAACGAGGAGGAGGATGAGTCCGAGTCAGCAGTAAAGGAGACAAAGGAGGAAACTAAAGAAGATAAACCTTCTGAAGAGGAAGGCATTCCTCAGTTTAGAATCACTGAAGTCCATGTTGCAGGTTTGAAAACTGAGCCTGGAAAAAAGAAGCTTTGGGGTACCTCAACCCAGCAGCAATCTGGTTCCCGCTGGTTGTTAGCTAATGGAATGGGAAAGAGCAACAAACATCCATTTATGAAGTCAAAGGCTGTTTCTAAGTCCGCTGCCCCGTCAACAACAAAAGTGCAACCTGGTGATACCTTGTGGAGCATCTCATCTCGTGTTCATGGTACCGGAGCTAAATGGAAGGAATTGGCAGCATTAAATCCACATATACGGAACCCTAACGTTATTTTACCAAATGAAACTATCAGGCTGTGCTAAGTGGTGCATGCAATTTGATCTGGCTTGTGATGGGTTTCACCCTTCAACAAAAAATGGTTGATCTCATTGTATTTGCTAGCTCAGTTGGTAAATATTTGTTAATCACGGGCAAGATTAATTAGTTCATCTTGCGATGAGATTGCTATGGAATCCATACCTTAAATGGCTTGAGACAGAAGAAGGTTGGTGAGTTCTGCTTGTGGGGTGTTCTCTTGTATCTACTGCAAATATGGTCAACGGATATTTATACATGCAATACGAGATGAAAGATGATTGGTTTTGCCATATCTTCATATTTTTTCTTCTGTAAATCTGTTATCTATGTAATTATGCATGCTTGAATTGTTATGTATGCACTATTGAAGGCATAGTTTCAGCCCACCCACATTAGCCAGTATTTGCATGCAAAAATAATGTTACAGTTGTGGTCTTCGTAGCAGCACTCAGTGGATTGTTTAGTGTGCTGAAAAATGGAGAGAATTTGTCACAGTAACTTTAATGAAGTTTCTTTCCCTGTCTTTTATATTTTAACAAAGCGCGCTCATGTCCTTAGTCTTTTATTAAAGAAATACTATGATTTACTAAAGTTGCATTACTTTTTTTCTCAATAAAGCGGGGGAAAAAAAAGAAAAAAAGTCAAGGCACTGGAAGGAAGCAAACGCTGGAATGGGAGTGAGCAGCATTTTCTTCTTAAATTATCTTTCACGGTTGGCAAAGATGGCCATTTGTGTATGAGAAATTGTTGTTGCACACCATGAAGTGCACACACTGTACACACAACACTTGGAAATTGTATGTTCAAAACACGATTTTGGTTATAAATTTGAAATTGTGTTTTGAACTCACGATTTTAGTTAACGTGGTGCACATACACGGTACACACTGATGTGCCATTAATAGCGCTGTGTATACGGTGATTTGAACCATAACTGCATTGCTTTGATAGTCAAACGACTCTGCCAACCATTCAATCTTGGGAACCTGGTCTCCTAATTCAGGCTAGTATGTTTCTTTATTAAGAGGAGTGAGTGGCTAACAACCTAGCAGCAGGTGGAATGGAACCCAATCAGCTTGGCTGGAGACAATTTCTAAATAGTCATCTTAAGCACATCATATTGTAAATCAGCAGAGATAGACATCAATACCAGCATTTTTCCAACGTTAACAACTGCCCGAGTCCTGACAATAACTGAAGGGATTGTCAATGACTTTTACTCAGTTGCATTTGTTGCTATAGCCTAGGGATGACAATTTTGCTCCGTCCTGCCTTAACCCGCCCCGTCCCGCCTCACCCCATGCGGGTTTTTCCCACCCCGCAAAGGTGGTGGGGTGGGGATGGGGCAATATTTTGTCCCCACACCCTAGGGCGGGGCGGGGATGGGTTTAGTATTTTTATCCCCACCTTGTCCCGCCCCGTCCCCGCCCTACCCCGTCCCCTGCACTAATAAGGACTATAATTGTAAATTTAGTAAACCCTAAATCACTAATATTTAAAGTGGAATGCAAGACGTGGGATAAAATATTTTTTATTCTAATACCTATTGCCGCTCTCTAACCCTTCTCCCTTCTCTATACGTGTTTTTCAAGTTTCAAATACTGCCATAAGCCAATTAGCTAGACTCCACTCCAACGTTGCTTTTTAGGTTCATCTCACTCACTATCTTCCCTTTTGTTTTAGTCAGGCCGGCCCAAGGCCCCACAAAAAAAAAAAAAAAAAAAAAAAAAAATTCTCTACTAAAAAAAGGCCCCATCTCTTTATGTAAAAGGCCTAAAATTTTATAAAAATATAATTTTTTTTAAATAATTGGTACTTTTTTTAAGAGTGATGCTAAAGATACCACAAATTTTACTATAAGTTTAACTGACATGTTACCAATCACATAAAAAAGCAATTCAAATACAAATAAATTATGTTGTTGAAATTCATCAATTACAATCATTATCACATTATATTGTGAACATTTTGTAGTATTTTTAGTATTTTTCTTTTTCATTTCTAACAAGGCTTCCAAAATAGGAGACCAGTAGAAATTGAAACCAATTGAAATCCTAAAATGTTTCAAAAAAAATGTTGCAAACATGATAGATCATCAATGATGACTAATCTCCTCTAGTAGTTTGAGACCTTATTTTTTATAAACTAATCTCCTACAAAGCCACACACCAAATAATATCTATCTCTTTCTCTTAAAAAGAATATATAAAATTAAAATTTAGATTACAACTGTACTTAACTATGCATAGTCATATATCCAAGTTAAAATAAGTTTCTTTTTTTAAAAAAATAATATTTTTTTAGTTCTTTTTATTTAAATTTATGGTTCAACTATGATATTCAATCCTCTATATGATATTAACCTTAGTTTAGTTAGTATTATTCATCAATTTCTGTATTTACATCAAACTAGTCTTAATTTAATTAGTATTATATAATTTTATTTAATTAATGTTTACATATAAAAAGGTCCAATATAAAATTTTTGCCCTAGGCCCCAAATTTTATTGGGCTGGCCCTGGTTTTAGTGTTTCTTAAATTAGTTTTTTTCAATTTAAATTTTGGTTTTTTTTTTTTTTCTATCTAAAATTGGAATTTTTGTTTATAGCTATTGAAGAAGCACAGTTGGAAGGAAAAAGATATTGGTCTCTTGGTGCTTCCAGTAGGTTTGTTTCTTATCATATTCCAAATGTTTCAATTTTTTTTTGCACATTGTTTCATGTTTTTCAATCAAATGACTATAATATGTTTGTCTCTTGAAAGTTTTTGACATATTTAGCCCCACCCTAGGATTTCATTATGTATATTGGGTTATATTTGTATTGTTATATCCAACTTATTTTTTTTCTTTACAATGTGATAGAGTCATAGTTTTAAAAATTATTTGATTGATAATCTTAAAGACTTTATCTTTGTTAATGTGGTTAAATACTTTATATATATATATATATATTTATATCTTTCTATCCACGTTACTTTTCCTTGAAATGTGTGAAAGTATCACACACGGTTTAATTTACTTGGGGCGAGGTGGGTCCCCACGGGGCCCCAAGGGGTGGGAATGGGGCAAGGTAGGCAACAACCATGCGGGGCAGGGACAAAAATCACATCCTCCAGCCCGGTCCCGCCCCATTGCCATCCCTACTAGTATAGCCTCTTTATCGTTGAGCAAAGTCACTTGCTTGGCGCTATAGCCTTGCAAACATGAGAAGCTGACAAATTTGAAAATAATAATAAAACACAACATTTCTAGTTAATGGTTTTAAGGTTGACCTTGATTATTTTATTAAAATGAGATTGTGATTCAAAGTCAAACCCAAAGAAATAGCGCTTAAGAATGTTCTTAAACTGGTGTATCATTGCAGAAGTTCAAGATTGACCCCGACCCAAGTGTGAATGCTTAGTTTATGTATTGAACATGCCAAGATCATGTTGGACTATTTTTACTTTTTTATTAACCTGTAGATGCTACGGTTGGTTTCATACAATAATCAGGTTCTTCATGAGGGCAAAAAATACACCAGTTCAGAAATTTTGTAATAGCCTGGGTCTTTGATTGGCAGGTACAAAGAAGCATTCATAGAGAATCAAATCCAAGGGACCAACATAGATAATGATCATAACACTGGACGTAGGAAACGAAAGGCAAAGCAATGAAAAATTGGCAAGCATTGATTATTCTAGACAAGGCTAGATAATCTTTGGTGGCAGCATTGGCTGCAATACTAATGGTAAGGAAAATATTAAGTTGCTTGCTACGAAGGGAGGCTATTATTCAAACAAGAAAGATGGGTTTGCAAAAGTTGATTTTGTTAATCACTCCAAAGGAAATTGAGAGGCTAGTAAATAGCAGAGTGTCTGGTCTGAGATAGTATGCAACTGTATTGGAGGTCATAAGAGCTATAGAGCATGAACGGATGAGAATGTGTTTTTACTGTTCCAAGGAATGTAACAGAAGCAGCTTATATTCTAGCTATAATTGCGGCTAGTAAATATATGAATATTAACAAAGTGGTGTACTAATTTTTAAAAATACTCCACAATTTGTGTGTGTGTAAAGTTGTATGGCTTGCAGTGTTTATGTCTACAGTGCTCCGTCTCCCTGCTGATAGAAAAATGTCCAGTCAGTTTGGCACTTTCATCAAACCCAAAGAAAGATTAGCAAATCATTTTCAGCTTATTTAGATTAAGCAATCTAATTTTCTCACATTTAAAGATTAAAAAATTCTAATAATTGGCATGAAATCATTAATAAAACAGTGAAGCATCTGGTGAACGAAGAGAGAAAGAAGGCTCTAAATTCTACTAGAATGTTGGCTGAAATGCCAGAGTCTATAGTTATGGACAAGGATCCTCTCCATTTCAAGTGAAATGGATTTAATCCTAGTCCTTGGCAGTCGTACCTCAACTCAACACCCTCCTCACTGGGAATTAATAAGATGGCAATTGATAGAAGTATTATTTGTATACAAATCTTAACACCCATGATTTTTGTTTCCAGATAGAGAGGTTACAAGATTTTGACAGAAGCACCAACATTTCCACTCCATATACTTGGAATTGAATACATGAAAGACAGTAGCTCAATTGGTACATGCACAGATTAAACAGAAAATCCAGAGTAAATTTTAAGCAGAAGACAAAAAAAGAAATAAAAAATAAAAAATTTACCCTATCATTTCAGTTTAAGGATGCCTTCAAAAAGATACATGTACAATCAACAGAGACAGATTACAAGATAGGCGTATATAGCCCATGCCAGATGATATTTTCAACCAAAACTGCCTCTAGAAACAAAAAAAAAAAAACATACATTGGGTGCCTTCTTACACTTGAAAGGAACAAGACTGGATCTACACAGAACTTTATCAAAGACTTGACATAAATAGTACAACTAACCAAGAGAGATCATAAAAATGGTGTATATCTCAACTAAAACAATCCGGATAAAAAATGACTTCCTTCAGCTATTTACCAGTAAAAGGACTTGGCTTTATCTGCAACAAAACTTGCCTAAAGACTACTTCCACACCCATACTACAAATAGCATTCCACTGATGACCAACAATCTTGGATATCAGCAACACTAAAACAAGAAGAGCAGAGTTGGCTATCAGTATAAAAATTGGGAGGATTTCCTTTTATTACAATCTTCACCTCACACTTCTTCTTGGTCATCATCAATTTCAGCATTAGGTACTGCTAACTCTTTCTCCTTAATATAACCATACTTTCTGAGAACCCATAAATTCATACGAATAATATTGCCTATGAACACGACACTAATTAGCGCCAACCAGGTTAAGACTGATATCTCAGTAACATCACGCAGCATGCCTTGCACTTTATCTGGGGACATGTGACGTAGAGAGATAAAATAAGTTACCACTTGTGCAGTAATGGCAATCCACAAAATTACCATTTGAATCCACATCCATCTCCGACGTTTTATTGGTAAGCCACTGACAAGTAGAAGAATTATGCTTAGAGATGCGAGGAAAGCAATTGTGTTGAAAATCATGAACTGACCATACTCAAGTGAATCAGTGTATGCCATGACTGCTGTTCCAGCAATGTGAGGGTTTTTCACAGGGTTCCCATTATCATCAACTGTGAGGTCATCTTGCCACACACCTCCTGGTGGGGTTATTCCAGCTTGAAAGGCCACAGTTGCAATAAGAGATGCCACCACCATCAATGCACTTCTCTTCCTACCAAGCCAATCAGTATGTTGATGCTTCACTACTGGCCTCTCTGAGCCACTCTCTTTCGTGGTTAGTGTTGAGGTTAGAGATTTAGTTATTCGAGGAACTTTTGTTGGAGCCCATTCTTGCACAATTGGGCGTATATCTTTTGCACTTAAAGCCCCAGCACCTCGAAGAAATTCCTCAATGTCCATGTCCCTCAAATCTCTGGGACTCTGTATTAGAATGTCAAAAGCTGTAGAGCCATTTGTATTCAGTGCATTCGCATCAACACTAGTCTTGGCAAGCAAAAATTTTATGGTCTGCAAAATTCATACATAACCTTTTTGTAAATGAAATTCAATTAACCATACTAGTTAAAATCATTACTTCGATAAGATAAGTCTAAAGCATACTCAATTCTTCAGCCTAAAAAGAAAGAGGCAGGACTGCCTATTTACAATTACACAATTAAAGAAAAATACAAATAGTATGATTTCTGACATATGTTAAATTAACAGTAGTTTGAAAATGCCAGAAACCCAAGAATTTCAATAATGTGAGATTTTTAATCTTGTGAATATGAGCTCTAGTAAAAGCTGCTAAGTTCTTTTCTTTCTTACTTTTGTGATTAAAAATGGTGGGTGCAAAAAGCTGCTAAGTTTAACATTGTAATTGTAAAGGTAAAGAATCGGAAATTCCACATACAACAGATTAACTACAATTAATTATTCTCTTAACATTTCCTTAAACCAAAAACATTCTTTTCATTATTTTACTCAACATTAGCTACCTTATTGCTGAAAATTTGGTCACACATTAATACATGTTGCATTCCCTTAATCCCACATTCCATATCCTCACTCCTAGACAAAGATTAAGCCTGAAATTTATAGTCCAAAATTATATAATCAAAATCAAATTACATCAAATGACCAATCTTTTTATATCCATGCAATTATGCATAAAAACTTTAGCAGAGAAAGCATACCCCAATCAATCCAATTACATCAAATAATCATTAACAAATTAAGTATAGAAAACATACCTCAATCTGCTTTTTGGACACAGCAATATGCAAAATAGTATTCCCATCACAATCCTTCCAATTCACCAATTCATCATCTTTCCCAATTGCCTCAACCAAAACTTTCAACTCCTCCAACCTATTATGCCCCACACACAAGTGCAGCACCGTTTCAGCTCGGTCCGTGAGCACCCGGGTGGACTCAGCCTTGACTCGTACCAACTCACTCACCAACTTAACTCGGCCCTTGACAGTTGCCACGTGGAGTGGGGTCCTCCCACCTTGGTTCCTCACCATACAAAGCTCAGGATCCACCGACAACAGCTCTTTGACTATCTCCAGGTACCCTTTTGCTGATGCAAGGTGCAAAGGGGAGGACCCGTGTGAGTCGAACTCGGAGGCCAACTCGGGCTTAAGACTCAGTAACTCCTTGACGAAACCCAAGTGGCCCAACATGGAAGATATGTGGAGAGGAGTCTCTGATACGCAAGAAACAATGGTTCTGTCAAGAAGGAGAGGGTCTTCTAAGAGTGACTCTTTGAGGGTCGCAATGTTTCCTTCCATTGCTGCCTCTGAGAGCCTTTTCTCCATCTCTCTCTTCTTCTTTTTTCTCTCTATGTGGAAAGTTTTTAGCTTTTTGTGTCAGTCTGAGATTTCTTTAAGTTCGGGGACTTTTGAGTTTATTTGATTTGTGAATGTGAGCTGTGTTGGCTATTGGGGTGGTGTTGGTGGAAGCCAATGAAAGAAGACAGCAGCCGAGAGACTTGACTGGAGAGTTGGAGAGCAAACATTGTGGAAATGTTGAATGCTTGAGTTCAAAGGTTTGGAATTGGAAGTTCGTTGGACCCAACTATATATATAAAGGAAAATTAAAATAGAAGTGGGACCCGAAGAAGTTTCTTAACATTATTTGATTTTCTTTAGAGCATTCACAGCTATTTCAGTAGTCAAAGCCCTAAACAAACTCACTACGGTGCCAAAAGTTAAATTTTTTAACACCTAAATTACCATCTTTGACATTGTACTGTAGCTAAATGGTAAACACAAAAAAATATTATTTAAATTAAAATGAGAGAGAGACTTGAGTGATAAAAAAATAAAATTTAAATTAAGTGGTAAAAAAATAAAGTATTTAATGTTAAATACATTGTAAAATGAGATGTTAAAATAAATAAAGTAGTAAATGTCTTAGAACCTTTAAGAAAGCTAGGTACTTGGTTTCTACTCCAAATTCTAATCCGAATTTTTAGACATTCTCATTTTTTCTTTCAAAATCCAAAAAATTTCACAATTTTCTATCTAGTGTATATCTATATATCTAAAACCTAAAGTGTAGTATTTATTATTGCTACGCTTCTGTTGAATCGCATTATCATCCACCTATTTCCAACAATTTATATTATTTTTAGCGCTTTTTTTTGTTATTAATTTTTCAATTTATTGTTACACTTTTTCCTACACCCCTTTTTTACATTTTCATCATCCCACTACTATCTACCTTAACATACTCTTCCTATATCCTTTTATCTTTCTTTATTTTTGACTCTTTTTATTCTCATCCTCTTACTATAAATTTGCAATTGTCTCTCCCATTCTATGCATAGTTTTTTCCACACAAAAAGCTTTCCCTCTCTCTCAAATTTTTTTTTTTTCATTTTTTGGTGGATTTAAAAAAAAAAAAAAAAAATCTTGCATCTCTACTTTAGGTTGATGAATTTTTATGTTTTTTAGAACTCTAATTTGGGTTGATGTGATTTATTTGTGTTTTAAAATTGTTATCTTTTTTTTCTTTTCTTTGATTTTGTATATGTTATATAAAAATATTATATAAGAATATAATGTTATTCCATTACATAACATAACTTGAATAATTTGGTGTTTATTAATATATCTTTTATTTTAACTTTTTTCTTCTCATTGTATTTTCTATAAATTTGTTATTTTCTCTCACATTCTTTCCTGAAAAAGTGATTATTCTCTCTCTCTCTCTCTCTCTCTCTCTCTTATTCTTTATTGTATTTTTTTATAACTCTACTTTGGGTTAATATGTTTTGGTGTTATATTTTGAGTTCCCCCTCAAAAGTAGTGTATCTCACTCTTAGATCCTTGGTTTGATTTATTTATTTATAATCATTTGAATTAATACTTAGTTATTTTGGAAGTAAGAATTTGAAATTATATCAAAACACAATCTTGGCTATGCATTTAAATATGCCTATCAATTATTTGAGTAATATTAAGTATAATTTTGTTACGAGTTTTGATTATCATAATAATCTCTTTTAAGAGAATGAAGAATTTGAATAATTTATTTGAAAATTAAAAAGTTTAGTTGTACAAAAAAAAATAATAGAAAAATATAGAGCAGTATAACATAATTTCGAAGAATACGGACCAACTCATAAAAGAATAATATCAATTAAACACAGCCAAAATAATAAAATGATATATTGGTAGAGATAGAAAGATAAAAAATAATTTTAAAAATTATATAAATTTTAGGGAGAACAAATTATCTTTAACAAATTTTAGAGAACAAATTGTACATTATACCACAATTAAAAAATAATTATCTATTCTTATGCATTGCGTGAATCTGTGGCTAGTGTATAATAAAATCAAACAATATAAGAGTTCTAACCTACACCAATTTTCATTTTCCACAATCAAGATTGTAGGCTAAATGATTAAAATGATCGAAGTGCTTAATTTTTTTACCACTTTTTGGTGATTAATTCTTCCGCATTTGGAAGATCATGGCTAGAGGCTTTGGAAAATCTCAAACAAGATTCTCTTTGAAATATTTGCAGTTAATAATACTAGCATATGTGTTTAGTGTCCATTTAAAAACAATTTATTTAACTTAAGCACATGTGTTTAGTGTTCGTTTGAAAATAGGTTATCTAACTTAAACATATGTTTTTAGTGTTCGTTTGAAAATAATTTATCTAACTTGTTAGTTGTTACTAAAAGTACTGTAAATAAAGGATAGTTGTAGATAAGTGATTGTCATGTTCTAATTTAGAAGCTGTGTCTGCATTTGGTTATGTACATAAATTATGCACTTTTTTTAAGAGAGAAATTATACACAAGCTAACGAGTAATGTGTGAATCAGTTAATGCGCCTTTAGTCTCGGTGTGTATTAATCACTATTTTACGGGTAAGGCTTAAGAGTGTGAATGCACTAATTGACCTGGTAATAGTAATAACGTGATAAAATACACGACATTTCTCGCACATGAAATGAATCATCTTAACGGTTTATTTATTATTTATTGTCCTTTTTAAATAAACCTGGACGGTGGACCCTGAACATCAACCAACGTAGGGATCAGAATAGACATTAAGAAAAAGATAATACTAGTTGATGTCCAATATGCTAAATCCACATGTTCCATGGGAGGCCAATTTTGACCATGTGACAGATATTTATGCTTATCCTAGCCAATCTTTTCTAGCCTGAAAGTCAAACATGTGATGTTTGTTTATGGTATTGGGATTCAAGCAAAACCAGTTCTAGGATTGTGGGAATAAATTTTTTTTTTTTTTTGATAAGGATTGTGGGAATAAATTATCTAAAGAGAAAGGACCAAATACTAGAGAGAGAGAAGTTCAAATCTTTATACATTCTTAATCTTATTAGTTATTACACAAAAATTGAATCATTTAGGATTCAATGTTTCCTTACATCCTCATACAATTCTTATTAAGAAAAGAAAGCAACACTTAGAAGAGAGCTTTCAAAAGGCTCCCCCATTTGCCACTGAAGGAGACCTCACCTTCTCAAACCAACCCCAATACTCAGGATTACAATGTGCTGGAGAGGACACCACAATTGGCCTTGGAGTAAATGGACCAGCAGACCCTTTCCAATTTGTCAAGCAATTCATCAAGACATTTCCTAGTTTCCCTTCATTGATGGCCTCATAAACCTGCTCTATATGCTCCCCTGGACTCACCTTCTTTGCACCAGTAAGAATCTCAGTCCCCACTTCGGTCCTCACAAACCTGTAGATTGGAAAAGTCCTACATTTCTTGATCCTGTTAGCTATTGGAAAATCTCCATTCTCAAATCTCTCCCGAGCTTTCACTACCTCTTCTCCAAGCTTTGTCTTCAATTCCTCTAGGAATATTGGTATCCTCTTAAAAATTGAGTAGCCCTTGTCATATTCAGAATCAGCTTTAGGATCTTTAAGTGCTCTTTCTACAAGTACTTCTCGCAGTTTAGGCAAGAGAGCATAAGAGGGATTAGTGGGGTCATCAAGATAAGAGAAAACTGGCTGGTGCTCAATAACTTGCAAGAGTTCTTTCTCACAGAAACGAGATTCAAGTAGTGATCCATCTTCAGTAGTGTAAAGGGTCTTCCTCACAACTTGGAGAACAACATGTTTCACAACTTCCCTCATGTTTTCCTCCAAATGTCTAAGATCAATTGCCTGGCAAAGTGCTACCATGTAAGTGGCAGACATAAGCCTTAGAATCTCAATGGCTTCTGCACTTTTTCTGGCTGAAATCAAACCCAGAGAATTCACATCTTGATTGTGTTGTTCAGCACTTTGTACATGTGTAGTTACAGGGTTTGCAAGGTACTGAAGCTCAGAGCAATATGCAGCCATGGCTATCTCTGCACCTTTGAACCCGTAGTCCAAGCTTGGATTAGGCCCACCACTTAAATTGGATGGCAAGCCATTGTTGTAGTAGTCGCATACCAATTCAGAAAATTGAGCAAACATGAGCTTCCCAATTGCTGCGACGGCAATTCTGAGATTGTCCATGGAGACACCAATTGGTGTACCTTGGAAATTCCCTCCATGGAGAGCAAGATCTCGAGCAACATCGATCAATGGGTTGTCATTCACAGAGTTGATTTCCCTTTCAATTGAATGTGTTGCCATTCGAATAACTTCAATCTGGGGACCAAGCCATTGAGGAGAGGTTCTGAGTGCATACCTGTCCTGTTTTGGCTTTGTAAGTGGGTCTTTCTCATTACGAATTTTTGCTCCTTTCATGAAGTCACTTTCATCCAGAAGGAACTCCATGATAGCAGCCGATTCAATCTGGCCAGGGTGGTGCTTGAGCTCATGTGTTAGAGGGTCTGTGAACTCGGGCTTACCAAGCATAACTTCACAAAACAAACCAGAGAGAACCTCTGAAAGTAGAGCCAAAATGTTGGCATCAAAACAAACTGTTGCAGCAACAGCTGAGCCAACAGCTGTTCCATTTACAAGAGCTAAACCTTCCTTGGCTTGAAGATCAAAAGGACCAGAAATTCCAGCTCTTGTCAGAGCTTCTATGGCTGTAATTTCTTCACCTTCAGAGGTGACCACTTTGGAATTATGCCGGCCAGTTAGTAACCCAGCAATATAAGATAATGGTACAAGATCACCCGAAGCAGTGATAGTACCCCTTAAAGGAAGTTTAGGGATCAAGTTCTTGTTCATAAGCTTGGCCATAGCTTCAAGTATCTCCCACCGGATACCAGAATAGCCTTGCATGAGTGTGTTTGTGCGAACAAGCATAGCCGCCTTCGAATAACTAGATGGAAGATTCTCTCTCCCAATCACTCCGGCATTAAGGAACCGAATAAGCTCAGTTTGAAGGTCGGTAGTTTTGTTGGTGCGCCGGTGTGATGTGGCTCCAAAGCCAGTGGTAACACCATATGTGTCTGTTCCACGGGAGATATTGTCAGCAACCCAGTTAGCACTTCTGGCCACACGATCACGAGCCACAGCTTCATCAAGGTTAACCTTCACTTCGCCACGGCGTGCAATGGCAGTGACCTGAGCAACAGTGAGTGTTGTACCTTGGATGTCAACGGTTTGCACCCCTGAAAATTGCGACACCATGCGAGAGACTTCATCAAAGTGGGTGCATTGGAGGGCCTCTGCAGCTTTCTTCCAGTGTAATGGGGTTGATATGTGAGATTTTTCCGATACACAAATGGGGTTTGCAGTGTCTTTTGGGAGAGGGAGAGCTGAAGGACGGAAATGCTCAATTGGGCGGGCAAATCCATTGGTTGCCATTGCTGGAATTGAGCAAAGATTTAAGGGTGAAGGAGAAAAAAATTGGGAGTGGTAAAGCTATTATGCAGTGTAGTTTGTTTTTGAGTTTAGGAGCAGGGAACTAGTATCTATTTATAGTAGTGACCAAGTGAGTGGGTGGTAGCCAGAGTGGGAAAGGGGCTGCGCCTATGGTCAAGTCTTTGTTTGTTGAGAAAGAGTGGGTTGGTGTAGACAGAACTTGCATGGAAGCATACTCAAAAGTTTTATGTCTACTTTTTCTAGCCAGGAAAAAATGTTATTCAATGGTGGGTTTCTACACGTCGTGGCTTTCTACAAAGTACTCCAAAGAAGACTAATTGACCTTGGTGGAGATACCACTCACATGGTCCTGAGCAACCTTATCCTCTCTATTATTAAGTGCACCAAACCAAAGGACATGTAATTCACGGTCTAAGCTGAAATGGTTCAGTTCCATCTCAACCAACCCTCGGATGTCTTTTTGCTTGTGATATTATGGTGAATTCATGAATCATGCTTTGTCTGACACACCATTTGCTTCCTTGTCAAATTAATTAACAAAGACTGGGGAAAACTTCTTGGAAATCTCACACTACTTGAGTTTTTTTTTTTTTTTTTTTTTACTTCTCAAACAAACAAAGATTCGAAACTTTTAGCCACACTTCACATTTCCCATGCTATCGTTCAAACTTATATAAACTTCATCCAAGTGAATCCTATGAGACTCAACAAATAATCAAAATCTCAAATCTGATACACACTATATTCTATGCCAACTCCCTATGCGTAAAAAAATTATGAGTATAGGAATAAGGAAAATCTAGGTTCCCTCGTGATAAAATGGAAATAAAAGTAAAGAAATTGCCAATAAATTCTAATCCAAGTGACATCTAAAAATAAGGTGGAAGGTGAAGTTGTGGATTCAAGAACCAAGTGATGTGTGCCTTTTGAAAAAAGTAAAAAATTAAAATTTTGAATTTTTTGTGTGAGCGATATAGAGGTATTTACAAATCGGATCCAAATCCACTGTCTGTGTACTTAAAGAATGGAACGTTGATCATTTAAATCTCTTGTGGAATCAAGACATGTAGGGTCCGTTTGGATAGAGCTTATTTTGCTGAAAACTAAAAACACTGTAGCAAATAAGTGAAAAACGCGGATGATTATTTTTTGATACGGGTACTGTAGCTCAGCTGAAAGTATGCAAGGGTTGCGTTTTTACTTCTTTTTTTTTTTTTTTCTTCTATTCACTCCTCACCCACCCGAATGCTTGTGTCTTCAAGAAGAGAAGTCCACACCCACCTACATTGGTCCAACGCTGGCGAAGAGCCGAGGAAGACAACCCAGTCTGACGCCGACAAAGATCGAGTTCCCTCGATGGTGGTGGGTTTGATTTGCGTTTGCTTGGTGGATGGGTTGATCGATTCCATTTGCTGGGTTTGATTTTTTTTCACATGGGTTTGATTCATATGGTTTTGGTTTCACCATTTTGATCTTCTCAGTTGATGGGTTTGCTGGGTTTCAAGAAAATGAATAGTCATGTTCTTCCCAGAACATGAAGAACACGCATGCGTTTAAACATCTTGGTGGTGCTGTTGATTGGTGCGGTGTTGGTGGTGGTGCACGCCGCAGTGAGAAAGACTGATGATTTGTTCTTGGATGAAGAAGCTTCTGGGTTGATGACTGGTACTAGTACAAGTTCTTCCAAAAAAAAAAAAAAATGAAAAGAAGGTACAGTACATGCCCAGTCCAGTTTGATTGAAACAGTACACGCATATACACACTTCATCCTTGCGTTTCAGCTGGCACTTCTCAGCATTTATTTCGTGGCACTGTAGCATGGGTCCCAGCTGTTAATAAAACGCTAACGCTGAACGTGAGAAAAAAACGTGAATCCAAACACTCATGTATACCTTGGCTAACATAAACCCCAACCAATATCGAAAGTATAGTTCAGAAAAACTAGCTTCATCTCATTGCCCTACAAAAAAAATCTAAAATTACACCCTTTTGTGCCACAACTCTCATGTGACAGGCTACAAGTGGTAGATAAAAAGTAGTGAGTTCATATAAAAGTGACAAGCATCTAGTCACAGTCTGCCGCATAAAATAATTGTGAAAAATTGTGTGTATAGAGAAGAATTATTCTTGCCCTACTTAGTGCAATTGAAGGACAACCTTTTAAATTAGTTTATACTTATTATTAATACGATTTCCAAGTCACAGAAGCATTCATATGAGCGTTTGAGAGTTCCAACGAAAATAGGCACAGCACTGATAAAGTTATACCCTTTCGTATTACAAAAAGCTACAAAGCACGTTCTATGCTGTCACATGAGACTGAAATAATACTAGTAAAAAATTAGATACGAAATAAGGCAAGGATAAATTAAAACCTACTGAACTTAAACTGGGAAAATGCTTTCTGCATCCCACTTCAGAATAAATAGAAGACAATGTTCAAAACCTGCAAACTACCAAATATTTAACATGTTTAAATGACAAGATTCCCAAGACCGAAGTACTGAATACATATGCTGTGCTAAAATGGCACAACACAAAACCTAACCAACTAAATAGTTAGCTGAGTTCAACAAAAGAGAATTACAAGGGGTGAGAATTTTTAATTTTGATGAGTAACAAGGGGTGAGAATTAACCCACCTCCCTTTAATATCAAGGACGCGCTCTCTTGTTGCTACATGAGGGGCACTTGTATTGCTTGATGTGCTCAGCCCTTGCAGGGGTGATCTTCACACATTTGCCATGGAACCATTTCTCACAAATGTCACAGCATATCCAGAACTCATCTGCAGCATAGTTCTCTCCACAAGCACCGCACAAGGTCTCCCCATGCTCGTCGTCATCTTCTTCATCCACTACCTCATCCTCATCCTTTGTTGGCTTTGGAAACTTGACTGATTCGGATCCTCGCTGCTTTTATGGCCAATTAAAGCAAATAGCAAAGCAGCAGAGACATAAAAATGAAATATCAATTATAAAAATAAATAATAATAAAGCATTTGAGACCATATCAACTATCAAAAAAGAACAACAAATTAATTACTAAGCCACAGATAATAACTTAACAAGAAATTAACATAAAAATTAGAGAGTATTCAATGCAAACAGGCATCACTGTTCAGCAGGAACAACATGAGAGAACTTATTTTAAATAGCACCACTTATTGGAAATATTATCGAGAATTGGTCAATACATTTAGATTAACTACAGTTCATTTTGAAAATCAACTTAATTCAACTAAACCTTATTATATGACAGAGGTAAAAATTAAACCCAAAAGTGGAAACAAATCACTTAAAAGCATGTTTTGGAACAATGAGGATGAGACATGTCTCCAATCACAAAAAATGCAAATCAAAAGGGTCTATGACACTAATTCAATGAATGTCTTCAGTAATTGCACAAAGACACTTTATGCAAAATTCAAAGTGCATACAAGCACAAAATTAAAAGTCTCTTTTTATCACTAAATTGCTTTAAAATTACCATTCATCATCCAGCCAAGGATCCAGTTTACTACATCCAATCCCTCATGGAACAAAGTCACAAACAACAAAAGGCAACTAACCTAGGATCTGCATTTTAAGCATCAATATATGCACAAATAGAGTTCAACATGAGCAATGAAAGGTCTCAATTATGCATAACCTCTGAACAGGTTCTCATCATTATTAAATTTCCTTTTACCAGACAAGCCCTCCCCAAACAGGGGGAAGTATGGAGCATTCACAACAAGGGTGTCAAACCCACTCAAAAGCTATTTTTAGCATCTTAAACCACAAAAATCATGCTCCATCAAAGATGCCATATATAAAAAAAATTTGACATCCTGCTACAGTGAACTCTCATAAATGAGAGCTCACTGTAGCAACTTGCTATTATTTTTTAATGATTTTGTCGTGGTTGGTTTTTGTGGTGATTGTTTTTTATTATTTTAATGAGTTGTTTATATTATTATAAATGAAATGGTACAAAAATAGAAACTTTGATGTGGGATGAATTGTAAAGTGAGTTGTTAAAATTGATAAGTTTTTGAGTTGCTAAATGCTATATTTTTTGAGATCCTTGATGTGAATGCTCCATGCCATTAACACCTATCAACAGTCAAGCATTTTCTACATTCAAAATTAACATTAGAAATACTAAGAAACATACAAAAAGAATATGTGAGCTCACATTAGCCTTGATGCATACAACAAGCTTCTTTGTCAGACACAGCAAAGGATAAAATCATAGAAGTGACAGATACAAAATGAGAAGAAAGTATATCTTTATTTTACCCCTTTTGAGCCTGACTTGGGTTTGTTGCTGCTGTGATTTGAAACTGATGACTTCTCCTTCAACTGTTTCTTTGCAGTTCCAGTTACAACTTCAAATATTGTTGGCAAATCATTTATCATAGTGAAGAGACGTTTCCTGCATCAGAAATGCATTATAATTGGTAAACAAGAAAATATTAAGCATAACCTAAAAAGTCATGCCAAACATTACTCAACATTTGAGGCTTCTTTTCATGAAAAACACATACAAGTTAATTGTGACTTCTAACTTTTTCAACTTATTAATTAATTTGCTTTTTTGTCTGAGTTCATTCCAATTGTTCCCCGCACAGATTAGAAACCAACAATCTATGTCAAATGTCAACAATCAAGCGCCATTGTCTATTGTTACCAAGTCCCACAGGATTTAGGCTCTAAAAAGACACACATGCTGCATGCACTGATTTAACAAACACAAAGCTCAACCACAAGGAATGCAAAATCTACACACACACACACACTAGCACTTACACATAGATCATAGATGAGAAACTGAAAAATTAAAATCCAAAAGTACAAACATGTATAGGAAGCTTGCAAACACAAAAGAAATCCTTATCATGGAGGCTGATGAGGCCTTTATGTTAATGATAAATTTGTTTTATTTGATATTCTTTACACCATATTTTTCAAGTCGAACAAGGCAGAATCACATTGGAACTATTTGATAAGGGCTACATAAATAAAATAAAACATCAGAAGTTGTAAAAGGCATAGTTTAATAGAGGAAGAAGATTTATAAACAGCTGTATTGAATTTCATTGATCATCACAATTACTACATATATAAAATTTCTAGAGCTTCTGGATATACCTGTCAGCTTTATCAAAACCAAATCTGGCACCAAAATAAAATGCCACTGAAAGTAACCATGCATCGCTGTGAACAGCAACCAAAGACAGCCAGTCCTTTTCTTGCATGCCATCTCTGGCAAAGTTGATTCCTAATGCAGGCTCTGGGAGCTCCGGAGGCACTTCTTCAGCAGGTAAATTAACTTCCCACTGTTCATTAGGGAATCCATAAAGGCAAAGATTCTCCTTCTCTGACAGGCACCAATCAGTCAAATACAATAGGCATCAGTAACAGTCAGTAGGTAGCCACAGCAAGTAAATGAAAAGGTCATCTTTTTTTTTAGCATATTCTTCATATCTCTTACAATACAAAACCATAACCAAATCTAATATATCCCATATGTGTGCAAAACATGAAATTTCCATAAGAAATGTTAAGTGGGATTACAGGATGCAACTACCACATAATTTAAGATACAGTAAATGCCATGATGCTCACTCAATGTCCAAAAAATGGTCAACCTAGCTGAATAACTGAAAGAATTGTAGCCGCTGACCACCATGTTTTGCCAACATAGTCACCCAGAGAATTAATACACAGTTACTATTCATTCAGGCTGTTCAATACTAAGACACCAAGTCCAAATAACAAGTACATTAATCTTACATTTAATTGGAAGATAAAAGAAATGCTTAAAAATATACACATTTGAAGTCCAAAGCTAGTTTTGTCCCAGAACTCCTTTTTACATTGTACAATTTCTTCGCCAAAGCAATTGAATCTGCCATAAGGATCCTCAAATATCCAAACATCATATAAATAATAAAGCAAAAAAAAAAAAAAAGGGATAATCATCTCTCCATAGAATTACTGCAAGAAAGAAAACGAAAAACTCATGCTTTGTAATATTAATGAAAATGCAAAACCCACAACAGTATTGAAATCAAAAATATCAAACCAAGTGTGTCAAACTCTTGTTTTAATTGATAAGTAAGCATGTCAAACTCTTAGAAGAAGTTCGCCAATGAATTGCACCCTTACATTACACGAAGTTCAAACTCTTAATCGTCAACAAATTAAGTGAATAATCAAAGTAAACAAACAATAAACAATTCCCAATAGTATGAACTTTTTTCTTTTCTTTTTTTGAGAATCAGCATGAACTTGAAACACACCTTACATACAAAACAACTCTAGCATTTACCAGAATTCATTAAATAAAAATTGCATCTTTGGCACAATTCATTCCTCAAACAAAAACATTAAACTTAACAAATCTGGCAAATGATGTTAATTACACACTCAGCAAGTGCATAGGCGAACAAAATATTCACACTGTAAAGCAATATATATCAAAAAAGGAAAGAAAAAAAAAACAGTAATTTTTTTTTTTTTAATAAGTAAATTTTTTTAATTTTAAAAAAATAGTAATTATTAATTAACTCAAAGCTAAAATAGACCCAACTTTCTACCCCATCAGTAAAACTAACTTTAAAACACTTTTACTAACCAGTAAAGGAAAATCACTAATTTACTATCGGTTTTAAACACACGCACAGACAATTTGCAAATACAAATCTGAAGCGACAAAATGTAAGAATCATTACAAAAGAAGAAATCATAACAAAGCGAAGATAGAAACCCTAACCGGGATCACACTGCTGATAAAATTCTTCAACGTCTGCGAAAATCACACCCAACAAAAAAAAAAAAAAAAAAAAAATTCAGAGCCATTACAAAATAAAATCTAAAAAAAAAAAATTAATAAAAATTGAAAAAAAGAAAAGAGAAAATTAGAGAGAGAGAGAGAGAGAGAGAGAGAGAGGGAGACCGGTAGTGAGGGCTTTGACCATGCCAGCTCTACGGCCTTTGAAGTCTCTGAAAACCTCTTCCACTGTGCGAGGGTTGTACTGTCCTCCACCGTCCATTTCCGTACTCTTCCAGAGCTCGCTTTCGAAACTAGAAATCTAAAAAATTTAAATTTGAAAAAACAAAGATTGAAGAAGAAGAAGAGGAGGGACAGAATGGGAAATAGGAGAGTTTTCAAGGGGTATTCATGGAGAGATACGATACGATACGATAGGAAGGCTTTGAGTTTCAGAAACAAAAAACAAACTAAACATATTTGCTTTCTTACAAATTGAACAGAACGAAAAGATAGATTGGGAATTTAGGATGTCTTTAAAGGGAGGAGGGAAAAAAGAAACACATAATTTTTATTTATTTATTTATTTTTAGCTTAGTCTGACGTGGCGTTTGTTTATAGCCGGATGATTGTGTGTGGGTTTTTTAATTTTTAATTTATATTTTATATATTATGAGAAGCGGATTTAAATGGAAATTTGAAATAGGATTTTGCGTGAAGAGAGAGGTCCGGTCGGGTGGAGAGGAAGACAGAGATTGTGGGACGTAGGTAATGCTAACGTGTGATGCAGGTGTTGGTTTAGTTTTTGAAAACCGGTGGTGGTGGTACTACGTACTTTGTGTCGTGTCTCCATCAATTAGATTTGAGTGCGATCCAAGGGAGCGTTTGTTGGATCGGACGGCTATTAATAGATCGCCTTGTGGGTCGTTGGGGGTGGGAAGTCGTGGGGTCCAGATCCGTAGCGCACACCTGTGCTGCTGACATGTCGTTGCAACCCGAACAGAAACAAATATTCTCGAGCTCCGGTGGTAGTTGTATTAGTATTCTGATCAAATCTTTGTTTTGGAGCACCGGACCCGGAGCGAGCACCACCGCTTGTTTTGGTTTTGGAGAACATCGATCCTAGAGCAGGACAGCGTTACTCGCGCATATTCATACATATATATAGCCTTCAAGATGAGAATTGCCGAATGGACTTTTACACATTTGGCCCACTAATAGTAAGTACTAAATACTAGTAACTCTCCACCATTTGGGCAAGCTTAATGTCTCCTTAAGTAGAAAAATGATTTTGTTGGGACTTGGAAGCTTGTGAGAGTCATGCTCCATAGGAATTAGGCCGGGCGCACAAGATATCGTCTCTCCCAAGTCTTAAGGGAGCATGAAAAAAGGCATGAATTCAATCTACAAAGAAATCATATTTAGTATTTAAGTATTTCTATGTTGAGTATACACGTGTGAGTGAAGTCTCAATATTGAGATGAGAAAAATGAATAGTTAATATAACATAATTAAGAACGTACCCATTGGGCTTAGACGTGAGGAGATTGTTAGGTATACACGTGTAAGTGAAATCTTACATTGAATAATAATGAGAAGAATAAATAGTTTTTTTTTTAATTTTTTATGTAGAAGAATGAGTAGTTAATATAAAATAATTGAGCACATACCCATTAGGTTTAAACCCTTTGGTTAAAGTGTGTTTTTATATATTGTATTAATTATTCGAGAAAACTCTTCAAGCTAATTATCTACCCAACATTCTATTTATCCAAAAACAAAAACCACTACCACTAGTAAATCAATTGGAGATACAAATTTTTTTCGTTACTTTTCTCATTTGTTCAGGTGAAAAGTTATAGGGTTGAGCTTGTGTCTAATGGCCAGTTCCACTAGACACGTTAAGATGCTAACACATGTCTAGATCCTAACATGTCCAGTGGAACTGACCACTGCATAGAAGCCTCTCTCAAAGTTATAAATAGAACAACAATACTTTTACAGAA
Source organism: Notholithocarpus densiflorus (assembly GCA_030021035.2). Classification (NCBI taxonomy): domain Eukaryota; kingdom Viridiplantae; phylum Streptophyta; class Magnoliopsida; order Fagales; family Fagaceae; genus Notholithocarpus; species Notholithocarpus densiflorus. Next base: position 504,450 of record JARYZH020000009.1, on the reverse strand, counting down.
ATTCAACCACTTTATTCATGTTACAATCACAATTAATTACATAAAAAATTTCTCTCTCAAAAAAAATTACTAAAAAAAATTTAAGATGAAATGTGAAAGGTTTTGTACCCATGAGCTACCTCATCTCTATAGTATCGTCACATGGAAGAGAAACAACGCCATTTTTTATTAATGATGCATTGGTTGAGGGGCTCGGAAGCCCAGAATTGAGTGTACATGAAGGGAAGTCGGTCCCAGCAGATACCATATGACGAAATGGAGGGGCCACAAAGTGACTAAACACTTTCTCCATGGTCCAATATAATTGAATGGCCACAATGCCTTCTTTCATTGCTTTCGTTAACAATGCCTGTCTATGCAATGTCAGCCTCTTCTTTTTCTCATCAATGAAATTCCCAAATTTGTCCACCAGCCATATGGTGTATTCCGGAGTACCATAAATGCGTACTTCTTCCTTTTACATGAATAGTGAGTCCTACTAATTAAATTCATTATGAGACTCACTATTCATGTGAGATGAGATGAGACTCAGTTCTAAAATTCTCTCTAGCTAATAATAACTGTGTTCAACATAGCTGAGTAGATGAAGGTGCTGTACCTTCACTCTTCCAGTCAAGTGCAATCTCAGGGATCAGGACTTCCAACAAAGAATCTTGTTACGGTATGATTATAGGCACAATAGGCCCATCTCATAATTGAAGCTCAAAGTCTTGAACGAAGACTGCTCGTAGAGACATGGGACCTCTATGTCAACTTACTGGCTAACATCACTAGCAGGACTAAAGAACTAGTGCATTTAGCAATGAAGGTAATTATTATAGATGAAACACTTCTAAGGACTCCGCAAGTCAAACTGACAATTGCCAGAGCAATATGAGTATATCATAGAACAAGAGATATAACAGTCTAGAATACAACAGTCTAGCACATCAACCCAGGATATATATTTGCACTGACAGCAACTTCTTATTTCTCATACAATGAGAATCAGTCAGTACTAATTAGGTATTTAATGTTTATGTCAAAGTCGCACAGTATACCAAAGGGCATTCACATTTCTTCTACCTCTTCTTAAGTTCTTAAAACCTACAAAAAATCTCCTCGAGGAACACCTGGGTGGTTGCAGCAGGTCTTGGCAGCAGCTAGTCCTCACAGAGAGCTATCGATTGCTGCAACTTCAAAAAAAAAAAAAATGTAGAAATATTTTGAATCCTTGGGTGAACCAATCGATAACATCTCAAAAGTCAGCATGCCAACCAATCAGCTCGCCTTAGAATCTGGAAGCAGAATAAAACAACTATGAAGAAGTGCAAAAACGATTAAGTGCGAGTGCAAGTGTTGGTGTTTGTGACCAAAACAATGATCACAAAAAGTAATCAAAATGCAGAGGTTGGAGGGGCTTAATGATTTCTCACTTATAAGACATCAAAAACTTATGAAGTAGCATTAAACAAAACTGAACAATTTATTACAACAGAAATCCAGGAGAATAAATTACTACAAAATGTGGTCTAAGTTTTAAGACAACAAGAATTTCCACTCTTAAGGTTTAACGATATCGAGTGGAACACTGGTTACTTATAAGACATCAAAAACTTATGAAGTAGCATTAAACAAAACTGAACAGTTTATTACAACAGAAATCCAGGAGAATAAATTACTAATAAATGTGGTCTAAGTTTTAAGACAACAAGAATTTCCACTCTTAAGGTTTAACTATATCGAGTGGAACACTGGTTAGACATGATGACAATGCTCAGGTGTCAGGACACAACAAGATAGCAAACCCTTAAATTGGCCATCAACGCATGCCATATACATGTTAAAAAGCTTGTGCAATTAAAGAAAACAACTAAACAAATATGCTAGCTTGTGCGTGGTCAAACCATTAAGAGTTTTAGAACTCAACTGAACTGTATTACTCCAGCCTACTGGACAAAATACATGATATATCCCAGGTCATGCAACGCACTTAACAGAGCTTGCAAGAAGAATCTAAATCAGAGGCCACAAACAATTAATCAAATAACATGCAATTCTCTGATTTTCCCTCTTTGCTCCTCTCTCTCTCTCTCTCTCTCTTATTTTATGGAAGGGAAGAGGCAAGGTTCAAAACAGTAGAAATTCAGGAGAACTTATGGCATAAACTTTACCATTGTTATTGCCAGATGATCCATTTTCCTTTTTCTCTGGAACATATTGTTCAAGGAATTGCTGAATTGTTCTCCAGTAATGATCACCACCAGCTAGCCAAGTATCCATATGCATTCCACTAGGAAAATCCACAAAGAGGCATCGCCTGTTATGAGCAGCTGCTTTAGCATACAGCATCTGCATGTGGACTGGAGGAACCATCTCATCTTGCAATCCAGAAAGAAAAAGGATTGGCTGCTTAATCTACAGTTACGAAAGGTGAATTATAGACTGACACATAAACTTGTAAACCAGAAAGAGAAGAAAAACTAGGGCAAGGATAGAGGGAAAGAAGAGCACAAAGAGCAGCACAGAACATAGTCGTTTTTCCAGATGTTGTGCATGAAATTTGGAAATATTTCTTGATGCCAGAATCTAACAGGCATTAAATTTCAGATTGGGACAATTTGGAGAAATTTTCATTGGTGCATGCGTTGAAAATATTTAAAAATGTCCTGAAATATTTGAACTGCATTATTTAATCTTGAAATGATGCCTGCTTAGAATAAAAAAACAATCAAGGATAAACTTCGCTTAGGATCAAGTACTGTGCATGCTCAATCATATATCATGATAGTTCACATTCATAAGGGTGAAACAAAAAAACAAAAAACTTACGTAGGTGACAACCAAATCAATGACATACTATTCTACTCCTTTATGTATGTGCAACACATTACATAAAAGTTAGCTATGCAAAACAGGAGATTCTACCAAGACATATCCTTACCTGGCCAACGACGTCAATTGTACTCCATGGAGATCGTACGAGAAAATTAAGAATTTTAGGACCTTTTGAATTTTTTCCAATGAACCACTTCAGGAAGGGCAATAAAACTCCAGCCATGTCAAGAATAGACGTGAAAGTGTTCTCCAGTATTATTGCAGCAACCTGCAACAGAGAGTAAGGCCAGAAAAATAATGTGCCCAAAAAAGTCCACAAAAGAGAAAAGGAGATGTGGCAATTGGAACAGAAATTTTATTGCAACAAGCTGCAAATATCACAAGGAATTGGACAAAGTAATCAGGGATCGAGAATTTAGTGAGAATATATCTAATATTAATGTGATGATATACATTATGAAGGTGCTAGCCAAAAAAATCATGATGAAGAGACTGGTTTGTGTAGATCCCTTCTCACTCTCTCTCTCTCTCACACGCACACCAGTTTGAGAAGATCATCAAGTTTACTATATCCACAGACAAGAGACATAATAAAGCCACTTGAGCAACCAAAAGGCAAGGGAAACTTAGAATGACATAAGAGTGAGCATAAAATAAAGTTTGGCAATCCCAATAGAAATAAACAACCAGATTGGCAATTATATCCATATGTTCTACAATGATTGAACTCATGCTAACTACAGAAATATATCACCGACAATATTTCCTTTTTTATATATAAGTAATATGGCATCAACTTATTAGACACAACAAAGACATTATGTTATAATATTTGCCTATTTGGAGCTAGCAACATGATTCCCGGTTCACCGTTTCACTGCAAAAATACCTTGTCAGGATTGTTTTTGGTAAGCACAGCCCCAACTGCACCCCCAAGTGACCTTCCAAAAACAATAATTCTAGATGTGTCAATGTCAGTCCTCTGAGAAAGATGATCCAATGCAGCCTAACCAAATGAAAGAAAGCCATGCCATTTGAGAACAATGATAAAATCTAAGTGGGTGAATTTGGAAGTTAAAAAAGAGAAGAAGAAGAAGATATCTTGACCAAAAATCAAACCTGAGCATCCCTTGTGATTCCAGGCTGGGAAGGATATCCATCACTAGCTCCATAACTGTGTTGATAAATGAAGCATTAGTGTTAATTCAGTCAAACAAACAGCACAGACACTATTCCAGTTTCAGCTACTCATGAAATAACACAGCACATACCCTCGATATGAAAGCATAAAAACGTTGCAATTCAACCTCTGTATCATTATGCGGACCATTTCGAGACGATGGGCAATATCTGAGGCGATAGTCAAGGAACATTAAAAGTAACTGAACCTAGTCAAAAATAAAATAAAACCAGGACAAAGTACCAATTGAGAGATACAAAATAACATATGCAATCTGATGTAAATCTCCCTAAATTTTAGTAGCCATGATTATGACTATTAGGATACTTCCCGCATTTTCTTGGAAGAATAAAATGGTTGGACCTGAAAAACAAAAGGCACTAACTCAGAAGCCTTGAAAAGCATAATTAACATAGAATAGAGCTGTCTATAATGGATTCTACAATTGACACCAATATTTCAGGTCATGATTACTATATGCTACACCAGTAATCCATAATTTTGATGTTCCAATCATTTCTGGATATTTCCTCCAGTACCCAGTGTTTTTTTCTTTTTCTTTTTTTCTTTTTTTGTATTTTTTATTTTTAAATGACAAGGAAAAAGCTGACACAGAGTGCAACAATAATAGCGCAACACACATCTCCCCACAAGTAAAAACCATAGAAACAAGCTAATTTTACAAAAATTTCATTCAAACTCAAGTAAACATCACTTCTGAACTTCACACTTCAAATCCACACATAATTTCAGAAGTCCCTCTGCCTCAATCAAATTCTAAAAGAAAAAAGTAAGACAAGCTTGTAAGTAAAGGGTTTTCCATTTGCACTCATCAATTCTCATCTTCCACAGTTAAAGGTAAAACCATTAAACCCTAACCCTAAAGCTATCACAACAAAAATAGAATCCAATCATTCCAACCAATCTTATAAACCAACTGCATTTAATCGCCCAAAATCTGGACACAAATTCAGTCCAAATTCCTTTAATTTTGAAATTCTCACTTCAACGAGATTCGAATTCTAAAATTCAATTCCACATCAACCAAAAAAAATTCTCAAATTCCTCCAAATTTCTCTTCAACAATATTGAAATCCAAAATTCAACATTAAACAATTACTAAAAATAAAATAGGAATACTCCAATTCTAGCTTGAAAACTCAAAATCCAATACAATGAAATGAAGCCTGAACAATGAATACTGAACTCCTATTAACCTATAACAATGAAACCCTAACACACTGCAACAACCTAATTCTTAAGAGAAGACGAAATCATCTTGAATTCCTTCAAATTCAAAAGTCTCAGTTTGAACGAATTTCAAAATCCAAAATTCACTACACATAAAAATTAAAGGGGAAAAAAAGAAGAAGAAGCTGAAGACTCCAATTCCAGCTCGAGAACTCGAATTCAACGAATCTAAACACTAAATTCCTATAACCTAACAACAACAACAACAACAAAACCCTAATTCAGACTCTTCAACAATATATATATAAAACAAAATCATTTCAAATTCGAAAAAACTCACTTGGAATGAAATGCGAAAATTCAAAATTCCACCTAATCTAAAAATTAAGACAAGCTTGTAAGTAAAGGGATTCCCATTTGCGCTCATCTTTTTTCATCTTCCACAGTTAAGTAAAGGTACAACCATTAAACCCAAACCCTAAAAAGCTATAACAACAAAAACCTAACACACTCCAACTCGAATTCAACGACTCCAAACACTAAATTCCTATAACCTAACAACAACAAAACCCTAATTCAGTGAAACAGCGACCTAACTCTTCGAAAAACTCCCTTGCACGAAATTCGAAATTCAAAATTCCACCAAACCTAAAAATTCCAAAATAAATAAACAAAAGCCGAATGCTCCAATTCGAGCTGGAGAACTCGAATCGAAGTGAAGCAACTCCTATATGTATGTATATGTGATATATCGCAACAACAACAACAACCAAACCCTAAGACTCTGAAACAAACACCAACAGCAAACGAATGAGAGAGAGAGAGAGAACGGTGACCTCGGCAGTCGGGGAAGAGCTTGATGAACCAGGAGTGGAGGCGGACGCCGTCGGAGGCGTGGAGAAAGACGTCCTCGTAGGCGAGGCGGAGGCGAGCCGGCGTGATCTGGTAGGACTTCGTGAGACCAGGTAGCACCGGCACGTAGACTAGCTTTTCCTGAAACGCCACCAGCAATGCCATCCCGGCCACCACTATTCCGCCCACTCCGTACAGCAAGGCATTCACGTACGTGACCATTTCTTCTCTCCTTTCCTTTCCTTTCCTTTCTCTCCGGTCTGGTCTGGTCTGGTCTTCCTCCTCGCTTTCTAATTTTCTATCTTTCGAAAGTCTATAATAAGTCTCTCTGTCTCACAGTGGGAAGTGGAGAAAAATGAGTGGAATTTTCTTTTGATTCTTTCGTTGGGAATGGGAATTTTGGGAGAACGTTTAGAAATTTTAGGATTTTTATTTTTAAGATTCTCGTGCTGAAAAAAGAAAAAAAAGAAAATGGTAAAAGAGAAAAGAAAGTGGTAAGTAGTAACTATCTATATAATCAAATCAAATTTCCAATGTTTATATGACTGCCTGCCTTAAAAGGTGGGACTTATTGCATCTTTACTATGTTTTGGGGTCCAAGTTTCAATAATCATTAATCAATTTCTTACCTAATACTACTATATATATTTTTAATAGAAATATTGGAATTAGATTACCTAATTTTGTTATAAATACGAGGTAGGTTAGGTCCAACTAATAAGTTCCAACTTTTATATCTTTTTTGAGAATGAAGTTTTAAATTTTTCTTCAACTTTACATTTTTGGTACTCTAATAGAAGTTAACTAGAGAGGAAAGTGCTTGAATAGCCTAATCAATAGGTTAATATGGGACAATTAAGTTTGATTTGGCTTCAATGCATTGAACCCAAAATGGTTTGGTTGCGTGTTTAAAATTGATCATATGATCATATGTCTACATCATGTCTTGTTCAATGTATTAAAATACTGGACGAAAGTTTTGTCATTCATAATTTACCATCTTTGGTTACCCAAAAAAAAAAAAAAAAAAAAATCACCCATGGTGTTCAGGTTTACAATGAAGAAGTCGTTGTTGAGAGTTGAGACAAATCAAAGGGTAAATTTCACTAACCACTCCTGAGGTTTGGGCTAATACCTATCAGGTCCAAGACATTTTAAAACTAACCAAATTGGTCCATAAGCCCAACTTAATCCCTAAACCCGCTAGTCTCCGTTAGCCATTTAACTCTTCTTTCTCTTTCCCTGCCGCTTCTCTCTCTCTCATCTGTATCTGCCTCTCTCTAATCTGAGGTTTGGGCTTGTCATTTGGAATTTTGGAGTATCAAGTTTGGTTTTTTGATGATTTTTTTTTGGGTTGAGATTTGTAAGTGCGTCTCTACAAATCCGTTTTGGACAAGCTCGAATCCATCTCCGACTCCGCCAATCTCGACTAGTCTCTTCTCTTCCTCCGATGCCGATTCCGTCCTCCAACCTGTCATTCTCGCTCTCGAATCCGGCTACGCCAAAGTCGTCGAGCCCACTCTCGGTTGCGTCTTCAAATTGTTCTCCTTCAACCTCGTCAAGGCCGAGATCGATCGGCTCGATCCCAACTCCAATTCCGATTCCGATTCCAATTCCAATACCAATATTGTTTACAAGATTATCGATTTGGTGTGTAAGTCTGGGGAGCTTGGAGAGGAACAAATCGAGCTCGGCGTGCTTCGGGTTCTTCTCTCCGTGGTTCGATCTCCCACCGTGTTGATCCGTGAGGTGATTGTTTGATTCATGTAGTGGGTTCCAATACGGTGGTGGTATTGTTGTTGGGTTTGTTGTGGGTTTTTTGTTTCTTAATTTTAGGCTTTGTTATTGGGTATGGCTGTGTTTTGGTTGTGTAGCAGATTTAAGGGGGGAGAAAATCACATAGAGAAAGAGAGAAGAGACAAGCTTGAGAGAGGAAGAAAATCACTAACGGGTGGGCTAACGGTGTTAGGAACTAAATTGGGCTTATGGACCAATTTCGTTAATTTTAAAATGTCTTGGACCTGACTGGTATTAGCCCAAACCTCAAGGATGGTTAATGAAATTTACCCCAAATCAAAAGTCAAGGCCCATGCGGTAGAGGTTCTTAATTTTTTTTTTAAATAATCATTTTCGTTATCCTAAGCAAAAATGAAGCAAAGGAAAGCATGAAGCCATTGATTAAATTATATGTTTCAAATCAATTTGGCCCATTAAATATAGAAGGTAGGTATAGAAAGCTATTGAGAGAGAGAGAGAGAGAGAGAGACTGGCGGCTCCACATGCAAGCCAAAGTGGTCATAGGACTACCCTGACTTGCACCTGACTTGCAAAAAAAATGTATATATACACTTGCTAAAAAAATATTATATGTTAAACTAACCTATTGTGACCACTCTAATAAAAATATTGAACACCCTGATTTGAGAATTACAAAAATTTGGGTTCAACAAAAATAAGAGTAATGTTACATTCACAACGTTTTTACAATAATTTCACAACAAATTCAATGTAGTAAGCTATTACAAATTCTAATTTGACCCAAATATAGATATTATTTTTTTACTTACCAATAACATTTTTTTGCATAAGATTTTGTTTGTTTGTTTAGACCCCTTAACAGAGTAGTTTAACCTAATGAATTAGCCAAGTATTTACTTAGGTTAATTATGAGATCTAGGTTAAACACATGCAGGGCCGGCTCAACAATTTTAGGGGTCTTAGGCGAAAATTTTAAGTGAATTCTTTTTTAAACTTTAAAGTCTAAACCTGCACAAATAAAAATTAATTTATTACATGGTTTAATAAATTAGTATCACTATAATACAAATGAGTTGATATAATATACATCAAATTATTAATTGGTGTGATAATTTATAATAATTGATAAAGTAAGAGTTTGCATTTAAAAAAAAATGTGATAATTTATTAATTAGTGTGGGGCCGTGTGGGCCATCTTAGCTTAGGCCTTGTGATGTGTTGGGGCTGGTGGACAAGACTGCACTGTCCACATAGCACTGTGCAGTCTTGTCCTATCAAGTTGTGTGCACTGTTATTGTGCAGTATTTTGCATTTTAGGATACAATGTGACCTTTTTAATGCATTTTTTTGACCAATAAAAGTACTTAAATTTTTTTTTTTGTAATTAAAATATATAGATAAATATATTATATATATATTTATATAATTTTGTTTTTTTGCAAGTGGAGGCTTTTTTTTTATTTGGAGGCCTTAGGTGATTGGATCAATTGCATCTATTGTTTAGCCGGCCCTGAACACATGCAAACATATTACTTGGTGCGGAAAAGTAAAGAAAACAGTAATATGATGAGCTAGGAAAACCAATGAAACCAACATTTTCAAGGTAAAAACCAAGGGACGATTTAACCTAGCTATCCTCAAGGTAAACAAATTCACTGTGATAGAATGGAAGATTACAATATATTTAAACCCTAAATCTAAAGCTACCTCAAGTAGAACTTACTAACATGACCACGTGTAGTTTTGACTCCACAAACTCTTCTATCTTGGATTTGTTGAACGCAAACTCCCCGTTTGTAACTTTGAGATCCCACTCAAAGGTTTCAGATCACCATCAATAGTAGATCTTTATGCAACAACTTGTTTCCACCAGTTCTTAATTGTAGATCTCATTCCAGTAGACACTTGTAGAGTTAGAAGGTTACAGAAACCTCACAGGAGTAACTCACAAGACTTCCAAGAGCTTTTAAAACGTAATTAAAGTTTTCCTTTTATACCTTGTAGTGTTGGACTGAAACCCTAAACATTTTTGCGGACTTAGGCCTAACTTAAAATATCTGCAGAACACGATTTTCGATCGGTCGAACCTATCTTTTGATCAGTTGAACTTCACAGAAACTAGATTCTTCTTTCTGCAGCTTACATGTTCTTGAATCTTGACTTAAATCATCATGTGCAATGTCTAACACCTAATCTAGACATGTTTTGATCTCAGTTTGCCAACATACATAAATTTAGAAATCTAAACATTTAATCCTAAATATTTAGAACCTGACATATTTATTGTAAAAATGTTGTAGACGTAGCATTGCTCCAAAATTAATTCTGCCCCCCCAAACATAATCCTTAATCCCTTTTATAAACTTTAAAAAAATCTTAAATAACAACAATAAATATTAGCCCAAATAACAACAAACATAAACCAAACAAAAACAAGAGAAGACCATACAATAAGAAGTGAACAAATTGTTTAACAAAAAGTCTATTATAAAACAAAAAGATAAAAATTGCTAATCATTTAAATTTGTAGATCGTTCAACTTATTCAATAAAATAATCTCTAATTTCATTTTTCCTTAAAAAATGGTACTAAGAAAAATATTGTGGCTGTGAGTTTTCTTTAATGGTGACAACAATTATACTCTTTTGGCTTTGCAATTGCAACAATTTTACTCTCCTTAGTAACTTGACTCGCAATTGTAGTAAATATTCAATTTATCGCTTTATTAAATTTTGTATAATTTAAATTTCTTAGTGACCACCCTAAAAAAATTCCTAGAGCCGCCACTGGAGAGAGAGAGAGTTTTTTTAGAGTAAGGAAATGAAAACGAATCTTTGATGTCATAAATTGAAGTTGATTTATCTAGGTGAAACACAAAATTTTATCGACAGTTTCTTATTTTTCTCTACTCTATTATTCCCAAAATAATATAAATGAATAATGAAAATGGACAAAGGTTTCAAATTAAAACAATTTCATAAGTTGAGATTGTAATTGATAAAATTATAAATATGGGACATAAAAGTTCAAATTATATATATATTTGAAATTCTAATACATCTATAGCAACCAAAATAATAATTTAGCCTAAAAGTTCAAATTTGGGGATAGAAAATTATCAAATTATTTTAAAACTATTTCAATAATATTATAATAATTATTCATACAATATGCAAGACCTTATACGAGAATTTGGTTACTTATCTAGGCAAGTTTTTATAAAATATTAATTACTAATTTAAACAATGGATGATGATGTGGTCCAAATGTTTGTTTTTTGTTTTTTTCCATAAAGTCAGCTAAATAAGAGTGTTTATTGAGGGCCTGTCTGGGATTCACTTATTTTGTTCAAACTGAAAACTTTTTGCTGAAAGTATTGTAGATAAAGGTAAAAGTTAGCTGAAATAGTATAGTGGGATTCATGAATAGTACCAAAAAGTGCAGTGGAACTCATGAATAGTAACAAAAATAAGTTGAATAGTAAAATAAATTGGCAAAATTAATCATGTCAAACAGACACTGAGTCTACATGTGTGAGATTGTCGCATTTTTAATTAGTTAGTAATAAATTGATTATGTAACTCCTCCTTGAGTGAAGTTCACGCTTCATAGTTCTAACTTCTAACTAACAAAATGAAGAGAGAGAGAGAGAGAGAGAGAGAGAGAGAGAGGCAATTATAAAACCCATGATACATGAGTGTCTAATTAATTATGACTCGTGGGTTCCAGTTAGCTCAACTGGTAAAGTCTCTGATGGTTGTATAAGAGATCTGGGGTTCAATTCCCACCTATACCAAAAACTGATTGGTTTCTTGGTCTGATGATAAAGAGCTATCATTAGGAGCGGACGCCATAGGTTGAAACTCTCTAAAAAAAAAAAAAAAAATTTATGACTCAGCCTTGGGTCCATATATATCATTGATTTTTTTTTTTTTTTTGCTAAATAAATACTTTATTTACTACAAAACAAAGAGATACAATCCAGATTGGGCCTGTGGCCATCTCGATCCAAAACCTAACTAATCAAAGGCGATAGATTAGAGATGGGTACTGGCCCATTCCAGTTTAGAATGGCAGCCCATCTAGCTAAAAGATGAGCTGCTTCATTACCTTTTCCAAAAACAAAAGAAAATTTTACATTATCAAAATCTTTAACAAAATACAAAATGTCCTCCACCACAGGCTTAATACTCCAATGAGGCGCTAACTCTTGATTTCTCAAGGGCTCAATTACATTCCATGCATCTCCTTCAATCACAACATTCTTAAAACCTGCATCTGCTGCTCTTTGAATGGCCAACAAGGCTGCATTTGCCTCACCAAATAAAGGGCTACCTAGGCTCAGCTACTCTACCCATGCAACTACAAGTTTACCTCCCTGGTCTCTTCCTACTATTGCCACAGATGTTTTTCCTTCTCTTATTGCAACATCAAAATTCAATTTTATCCAATTTGGTGGAGGTGGGATCCATGTTTTGTCCTTAGAAGAATTTTTACTTTGAATCTTCCAAGCTTGCTTGTGTTCCTCAAAGGATTTATTCACTTGCCTTGCAAGTTCAACCGGAGTTGTTTTGATTCCTTCCACTCAAGCCTTGTTTCTACTCATCCAGACTTGGTCACACATGATTGCATCAAATAATTGAAACTCTTTTGTTGTTTCATCATCTAGGCCCAGAGACGGTTTTAGGTTGATAATCATCTTCACCCAATCTACTATGAATATGGAATCCAAAGTGTTCATCCTCAAAGGCCATGGGGCTAGGAGCCAAACTTGAGTTGCCCAGTCACACTGCAAAAATAAATGCTCCAAAGTTTCTGGAGCCTTGCTGCATAAGTGACACTCATTTGATGGGAGAGTAAACCTTCTATTTAGTATAGAAGCTATAGGGAGGATTTCCCAAGCCAATTTCCACGACAGGTTCTTAAGCCTAGCATGTATTTTCATCTTCCATAACTCCTTCCAATCCTTGCTTTGCATCATGGGGTGAAAGGTTGAGGTGGGAATTCTAATAGCATTATAAGCCAATTTCACTGAAAATTCACCTGAAGGATTCAAGCACCAAAAAACTTGATCATTAATAGATTGTTGAGAGAGGTGAATGCTGAGGATTTTATTGACTGTAGTTGGCTCAAAAAGATCTAAAAGTAAACTTCTATCCCATTGTCTTGAGTCCTAATCAATCAAGTCAGCCACTAAATGTGCTTCACAAGTAGCTCCACTTCTAACTTGAGGGATTAGATTAGGCTCATTTGGAATCCATGGGTCTTCCCATATCCAAGTGTTCAATCCATTGTCTATCCTGTGGCATAATCCTTTTTTAATCACTTCTCTACCACCAAATATACTTTGACAAGACCAAGATGATGCTTTTGGCACATACATTCTCATAAACTTTTTGCTCCTCACATATTTCTTTTTAAACACTTTGACCCACATCTTATCAACATTGCTAGCAACCTCCCACGTCATTTTAGCCACCAAGGCTTTGTTCATATCTTCTATTTTCTTGATGCCTAACCCACCAACACTTTTTGGGGTACATATCGAATCCTAGCTCTTGAGGCAGCAACCCCTTTTGTTTTCCTCTTTAGAACCCCACCAGATATGTTCACAGCGTCCAATTTATTACAAACTTGTTTTGGTAGGAGTAGAGATGAAGCTTGATATGATGGAATAAAGGAGGCCACAGAAGAAATTAGAGTTGTTCTACCTGCTTGAGATAGAGTTTTCATCTTCCAACCCTGCAACCTTTGCCTCACTTTTTCAATGATCTCCTCAGTAGCAGCTTTCTTGTCTCTACCTAAGGCCATAGGAATGCCCAAGTATTTTTCTTTTCTATTGGACATCTGAATTCCAATAGAGTTTGCCAATTGAGATCTTACTCATTGGTTCACATTTTTGCTAAAAATTATCATCGATTTCAAGAAATTCACCTTTAGGCCAGACCAATCAGAGAAAGTGTCTAAACATGCTTTGATACTCCCCATGTTCTCCTCATTTGCTTCAGCAAAGATGAACAAATCATCTGCAAATTGAAGGTGGGTGATTGGAATCAAGTCAGGGGCTAATTTATAGCCAATAATTTTGTTATTTACTGCTTTTCTCTCTATGAGTCTAGCAAGAACTTCAACTGCAAGGATAAATAGAAAGGGAGAGAGAGGATCACCTTGTCTCAGTCATCTCTTGGGCTTGAAGAAGCTATAAGGGCTGCCATTAATTAAGATTTAAAATGAGGTTGTAGTTACACATTGCATCATCCACTGGATCCAAATGTTTGGAAATCCAAAACCATGGAGGATTTTCTCTAGGAAACACCACTCCAACCGATCGTAAGCTTTCTCCATATCTATTTTTAAACCCATCCAACCTTTTTTCCCTCTTTTCTTCTTCATGTCATGGATAATTTCTCGAGCCAAAAAGGTGTTCTCTTGAATTTTCCTCCCCGGAATGAAAGCTGTTTGCCATGAAGAAATTAGCTTAGAGAGAACCTGCTTTAATTTGTTGGCTAGCAGCTTGGAAATGATCTTATATATAACATTACATAAACTTATTGGCCTGAATTGGGAAACCATTGCAGCTTTATTCCCTTTATGGATAAGGACAATGAAGGAATGATTTATTTCTCTCAACATTTACCCCCTTTGAAAAAAAGTGGTAATAGCTTCAATGACTTCACCTCCTATTATATTCCAATAAAACTTGAAGAAATGGGCTGACATTCCATCAGGACCTGGAGCCTTATTTGATTTTATGCTGAATACAACACCTTTAATCTCCTCTGGTGTAGGAATTTTTGATAGCATCTCTATATCCTTTTCAGACAAGCTTGGGTTTATCAAGTTTTCCATGTTATTTAGGATTAAGGGATTAGATGTATCAAAAAGATTGGTGAAAAAACTCTCAAAACATCTTCCGATCTCCTCTCTCCCCAAAACCCATGAGCCTTGCTGGTTTTTTATAAAGTCAATTGAATTCTTGCGCCTTTTGATTATGGTGGTGTGGTGGAAAATTTTGGTATTAAGATCGGCTGCAGTCAACCATTTTGTTCTAGACTTTTGCCGCCACTGAGTTTCCTCCCTTTGGAGCCATTCTTGAAGCTCCATATTGATACTCACTTCTTTACTTAAATTTTCTTAAGTTGGATCTTCACCTTGGATATTTCCCAGATTCTCCCAGCAATTCTTTATGTTTTGTTGGATATTCCCAAACCACTCCTTATTCCAAATTTTGAATTCTTTTTTTGCCTCTTTGAGCTTTTGACAAACTTTAAACAATGGGGTACCTTGAATATTAGCTTTCCAAGCCTTCTCAACTACAAACCAACTTGTCTCATCCCTGGTCCACACCTCTTCTAATTTAAAAGGCGGTTTAATCGATCGCTACTCTCCTTCTGTGAATAAGACTATAGGAGAATGATCAGAGGTTGAGGATGGTAAATTGAGTACAACAGCTCTTGGAAAAATAACTCTCCATCTTTCATTCGCAAATGCTCTATCCAGCCTTTCTTTTATATTTGCTAATCCTTCTCTTCTATTAGACTAGGTATAAGGATTGCTCGAACATTGGAGGCCAATGAGCCCATTCTTATCAATCACATCATTTAGGCCTCCGCAAGATGAGCTAGCCACTGGTTTGCCTCATTTTTTATCAGCCTGGGAGAAAACATGATTGAAATCTCCAATGCATAGCCAACCTCCACCGAAAACCTCACCAACCTTTTCTACTGCTTCCCAAAAGGGACCTCTATTATTGCAGTTTGGAGGACCATACACAAAAGTAATAAACCATGGCTCATTCAAAGGGTCTGAGAAAATCAAACCGTTAATCATATTGCAACATTTGTAAGTAATTTCTATATCAACTCCATTCTTCCAACCCACCACAAGCCCACCTTTCTTTCCTCTAGGATCAACAAAATGTAAATTATAGAAACCCAAAGACATCAAAAACTTACTGCACTTCCTGATGGGAATTTTTGTTTCAGATAGGAAAATCACATCTGGACCAATATCCCTTATTAAGGCTCGAAGAGTTCTTTTTGTCGTAGCTCGAGCCAAGCCTCGGCAATTCCAGGAAAAGTGTAATCATGGTTGCAATGGGGGCATGTGTAGGCCCGCCTCTTCAGCCATTTTGGATTTAAGAGATTCATCATCAATTAGAGTAACAAGGTCAAAAGAGATTACCTCTTAGGAAGGATTACAGGGCATAAGAGCTGCTTGTTCTCTAGCGAGTTCCTTAATCTTCTTCTTTCTGTTTAACTTGGACCTTCCCATGGTTTTGTTTTGACTTGGTTGGTTATAAGGATTAGGCTGTGAATCTAACTTGAGTAGACCGGAGCCCACTTTGGTTGGTTTAAGGGCTCTTATATTGGCTGGGCTCTCCATTTCCTCCAATTTCCTTTTTCCTTGATTAAGAACCTCTGTTTAATTTATGGGAAGACTACTTTGGGCCTTTATTGAAGCAAGTGCTGGTTGCTCGCCTTCATTATAATATGATATCCATGATAGCACATTGTTTTGGGCCTTAGATGGCCCAATAAGAAGAGATGGGTCACTAAGGACCGAATCAGACAAGGGAGGTTGATATTCTTTGCATTGGGGGGGGGGGGGGGGGGGTTCTTAAGATAGTCTGGAACCTTCAGTAGTTGAATCATGTTTCATTTGGGGGTAAGTATTGCAGTTTTCAAGAACTGGGATAGTTGGGTTGTTTTGTTCTTGGGAATTTGTACTAGGCTCGGATTGGATTAATAGGAAGGGGTTGGTTGCATCTGGACGGTCTGTTTCCATTGGGGTAAGTGAGTTTAGAGTTGTGGGGTCAGGGAATTGGTTGAGAGAGTTTTGATTTCTAAAGTTTGATTGGATATCTGGTTGGGATTAGGTGGGAAGGTTTGGGTAGTGGCTTAGAGAGATGTGTTTTGAAGTGACATGAGCATCTAGATTTTCAAACCTTGTCAGATTATTCCTTCGAGCCAACTGCTTGGGTTATACTAATGTCTGATTGTTCCTTGGTTCCCGCATCCTACAACGCGTGTTCTCTACGCTCTTCTTGCTCCTGGGCTACTGCCTCCTTCCTTCCCTCATCTTCCTCATCATTGGATTGAGTACTATCAGCAATGAATTCCACCCACCGTGAAGTTCTTTAACTAAATGATTTTGCCTTTAACCATGGCCCAAATCCAAACGGTTCCTTGAGGTTTAATTGCACTTTTGCATCTGCCCAAGGGCATCTTGCTTTTAAGTGACCCAACCTACCGCATTTGAAACAA
Source organism: Notholithocarpus densiflorus (assembly GCA_030021035.2). NCBI lineage: Eukaryota > Viridiplantae > Streptophyta > Magnoliopsida > Fagales > Fagaceae > Notholithocarpus > Notholithocarpus densiflorus. The sequence continues at coordinate 487,386 of JARYZH020000009.1, read as the reverse complement.
AACTCTACAATTCTCTCATATTTAAACCGAATCCAAAGATTCAATTGTGTTTCTGTCTAGAAAAAATCCACTCATCAGTGGGTCTTCAACCTTTAGTTCAACCTTTACTCTTAAGAATTTGCTCATACAAACTCCCCCACTACTAGTGAAGTCCACCTCTAACACCTCTCCCACTAGAGCCCTAATCTCCTTTGCATTTTCCTTTGACATATACTCAATAGGGAGGCCATGCACTTGAACCCATAGAGGGATACTTGAGAAATCCATATCCTTAACTGACATATTCTGGTGCCATTGTTTAACGATAAGAGGAAACTCGAACAGAAAAAAAAATTTCTAGGATCCTCTTTTTATCTCCTTCACAAGCAAACTTGAACAGAAAAATATCTTCCTTTAGATCTACAATCTGCACACCTTTGGAGGTCCTCCATACTTTTAGAATAAAATTTTATTTAGCTAATTAGGATATCAACTCTTATATTCTTGTAAAAAATAAAGTGATGGATGTGCTAATTGATTCTTTCAATTTTTTTTTTGGGACTTTTTAAAAGTGGAAAAAAAAATGGTACAACTAACAAATTTTTTTAACGTCTCCAAAGAAACATATATTTAATAAAAAAGAATTCACTTATAGCCCTTGCCCCCACATATTGGGGGCTTTTCTTAGGGAGGGAGCCGTAGGCCATTAAAAGTGATGTCACCTTTAATCCATGTTGGTGCATTTCTTCTTCTTTTTTTTTTTTTTCCTATAAGGATTGGTGCAAGCCTTTATGACCTGTATAATTCTCTTTCGTAAGGTAAGATTCCCTTTTTTCTTTTCTTTCTCTTTGTTACATTCTTCTTTGTTAATTAATTTTTGGTCTTATAACTTTTAATAATTCCCTACATGGCCGGCAGATCTTTGCAAAACCGGCCAATTTCTTCATGAGAATTACGATTCTGTTATATAAAACATTAGGCACACAAGTGTTAGTTTGGTTTGGTTTGGTTTGGATTTGCTTACTTGTTAATTTGTTGCTTAAAAATAACATATAATTATCCCTAAAAAACTGGTGTATAAACAAATAAATTATATAAACTTCAAATATAACCCAAACTAAACACACATTTGTTTAATCATCGGAAACATATCATATATGCAACTAAAATTTTTCTTCCTTTACCTAATACTCTTTTAAGGCTTAAAAAACATTGATACAAATCGTTATACGATGAGACGACGTATCATAACATGCATATGCATCACTCTCACGCACGTAGATTAATTCATATGTACATCTCACATAATTCATTTGTAGCATACATAAAGAGGATGATATATTATGGACACCCTAGAAAATACATAGTATGAAAACGCAAAAAAAATAGATCAAATTTCTAGGCGAATATAGCCGGAAGCATCATATATAATATATTGTGTTTGATGATCTCCCATTTATGCAAAGAGTTACATAGTAACAACCAAAGTGACGTATTAGCAAAGTAGGATTACATGCCCAGCCTCTCCTTACAGCCATGTGATTATTCTCACAATACATGCAATGCAAGAAGCAGGAAGCAGATAGATAAACCTAGTACATGGTGGCGTCTCTTACGCAATTTGAAATCAAGCATATTATAATAGCATATAGAAAGTTAAGTGACAAAGCCAAGGATGAATTGCCAGACCAGTGAAATGGTAATCGTGTACTTCCCAATATCCTCACCGGACGACTGAAGCACAGTGTGTCCTCACCGGACGACTGAAGCACAGTGTTGGGTGCCACCGGACACAAGGCTCCCATTGCATTGCATGGCTCCACCCAAGTGGGGAGACAGGCCTGAGAACCTGTGACCCGCCGGCTGCTGATAGGCATTGTTACCATTTCTATTGGAGACACTAGTGATGTCAGAGCAGGCTGTAATGGAACCAACATGTTGACGGGTTCCAAATTGACTACTATCAAAGTCTGATATATTTTCAGTGTCCAAGACATAATGGTTGCTACTAGTGGTGCTTGGATCAGGATTTTGCCCCTTTTTTGTGCTGAGAAAGCGTCCACCAGTTCCCCTAGTCCTATTTAATGCATGACGATGCCGAGACTCATGAAGATATGGCTGCATTTAATTGAAAGGGATGCAGATCAGTATATGGACAAAATGATACTCTCACCCACCCTTCAGGTTTGTATAAATACAACAGATGAATCAATGCATGACACCAAACTATATAGGAGATGACACCCCCCACCCGTTGAGGTTATGGATGAAATGACATTTCCCTTGACGTTTGTAAATAAGTAGGAATATTTATTATAAAAATAAATAAAAAATTTGAATATCCCTCAGTAAGCCACTGTGGGAGGGCATACTTTTTTGTTGTATTTATACAAACCCTAAGAAAGATGTCATTTTGCACAGTTTCATTTTGTGAAACCTCAAGGGAAGTAGGGGTAATTTTTATCTGTTCTTTTTTCCCCCAAGCAAATTATCAATTCATTAAAGATTCAAAGCAAAGATCATACAGATTTTCCCAAAACTAAAACATACACTTCCACAAGGAACCAAATGCAGCAAAAGGACATACATACCTTTCGAGCTTTGACAAGTTTGTTTTGAGCCTCAAGCTTTGCACGTGACTGTCTCCTTCTGAGGATTCCATGGTACTGTTTTGGATTGACATAAATGGGTCCATAATCCGTAAAATCAAGTGGCAGTGGGACTCGTGCAGGTGCCATCCCCATCATCTGCGGCCGAATCCGGTTAATTTTCAATCATACATATCATATCAAGAAGTAAGAATCGCAACAAATACGTGAAAGGAAAAAACAGTTTAAGACAAAGGCCAGATTAATAATAAAGTAGATAAAGCTCCATTGTCCCTAGTCAGAGTTGCAATTGTACTGATCCAAAAAAAAAATAGTCAGGGTTGGCCTCAACATGGAAAATAGCAAAATGATAGCTTTGTGCTAATTCATGTATTCCAACACTTTCTAGCAAATTAGAGTATACAGATTCCCAATTTATGTATTCTCCACAAGATAAAATTAACAAGGCAGAAGATTGGTACACATATCAAAGGGATCCTCAAACATTGAACTTAGTGGAACTTACAATTGCTTGTGGTCCATAAGCAGTCAACAACCCACCAAAGCATGGCTCAGCATAAGGATATGGAACACGAGCCTAAAATGGGAGAAGAAGCATGAGTTTTACAGCATAGCCTACAAACAAGGTTCCATGGTCTACAACTCAACCTACCATTGAATAGCTATGAGCAACTTGTGAGGGATTGAACATAAAATCTGAATTATTCAACAAAAAACCTGCCTTCATTTGACCTTTGGCATCTTTGCCACAACCTTCATCTTGATCTGGATACATATATAAACAATTCATCACATGTTAGGCTAGCCTAGCAATAGACTAGTGCAAAAAAGAAACCCTTATGACCCCAGATCTAAATAAAAACATAGAACATTAACATGACATATGCAAGGAATGACCATATAGATTAGGATAAAAGGAGGTACTGCTTTCAACACTTGTTCTGCTGTAGATCCCTATTTCATTTAATTTACTTCAATTGAACCTTCCAAGCCAAATTTTCTATGGAACCATATGTGTAAACCTATCATGGTTTAAATCTCTAGTAACAGAGATCTATATTTTATTTAATTTGCTTCAAATAAACATTCCTAACCAAATCTTCAGAAGACACTTGCTAGCCAACTTTCACAATGAACAGAGAGTACAGGGAAAAAAAAAAGAAATAACATACAATACACACATTAAAGCAAGTTTAAAGTCATCTTTTGTATATGTAGTTCTTAGCTCCAGAATACCTAACTTGTTGAAAAATTGCACCTAGCAAATAATAATTGAATTCTTATTTTCTGCCTCACCTTAAGATCACTGTAAAAGTCTGCACCTCACAAGGGTTATACAAAAAATGTGGAACAGAATCACAGAATCAATTGAATAAATACCTGATTCTGATGAAATGCATTGACCTTGAGAATTGGTCCCTCCCACAGCACCCACTTCATGGTGAGACTGACCAGTAAATTGAATTGTGGATGATTCCTGGTCTGGTAGTTGAAGACCTAAATGTTTTGCTTCATGATTTTGTTGTTGTGGAGAATCCATTTTCAAGCTTGCAGTCTTGGTTGAAGACGATGGAATTTTCTGTTCATTTGAATTCCACCACGATGAGCATTTAACAGTGAGATGGGGCATTGCATCAACAGGTTTTTGTCAAGAATTTTTCTTGGGAAAGTTTAGATGTCTGTCAATTTTTTTTCTGAATTTGATGCCAAAGCCAAAAGATCCTTAACTGTGAGCAGGTTACTTTGGCTCAATTTGAGATTAGCTACTCATGAAAAACACAAAAGTCAATGAGTAATTTTCATAAAATCATGTAAATACATGCATGTAATGACATGTATGCAATCATTCAAAAATATAAAAGATGGACTCAAGAACACATCAACATAAAGCCTCCAAGCACTCAAGAAGAGGATTGAATGTATTAATTTATTTCTTCTTTACGGATTTAGTACCCATAATTTTGAAAGTGAGCACCGCTTGTATTCTACTACAGTAACCTAAGCCATACCTAATGTTTGACTACACATAAAATGATTTCATGGTAAGGAAAACAATCCTATAAATTAGAATCTCCAAACTCCCAAAGCAGTAAGATCCTCATTTAATAACAAAGAATTTGTTATCAAGGTTTGCCACTGTTAGCCATTTTTCTCATTATCCATATATGATCTTTTTCTTTCCAATTGTACTACTTTTATCAATTAAACCCAACATATCATGAATGAATAACATTTTGTGGATTGAATGGGAATGCTTAACGTTCATATCCTAATTTGTAGGAACAGAATTGAACGTTAGAATTTTGGTGGGTCTTTAAATAACCCATTTGAGCTCTCTGAAAAATGATGATGACCACACAGAAATCCTATAAGGAAAAAACCCATTACAGCCCAAAACACTATTCACTCTTATCTCTCCCATTTTATCTAATTAAGAAATATAGATATCTATTTATTTTGTTTAAATTTTACAAAGCCACAATATATAGTTTCAAGAAATTCACCTAAATCAGATATAACAACAATTAAAAGTTTCAGTTAATTCATTTCCTTGAGGAAGTGAAATGTCATGAATTCCATATACCACATACCATGAAAATTGGAACTGTGTGACACCCTCTTTGGCTTTTTCTGTAATAAGTCATGTCTAAATTATCACATAGAGAAACTATTGCTTTACCCACAATTCCAGAAGGTCCAGCACACACACACTTCAAGAAGAAACACCACATCAGCTATTTTATTTAAAGCATCATAAATTCATTCAATTTCAACCACCTCTTCTCCTTTAATGCAACCACAATTCAATGTCAAAATTTACACTAAATCACTGGTTAATTCATATTCTTATCTATAAAAAAATAAATAAATTTGATAGGGGTTTTATTACTATGCTGACCCTAGCATTATACCAACAGTTGTAGAAATGCAAGCAAGCACATAATCTGACAAAGTCCCAAGAGAGAAGAGAACACACACCTCAGCATTCATTACCACATCATGAGAACAAAGAGCATATTGCCTTTTACTAATCTAAGTTTTTCCAATATACATCAACATCTATTCTTAATATCTTTATTTGATTGGTAAGTTACCGACACACACTATGCCTCTTGAACCAACAATCTTACCCTCCATCCCATTATTAAGGGAGGTGGAAGTGCCATTTGAGCTGAAGCTCATTAACATCTCTTCTTAATATCTAATGCAATTAGAAAGAACCAAGCCACTTTTGTTACTTAATAGAAGTTCTCTACAGTGGAAAGAGAATGCAGCAGTCAAGCCGTAATCATAACAGTTATTGAAAACATTTATCAAACAACATGTAATTGCAATTGGATGTGCTCACCAAGTTAATTAGTCAAAGATCACCCATGATCCTATACATGCATCATTTAATATTCAAGTAAGACCTTGGTCGCAGGCTACAAATTAACACTACAAAATTCCATACTGTAACTCAAAATCCATGAAATGCCATAAAAAGGTCATGGTGGCAAAGTTACCTTGGCTGTTTTATGTTTCAAGAACAAAAGAAACCCTAGCTTTAGAAGACATTGAGAGAAATGCCGTCAGAGTTACATTCAGTCAAATATTAGAAACGACTAACGAGGTCTACATGCAAGTATGCAACATAATTAAAATAAAAACCTTTGAGGCATAGATCCCTGAAGACTGGAGAGGTTTAATTTCTATAAAGTAGAAACCAAACAATCAGACACACAACAAAACGCAAAAGCAAGTTCAATCACACAAATTCATCACATGAATCACAGTAATACATGAGACACCTAGATCAATATATAACCCCTTCAGAGTCCTTGGAGCTCAGTCATTCAAGAAAAAAGAAAAAGAGTGAGAGAGAGACAGATTCACGGCTTGCCTAACCTTAATAGATCAAACATTAAAAGGGACATGCACAAAAACCTATTACTAAAAATGGGAAAACAATTAAAAGAGAGCAAAAAAAAAAAAGTAAGTAAAATTTCTAATCCTGTGGGAACAAGAGAAAAAGGAACCACCTACCAAATGCAGTCAAAAACCCATTTCAAGAAATGGAAATGCTCAAGTATGAAACACCCACAACCAGAAACCGAGAAAGAAAACTTCCAAAAGCAGTCAGAACAACCAATAGCAACAACTTCACCAAGAACTACTTTCCCATCATCATCATCATTATCACTACGATCTAAAACCCCACATGCACCCAATAAAACATCAAATAAAAGAAACCCACTAAGATTCTAGGCCAATAACTGAACCTCCCACAAGAGGAAAAGTACATTAAAGAGAGTGGGGGAAAAAAAAAACTAGCTAGAGATAGAAAGAAAGGAAAGAATCAAAAGCAAAAGAGAGTTATAGCAAATGATGCATATGAGAGAAAAGGATAGTGGAGAGACAAGATAATAAGTAAAAAAAAAAAGAGAAAAAAGGGAAAAAAAAAAAAAAAAAAAGAGAAAGAGAAAGAGAAAGACCTTTGGGATCTACTAAGACATGAAGAAGAAGCAAAGAACAGTGGTGTTGGGACGAACTTGGACATGTTTCCTCTCTTGAAACCCCCCACAATACATTCTCTCTCTCTCTCTCTCTTTCTTTCTCAAACTATATAGGTCTTAGGATGTCTTTGGTTGTATCTATAATCTATGTCCGTACAAGTCCCTCTCTTTCCTTGATCTTTGGCTTTGCTGTGTAAGCTATAACTAAAACAACCACAAACAAAAAAAGGACTCTTCACTCAACAAAGTCACAAATATTAGTTTCCAATATAAACAGTACACAGCACACACTCACACTAACACTCTCACCCACCATTGCCAGCCAGGTCTACCACTACAAGTTACAACCTTTACATCTTCTCCAACTTTCCCATTTCTCTCTCTCTCTCTATCTCTCTCTCTGTTCTGTTTGGTACTTTGGTTGGGTGCAAGTTCTCTTTCTTTGGCTCTTTGCTTGTAATTTTCCACTTAACGTCGTTTTCTGACTACTGGGGCCCCACGCTAACGTCCAAACGCGTCCTTAACCTTTGGCCTTGTCCACACTCTCTCTCTCTCTCTTACTCTTCTAGCCGCCCTTTACTATGCGGTACAACTCCACGCGCTATTCACACGCGCTACGTCACATTCGGACCAGGTGACTTATTACACTTTTTTGGCTCTTTGCTGTTGGCCGTACTCTTCACGCGCTAATTGACCGCGTGTGATTATTCCCTCACTGTAGTACTAGATTTTAGAAATAAAAATTATCTGAACTTTGTTGTAGTTCGCCCACATTTGGTAGCTTTATTTTCGGAAATGCCCTTCCTCTCTTTGAATTTTTGCCTGCCCCATACCCTTGGAAATCGAATGGTGGTGGTGTAAATGCCGATAGGATTTTATTTTCAATAAGTCTATAAACCCTACTCTTTATTTTTATTTTTATTTTACAATTGTCGAAGTAATATTAATTCAATAGTAAACAAAAAAAAAAAAGATAATATCAATTTGTGAAATTATTTAATAATCAATAAGTTACGGTCTCAACAATTGTGAGAAAAATTTATGAAAATTATTGTTCTTGAATTGTGAAACATTACTCTTTTAGTTTAGTATTGAAGTTTAGTTTAGCCTTTTTTTTTTTTTTAAAAAAAAAACATAGTATATAATTTTATAAAACATTTTTTAATCACATCCAATTTATTTCTTTAAGCAAAATAAGTAATTAAATAATATATATATATATATATACACACACATAAAATGTCAAAATACAATAAGAATTAATAATAAATAATCATAATTCTAAGTAATATTAGTTAGATATGATAATATTAGATCTAATCAATCTTGAATTTAATTTAATATATTAAATTAATCACTTTTTTTTTAATGAGATCAAATATGGATGGAAATTAAAAGAATATTGTTTCCCTTCGATTAAAGGGAAATCAATTAAACATTTAGGGATAAGAGGATTAAAAAATTTTGGGAATAAACTTACATTTTCTTATTATGGCCTAATATGGGAATGGGAGAGTGGTATTATGACTTGAAAGATATGCGGCGGGACTTCGCCAGCTTGCCATAAGTAACTATTAATTACAGAATCGAATTGTAACAGAAAATATAAACTATCTTATTTTAGTCTCATAAACCTAGTATAGAAAAATAAATGTGGATGTATTGGACTTTTTGGTTAAGTCACAGGAGAATTAGATCATTTGAGTACTGTTTTATTATATTTTACTATTTAATTGGTTAAAAAATAAAAATAAATAAGATTGTGAATTATAAATTATTATGGAAAAAATTTCAAAAAGATATTTCGCGACCGACCGTAATTTCAAATACTACACTTGGAAATCATATAAATTAAATTGGAGATGACCTGCTTTGGCCCTTCAATGGTTTCTCATGTATATTTGGAAATAGGGAGGGAAAGAGATGATGCTCCTCTTTCCTTTGTTTGGTTTGCAAAGAGAAATAAAATGAAAAGAAAAATGTATGTATTTTGCTTTTATGCCCACGTGAGATGGATGAAAGTTATGGTAAAAATGTAAATTCAGGGCAATAAGAGTCAAATATGTGGGCTCCAATTTTTTTATTCCATTATTTCCCTTCAAATCCGTCCAAATTGGGTCGATTGCAAAATGCAAGCCAACGAGATGTGCTCTCTTTACCTTCCTTTACTTCCCAATTATCCAAACAGATTAACGGAGGAAATAATTGTCTTTCCCCTCTTTTTCCCTTCTCATCCTTATTTTCAAACACAATGTTTGCTACAATTTTTAATGACCTTTCTTTCTTCTTCTTCTTTTTTTGTTTTTTTTTGTTTTTGTTTTATGTTTTTAAAGCTCATTGCATTGCAACGAAAAAAAAAACATTATAGGAGTTTTATTAAAAAGGAAATAAAAGACAATAAATTATGTATCAATTAAGTCCTTCCAAGTGAAAAATTATCTTATGAGATAGTCTCATGAGATTTCTTTCTCACACCATGTGTGAGTCCCATATGTTGTGAGAGAGGTCTCATGAGATACCTTATCCTTCTGAGGACATACTTAAAAAATAAAATTATATATATATAAAAGGAATCATATACTAAATACAATGGGATATAATTTGACCCCTTAAAAAATTAAATAATAATTTGATCATGTTCTTGGAAATCTATATATTTTATTTTAATCATAGAATGTTCAAAACAAATAAACAATCGAGATTTCTTTCTCAAAAACAAAATAATTTAAATGATTTAGATTTGGATTTGAGATTGGATGCAATTATAAAAGTAAAGGGCGTTGTTGTCCTTTTGCCATTCTTTTTGTCTTCTTTTTATTTTTCTTATATGGAAAAAAAATAAAACTTTTTTTTTAAAAGAATAAGTTAAACCTTTTTTTCACACATTTATCATAAAAGTTATTAAATATTATATTTATTTTATATTTAACAAATAAGCTACCGAAAACTATATGATACCTAATGGACACTTCAAATTTTCACACACCCCGAGTGCATGGTCTTAGACTTGTAGGCTTGTAGCTGCCCATTGACCGAGCTCATGAGCCGCTGAGTGGGCAGTCTTACCAACTCTATTTAAATAAGCAAGATTCGAAACCTAGGGTCTGTTTAGATACCGCTTATTGCTGAAAATTGAAAACACTTCAAATTTTCACACATCTTGAGTGCATGGTCTTAGACTTGTAGGCTTGTAGCTGCCCATTGACTGAGTTCATGAGGCGTTGAGTGGGCAGTCTTACCAACTCTATTTAAATAAGCAAGATTCGAAACCTAGGGCCTATTTGGATACTGCTTATTGCTGAAAACTGAAAATATTATAGCAAAATAATTTTTAAATGTGTGAATAGTACCATGGGACCCAATTTTAAAGTTAGATTTGTATTTTTCGAACTTGCAGGTCCCATGAACAATGCCCATGGACCCACTAAAAAAAATGCATCCGCTGAAAAACGCGCAAAACGCACTTCCCAAACTCTCACCTACTATCCAACACACTATTGCTTAGCACAGCTTGTAAATTAGAATGATAGCTTCACCAATTGAACTTGAAGTTCAATTGCATCAAAACTTTGTAAAAAGGACCAAACTTCCTTAGAAACGACAAGTTCAATTTAATAATCCAAAATGTTACATATGATTTAGACACAACTAAGTTTTTTTTTAATATTTAATTATATTTTTTCTTTAAAGTAATTGTATGCTAAGTAAATTGATTCATCTGTAGATGATATGATAGTTTGTGAGGTTGGGCTGGCAGTTGGCACTAGGCATAAAAGGCATCTTCCTCAAAATCATCAAAACAAATTTAATAATCTAACATGGTATTAGATGCATCAAAATCCATGAAAATATCTAATTACATTCCTTGTTTGCATTAGTAATATAATCTAACACAGCATTAGATGCATCAAATTCCATGAAAATATCTAAGGTACATTCCTTGTTTGCATTAGTAATATACCGTAATAAAATATTTTGAGAATTTGTAAGAGAAAAATGTTCAATTGGGAGGGTCTCTGAAATGTTTGGGGTCAAACCGGTTTGGAGTTATTTTCCTCTAACTTACCATGTGTCATGTGGCAATTGAATAGACTATTAGTTTATAATTTTAATCGCATGACTTATTAAAAAAGTAATGTTTAAATAATAATACATATAAAAACAAAGTTTGACAGCAAATTTAGTTGTAGCCTAAGGCTTGCAAAATTTTTAAATCAAATGTTTAAATTAAAAATTTTTGTAGTCTAAAATTATGCATTAAAAATAAATTTATAAATTGATTAATAAATAACATCTGATTGGTATAAAATTTGACATGTGTGTTAAGAATATAAAGAACATATAATCCACAAATTTGACATGTGTGATTGGCATTGATTTTTAGCTTTTAACTTTTATATACAGCTTTTTAAAACCTTATTTTTCTTTTTCTTTTTTTACACTTTTTTTAAGATATAAGTATACTTTAACACATTTTCAATAAAATTTTTTTAGCAAAACACTAAATAAACTATTCTCAAACAAACAATATAATCATGTTAATTTTTGTATTAAACCAAATTTGTAAATATAAATAAGCTTATAATTCATTGGAAAGATTAAGTCATGGATTGAGAATCAGAAACTTTGTTCGGCTCACCTAAAGAAGTAATATGGAATATTATAAAGAAAAAGTAAAAAGAAGGTGGAGGGGTAGTTGAGTAAATTTGAACGAGTGAGATGATAATGCAAAAGAGATCAAAAGAAAAGGTAGTTTGTCCTATTATCCGTGTCGTTTAGTAATAGGTACTAGAATCTAGGGAGACCTTAAAAATGTAGAGAAATCAAAAAAAAAAAAGCCTGTTTGAGAAGATCTGGTGCTAGTGGGTTTGACTCGGAGGCTTCACAAGGAGACATGAGTAAAGACGAAGATGTCCGAGCTCGTTTCTATTCAATTAGTCTACTACCCATTCCCACATGGAGATTAGATTATTTCACCAATAAAAAATTCATTTTATAAATCAATTAGCTGATCTTAATGAGAGTGGAGAGTTTTAGTGCTTCGTAGCACATTTATGGCCTTTGATTTATAATGCTTAATAATAATGCCACCACCAATTAAAAAAAAAAACAAAAAGCCAGCACCAATGTACCGCAACAAAACACATAATTTTGCTACTATTTACCCATCTAGCCATGTGTTAAGTTGGGAGTAGTGGATCATGCTAGTTTCATGGTCAAAATGTGCATTTGTCTCTTTCGCCTAAAAAATGTAGCGAAATTTCTCTATTCTGAAACTATCTAACAAAATACTCCTGTTTTGAAACTTGATTTTTAAAAAATCGAGTAATGTGAGAAATTTTACATGGAACTCGAGTTCCATGTATTTTTTTATTTTTTTTAAGTTTGATTTCACATAACTCAATTTTCTAAAAATCGAATTTTTCATTAAAACTCGATTTTTAGAAAATCGAGTTTAAAACAAGGGCATTTTACTAGATAGTTTCAGAATAAAGACATTTTGCTAGAAAGTTTTGACAAAAGGGCCAAATGCCCATTTTGGCCCTAGTATCAGTGTACCACGACGAAACACATAATTTTGCTACAATTTACTTAAGTGTTGAGTTTGGAGTGGTGGATCATGCTAGTACCAAATACCACAACAAAACACATAATTTTGCTACAATTTACCTAGGTGTTCGTGCTAGTACCCAGTGTACTACAACAAAACACATAATTTTGCTACAATTTACCCATGTGTAGACAAAATGGCAAGTTATAACAAAAAGTTGTGGGTTTTATTGTGATATTAGCATTATTCTTATAATGTTAGGTCAGAGTTTGGCTCCAAATTGGAACTATCTTTTCTAATCTATTACCGTAATTGGTAAAATATAATATTATCCCTATGTTATTAAAAAAAATCATATCACTAACACATAGATAGTATCTTTAATTGTCAAATAGTAGGTTGAAGTAAGATAACTTTAAATATGTTTGAAACCAAACTTTTTCTATGATAACATTTTGTTACATTGACTAATATTTTACATCAAATGATACCATATAAGGACACAATATTATTTTTTTTTATTTTTTTATTATAAAAATCTATAAATCCATTCATGACAATCTATGTTAAGTTGTCTCTAATACTCTTAAATTTAAATATTTAATATGAAATAATTTCTTTTTGGGGTATGTTTTTCAAGGAAGGTGCAAACACTAATAATTTTATCATCACCTTTGTTATTAAAAGAGAGTAATCTAGCTAGCATCTTTTAGCATTTTCAATGAAAATATCTAGAATTCAAATCCTATATCAAATCCTATATATATATATATATATATATATATATATAGGCTTAGAGTTACACCTGGTGTAACTCTAACAATGTTACATCACTCAATAATTTGTTAAAGAATTTATATTTTGAAAATCCTACCGTTAAATTATATGTTCTATATGTTCTTAACAATCATGCAAATTTTCATGTCAATTGGATGTTATTTACCATTTGATCCATCAACTCATCTTTTATGCATTATTTTAAACTACAAAAACTTGAATTTAAAAAATTGATTAATGACATGGCTATTAATTTTTTATTACCTTGAAATTTTGCAAGCATGGAGAATATATGAAGATAATGTAATTTGACGGTAAATTTATCAAAATTTGCATCTAATTAAAAAATATTGAGTGATGTAACATTACTTAAAGTTACACCAAGTGTAACTCTAATCAATATTACACCGCCTAATAACTTATTATAAAATTCATAGTTTGAAAATCTCATTGTTAAATTACATGTTTTACATGTTCTTAATAGTCATACTAATTTTCATATCAATTGGATGTTATTTACTATTTAATCTATAAACTCAACTTTTATGCATTATTTTAAACTACAAGAACTTAAATTCAAACAATTGATTAGTGACTTGGCTATTAATTTTTAATCACCTTGAAACTTTGCAAGTATAAAGAATATATGAAGATGTAATATAACGGTAAATTTGTCAAAATTCGCATTCAATTAAAAAAAATAAGTGATTTAATATTACTTAAAATTATACCAGGTGTAATTTAAACTTCACCCATATATATATAAATATATATATATATGTATATGGCTTGCTTAAGTGGCAGTAGTGTTGAATAGACCACATCTGATTCATTGCCTGTAAAGGATTTCTAACTCAACCCTTTAAACATAACCATACAAAAAAAAAAAAAAAAAAAAAAACCAGTCAATTGGAAGTAACACCAGACACTTTCAACTTCAAAATATGAAAAGCAACTAGGCCCAAGACCCAGCAAAATTTGGCAAGAAATCATATGATGTTTGTAGTCAAATTACACACCCGTTTTCAAGGTAAAAGATGTCTTATAGTACAGTTGGGTCACACTCACACATACCAACAAGGAATCCACTATTTGTTCCATATTTCCTTTCAACAATCATGTGATTCATCAGCCTAAAGTCCAGCAAATCTCTGTAGTCTGTATCATTAACCTTATTAGGCTTCGTGTGAAGGCATTAGAGCATTAGGTGATTCAGTCTAAAAGAGAAAAAAGCTGTCACCAGCCAGAGAGAGAAAGACCCACAAATAATTACAAAGTAACATGCACTAACTAACAGTAACTTTTATTGACAAAAATCAAATAATTAAATGAATATCAAAAATTTCTGGGACCTATGGACTCTACAAGTTAGTGCACCGAAAACAACAGGGAACCCAGCAACGTGGGATACCAATTCATAAATCAAACTCGGTGCTTCCTGAAAGAATGCAGACTACACATACAACATTTATATATGCATTTTTGCTTCAGCAGCGAAGACCTCAACTCTTGGGCTTCAATGAGAGCAAAAAAGTGCACTGCTTCAATTGCCGCCACTAACATGGGAAGGCAGTACCTCATCAGGTCCCTTGAAGCATAGTAAAAAGCTAATATGCTAAAACAAGGGTGGGAAGAAAATTAAACAAATGTATGGTATTAAGGGCAAAATATAAGAGTATGAAAATGGAAAACAAATTTACTGAGATGCTATGATTGAGAATGTAACACCAAGGACAGAAACAAAAACAGTAGTGGATTACCTCAATATATTGTGTGTCCTTTGATTATATTATATTAGTCAAGCATGATTTCTGCCATTCAGAGAAGACAAGGCTTCAGATTAATGAAAACAATTTGTGTAATCAAAGACCTAAAGCTCGAGAACTTGGGATAAGGTTTATTTTTAGGTTGAATCATTAATAAAGCACTACAAAAAGTTGAGACTGATGTTTTTGTATGAATATATGAATCTTTGGGCAATTTCACAAAACCTCAAACTTCAACCAAGAGAACGTTTTATATTTTATGGAAGAGGGGGGGGGGGGGGGGGGTGTGGTGTTGAAAGGCAAAGCCAGTATCCCAAGATTAAATCAATTAAAGTTGCATTCAACAATATATTGCTTCAAACATTTAAGGAAATTGTATCGATAAACTTCAAATACTCACCATGAATCTAGAGTTGTAAGTTGATGTTTTCGGACCATTTGAAAATATCAGAGTAAACTCGATCCCCACCCAAGTCCTCTCCAGTGGCCCCTGCTGCTACTCTTAAAATATCTTCTATCAATGCAAAATTACCCATTATATCAACATGGGCACCACTTTGGGTGCCCCGGCCCTCTAGAAGATTAGCGGGAGGGGCATGATTGTACTCCCTTATGTAAGTATGAATGCCTGAAGGATTGAAACGGGTTTTTCCCCGCCAACCTTTAGCACACATAAAACCTGAACTTAAAACAGGCACAGTTTCATCTCCGTCAACAGAAAAAACACCACCTTTTAGACAAGAGTCCTCACTTCCACCCTCTGCTGAGGTATCTATCTGAAATGGAATGTAACATTCTGATGGAGGAGTTAACTTGTACACATATGCTCTTTCCGTGGGAACTCCAACGCCATACATAGAGTAGATTTCCATGTCTGGAGCATTTGGTAATCTGCAAGGCAGTACAGAAGTTTAAGCAGCAATATTAAAGGGGAGTTCACTTGAACTATAGCCAACCTAGAACAACTAAAGAACGTTCATTGCTATTATAGTGATGAATAAACAAATCATATCATCAGCCTAAACATAATATTTTAAGATCAAGAAGAGATGGAATTTCCAACACATTAGATCATTCACAAAATTTCAGAGATCAATTTCTCCAGTAACTATAATATAAGATGGATTTTAACCCATTTTCCCAAGCTTCTGTACCAAACAGAAGAGAACCTTCCAACTAGATTACATAACTCTTTTTTCTGTTTTGTTTTGATAGGTAACTAGATTATGTAAAACCATGCTCAATGTGTCTACCAACATATAAATAGATATGCATACATGTGCATATTTATATACACACACTGCAGAGAATGATGCATGCTTGGCTAATTAAAAGCTTTAACATTGATCAGTCACATTGGTGCACGTACTTTGTACAACTTAAATAGCACATCATCAAAAACATTTGAAGAAAAAAATTTATGTCAGGGCAATTCATCGCTCATAAGATACAAACCGCTAAAACAACAAAGAAAAGTTGAAAAACTCACTTTGTTTCTAAGGGGTTTGACCAATATTTGTAATGTTGGTATTTAGGGTCATCCAAATTGTCAGCAATTCCATATGAAAAATGAGCATCTCCACGTGCCATCATCTTGGGGGCAACATAATGAAGCAGATCCAAAATTGACCCAGCTGTGTAAACTTTGTAATCTGCAATAGCTTTTACACCCTCAATACCCATTTCATGGTACTCTGTCCATACATCACACTTGGTTGCATTTATAAGGTTACTACCCTTGAAAGCATCCTGCAAGTAAGCCAATAAAAAAGAAAGTAAGCACATAGAACTCCAAGCAATATACTTCAGACAAATAACAATTGCTAATCTAGGTAGCAAATGCCTCAAATTAGTGAGTATCTCAGGGGCAGATGTACGATATTTTAGTTACTGATTACTAAAATACAGTTTGGGAATTTTTTTTTGTTTATTTATTTATTTTAAAAAGCTTGGACTCTAAAGAAATCAGCACTCCTAGAGTGCAAAAAACAGTAGTCTGCCTTTCATACGATTGATTGTGCATTCTAGCAAATGATATGTGACAATACAGGCTCGCATTTGAAATAACAAGAAGAAAGCATTAGTCCTCCACATAAAACATAGGAAAAAACAGCAGTCTATCTTTGCATAATCTTGCAAAGCAGTTGCATCACTCCGTAGCTACAAAATCTTACCCAGAAATTTGATACTAGAAAGCAGATATAGTGTAAATTACAAAGTATTGATACAGATGAAATGGATCAATCAATAAGACTAATTTCCTTGCATGCAGACTGGTGGACAGGAATAAAAAAAACCCTTCCATTTAAATAATTAATTTCATATGAAGCATGGGCTATCTTATGGCTCATCAATCATATGGATGATTTTTTTTAAAATAACTTTTCAGAAAATAAGCTACTTGTTAAAAAAAGGAATGACTCGTTTCTTGCTACCTATTTATTCCCAGACATAGTCATCTCATTCAATCAACTAGGCCATCTTCTTGATTCTCATTTGTGAGATTCATTATTATTATTATCATTTTTTATGCATTCTACTAATTTTTTGTTTAATAAACTACTAAAGTATCCTTTTTTGTTAGTTACAATACATCACACTTTTTCTATCATCCTCTTGTTCTATATAAACTTGATTATAAGTGTATAACCTTTCACAGGTGGGAGAAAGAAATACACTTTGTATACTTTTTAGGTATGCACGCACACACAGAGGCAGTGGGGGAGAAAGAGAGAAGATATGTTTACTTTCAATGGAAATAGAACTTATAGCAATCAAACTAAAACCCAGAACATTACCCTGAAATCCACCATCTCAATCTCGGAGGAATGTATCTCAGCTACATCTTTCCCAAATGAAATGATCCTCCCATAATTTACTCTTTTTGTAGAACCCAGACCTCCCTTTCCATTATGGTCTGCAGTGTTGGTATCATTATTTTTCAACTTCTTTGCACTACAGTTGAAGTATCCTTCAGGAGACCAATCAAGGCCACCCCAAATGGTATCCCCGCCTTTTGGTATCATTGACATGGTTGAATCCCATGTACGGGTCATCCGCATCATATGTTGTAGAGTTTGAAGACCAAAAACATCCTTATCCAAAACACCTGGTGCGAAAGCCCTGTTTAAGGATTAGCGGTTCATCAAAAGCAGAAAAGATGTATGGAAACATGCATGCCAGTATTGGTGTCCAGATCTGAATTTGGGTGTTCAAGTAAACAATATTTGAACACAAAGTTACCCAAAGATGAGTCAGAATTTTTGGAGAGCAAGTTGAATTTTATCTGGACAGTAAATCTTTAAAAAAAAAAAAAAAAAAAAAAAAATCCCTTTAACAGAAAAACATCTCTTTTTATTTCCTTACAACAATTTTTTTTTTTTTTTTGGGGGGGGGGGGGGGGGGGGGGGGGGGGGAAGCAGGAATCAAACAAGATTCTTCCAGGCAATGCCATGAGAAAGGATGTTTGCAAATCAAAGAATACAAAAAACATTAATAACTTGGACCATCAGCTAGAATGGAGTCTTCATGTAATCTTTATCCTGCACCAAAATTCATAATAAAAGAAATTGATGCCACCCTATTTCCTTTGAAATGATCCTATACATGCTACAAAATATTCTTTGTTTTGAAGTAATTCCGAAACTGAGGTGATTAAGACAAGAAAAGAAAAGATTATGACCTAGTCCTATTCATATCATGAGAGTTGAAATATAAACCTGGCAACAGCAACATCCTTCGCTTCAATAGAGAAAAGTCCAGAGACTGCTTTTGGGACGCCTAGAAAGGGTGCACCAATATTCATCACTGCTTTGATATGCTTAGCACACCAATTCGACCCGCCACCACCACCCACTGGAGCTGGTGCCTCAACCCATTTCATGAAATGCAGAAAGTAGATAACACCCATTGAGTGTGGAATAACAACCACCTTTTTTCCACCATTTGTAGCTACCATGAGTTCTACATTGCTTTTTATCCTGCTTAGAGTTTGGTCTCTGACCTGATCAATCCAATTAGGCAGCAAATCATAAGCGGATTCGAGACAGGATGTATACTATACTACAAGAAGATGACAAAAACTTCTGCCAATACCAGATAGTTAAATAATGATTTTTTTTTTTTTTAATAAGTAACGAAAAATTAAATAATGAAATTTCGGCAACACAAGTTGAGTTGGTGAAATTTAAGTCCAGGACAAATTAACTCCTAATTGAAATTTGTACCTCAGTGTTTTGAAATGACAATCTCCAATCATATGCAGCCATATACATGGTTTTCTCCTCATATCCAATGCGAGCCAAATTGGCAATTAAGACTGCCCAGACAAAATAACCTGGTGCAAAGTAATCAGCCGCCACAAGTCCAGATACAGGCCTCACCCTTATACCAGGAGAGTCCAGTCCAGTTTCATTGTCCAGTGACATGTGCTCAACCCAGCATAATGGCCTGCAGAAACAACACACACCCTTAAGGACTCACTTCCATGGTTCCATTAAGATAATCGCAAAACTTCATAACAAATGAGCAGCAAACTGATAAACATTCAGAATATAGGCAAATTTAGCATGATTTAATTCTACCTGGTGTCTTATTTTTTTGATAATATAATTCTACCTGTTGTTAATCAATCAGGAACAGATATAATTGATCAATTTAACGTATATATCAAGGATCAAAAGCAATATAAGGTATAGTTAGTCTACTTTCATTTATCTCTAATTAAATTTTGTGCTTAGTCAAAGGAGATTAATTTCTTATAAAAAAAATTAAAAGAAAAAAAATTCTATCTTATTAATTAAGCAAGTTCATGGCAAGGATTATGGTCCATTGATCATGCACTTTTCCATGCTAAAACCCTATTTTAAGGACACCATTTTTTGCCCACAAATTTTCTCAATTAATGCCAACTCCTATGCCTCAGAAGTACTGCTTTATGCATTCAAACAATTTTATAGGATACAGCCACTAAATTTATGTGGAACAAATACATACACATATAAGATAGTATGAAAAGGGTTGAAGGACAGATTTCACAAGTTCACAGTCAATAATCAATCCATTTCAAGCAGAAACACCAAAAATATCCAATAAAGGCTTGAAAATGGTTAAATTGGTTCTTTTAGAGGGCAATATGGCAGCTTTAACAATTAGGCCATTTAGTCAATAATGGTCCATCATTATCTAATCACCCCATATCCCGTTTGTTTTTTAAAGATATCATCTAAAAACTTACCATTTACACAACACCTTCTGGTTCAAAAATTGTCAAATATTTCAGACCTAAATCAAATATTATTAACATAAGTCAGTCTCCAGCAACCTCACCCATAAGATTTCCGTTATAAGCTAAGAACAACGTGATATAAACTATTGCATTCTTACAACCACTCAATTAGCTATAAATACACATTCCTCAAATGTCATGATCTCAGACCAATGCATGACATATGGTTAAATTGGCTAATGCTTCATCTTATAGACCACATCATTCACCTCCAAATCCAGCTCATTTCAAATTCATCAGTCACTTAAAATACTTCCCCGAACCATGCCTCCCCATAAAACGAAATGGCATTGCACAAATAAGTTCTAATCCAAAATAAAAAGTAATACTTCCACTCTTCTAGCATCTTCATTTTAGGTTTCTTCCATAGAAAAAAAAATCACCCAAAAAAAAAAAAAAATTTCTTCACTTGCCTATGACAATGATCCAAGAAACACCCAAGTTTAAGCAACCTCACCCCCTAACTTCTCACCTAAGCAAAACAAACATAACCCACTTTTGCATTGTTATAATAAATAAATAAAACACCCTTTGAAGTACCAAACTCACTTCCCTCACATGTCACACTAATCATAGTTCCAGGCCCACTTGGCCGAATACACTAGCACATGTACATTTGTACTACCCTTTAAGTGTCCCTTTGTATAAACTTAAAAAGTTAAAATACCACTTTCTAGCTTATAAGCTCAATTTTTAGCTTTTATATATAATTTTTTTTAAATTTCACTTTTTCTTAGCCAAAAAAAAAACTTAATAAGTTATTGCCCACTTTAGAATCTATTTATTTATTTAAAAATCTCATTTTAAGCTATATCCAAACCAATTAAAGTGCAGTGCTTTTCTGCAAGCATAATAAAACTCTATACCAAAATTCTGATCACAAAGCACAAAAATTACAATAAATTTTTTTTAAAAGAAGGGGTGCAGAAACCCGAAAAGGACCTTACCTTTTGTACAATTCACCAAATGTGCCACCCCAGAGTCTCCTCCTAAACAATCCCTCGGCGCACTGGTGCCCCTCCCACAATTCGAGCCCGCCGGTGACGATTCCGGGCACGAAAACGACCGGATGTTGCGCCGTTAACCCTTCCTTCCTCAATTTGACCCCGGGAGGGTCAGGCAACGGTCCCGTTATCGCTTCCGTTACGTACTGAGGAAACGAAGCTGGCATTGCGTTGTACATGAATAGCAAGAACCACCAGATCGAGCATATGCAACCAATGAACCAGCAACAGCTGTCGACGCAAGTCCATCTCCTCGAAGAACTTCTTCTTCTTCTAGAACTTTCTTCGCCTTCGTGCTTTTGATGAAGCTTCTGTTTTTTGTTATCGTTATCAACAACGTCGTCGTTTTTTGAGGCGGTGTCAATCTGAGGGTCTTCTGAGTTGTTCTCCTCGGCCTTCGTGGCCTTTCTCCGCCGCAGAAACGACATCGTTTCGCTCGGGGTGGGGAAAAATTAAATAAAGTACATAAATAGAGATTTTTTTTTTTTTTTTAATAAAAAAAAAAAGGGAAATTTTGAGCTACGTTGCTCCGGCGGAGTATCTGATCAAAACCCTAGGTTTCCCGGCGAGTGAAACGTGGAGGCACGGGATTGGCTGTGCGGGTTTTGTGATCTTTTTTTGTTCGTATTGGGAAGGGAGGCTTTGGAGGTTAAAAGATCTTACGTGGGCCCCGGAGGAAAACCAATGGGTTGACACGTGTCTCTGTACCGTGTCGGTTCGGACGGTGGTCAGTGAATCGGAGGGTGCAAAGTGGGTGCGTTGGACTTAGAGATGATCAACGGTAAGGAAGTAGGGGATGGGAGGGGTGAGGAGAGTGACGTTGTTGTGGCGGTACTGGATAAGAGTGGTGTACTTCAATAAAAATGGTTGGGACGGGTTTTGGTTTTGGTTTTGGTTGTGGTTTTTGGAGGCCGTTCTAGCGTGTTCCTTTCCTCAATAATAAAAATAGTAAGTATTCTAGTGGTTTCCTTTCCTCTAATAGTATTAAGGCTGCCTCATGCGTCAAGATGCATGTCAAGGCCTCGTACTAAGGAAAATTATTGAGTAGTCGGTATATACTTCTTCCTCTCGCATGGCTCTATCACTGACGGCTCTGAATAAAGTCCAGGTGATCACGGACCAACTGACCTGAAAAAAAATTATTATTATTATGTATAAATTTTAAAAATTTATAATTTTTTTATTCTTAAATTTTTTTTGTGACCGTGGGGTTAATGAATCTGGCTACCCCGGCCTAACTTTATACTACGTCCAAGGCCCACGCCGAGGAAGAAGAAACATCCAAGAACGAACAGAGAAAGTCCTAATTACCAAGAAGTATCGCCGAGGACAATCATGTCCTCGGCGAACCGAGATCATAGAACGGAAGGGCAGCGCGCCATCAAGGGCGGTTTCGTAAAGCGTCCCAAGAAAGAGGACAAGTACCGTGGGTCAGCCATGAGAGCCTGGGAGAGCAATTTAGGAAGAAGCTGTCACCTCCACATTAAATGCCCACACCTAACGTTCTGGCCGCATTAATGAGAAAATGACCCATGAACAGTGCCGCTTTGGTTGCTGCAACTCACAGAAGGTTTGGGACGACGGCTGATGGGACAAGCACTCAAGTAATGACCTGCACGATCAACAAATGGAGGGCTAAGATCAACCTAAAGAGGGTATAAAATGTAAAGAGGTTCTCCAGAGAAAGGATCGGAGATTGGAAGTAGAAAACACTGTAGCAACCTGTATCATCTTTGTAACCTCTGTTTCCAAGCACTGAGGAAATAATAAGAACAAGACAGCTCCTCGGACCCACGTCCAGGACAGATTCTAACACTTAAGGCCCATTTTCCTGCTATTCAGTTTACCCATAACCATGTTTATTCATTGCTATCCTCACTAAGACCTAACTCTTAAACCCATCCTCTACAAATTTATTGTTTAAGGCTAGTTGGGCCTGAATCCACTTTTCCAACGGTAGAAGTGCTCAGACCCAGTCCCTACAATTGGCGCCGTCTATGGGAAGAGTTTGTGTGTTAGTAAGTGCAACGGTTAATCATGGCAGGATCAAGCCCCCATCAGCGAGAGTTCCTGGTGAAGACCATTTTGGCGATGGCGCATACTACACGAAGGCTTCCCTAAAATTTCCAAGAACGCACACAGTTGTTATCATAACTCGGCCTCCGCTCAGGTCTACACTTCGAAGTGCTGACTACGCGGGGAGGATTGCTAAATGACAGACAGTTCTAGGGGCTTATGACGTAAAGTACATGCACCGTACCTCTGTCTAGGGGCTAGTTCTCGCGAGTTTAGTAGCCCGGTTCGCTGAAATCCCATTGGAGGAAGAAGCCGAGAATCAAGGCATGGATGGAAAATCAGTTGGCACAATCTCCCTACAAGAACCTCTATTCTGGAAGATATATGTTGATGCTACAGCAAATCAAAGGGGCTCCGCAGCAGGGCTAGTTTTGGAGGTCCTCCTGCTAAATGGTTAAACAGAACCCAAGTCATGCCTGAAATCCTCGGACCACAGTACATGCATGCTCCTCGGACCACATGCTTCGGGGAAATCAACACTGTGACATCTCTACAAGTGCCAAGAAGAGCCTTAGCTATGTCGGATCCCCTCGGATCTCCTGTGACAATTCTAAATTTTTTTTGGTCCAACATAATTAAATTTTTGACAAAATTTGGCAACAAACTTTGTAGTAAGTTAAGGCTACAACTCCATTTAATATTTTTTTATTAGATGTGAATTTTGGCAAATCCACCATTTAATTACATTTTCTTTTTATATTCTCTGTAAGGATTAAAAAATCAATGAGCCCAAGCCCACTTAGAACAGTGGGTTTGTACCGTTCAACTATAGCCCAAATCAATAGATTTGTAAGAGAGGGAATCAAACAACGAGAGAAGGCTTTGCCCAATTATGGAAATAAGGAAGAAAAGCGTAATATTATAGAATATGTGAGCAAATGTCTAAATACAAGACTGCTCGAGGAAGCCAATGATATGCAGAAAAATACACTGTTCACTATCTTCTCTTAATGTTCTTCTTATGACTCTTTTCTTTTTTGATATTAGTCTTTGATCCTCTTTTCTATGAGAACCATCTTTTTCTTATATACTGCCTCCACTTCACATCTTAACCCCCCATCTCTACCTAACAAATTTCTCCTAGCGACACCTGTTCTTTTAAACATCTGAGGAAGGTGGTAGAAGGAGTTGCTTAACTGTGAATTACACTGTTCAGGTCACTTCCTCATCAATGCAGCTGATGAAGCTGTTGCCCACCATTTAATGCGGATGCAACATACTACTTCTTACTGGAAACTTCCCCTACTCCTCATGATTCTCTTTCTTCAACCAATCCTTCCCACCTGAAGCTCCTAAGAACCTTTTGCCTCTTCTCCTCTTATCCTCGAGTAACCTCCCTCTTCGGATAGGTAATGCCCCAATATCCACTCTACAATTCTACAACCCTTTCCTCGATCCTTGGGCCCCCACATCCTTTATATTTGCAAAATTTCAAAAAGATTAAAGATCAATAACTATATCATCAATTAAATGTTTAAATTTCAAGTTTTTGTAGTCTAAAATTATACATAAAAAATAAGTTTATGGATCGAATAGCAAATAACATCCGATTGGCATGAAATTTGACATGTGTTTTAAGAACATAGAGAAAATGCAATTCAACGGTTAGATTTTCAAAATATGTAGCAATGTTAATTTGTTTAGTAAGAGTTGTAGCCTTGTGTTACAACTTAGTTTGTAGCCAAATTTTGTCCTTAAACTTTAGTCCCCTTAACAATATATTAGGTTTTTACCACACAAAAAAAATGTCCAAGAAAATTTTTACTTGACTAAAATTTAAAAAGGGATATAATTTGCAACATTGAAAATGAAACTATTATGTAATGATTTCAAAATAAGAAAATTCGTAAAAGGAAATTGTAAGACTTTATGTGTTTGCATATGTGTGTGTGTGTGTTTTTATCGTCAATATATGAAGTTCTATTTTTATAAGATTTCATATAATTTAAGTTTCTAAATGACCACCCTAAAAAAAATCTCTAGAGTTGCCACTGGGCTCTGTACCTCAAACCATAAGTGAAGCTTGGGGGGCCATGGGCCCTAGCTTTTTGCAATTTTCAACTATATATATGGTATTCAAATAATTAAAAAAGTACAAATTAAAAAAAAAAAAAAATATATATATATATATATATAGTTATTGGCCCCACAAATTTTAGAATTTATGCTTTTAACTCTTCAATTCTTTTAAATTAGTCTAGAACACAAGTTTTATACGTTGTGTAATTGTTTAGGTTTTGAATAGTTACTAAATAATTTTTTTATATTTAGCTTGGCCTCCCAGAAAAATTTTCTGGCTCCGCCACTGCCTCAGACCCAATTAAAACTTCTATTTCTCCCGAAAATAATAATAATAATAATAATAATATTAAATAAATAAATAAACCAAAATTCTAGCGTTTTTGTTTATTGGGTTCTACTAACCTATGCTTTGTTTTCAAAAAAAAAAAAAAAAACCTATGTTTTTAGAGCATCCATTAATAAACTATTTAAGGAAATCTTTTATGAGAAGATGAAAAAATGATTAATTTTTTTGGGAGTCTTTTATTTTATTTTTCATATAAAATATCCTAAAAATGGATTATTAATTTATGCTGTGAACCCTTGTTTATTTCATTTTTCAACTCCTAAACAGATGGAAGGATAATTATAACTGGTGGATTGTATACTAGAATATCCATTTGAGTAGCTCTAAGCTCAACTAATATCTAATTGTATTTCCGAAAATAATGTTTAAAGTTTAAGCTCATCATCCTCTCTTGTAACACTATTAAATTATAATATACATATAAGCTTATTCACTTTTAAACTAACAAGAAATAAATTAACATGACCAATGCCAAAAGAAAAGAAAAGAATAAGTAGAAGATCAAGGGGCATTGGTCACAAAATCTCTATTGTTTAAGTTAAGAATATATTCTTTTTTTGGATAAAAAGTTGGAGAATTTTCTAATGCTCAATCTCATATTCGGATTTTTTCTCAAAAAAAAAAAAAATCTCATATTCGGATTTGTGGCATTAGATTACCTTTATATTGTATCTTGGTGGTTGGTTATCACACACAGCGTTTTCTGAATTTTTGATATCGTGGTAATAATGGAAACGATTATAATTGGAAGTGAGAATTTTGAGGCCGCCCAATCATTGCTCCCAAGTTCGAGCTAAAAACCTAATAAATAGCCTTTCATATATGCGGATATACCCAAATTGGGTTGCAAATATGGGCCAGTTTTGATTTAGGTAGGTGACCTGGACCTTATTTATTTATTTATTTTTAATCAATATTCGTTCCATTTACCCAAGGATGATGAGGGACATTAACGTCAATACTAAACTAATAGATTATTTCTTCTTTAAACCCGCAATCACTTAGTGTATGAAGATATGTCAATTCAGTTATAAGGTCCTTGGCACCTTAATGCCCCACTTAGTTACAAGCTCATGTAGTCACGTTACTAAACTTGGCACCTGAACCTTATGTTGATTAATTATATAATTTTTCAAAGTATCAATCAACAAAAACGAAAAAGAAACAATAATGATAATAATATGAGGAAGTTCGTTACATTTCAAATAACAAAACTTGTTAAAGCTTGTTAATAATTTTTTGTTAACAACTTTCTTATTTGTTTAAAAAGACCTTTTTAGTAAAACTTGTCGTTTCATCCTATCCTAATCCTATGAGGGTCTTTCGGCAGGTCGGTAGATGCTCCAAATTTGTGAAAGCTTTTCTTCTTTATCAAAAGTAATTGTTTCAAAACGTGCAAGTTTGATTCTCAATGGCATATTAAAATCAGAATGAGGGTATGGTTTGTGCCTTTGTGGAGGTCACGGCAATTAGCAAAACTGTGGGCTAACTGGCTATAAGCCCATAAATTTGGGTTTGAAAATTGAAACTCACTCTGTTTTTCTTTTTGGTAATAGGAGACTCAGTCAGTATTGTTGGAAAAATAGTATGGAGTGAATAAGAAATTGACTCTTAATGTGTCTACTTGAACATGATATTGAAGTGGTGAGAATCTTTAAGTCCCACATAGGAAATGATAAAGAATATGGGTTTATATGCTCATGAGTTGGACATTAGGTTGGGCTTTAGGCATGTGGGGACTAGGCTCTCTTGTCCAAATAATAATAATAATATTTTATTATTTATTTTTGAGTCAGTAAGTTTGTATACAGTAGTTAATTTTGAAATAGTGTGTTTGTTCAGTAATGTATAGATGCATAGTTCCTCATTCATGTAAAAACAACTTTTCGAAAAATTCTTCTAGAGAAAATTTTTTTGTGCATTCATTTGAGTCAAAGAGAGAAAAAGATACATAGAGTAGTTCGTAGAGCATGGATCTTGTGTGCTTCTTCTCCGTGTTGTAGATCATTTTATCCTGGGAGGCAGACGTTCGTGAATCTCAAAGCACTACAGATTGTGTGAGGACGAAATCTGCTTTAAAGAGATTATGTCAAACATAAGACTTGATTTGAATCATTCATCTTTCACGCATTTGGTTTGTGAGTTTTTAATTTTTGCAGATTTCTTCTTATATATACCGTATATTTTTATTGCTTTTGATAGGCTAAAAATGTATTGACCCCTTGTGATAAATTAACCAATTAATTAGTCAAGTTAATTAATTAATTCAATTAACGTGCAATATGCATGGTAACATAAACAAATTACCAACTAAGTTAATATGCAGCGGAAAATAAAGTTGACATGGTGATTTGTTTACGAATGAGGAAAACCTCCAAGGCAAAATCCCACCGGGTGATTTTAAGGTCACCACTCTTGAGAATTCACTATTATCATAACAAGCGGTTACAAGTAAAGGAATCCCAGTACTTTATACCAACTTACAGTTGAACCCTTACCCCAATACTCAATTGGACTTGTTCTGTAGTGACAATCTCTCATTTTTAATGCACGGCTCCCAGTACGTGACTAACCAATCGATGCACGGATCTAAGTACGTGACTAACCACCAACTTGAGAAGGATGTTGGCTGCAAAATTCTTTAGTTCATCAACACGATGAAGATCACGAAACTCCTTGGTTACAAAACCCTACGGCGTACAAATGCAGCAGCTTCTTCAAGAGAAAGATGAACTAGGGCATATGTCTCCGGTCACAATATGCTTGTGAAAAACTTTTGCATTAAGTTCCACTTACTTGCATAAGTTATGACGGCCCTTAAAATAATATTTATATATGTTTAGGGTTGTGAGAAAAGAAAGCCTAAACAAATATACATGGATTTGTGTGAAATCAGATTTGGAAAACTGATTTTCGTAAATCTCGATAGATAGGTTATCTATCAAGCAACTGTCGAGCATCGGGCTGAAGATCCCTTTTAAACCTTGATAGATGCTATCTATCGAGCTAGCTATTGAGCTTTAAAATCTAGCACTTCTTTACTTGTTTTTTGGACAGATTTGTATGGCTTTAACACTTGGACTTGAACTCTTATTCCTTGAAGTATTAAACACATCCTAGATCTACTTAATTACAAGTAAAGTGCGTTTTGTCAAAGGATTAGCCAATTCTAAATGACATATGTTCCTAACATGATTCACATATGTCCTAACAGCTTTTGTCTATCACATCTATTTGTGTTATTGCTTGTATTTAGATATGTATGCTGTTCCTTTTACTGTATTACAAAAGTAAATTGTTGAAATATATCCAACAATCTTAAAGCAGATTTTATATATCTTAATTTATTTTTGTGATTATTGTGAAAGGATTCGTAATTGTGTGTGCCTACGTTAATCTGTGATTTTTCTTCTTTGAGTTAAAGATGAAAATCGTGTTTATGAGTTTGGGTTTTCGGTTTAACGCAAACTGTTTGCTTATATAGTCTTTGACATTTGATCATTGGAATTTTTTTATTTTGATAAATGTTTATTCACCATGAATAATCCTGAATCCTGGAGACTGTTATAGAATAACTGTTTGACTGATTGATTTCGATGGACGTACTTCTGTTGGCTTCATCTTTAAATCTGGGTAGATTTTCAATATGGTAAAAGCAACCACATCAGCATGTGTAAAGTCTTGCAAAATAGAAAAAGTTACCCATTTTACACATTTTGACCCAAAAAAACACCAACATCAGTGGGTGTAAAATTGTGCATTTATGTATGCATGGTTACTGTAGCTCTTGCATTTATTATTTTACATTTTTTTCTCTCTCCTTCACCTCACTCTCTCATTTTCAGCTTCTCACTCTCACCTCTCTCTCTTTTATCTCTGGTTCCTCAGTCCAGCCTCACCGACACGATCAGTACAAAAAGGAGAAGAGAAAAGAGATTAAGAGGATGCATTCTCTGCTGGTGGTATCGACGGCCTGGCAAACGGTGAAGCCAATCATGGAGGTTTTTCCGCTATCGGACTGGGCCTAAGTGATGACATCTCGGCCCTGGAGAATCAAAACCATAGCGCGCTGCTGAATCGCGGAGGGCTTCTCGAAGCCGTTACTACCTGGACCTCCTTTGAGGTCTTGAACTCCACCGCCTCCTCTGGCACCATGACTCGACGTGGGTTTTGGCGGACCATGCTTGTGCCGCCGAGGTTTGACATTTTTTTGGTCTCGATTTTCTGTGGGGTTTAGGGATAGTGAAAAAAGAAGAAGGATCGAGACGATGAGAGTCTAGAAGCTCCAAAAAATGAGTAAGGAAAAGGGATGAGGTGTTTTTAATTTTTTGTTTGGTTAGTTTTGGATTTTCTGTTTGATCAGTGGGTTTTGAGGTGATGATGCTTGATGATGGTGGCTGGGTGGGTTGATGGTGGGTGTGGATTGATCGTTGATGGTGGGTGAAGATGAATGTTTTATTTGAATAAATGTGTATAATAGACCAACTGATGTGGATGTTTTGTAAAAATAGATGTGTAAAATAGAAAAAGTAGGTTTTAAATGTGCAAATTTACAAAAATTTTGCATCAACTGATGCGGTTGCTCTAAGATCGTAATTCCCGAAACGGTTTGTTATAATTTTTTGTTTAAATTAAACAAAACAAAATAATGCAACGATGATTTGCACGGTTGGAGAGGCTAACACATATTTTATATTTGTGATAAAGAGAGGTTCTTTATATTGTTTGATATTTCTTTTTGGGCCTTGAAATTTATTAATAAGTCAAGTTTGGCCTCTAATTTGGTTGGGTAATATTTACTGATTGCAAGGGTAGTGTATCCCTAATTTTTGAATACATATTGACGGTTTGATATTTGTGATTCGGATTGCACTAACATGCTTCGAATTTTGAGATTCTTGTTATCATTGCAATTTTCGCATTCGGAGGATTATTTTCTGGTCAAGAGGAAATATACCCTTTGAAAGGTGAGACTTTTTGCTGTAAGTCTGTATCTTACTAACATATCTTTGACTTAATCAAAAGCATGTGTTGCTTGTTTGACTATTGTTATGAGATTTAATATCAACACGTTCTTGCTGAGAGAATGTGATTCACTTTATCGTTTATTCATTGACGCTTTGTTATATATTTTGCCATGGTAAATCTATTATAATTTATAGTCTTTATTGCAGTACTAAGTATTGACCATAAAGGTATTGATGATGCCAAAATCGTCAGTCAAGGTGATCGTCCAGACGGAGGATAGCCTGTAGTCGTCAAGAAAACCTACAAGAAATATAGAGTTCAAGCAAAAAGGGGTCACCGGTGTGGTTCCAACCACTGAGCCTCTGATGACAAAGTCAGATGACTAGAAAAGAATAACTAAGAGCTTAGTTTGTGCTATAAGTGTAAAATCAGTTGTGTGTTTGTACCTCTTCTTGGAGTCTGGCGTCATATATATATATATATATATATATATATATATATATATATGGCTTCATTTCCTAGCCGTTGGTGGCATTTAATGGTGACATCAATGTCATTCTTGTAACCTCCCTCTGGGTGGTTTGAATGGTAGGATCCGGTGTCTCTCCAACTTTCGTGCTGCCTGCATATATTAGTGTGTAACGCCATTTCATTCATTGTGACTTAAATGGTATTTATGCTCGTCCAACGCGGACTCCTTGCACGAAGGGAATTTATTGGACTCATCAGTTGCCCCCCTATTCCGTGATTGTTGAGCCATCTAAAGACGATCTTAGGAATATGAAGAGTTATTTTTGGTGATTACAGCTCTTGGGATTCCACCCCCTATTGCATTTACTGCGATGTGGTGGCGTGGCGCGCGTCGTGGTCATGTGTCATATTCTGGTTGGTGGGTGACATCGCTTTTTCCAAGAAGACCTTTTGGTTTCCCGTGGCTTTCCGCTCTTCAAGGTGATCTTTTAAACTCCCTCTCCTCCTTCTCTTTTCACTTTACTTTCCTTCTTTCTGCTCTGCGTGTTCCCCTTTGAGTTTCGATTTCCTTATTTCTCAGGTACGCCTTTTTTACTTCCTTTTTTCCTTTTTGAAAAATTTATTTCCTCCTTTTTTGCTTGATGGTTGATCATTCTGAAATTAGAAACCTTTCTCCTTTTGTTTCATTCCTTTTTGCTCGCTTAGGAGCATCCCTTAGCTCTTCTGGCGATCATTGCCCACGGGTTGGGGATTTTGCCTTAGGGGATAGCAGCCTAGGTTTAGTTGTGGGTGACTTGTATCCTTTGTTGCGCCAATCTTTAGACTGGTTTAAGGTCGTGCAAGGAGTGTTTGTGGAAGAGAGAATGGGCTCTGAGATTAGGTCGAGTGATTTGGGAACGGGTCTGTCATCTAATAGCGATACTACTGGGGCTGAGACGGACACCGTTGCCTCTGTACTCGTGTCTTCCCAACCATTTGTCTCACAATCACCCTGGCCCTTTCACGCTCTCAAGGAGGAGTGTTCTCTGAATGAGGAAACCCTAAGCAGGTTTAGGGATAGATTTCAGTTTCCTGAGGAAACTATGTTGACACTCCATTTTGCAACCTGCATTTAACCTCACATGGAGGGTAAAATGGTAATTTCACCTTAGAAATATGCATCTTGATTCTAGTCGCTAGATCCTTAATCTCATTTCACCAAAATGATCTTGATGTTGTAACGATCAAATCGACTGGTCATAAGCCCTAAACGGACCATCAGATTGAAAGTTATCATCAAATCAAGTTTTAATGGCCGAGATGCACTATCACAAATTGAGTCCGACTATATGTGATTATGAACAATTGATTCCAATTGGTTATAATTATAATCAATTTGATATTAATGATGTGTCATAATTTGATTGGTTAGGACTACATTTTATGGTAAGGTTGCACACACCTAATTAATTAGATAGTTAAACATTAATTATTCAATGAGTAATTTGTGCAATTATTTTTTAATTAGGGTAAATTTGGAACTAATTAAGTCTGAAATGGGAGTGGTTGGAGCCATTTAATGTTAATTGGGAGCTAATTTGGGACCTATTAATGTCAATTGTGCTGAAATCATTTTCTAACAAATGACCTCTACTCACCATTTCGTTGATATCTCTCTGAATATTTGGAATCTGTGAATGAGGTTAATTTTCCCAAAAACTAGACACCCGGGACTTCAATTTGAGCATAAGAACGAGACAATTCCGATCAGAATTGAGTAAGATATGATTTTTTTAAGTTGTCTCTACAGGCTGTTACAGTAGCTACTGGAAAACCGAATTTTGGCTTGCTCCTCACTCTCACCAATCTCTACATTTAATGCACCAGATTTCCCTAAAGGCTAAAATAAGGTCTAGGTTCATGATCCTTTGTCAACCCTCATTAAATGACATTCTATTCATATTTTTTCCACCACTACTATATAAACCTCTCATCTCCTCCATTCCAAGGCACACAGAAAAACCCCCTCTCTTCTCCTCTCTTGAGTTCTAGTGAAATTGAGTAGTTTTGTCATATCTTGGTCTTCCTGAGACTCTAGGTATTGAGTGAGACTCTCTCTTCCCCTCCTAACTCTTCTTTTCCTCCACCCTCAGGACTTCTACCAAGAGTCTCCCCATCCACTATATGGATCTTGCATGAAGGTATAATCCATTTCCCTAACTTGTTTTTTGTGTTGCCATGATGAGAATTTAGGATTAAAGCATGATAGTAACTATTTAAATTCTCTTGAATATGTTTGAATGTTCCTAAATGTTCTTATGTGTTCTTCACATGTTCTTGGTTGTGCATCGCATGTTCATGCATAACACTAGTTTTGATCTTAAATCCACATAAAAAAACATGAAAAAGATGTTTGTTTAATAATTTTTTCAAATCCTTGAATCTAGAATATCATCATCCATACACATTCACTAGAATTTATTTTTCAATCCAAATGAAATGCTTAATAAATTGAATTAGAGTTTATCACATGCATACACATCAAATTCAACATGCAAATTGATTGGTAACATATTGGATGATGTGATATGAATGTTGGCCACCATAGTCTAGAAGACCGGTTTCACTAGACAAGGTGGGTGCCTAACACCTTCCCCACCTTGTAACATAGCCTTCAAGCTTAGATCAAGGGTTAGTAGATCAAATGCTTATCCATGTAATTTTTGATTTCTAGATTGTAACTAGGAAATAAAGCCATGTACTTTATCTTAAATTGTATTTAGGACCAAAGCCATGTAATTTCCTATGATCAATGTAAATTCAATTTCAAATAAATAAAATGAGGAGTTTTTCAATTTTGATTTTCTTATTTATTCCAATAATTAAATAAGTGACGACTCCATTGTAAAACCCTTAATCTAAAGGGGAAAATATAATCAGTCAAACCTCCATTTTGAGAGGCAATAACACGACTCCACCCATTCACGTGGATTTGGCCCAACAACATAAAAAAGGGGGTCGGGGGCGCGTTCTCTCACAGACTAAGGTTCGTCTTCCTAGGTTGAGTGAGAAATCCTGCGTCTTTGCCCATGGTGGGGTGTGCTTCTATGAGGCCGCCTTCCTATGTGGGCTTAGGTTTCCCATCCATCCCTTTATTATGGAACTTCTCCATTATCTGAACATTGCTCCTGGGCAACTTATGCCAAATTCGTGGAGGATCGTCATAAGTTACATGGTGATCTGGATGATCATTGCTGACGGGGATATGATCAAGCTGAACGAGTTTGTTCACCTATATCGCTTGAAAGAATCCAAAGAGTTTGGGTATTATGAGCTTGTGCCTTGGGACAGAAGGTCTCGGCTCATCGTCGATCTTCCTTTGTCCTTTCGTTATTGGAAGTTTAGGTATTTTTTCGTCTCGGGTGACGGATGGGAGACCCTTTCTGACGACTTTTGAGGGGCGATTCCTAGGCTGCTGCGTAGATGGGAGACCCCTCAGGTTGGTGCGTCTTGTCTCTTACCAAAAAATCTTC
Source organism: Notholithocarpus densiflorus (assembly GCA_030021035.2). Classification (NCBI taxonomy): domain Eukaryota; kingdom Viridiplantae; phylum Streptophyta; class Magnoliopsida; order Fagales; family Fagaceae; genus Notholithocarpus; species Notholithocarpus densiflorus. Next base: position 452,522 of record JARYZH020000009.1, on the reverse strand, counting down.
TATTTATTTATTCTGGTCGTCCTTTCTTACCTCTTATCAACCTTCCGCTTGTTTTGCAGTCAAGGAGCGTCTCGAGCTCGAGAGTGAATTTGAAGGGTGTGTTCAGGCAGCTGTTGCATACACAAGCACTATTGAAGATTTTGACGAGTTGGTTGACCCTCGGACTTTGGCTCGTCATTGCTTGGGTCCGAAGCCTTCCCACTACATCCTTCGTGTTATTCGGAGAGAGGAGAAAAGTAAGTTGTTCTGGGGCAACTTTGTTTACAAGTCGTTTTCCTTTGCTTGGTGTGACAAAGATTTCTCTTTTCTTCTTGTAGAGATGACGACCAAGTTCAACCAGGAGATGTACGCCCGTATCAAGGCGAAGAAGAACGAGTCGCTCTCTAGTCTTGGGCAAAGAGAGGTTCGGGTCATCTAGAAGGAGACGACCGAAAAAAGGGTTCGTCCAACCCTGTTCCCGAGGAGGTTCGGGTCGCTTCGCCAGCTGCTTCCCTAGAGGAGCTCACTTCTCGTCCAAAGAAGCGACGGATCGGGGACAAAGGGAAAGAGAAAGTTGGAGCTAGCGTCTGGGCTGACGTAGGGACGGCTTCGGCGAGGGCTTACGAGGTCATTACGTTTGAGAAGTTGAAGGAGATCTCTGGGGTGCCTTCCCATGAGATGGTGAGTCGTCATGTCCATAAGCTCGTCCAGGTAATTTCTTGTTGTCCTTTTGCACTGTCCATATCCTTCATTTTTTTTTTGGTCTTATTTACTCCATCCTTACATGGGTAACTGCCAGGTGCTGAGAGAGACGATTCACATTACCTTGGAGTATCTAGCCAATGAGGAGAAGGTCGTGGTGGCTAACTCCAAAGTAGAGGCTCTGGAGGCCGAGGGTTCTCGTCTGAGGAAAGACCTTATTGCTGCGATGGACGACAGTATTGTGTCCAAAGAGAAGATCAAGGCCCTGTCCGATGAGCTTAGGGTGGAGAGGCTATTGGTGATGCAGAAGGACGAGCAGCTTGTAGTGGCCAACCAAAAAGTTAAGTCCATTGCTGCCAAGGCCGTCCAGGCGTTCCAGCTTACAGACGAGTATAACACGGTTCTGTTTAGCTGGTACTACAAAGGCTTTGAGCTACTGAGGAGGTACCTGGTGAAGCACGGCCCAAGGGCAGACTTGGAAGATTTGGACTTTGAGGCTATAGATAAAGAGATGGAGGCCGATAAGGCTGCTCAGGCTGCGGCTGCTACTGACGAGAACCTTACGGATCCTGGAGAAGGTGGAAACGACGCTCCTACCACTTAGCTATCACGCTATCTCTCTTTTCTTTTTCTTTTTTTCTTTTTTTTTTAAAAAAATCTTCGAGGTGCCCTACATGTTTTTGGGCTTTTGAACAATTTCAGACAGATATTTTTGAATGTTTATATTTCATCATACCTTCTAGTCATATTGTGTTTGAATACTTACATGCCATGTTTACTTGCCTTTATTTCATCCCGTAGATTTTCATGCTGAGAAGTAGGCAGGGTTGTTGTTCGTTGATAGGGAGTTTGTGCAATTCCGTAGCAACATCTGTATGGCTTGTTTTCCCATGAGTGTTTTATCTTTTGCCTTCTATGATCTTTAGGCCTTGCATCACTAACTTCGTTTGGAGAACCACTCTGGTGGTTTGCATTCATCAAGGGACTTTTGTCAATCAATTTACTTTGCATTTAGTCCAGGAATTCCGCCACTTAGCTTCGTCCAACGATTTATATCTATTTAAAGAATCTTATCATTTTGGGTTCGTCAAAATGATTTACATCCATTTAAGGAATTTTGTCATTTTAGGTTTGTTAAAATGATTTACATTCATTTAAAGAATTTTATCATTTTGGGCTCGTCAAAATGATTTACATCCATTTAAGAAATTTTATCATTTTAGACTCATCAAAATGATTTACATCCATTTAAGGAATTTTATCATTTTGGGTTTGTCAAAATTATTTACATCCATTTAAGGAATCTTATCATTTTATGACTTACATCCAGTTAAGGAATTTTATCACTATAATTTGAATGAACGAGCTCATAGTGGGCACTAAATAATACGTTTATTGATCTACTTCAAAAATCATAAAACATTGTCAATCATTTACAAGCAAGTTATAGTTCCTATTGGTAATACCTTTTCAGGTGTTCAACGTTCCATGGATGGGGTAACTTATTTCCGTCAAGGTCCTCCAGGTGGTAACTTCCTCGTCATGAGTAGTGGACGACTCGGTACGGGCCTTCCCATGTTGGTCCTAATTTTCCTTAAGTTGAATCTTTCGTTGTGGGTGTCACTTTTCGTAGGACGAGATCTCCAATGCTAAATCTCTTGAGTTTTACCTTCTGGTTGTAATATTCGATCATCTTCTGCTGGTACTTGTGAGAGACCACACCCCCGACCCTTTTTTTTAATGTTGGGCCAAACCCACGTGAATGGGTGGAGTCGTGTTATTGCCTCTCAAAATGGAGGTTCGACTGATTATATTTTACTCTTTGGATTAAGGGTTTTACAATGGAGTCGCCACTTATTTAATTATTGGAATAAATAAGAAAACCAAAATTGAAAAATTCCTCATTTTATTAATTTGAAATTGAATTTACATTGATTATAGGAAAATTACATGACTTTAGTCCTAGATACAATCTAAGATAAAGTACATGGCTTTGTTTCCTAGTTACAATCTAGAAATTGAAAATTACAAGGATAAACATTGATCTACTAACCCCTGATCTAAGCTCGGAGGCTATGTTACAAGGTGGGAAGGTGTTAGGCACCCACCTTACCCGGTGAAACCGATCTTCTAGACTATGGTAGCTAACATTCATATCACATCATCCAGTATGTTATCCATCAATTTGCATGTTGAATTCATTGTGTGTGCCTGTGATAAACCCTAATTCCATTTATTAAGCATATCATTTGGATTGAAAAATAAATTCTAGTGAATGTGTGTGGATGGTGATATCCTAGATTCAAGGATTTGAAAGAATTATTAAACAAACATGTTTTTCATATTTTTTATGTGGATTTAAGATTAAAATTAGTGTTATGCATGAACATGTGATGAACAACTAAGAACATGTGAAGAACATATAAGAACAATTAAGAACATTCAAACATATTCAATGGAATTTAAATGATTACTATTATGCTTTAATCTTACTCTCTCATCATGGCAACACAAAAAACAATTAGAGAAATGGATTATACCTTCATGCAAGATCCATATGGTGGAGGAGGAGACTCTTGAGGGAGGTCCTAAGGGTGGAGGAAAAGAAAAGTTAGGAGAGGGAAAGTGAGTCTCACTCAATACCTTGAGTCCCAAGAAGACCAAGATATGACAAAACTACTCAATTTCACTAGAACTCAAGAGAGAAGAAGAGAGGGGGGGTTTTTTTGTGTCTTTTGGAATGGAGGAGAGGGGGGGTTTATATAGTAGTGGTTGAGGAAATATGAATGGAAGGCCATTTAATGAGGGTTGACAAAGAATTATGAACCTAGACCTCATTTTAGCTTTTGGGGAAATCTGGTGCATTAAATGTAGAGATTGGTGAGTGTGAGGAGCAAGCAAAATTCGGTTTTCCCATAATTACTATAACAGCCTGTAGAGCCAACTTCAGAAAATCATATCTTACTCAATTCTAATCGGAATTGTCTCGTTATTGTGCTCAAATTGAAGCCTCGGATGTCTAGTTTCTGGGAAAATTAATCTCATTCACAGATTCAAAATATTCTGAGATATCAACGAAATGGTGAGCAGAGGTCATTTGTTAGAAAACAATTTCAACACAATTAGCATTAATAGGTTCCAAATTAGTTTCCAATTAACATTAATAGACTCCAATCACTCCCATTTCAGACCTATTAGTTCCAAATTTACACTAATTAAGAGATAATTGCACAAATTACTTATTCAATGATTAATGTTTAACTATCTAGTTAATTAGGTGTGTGCAACCCTACCATAAAATGTAGTCCTAACCATTCAAATTATGACACATCATTGATCTCAAATTGATTATACTTATAACCAATTGAAATCAATTGTTCATAATCACATATAGTCGGACTCAATTTGTGATAATGAATTTCAGTCATTAAAACTTGATTTGATGATAACTTTCAATTTGGTGGTTTGATTAGAGCTTACGACCAGTCAATTTGATTGTTACAACATCAAAATCATTTTGGTGAAATGAGATTAAGGATCTAATAACCAGAATCAAGATGCATATTTCCAAGGCAAAATTATCCTTTACCCTTTAGGTGAGGTTAAATGCGGGTTGCAAAATGAGGTGTCAACAATACTTGGCCATTCTTTAAGAGACTTGATCTCTAACTTCGTCTCGGCAATCCAAATTCTGCTTCAGTTGATCGTTGTTGTTGTCTTCGTTGAAGAACTCATTTTTCAAGCTGGTGGCTTTTATCTCGACGGGGATGACTGCTTCCATGCCGTATGTGAGGTTGAATGGTGTTTCTCCTGTTGGGGTCCTTACTGTGGTTCGATAAGCCCATAAGACGCTTGGTAACTCTTCGGGCCATGCTCCCTTTGCCCCCACTAGTCGAGCCTTGATGATTTTCAGCAATGTTCGATTCGTCACTTCTGTTTATCCGTTGGCTTGAGGATGTCCAAGTGAGGAGAATTTATTTTTGATGCTGAGGTTAGATCAGAAAGAATGGAATCCTTGGCTGTCGAACTGACGACTGTTGTCCGAGATGATCATCCTGGGTATCCTGAATTTGCATACAATGTTTTTCCATACAAAGTTTTGGATTTTTGCTTTTGTTATCGTGGCGAACGCCTTTGCTTCCACCCATTTCATTAAGTAATCAATTGCGATGAGTAGGAACTTTACTTGTTTCTTACCCTGTGGCAAAGGTCCTATGATATCAATTCCCTATTGGGCAAAAGGCCACGGTGAGGTGATGGCTGTCATATTTTCTCCTCGCAATCGTTGGACGTTCCCATACCTCTGGCAGCTGTCACACTTTTTAACAAACTCCGCTGCTTCTTTCTGCATCGTGGGCCAAAAATAGCCCGCCTTCATTATTTTTCCTACCAAGGACCTTGTGTTAGGCATCTCTCTTGTATATATGTAATTGGGTACAAGTGTGTGTGTGTGCCAGAACAGGGGAATGCATGTGAGTGTGCATTGTATACCTGAGTGTAGTTAGTTAGTTAGGGGCAGTTGGTTATAGTTGGTTAGTTAGTTAAGGACTTGTTGTATAAGATGAAGAGGATGGGTTACAGATTGGGTATTAAATAATATTTCCAGATTTGGTTATCTTTCTCTCTCTCTAGTTCTTGCCATTCTTCTTATGCCCTGTTCTTGGAGGCCTAGATCCCTTCGAAGAGATCTACCTTTCAATTTCCCATTCTAATTCTTAACATTGGTATCAGAGTTTTGTTGATCCTAATTCACCACCATGACTGAAACACGATCCAATTCCCAAAACACTGAGAAAATCACCACAATGTCCAAGGTTCTGGACTGCCATGAACAGACCTTCCAAGAGATTTAGAAGCAATTGCAAACCCTCAATTCGTTTATGCAGAGAATAGTTGAGAATGAAGAAAGGCGTCTTAATTCTCCTAACAATGGATCACGAGCTCTTCAAATTGGGAATACCACCAACATAGAATCTTCTTCAGTGTGTACCATCAAGAACTTAAAGCTGGACTTCCCTCGGTTTCATGGTGAAGATCCAACTTGTTGGATTTATAAAACTAATCAGTTCTTTTCATTCCATGGTACTCCAGAACATCAGAAAGTACTCATGGCTTCTTATCATCTTGATGGAGAAGCTCTCATTTGGTTTCAAGATTCGAAACAAGCAGGTGGCTTTGCTAGTTGGGAGGTCTTTATTAGAGCCTTGCAAACCCGTTTTGGTACCTTAGCCTATGATGATCCAATGGAAGCACTCACTAAGCTGAAGCAGACTACCTCTGTGGTTTCCTATAAAGGCAACTTTGAAATTCTTTCTAACAGAATTAAAGGGTTGTCTGAATCTCACAAACTTAGTTGTTTTTTGAGTGGTTTAAAAGATGAGATTAGATTGCTTGTGAGGACGTTAGTTTTTAAGTATCTTAATGATACATTTGGCCTAGCTAAGATTCAAGAAGAGTTCTTAATCAGTAATAGGAAGTCTTTTAAACCTGTAACAGATGTTAGTAGACCTTCTATCTTAGGGTTACCTAGGTTGGAGGGCAGGAATGATTCTAAGGTTAAGCTTCCATTGCAAAAGTTAACTAATGCCCAAATGGAGGAGAGAAGGAAACAGGGCTTGTGTTATAATTGTGATGAGAAATGGCATTTAGGACATAAGTGTAAAGGGGCAAAGTTATTTTTGTTGGAGGGCTGGGATATGGATGTTGAGCATTGTTCTGGTGCTCAATTAGTGGAGTTGGAGGAAGATGGGGTGGTGTTGGGACCTCAAGAGCATGTGCAAGTAGCTGACAATGTACCTGCTGAGATTACTTTATATGCTTTGGTGGGTAATCCATCTGCTCAGACTATGAGGGTGAAGGGTAGAATCAAGAATCATGGGGTTGTGTCTCTCATTGATTCTGGGAGCACACACAATTTTTTGGATGTTGCTGAGTTGCTTACTTTGAATTTACCATTAGATACTTCCCAAATTTTAGAAGTTAAGGTGGTTGATGGCAATACTATCAAGACTTTAGGGGTTTGTCATGAAGTGACCATTATTATCCAAGGGTTTACATTTGTTGTGGATTTCAATGTGTTGCATTTAGGGGGGTGTGCAGTGGTCCTTGGTACTCAGTGGCTGAGCACATTGGGTGCTATTGTATGAGATTTTAAGCTTTTGACCATGAGGTTTTGCTATTTGGGTAAAGAGGTGTTTCTGCAAGGTCTGCATCTCTCACCTTCAAGCTTTTCAGAGGCAGACAGCTTGTTTTCTCATGGAGAAAAGAAGGGCTTAGTTCTACACATTGCTGCTGTCACCAGTTCTGGTCCTGAGGATAAGCCCTTGTTGCCTGCTGCCTTGTCAGATCTTTTGGCTTAATTTCCCAAGGTGTTTGAAGTTCCTACAGGATTACCTCCAATTCGTGGGCATGAGCATCAGATTGTGTTAACAGATGGCACCCCACCAGTTTGTGAAAGACCCTACAGGTACCCCTATTTCCCAAAGTCTGAAATTGAGAAAATTGTAAATGAATTGTTAGAACTTGGGTCAATACAACCTAGCCAAAGTCCTTTTTCCTCGCCTGTTTTACTTGTTAGAAAGGTTGATGGTAGTTGGAGGATGTGCATTGATTATAGAGCACTTAATAAGGCCACCATTAAGGATAAATTTCCAATTCCTGTGGTGGATGAGTTGCTAGATGAACTTGCAGGTTCTACCATCTTTTCTAAGTTGGATTTGAGGTCAGGGTATCACCAAATCCATATGAAACCTGAGGATGTTCCTAAAACAGCCTTTAGGACTCATGAGGGTCACTATGAGTTCCTTGTAATGCCTTTTGGACTAACAAATGCTCCTTTAACATTTCAGGCTCTCATGAATGCTATTTTTAGGCCTTATTTGAGGAAATTTGTACTGGTTTTCTTTGATGACATTTTGGTTTTCAGTTCCAATTTTTCTGATCATCTTTCTCACTTGAAGATTGTGTTAGAGGTCTTGCAATCTCATCAGTTATATGCTAAGCAATCTAAATGTGTGTTTGGGTGTGTTAAGGTTGAGTATTTGGGCCATATCATCTTTGGCAATGGGGTGAAAGCTGATCCTAAGAAGACTTTAGCTATGCAACAATGGCCAATTCCTCAAAATGCTAAGGCTTTGGGAGGGTTTCTTGGTCTTACAGGTTACTACAGAAAATTTATCAGAAATTATGAAGCTCCATTAACTGATCTTCTCAAGAAGGATGGGTTTCATTGGACAGACAAAGCTCTTCTTGCTTTTAATGAGCTCAAGGCTGCAGTAGCTCAGCCTCTAGTGTTGGCTCTTCCAAATTTTTCAAAGCCCTTCATCATTGAGTGTGATGCCTCAGGGTATGGGTTAGGGGCTGTTTTAATGCAAGAGCATAGGCCCATTGCTTATCACAGCCAGGCCTTTAAGGGAAAACATCTTCATCTGTATGCTTATGAGACTAAATTGCTTGCCTTGGCCACTGCAGTCAAGAAATGGAGGCCTTACCTGTTGGGTAGACCCTTCATTGTGAGAACTGATCATCAGAGTTTGAAATTCTTATTGGAGCAGAGAATTGCCACACCAGCTCAGCAGAAGTGGTTGGCTAAATTGCTAGGGTATGCTTTCATAGTTGAATACAAAAAAGGGGCTAAAAACAAAGTGGCAGATGCCCTTTCAAGGAGGTTTGGCCACATCCCTATGTCTGGTTAGCATGAGGAGTTTCCTAAAGCTAGCTATTTACTGCTTCTTTCAGTTCTTAATCCAACTTGGTTGCATATTCTTCGAGATAGTTATTCTCAAGATCAGTTTATGTAGCAACTCATCCCATCCATTTAAGCTAGTTCAACTCCTAATGGATTCACTTGGCAGAATAATCTTGTTTTCTACAAGGGCAGATTTTTCTTAAGTCCTCAATGCCCTTTGAAGTCTCAAGTGTTGCAGTTGGTTCATAGCAGCCCTATGACTGGTAACTGAGGGTTCCTTAAATCTTATCAGAGGGCTAAACGGGAATTTTTTTGGCATGAGATGAAGGTAGATATTAAAGCTTTTGTAAGGGAGTGTGATGTGTGCCAAAAAATCAAGTCTGAGACTTCTGCTTCAGCAGGTTTGCTTCAACCTTTGGAAATTCCTACCACTCCTTGGACAGATGTAAGCTTGGATTTTGTTGAGGGTCTACCTAAGTCCCAAGGGTATGAGGTAATTCTGGTTGTGGTTGATAGACTGACCAAGTATTCCCATTTTATACCTATTTCTCATCCCTATTCTGCAGCCAAGGTAGCTTCCTTGTATATGCATTATGTCTTCAAATTGCATGGTCTGCCAGCATCCATTGTGAGTGACAGGGATGCCACATTCACTTCACTGTTTTGGTCTGAACTCTTTAGGTTGCAAGGGACTAATTTGGTTATGTCCACTGCTTACCATCCTCAAAGTGATGGTCAAATAGAAGTTGTGAATAGGAGTTTAAAGCAATACCTAAGGGCCTTCACTAGTGACAGTCCACACAGATGGGCTGAATGGTTGCCCTTATATGGTTTTCCTCCCCCTACCTTGCAATCCTATGTGCCAGGTACTACTAGAGTGGCTGTTTTGGATGACCTATTGTGTCAAAGGGAAGCTGTCCTAGTTACTCTTAGAGCTAATTTAGCTGCTGCAAAGGAGAGAATGAAGATCCAAGCTGATAAGCATAGACAGGACAGATCCTTTGAGGTTGGGGATTGGGTCTATTTGAGGTTGCAGCCCTATAGACAGAGAACTTTGGCTTATAAGGGTAAGTGGAAGCTGTCACCTAGGTTCTTTGGTCCTTTCCAAGTGCTACAGAAGGTAGGGGTAGTCTCTTACAGGATGGATTTACCTCCTAAAGCCAAGATCCATCCTATTTTTCATGTATCATGCCTGAAGTTGAAGCTTGGCTAGAAGGTTCATCCTATTCCTACTTTGCCTCCTGTGGATGCTGATGGACAAGTGTGTGTGGAACCTATCAAGGTGTTGTAGACCAGGTCTAAATCACTGAGGTCCAGAGAGATTACTGAGGTCTTAGTTCAATGGACTGGCTGTTCATCAGAGGATGCCACGTGGGAGTCACTGCATCAGCTTCAAGTGTCCTTCCCTCACATTGTGGGCAAGGTGTTTCAATAGGGGGTAATGTTAGGCATCTCTCTTGTATATGTGTAATTGGGTACAAGTGTGTGTGTGTGTGTGCCAGAACAGGGGAATGCATGTACAGATGCAAGGGGGTGCGTGTGTTGATGATGTGGTGTGCGTGTGCTGCTGCAGGGCTGTGCGTGTGAGTGTGCATTATATACCTAAGTGTAGTTAGTTAGTTAGGGGCAATTGGTTATAGTTGGTTAGTTAGTTAGGGACTTGTTGTATAAGATGAAGAGGATGGGTTACAGATTGGGTATTGAATAATATTTCCAGATTTGGTTATCTCTCTCTCTAGTTCTTTGCCATTCTTCTTATGCCCTATTCTTAGAGGCCTAGATCCCCTCGAAGAGATCTACCTTTCAATTTCCCATTCTGATTCTTAACACCTTACGCCTATATGATCCTCGCAGATACCCTCATGGACTTCTTCTAGAATGTACTTAGCTTCTTCCTCTTCAACACACCTCAAGTAGGGTTATGAGAATCCCCTTTTGTAAAGTTCGTCGTTTAGCATAGTAAATCTGGTAGCTCATTTTTTGATCTTCCTGGCTTCGTTTGGATTAGATGGCCCTCCCCTCTTTTATGTCGACGATCCGTTTGTATGTATCGTCCATCCGATTGGCTATTTCTGGTTCTCTTTGTGTCCGGGCATGGTAAATTTTGCGATGAAGTCTGCCAGTGCCTGGGATTTTATGGCCATCCTGGGCTTGTATTCGATGTCGAATTGACTAAACTCAATGGCTCACTATACCATTCGTCCTGCGGCTTCAGGTTTATTCATCTCCTTCTTGATGGGTCGGTCCGTCATCACTATGATGGGGTTCGCCTAAAAGTATGGATGAAGCTTCCGGGAGGCTACTACTAGGGTGAATGTGATCTTTTCCATGCGGGGTATTTGGCTTCAGTCCCTTGGAAAGCTTGGCTAATATAATACACCAGGCGTTGCACTCTTTGCTCTTCCCTGATTAATGCCGTGCTCATATCAGTTGTAGATATTGCCAAGTACAGGAACATGTCCTCACCTTCCTTTGACGGGCTCAGGAGTGGAGGGTTGCTCAAGTAGCGCTTCAGTTCTTGGAATGCTGCTTCACATTCGTCTATCCAAACGAAACCTGTTTCAAGGTTTTGAAGAAAGGAAGGCACTTATCTGTTGCTCTAGAGACAGACCTATTGAGGGTCGCGATTCTCCCCATGAGTGACTGTACCTCCTTCACTGTCTTTGGTGATGACATCTCAAGGATGGCCTTCACTTTCTTCGGATTGGCTTATATCCCCCTTTGTGATACCATGAAGCCGAGGAATTTTCCCGAGGATACTCCGAATGCGCATTTGGTTGGGTTCAACTTCATACTGTACTGTTTTAGTGTATCGAAAGTCTCTTTAAGGTCGTCTAGATGACCTTCTTCTTCCATGCTTTTGACGAGCATATCGTCCACATACACTTCTACTTTTCTTCCTCTCTGTTTGTTGAACATCTGGTTCACCAATCTCTAATATGTGGCCCCTGCGTTCTTCAGCCCGAAGGGCATAACCCTGTAACAATAATTTCCCTGGCTAGTGATGAAATCTGTTTTCTCCTGATCTTCTTCAGCCATCTATATTTGGTTGTACCTCGAGAAGGCGTCCATGAATGTGAGGAGTTTATGCCCTGCTGTTGAGTCAACGAGCTAGTTGATCCTAGGCAAAGGGAAGCTATCTTTGGGGTAAGCATTGTTTAGGTCTATGAAGTCCACGCACATTCTCCATTTCCCGTTCGTTTTTTTTACAATGATGACATTGGCCAGCCACTCTGGATTGTAGATTTCCCTGATAAAGCCAGCAGCAAGTAACTTGTCCACTTCGTCCATTATTGCCCTGTTCCGTTCAGGGGTAAAAACTCTTCTTCTTTGCTAGATTGGTTTTCTTTCGGGATCCACCTTTAAGTGATGTTGAATGATACTTGCTAGTATGCCAGGCATATCCTCATGGCTCTATGCAAACACGTCTAGGTTGTTCTTTAAAAAGCTTATGATTTTTTCTTTCGTCAAGGGATCCAGGTTCGTCCTTACTTTGGTTGTCTTCGTTGGTTCCTCTTCCACCAACTCGATTGTTTCTAGAGCTTCCATGACCTCTGGTGTTTTCTCCTTGATCATCCATATATGGTTTTCCTTTGAGGTCAACACTGCTTGATAGCATTCTCGAGATAGCACCTGGTCCCCCTTTATCTCTCCAACTACTTGCTCTGTCTGGAACTTCACCTTCAAGCAATAGGTGGACGTGGCTGTTTTCCAACGGTTGAGAATGGGCCTCCTTATGATGACATTATAGGACGAGGGGGAGTCAACTACCAAGAAATTGTGTTGGTTAGTTACCTGGAGAGGGTATGAGTCAGCTGTAACCGTCAACGTCACTATCCCTCTTGGGTACACCTTGTCTCCACTGAAACTGACGAGGGGAGATTCAAATGGACGAAGTTTCTTCGGGTTTACCTTTAGCTGTTGGAATGCGGAAAGGTAGATGATGTCTGATGAGCTCCCGTTATCCACCAGGACTCGTCTGGCGTTGAAACCTTCTATCATGAGCATAATGACTAGGGGGTCGTTGTGTGGTTGCTTCACCCCTCGGGCATCCTCGTTAGAAAAAACCATGTCTAAGTTCTCATTTCTTCGGTGTTTGGGTGGGCGTATTGTGTGGATGTTGTTTACTTGTCTCTGCTATGGCTTTTTAAGGGACTTGAACGACCCTCCTGTGGTAGGCCCTCCATTGATCATCCTTATTTCTCCTAGTGCGTCCTTCGGGCGATCTTGTGGACGATCCTCGTTCCTGGGTTTCTCGTCTGATCTCGTTCGTGCTGCTTGCTTTGCCTGATCTGGTCCGTCCTTCCTTACAAATTTTTGTAACTTTCCTTTTTGGATCAATTCTTCTATTTGTTCTTTCATATCTCTGCAATCCTCCGTGTAATGGTCGTGGTCTTTGCGGAAACGGCAATACTTCTTCTTATCGCGAATGTTGGGCGAGCAGTGTAGCGGCCTTGGCCATTTGAAAGCATGGTCATCCTTGATCTGCATCAAAATCTTATCAACTGGCATAACTAAAGGAGTAAATTTTACCGTCCTTGAAAGCTTGTCGTCTTTCCTCTTGACGGATTCTCAGCTAGATGCAGGGGAGCTTCTCTCCCTCTTCCTATTCCTTTGCTCATCTGGATGCCTCTTCTTTCCTTCTGTGGGCTCTTGTGGTCAATTGCAGCCAGAGCGTCTTTAGCATTCATGTATTTTTAGGCCTTCAGCAACATCTCTGCCATTGATTCAGGGGGACTTTTTGCAAGGGCGACCACGAAATCCTTCGACTTCATACCAGCCTTGAATGTAGTCAGTTGCACTTTGTCTTCCGCCTCGTCTACCGCCAATACCTCCATGTTGAACCTCTTCACGTAGGATCTTAGCGACTCCCTTTCTCCTTGCTTGATTGTGAGGAGATGATCCGCTAGTCTTTTTTGGCGCTGACCACCAACGAAATGATGAACGAAAGAGTTGCTGAGATGCTCAAAGTCGTCAATGGACGAACGAGTGAGTTTGCTGAACCACACCTTCACGGCCCCCTTGAGGGTGGTCCGAAATGACCTGCATAAAATTTCGTCGAGGTCTACTGCAAGCTTAAGGTCATCTTGAAGGTGGTTATGTGATCCAGAGGATCCCTCAAGCCGTCGAATGACTCGAGCTGGGAGAGACGAAACTTCAGTGGCAGGGGGCACTCCAAGACTCTAGGGGTGAAAGGAAAGTCAGTTCTTTTTACCATCCTATCCAGGTTCTTATCCGTCTTCTCCTTCATCACATTCTTGAGCTAGTCCATCTCCCTTTGCATGCTCTTCAAGAGATCATTGCTAGCTCCATCTGATGGGTCTGCCCTTCTTGATCCATCTCTCCTGTTGTTGTTCTCTTCGTCCTCATTCCTGTTGACATCGCGATTTTCCTCTTGTTGTAGCTGCACTCTTATCTCTTGATTTTATCTGGTGAGTTCTTTTACGTTGGCCGTGAGTGCCTGGATTTGTAAGGCGAAGGCTGCTGGATCTTGAGAAGCGTTGGATTCCATCTGGGTGTCACAGAGAGTAGAGCTACGTTTTCAAACTAAGGTTTGAGATGTTCCCACAGACGGCGCCAAACTAATGATGCCAAAATCGTTAGTCAAGGTGATCGTCCAGACGAAGGATAGCCCGTAGTCATCAAAAAGATCTGTAAGAAATATAGAGTTCAAGCAAAAAGGGGTCACTGGTGTGGTGCCAACCATTGAGCCTCCGATGACAAAGTCAAATGACTAGAAAAGAATAACTAAGAGCTCTGTTTGTGCTATAAGTGTAAAATCAGTTGTGTTTGTACCTCTTCTTGGAGTCTAGCATCATATATATATATATGGCTTCCTTTCCTATCTATTGGTGGCATTTAATGGTGACATCAATGTCATTCTTGTAACCCCCCTTTGGGTGGTTTGAATGGTAGGATTCGATGTCTCTCCAACGTGTGTGCTACCTGCATTTATTAGTGTGTAACGCCATTTCATTCATTGTGACTTAAATGGTATTTATGCTCGTCCAGCGCGGACTCCTTGCACGAAGGGAATTTATTGGACTCATCAAGTATGATTTTAGACTTCTGTAAAATCTATGTGCCGGAGTATCAAACGTTTGACTATTGAATTCTGTGCAAGATTGCAATAGCATTGGTTCATGGCATGTAATCTATAAGTAATACATATATATGGTCAAATGGACACAATGGTTGAAATCATTTGTTAATATATTAGTTGTGTATTTGGGTATACCGTATACAATGCATATGTTATGAAAGTTTGCATAGTAATGTGAACTTTAATGTTGGCAGTAGTACACTAATATCTGATAATATGGTATTTATTTAATATCAAGGGCTAGATGAATAAAGGAAAATGAGAATTTCAATGGAGGCAAAATTTTGGGCTTGGCTGCCATCTTTTAGTTTTTGGTTAGCCTTTACTAATTCATCAAGTGATCCTCTAATTGATAATTAAAATAGCATCATGAGAGCTATTAGAGATGTTCATTCATTATAAGAATGAAGTTGAGAAATAACTCAATGAATGCAATAAGTTCTTAATTACCATAGAACTTGTGGGGGAAAGCTATTATTTCCATTATTTATTTTTTCATTAAGATGCCTTAAAAGAAAACCACCAAGACATCTTGTGAATTATGGAAAGAGTGATCGCCTTTCTATAAATTCTTTAAATGTGGGGGTGTTTGATGAAGGTGACGGTTTCTGTTAGGACATATGTGTTTCACATGTTAAGAACATATGTCATGATTTTATGTAATTGGCTAATCCTTTGACAAAACGCACTTTACTTGTATTTGGGTAAATCTAGGATGTGTTTGATGCTTCGAGAAACCTTGTTTCAAGTTCAAGTGTTAAAGCCATGCAAGTCTATCCAAAAATCAAGTGAGAAAGTGCTGAATTTTAAAGCTCGATAGCTTCTCGACACCTCTCGACAACTAGGCTATCTATCAAGCCTCTTAAGGTGTTTCTTATTGCAATCTCGACACCTCCTCGATAGCTGGTCAATCGATCGAGAAATCTTCTGTCTCCTCGATAGCTTCTCGACACCTGGTGGATCGATCGAGATGTTCCTCGACACCTTCTCGACATCTGGTCGATCGATCGAGATTTACTGAACCTTACGAAATTCAGATTTTCAGATCTGATTTTTGGCTCATGCTTATGTGTTTGTGTAGGGTTTCTTTTCTCACAACCCTAGACCTATATAAGGCTTATTTTAGAGGCCGTCACATAAGAGAATACAAGGAGAATATATGCAAAAGGTGATCGATGTCTTATTCTCTCTAAAAGAAGCTACTGCGTCTTTGCGCCTTAGGGTTTTGTAACCAAGTGCTTCTTGATCTTCATTGTTGATGAAGTGAAGAACTTTGCAGCCAACAACCTTCTCTAGTTGGTGATTGAAGTCGCGTGCTGGGATCCGCGCAATTGGTTAGTCACGTGCTGGGATTCGTGCATCGTCAAAGGGTGGCGTTCATATATTGAAGAGTTCAGGGGTTCTGAAGCGGTAGAAGGTTTCTGCTGTGAGTTCATCTACAAGGATTGTAGAGTCTAGGGACAAAGGTTTTGTACTAGATCTGAAACTCCTTTTCATTATAGTGGATTGCTTTTCGGGAAGGTTTCCCCGCAGGTTTTTTACTGTGAAACTGGTTGGTTTCATTGGTTTTCCTAGGTCATCATATCTTGTCTTATTTATTTTTTCGCTGTATGATTTTGACATGATATTGATGTTTGTTTGTTTTAATAAGTTATATTCATAATAAATCTAATTAACAACTTGGGTTTAAAACTTGTTAATTTTAACAACCGGGGTCAAAATTTCCCAACAAGTGGTATCAGAGCAGGTACACTCTGATTGGATTAATTTCTTGAGTGTGATCCTTGACCCTTGTTGTCATGGAATTTCTTGATTGTTTTGATTTGCATGATCTTGTGTTGAATGATGATGATGATATTCAAGATGCCTATTGCAAGCTTTATAATATTTGTATGAAATCTCTTGAATGTTCTACAAAATTAAAAGCTAAATTTAAAAATGTCAATCTTGAAAAAGATGATTTGATTGCAAAATTGGATGTAGCCAATAATTTGAATGAGAATTTTAAAAATCAAATTTCATCTCAGGTGGACAAAATTAATAGTTTGGAAGAGCAACTAGTTAAATTCTAATGTTAACGTTGAAGTTTCTAAACCTATGTCTAAAACTCTTCCTAGGATGAAAGAAAAATATGAATTTGTCCCCATTTGTCATCATTGTCATATTGTTGGTCATATTAGGCCAAATTGTCCTAAGTTGAGGTCTCTGTCAACCTCTAAGGCTAGACCTTCTTCAAAGAAGCCGAGTAGCTCTAAAACTACTCATGTGTGTCACCATTGTGGTGTGGCTGGAAACATTCGTCCTAATTGCTTTAAGTTGTATCCTCTTAAGCAATTGTCCAAACGGTCACAGGTTTCCTCTCAAGGACCTACACCTTTGTTTGAAGAGTTATTAAAAGTCTTGAGCTTTTTAACTAAATTTCAGGAGAATTTTAATTCTTCTATGTCCTTTAGTAGACATACTAGGACACGTGCCTTTTCATCTTCACGGCCAAAGACTCGTGCTGTGTAGGTGAGAAAGGAGCCTAAGACTTAATTGTCTTTTCTGTTTGTCCTCTACTTTAATTCTTTCTATCTAAAGTAGGACTCTCTTTGCTTGATTTCTTATCTGCTTTTGGAATCATGTTTTCATGCATTTGCATCTTTTTATCATGCCTTCATGCATATGCATCTTTCTTTCATGCTTTCATGTTGTTTGTCTGTTTTTGTTTGGTTGTTTACTTTTTATTTTGTTTTGTTTTCAAAATAAAAATAAAAAGGAAAAATCAGAAAAATACAAAAATAGTGTGTGTTTTGTGTACATTGGTACTTGTGTATCTTGGATGGCCATTGAAACAAAGTTTTCTAAACTTTGTATTTCTTGTAGCTTAGATGAGCATCTCTATGCACAACTAAGCAAGTGAGCTTTGTGGCTCTTGTTTGTGATGAGTAAGATTAAGTAATCTCTTGTACTTAACACTCGTATCACTCTTTTTGACGGGAATGATTAGAATATCGTAAGAGAAAGGCATAAATAACCATCTCACCACTGTTGCCCGCCAATCATAATAAGACACCTGTATGCTTCGGTATAGCAAAAGTGCAGTGTCAATGACATCTGTATGTTTCGGCATAGTAAAAGTGCAATGTCAAAAGCTTAACTTAAATGAGTATTTCTTTTCTATCTCTTATATGCCCATGTATGATTTGCTAAAATAAAAATATGCAAAGATAAATAAAAAGCAAAAAGATCAAAAATGCTTTAAATATGATTGCAAGTGTGTATTCTAGGAGATGTGGGAGTTATAAGATGTACCTCGAAGGTGATAATCCCCATCAAACAGTTATGATTGTGTGTGAGTTAAAGTGATTTTCTCATATCTCAAATCGTCATAACATGTTAACACATTTGCAATCTTGCGATATTTTTCACACACAACACGCAATATTCTTTGCTACTCTCAATACATGTGCAGGTACAATGTGATTTGGCCATCACAAAGGTTTGCATGTGTTAATGTATGCTCACTAAACTGTCTTGACTTGTTTTTGAAAATATAAAATTGGTTAGACTTGTTTAGTGTGTGTGTGTGTGTTTTGGGGATCTATGTGCTTAACATTTTTCTTGTTGAGAGATTTGTTTTTCACATGTTTTGCATCCTTCTATTATCTTGTCATCCATAGCATCTTGTTTCATTACATTCATGCATTTATATGGATTTCTTTGTACCCCCTTGATCATCCTTGATCATCTTTATGTTTCTCGGGTGAAGCTTTCTAGTTTCTTGTACCCTTTGTCAATCATGACAAAAATGGGGAGAAATTGTGGAGAATATGTGGTTTCTTTTTAAGATTCTACATGTTAGGGGGAGAAATACATTCCTTTGTAAGGGGGAGATATGTTTCATCTTGTTAGGGGGAGTGCTTACTTCCTTCTTCTTGTTCACCGGTCTTGTGACTATGTTTACATACATTATGCATATCTTTGATATATATTTGATGATGTATGTCTTCTTCACCTATCTTTTACATGTGTTGTTTCTTTTCTATCTTTATACACATGTTTCTTATTACTTGTATGTAATCTATTATTTCTGTTTCACACAAAGATGCCTTGATGAGTTTTGTTTAAAGTGTTTCAAAAATACAGGTTGTCAAACTCTACTTACCATAAACTCTCTTCTTGCAAAGTTTTTCAAGAGTTTGTGTTAGGATAGATTTTATTGTATTCAACAAGTGAATATGAGTTGAGTGATTTATGACTTCTCTCATATGTTCATTTGTTTGTTGTGGTTTTGTCACGGATTGCCAAAGGGGGAGATTGTTAGGACATATGTGTTTCACATGTTAAGAATATATGTCATGATTTTATGTAATTGGCTAATCCTTTGACAAAACGCACTTTACTTGTATTTGGGTAGATCTAGGATGTGTTTGATGCTTCAAGAAACCTTGTTTCAAGTTCAAGTGTTAAAGCCATGTAAGTCTGTCCAAAAATCAAGTGAGCAAGTGCTGAATTTTAAAGCTTGATAGCTGCTCGACACCTCTCGACAGCTAGGCTATCTATCAAGTCTCTTAAGGTGTTTCTTATCGCAATCTCGACACCTTCTCGATAACTGGTCGATCGATCGAGAAATCTTCTATCTCCTCGATAGCTTCTTGACACCTGGTGGATCGATCGAGATGTTCCTCGACACCTTCTCGATATTTGGTCGATCGATTGAGATTTACTGAACCTTACGAAATTCAGATTTTCAGATCTGATTTTCGGCCCATGCTGACATGTATGTGTAGGGTTTCTTTTCTCACAACCCTAGACCTATATAAGGCTTATTTTAGAGGCCGTCACATAAGAGAATACAAGGAGAACATATGCAAAAGGTGACCGATGCCTTATTCTCTCTGAAAGAAGTTACTGCGTCTTTGCACCTTAGGGTTTTGTAACCAAGTGTTTCTTAATCTTCATTGTTGATGAAGTGAAGAACTTTGCAGTCAACAACCTTCTCTAGTTGGTGATTGAAGTCGCGTACTGGGATCCGCGCAATTGGTTTGTCACGTACTGGGATTCGTGCATCGTCAAAGGGTGGTGTTCATATATTGGAGAGTTCAGAGGTTCTGAAGCGGTAGAAGGTTTTTACTGTGAGTTCATCTACGAGGATTGTAGAGTCTAGGGACAAAGATTTTGTACTAGATCTGAAACTCCTTTTCATTATAGTGGATTGCTTTTCGGGAAGGTTTCCCCCTAGGTTTTTTACTGTGAAACTGGTTGGTTTCATTGGTTTTCCTGGGTCATCATATCTTGTCTTATTTATTTTTCCGCTGCATGATTTTGACATGATATTGATGTTTGTTTGTTTTAACAAGTTATATTCATAATAAATCTAACAAGTTCTAAATTTCCCAACAGTTTCTATTCATAAAGAATAAAGAATCATTGATTGTGTTTTCATTGGTTATGGTCATAACAATAGTGCATAGTGCTTTCTAATTTATGAATCAATTATTCTTATATGCATGAAAATTAATTAGAATATATTTCAAGTATTAAACTTTCTTAAAAGAAAGTTTGAGTCTACGTTTAGTATCTCTCATGATCAAGAGTAGATGGAAGAGAGGTTGAGTCTAAGCATAGTAAAAGGACGAATGCCATATTTGTTTGGTCCAAATTTTCTAATTTAAATGTTAGAAGATGAACTTAAAGCTTCAAGGAAGCGATATTCTAAGGTGCCTTCTTGGAAAGAGTTTGTCAATAGTGCAATAAATTCATTTTAGAAATCTATGCATAGTAGTTGGTAGATCTACCACTTGGGAATTTGAGAATTGATGGAATTTTTTACTATTACAAGGCGAGACTTGTTATAGAAGGCTACAAACAAAGAAAGATGTGAGTTTTCTTGATACACAATAAACCAAAGGGGTTTATGATTCTTGTACAAGGAAACAAAGTGTGTAGGCTTGTTAAATCTTTGTATAGATTGAAGCATGTTTCAATGCAATGACATGAGAAATTTGACAATGAGATGATGTCAAATGAGTTTAGGTTTAACGTGACTAGTGTGTTATGTGAAATATATCACAAGAGGCTATGTCGTTGTGAGATATGCTCATGTATATATATAGCAATAATAAAAGCTACCGAGATGATGTTGACCATTAAGTTCAACTCGAAAGATGTAGGTGTTGTAGATGTGATACTATAAATAAAAATTTTCTAATACATTTGATGGACTTGTCTTGTCTCAATCATATGAGAGATGTAACGACAGTTTAATAAGAACACCTTGTGTGAAGAGCATATGTGTTTTTAGGAAGTCTTTATAAACCTAAACAAACATGCATTGTTGGATACTTGTTCCTCCTATTTGTATATATTGGTAGGGCACAGAGTTATGGTAGGTCTCAACATATTTGTTGGAAACATAATACCATGAGGCAGTTGCTCTCAAATGGAAGTAGTTCCAGATTATAAAACGGATCCGTAATCAATTTTTTTAGTGGAGAGCAAGTAAACTGCTCATCGAGGGGAATGGGGTTAAAGCCTATGACCTAAAAGTCTCCAGGATGGCAACCCAACCTAGCTGACTGGAGATCCCAAGATCTAGGTTCAAAGGGACAACCGAATCGTGGAGACTAGTTTTATCACTACGGAGATGACACCTCCCACCCAATCCTATGATGAAATAGTGATGTCTGTAAGCGATGTTCAGGGTAAGCTTTGCTTTTAATGATTCTTATATCTTGGAAAACAAAATGGGGTATAGCAGGATATTTTTAATAAGAGTCACCTATATGAGTGTGAAGTGGGCCGCTTCTATGAGAGTTTTAAGGCTAAATTTTCTAAAACACTTCATGAATTTACCAGGATATGTTCAGGGCCGAAATGAACACAACTATAAGAACGAAATATGTTTGAAAAGGAGCTATGTGAATTCTATTGTCTTGTTATACACAAACGGCTGACAGTTCAAAAACACCGTGTTTACTGATTAGCTAATACATTCGATAGTCTTTCACAAAGAAAGGTTCAAAGCCAAAAGCCACCTCTCCCGATACAGTAACTTTTCTTCTACTCTCTCTATGTCTGCATCATCATTTGCATTATGTGTTATCAATTTCTATTCATATGGGGGATTGTTGGAAAAATAGTATAGAGTGAATAAGAAATTAACTCCTAATGTGTCCACTTGAACATGATATTGAAGTGGTGAAAATCCTTAAGTCCCACATAGGAAATGATAAAGAATATGGGTTTATATGCTCATGGGTTGGACAATGGGTTAGGCTTTAGGCATGTGTGGACTGGGTCCTCTTGTCCAAATAATAATAATAATATTTTATTATTTATTTTTGAGTCAGTAAGTTTATATACAGCAGTTAATTCTGAAATAGTGTGTCTGTTCAGTAACGTATAGACGCATAGTTCCTCATTCATGTAAAAACAACTTTTCGAAAAACTCTTCTAGAGAAAATTTTTTTGTGCATTCATTTGAGTCAAAGAGAGAGAAAGAGACATAGAATAGTTCGTAGAGCACAAATCTTGTGTGCTTCTTCTCCATGCTGTAGATCATTTTATCTTGGGAGGCAGACGTCCGTGAATCTTAAAGCATCACAAATTGTGTGAGGGGCAAAATCTGCTTTAAGGAGATTGTGTCAAACACAAGACTTGATTTGAATCATTCATCCTTCACATATTTGGTCTGTGAGTTTTTTTTTTTGCAGATTTCTTTCTATATATACAGTATCTTTTTATTGCTTTTGTCTATCACATCTATTTGTATTATTGCTTGTATTTAGATCTGTATGTTGTTCCTTTTGTTGTATCACAAAAGTAAATTATTGAAATATATCCAACAAGTACAACACAATAAATCAATGGTGATACAATTGTGGTCAACCATGATCTTCAAGTTTGGAGGCCAACCAACTATTGGTTCATTTGTTTTCTTCACTTGAAAAACCAATATGGTGGGTTTCAATTTAAAAAGAAAAAAAGATGAAGGAACATGTGGGGTGGGTTTAGCACATCTATGGATTATCATAAATTTGGGTTTGGACCATAGACAAAGACAATATAATATTGCAACACGATTGGGATTATGGCCAGCACTGTTCCTCATAGTTAGAGCCCAACCCATTATTAGTTAATTTACATTTATTTTGGAAAATGCTTTGGATAATAATGTTATTGTTTGTACCTCTGATTCTTTAAAAAGACTAGAAAAATATTTTAAAAAGGGGGAACTAGCCAAATACTTTATACTGCAAACTTTGTTGCACATTTTATAACATTGGGTTCCATTGCAATGTCTACTTTTACTCCAACCTATTATATATTCTTTTTAAGACTTATGTTAGTAGGTCCATAGACTAGAAGGGTTCTCTTGTCTGGTATCCATTTTATAAAATTCATATATTGCCCATCAAATAGAAGAAAAGTAATTAAGGGATTCTTTTTCTATAGATTTTGATATCATATAATTAGGTTATGCCAAATTCGTTATATAAAAAATACTAATCAGTGTATGACTCAGCAGTTGGTAGAATACTTAATAATCGCATAACATTGCATGATTTGCACTTTGAAATAAACTAACATAAACCTTTCATTCACTTTTATAGTCTCATTTTAGTGGGGTAAGCATAAGATGACACAACTCTCAAGACTCAAGCAAATCCAAACTCGCATTTGAAAGACACTATAATTCTTGGTGAAAGACCATCTTATATAGTATCTTACTAAATTATTGACATAACCTTTGCCAATAATATGCAAACAAAATCTTAATGCTGTCGTCAAACAAGTAAAGCCTTCTCTGGTTCCTTAAGATTGTGTTTTGTCTTATTTCTTCATTTAGTTTTTAAAGACATTGCAATAGTGTGCGATACCTTGGAATATTGGAAAAATGATAATTGCAAGTAGGATTAGCTCTTTCAATACCTGATAGATCGCAATGCTTTTTTCACGGGTATGCATAACCCCAAATTTGGTTCATGTTAGTCTCTTATTAAATATTAATAGTAGAGTAAGACTTAGGTACAGTACTTATGTGTTGTTTCTTAAATTCATTTTTTAAGATTCTGTCATGTGGATTTTTTTCATATGGCTAAATCTTAAGAAATGAACCTAAGGAACAGCACCTAAGGTACTGTACCTAAGTTTTGTCCTTAATAGTATATAATTTCAACGACAAGCTATTTGGGCGAGAATAAAAAAAATTAAAAAAAATAAAAATTATTTGTTAAAAAAAAATAATAAAAAAAAGAGAAAGAGGAAAGAAGACGAAGAGCCTACTCATCTAAAGCAAACTACTATAAAACCAATAAGATTTAGTGCTGTGGACTTTTGTAGTACATTGTACAAGGATAGAAATATTAGTAAAAGGACAAGGCACTTACTACCACAGCATTTACCAACCCTAGTGGTATCTGAGGTGGAGATTAAACATTAATTTCGATGATGCAAAAAAGTGTCTATTATACATCTTCAAAACTTACTTAAAAGAGTGTGTCGTGTGTAGTATAACTTGTTCCACCCTCCTTTAAAAGTTACTATGACTTTTGAGTGGAGTTGTGGTGTGCCTTTGTATTAAAACTCCTTTCTCTTTTCCTTGTGTGTGTGTTTGTTTTTCAAAAAAAAAAAAAAAAAAAAAAACATTCCAGTTTCTATTTTTATATGCATATCATTAAAATAATATAAACTATACCAACAAATAATATAAACAAATCAATCTCTCTTTTCTCTCCCATTTTCTCTTCCCTCTTTTCCCCTCTCTCTCACTTCATTAAAATATGTGTTTTTATTTTTACAACCCATGAACAGTAGAGTTGTATATATACAACCTTATTGTTCACAATTAGCAAAAAAGTTTAGATAATCACACCCGGGTAAAGTCCTCTTTTAGTGTCTTGGTTAGTAAAATAACAATTGGGGGTTTATACACCCCAATGCTAATGCTCAAGCTTGAACACTTGTAGAAAGTTCGCACACAAAGTCACTCGAATTTTTTTGTGAAAAAAAAAAATCGTTTGACTGATAAAAAAAAAAAAAAAAAGGTTAAAAAACCATGACACAAGCAAGTCAATTCTTTATTATAACATTTTCTCAATTTTGTCAAGGAAAGGAAAGAGGTGGTAAATATTTAAGTTTTGTTGGCAACGGGCAATGTTTCATGCAAACAAAACGTCGGCAATCGGTACTAGTCTACAATGCCATTGTGAGGCATATTCACATGCCATAGTTGTGATGTTGTTGTATTTGGGTATTGGCACACATGCATGTCTTTTCGTTGTGATTTGTGGGAAAGACTCCTATGGGCAGAGTACTTGGTACTAAAATATATATATGGTAAATCATCGAACACCTTACCCTATATTTGAATGAAGGAAAATGAGAATAGAGTAGAAGAAGAGACGAGAATAAACGATAACTATAATCTACTAAATTTTAGTATATACCGATCACCTTTCTCTCTACTATCCTTTCCCCTTTCTCTATTCTAAACACACAAACGGTTATCTCTATCAACTAGCTATACTCCTATTGATTGTTCCACACTTAAAATACAAAATACATTGAAATTAAGCACAGTAAATATAATTTACAATTAGGCTAAACAAATTCATTAAAGTGAAACAGAAGATTCTGTACAGTAATTTGTTCGTTAATCATATCAGCCAAAAAGAGGCAAACCAAAAGGCCCACGTTATGGCCCAGTGGGCCGTATCCAATTTCCCATTTTATAATCTTCGGCCACTCCAAACTGTCATCAACATTCAAAGTATTCAACAACATGCCTCGGACTAGCATTTTTCTTCTCAATCCCCCACCACCGTTCTAGCCCGTTCCCACAATGCCAACGAACACCCATTCCGTACACCTGATAGCCGGTAAACACCCGGTAGCGCGTCACACACGGAGACACAACAGTCACTGAAATGAAAACACACACACCCAAAGCTTACTATTATAGCCCAGCCATTACCACCATTTCTCAAAGCAAAACCAAACCCGTCCCACCAAAACCAAAAATCTCTGTAACTAAAAATTCTCAAACCATTAACTCCGACCATTTTTTATTTTGAACAAACAAAAAAAATTAATAGTAATTCCCTTCCATTATTATTATTTTTTACTTTATTTTATTTTCAATCTGTTCAGACTTCAGAGAATCTCTGATAGCGTCATTGCAGGTAGCATTTAAAGCTGAGCTCTTATTGCATAAACCCAAACAAACAAAACAGACTAACCGCTCCTCAGGTTTTTTTTTGTTGTTGTTTTTCCCTGTAATATTTACTAACTTTACTGTTTGTACGCACCGTTTCTCTCTTTCTGCAATGTAGAGAATTCTGATCCGAATGTGAATTCTGTTTTATGAATCGCAGAGAAAGAATGCTGACGTGTATAGCTCGTCCTAAGAAACTCGGGGATGACTCACTGAGTCAACCAGAAGAATCCGACTCCACCAACACTCCCGGCACCAAAACTCAAGCTATCAAATCCCTCACTTCTCAGGTACTGTATAAAGTGCTTACCCCTAGGCAATTTCAGTAACTGGCTCAAATAGCGAGGGGCAATTCCGTCATTTTTTTTTTGGTTTTCACAGCTCAAGGACATGGCGTTGAAGGCGTCAGGGGCGTACAGGAACTGTAGCCCGTGCACGGGGCCACCGACGTCGACGACGGCGGCGAGTCAGGCACAGAGTCGACTGAGGGTGATGGGCGAGTCGGACGCGGAATCGGAGAAGTTCCGGTGGTCGTACAAGAGGACGGGGAGCTCGAACTCGGGGACGAGGGTTTGGGGGAAGGAGATGGAGGCGAGGCTGAAAGGGATATCGAGCTCGAGCGGAGAAGGGACGCCGAGTTCGGCGAGTGGGCGCCGAGTCGAACCGGTGGTGTTGTTCGTGGAGGAGAGCGAGCCGAAGGAGTGGGTGGCTCAGGTGGAGCCCGGCGTGCTCATCACCTTCGTCTCGCTCCCGCGTGGCGGGAACGATCTCAAGAGGATACGCTTCAGGTAGGTCCCACTAACACCACCATTGTTTTCTAAAAGTTTGAACGGTCATGATTTTTTATATTTAATCAATGTGATTGGGTATTTTGTTGATTGATTCTGATCGGACGGCAATCCTTATTTTAGCGTCTAATTTACTGTTGTGCCATCATCATGGTATTTGCCAACTCTGTAGTGTGACTAGTGATTGATAATAACAAATAGAGTAATATAAGTGGTCCTCTTGGTGGGTGTACACGTCAGACTTGGGGTGTTTTAGTAGATATATTTTTTTTTAAAAATTTAATATTTAGTAACACAATCATTCTGTTTAGTTAAAAGTTGGAGATGTTTGGATGCTTTTAAATGTTTTTTTTTGGGCTTTATGGAAATAAATTCTTTTTGTAGAATATTTGGTTTAAGGGTTTGGTTAAAAGGCATGTTTAGAATATTTGTTAATGAATAATTTTAGGAAAATTTTGATACCATTCTTATGAAAAATAGAAGTTTTATAAAAAATAATAAAAGCTATCAAAATTTTTTTTTATATTTTATTTTATAAAAATTTTCTTAAATTAATTCACTAACAAATGCTCTTAGAGTAACCATTAACAAAATCTTTGGTTTAAACTTTGGTTATGTAGTGCTAGAGAGCAAGCCATTCTTTAATCTCTTAATAGTTTTTTTTTTTTTTTTTTCTTGTTTTCTTTTTTTTATAGACTATTTTTGTTCAATCTTCCCTCTTTTTTATTTTTTAAAGTACATCTTAATTACCAAACTTTTAATAAAGAAATAAAAGTGGAAGGGTTTTATTTTTATCATCTAGACATTTTGGGTTTTTTTTTTGGGCAAGTTACAGTTATGTTATAATCGGTTTTGAGTCCACAATTTCACCCACACAATGTTGTGAGAGGAGGAAGTGTGATTTGAATTGGAGCTTATTGGTATTTAAAATGCAATTAGAGGTTATGTGGTTTCCATAAGCTCGATAAGATGAGCTATTTTAATATTTTTTAGATAATATAATTGCTAAAGATGTTTTTTTTTTTTTTTCCTGCCAAGAGTTTTTTAAGTTTAATTAGTTGAAATTTTTTTTATGTTTTCAAAAGAATTTAGATTGTCCTTCCTTAACTATCGAAATATCAAAAAACAAAAAATACATTTTTTTATGGATAAAATTTAAGTTGGGGGCAAACTGGCAATGTGGCATAAAAGCTCGAATGTTTGTCCTACCATGGGGATTGACAGCCTGATTTGTTACTCCCTTTTGTTTTTTGTCTTCTTCAAAATGTGAACACAAATTTTGGAGGATCCAAACACCACCTTAGAAGGCTCTGTTCATACGAAGAATTTAGGTGGGGGCCCAGGCAACACTTTGACAGTAATTTTCACGCCCTTAAGAAAAGCAATCAGGGAGAAAGTCCAAAAGTAGAAGTCATTGTGACTAGTTTTAGTGGTGGTGGGGCAAATTTGATTGTGTTGGCTACCTTTTTCACTGAGTATTGTCGTGGTGTCGGGAGAAGCCACTTCCCTTTCTTTTTCAAATTCCTTCACGCCTTCCTGATTCTCCGTGGCTTTGTCTTTATCCTGACCATTCTTTTGTCATTTCATGTTGTTGTTGTTGTTGTGTTATTACAACTTATTAAGACCTTGGAATTACCCACTTCTTCATCTACCACTCCCAAAAGGCCAAAGCTACTCCTACATAGTAGAAGACAAAAACATGAGGTTCTAATAAGAATATGTTGGCTACTAACAATGGCAGTGTTACATAAGCTTTTAAGTCATGGTCCCTTTGCTCTCTTTTCATCTAGGAGACAAAAAATGGAGTGGGGGTTTGAATTGTTTGTCCTTCCTTCATGAGATATTTGACTCATTAGTGCACCCTCAGACTCAGTGGATGGGGTATATTTACTTTGGGTTAATAGTTTCTTTCTCATTAATACTCCATGGATTGACTTTAACATGAGTTTGATACCAATTAAGCCATCTTAATGATGTTATATGCTTTGGTTGGTTTTGCAATATAGTAAGAATTGATTGACTGTGGACCCCACCTGTTTTTTTTTTTTTTTTTTTTTTAGTATGACACCCCCTAACGTAAGGTCAATGTCTCTCACCATAAAGAACTACTTTATTACTTGCATCAATTTTTCAGTCTTTGCTTTTAATTATTCTTGAGTTCCTTTTGTCAAAAAAATGTAAGTGTGAATCAGTTTAGTGGCCTAACATTATTGACAACAGTACCTTTAAGACTATAACCAACAATTATTTAATATTATGGAATTGGTTCAAGGCTTTTTTAAGCATTAGGCATGCGGACTAATTATAGTAGGTAAGAAACTTGATTACATGTTTGTAAGATGTAAGAGTATTATTACGTGAAAGTGGAAATAAAAAACAAACTTGCATTACTTTCTCTATAAATCAACAAAACTGATCCGTACTGTATAAAAATGAATGACACCTTCCATGTGCCATGGCCACTGTTGCTCAATTCTTGTACAGTTTTTTCATAATTCTAGAATTTTGAATTGTGGTTATTTTCTATGATTAGTCGAGACATGTTTAACAAATGGCAAGCACAAAGGTGGTGGGCGGAGAACTATGACCGGGTTATGGAACTGTACAATGTCCAGAGATTCAACCGCCAAGCTTTCCCACTTCCAACCCCGCCAAGATCTGAAGATGAGGTCAGCTATGAACCTAATTAAGTGCTAGATATATCATCAAGGATAATCAAGAACATTATGGATGCACATTATACTGCTAAAATTTAAGTGTATTGACATTGGATATCATTATCTAATTCGCATCAATTGGTTGAAACGTTTTTCCATTTGACCACAAACATAGATATACTAGAGCAATAAACTTTTTTCATAGAATCAAATTTTCTCAGACATGGCCCTGGCCCAGAAATGATGAATTTATGAATTTTAGCCTACTCTAAATTTTTTTTTTTTCTTTATGTCAATTTTGTTTTGCACTAATGATGTAATTCTTCTCTCCTATAGCAAAGCTTAAAGATGGAATCTGCAGAAGATAGCCCTGTAACACCCCCACTGACAAGAGAACGCTTACCACGTAACTTGTATCGTCCGACAGGGTTGGGAATGGGGTACTCATCCTCAGATTCACTTGAACAACATTCGATGCAATCCCGACATTACTATGACTCAGGTGGTCTCGCCTCAACCCCTAAACTTTCCAGCATCAGTGGTGCCAAGACAGAGACTTCATCAATGGATGCTTCAATAAGAAGTAGCTCTTCTAGAGAGGCAGATCGCTCAGGGGAGCTGTCCATAAGCAATGCTAGTGATCTTGAGACTGAGTGGGTTGAACAAGATGAACCAGGGGTTTATATCACAATTAGAGCATTGCCAGGCGGAAAAAGGGAGCTCAGACGAGTCAGATTCAGGTAAGCTTCTTGACAACTCCTAGGACAGATTGAAAGTCCCCTAGGAACATACGATGTGGCCCAGTTTAAACTCTTGATATTCTTGCAACTATCTGATAGA
This sequence comes from Notholithocarpus densiflorus, assembly GCA_030021035.2. Taxonomy (NCBI): domain Eukaryota; kingdom Viridiplantae; phylum Streptophyta; class Magnoliopsida; order Fagales; family Fagaceae; genus Notholithocarpus; species Notholithocarpus densiflorus. The sequence goes on along the minus strand of JARYZH020000009.1, from coordinate 422,566 downwards.
GTGCAGAGTAGTTAAATGTTCATCTGGTATTTCCATCCCTTAGCAATCTGTAGGTCAGATGCTTACAATGTTCCAAGCCAAAAGTGCAAATACTAAAATTGGTGGGTCATAACCTATACCCCAAAAGGGGTCAAAATCTAGCCATGTATTCTTGCCTTCCATACTCATAGCTTTTACCTCTCATAAACTTGGGGTTGCCAGACCACAAATGATCTGCTTTGGGCATTGTGGCCCATCAAAGTGAAGTTCCTAAAGTTTACATCCATTGTAATGCCCTAGAACTGGGTCTTCTATGGATTTTATTAGACTTGGACATAATCTCCAAGCATGATATTAACTTATTAAGGCTTTAATTTAAGTTCCACAAATTGCCAATTATAACTTGAATTTCATACATCATGAACACAATTATCAGCTATCAAAGCACTATAACATCATTATCATTGATCTCAATTATGCTGCCTCCACTAATATTTTTCGTTTCCCATTGTAATTTAGTCTTTACAAAAAACTGAGGCTACAAAAGTAGTTCCTTTTTCCCTATTTTATTTGTCATTATGATATGAAACTGTAGTGACTTGAATGCTCTTGAATATTCTTGTCAAATTTGCATCATGCAGCCGGGAAAAATTTGGGGAGATGCATGCTAGATTGTGGTGGGAAGAGAACCGTGCGAGGATACATGAACAATACTTGTGATTGAGCAAACAGGGCGCCTGCTTGGTGCTTTCCAGGGTGTGGAGGTCTTGCTTATTAGAGTGTTTTTTCATTTATTTTGCCACACTAGTAAAAAGTCTCGTCTATATAGATAATTAGGTATGCAAACAGGTGCTACTAGCACCACTTGATGTTTTGGGGGCTGCACACAACATTTGTAAGTGAGTCACGCTTATGATTTTTTCTTTCTTTCTTTTCTTTTTCCCCTTGATTGCGTCAAATATTCTCATGGGATGTGGGTGGTAAAATTTATAATCGACAAGTCAATATCAATGAAAAAAATATGTTCACTTCTTTTTGAGTAAATTATTTCTGAATTTTATTGTTATGATTTTACACCAAGTTTCAAGTGGTATGAAAAAATACACTCCGCTCCTTTTCCAAGTTGGTCTTATTAGTTCGCATATTTTGCCTTCCTTATGAGCAAGCGAATGACTAAAAAGTAAAAACACTTGTAAACAAATAGGTTCCATATTTGCACCGAATTTTGTTGCAATTCTTCCTGGTCTCCCCTGAGCTGGGAGTTGCTTGTGTTGTGAGTGGGTCAAAACTCAAATCTAGTTCATCACTTTCACCAATTCCTTTTTCCAAATCTTGGTGAAGCTAATGAGGACAATGATGGATGGACACTGAAAGGCAAAGATGCTGTTGTCCATTTGTCTATTCTATTATGCTCATCTCATCTCTTTTGGTCGCCAAAAGGGAAGTTGAAATCTTTCCCTCCATTTGGATTCATTTGAAAGCATTTTTTTTTTCCTTTTCCCCTAAGCACCTGTTGTTTTACTCCAAGTACTCAACCAACTATGCTCCCCATCCATGTGCAGTTGAGTTCATAGTTTATACTTTATGCCTTGCCCGTAAGCAAGATGCTCATTTCATAAGATGCCTCACTTGGATTAGGAAAATTCCAATCCGAAGCAATGGCAAAAACGCCCTGCCCCACTTGACCTGCCTTGTTTTGCATGGATTTTTCCTGCCTCAAAGAGGTGATGGGATCAAGACAATTTTTGCTTGCTTTATCCCGCCTTGAACGTATATGTGTGTGTATATCGTCTCCAAAACAAACAATTAGCTCTCATCTCTTACTACTCTCACTGTTTCTCTTTCCCTTAACGTTCCATCTTTATCTTGTCAACGTTGAAACCATCTCATTAGGATTAATGAAACAATTCTAACTCACCTCAAACCTAACCTGCCCTCCTCCCATCCCACCTTTTTCTGTCTTGAAGAGGGGATGTGGCACCCATGATCTAAGGCCCTCTATGCCCCATTTTTATCCCCTAAATGCAAGCTTGGCCATGGGCTTGTATCATATTTAACCCATTTGGATAGGGCTGAAAATGGATTGAGTTCGACAAGTAATACGTTGGTAAAGCATTTGGTAAATTATTTATTTTTATTTATTTTCTTAAAAATGGAAATAAATTAACTTGGTAGAAAGTAGGATTAAGCTTGATTTATTTAGCTCACAAATGAAAAAAAAAAGTGATTGGTTGAGATCAGGGGCGGAGGGAGGGGGGGGGGGGGTCGAGGGGGGCACTTGCCCCCCCTGGCCTTCTCAAAATTTCTCAAGCAATAGTGGTGTAAAATGCAGTAAAAGTCCCCACTTGACAGTTGACACAAAAGACAATCTACTTTTTCTTGTTATTTATATTTAGGATTTTGCTAATGTGTGCCCTAAGGGCACACAATAATTTTCATTTTTGGGAAAAATTTTCTCGGGAATTAAAAAAGTATTGATAGTTTTTTCAATTACCGAGAAAATGTTTTCAAAAATGGATAGCTTAGGGCACACATTAACTGGACCCTTATATTTATTAGCTTGTCAACAATTGTCAGACAATTTTACATTCACATGGCAAAACTTTTTTTACATAATGGGTCCCATCTAATAGTACTTTTTTTTTTGCACACTACCTTGCCAACTACGACTGAAAAAAAAAAATATATACTGAATTGGACTTTGAAAGAAAAAATCTATGTTTATGTGTAATGTGCCTACTTTAGCGCCTCACCAGTTGGTTTCCAGCTAACAATTTTTTCTCTAGTTATCAACCTTTTCAATATCAAACTTGAGTTTTTGCTATAAACTCGAATTTTAACAACATAAAAAAGTAAAAATGTCTATATGAAATTTTAGAAGCATTCATGGCATTGAGTTGCGTATAACCGAATAGAACTTTATAAACATATTTCTATATTCTTAATATTTTTACATTGCTTTATTTTTCCAATTTATTTTAAAGATCCAAATTACATGTTTAAATTGTGTGTATTTAGTATCGATTAATTTATCTTAGATTAATTCTATATTCAATCTTGTCTTTTAATCTTGCCCTCCCTAAATTGAAATTCTAGCTCCGCCACTGGTTGAGATGATTACCAAACTAGCTCACAGAGCTAAGTACAGCCTGCTACAGTCTTCTTAGACTGCTAACAGATTTAGTAAGCACCGTGTTAAAAAAAAAAAAAAAAAAAAAAAAAAGTTTTTTTTGGGGGGGAGGGGGCGGTGGGGGTGGGGAGAAATTGAGCAGGACTTTACTATCAGCCTCACTTTGCTAGAAAGTGGCATTGGGGAGCATGGACCAAGCCCAGATAGGAAGAGAGTCCTAAGGCCCCAGTTAGACCGAACTCTAAGCCCAATTAGATCTTAATAATTTAGGAACATGCTCTTTCCTGAGTTGTAATGAACATTGAACAGTCCCTGTATGGGCTTGGACCATTGGACCTACATTAACCCATACTTACCCACCATTGCATCATTTTGTAACTGGGAAGTCATTTTCTGATAGTGATTGATACGAAGCAGCTGTATAGCAATAACTTCCTTGGAACTAGGAAGTAGTGATACAGAATCTACAACATCAACATTTGGAATTATTTATAAGCACCACTATATATAAGGACCACTATATATTTTTGTTGCGATAGTCACTTCACAAGTATAAATACTTGTGGGGTGTGGGGGGGCAAGGGTTGGAGTTCAAGTTTTCAGGAGGGAGTTTCACACATATATACACTTAGATTAGGTTAAAGTAAAATTTCTATCTTATATTAAAAAAAAAAGAAACCAGTGAAATTTTATTTTATTTTTATATATATTTAAAAAAAAAATTCCATAGATCTCAAAAATTTATATTTTCTTTATATATTAAGAGGATTCAGAATGGTAGTTATTGTCTTTTTCACTGTCAAAAATACCCCTAATTAATCAATTTATCATTATTTCATGGGGTTAAAATAGTAAATTGACAAATTTTAAAAACAAAAAACCTACTAAGTAAAAACTCTCCCCTAAATAAATCCATACTCAAAAAAAAAAAAAAAAATTCATACTAATTTCTAAAAAAAATAAAAAAATTCATACTACCCATGTACACAACCTACCCCACGTTGAAACACCACTACACCGAAGTTACTTACATACTTTTAACTAAAACACTCAACCACTTTAAATATCTTCCCACCCACTACAAACAGAAAACACTCCCCACGTTGAAAATGATAAAACACTCCCCACCCACTACAAAAAAAAACTTCTCAATAGCTGAACTTTTCTTCTTCTTTTTTTCTTTTTATTTTTTATTTTTTATTTTTTTTTGGGTCAAAAAGAGATAATATAAAAAAAAAGCTAAGGCACAATCAGGTTCGCAGGACAAAGCTTGGTTAAGTACAGACCGGATAAATCAAAATCAATAAAACTGAACAAGTCCTCAGGAGGACTATCATCTGTATATATTATCGGTATATATTAAGAGGATTCAGAAAGTTAGTTATTGCTTTTTTTTTTCCTGTCAAAAATACCCATAAATTAATTAACCAACAACTTAAAAATGAGGTTAAAATAGTAAATTGGCAAAAGAAAGTTTTTGAGAAAGTTAGTTATTTTTTTTTTTACTGTAAAAAATACTTCTATCTAAAACTTAAAAATGGAGTTAAAATAGTAAATTGACAAAAATAATAAATTTCTATTTCTACGTTGAAATGCCTTCATGCTTTTAATAAACTCCTACTTTTACGTTGATTTAAATTCCTACTTCTACTCACTAACTCCCTACAAAATATGATCACTCTTTTGTTAGTTTTAAAACTCCTCCAATCTACAAAACTCACCTCATGTATTCTTTTTTTTTCTTTTTTTTTTGGTGATTGGAAAAAGTAGAATCCCAAATTATAATAAATGTAAATTATTAATCTTTACTCAAAAAATAAAAGAGCCTCTGACGCGCGTGCTCAAAGGCTAGTAGAAAATTAAAGCGGTTCCTTGTGTTGCTCCCATTCTAGCAAAGCCTATCCGCACATCTATTGGCTTCACAATAGCAGTGTTTAAAATGTATCCGAGGAATTTGAGAAGCCAAAAGCCTACAATCATCCACCAAAGAATGAACAAAAAGGTTAGAGTTGTTGAGATTAGATATGACATCAATGACTACTCTAGCATCTAATTCAACTTCAACTACCTCAAGGTTTCGGTTAATGCACAGCATAAGCCCATCATGCAAAGCCCACAGCTTCGCCAAACAATAGCTGAACTTCTCACAAACAAAAACTCTTCCCAGTAGTTTGTGAACTTCAACATATCATTTGAACGCTATTTTGGTGTTCATTTTTTGGAGTAGGTCTCATGAAATTTTTGGCTGTATTAATAGTTTGCAAATGCGTAATATTATTGGACAAATATGTAAATCTCAAATTAAAATAATTGAAAAATTATAACACTAAACCCAAAAAAAAAACCTTATGCACGTGAAGTGCGTGCAATGAAGCTAGTAATAATTAAAGAAATAAAAAATAAAAAGTCTCAAACCGTAAAAGTCCATAAAGTCATGACTAATTTTTTAAATCTTTTCTCTCTAGTAACCTATAAGAGTAGAATATCATCTATGTCTTTGTAAATTGTTACTGAGAGTAATTATTGAGATTAGTGTCAGTGTGACCGTTATTATTCTAGGTGATAAGTTGTTATTGATTGTAATTTAAACACACTATTGAATTTTTTTTTCCCCACTAGTAACAACCAGTAATAACCTGCTATTTAAAATTTAATTTGCTGTAAAAATATATCCTTTCTCATTATTTTAGCTTTTTTTTACTAGTATTAATTTAGGCTTTTTAGCTTTGTAATTAATAAAATTTTAAGTAATCCATCACTATAAGTTTAGTTGACAAATAAGACACTTATTATCCCATTGTCATCTCATATCAATCAAAATTGTGATGTTACACTGTATGATTTGAGGTTAATAAAAGGGAAATGAAAGAATTTGAGACAAAGGAAAGCAAACCAATTATTTGGTTGAGTTGATATGACAATGGGATAAATGTCTTATTTGTCAACTATTTTCTCAAAAAAAAAAAAAAATATATATATATATATATATATATTTGGTTGTGATAGACAGTGGTAGAGAAAAGGAAACTAGAGGGATTTATTTTACTCTCTCGCCCACCATTATCTTTCCTTTCCAATTTGTGAGGAAAAGGAGAGAGAAGAAAGAGTTTTATGGATGTGGCTTGTTAAGAGCATTCACACCGGTGCTTCTAAAATAGAAAAAAGTTATGTAATTTATACAAATTTGCTCCAAAACTACTCATATTAGTGGGTGTATAAATGTGCAAATTTACATACTTGCTACAGTAATCATGTAAATATACACAGTTACTGTAACTGTGTATACTTTAATTTATTCTTTTTTCCTCTCTCACCATTAGGAGTGGCAATTCGTGTTCGCAGGTCGGTTTGTGTCGTGTTAAGCCATGACTATTTGACTATATGGGTTGATCCGAATCCGACCTGTTTAGTAAACATGTCAAGAATCCTCAACTCTAACATGACCTGTTTATTAAACAAGTTAACTCAACACGACACGTTTAATCCGTTTAATTAACAAATCATGTAAAGGTCAATACAAATGACCCGTTTAATAACCTGTTTGATTAATAGGTCATACCTAACCTAAATAACTTGTTATCAATTCCCATATATCTAAAATTAAAATACAATTACAACCATAAATATAGTAATAAACATATAAATACAACCATAAATTAAGTAATAATAACAAAAGCTAATAACTTTATAAGGTAAATGGGTCAAACGAGTTGCATGTTGAACACGAACATAACCCGTTTATTAAACGGGATAGCCATGTCGACCCGAATATGAACCGAACCCATTTAGCCTCAACCCATGGCCTGTTTATAAACGGGTTAGTCGTGTCGAGTCCGTGAGTGGTGTCAAATTTTGCCACCCCTACTAACCACTGTTGTTACATTCTCTCTCTTCCTCAATGTTCACAACTCTTGAAAGAACACAACCATCAACCCAACCACCACCACTGCAACCCAACATCACCCACCGAAAAACCAAAATCAACTCAAATCCATCCCAAACTCAACTCAAATCAACCTAATCCACCGGAAACATAGCACCATCCCATCACCGCCACCACTACAACCCAGCACCACCTATCGGAAAACCAAAATCAACCCAAACCCAACTCAAAATCAACCCAAATCCACCAGAAAACCCATCCCAAATGGAACTTAAAATCAATTGAAACCAAAATCAAATTAAGCAAAAACCAAACCCAATGTAAAAACAGATGAATTTGTTGCCGAATTTACCATTATTATCGCCGAATTTGTCGTTGGATCTGCTGTTGTTGTCTCTGCTGTCGATATCACCTTGATCTGTGTGTGTGTGTGTGTGTGTGTGTGTTTGGGTTTGGGGTGTGAGATAGGCAGAGAGTTATGTAGGAGAGACGTTTGAGACATGGAGTTAAGAGAGAGAATGAGCATTGAGATGAGAGAGACTTAAATGAATGAAAGAGAGAGATATTAAAAAAAGAATAATAAAAAAAAGAAATAAAAAAATATCATTTAAATAAATAAAGTGTATAATAGATAATATGATGTGAATGTTTTTGAAAAGTGACGGTATAAAATAGAAAAAGTAGGTTCATATGTTAAGATAGACGGAAAATTTTGGACAGATTGATGCGAATGCTTTAATAAGCCATTTTCTTACCTTTGCTTTTATCTTCTCTCCCCATTTTTCTTTCATTTGCCTCCCCTTTTGTTTTCCAAATACAATGTTAAATAATAAGGTAAAATACAAAAACCAGCTTGAAGATTTGGGAGGTTAGGGCTACTACTAGGCACTACCTGATCTTTTCAAAAATATGCAATTTACCCCTTTAACACAAACTACACTTAATATTGTTTGAAAAATCTCTTGCTTAACAAAGTATTTTTCTACTTAATTTTCCATCTTTGGTTGTTATTCATCTACTATTTACTACAAAGACACTCCATTGTGCATATAATAACCACAATACAGTCATTGCGAGATTGCAATGTGACAATTAACTTGGCCACAAATTAGTTTTGGGGACAAACAATACTAAATGCAGTTTGTGATTTGGGGACAAATTGAATAGTTTTTGAAAGAAAAATTTGAATAGTGTTTGGCATTAACTCGTGGGAAAATAAAAGAGTAGTGTTACATACATACATAGAAAAATTTTACAATATTTTCACAACAGTTGAGTTGACACTCTTTTACTGGTTCTTATCTAAACTCACCGCTAACATTACTTTTTTACTTACCACTAACAATCTGCTACATCAACAATTGTCAATTTTTTTGTGTGACTTTCTCAAAATAAAATAGAGTAATGGTACGTTTACAATATTTTCACAACAAATTCTAAGTGGTTATTACTAGTTTAATTTTTTTTGGGTGACATTCTCAAGTTATTTTTGTTTCTAAATTATAGGCTCACTGCTGACATCACTTGTTATAAAAATATTGTGGGGGTGATATGTATAATTATTTTGAGAACAAAATTTGGCTACAAACTTAGTTGTAGTCTAGGCTATAACTCCTACTAAAAAAATTAACATGACTACATACTTTGAAAATTTAATCGTTGAATTTCATGTTTTTTTATGTTGTTAACACACATATCAAATTTCGTGTCAATTAGATATTATTTACTATTCGATTCATAAACTTATTTTTAATGCATAATTTTGTACTACAAAAACTTGTAATTTAAACATTTGATTGATGACATTACTATTAATCTTCGATCTTCTAAAAATTTTACAAATATGAAGAATATAAAAAGAAAATATAATTTAATAGTAGATTTGTTAAAATTCACATAAGAAAAATATTGAGTGGAATGGTAACCTTAAGGTTGGTAACTAAAGGTTTTATAATTTTATATTTATTTTATTAGGTAATTTATATTATTTTAATAGTTTGTACGTAAAAATAAGAATTCGAATGTTAAATATATTGTTAAATAAATTAGTAAAATAGTGTAAAATATGTATTTCTTTACAAATTCGGATGTGAATGCCATTTATCAATAAAATATCTAAACTTTCGGAAAAAAATTTGTGTTCCACTTCCGGTCCTTTGGCAGTGCTCCGAAAGGAGAACCCACACGCGCGGACGTCTTGTTCCTTAAAAAAACACTCATAAGTCATAACACACACACTCTCTCTCTCTCTCTCTGCTTTTTCGTAGTCCAAATCCAAGCGTGTTATTTGCCTGTCTCTCTTTCTCTCTCTCCCCAGCTACAGTGTTTGGTATTTCTCTTTCTCACCTATGCTTACACAAACCCGTACACAAAAACACAAACACAGCACAAAACATGTTTTCAATAACTAAAAAGCACATTTCCATTCCCTTTCATTGTTCTTTCACATGATCTACTAGCATTCTATTAATGTCTCTTGCAGCTTTTGACGTTCTTAAAGCAAACACTACAGCTCTTCTCCACCATTAAACTAACTAAACTAACACTTAAAATCCTCACTCTTGTCCTCTCCTTTGTCCTTATAAGTACTCTGTTTCCTCTGTAACCTTCTATTCTAGTACCATCTATAATTTACCACAATTCACACCAAAAAACCATGTATAGAAGGGAAAAAACACTTCGAGAAGACACATTCCCACAAAGTAGAAGAACCCCATCTTTCTCTTCTACTCTCCTAGACTCAATTTACCGTTCTATTGACGAATCCAACCCCAATCAACCCCATTTCAATGACTCAACCACTTTCAAAAAACAGAGCAATTCTAGCTCCAAGCGTGCCACTTGGGTTGTAGAGCAAGAGAAAGAGGTGTTGAATCTCCGAAGAACGGTCATGATCGAAGATTGGATGGAGAAGCAAAGCATTCACAGCTCTGTGCTGTTGAATTCAGCTTCAAGTTCCTCAGAGTCTAGCTCTGGTACTGCAGTATTCTCATCCTCTGAAACAGAGTCAACCTACAAACACAAAGCGAAACCGAAATTGCAGAGCTCAAAGAAGCAAATGAACACGGATTATAGGAGTTCAGAGAAGCAGTCCAAGCCAAAGATTACTGAGGGTGGTCTTACAAAGACAAAATCAAAGGCATTGAAAATCTACGGCGAGTTGAAGAAAGTGAAGCAGCCAATTTCACCAGGTGGTCGCATTGCTAGCTTTCTCAATTCGATTTTCAATTCTGATAATGTAAAGAAAGCCAAAATGTGTTATGTCGGAGCTGCGAAAGATGTGAACTTGGAGCCTAATAAATCCAAATCTGCTTGCTCTTCTTCAGCTTCTTCATATTCGAGGTCTTGCTTGAGCAAAAACCCAGCTTCAAGACCAAAATTGAGCAATGGTATCAAAAGGTCTGTGAGATTTTATCCAGTTGGTGTGATTGTTGGTGAGGATTCTCAACCATGTGGGCATAAATGTATTTATGAAGAGGATCCAAGTCTAATGCCAATTCCAACACTTAGAAAAATTACCAATACTTGCTCGGTTAAGGAGGGTACAACAACTACAAGTGCATTTCATTTGCGAGGTTTTCATGAGAATGAGAGAGTTATTGATGATGATGATGATGATGAGGATGAAGATGCTGAGAGCTATTCGAGCTCAGATTTGTTTGAGCTTGATCACCTTGTTGGGATTGGCAGGTACAGAGAGGAGCTTCCTGTGTATGAAACTACTAGTTTGGTAACAAATCATGCCATTGCTAATGGGTTCATTTTGTAATTCATTGTCATGTCATCAATGTAAATTAATGGTTTGGGGAATTATATCAACTTTGGAAGTGTTAATTAGTTCTTTTTTACAGTGTGTTAGAATTCCTTGGTAGTTTTATAAGTTTTGTTTTGGAAGATTTATTATTATTTTTTATTTTTGGGAAGAAAGTGACTAGTTTCTGAGAGCAATGTGAATAGTAATGGAGGCATTCAAAAGTTGAGTGTCAAATTCACAGGCTTAATTGTCAAAGCAATAGACAAAGATGAATTTTAAAGTGAAAAAGGAAAAGCTAACAGATGTCTTTCTCATGAGATTGGAGAAAGTTAAACTAAAAGCACTTACTTTTTCACTGGCTCAGCACATGGCATCAGCTTCACTAGTAATTTAGTCCCACTTTGAAATCATAGAATTAAAAATGATTGCAATGTACCAACTTTTTCCTTTCCTTTTTTTGTTGTTTGAAAACTTTGAATGAGTGCATTATTGGAAAATAAAGGATGAAGAAACAGTGAGCTTCAATGCAAGGCTTTTGCAAGCCAAAGGTCACTAAAATGAAAAACATCACAAAACCATACACATAGAAACAACTAGTGCATATTGATGTTCAAACTAGTTTGGTAAATCTTGACATTTATTCTTGTAGAACATGAAGTTAATTTCTTCGAAATCTGGTAAATATGAGCAGTGCAAGCAAGTTTAGAGGCCAAAGAGACAGGACTTCCCCTCCCCTCCCCTCCCCTCCCCTCCCAATCTAAAGTTTATCCATTGTCATTTAGCAATGCAAATTCTGAACCATACATATCAGAAGCAATCACAAAACTTAGCTTCATATCAACTTCTTCCTTTTTAATTATAACTGAACAATGATTCACTTGCTTAACATTATGCTTCAAACTTCAGCTATGATAACATGGCACCATATTAATTATCTTAGTATCACAATCACCATAAAATCCAAATGAACAATATTTGACATTTGGCCGACAAGTAGGGTCTCACATAAGGAATCTCAGAAGTCAAAAATGTGGCCGGATCAGACATGATGGCAAAAATCTAAACTAACTTTTCCACCAAAGGAGAAAATTAAAGGTTTGTGACCAAGTATATATTCTAGGGATGATTTGGGACACCATTGGCCATCATGGTTGACTTGAATACCTTCCCTCAATTATCTAGTCAATCAAAATATCGAAGATTGAGAGAGAAAGAAATACGGTAATCAATGTGTATGTAGCATAGAAAAAAGCATAAAGAAAAGACTTAGACAATAGATTCGTTTTGTACACCTTCTAGGGATACTGTCTAGGTGAGCAAATGATAATGATTCTTTACTAAGTGAACGAAGAAGGTGAGTGGATGAATCTTATAGAAAATGACTACTATTCTATTTGAACATCTTCACAATGCAAAATCTAATAGTTTTTTTTTTAGACTAATGCCCTCAAATAGATGATAAAATAGGAAATTGAAAACACCCATATTGATCCCACTATACCTATTGCCAGTAAGAACTGGTGGGACATGTTTCTTACCAACCATGCACAAATCTTCAAGCACATACATTGTAGATTTATAAGTTGTAAAACAAGTGCATGTGGTGCAATTATATACGTATTACTCAGAGGCCAGAGCTAAGGACCGCGTACCAGTAATCTAGCTAATGGGTTCGATCGCTCTCCGTGTATATGTTGGAATACGACGATGCATGTTTGGCCAGTGTTGTTACAAACTGCAAAGTCTCATCACCAAGTAATGGCAACCTGTCATACCAAATGCAAATTATGAACCTAACTACCAAATGGGCCCATTCTTGAATTTTCGGATAATGACAATGATAATGATTTTTGTAAACGAGGTGGAATCCCTTTTCAAATTGAAACGTTTTAGAGTCTAATTCGGTGGTGATGGATGGGAGATCAGGGTTTCATTTTCATTAAAGCAGCTAAGTCATTATGTTTTAGCACATTGGCTACTTGTTATTTGTTATGATGTTGATTGAATCATATTATCATATATAGGTGAAAGCATGGGTTTTGCACGTGCTCTGGTTCCCAAAACTGACAATTGAGGTGATAGTAGAATTTAGGAATGGTAAAAATTAGGTTAAAATAGTATTTACATCAAACATGTTGTTTCTAAATTGGTTTCTTAATCATGAAAACTTGCCATTTACACTTACACCAATGAATATGACAATAATATTAATCTGTTCTTTTCATCAATTTTGATTAGAAGCTTGTTATATATTAACCCATACAAAACGACATTGTTTTAGGGGGGAAAAAAAGATAAAGAAAAATGACGTTATTTTTAGGGGTTTTACCGTAAAATTGTGATGAATTATAATGGAAGAAACACATTAATATCATTGTGATAAATTGTGATAAACTGGTAATGGATGGTATAAATTATAAATTTTGAAAGTTAAAATATTGATTTAAAAGTCATCCTTAACTTGAAAAAAAAAAGTGGTATAGAAAGTTGAAATACTAATTTAAAAGTCATCCTTAAACTTAAACAATAAGTCATAAAACAAAATATTTTTCACAGGTATGTATTTGGTATGTTGTGATTGGTTAAAAATAATATATGTGATATTTTTTAAATAAGTTTGATAAAAATAATGTTCATCCAATCACAATAGACTGTATCACTAATTAGAAGATATATGTGATAAAATACAATATAATCCCTGAAGTTTAGGCTAATACCATGTATTACCAATATTTTTCAAAAACATCTAATTTACTAAGTACAAACGACACTTAACTTCATTTGAAAGTTCTTGTTCATTGAAGTTCTTTGCTTTCTTCCAATAACTTGTCTTAACAACATAAGTCTTATAGAGCATTCACAACAAAGTTGCTAAAAATATATAACTTTTAGCAACTCAAAACACTACTTTATCTATTTTAACATCTCACTTTATAATACATCTAACATCAAAGATTTTATTTTAGCATTAAACACATTAAAATAATATATCCAGCACAATAAACAATAACCACAACCATCAACACATTAAAATCCTTTTTTTTTTTTTTTTATAACTTTAAACCCGTTTGGTAATGTTATTCTAGTAATGTTGTTTAGGTTTTTTAAAAATATGTGTGGATGAAAAAGTATTGTAGAAATATATGTTGTGTTATTTAAACAACGAAAACTGTTGTCCAACAGCTATCTGATGTCAAAAATTTTAACAATAATACTCTTATTGTAACTTGTGTTTTTGAAATGAGTTGCTAAAAAATAGCGTTTTTTTATTTTTAACATTCTTATTACGAATGATCTTACGTAAAAGAAAATGTTTCGCTCAGTAATAAAAAGATAACATAATCTTCTGGAATGAATTATGTGAACAAAAACAAATATCATTGTTTTGTATTGTCTATTATGATAAATATGGTGTCTTTTTACCTTAAAATAAAAAAAATGAAAATGTTGAAGCGTGAGAAGAAAGAGAGGCAGAAGCAGAAGCGCACGTGACCACCTGGGGCTGTCTCTGTACTGGTAGTCTAACTCTAATATTAGCTTTCGAAAAGGAAAAGCCCCCACGTGCGCTGGTGTTGCTCCTGTCCTGAGCTGTCAGATCAGTGATCAGGAGAGGTGAGGTGAAATTGCAGGAAAAAATCACCGCAGCTTTTTCACAAATTGATAGTTATTGATACTGATGAGATGAGATGAGAGAGGAAGGGACCGTCCGTAATAAAAGAAAGAGCGAATCCACGACTGGACCAGACTGGACGGACGGACCTCTTTTTTCTAATATTTTTATTTTGTTTCGCGCGTGAGCACTGTGGGGATCTTTTTAACTTATGCGTCTTTGTCTGACCAAATTTCACCACCTTCCTCAATCTACCTTTATTCCCCACCCAATTGGAATTTATCCAATTAAACAAATCTCCATGTTTCTTTCCTTTTTTTTTTTTTTAATTTATATTTTCACAACAATGCTGATCCAATTAAACAAAAAAAAGTTTGTTTGTTTAAAATCATTATTATATCCGTAAGTTTCAATTAGCTCAACTGATAAAGTCTCTAATAGTTGAATAAAAGATTTGAGGTTCAATTCCCACCTACACCAAAAAATTGATTGGTGTCTTGGTTTGATGATAAAAGAGCTAGCATATATCAAAAAATTAATTGGTGTCTCCATTTTATAATAAAAGAACTAACATCAGGAGCAAAAACTATAAATTGAAACAATCTCATACTCTTTAAAAAAAAAATCATTATTATATCTTTGATATGCGAAAGTAACCAAAATTGATGAATGAAATAATGTTAAGAGTAATTGATATATCTTTTGCATTTTTGTTAACAAGTGATCATGCAACATAAATTATAGCCTATTTTCGTTCTCTTTGATTCGATAGAAAACTTTATGTGGAGATAATTTTATGTGTTTTTTTTTTTTAAATGTTTGGTAATATAATATCATAAAGAAAAAAAAATTTATTTAAAGAAAAACTATATTTTAACTTTCCTTTTGATATGAGATAAAACTGTTTTTAGCTAAAAAATTTATAAAAAAAAGTACATTAGAGAGAGAGAGAGAATAATAGATATCACTTTTCTTTTTTTTTTTCTTTTTTTTTTTTAAATACTCCTTCACTAGAAAGATCTAGAAGTTGGTGCTTAGCTATTAGCTAGCGTCCTATTGATAAAGTGGAGAGACGTAATGCGTAGGGGCAGGGGATATGTAATTTTGGGAATTCACTTATGGCATGTTTTGATGGAAGGGGGAAGGAGAGGGAGTAGAGGAGAGTCAAGTAAAGTTGGCTAAAAATAAGTTAATTTTGTGCTAAATCTACTCTACTCTACTTCCCCTCCCATTCTCTCAATCCAAACAGACCATTAGATTCGTGCCTTGCAATGTAGCATGGGATTTAGACAGTGGTGGCTTGATCCATTTGGAGACAGAAATTGATTATTTTATTTTAAGGGTCCGTTTGGATAACACTTATTTTGTTGAAAACTAAAAACTGAAAACACTGTAGCAAAATAATTTTTAAATGTGTGAATAGTGCCGTGGGACCCATTTTTAATGAAAGTTTTGTTGAAAAAATGTGTTTGTGGGTCTTGTGAACAGTGTACAGAACCCACTGAAATCTCTCAAAAGTATTGGAATGCACTTCAAAAAAAAAAAAAAAGTGAAACGCAGACGCAATAAGTTTTTATCTATCCAAACATATACTAAATGTAAAATTACTATTAATTAACATGAATCATGTATAATTTTTTTTAAAAAAATTCTATAAGTATAAAAAAATTTAACAAAATTTTTCACACCTATTGATGTGGTAGATTGAGCAGTAAGTAAAACAGTGATGTCAGTAGTGGACCTAGATGAGAACTAGTAAAAATTTGTCAACTCAACAATTATGAAAAATGTTGTGATTTTTTTCGTGTATTGCCTTTTTTTTTTTTTTTTTTCCTGAGAAGTGCTACATTCACAATTTTTTTTCATAACAAATCTTAAGTGTTAAGTTGTTACTCGTTCTAATTTGAACCCACTTGCTACTTAGGATTTATAGTAAAGTGTTGTGAAAAATGTTGTGAACGTAACATTTTTCTCTTTTTTGTTTGTATTTCATTTGATAAAAAAATATTATTTTATTTATTGGCTAATATTTTGGCTTAATTTATACTATTACAATGATAGAAATAACACTATTTGTTAAAATTTGGGAGTTTTTATTTTGACACTGGAAATTTTTTTTTTTGTTAAACGACGCTTGGAATTTAACTACTAAACAGTAAGTCTGTTACAACAAACAAGGCCAGTTTTATCTCTAAGCTGACACTGGATTTAGATCAAGTCTGAAGAGGCTATTTCTGAATGCAATAAAGTAGGACTAGGATGTAATAAGCAAGTATAAGGATTAAGCAGATATAGGAAAATGCAGAATAGAGTGCTCTGTGGGTTGTAGATAATTACATTTCCTGGTTTTGATCAAATGTGTGTGTTTTAGTTTTGGTTGCAGCCAAAGGTTGATATGGTACTCACAAAAAATCTCATTTATCAAAAAACAAAAAAGAAAGAATGATTTGTTTTCCTTCAATTTAAGATTTATACAATGTAAAAATGAAGTTACTAATACCCTTATGCACCGTCGTCCAATGACATATGACTAACTAGACACGGGACTTAAGCTTTAAACTCATTAAAAAAAAAAAAAAAAAAAAATCAATTTTGGGCCGATTATATCAATTTAGTTTGTCGGTCTTGGGCTAGTCCTTTTGAGCTCAAAACAAGGACCATATTGTGAATTTGCACTATGAACAAAACCTAGATTTTTGGAGCCATTATATGGGCTTTATTTTTAGAAAAATAATTCATGGAGCTCTGAAATCGTTGCTGACGAGATGACTAAATTGTTTCTAGCCGCACCAATATGAGTCGTGCAATATGTTAGTGGGCTTTAGACAGTCATATGGAAAGAGATTTCGATATTGGGCTTACGTTGGATCTGTCCCGCCCCCCCTTGTAACAAATCAAAACTATTTAACCTTGAGTCATTAGAGTCTAGTAAATGAAATTTTATTGTATACACGTAATACATGTAGTTAGAGCATTTCCATCAAACTCAACAAATCTTGTTTTTATGGTCGTCATTATACGCAGATCGTCATTCACCCAGAGAAGACGTTACGCATTTATTACAAATATTAATGACAAAACATAACGGACGGAGCAACGGTCATAGAATGAGCTGTGACCTCCAGACAAAGATTTTGTAACGCATTAGCCGTTGAGCATAAATGCAGCACATCATTGCCCATTAATGAGGCACATAACTATAAAAGAGAAGACAACAGAAGTTAAAGGTACACACAAATACTCTACGAAATCATTCTCAAGTCATTTTCTCTCTATAATCTTTCTCTCTTATTAACTTAAGCATCAGAGGCAGTTTGGCTGACACCACACCGGCGTGTTACTCTTCCCCTCAGTTCATTTTGTAGGATTCTCACCTACAGAGACGACCTTATTCACAGCATCGTCCATCCGCTACGACGAGGAGCTCAACTGTTGATTTTTTGCATCATCAATTTGGCGCCGTCTGTGGGGAATGCTAATCATTCAAGCCATCTTTCCCAGTGACAAAAGAGTTCCTTGAAGTACGAGATGGAAGCAGAAACTAGACCTCAGCCAGATGCTGTGCAACAACAATAAATCCAAGCCCTTTTGACCAATGTGGAAGAGCTGACTCGCCAGAATGAAGAACTGCGAAAAACAATGGAGTCTCAAAACGCAGAATGTCGGCGGACAGGTGAAAACCAAAACGAAGAAGAATCAAACTCTCAAGCCAATAGGCGAGACAGAACTTCAAGAGAAAATTCCACTAGGGTGGAGAACGAGCTCCGTAACATGAGAAAGGAGGTTGATGAACTAAAAAGTGCCATGAAGGACAAAGGCGGAGAGAATCTGGATGGGATGATTTGAAGGACGGACTCACCATTCACCAATGAAGTGCTAAATCGTCCCCTCCCACCAAAATTCTATCTCCCACAATTGGAGTCATATGATGGTTCCAAGGATCCCTTGGATCACATCGAATCATTCAAGATGCTGATGCTGCTGCAGATGACCCCAGACGAAGTGATGTGTAAGGCATTCCCAACAACACTGAAAGGAGCGGCCAGTGTACGGTTTAGCAAAATACCCCCAGGAACTATTGCAGATTTCGAACAACTCAGCAAGGGTTTTGTTCGTCATTTCATTGAGGGGCAAAGACACAAAAAACCAACTTGCCATCTTCTCAACATTCAGCAAACAGAAGGAGAATTACTAAGACAGTATGTCACTCGATTCAATAAGGAGCTGCTGCAAGTAGATGAAGCTGAAGATCAAGTCATCTTAACCACCTTCCAAGTCGGGTTACTGCTAGGGGATTTCTTCTTCTCAATCACTAAAAGTCCACCAAAAATAGCCGCGGAGTTGCTCCGTAAGGCTCAGAAGTACATGAATGCAGAAGATGCGGTGCTTGCAAAGGAAATGAAGGGAAAGAGGAAGAGAGACGAAGGAACAAGCAGCAATCGCGATAAGAAGAAGGAGACACGAAATGTTGGGCAGGCCACAAAGAAAAAGAAGGAGCTTCCAGATAGGAAACCCAAGTTCACCAACTTCACTCCTCTAATAATGCCAATTGAGCAGGTCCTTATGTAGATAAGAGACGATCCTTCCCTACAATGGCCAAAGCTAATTAGCACTCCATTAGAAAGAAGAAACAAGAGCAAATACTGTAGATTCCATCAGGACCACGGGCATCGTACTGATGAGTGCAGACATTTGAAAGACTAGGTGGAGACTTTAATCCGGCAAGGGAAGTTGCAGAAGTACGTCAAAAAGACGGAACCACACAGGTACCAACAAAAGGACGACCAGGACAGAACTTTGGAGATAGGAGATACCAAACCCCCTGCAGGAGAAATAAAGATGATATCGGGAGGACTAATAGCAAGTGGAACGTTGAAATCCCTGAAAAAGGCACAGGGAAGGGAAATAAATAGTGTCCATTCACGGCTCCCTCCAATGAAAATGCCAAAGAATGACGAGCCTGATATTGTCTTCTCAGAGAGAGACGGTCGCGGCATCAGGCAACCCCATGACGATCCACTAGTAATCATGCTCAGAGTGGAAGAATTCAACATCTACCGAGTGCTCATTGACAATAGAAGCTTAGCGGATATCATCTACTTGCCCGCATTTCAGCAGATAAAGCTAGATAAGAAAAGGATCAGGCCTTTCACCTCGCCTCTAGTAAGCTTCACAGGGGATAGAATCGTCCCTAGAGGTATCATCACTATAACTGTAATTACAGGAACTTATCCAACGTAGGTCACCAAGAATATTGATTTCTTCATAGTTGATTGTCCTTCATTATACAACATCATCTTAGGAAGACCTGCACTCAAAAGACTAAGAGCAGCAACGTCAACATATTACTTGAAAGTGAAATTTCCAACAGCCTATGGGGTAGAAGAAATCAGAGGAGACTAAGTTCTGGCAAGAGAGCGCTATCAAGCTGCCTTAGCATCTAGCGAGAACCACACATGGGTGATCAATGAATCAGAGCCCATTCCCTAACTGTCAGAAACACCACAAGAAGTTGAGATCGTCTAGGAGATTCGTCGAGGGTTTTGAAGATTGGAACAGCACTCCCAACAGTAGAGAAAGAGAAAATGATCTCCTTCTTAAGGACAAACCAAGATGTCTTCGCCTGGAGACACAAGGATATGCTTGGAATTGATAGGAAGATCATACAACATCGTCTCAACATCACCCCAGAATTTAAACCTGTACAGCAGAAGCGAAGAATATTTGCACTAGAACGCAACAAATCTGTAACTGAAGAAGTAGAGAAACTACTAGAAGCTGATTTTATTAGGAAAGTCTTCTATCCAGATTGGCTAGCAAATGTGGTTATGGTAAAAAAGAGCAATGGCAAGTGGAGAATGTGTGTGGACTTCACAGACCTGAATAAAGCCTGCCCAAAAGATAGCTTCCCCTTGCCAAGGATTGATCAGCTAGTAGACTCAATTGCTAGACATAAGCTCTTGAGTTTCATGGATGCATTTTCTCGATACAACCAGATTCTTATGGACGAAGACGATCAAGAGAAGACCTCGTTTGTCACCAACCAAGGGTTATACTGCAACAAAGTTATGCCCTTTGAACTGAAGAACACAAGAGCCACCTACCAAAGATTGGTGAACTGTATGTTCTCTCACCAAATTGGGAGGAATGTGGAGGTGTATGTGGATGATATGCTGGTGAAAAGCAAGGACGAAGCCAACCACTTGGACGATTTAAAAGAGACCTTCAGCACACTAAGAAAGCACAATATGAAGTTAAACCCTGCAAAGTGCGTTTTTGCTATTGCTTTAGGAAAATTCTTGGGATTCATGGTGTCCCAACGAGGTATAGAAGAAAATTCAGATAAAGTAAAGGCAATAATTGAGGTCAAATCATCAAAGACAGTGAAGGAGGTGCAGAGCTTGACAGGAAAGGTTGCAACCTTAAACAAATTCGTCTCTAGGGCAACGGACAAGTGCATGCCATTCTTCAAGGTATTGAAAAAAGCTTTTCAGTAAATTGACGAATGCGAGGAAGCCCTTGCCAAGTTAAAAGAGTACCTGACGAAGCCACCTCTATTAAGCCCTTCGGTGATGGGAGAGAAGCTGTACCTCTACTTAGCAGCATCCAACATTGCAATAAGTTCGGCACTGATCAGAGAAGAAGGGAATGTACAGAAGCCCGTCTATTACACCAGCCAGGCATTTCAAGGTGTAGAGGAAAATTACCTAAGGATGGAAAAGATAGCTTTCGCATTATTGGTCGCCTTCAGAAAACTCTGTCCTTATTTCCAAGCACACTTCATCGTCGTCATGATAGACCAACCCATAAGAAAGATGATGAACAAGATAAACGCAGCAGGACGACTCATTCAATGGGCAATTGAATTGGGCCAATTTGACATTGAATATCGACCCCGAGCAGCAATCAAAGCCTAGGTGCTAGCAGACTTCATTGCAGAATTCACTTACCCTTATAAGGAAGAAGAACCTCCTATGGAAACATGGACGGTCCAAATGGATGGGTCTATAATGAGGAAAGTAGAAGGAGCAGGAGTAGTGCTCATATCTCCAAAAAAAGAAACATTAAAGTATGCAGTAAGATTACCATTCACAGAAACAAATAACGAGGCAGAGTACGAAGCATTGCTAACAGGGCTAAGTCTTACAAAGGCTCTAAGAGCAAATAACCTTATCGTCCAAGCTGATTCTCAGTTGATAATTATTCAAATGAAAGGAGATTATGAAGCCAAAGAAGAAAGGATGTAGAAGTACTTGAAGATCGTCCAACGACTCTCATAGCACTTTGACAATCTAGACTTTGTGCAAATCCCTCGAGCCAAAAATGCAGAAGTTGACTTTCTAGCAAGATTGGCCTCGTCAGACGATTATAATGCGACCTTCGACCTATGTGTAGAGATAAGGGAGCAACCAAGCACAGGAGGTGAGAAAAATCTGAAGATAAAAAGAGCAAGATGAGTGGAAGACTCCCATCGTTTGTTACTTGAAAGAAGGATGGCTCCTTGAAGATAAGACAGAGGCAAGGAAAATACAGATCAAAGCAGCCCGTTTTGTCATTATTGACGACGTGTTGTACAGACGAGGATATTCACTCCCATATCTAAGATGCGCTAATTTAGAAGAAGCAGATTATGTGCTTCGCGAGATACACTAAGGAATCTGTGGAAACCACGCAGGGGCAAGGTCCTTAGCAAGAAAGGTGCTCAGAGCAGGATATTACTGGCCAACCCTACAGAAAGACACATACAACATCGTCAGAGCATGCGACAAGTGTTAGTGCTTCGCGAATGTCCAGACGAGTCTAGGAGAGACGATGACACCCATATCCTCACCATGGCCCTTCGCCCAATGGGGAATTGATATTATGGGTCCATTCCCTCTAGGGAAAAAGCAGCTCAGATTTCTGATCGTCGCAATCGATTACTTCACAATATGGGTAGAAGCAAAGCTAGTGACGACGATAACAGAGGCTAGAATCACAAACTTTGTATGGAAGAACATCATCTGCAGGTTTGGAGTCCTATGTGTCATAATATCAGACAATGGAAGACAGTTTGACAACCCCAAGTTTCGAAAATTTTGCCAAGATTTAGGAGTAAAAAATCACTACACTTCTCCAAGACATGCTCAGGCCAACGGCTAGACAGAAGTGACGAATAGAAGCTTGCTCAAAATTATCAAAACTAGGCTTGAGGGGGCATGGCCTGAAGAACTGCAAAATGTCCTTTGGGCATATAGGACGACCACAAGAGTTCCAACAGGAGAAACACCATTCAAAATGACATTTGGCACCGAGGCCGTCATACTAGTGGAAGTGGGACTAACGAGCTTCCGAGTTAAAACTTATGAAGACCAGAAGAACCAGCAGGAGCTTAACAGCAATCTGGACCTAATTGATGAAGTCAAAGAAGAAGCTATGAAACGAATGACCAAACACAAGGAAGCAATGACTAGATACTATAACAGAAATGTTAAGGTAAGAAGGTTTAACACAGGAGACCTCGTCCTTAGAAAGGTATCATAAGCAACGAAGGACCCATCCCAAGGAAAACTGGGACCAGCCTGGGAAGGTCCCTACGAAGTAATCCGTCATTCCAGAGAAGGCTCCTACTACCTGAAGTCTTTGGACGGCCAGGAACTGCCTCGACCATGGATCATAGAACACTTAAAGAAATACTACCAGTAAGGAACGCTTTACATTTCAAGTTGCCTAATCTTCATATCAGTATGTATGACAACCATTACTTTCGTCATTCATAAGATCAATAATACATGAAAGCATTATCCATGCGTATTTATCAATGATTATCCATGATCTGTCATGTACAATATGTATTTATCAATAATTATCCATGATCTATCACTATCAAAACGTGTGCAACGCTTAGGAGTCATCCTTGGGAGACATCTCAAGGACCTCTGTCATTGAAATTTCAAATCAAAAGCTATTCACGCACAGCCAACGACATTATAGCCATTGAAGTTGTTGATACACAACTACCAAAGTCGACTAAATCAGAGTTGTTTAAACACAACCAATATAATCGTCATTCAAGATAAAACAAAAAATGGTTAACCTAAAAGACACTCCAATACCACGACTCTAAGTCACGAGTAGACTGCAACACCGTCATTCAAACATGACTCAATAAAAAGCTGTTTAAACACAGCTAAAAAATGCTAAGTTGTTCAAACACAACTAAGATCGTAATTCAAACATGACTCAATAAAAAGCTGTTTAAACACAACTAAAAAATACTAAGTTGTTCAAACATAACTAAAATCATCATTCAAACATGACTTAATAAAAGTTGTTTAAACACAGCTAAAAAATGCTAAGTTGTTCAAATACAACTAAGATCGTCATTCAAACATGACTCAATAAAAAGCTGTTCAAACACAACTAAAAAATACTAAGTTGTTCAAACACAACTATGATCGTCATTCAAACATGACTCAATAAAAGCTGTTTAAACACAGCTAAAAAATACTAAGTTGTTCAAACACAACCAAGATTGTTGCTAAGCTGTTCAAATACAGCCAGGAATCATCAGTCAAATATGACTCAATCCAACACAACCGAAGGTAAAAAGCTGTTCATATACATGCTAAGTACGAAAAAGCTGCTCAAATGCAAGCTAAACATAAAGGTTGTCTCAACACAACTAACATCGCCATAAAGGATTGTCCAAGCATAAAAGAGTTGTTTACTATAGCTAAAAGCAGGAAATCCATAAACCTATCTATCATCGTCAAAGGAATTGTTTAGTTGCCCAAAACAACAGGCCCAAAGGAATTATTTAGTTGCCCAAAACAACGAGCCCAAAGAGAAATATTGTTCTTGCCTTGCAAAGAAATAATAAAAAAAAAAAAAAAAACTGAAAAGAAAAAAAAAAAAGGATTACTGCTCATCAGGGATAGGGTCTGCAGGGGTTATAATAGTGGCCTCCTTCATTCCTTCAGCAACGTCTATGGCTTCCTCTGTCACATTCTTCGCTGTAGCCTCAGAGGGATGATCAGACATGAGCTCTTTCTCGACATCGTCCACAGCCAAGCCAGAAAGGTCCAAGCCAGGGTGGTGCTTTGCCATCCACTTCATGAGAAGATCAAATCCCTCAACGTAGTACTTGCACAATTCATCAGAGTACTCGTCAGAGTCTTTGAAATCCTATACCGCCATGGCCCTAACGTCCTGCAGCTTCAGCTCCAGGTCACCAATCTGCTTGTCCTTCAGCTTGCAGAAGTTCTTCTCCACTTGTAGGCTCTTCTCCAAGATTGCCACATGCTCCTTGTCATTCTTAGCTTCGGCAGTGAGAATAGCAACCTTGTTCTTAAGTGTCTCATTCTCAGCGAATAAGGACTTGACCAAAGGCTTAGATGTGGCCACCTTCTTTTCTAAATCCAAGAGCTTCTTAGAGACGAATAGGGACTCCCCCAAGGTCTACAAAGAAATTTTCCTTAGCAGAAGCAAAACAAAGAAAAAGAAGAAGTTAAAAACAGCCTACCTGCACAAGCTTTTGGATATGGGACAACATCACCTCACTGGATGACTTTTCCATCAGAGGACTCAGATCATCTACAGAAAGCGCGTAATGGGCCTTTAAAACTGCCGCGTCAGCATCATCCTAGAAGGTAGGAAGGAAAGATTTACCACCAACCTTTTTCTTCTTCCTAATCTCCTCTCCACCAGAGGCAATCATCTTCAATGACGAGGTGCGAGAGGCAGGGCGCTTAGCAGGCGAGTGGGTAGGAGGAAGTGCTATCACAGGGTTTTTCTTAGAAACGTCGTCAGCCTTTTTCTTGGACAAGAGACCACTGACGGTGCCACCCTTGGCCTTCTTCTCTTGGGCCTCAGCTAATTTCTACTTGCTAAATCTAGTCGTCATTCCTGAAAGGACGAGGCAAAAGTAAAAAAGAAAAAAAAAAAGAAGAAAAAAAAAAAGGAAAGTTAAGAAAAGAAAGAAGAAGGCAAAAACACGTACTCTTTCTCACAACTTCCAAATTCTTCCGAACCTTAGTAGATGGTTCCGGACCCAAAAAGTGTAAAAACAAAGACTGAGGACAAACAAGTTTGTCAAAATCCTTGACGGACTCAAGATACTCCTTTGCTTTCTTAGCGTGACTCTGGTACCTCTTCTTCAGACGAGGACGCTGGGAAACTGCAAAACAAGAGTACCAGTAAGTCATCTATCATCGTCACTCATAAAAGAAAGGGAAAAGCAACTGAAAAGACGAGAAAGACGCACCAGACACAGGAACTCCCCAACTACGAAAAAACTTAGGGGCTTCGTCCAAGTCCTCATTAGGGACGAACTCCCAATCACTTCCAGAGATAAAAAATAAATTTGGCTTCTAGTTTCTGAGAGACGATGGGTAATCAAGGATTAACCTAGAAGCCCTATCCCATGGCTTAAACTCAAAATAGCCGGGGTCCTTAGATTTCCTCAGACGATAAAAATGGAGGAACTCGTCCTTCCTAATGACATCACCATCATTGGCGGACATCCATACCACCATGCAAGAAACAAGGACCCGCTAAGAGTTAGGCACTAGCTGTGCCAAAGCGAAATGCAAATAAAAAAAAATTTTCCTAACGAAGGGATGAACAGGGAAACGAAGGCTACTGGCAAAATCGGCATCGTAAAAACAAACCTCATCGTCGTAAGAGTGACAAGCCCTCTCTTCGTCACTCCGGATCCTAACTTTTACAAAGTCAGGGAACTGAAACCTATCCCTGATTCACTGCTCGTCTTTTCCCGTAAGGGAACATGAGATGTTCCAGGCTTTATAAGGGGTGGAAACAGAAGTGGCCCCTGAGACCACACGATCATCAGAAGAGAATAACCCCATCTCTAGGTCACTAAACCTTACCTCAGACATCTTCAGCAACCTAGCTACCTCAGCAGAATGGGAAACTAAAGGAAACAAAGAAGAAACGACAAAAGTATATGGACAATCCTCCCTTACGAAGGAACTGACCCTCTCAAGACGCTCCCCCTCTACGGACTCAAGTAAACTACCTAAGTGAGCGAAAAAGAAAGCTATCGAAGGACAATCTGCTCTAACAATAGAATAATTTACCATGGAAGAATCAGAAAAGAAGAAGAAGCACGAAGGACTTACCAGGAGACGCAGAACAGAGAAAGGAAGCTCGGAGGAGAGACAAACCCTAGAACAGAAAACTAAATAAGGAAAAATATAGAAGAAAGGAAAGAGGAGGGAAAAATGCAAAACAAGTGGCCAAAACTAACGTGGGAAAACCGAGACATGTTCGCACGTCGAGCACATCCTAGCCGTACACGTGGCGCCTAACCACTCAGACATCAAATTGTCATAAATGCGCAGTACACAGAATACGAAGCGTCAGACGAATTTGTTCTTATCTCGTCTAAAAGACGAGAAAACGAACAAGGGGCAACTGATGAATCAAAAATTTATGGTCATCATTATACACAGATCGTCATTCACTCAGAGAGGACGTTACGCATTTATTACGAACATTGATGACGAAATGTAACGGACGGAGCAACGGTCACAGAATTAGTTGTGACCTCCAGACAAAGATTTTGTAACGCACTAGCCGTTGAGCATAAATGCAGCACATCATTGCCCATTAATGAGGCGCATAACTATAAAAGAGAAGACAACAGAAGTTAAAGGTACACACAAATACTCTACGAAATCACTCTCAACTCATTTTCTCTCTAGAATCTTTCTCCCTTACTGACTTAAGCATCGGAGGCGGTTTGGCTGACGCCATACTAGCGTGTTACTCTTCCCCTCACCTACAGAGACGACCCCATTCACAGTATCATCCATCCGTTATGACGAGGAGCTCAACTGTTGATTTTTTGCATCATCACTCCTCATATATCGGATCTATAATTTGTCCAAAAATTGTATAAATGAGAAGTGATGATGTGAAATATTGTTAGTTAGTTGTTTGTCTAGGTAGATAGACGATCATAATATCTCTCAAATAACTTGTAGATTCAAATTAGAAAGAAATGTGGAATCTGGACATCGATGTGGTGCTAGCTGAGGGCTCTTAGATGACAAAGTTAGAAATTGGTGGTTCAAATACTAGATTGTACTAAGAAAGCAATAAAATAGTTATTCTACTTGAGTCGCATACCTTTCTATTCTAGTGGAGATTTGGCTTTATACTATTTTCTCTTTTCCTCCCGTTGGAGCATTGAATTTTGTCTTTATGGAGTGAACGTTTGTTATCTTTATGATGGTATTTATGGGTGCCAATGGCTAGCCATTCTTTGGTGAGTTCCTGCTACTTATCATTTATTGTGAGTGTTTAATTATTTGTTGGTTCGTCCATCTTTAGTTTGACCATTATTATTTATGACTATCAACTATCAAGCAATATCTCAATGCACTTACTAAGACACATCAAATAAAAATAATTTTTTTATTTTTTTATTTCCTTAATCTTCTGACTCTCTCTCTCTCTCTAATTCTCTTTTTTGCGGCAGACAAATCAACATGAAAAATCCCACCTTTGATGTTTGATTTGGGTTGACTTGAGATAGGAGCCGAGTGTCAATGCTAACGGAGCTATCAATAGAGCTTGGGTTGATATGGGTCAACTGTGATAGAAGTAGAGCATCAATGATGGAATTTTAGGTTGATAGTGAGTCTTTAGGTTGATATGGGGAACATTGAGACAGGGGGAAGAAAATAAATGAAATTTTAATAATAAAAAAATAGATTTAAATAGAATAGAGATAGAGTATAGAAGTTGATGGGATCTATGAATAATAGATTAGTTAAAATTGAAAAAAAAAAAAAAAAAAGAGGGTTTCAAACCAAATTTGGTTGAAAGGTGAAAGCTCGAATTTGTGTGAATACACAAGAGCTTATTTAGACCCCCAATTAAAATTACATCTAGATTGCTTTTACTCTAACTTAAAATAAGTGCGAAAATAAGAGTAAATGTGCGCAATGAACCAATAACTACTCTAGTGCATACACATAAACAATAATCAATAAATGTAAAGCACAAGAGTAAGGGAAGAGAGATGCAACCATAAGATAATACCAAGATGTGTTATTGAAGAGGAAACCGAAGAACTCGGCGAAAAACCTCTCTGCCGCCCTCCAAGCGGTAATCAATCCACTAGAGAATAAAGTTGGAGTATATGAATAACAAAAGACCCTTCAAGCCTAGTCTACCCCATGTACTTGAGCCCTCCAAGCTTCTGCTACCAACGGACTTCTCAGAGTCATGTCTTCTCTAGTTTTATGGATCCCGCAATACGCCCGATTGCATTCGCCAAGTCTCACCGGCTTCTTTTGGCAAATCCCCAAAGCTTCCCAAGCTCCAAAACACTCACTACACTCTGAAAATGTGTGGGTTGTGTTTGGGTACAAATCTCCTCTCAATGTATGACAATGGGAGAGGGAATGAGAAGAGGCTAGAATAATTTCTCACTAAGGATGAGTAGCTCTCTCTCTAAAAGATGGGTGTGTGTGTTGTAGAAAACCTATCTAGGGTTTTTTTCTCTAAATAGCCTCCTTATAATTTTGTGGGTAATGAGGGTATATATAGTATGAGTGAAGGGTAAGAAAGTCACACTTAAAAATCCTCCAGGCAGAATGTTTCGCGAGTACCCCGCGGGAAGGCCTTACCCGCGAGACACTCGCGAAACTGACAGCCTGGCACAACTTTTCAGCTTCCAGTCATGTGCTTCTCACGTTGCTACTTTGCGGGTTAGTTTCTTGTGAGCTTCTCGCGAAATCCACTTGATCTTCAATTAAGCTTAAGTCTTTACTAACTTAATACTAAACCCAATACAATAAAATCCTACAAAAATACAAGGAAACAAATTTATACAATTACAATACTTTTTGTAATGGAATAAGCCAATACTAATGTTATGATAAAAATCATAACTTAACAAAAGGGCATTGAACTTTTTGTGAATACTCTAATAATGACATTTCAAAATTTTTGATTTGTGGCAAAAACTATAAGCACATCAAGTGATTAATTCTATTGGAGGTGTTTCACATGCATATCATAGAACTATGTTAGTTAAGAACAACACAATCATTTTTGTTTTGAAACTTTTCGATTAGGAAAACATTATTCAAATGGGACCAAATATATTTCATTAAATTTTTAGCGTTAGCCTTCAAAAATATGTGCACACACCCGTGTTTATATATATATATATATATATATATATATGAGTTAGGTTTAAATCACATCTGGTATAACATTATTTGTTATAATTTGAAAAAAAATTACACTACTTAAATTTATATACCCAAATTTGTATTTATTGTATGCAAATTATGACAAATCCATTAAAATAAATAACCTATTATAAAGTGTTTTATTTTATTTTGTTTTGTTTTCCAAAACTGTATTCACCACCGTCTTCACAGCTTTACGTGTGAAAAACGAATAGCACAGCGCCACAGCCTATTGTATTAAGCAAACGAAGAAATTGGGCCCTACCACTTCAGCTCACCACGTGTGAACGACCTTAACGACCGTAAACCGCGTAAAAGCGTTGGGCGATCAAAAAGCCTCTCTTCCTCTATAACTATAAGCATCGGATCAGATCAGATCGAATTTGCTTCTTCAAAGACATTATTCAA
Source organism: Notholithocarpus densiflorus (assembly GCA_030021035.2). Lineage (NCBI taxonomy): Eukaryota > Viridiplantae > Streptophyta > Magnoliopsida > Fagales > Fagaceae > Notholithocarpus > Notholithocarpus densiflorus. The sequence continues at coordinate 392,590 of JARYZH020000009.1, read as the reverse complement.
CAAAACACGAACTCCAAAATCTTCAAATTCACAGTTTAGTTTTCGATCCTCGTCATGAGTTTTCTTTTCGGAAAGCGAAAAACTCCCGCAGGTTTCTTCCTCGGACCTTGTTCTTTTTTGGTTTATTGTTTAGTTTGTTAATGAAATGATTTATAGAAACAATATAAGTTTGATAAATTGTACAAATTCATTGTTATCTTATATAGAATTGCGTGTCTGTGATAGTTTGCAATTAGATACATGTTTTGATTTTGATTCGGAGTCAACTTTGCGATCGTTGTTAGGTTTTTGAAAAGCTTGACTGCTTTTTCAACGAGTGAATTGGTGGATTGTGAAATTAATCTATTGTTCAAGCTGGATTTAATTTGATTGAGAAAAGAAAGATTGAGCAAAATCATAGTTAATTGAATGTATAATTTGTTTGATTGTGATTATCATTATTTGGAGCATATTTATTTAATTTGATTGGATTGAAGAGAAGATTAAACAGATTTAAAGGTAATTGAAGTGTATATATATAAATATATATATATTTTATTGTGATTGTCTTTTATTTGGGTATGTTTAATTTGATTGGAAAAAAGAAAATATAATTTCTTCGATTGTGATTATCGATTATTGAAGTATTATGTTGTGTATTAAGATTAAGCAAACTCTTAGGTAATTTATTTGACGAGTATATTGAAGATTGCTTCACTGCTACACCTCACAATCTATTAATAACGAGCATGGTTTGCAAAGTAATAACAATATCATTGCATACAAGTCCTATTCTATCTGATAATGGATTTCAGAATTTTGTGAATTGCAAGCATCCTATTCATGTACACGCTCACATAAATTGTGTTGTGTAGTCTATGGCTCCATTTTGGGTTATTGTTTATGTGCCTAGGTATAATTGGGAGCAGTGCATTGTGTTTGTAGTTATGATTAGCTTTAGTTTTAACTGATATATCGTTTGTAGACTCAAGTATGCATGGTTTCAAATTTTTTTCTCTTCAGAACTTCTGCGGGAGAATAAGAGGATGCTGGACAAATCTATTAGAGAAATTGAACGGGAGAGACAAGGTCTACAAGCACAGGAGAAGAAACTAATTATGGAGATAAAGAAAAGTGCCAAGCAAGGGCAGATGGTATGTCATAGTTTCCTACTACTTGTGTGTATTCCTTGTTTCATCGGAATAGCATCTCTGGTTTTATTTATCTCCAGATACGTACTGGTTGAGCTACTCCTTTTTTTACCATACTGGTCTGTGAAGCAGATGAGGAATCCAAATACTGCTCAACTGTGACATAGGCAATCTCAGTGCAAGAATTCCATTTTACGGAGTTAATATCTTATATACATTGGCTTGACAAGTCTATGCTTGTTAGGATTTTTAAAATCTTTTGTTACCTTATTTTCTGTTATTTCTGAGTTTGCTTTCACGGTGGAATGGATGTCATATTGAGGTTTAATTGCTCCACCTTTGGTTGAGGTGAATGTTCAAGCATGCTGGTGCTGTTATAGTGTCTTAGATATTCATAAAGTGTTTCTCTTAATTCTTATCTTAAGAAAGAGGGTAAAAAAAAAGGGAACAACAAATTAATATGACATATGGTGCTTCTCTAGGTGAACAGTATGTCACATGAATTTTCATAATCTCTTTCTAAGTATGTATTGTAGGATTCTCCCTCCCCCCCCCCCCCCCCCCCCCCCCCCCGCGCCCCCAATTTCATTTGTGCAAGTTCTATGCCAAAAAAATATTTATAGATTTATAAGAAGGTTTAGGGTTTGTAGGGTTTAGAGATCTAGGGTTTGTAAAGTTTCAATTTCCAATTATATCCCTTGTAAATTTTTGTAATTACTCACTTTTCTTTTTAAATTTAAAATATAGGTTGGATATAAAAGGTATTTGACAAATTTAAAATAAAATGAATATTTATTTGTTATACGAGTTAAATGGGTTGTGTTATATGGGTTATTTCGGGTTGACACAAATAAATTGGCGTGTCAAACGTGTCTATTGTAGGTTACGCGGGTTGACCCATCTATGACATGTTTCTTATCGTGTCACTTTCGGGTTGACCCTTTTATGACCCAAACCCGCAAAGGCCCAACCTTAACCCACAAAAACTCGTGTTGGGTTCGTGTCGTGTTCGTGGGTTGAGTTGAACATTGACACCCCTAATTTCAAGTAGCTATATCCTAATCCTCTTATAATTAATTAATTAGTTAGTTAGATGATTTCTTAAGTATTAACCGATAGGATTTAGACACTTGTCAATCATCTAGAGGCTGCCAATGCCAAACAACTAGTATAAGTAGTAGAATGTAAGCTCTTTGTAAATCAGGTTTTGGTAATTGAATAAATTGTTAGCATTTGTGTGCTATTTGGAACTGTGTGTTCTTGCAGAGATAATTATCCACCTTCTAAGCAACTCAGCATTTCATTGTTTCTAAACCATACACAAACAGCCCATCACATTCCCTACATCAGAGTGGGAGAAGAAAAAAATGGAAGAGATCGTTTTTTGAGAAGAAGAGAGGAAGATATTTGACAAAGGGGTGAGAGAGGAGAGAGAAAAGGGAATAAAAAAATAATAAAAATTTTACAATTCTTGTTTGTACGCTTCCAAATTTGAGATTATACTGTTCATCTATGCCAAATGTTTTGGCATATAGAATATCTCATGTGAGATGTTTTTAGTTTTTGGCATTTGGCACACCTGATGCTAGTACTCTAAAAGGAAGCAAAACTAGGCAAAATGATACAATAATAATTGGACTTGAGAAAAGCCAAAACCACCTCCCCTTAAAAAAAATAACAAAAACAAAAAGCATGCATTCCATCTAGTGCTCCATATTTCGAGCTATTGAAATCATTAACTTTTTTTTTTTAATTACAAATTTCAAGTCATTGAACTTTGTTGTAAACACCAAAAAGTGACAATTGAGTTATATGACTCTCTACAATTATATTATTGATTTAATTGGTAATGATTACCGCACAACTACTATTGCACACTACGCATATTGCCACATTATTTGAAATAGTGTTTTAGTTAAAATTATGTTTCACCATTTTACAATTTTAATTGAAATCTTCATGATTTCAAAGAACATGCGTTGAGACTTGAGAGTGCAATAACGAATTTGTGACAAAAATTTCTCTAACAATTATATGACTTGTTTTAATAATTTAATGAGTGAGATTTGCTTACTTTAATGGACTGTATAGATTCCTTATTTCCTTACATGCAGAGATATATGTAAAGATGGAAATTAATTGAATAATTGATATACGATTATTATGGAATTAATTGAATTTTAATCCAAATAGGAACAAGAACAACTCCCCTTCTTTCTGCAAAAATTGAGATATTAATATTATTGGTAATGGTATTGGTAGGTAAGCAGTAAAAAAAGAAGAGAAAATTTCGTGTCTCAAAAAAAAAGAAGAAAAGAAAGTAAACGTGAACGAGGGTATTATCGTCCAACAAAATAGTTAATCAGTAAGGAGGGATAGCGGTGGGAATTGTAAGAAAGATTTTGAAATTGAAGGGTATTTACAAACTACAAAAACATATTACATTACATTTTGAATACAATCTCTACTGTCTGTGTCTGTGTCTACTCTTCAAAAAAAGGAAACCTAAATAAGACAGCCCAAAACAGAGAGCACTGTATCACAAATCCCACAAATACAATTCTCGAAACCAAATTGGTTGGTTTTTGATTCATAAAAGTAAAACCATTTCTTCTCATTCTGTTTCTACATATAATCAAGAAGATAAAGATGAACGACAAGAAAGATCCATATAGGTACTCTCTTTTATTCTTCTTAGTCTCTTACTACTACATTTTTTTTTGCTCTTTCTGATTCATGAATGTCATGCTATTCTAAATAGAATTGTGATTTGTGAGATACCCATTTGCTATCTTGACTTCTTACTTCTTCTGCTTTAGTTAATTCATGTTTCTTGTTTGGAAAAGAGGAAAATTTTGAATTTCTGCATTTTTAGTGATAGAGAATATGCCCTTTTCGTTTTCTACATTTTTTTTTTTTTTTTTTTTTTAAATTTTGGATTTGGATACGCAGAATTGTAGTTTCATAATAGTAACTTTTTTTTTTTTTGTTTTGGTTTCAAGATCTGTTTCTGAGGTAGTCAATTGCTCTTTTCTTTCTCTTCTCAAAGAATTATATGGATAAAAAAGTTATAGAATCCCAACTCAAAATATAGTGAGCCCATATCTTATAGAAGCCATTTAAAGATTTCATCTTTCAGACATTTTCACAACTTTCTTGAAATTCTTTTTAGGTCTACAATGGGTAGGAATCTTAGCCCAAAACTACAGCGTGAGTTGGAAAATCTTCAAAAAGATGCTGATAGTCGTAAATCAGCAATGAAGGCACTAAAGTGTTATGTGAAAGACCTGGATTCCAAGTCAATTCCACTTTTTCTTGCACAAGTTTCTGAGACCAAGGGCACTGGTTCTTTGTCTGGGGAGTGTACAATTTCACTCTATGAAGTTCTTGCTCGCGTTCATGGTGTCAAAATTGTTCCTTTGATAGACAGCATCATGACATGCATAATCTCGACCTTGGCTTCAAGTGCAGGGTCTTTTCCTCTTCAACAGGCTTGTTCAAAGGTGGTTCCCGCAATTGCGCGATATGGGATTGACCCAACTACCCCAGAAGACAAAAAGAGGCATATAATTCATTCTCTATGTAAGCCTCTTTCAGATTCTCTATTGGGTTCTCAAGAGTGCCTCACTTCTGGGGCTGCCCTTTGCTTAAAGGCTCTTGTGGACTCGGATAATTGGAGGTTTGCTTCGGATGAGATGGTTAATAAGGTGTGTCAAAATGTTGCTGCTGCTTTGGAAGAGAAGTCTACTCAGACCAATTCTCATATGGGTTTGGTGATGGCTTTAGCAAAGCGTAATGGTTTAATTGTTGAAGCATATGCAAGATTGTTAATACGGTCTGGATTGCAGATATTGAATTCTGGGGTTTCGGAGGGAAATTCTCAGAAACGGTTGTTGGCCATTCAAATGGTGAATTTCTTGATGAAGAATTTGGATTCCAGGAGCATATTCTCTGAGCTTGAGTTGATAATTGAGGAGATGGAGAATTGCAAGGATGATAAGATGGCTTATGTTAGAGGTGCTGCTTATGAAGCTTTGCAAACTGCAAGGAAAATAACTCCCACAAAAGGGTCAAATTTTGAGAGTACTCCTGGCTCAATCACTGGGTCAAATTTTAGTAGGAGAGAGCATAGTAGGAGGAATTTATGGAATGCTGGTGATAGATCTCCATCTCCATCACCTGAATCACAGACTATTGATTCCTTTCTTGGATATGAGTCATGGGTTGAGTCGCCCATTTCAATGAGGCAGGTTTCTCAAAATTCAGATTATGATCGTAGGAGTGTGAACCGGAAGCTTTGGAGCTATGAGAATGGAGGGGTTGATGTGTCTCTCAAGGATGGTTTGTTTTCAGAGGTTCAGGGAAGTTTCATGTCTAATACACACTCTGGGAATGATGAATATGATTGTAATCGAGGAGATTACACAGAGGAATTTGCAGGGTTCTGCAACCGAAATCCTAGAAATGGAATGTCGAGAAGCACTACAACTAGTCCCCTGGTATGTTGCTCATGCATATTATCATGATTTATTGTTTGATTTTGTTTCAATTTTGAATAAGAAATTGTAGTTTATGGTTTTTTGGCTGAGTGAAATTGAAGTTATAGGAGCTGTCATGCTTGGTTTTTTAAGTATAATTCATAAGTTAAACTGAAAGTGATGGGAGAAAGAAGATAAATAGTTTCTTGCCAAATTTTAAATAATAACTCACAAATTGTGGTGACAAAGATTTTAGTATGGATGGAAAACTTTCAAATTTCTGGTTCTATCATGTGCAACTTATTCAAGACATCCTATCTGCTTTCCTAAGGAGAAGAAGGAAAGAAAAAAAATTAACTCCACCACAATTTTTTTTTTTTTTTTTGAAACTTTGTTTTTTATATGAACTTGAGTTCCAACTGATCGAGCCTGCCAATGTTTGTAAATTTGTGATTCTGTCCTCTATTCTGCTCCTAGTTGTAACTCTCATTTCACCAAAGCTGTGATTCTAGTAGTTTAATTCTATTTTCTGTGTAGTACTGATCTTGACAAGTAGTAGCCACTTCCTCTCTTTTTTGTGCTTCAGAGGTCACGCACTCAGATTAATGTTGACAACATCAGGATCTGTAAGACTCCAAGGAAGCTCATTTGCTCTCTTCAGGATCCAAATAATGGGAACTCAGACTTTTCTGAGAAACAAGCCAGAAGGTTCAAAAGTCTATCCTCAAACAACATTGAGTGGACCCCAACAAGCAAATATGACCAGAATGGTTTTTCGCATGTTGTGAACTATAATGATAAAGAAAATGGAGGTTTATATGCCACTGGTGAGCAGTTCCAAGGCAGCCGTGAATCAGTTTCATCAACTGATGATGTTCTTACTGATACTGATTTGCAAGCGTCCCGTGAGGTGGTTCTTGAATTTAAAACTCGAACTCACAAGCCTGGCATTCAGAAGGCTCATCAAAAGACTGCTATGAAATTCATTTGTGGCCTCTTTTTTGTTTTACTTGCAGTATTTACTACACTACTTTGGATCAAGGATCAGGATGAAGGCTACTATCTCGTACCAACTTAATGTGCTCATAAATCATAATGATGTATATTGTTGATTTGATAATGTAGTAAATCAGGGTTATGCAAAATCTGTAACAGTATTAAGACTCATCACAATCTTCGTATTGGATGTTCAATGTGCTTTATAGAAGTAAAAGTTTTGAGTTCTTGAGAAAGATTGTTTGTTCCTTTGCTTGATTGCTTTAAAATTTTGCTTTAACATCTTTTTAAATGTTTGGTGGAATTTAATTGCTTGCCTGAAATGTTTGCTGCAATCTAATCAGTAAGTTCTTGTGATCAAAACTAATATTGATTTGTCTAGTGTTTTTTCAGAACGTCTTCTTTGCCAAAAAGGGCATTTGAAATTATTTCTAAAGAAAGTAGAAGACAACTAAACCATTCTTTTGCTTGGTTGATGGCTACCAGAATCTTTTTATTTCCACTCCCAAATAGTAACCTACAAAATATTCTTAATTTTCTTTTTCAAGATCTTGATTTTTTTTCCAGTCAACCAAATAGTACACACAATTGGAGCATCTTACATCAACTTGATTTGCAGCGACTTGTACAGATGCACTCTTGATATTGCCTGCAAATAAGATAAAAGCAATGGCATGCTGTTATATAATTAGAGATTTGGGTTATGTAAATGCTGCAGACCTCTCCATTCTTCTTCAGGACCTAGGATGATAGGTTTGAGCAAGGCTGACTGACCGACACATACGTAAGAATATGTGCTGTAGTATTCATGTCTTGAGCCAGGACTGAACATGTATAGTTCATCAAATCCTTCCCTCCCTACTCCCACTGAGTTTCTTTTACCCTGTTCCATAATAGAGGTCAGATCATCAGAAAGGAAACAAGAGAAAATGGTCAATATCTTTAGGATTGAATCCTCTCATGAGTTCAGGTAAGTGGCACTTGAGAAGCATTTTTATTTATGTTTGATTAATGTACTTAATTTTACAAAAATGGATAAATGGAGCCTTATTTTAATTCAGTCCCATGACTTAGTAAATACATGACACAAATGGGTGGTACATATGCTTTAAAATTAATGGACACAAAATCTCCTAGTTGGTTAACTAAATGTGGAAAAACAATGCTGGCGTTAGGGCTCTCAGGATGACTTGAATTTAGGCCTGTGGCATGAGTACATAGTTCACCAACTATGGTGGTGTCCTTATCAATAGTGTACAAAATATAAATTATGTGCAAGCACAGAGCAGGGAAATTGAGATACTCCTAATAAGATTTGTTAGCATTTGATCCACCTTCTAGAAAAGACTCAGTTACAGAAACATAGCTCTCCAGAGAACAAAGTTGTGTGTGACTTGGTTCTAGAGGTGTAAGACACATGAATTGCTCTGTTAAATACAATTGTTCGTGGTGTAAGTACCATTTTTGCAGCAAATTAAATGGAGATGTTAGAATTTGGTTATTATAAGAAAATTACCCTGTCAATTATTGTGAAATACCGAGGTGCACTGGTGTATATCCGACTCATTTGTTCTTTTAAATGCTTGTAGTTGTCATCTTCTTCACCCTCCATTTCTTCTTCACTTTCTCTTGGGCTGCTTTCTGCATCATCAGCAGTGTTTTGATTTCTTGCACCCCAACCAGACGAAAGGCCTTTCAGTGTCATTTGACCCAAACCCCCCCCCCCCTCTGGTTATAAGATAAAAGAGTCTTTTATTGACATATCAGTGTCCTAAAACCCAGGAGTAATGCGATGTCTGTTTGACGTAAAAAATGAGCTTTGTTGTCTGATTAGTCATCAATTACTACAAAATTCAATACAAAAAAGGAGGTGAATTTCTAGCTTTAAGAGTATTTGGATCTTTCAAGAAAAAGCAGAAGTTCATATCTTCTTCTAAAACATGATCTCTCTCTCTCTGGATTGGTAAGTTTCATATGCACCTATTGGGTTTTGAACCCATAACCTCACCTTTCACTCTGTTCTTATTGGGGGAGGAAGTGCCATTTGTGTTAGGACTCATTGGATCTCATGTTTCTAGTTCACTGCCACTTTCATCTTCCACATGCTTTCCTTAATGTATTTGTGGGTATTATCCTTTAATTTTATCAAACTCTGTGAAAGAAGTGGGTCCAATTTATTATTGTTTTTCCATTTGTGAAATATTGAGAACAATTTTTGGTCACAAATCTGATTGTCCCAGAATTGCCTAATTTATGGCCGATATTGATCCCGGTTAACGTTTTTTTTTTTTTTTCAATGGAGGCCGATAAAACAGGCTTGGAGGCCACCTCACTAAAATTATCCTTAATTTGATGTAATTTTATTCCAGGGAGCTGTGAAGGTGATGGCGAAAGATCTTGTTAGAACGCGACATCAGATTGAAAAATTCTATAAGCTTAAATCGCAACTACAGGGTGTATCCCTCAGAATTCAGGTATTTCATTTTATGCTTTCTGTGATATGCTTGTATTGTTTCATATTGATGGCATGTATTTCCTCTATTTGTCTATACTTCTTTGTCTACTTTATCTGAGAGCCTGTTGTTTTCTTATTCTTTTGTAAACATGGTAGCAGAAGATAATTGTGTTTTTTTACTTTCTATAGGGGGTAACTATTAGCCTTATGGTATATAACTATTTGAGGTTTTCCAGTTATCACTAGTGAGGACAGCTAACTACCTAATTTAAAAATAATTAAAAAAAGAAGAAGAAGAAGTGATATATGTCCTGTATGGGTGTTTAAGTTATACTTGCCTATCAAAAAAAGAAAAAAGAAAATCTAAGAAAAATGCTGGTTGGCTATGAAACCAACATTTTCTTGCTGGGGATGTATCATATTAAAATATCTATATCTATAGTAATGTGTATCTCAGTCTTACTTTGAGCCTGATGGTTTGGGTCTTGTTTGATCTCATGAGTTGACAGAATGTTGTGTTTATCCCATTGTAATTCTAAACTTTGGATTTACTTCTAGACATTGAAATCAACACAAGCGATGGGGGAGGCAATGAAAGGTGTGACAAAGGCAATGGGCCAGATGAATAGACAGATGAACTTACCATCATTGCAGAAAATTATGCAAGAATTTGAGAGGCAGAATGAGAGAATGGAATTAACAACAGAAGTGATGGGAGATGCTATTGATGATGCTTTGGAAGGGGATGAGGAAGAGGAAGAAACAGAAGAACTAGTCAGTCAAGTTCTCGATGAGATTGGGATTGACGTTAATCAAGAGGTAATTCTATCAGTTTTCCCCTTCTTTGTCCTCGTGATTGACTTTGCAAACAAGGCTGTTATCCTTGTATGTATAAATCAAACTATTGGATCATAATTACAATGTCTTAACCTGTCTTAATTTGATGCACAGCTTGTTAATGCACCATCATCTGCTGTTGCTGCACCGCCAACCAAGACTAAGGTTCCACAAGTGGAAACAGCTAGTACTGATGACACTGGAATAGATAGCGAGTTACAGGCAAGGTTAGATAATTTAAGAAAAATGTAACTGAAGTATTTTGTATAATATAAACTTCAGATCTGCTGTATAAAATGAAAGTGCATTTGGCTGTATGATATTTATGAAAATTGTGCCAGAATATATCAACTCATGGTTTGAATCACAGTGGAGTTTTGAATAAAATCATACTTGGTAAATTTTATACACCAGGAAATGAATGAATAATGATATGAGAAGAATTGGCCAAATATGCGTGATTCTGTTGGTGTTCAAACCTCTGCAGAATGTTGAAATTATATCTAAATTTGCATGATACTTGGGATAGTGGATAACTATTACTTTCCGATTTTGCTCATAAAAAAGATACAGTGAGGAATAAAAAATTTATATGTTGACAATTGGTAGTGACTTTAGGGTTTAAAACCTTGAATTTTCAAGACTAGCTAGCAGAGTAGGTTTTTATATGTGGAGTAACTATTTTTCAACTGCAAGTACTGCTATGCTCTTGAAGTCATATAGAATGTCTTCCCTTGTATATTAGGGGATTTGGCTAGGGTTCAGTGTTCCAATACAGTGGACCTGTCTAAGATGATACACTTTGCCCCGGTGCTTTTTCATAGGCACATTGGGAATGTAAATAATTGTAACCATATGCATATAAAGTGAAAGCAATGGAATGCCAAGCCTCTGGCTTTATTTGTAAAGTCTCTATTCCTTGGTAGTCGAAGCCCAGAGATCTATGAACTAACCCATGTTTAGCTAGCCAACCAAACAAATGACAAGATTGTGACACGTGTCTAATTTTGACCACATGTCATGATCCTTACGGATCCATTGCATTGGAGGCACTGGACTTAAGCTTTGCCCGTGTATTAAGCTCCGTCTCCCTTGCTTGAAAATAAACTTAGATTGATCCAAAAGTGAGATTACATTAAAAGAGCATCCACAGCCACATCTTCTAACTTTCTTAACAGAAGACTAAGTTGCTCCATTGAGGCGTTGCATCCTTTTTGAGAGTTTGCACACTGTTGCATCCTTTTTTGAGAGTTTGTGACTGCTTCAACCATGATAGCCGTATTGAACTCTACTATCTATTCCATTCCCTCTAGATTGTCAAGCATTACTGCCCATCTTAGAGCCATTGCTTCAGCCAATTCAATATCGCATGATTTAATGATATTTGTCCAACTTTATCTTTCTGCCCTATGGATGGTTACGTACCATAACTGCCAGGCAGCCGTGCTTTCTTCTTATTGCTGCTGCTTTAAACATTAATCTTGATAAAGCTCTCCGATGGGGAGGACCAGCACTCTATGGTGGGAAACTTCCATTCGATCAGATAACTCTAGTTGTTCATGCCACTAGGTGACACCGTTCCCCTCTGAGATCCTCCTCCAATTTCCTTGTTTAGGTTCATGCATACAAGATGATCTTGCATAAGCCATATATTTATTTTCTTTTTTTAGTTCCTTAGCTGCGGAATAGGCCTAGTCTAAGCCAATTAAGAAAATATGTTTTAGCCCAATTATGACACGGATACAGACTTCTAATAAAAAGTGTTTTAAGTTTAGAAACTTGTAAAGGTTTGGATTAGCTTTCTGTTTATTTGTTGTTAGTGGATAAAACATAAAAGTACGCTTAGCTTAACCTAAAATAATTGAAATCTTAAAAAGTTGTACATAAAAAAAAAATGCTAAATAAACTAAAAAAAAAAGTTAAATCAAATGCACTATTAGAATGCTAATTGGAACTAAGATCTTTGCACAAAAAATTATGAGTGATATGTACATAGTGGACCTCCACGGTTGGTTCAGCTAACTTAATCCAGGCATAAATGATACAAAACATCTTATATCCCATTAGTGCAATTTGCTTCCTAGATATTCTTACATTCTTATCTTCCTAATAGCCCCACAGACACCAACCCCCCACCATACACTCAAGGCTACCAAATTTCCCATCCCAATCAACAAACACGGTGAAGGGAATTTATAAGAAAAAATAAATTAAAATCAAAATCAAACGGAGGTGTTTAAATCCAGCAAACCTCGAGAACTGGCTTGCTGTGTATACACGACATGTCGTTGACACCTTGAACCCACGGGTGCCCTACAAAGAGGACAGTCGGAGTGGGAGTAGAGCCACATATCTATGCACAAAGCATGAAAGGAGTGCTTGCACCGTGGCAGTTTCCTCACTTCTTCGCCTTCCTCAAAAACCGACAAGCAAACTGCACATTCATAGTCAACAACATCACCACCACCACCACCACCTTGTTGATCTTGTGCCAATCCACTTTCTTTCTTGTACTTGAAACTAGACAACAACAAGAAGTTCCTGTTCAAGTTGTTTTCATAGCCCTCATGATTACTTGTTGAGATTTCTAAGAAAGAGTTTGGTCTCTGTTGTCTCTGGCTATTGCGCTGTGTGCACCACTTGATGATGATAAGGTTGTATAGTGCTAACACAAGAGCTGCGGTCCCAATAACCACAAGACCATAATATAACATGGGCATGTTCGATTTTGGTTGCAGTAGTGGTGGTGGGGGACTTGGCTGTGTAAAGGGGTTTCGAACATGAAGATCTCCCATTTTTGGGTTTGTGAGAAGAAAAGAAAAGAAAAAAAAAAAAAAAAAAAACAATTGGTAAGGCTTTTTAGCGACCCTATAGGCTATAGTTTTAAGGTTATTAAGTAGGCATGACTATCTCATAAAAAAAAATAAAAAAAAAAGTAGGCATGACTATTCGTCTCGCAAGCAATTATGTCCTAGTCTAATTAATAAATTAAGTAGTTAATCTAAAATAGCGGTGGTTATGTAATCGTGGAAATAAAGCATTCGATTTTGTGAATCTTTGGGCCAAAGAATGAAGACAAAGCAATGTCCAAATCAGCAGACTGAGAGAACAAGGATGGTAATGAGAGGGACCGACTTGTAGTTGAAGATAAGATGCTATAAGCTCTCTCTAGCTACAGGTTGATTATTGATAATAGGAAAGGTGGCTGGCTGGATATATATACTGATTATTTATATGACACTTATTCAAACTAGTTTGTCCATTTTAGAAAAACAATTTTGTTTTTATTCTCAATTCTTTGAAGTACTAGAATTCTATCCTCTACGGTACGGTCAAGGAATTAAAGAAATTTACAAGCTGCTTAAGCTGAAACGGGATTGGTAATTGTCTAATAATTGAGTCTTCGATTCTCATTGGTGCTCCTCTCTCTCTTCTTCATTAATTTATTTTTCTTCTTCGTCTTTACAACTCAAATTGTCGATTTAATAAATAGTTTTGGTAACGGAAGCCCCAGCTTCATTACAAGGACATTATTATTGAAGTTTTATTGAAGAGCCACATTTTGATCCATAGACCTTCAGTGAATTTGGTCATCTGTAAGATTGCAGACCATCAGTAAAATGGGTCGTCAGTAACACTGACGACAATTACACACATTAATGATCCGGCCTTAAAACCTTTTCCTAACAAGGTTTGAACGTTACGGACTCCAACAGATAGCCTCAGATAGCTAAGCTGACCGTTGTAAAACTGTTACAAGACTCTAAACAAGGATGTAATGGCATTCAACAGGCTAATCAAAGCCTTCAACGTCTGGCACAATAAATGCCCCGAGCATTTATTCACAGACATGCTATATAAGGGAAACAACAAGAAGTAAGTAGGGGGACACTTACCCAAGATACTCATACTATCTCTCACATTACTTTACTTTTTAGGGATATAAACTGATTTAAGCATTGGAGGCTCCCCCGGGACCCCAGGTGCCCTCTTACATTGTCTCTTTGATACAGGGATTGACGGTTGTCCATACCAGTGACAAGGAACATACTGACAAACAGAAAGACGAACTGACGAGCGGCAGTTTTCTGCTTCATCAGTTTGGCGCCGTCTATGGGGAACGATTGAGTTACAATTCACTTAGGCAAGTCATCGTATCTCTACCAACAAAGTTCCTCGAGACACATGGACACTTTCACTTCATCACCTCCTTAGGACCCGGCCATGGTGGCTGAGTAGATCTGAACTCAAGCATCCAATGTCCAAGGGTTGATGAAGCAAAACGTAGAACTCAAGCAACGAGAATGTCCTGAGAACCAAGGACATTTTAAGAATAGCAACACTTTACTAGTATGACGCAATCGGGACAATGATGAAGTAGCAGCAAAGCCACCTCTGAACGAACTAGGCAGACCACGCCCAATAAAGATTAGGTGGTGGAAGCCGTGAGAAAAGAGCTAGATGAGGTCAAAAGTGCTATGAAAACTGCTGTAAACCTTGATGACATGCTCAAGAAGACAAACTCACCTTTCATTGCCAAGGTACTTAAGTGCCCTTTTCCCCCCAAGTTTAAATTCCTGCAATTGGAGGTCTATAACGGCACGAAAGATCCTCTTGATCACATTGGCGCATTCAAGACAATTCTAGACCTTCAGCAAACACCAGACGAGGTGATATGCAGATCCTTCCCAGCCACCCTCAGGGGGGCTGCAAGAGAGTGGTTCAGCAAGTTACCAGCGGCCTTAATTGATAACTTTGGGCAGTTAAGCGACTCCTTTATTCGTCACTTCATTGGAGGCCAGCGGCACAAAAGGCTCACTTCATACTTGCTCACCATAAAGCAGCAAGAAGGAGAAACCCTAAGGAAGTATGTGAGGCGCTTTAACAAAGTAGTGCTAGAGATTGGCAAGGGCGATGACCAAGTTATAATGATGACCTTCCAGGCAAGGCTGGTTAGTCCAGATCTCATTTTCTCTTTAGGAATAACTACACCAACGTCAATGACAGACCTGCTGTTCAAAACCCAGAATTATGTGAATGAGGAAGATGTCTTGGCCCCCGAGAGCCTAACTGGCAAACGAAAGAAGGATGAGGAGATTGATTTGTAGAACAGAATGAAGGACCGTAAATTCAATACTTTAGACAGCCGAGCTAGTAAGACTAGTCCAGAGATGGTAAAGAAGAGATTGAACTTTACTCCTCTACTGGCGCTTGTTGATAAGATTCTCATGCAGATTAAGGAAGACCCAACCTTGAAGTGGCCAAAGCCCTTAAGCTCGAGGCCAAAGGGAAAAATTTTTTGGAAGTACTGCCAATTCCACGAAGGTAATGGTCATTCCACTGATGAATGTCGTGAACTAAAAGGGCAAATTGAGGAACTCATCCAGAGAGGTAAACTCCAGGAGTTCGTCAAAAAGGATCATCATATCAGACTAAAGACAGATGACGTTACTAGTGACGACCAGAAGGACGAAGAGCAGGATCATCCAAAACCAACGGTTGGGGAATCCAAATGATTACTAAAGGACCATTTACCGGAGATAATCAACTGCGTCCACGTGACTTAGCCAGTGACGAAGTGTCATTGTACAGATGACGTCGTCTTCTCTGAACAAGATGCAAGAAGAATTAGGCGACCACACAGTGATCCTCTTGTCATCATGTTAGCCATCGAGGGATTCAATACAAAAAGGGTATTGGTGGATAATGAAAGCTCCACTGATATCATGTGTATGACGATCTACTAACGGATGAAGCTGGATGGGAAATGGCTCCAGCCATTTGAGTCTCGAGTCTACTCAAAGGACGTCATCTCCTTATCCATCACGGCAGGCAGTTATCCAACGCAAGTAACAAAGCAAGTGGATTTCTTGGTGATCAACTGTCCTCCCATTTATAATTTTATCCTAGGACGACCAACTCTCAATTGTCTAAAAGCAGCAACCTCCACCTATTGCCTCAAAGTGAAATTCTTAACTCCCAGTGGGATTGGAGAAATTAGTGGAGGACAGCCCCTGGCCAGAGACTGTTATAATGCTGTGTTGGCGTCTAAAGAAAACCATCCTTGGATGATAGAAGAAGAATCAGAGACGATCGTCAAAGAATCTAGGCATGCGGAGGAGATCTTCAATGTGGAATTGGTTGAGGGTGATTCATCAAAGGTCAGAGAGATCAATGGAGAGCTCCAATCTCCTTTAAAAGAAGAAATTATAAACTTCTTAAAAGGAAATTTAGGCGTCTTTGCCAGAAGCTGTGAAGACATGCACGATATTGACGGACGAGTAAATAAATACCGCTTGGATGACGAAATATTCGCTTTAGAGCAAAACAAAGCAGTAATGGAAGAAGTAGACAAGCTCTTCATAGTAGGTTTCATCCGCGAAATCCACTATCTAGAAGGGCTTGCAAAACATCATCATGGTAAAAAAAAAAATCCGATGGAAAATGAAGGGCGTGTATGGGTTTCAAAAACCTGAACAGTGCATGTCCCAAGGATTAATCAGCTCATCGATTTCACAGCAGGATATGAACTACTGATGTTTATGAATGCATTTTCAGGTTACAATCAGATACTCATGAGTAAGGAAGACCAAGAGGAGACCCCATTAATAACCAGCCAAGGTTTGCATTGTTATAAAGTGGGGAGGTATCAAATGAAGCTAAACCCAGCCAAATGTGTATTTGGAGTCTTTGGGAAAGTTCCTCAGTTTCATGGTCTCTCAAGGAGGGATTGAAGCAAACCCAGAGAAGGTGAAGACTATACTGGACATGACTTCACCAAGGAAAAGTAAAGGAGGTGAAAAGATTGATGGGACGAATCGTGGCTTTGAACAAGTTCGTCTCTAAAGCTACAGATAAGTGCTTGCTCTTCTTTAAAATCCTTAAGTAGGATGGACGAGTACAAAGCAACCTTTCAAAACCTTAAGAGGTACTTAGCAAAGCCTCCCCTCTTGAGCCCGTCAATACAATGAGAAGATTTGTTCTTGTACCTGGCTATATCCCAGACGGCAATCAGTTTCGACTTTGATTCGTGAAAAGAACAAGATCCAACGGTTGGTCTATTACCCAAGTCAAGCTTTTTAAGGGGCTGAGAGGAAGTGCCTAAGGATGGAGAGATTGGCACTTGCTTTACTCATTGCTTCGAGGAAGCTTTGTCCATACTTTCAAGCTCAGGCCATCATCGTAATGACGGACCAACCCATTAAAAAGTCTATAAGCAGGCCCAATGCAGCAGGACACATGTTTCGATGGGCAATTGAGCTCGATCAATTTTTCATTGCTGAATTCATGCTTCCAGAACCAGATCTTAAGACAGAATACTAGATAGCATATGCAAATGGCTCGTTTGTTATAGGAGCTTATGTAGTTATCGTCCCACCAGAGAAGGACATCCTCAAATATAGAGTGCAGTTACAATTTCCAGTCACCAACAATGAAGCAAAGTATTAGGCCGTCCTTACCAGCTTGAGGATAGCCAAAGCTTTGGGGGCAAAGGACTTAAAACTGAAAAAACGACTCCAAGCTCGTCATTGGATAGGCGACCAGTGGGTTCGAAAAGATTCCAAGGGAAAGCAACGCCGAAGCTGACAAAGCAAGATAAAAAGGGTTCATCCAGTGGTATCACAGACCAGCCAGGAGAACACTTGAAAATACAGACAACCTCAAGCATGAAAGGGCTGCAGACCTTTCCAATTTAAAAAGATTATTGTTTGTGGAGATAATGGTTCAGAGAGTTTGGAATCCCAAGAGTGATCGTCTCAGTTAATGGTCATCAGTTTGACAACCATAGGTTCAGAGAGTTTTTAGGCATCAAAAACCATTTTGCGTCACCTAGGAACCCCCAAGCAAACGGCCAGCCAGAAGTCACAAAATCGAACTTTGTTAAAGATCATCAAAGCTCGACTTGAGGGGGCAAAGGGGATATGATTATGGTTATGACAAGGTAGGGGCTATGATTATGATTATGACAAAGCTCTCAACACTAAACTAAACCTGGACTACCTACCTGAAGTCAAAGACTACCTACTTGAAGTTAGAGACGAGGCAGTTCAAAGAAATTTTATCTCGAGGCCAGCAAAAGATGTCGAAGTATCAGATAATTTTATCTCGAGACCAGCAAAAGATGTCGAAGTATCAGATAAGCAGAAATTTTATTAATGCAATTCTTTTGAGTATTTAGTCAAAGATTATATCCCCTTATTAAGGTGAATGAAATCAAAGAACTTCCAAGCTATTCAAATACTTGATTGTTCAAGAGTAATATAAGCTCCAAAGCGAGCACAAGCTCAAGTAGTCAATCTACATCAAATCGTCGATACAGGTTCTACTGACGAGCACAAGCTCAAGTAGTCAATCTACATCAAATCGTTGATACAGATTCTGCAGACGAGTATAAGCTCAGGTAGTCAATCTACATCGGACCAATAATACAGATTCTACTGAAAAGCATAAGCTCAGGCAATCAATCTACATCAAAACAGATTCCACTGACGAGTATCAACTCAAGTTGGCAATCTAGGATACAAACTCTACTGCCAAGAACAGCTCTGAGGTACAAACTCTACTATGAAAGAGCAAATCTTTAGTAGTCAGTTTAAATCCACGCAGTGATACGAACTTTACTGTCAAATCTTTAGTAGTCAGTTTACGACATCTAAAAACTGCAAACTTCGCTGACGAGCATAAGTTCACACAGCCAACTCGTAATATCTTTTCAAAGCTTCTACAGCATGTTTCCACCATAATTGATGGTACAAACTCAATTGGTAAGCTAAATTTTATGAACAAGCTTGAACTATGTCTTTTATTGACGAGCTTAACGCTCAAATATGCATCATTCCAACTCTATTGACAAGCTTAACGCTTAAATATGCATCATTCCAACTCTATTGACGAGTTTAAATATGGTTAGCTTATACTATCTCTATAAAGCTCTGATAGCTTTGCAGCATAACAATGTTACAAACTCTATTGATCACATGACAAACCTCTAAGCTGTAAAATTCCTAAGGGAATGACACCAAGGTTCAAACAACAAGCTCTAAAGCAGAAATCATGATAGCAAACAAAGCATGAAATGTAAAGGCCTCAAACAAAGAGGCAACCATTGCTTTTAAACAAAATAAGCTTTAGGGCAGTTAGTGTTGTCAAGCAAAATAAGCTTCAAAACATGAAGGCAATCACTGTTTAGAAACAAAAGCCTCAAAACAAGAGGCACCCATTGTTCATGACTTTGAAATAATGGAAAAAAAAAAAAAAAAAAAAACTAAGCGTGCTCTGAAAGATGATCTGCAGGTGCAATGACGGTCTGTTCATTAACACCATCGCCAGTAGCCTCACCTCCTTCAATAACAGCAATCTCTGCCCCAACAATAGTAGTTTCAATTCCAACCTCGATTTCAATATCAGAAAGAATAAAAGCAACTTCTTCAACAGCTTGTCTCTCCTCCTCCTGGGCTTCACCAGCAATCATTTCTGTGTCCATGACTTCAAAATCCAAAGCTGAGAGGTCAATGGCTTCACCCTGGTGCTTCAATATCCACCTTAGGAGAAGTTCAAAGCCCTTGAAGTACTGGGTAAACAGAAGGTCGAAGAAATGATTGGACTCTTGGAATTAAGCAATCACCCCGTCTTTGGCCTCAGCAGTCTGGAGGAAGGCAGCTTGGAGTTCATCATCCTTTTGAGCGATGAGCTTCTTCTCAACCTTTAAAGCCTTTTTGAGCTCATTCGCCTTCTCCTTGGATTTCACGGCCTAGTCCATAGCTTCCACTAAGTTCTTCCTCAGACGTGAGCTTTCAACTTCAGCAGACTTGGCCTTAGATTGAGCAACGACTACTTCTTCCTCAATACTCAGATAGTCGGTCATCAGTCAAAGGGACTCACCAAGGACCTAGAAGACAGAGACATGGCCGAATTTCACTTCTCCGAGGAATGAAAACCAAGAAAGTGCCAAAGGAAAATAACATACCTACACCAACTTGTGGATATGACTGCTAACAAGCTTATGAGAAGGCACAGCAGAAAGGCCCCTTAGCTCCTTGTCGGTGATGATGTTGTGGGCTCAGCCAACGGTGATAGCTGGGTCCTCCTAAACACTCTTCCCAGCCTTGTCTTTCCTTTTAGAACGAGTGGCGGGAGGAGTGATGGCTGATGAAGGAAGCGCAGCCACCACCTTCGGAGAAGGGGTTGAGGAAACAGAAGCCTGGAACAAGGCCAAAGGGGTAGGCCCTTAAAACTTTCATTCGCCAAATTTTTGCCTCTTTACATCAGAGGCCAGCGAAGACAGAGGCTCATTCTTCATGCTCCTCAAACGAGCGTACTTATCCTTGCTTTGCCTAGTCGCCATCTCTGCAAAAGATAGAAACTTGTCTGTATAAAGAGATTTTCTCGTCATAAGAAGTTCGTAATCATCGGTATAAGGAAAATTTCTCTTCAAAAGCAATTTTCTCCAGCACCAATTCGAAAGGTTCAGGTCCAAGACAACACTCGTATAACCGACGAGCACCTACAAGACCCTTAAAATCCTCAGATGAAAGAGTAAGAACAAACTCCAGAGTAGCTTCAACGCGTCCTTGGAATCGCTCCTCCAACTCAGGTCGTTCAACAGCTGCAAAGCGAATAAGAAAGAAGGTTAGGAAGGTTAGGAAATCAGAAACGAGCAAAATGAAAAGGAAACAGAGACGAAAAGAGAAAAAGAGCGCACCAAGAGTGGGTATTTCCCATCTTCGCAATAACCTCGGGACCTCACCCCAAAGGTTGTTACTCAATGTCTCAAAATCACCAGACACAAAAAAGTAACGTGATTTCCAATCACGAAAAGAAGTAGGAAATTCATGGACTACCTTAGCATGCTTATCCCAAGGAGAGAGTTCAAAGTACCCATAGTGGGTAGAAGGTTTCAATTTGTATAAAAACAAGAATTCATTCAGGGTGATCATCTTTCCGTCATGAACTATGAACCAGATGGCCATACAACTGATGACCGTCCTCCAGGCATTAGGAACAAGCTGCCCGGGAGCGATATTAAGATTGGATAGAAGGTGGTGTATGAAAGGGTGAACATGAAACCTTAATCCACAGGAGAAGGCAGCCTCATAGAAGTTCACCTCCCTGTGAGCAAAAGTACAAGCTTTCTCACCAGTGTGAGGCAACCTAGAGACGACCTCACCAGGAATTTGGAATCTCCCCCTAATAGATTCCAAATCCTTGCCGTCAAAGAAACATTCCTCAGAAAGAGCATTGAATGGAGTCACAGACGAGGATGAAGAAGCTCGCAAAGAAGAGCGAGTACGCGAAGAAGGAGTCGAAGACTTGAGAAGTTTAGAAGGAACTGAAGGTTTCAAAGAAGAGGATGGCTTCGTAGGAGTAATTTCAAAAACGGAATCACTGCTAGAAAAGGAACTAGGCTCAGACTCACCAACCCTAGCCTCAATTTCTCTATCACCCATCTCTACGTGATTTGAAATCAAGGAATGACGAATCAAGGGGTAAAAATCAAGAAGCATTGGTCTAAAAGCAGCACAATCACGAGGAAGAAATGACCCAACTTGAGGACGTTTTCCACCAGACTTCTCAAGAAAAACTCCTAATCTAGCAAAGAAGAAAGAAACAGAAGGACACTCACGTCGAACCAAAGACAAATCAACCATAAATGAAGTCTAAGAAGGAGAATCTTACGGAGATTTTGAGAAGCAAGGAGTTTTGATACTTCAGACCTCAAATATGGAATGGCGTAGAGAGAGGAAGGAAGAAGGTGAAGAGTTTTTCTTTTCTCTAAAAAGGAAAGCTTGGTTTATGGCGCCAAAAGCCCAAAACACATAAAAAACCCTCACATGCACAACCAAGGCATGAACAACACATGGCCAGTACTTGACAAAAAATCGCGTCTCCATTAATGTGATGGGACAGAAATTTCGGGAAAAGGAAAAGCAATCAAAAAACGCCAAAGTTATTCCTCTACTCATCTTAAAGAAGGAACGACTAAGGTATAAGGGGGCAACTAAAGAGCCACATTTTGATCCACAGACCTTCAGTGAATTTGGTCATCTGTAAGATTGCAGACCATCAGTAAAATGGGTCGTCAGTAACACTGACGACAGTTACACGCATTAATGATCCGGCCTTAAAACCTTTTCCTAACAAGGTCTAAACGTTTTATTAAACGAAAAAAAATTGGGCATTGACACCCTAATAAGTATACATAACTGAGGCCTAGAAACATAGCCGTTTGGTATGAAAACAGTACAAAGAAAAGAGAAAACACGTTACTAGCTAAAGGGCATTGCGCCGACGCCACACATTTCTGCAATCTACCCTGAGCCCACCGCCCACATGTTACTGGCTAGAGGGCATTCCCAGAGTGCATGCCCAACCGTTTCATTAGTCTGTCCACAGATAGAGCACAGCGGGTCTATTGGAACTTTTCTTCGATAAAGGTTAGTTCAGGTAGGGAGTATGTCTGTGCATGCTCTCCAAACGAAGTTCCGGACTTTGGGTGGTACGTTCAACTTCCAAATCCTGCTCCAAAACCTCTTTTCATCCCTTACGCTTGAGTGTTCAACCCCTGTCTCGCGGTGCATACGGAGTGCCACCTGGTAGGCTGTTTTTTTTTTAATTTTTTTTATACAAGATAGAATTTCTACTTTAGCCTAATCTAAGTGTATATGTGTGTGAAGCTCCCTCCTAGAGACTTGAACCCCAGCCCTTGCCCCCCACACCCCACAAGCATTTATACTTGTGGAGTGACCACCACACCAAGGGTGCGCGGTGATCCTGGTAGGCTATTTTGACCGTGAAGTGTTGTGCTTTATTTTCTTTCCAGCAAAGCTTATCTCGGGCATGTGTATTGCTGAGCTGGGTGCGCAGTATGGCAGTTTGAGTGGGTTGCATGAAGGTGGCTTGTATCAAAGAGCAGTTCCATTGCATGGTCTGGTGATCGATGAGGTCCCCCACTTTCATTTTGGTATTTGCACCTGGCTTAAACAAAGGAGGGTGGGACAGCCAATTTGTGCCACTAACTTCAACACTCTACCCATTTCCTATCTTCCATATAGACCCTTCCCGAATTAAGTCCCTTGCAACAAGTAGGCTACGCCATACAAATGAGGGATTGTGGCCTAACTCTGCCTCTATGAAAGAACACCTAGGGAAATATCTAGCTTTGTACACCCAAAAGAAAAGGGAGTGTGTTCCAGTAACAAGTTGCCAAGCTTGCTTTGCTAACACAGCAAGGTTAAATGCATGAATATCTCTAAACCCCATACCTCCCTTCTTTTTAGGTGTGCACAATTTTTTCCAATTAATCCAATAAATCTTTTTTTCACTCCTAGTTTGTCCCCACCAATATTTAGCCAAGACTGAGTTAATACCATCACACACCCTTCTAGGAAATTTGAAGATGCTCATGGAGTATGTGGGGATTGCTTGGGCCATTGACTTGATCAAAGTCTTCCTACTCGCCTTCGATATAGTTTTTTCCTTCCACCCCATCACCTTTTTTGTTATCCTCTCTTGGATCTCCTTAAAAGTGCCAACCTTTGATTTACCCCCAACCATGGGCAATTCGAGATACTTTTCACAGTTATTCATGACTTGTGCCCCCATCAAGTTTCGGATCTCTTCTTTTTCCCTACGGCTTGTATTTTGGCTGAAAAAGAGTGTGGTTTTCGACCTATTTATGGCCTGCCCCGTGGCCTCCTCATATTGTGTAAGGATATCAAGTAATTGGAAGCATTCCCCAATCTTTGCTTCACAAAATAGTAGGCTGTCGTCTGCAAAGAGACGGTGAGAAATACGTACCCCACCCCAGCAAGAATAAATGCCCTTCAGTCGATTTGTATCTGCTGCTTTCCGGATCAAAGAGGACAGCCCCTCAGCACAAAGCAGGAAGAGATATGGAGATAAGGGTCACCTTGTTTAATGCCTCGGGTTGGTGTGATGAAACCCTTTGGTTCCCCATTGATGAGTATGGAATATGAGGCTGTTTGTACCATTTCCATAGCCAAGTTTACCCATTGTTTAGGCAGCCCAATCTTCATCATGATCCGCCGTAGGAATTCCCACTCCACTCTACCATATGCCTTGCTTATGTCTAGCTTGACTGCCATATGGCCCGTCTTCCCTTTCCTCCTATTCCTCATCCGATGAAGCATCTCAAATGCCACAGTAGTATTATTTGTAATGAGTCTATCAGGGATAAAAGCACTTTGGGCGTCAGAAATAACATTGGGTAAAATGAATTTTATCTGGTTAGCTAGAACTTTGGATATAATCCGTGATACAACATTACTCAAGCTAATGGGACGGAACTCCGTGATAGACTGTGGGTCATTCTTTTTGGGAATGAGGACAATATGTGTGAAATTCATTTTCTTCTGGTTGTTATTGTTTCACGAGGTTTCTTCTTGAACTCAATGACGTATTATATTTTTGTTTCTACGATATATGTGAGCGGAGCTTCATCCATTAGCTTTGTTGTTTTTACAAATCGCTTACAGGGCTTTGTCATTTTTCCCTCTAGAACTTTGCCATTCTGTTGTATAAAGCTTTGTCAATAAGCCTGATAAAGTGATAAGAGCTTTGTCTACAAATCACGTACCAGAGGTCGTCCAAAACGTAAGAGATAGCTTCCTACGGTGCATCCTTAATAATTTCTACCAGTTTAAAACGTGATTCTCCAATTCCAATATGTTCAAACTTGCACAACCAAACTGCAAAAACGTAAAGGAAATAGTTAAGTACTTATCATTAAGCAAATCTAGGCAAATAAAAATTTCCAAATTAAACTATCATTAAACCAACTTATATGAAGGCTTTCAATTTTGAAACCAAGATGAGTTAAGGTAAGCCTGCTAATCAAGCGAAACCAAATGACATTTTGAAGCCAATCTTTTAAATAATCACTACAAACATTCATAATTTGAGAACTTCTAATTACGAGATAAAGGTTCAATGCTTACTCCATTCTCAATGTTTACACAGTTACGCTATCAAATAAGGATTGCACTAATAATTTCTTTGCCTCATCCATGTTAGTCTTTCAACCATTATTATTTTTCTACCTCAGCTTCTACAAATAGTTTGCCAATTGGCTGGTAGGATGAGATTTGAGCGGCACAACTTGTTTATTTGATTCATTTTTTTGTCAGCATTAGTTTTGCTTATAGCTTATGGGCCTATGGCGTTCTACAAACTATGCTGTTAGTAACTTAGTATATAATCTGCTTTGGAGCAACACAAGCTGTTCAGTGCAAAACTCTAGATAAATTTTCAGTTGATTTATAAATTTCTATAAGGTTTTGCTGCTATTCTTGGTCTAAAACTATGCTTCCTTTAAATATAGCTTTGAATTACCTGTCTGTTCTGTTTCAAAATATTTTTATATTCAATTGTTTGAAGGTGGTTTGGAAAGACCGTGAATAAGTTTTGACAAGGGTGTTTTTAGGAAGAAATAAACTCGTTACATACAAAGAAGTTGATGACTCCATTGAGCCAGTCAGCTTCATACGCGTGTGAAGTAGTACGAAATTGACAACGCCATAAGCTGACGACATCACCCCAATACCCGACGGTATCTGCATGAGACGATGAGAATCCCCAGTCCGACGAAAAGAGAGAGGCTGACGGGAGTAAAAGAAGCCAACGGGAATAAAGAGCATGACGAGTCCAGCACAGCCTTGCTTGACCCCCACGGATATCTATACAAGGAAATATCTTGCACCCATGATTAACCCTAATCAAGGGAATCCCTATAAGGAAAGGATCCCACCAATTACGTGTATTTATAAGGATCTTCCCCACAAGGAAAGACCCTCTCTGCCAAGAAACGAAGGTAAGCTTTACGCTATTATAAAACCCCAAAACCCTCACAAACCAAGGTACGCATAATTTACCCCAGCTCTGACACTTTAGAGTTGTGAAAGTTCTCTAACATAACCTTCGGAGAGTATTTGGCCGGTACCACACCGGTATTCTCTGCAAGGTCTTTGTCTCTGTTACGCAGGTTCTGTCTAAAGCACGTGAGGACCGTGCGGCTCACTGACGATTTTTGGCATCGTCAAGTTCTAAGCATTTCTGTCTGTAAAATGATCTAAAAGGGGTTTCAAGTGTGACATAGGACAAGGGGGGACTATGCAAAATTAGATTTAGCAAATTTGAGTTAGGTCTGGACAACTTGGGTTTTGAGGATTTAGGGTTAAGTTTTGGTTTGGAAAGGCTAGAAAATAATAAAGACTATAGGGTTTCCAAAGGAAAAGGGAAATCAGTTTGGCAAAGGATTGACTTTCCAACCTTACAATCTGTCGAGAAAGCGTTCTACCTCTATGAAAGGATGTTTATAATTGCGTTAATATTTGTTATAACAATTAATTGCACACAACCTTGAAATTCGTGTTTTGAAAACATAATTTCAGTTATAATTTTGAATTGGTGATTTCACAATTTAACTGAAATTGTGTCTTCAAAAACATGAGTTCAACTAACATGGCGTACACACTCCAAATACACACTAGTATGTAATAATTAGAGCTCTTGTAATTGGTTTTCCAATATGCTTATTTTTGCCATCTAGTGCTCTCTAGTGGGGTTCTTATTATTTTTATTTTTATTTTTATTTTTATTTTTTCTTGAGAAACAAACACACACATGGGCGAGAGGGGATGAGGCATCTATGGAACCCACCTGCTATAAGAGAGATGACATATACACTCGAAACAAGATATAATTTTATTAAACTTGACTTTCTTCCTTGCAGATTATAGTATGTACAAATCAAGCTCAATTACTAGCGTTTAATAGGGCAAACCAGCTGATTTGTCCATGCACAACAGCACCTACAGTTCAGAGCAAATAAACAATTTAAACACCTTCATTCCATCTAAATTATACTGGTCATTTTGTTGTGTGTTTACACAGGGCTTTGTCATTTTGACCTCTAGAACTTTGTCTCTGCTGTATAAAGCTTTGTCAATAAGCCTGATAAGAGCTCTGTATACGAATCGCATACCCCCAGAGGTCCAAAACGTAAGAGATAGCTTCCTATGGTGCATCCTTGTCAATCAAAAATTTTAAAAAGGTGAGTCCGTACTTATTAATTTCTACCAGTTTAAAGGGTGATTCTCCAAGTGTTCTTGGCAGCATACAAGGGGCTACCTTACCACCTTCCAAGTGAAGAATTATAAAAAAAAAACATGTCATTTTATCAATTCCATATCCAAATACTTATTGTATTTGCTACTATGATTCTTCATAATTTTGCTAGACTAAATGATAGGGATGATAAAGGGTTTCAATAGTGCTATTCAAAATTCAATTCATGTGATACAACATGATAGTAAGCATGAAGCAGTTATGAGGAGAACACACACATATATATAAAAGATCAATGTACTTTTTTTTTTTATTGAATTGCTAATAAGCTCGAAACAAAATAATTATGAAGATTTTGAGGAACAGACTCAATCCAGACTTGTAAAGGAAAGGAAAACCTTGTTTTTCTGGTTAAAACATGTACTTGTTAGATGTTTAAAACTTCTAAACCCATTATCTTAGAAGCCCAACTTTGTGTTTGGATTAAGCCCAAGCCCATGACTTACTAAGTCAACTAGCACGTGAAAACCTAGCAGAAATAAATCCCCTAATATCTTATATTTCCTTGCCTAAAACCTTTGATTTTGGCAGCAACGGTATCAAGGGATGAAATCCCTTAAACCCCTCTTTTGTTTGTAAAATCTCCTTAACTCTATCATTCTTTTCTTTCCTTATTCACTCTTGGAAAAATCACATCCTTCAACGTTCATAAACTACCGGTTGCAATTGGGGATTTTTCTATGGAAAGCAAATTCAAATGGAGCCAGCTAATTGCCTAAAGTGTGGGTAATTTCTTATTGACTGTAAATTGGGTCCGGTCATGGCATAAAAGCTATGTTTTTTGCCACCTAATGTACCCAATAATTAAATGCCACGTCATTGTCTTACCAAAAAAACAGTGCAACTTACTACACAGTGCACACATAATAACAACTAAATTATAACCTATATCAAAATTAAAAATTAAAACCTGTTCCTTAGAACAAGTAACACCGATTCAGCAACCAACCCCAGAATGTTGCCACCAACGCTAGAGATGCTATCGTCACCACTGCCCGATTTACTCCCCACGCACAATAACATCAAAAAAAACATATTTGAAGCACGATCTGAATTGATGTCCTATAAAAAAAAAATTTAAAGAAACAAAAATCTGGACGTTGATCAAGGCAAATGGGTTTGGGAAGCAAAAATTGGTTGAGAATATCAATTCTGAAACTTAGAAAAAGAAACCCAAGTACACATAATCTTCAATATGACTTGGAACCCATAACCACCATCAAGACCAAATTCATTTTTTCTTAAAAATTCATTTTTTTAATGGACTAAAATTTATGCTAAAAAAATTCATTTTGCTAATGTGAAACACAATAAACGATAAACCCAGCAACATAATTTCATTGAATTTTTAATAAAAAATGGTTTTTTTTTTTTTTTAATTTTACTTTCCAAGCCACAATCAAAGCCAACAACATAAGTACTTTCTAACCCACAAGAGTTTGCTCTTGAACTTCCTTTCTTGCTTCCAGTCCAAACTCTTCGATGTCCCTCTTTTCCTTAAGAAGCTTAGCTCTCTTAGGCGGCGTGTGCGGCGCCATCTAATTTGTTGTTGATGTGGAGGGCGGGAAAATAGATCAGACGGTGGTGATGGTAGCGTCTCCGGCAGTGTGTGACGGCATCTGTGGCCGTGTGGCGGGGTGGCTGGATTGGTGCAACCTTTTCTAAGGAGGAGATTCTGATTTTTATTTCTGAAATATGTTATATATAAGTTGTTATTGTGTGAGGTAAGTTGTATGGGTTGTTTAGTAAAATGCTGATATGGCATACAACTATTGGATGGTGTAAACTAAAGCTTTTCTGCTACATCTTGACCGAATTTAAACTCTTTCTTATTATATGTAAGTCAGCTCTTCTATATAAGACTTGTTCCAAAAAGATCAATAGATAACAAAATCTAATTCTTTCCCTCTCTCATATACTTGAAAATTCTGATTGGGCATCCTATGACAAGTTTGAAGCTTTGTTTGTGAGTGCACACTAATAGGGTTGTCGTTGTATCGTGGAGAGCGACTGCCCGAGCCATTTGCACCAAATATCTTAACAATGGGGGCGAAATCGCTTCTTAAGAACAGCGGATTCAATTCCGTACCTCGGCTATCAATAAGTTTCTGTTCTCTACATTCTTATTTCATAGCATTGATATCATTGTATTTGATTTGCACTTTTGTTAATTAATTTGAGGAATTTTCAGAATATATTTCCAATAGTGCTAATGCATTACCTTGCTTATAAGTATGAGAAAAAGAAAAACTTTGTAAAGAGTTAGTAGAAGACAGCACGTCTTTCACAATATGACTAAAAGAGGATTGTAACATAACACCAAAATCTAAGAGTGTTAATGGACATTTATGAATCACCCTCAAAGCTAGAACAATGTAACCCAATCTCCTGACAAATTGCACAACCCGTCTAGCAACAAGAGTCCAAAATCACAACAAAAGGTGGAATAAGGATCTTCTCTAACAGAGCGGCCATAAATTCTCCTTGCGAGTTTCGCACCAATACTCCAATACAAATCCTAAAAAATGGCACCATCAAAATTTGTTTTAAACACACTAGCTGCAGGGGCCTTCCACACAGGTTTTGGGATTCTCAACACCTTAGGTGGCGGTATCTCACCAGATCTTGTAAGCATCACATGGCCGTATGATCACCGTACACTATTAAATTAGATCTTAATTAACTATCTAAAACAGTAAGCACCTTGGAGGAACTAAAATAGAAAGGGAAAAAAAAGGACTTGGAATCTTCCACTGGAATTAGGGAAAATATTAGAATTATCTAATGCCATGTAAAGGAAAAAAAAAAAAAAAAAAAAAAAAGACCTGGAATCTTCCACTAGAATTAGGGAAAATATTAGAATTATCTAATGCCATGTAAAATCTCACGTGTTGGGCATTACTTATTAAAAGAGAGTTTAAGTCCATGCATGAGGGAAAAATATTAAAATTATTTGGTTAAATAATTAAATTTATCATTTTTCAATAACTTAATCTTTTGAGAGAGTTAATAATTTAACACGAACGTCATTAGATCTGCAACCAAAAGTAGACATGGCAAAACAGGTCAAGATTCGCCAACTCGACTTAAACCCAAAGAAAAATACTTGACTTGTACTAAATTTTTTTACCCAAAGTAAAAAACGGGTTGATCCATGACCTGGCCTGCTTTTTTGCAAGTCAACCAAACTTGTTATTTTTTTTAAATAAAAAAATTGGTAAAAAATAATAAAATTAAGACATTATTGGTTTAATTATTTATTGTGAGCTTTATAGTGTACAACTTAAATTCAATTGACAAATATAATGCACATTATTATTATTTGCTTTAAAAAAACTATCAACATTTTACATTTTTTTTAGTAATGTCATTCAAATATTGTATATATTTAACGTCATTTAAATGACAATGGCCTCAAGAAAACAATTGAGACATTTATCTAACTACATGCAAATGAATTGAAAGATGAATGGTTGAGGCATTCTCTTGCTTAAATAATGTGATAAGTAAAGTTTTTTAGATATTACATAATAAAGTATATGCCAAGATAATTTGGTTGCAATAGAATTAAAAACATATATTTGAAATTATAGACTTGTATGAGAAACATTCATAAGTGTGAAAAGAGTGAGCCAAAGTATATCGATGAAATTTGGCTTAAATTATGGATGCTTAGGCCTATTTTTAACAATTCATGGCCAAAATAAACTATTTTTCAAAATAAAAAATGATATTTCCTAAAATATGTGTTGTTTAATAACATAATATTCTTAAAAAAAGACCATATATAAATAAGTAAACAATCAAATTTTGATGTATATTCTTAAATTGAAATAGAGTACCAATTACAGTTGATGTTAGATTATAAAATTAGTTTTCAAAATTAAAAATTTCTTATATATTTATATTTTTTGTCAAATTAGCTATTTCAATAGGGCATTTGTAATTATGTATTATGTTTTGGAATGTTGATATTGTGTATAAATGAAACTTGCTTGTTCGTTTTAAGAGATTAAAATCAATAAGGACATGCGGTAAAACCCTACTTTTACCCATCCAATAATATCATGCCACATCATATATTTTTAAATAAAAAATTAGGTGTTATCTCATACAGTCACATTCTCACTGTTATCTAATTAAAAAAACAAAAATCCCAATCTAACCTTCTTCCTCCACAAGTTGTTGGAGTTGCTGCCAGACCGAAAAGCCTTCATCGGCGATGTCGGAGTCTAGAAAATACGCCAGAACCACCGTGGACATAATGGTCTAGGCTAGATCTTCTAGATTTGGTATTTTATTGATTTTTAAAGAAAAAATCAATGTCAATCAACCCAAGCTTAGGAAGAGCAAAACTTAAACGTCATTCTATTTTCTTTTCATGGAGAAAGAATTTTTCTCCTATTGTTTGTTGTAATCCTTTTGTTTTGAGGAAAGGATGTAAGATTAATACCAAAGCTTCAAGATTCAGCATCTCTATGGCAGCTCCGACCATCTATTTCAGACTTCGACTTAGTTGACGACACTTTTCTGTTCAGAGGCATTTCCGGCAGCATGTAGGAGAAAGAAGTTTGGTTGGGGTTTTAACTTTCAGACGGTCGTGTCGGTTTTTTTTTTTTTATATTTTTATTTTAAATATTTGGGTGAACAACTTTTTAGTGGGAGTGTGATTGGGTGTATCAGTGCTTGTTCGTGCTTATTCTTTTATTTGAAAAAATTTGATGTGCCAGTATTTTATTAGAGGTTGTAAACTAGGCTTTTACACCAAGTCCTTATCAAATTCAGACTCCTGTTTTAATTAGATGTTCAAATGGTAGATTATACTCCTTTGTGAAATTTTGTTTTGGTTAGCAATGTTGATAAATGTATAATTTTATAGTTATTGAACAAGTATTAATTTGTTGAGCTGAGCTCATTCTTAATATGAGTGGTAAATTCAAAATAATGCATTTTACACTAAGTAATTTGTTAAATGATTTACCAAATGAAAAATAAATTTTAAAAAAAAAAAAATGCATATGAAAGTTACAGGTCAATTTGACTCGATCTGCAACTCAAATGATCCGATCGGTTTCTAGCTCATTTAAGATGACCAATTTTTAACTCAAACCCGATTGACTTGACTGGAACCTACTCCGTCGGTTTTGTAACGTCTAACCACAAGGATGAGTTAGGATTTCATATTAGAGATAACAATCGATAATATTATTAGTATATCATAAGAAAAGAAAACCCATAAGGGAAAATAAAAGTTTAATCTGCAATACGACGAGCATGTGATGTGATTGCCTATATAAATATGGAAAACGTTTTTGTTTTTTGATATTGAAAAGGAGTTATCACGTGGTACAATGAACACTGCTTTTGTTCACCAAAAAAAATAAAACACTGCTTTTTAGAATTCAAAGGAGTTTTTCAAGTCTTATCCTCGAAGCATAATAAGACGACGTAAATGGTCCTAGCTTGTTGTCCCGCAAGAATCAAACTTGATGCTCGTAAAATATCAAAAGAGCAGAAAATGACCCCCTCCCCTTTATTATTATTATTTTATGGGATCCCTTTTTATTATTATTATTATTTTCTATCAAACTAATGTTAAAACAAAAAATATTTTAGGAAATTTTGGATACAAATTAAATTATATAATTTTAAACGTATAAAATTGAACTCTTAGGTTTTAAAATAATAATAAATTAAATTCTATGGTTTCAAAAGTAATAAATTAGAATAATATAGGAAATTGTAATTAGCATATCATCATTTTGACATAATTCTAATATTGACATTACTTTTATTAGTACTGGTCACAACATATTACCTCAATAATTATAACATATTTCTAATGGCAGCTCTAGTCTCCACGTTTAAGTCAGGGTGGTCAAATGATCACCTTGACTTGCAAAAAAAATTGTGTATATATATATATGTGTGTGTGTGTGTGGAAAAAAAAAGAAATTATATACTAAACTCTAATAAAAATGTCAAACATCTTGACTTGAGAATCACAATAATTTAGGTTTAACAAAAAATAAAAAATAAAAGTAATATTACACCCACAACATTTTCACAGTAGTTTTACAAACAAATCTAATGTGGTAAATTGTTATTGATTCTAATTTTGACTTAATACTGACCTCATTTTTTACTCACCAATAATAGCTTAACATATAAAATTTGTTATGAAAATGTTGTGGACATAGCATTACTTCAAAAATAATTCTGACCTTCCAAACATAATCCTTAACCCCTTAAAAAAAAGAGAGGCTTAAATAACAATAATAAAAATTAGCCCGAATTGCAACAAAAATAATTCAAACAACAATAAGTGAACAAATTATTCAACAAAAAGCCTATTTAAAAAAAAAAAAAAATGAAAATCTCTAATCATTTAAATTTGTAACTCGTTCAACCCATTACATATAAATAAACTCTAATTTTATTTTTCCTTTAAAAATATTGCAAAGATAAATATTATGGTTGTGATTTCTTCTTAGAAATGTCTATAGTTATGCTCTCTTTGGCTTTGCAGTCTCAACAATTTTGCTCTCCTTAGCGACTCGGCTTGCAATTGTAATATATATCATCACTATCTCTCTCTTTCTCTCTCTCTCTCTTCATTTTTCTCTTTTGTATTATCATTTTAGACTCTTTCTCACTTTATTACTCTCATTTCAGTATTCTTAATTATCACTTTATTTCTTATCAAAATTTTTCTTACTCTTTATTCGTAGAAAGAAATTATAATACTTTATATATTTGTATGATTTTTTTTTGGTGGCATTGATATATTTAAGTTATTTCTTTATTAATTTTTGTATAATTTAAGTTTCTTAGTAACCACTAGAGCCAGCACGGCTTATTTCGTGTCTCTAAATTTTATTATTTTCATAATTTGTATTTGTTGGTGCAAACACAATAATAATGGAAATAACACTAAGAGAAACTGAATAATACGCTGAATATTATTAATTTGAAGAGAAAAATTACACAACACTATTTATACTGAGGCGCATCACTCGCTCTCTTTAAGGAGATTCAAGCCCTTGGTTGGCTAAACTTTATAACCGGTGCAGACCGTCTCTGACTTGTCTCCCCCAAGATACAACAGCCCAACAAGTGTCGTATGGCTAGAACAACATTTGCACAAAGTGTTCAAGCCCAAAGCTCTACTAGAAAGAACACCCTTCTTTGTCAAGAACCTCTCTATTTTGTGTGTGTATATTGTATATTGCAGTAACTTGGATTGTGTCTAAATGAGTCTATTTATAGGCTCAATGGGCCTCACGAAATTACTACCCAAATTAATCTAATTAATTAGGTTCATTATTCTGATGTAATGGGTGTTACAAGATACCTCCACTCTTCACCTCTCCCTTGCGCATGTTTCTAGCTCAATATCTGAGACAATTCATGTTAGCCCATTAATCATCACAATTAAAAAGAATAAAATAGTCTATCTCCTTTTCAATGTGAGATTAAACATTTTCATTAACTCCTCATTTTCCATATTCACTCCCACATCTTTACATTTATGTTATAACATTTATTCATTTTAATTATTTAATATTAAAATGCTCCAACAATCCCCCACTCATTTTAATATTAAATTTTTTAGTTAAAGAGAGATTACCAGGCAAAGACGGGTCACTATGCATCATGAAGGTGTGCTTTGCATTGAACCTTCACTTAGTAAAACAACGATCTCAACTCCAGAGTCGTAGTGGTCTTCAACTTGAACTAGGACTGTTTTAGGGAAATTAAGCGTCACTGCTTACACATAACAACCCAGGTGTTGACATGAGCTTTTATAGCTAGCACATTACGGTCGTGTGCTGATCCCAGTTTCATGAGTGTATTTGAGATTAAGTCCAAATCTCATAGGGAGCGGCCCCACCCCCACACTCACATAGGTGAAATTTTGTCAAGGGTGCTCCTATAATTCTGACACCCCACTCATACGAGCTACAAATTTCATTAAGAGTTTTTTACTCAACCTCTCCACATTACAGGATAAATGCACTTACATCATAGGGATGAACAATTAAAAAATTATTTACAAAATAAATAATTAAAAAATAAATAAATTGTGCATTTCTTATGACCATCGTATGATTCGTTTTTCCCATTGAACCCAATTCTCAGGATCTCTGGTCCTTGGGTTGGGTATCCTCATACATGGCTCATAATTCTATGGACTTTAGTCCCATCCCCCTCGATGTATTCCAGACTCTATCTTTTGCCAAGGGCTTGGTAAATGAATCTGCAAGATTATCATTAGATTTAATATAATCCACAGTTATGATGCCACTACTCAAATAAGATCGCACAATACTGTGCTTTCTTCTTATAGGTCTGGATTTACCGTTGTAGTAACGGTTTTTAACTCTACCAATTGTGGCAGTGCTATCACAATAAATTAATATAGGTGGAATTGGCTTTTCCCAAAGTGGAATTTTATATAACAAATCTCTAAGTCAATTTGCCTCTTCACTAGCTAAAACTAATGCTATTAATTCAGCTTCCATTGTTGAATTAGCAATTATTGTTTGCTTTTTAGATTTCCAACAAATAGCACCACTACCTAAGGTAAAAATATAACCAGTGGTAGAGAGAGAATCACTTGACAAAGTATTCCAATCGGCATCACTAAAAGCTTCAATCACTACAGGGTATTTTTTATAAAATAAGCCATAGTTTTTGGTACCAATTAAATATCTCATGACTCGCTCAATAGCTAGCCAATGATCTTTACTAGGCTTGCTAGTAAATCTGCTAAGCACTCCTACTGCATATGCAATGTCAGGTCTAGTACAATCAGTAACATAACGCAAACTACCAATGATACTAGCATAATCCTTTTGATTAAAAATCTCATCATCATTATTCACAGGAAATAAATGAACACTAGAATCAAAAGGAGTAGCTACACTTTTGTGATCATGAAAATTATATTTTCTCAATATTTTCTCAACATAATGTGATTGATCAAGAAATATTCCATCACATGTTTTTGTAATTTTCATGCCTAAAATAAAATTAGTCTCACCAAGATCTTTCATATCAAAATGGTTTTTAAGCATATTTTTTGTCTCATTTATAACATGCATATTTGAGCCAAAAATCAACATATCATCCACATAGAGGCTAATAATAACATGTAAATTATTCCATGATTTAGAATAAATACATTTACACATTCATTTGATTTATAACCATTCTCAATCATGCAGGAATCAAACTTTTCATGCCACTGCTTAGGTGCTTGTTTTAAGCCATATAGGGATTTAGTTAGCTTACATACCTTGCTTTCTTGTCCAGGCTCTACAAAGCTTTCGGGTTGATCCATATAAATCTCTTCCTCTAGGTCCCCATTTAGAAAAGCAATTTTTACATCCATTTGATGAATTTTCAAATCAAAAATTGCAGCAATAGCAATTAACAATCTAATAGATGTAATTCTTGTTACCGGAGAAAATGTATCAAAGAAATCAAGATCAGCTTTTTGTTTAAAACCTTTTGCAACAAGTCTAGCTTTAAACTTATCTATTGATCCATCCGGTTTCAACTTTTTTCTAAGGACCCATTTACAACCTATGGTCTTACAACCCGGTGGAAGATCTACTAATTTCCAAGTTCTATTAGAAATTAGAGATTCCATCTCATCATTTACAGCCTTTTTCCAAAATATAGCATCAGGTGATGTTAAAGCCTCTTTTAAATTTTGGGGATTTTCCTCAATGTTAAAAACATAATAATTAGGACCAAAATCCTTTTCAACTCTAGCTCTTTTACTCCTTCTAGGTTCCATTTCAAAATTTTCTTGATTTTGTAAATGTGAAGTAGAAGAACTAGGTTGTGACAAAATATTTTCTTCACCCCCACTATTTTTCAATTTAAAAGGAAATTTTTCTTCATGAAAAATTTCATCACCAGATTCAAAAATTATTTTGTTTTCAAGATCAAAAAATCTATAGGCTGCACTATTAATTGCATAACCAAGAAAAGCACAGGTAGTAGCTCTTATATCTAATTTAGGCATTTTAGGGTCAGTAAGCCTTACATAAGCAAGTCAACCCCATACTCTCAAATATCCCAAATTTGGCTTATGTCTTTTCCACATCTCAAAAGGTGTGGTGTGTGACTTTTTATGTGGCACCTTATTCAAAACATGACATGCAGTTAAAATAGCTTCACCCCAAAAATGTAAAAGTGCACCAGATTCAATTAACATGGCATTTGTTAACTCAATTAAAGTTCTATTTTTTCTTTCAGCCACACCATTAGAAGCAGGTGAATATGGTGTAGTAGTTTCATGGATAATTCCCAAAGACTGAACAAATGAGTTGAATGCACTTGATTCATACCCACGGCCTCTATCACTTCTTATTCTTTTATTTTTCTACCGAATTGATTTTCAACTTCTTTTAAAAAATCTTGAAATATTTCAAAAGCATTACTTTTATTTTTCAACAAATAAATAGTTGTATATTTTGAGAAATCATCAATAAAAGTGATAATATATCTATTTTCTTAACGAGTTAAAATTCCCTCAAATTCACATAAATCAGAGTGAATTAACTCAAGAAATTCGGTATTTCTTACAACACTTTTACGAGGCTTTTTTGTAATCTTAGCTTGACTACAAGTTTCACATTTTTCAAAATCTTTTGACAGTCTTGAAATTAATCCTAAACTACTCATGATTCCCACATATCTACTATTTATATGACACAAACGAGCATGCCAAAAATTAATAGAAGAAAGCATATAAATTGAACTGGTAGATACTTTATTATTCTCAACATTCAATTTAAACATTCCATCACAAGCATAACCCTTGCCCACAAATAATCCCTTTTTAGTGATTACATAATTATCAGATTCCATAGTTTGCTTGAAGCCAGCCTTGTTAAGCAAAAAACTTGACATCAAATTCTTCCTTATGGACAGAGTGTAAAGTACATCATTCAATGTTAGCACACGTCCAGAAGTGAATTTCAATTCAACCTCACCACTCCTAAGAACCTTGGTTTTGCTAGAGTCACCAAGCATAATAGTTTTTTCTTCTTCAAAAGGAGTGTACAACTTGAACCAATTTTTATCATAGCAGACGTGCCTATTAGCACCAGAATCTACCCACCACGCTTCAACATATTGCACCTTATTGATGTCTGTAATCATAGCCACTAAAGACTCTTCGATTACGTTAGCCTACGGGACAGATTTACGTTTCCGAAATTTGCAAAATCGAGCAATATGTCCACTCTTGCCACAGACAAAACAGGATCTATTAAATTGATCTTGTGAAGGGGGTCCTTGGTTCTTATTGTAATTTTTATTCGGGTTTCCCCTTCCTTGAGGTCTATTATTATTTTTAAAGGCTCTCTTTTTAGGCTTCAATTGACCATTTCTAGGAAAATAATTTTTGGGCATATTATTATTAGCTGAAATAAGGTTTACCTTTGTGGTGGAATTATCATTGCTCTCTTGTGTCATGAGTGCATCTTGTCCTCTAGCCTCCTCCTCCACACGGATGCGTGTGATCAAAGTCTCCAAGGATGTCTTCTTTTGTTTGTGCTGCAAAGTCTTTTGGAACTCCCTCCAAGATTGTGGTAGTTTATCAATATGCCAGCTACCACCAAATTGTCTCCAATCTTTATGCATTCGGATCTCAATTCTGCCACAATCATTTGGAAGTCTTGTGCTTGATCCACCACCGATTTTCCATCCACCATTTGGTAACGGAAAAATCTAATAGCAACATACTTCTTTGCACCCGCCTCCTTGGTATTATACTTGCTTTGTAAAGCTTTCCAAATTTTCTTAGCAGAATTATAAGTTGTATCATAATAATTATAGAAATGATCGGCAAGACAATTCAAAAGATAAGAGCGACAATTATATTCATCTTTTGTATACTTATCTATTTTTTCTTGATGGAGACTGTATTCTTCCTCACTCATCTTATCGATTGGAACTTTTGATGGATTCTTGTCAGTAAGGATGTAGGAGACTTTGAGAAGACTCAAGTAGAAGAGGATCTTTCCTTTCCACCTCTTGAAGTGGGTTCCCTTGAAGCGAAAAGGCTTGTTGAGATCTCCAACAGGCTCATTTGGTTTCTCTTGTGTAGGCTCCATGTTTTTTAATCTCCTTAAAATTGTTAGTGCAAACACAATAATAATGGAAATAACATTAAGAGAAACTGAATAATACGCTGAATATTATTAATTTGAAGAGAAAAATTACACAATACTATTTGAACTGAGGCGCGGCACTCGCTCTCTTTAAGGAGATTCAAGCCCTTGGTTGGCTAAACTCTATAATCGGTGCAGACCTTCTCTGACTTGTCTCCCCCAGGATATAATAGCCCAACAAGTGTCGTATGGCTAGAACAACCTCTGAACAAAATGTTCAAGCCTAAAGCTCCACCAGAAAGAACACTCTTCTTTGCCAAGAACCTCTCTATTTTTTATGTGTATATTGTATATTGCAGTAATTTGGATTGTGTCTGAATGAGTCTATTTATAGGCTCAATGGGCCTCACGAAATTACTACCCAAATTAATCTGATTAATTAGGGCCTCCACTCTTCGCCTCCCCCTTGCGCACGTATCTAGCCCAATATCTGAGACAATTCATATTAGTCCATTAATTACCACAATTAAAAAGAATAAAATAGTTTCTCTCATTTTCAATGTGGAATTAAACATTTTCACTAACTCCTCATCTTCTATATTCACTCCCACATCTTTACATTTATGTTATAACATTTATTCATTTTAATTATTTAATATTAAAATGCTCCAACATTATTTTATGCATAATCTATTCTTTTTATTTGCAGAATAGATAAGTCGACCTCAAAATTGCACATTGTAGAAGTGGAGAACCAATTCAAAAGGTTACTCAAGAATTAAAAAGTAAATAATTATAGACAGGACAACTCAGCTCTATGATAAGGAGATTCATTCATTTTCTTTTCTTTTTTTTTTTTGAGAAGCAGATTCATTCATTTATATCCCCATGTTTATCCAACTTGATATATATAGCACAAGAGAATACCACTTGCAATTTTCAAAAGCAAGTTCCTTGAAGGATTCATGATATCATCGGTGTTCTAATCATGTATATACATGCATTCTCAATTCATTTTAATAAACGCTTAACACATGGTCTGCAACCTCACAAATGTCAGTCTCCAGCATACCAGCTATTTCAACTACTCTAGCCTGGACCATTCCACTGATTATTTTTATTATCATTTTCAAAGCATATTTATTTGTTTATTGAAAGTTAATAAAATATAGTTATATTATATCTAAAAAGTGAGAATAAAAAAATATAATGTAAAATGGAAAAAAAACGTTAATTCAACTTTTTTTTTTTTTTTTTTTCGAGATAGTTATAATATATTACTACTAATCTTGGATTTCAAAACCCTTTCTTTCTAGACTCCCAAATATTTTATGTATAGGAAATTGTCAATAAAAAAACAAAGTTCTTATATAGCCTTAAACTTTTTTTTTCCTGAGAGAAATATAGCCTTAATCTTTAATGTTCAAAGTTTGGCTATAATAAAATCAAATCTATATATACTTTTATTTTAGTTGTCGCACATACTCTCATTCAATAGTCTCTCTCCAACATCTAACAAGAATGATTATTACATAGAAATAAGAATCAATATTACAATCTATCAAAA
The DNA here is from genome assembly GCA_030021035.2 of Notholithocarpus densiflorus. Lineage (NCBI taxonomy): Eukaryota > Viridiplantae > Streptophyta > Magnoliopsida > Fagales > Fagaceae > Notholithocarpus > Notholithocarpus densiflorus. Next base: position 351,848 of record JARYZH020000009.1, on the reverse strand, counting down.
AAAAAAATCAATATTACCAGAAATACATATAAGTATATAACCCTGAATGTGTATTTCAAAATTTTAAATTTCCTAAAATACTCTTATCTATGAATTTATATTTACACTTTTTGTGGGTTTAGGTTAACATCATTTTAAAATATATATTGAAAATTCTTATAATATTATTGTTGTTTTTAAAAAAATTAATAACCATATAAATGAAATTAGCTATTATAAAGAATTGGCCAATTTTTTGCTAACTTGGCGACTATATGGTTAGTAAAATACTGTGCGTGTACAGTACAGTAAGTATATAGACATATATAATTTGACATCTTTACGTTTCAAAAATAGAAAAAGGAAAAAAGTTAGAGAGTTAAAAAAAAATTGAAAAAGTTGAAGGGTGTGAGAGGGATTGTACGGTGTAATAGTTCTAGCTAATGCACTGGATCTCACTCCTAAATAAAGAGTATGCATTAGGCACAAATCTATTGGTATATATCTGATGGGGATCAATGAAGGTTAACCCATCTTTGGATGTCGTCCATGACCATATCACGTCCAAAGAAAGCAATCTAAGAATGACGGTGAAATAGCACTCGTCCTTTAATAATGAAATGATCCAGTCCGGAATTCCTTCATGGACGATTAGAATATATGGACAAGTATATGTATAGGCATAGACGACTGATTATACTTGATAAATCCTACGAAGAATTCTCCAAAAGTTCTGCATAATCATGACTCGACACATTGCTCTTACTACGTGAAAGGGACTCCTCGAACTTCGCTCCACATATCCCATTTTCTCCATTAACCGCCCATGTCATCCACGATGATAGTGGATCCAAACAAGTAGACCCACTACTAACTCTCTATAAAAGGAACAAATCTCATTCACCTAAGATAAGTTCTAACTATTCACTATTTTCCATTCTTGTGTTCTAGAGAGAAAACTAACTTAACTATCGGAGAATCCTTGACCGGGTCACACCGGTCACCTTTGACAGTTCCTTCTTTCTTTTCAAGACTCACAATCATCACCATAGCCCAAAGTATTCGAGCATACTGATTTTCATGTATCATCAGTAACTACATCCTAAATCTTTTATTTTAGGGGTGTTTTCTAATTAAACCCTATAATTTAAATTTTTATAATTAAGTGTGCGTTTGAATACCGCTTATCTTGTTGAAAACTAAAAATAATAAAAAATATTATTTTGGTTACTATTCATTAATGAAAATACTGTGCATTTACTTTGATGCACTATTCATGTCCCATGAACAGTGCACTAAGCACTGGAATAAAAAAATAATAATAATAATAAAATAAAAAGCCAAAAACGCGTCTACATGAAAACGCAGACGCAATCCAAATGAAACTTTAAATATTAAAATTATGTTGGTAACAAATTAAATCCTACTATAATGTAAGTTAATTATCAATTAAACCTTAGAACTTTAAAATCATATCAATTTAAGCCTTTCAATCAATCCTCAAATGAAATATAAAAAATAATTTAATTTAAAATTAGAGGAATATAACTGAGGGATATATATATATATATATATATATATTTTTTTTTTTTTGGGAGGAAAAATTGAAGGATTATTTGGAAGTACAAGTTAGCCTTTTCTTTTTCTGTCAACGATCAATAAAAGTACACGTTATTTGTTGGTTGTAGTGGTGAGATATTATTTAAATACTCTTACCCGGGAAGACAATAACCACCTACAACTCTAAAAAAATCTTTGATTCCACTTCGCTGTCTCTGACTTCTTGTCTTCGTTTCAGTCAATTATTCTCATTTCAGATTCAGACCCAAAACCAAAAGTTCTTACTATTATTAATCAAACACTTTTGCTGCATTTTAAGTTTTAACAAACAAACACCTAAGAGCCTGAGACATAGCCTAAACCCTAAACCCTCTTATCATCGAGCATTGTGTCTTTATGAGCGCGCACACACACAGAAAAAAAATTAGTCTTTGCTTTGTGCCTTTTTGATTCTCGGAAACCATAAAGAAGTTTATTCTTTTCTTTAAAAAAAAAAAAAAAAAAAACTTTCCTGCTAACCAAACAACCATATTAGCTATTCCTGGTTTTGAACCTCTTGTCCTACTCTCTTTCTTTCTCTGTGTGTGTGTGTGTGTTTTTGCTTGTAAGAGTTTGTTCTCCAAGCAGAGTGAATGAAATTCCAAAAGTAGAGCTCGGAAAAGTGGCAGGGAGAGCTCTCCATGGAAAGAGGAAAAGGCGTGGTGGCAGAGAAGAAAGGAACAAACGAGGTCGTTTTACAGATTCGGGGTAGTGAAGATTCCAATTCAAAAGGCCCTTCAGTCAATGAAACTGGTTCATACTCTTTTTCAATGAATTCCCAACTTGGGTCTTCGCCTAAATCGGTTAAAGATCAAAATCTTGAGCATATAGAGCTTGAGAACCTCAAGAGCAGAGTCCAAATGTCCACATTTTCGAGCTCTCCTTCTCCAGCACCAAGTCCAACTGCCAATAAGCCTCCAAAGATCCCAAATGAGGCCTTAACAAGACGAAAATCACTTGCAAGGTCAGCCTTCTCAAAACCCAAGTCGAGGTTTGTGGAACCCTCTTATGGTGGTGAAGAATATTTGGCTGCAGAGAAAACCAAGTTGGGGAATACAAATACAAGTACCTCTAATAGGAATTCACCTAGTGTGGCTTCCCCAAGTCACAGAGTCAGTGTTGGTAATCCACGTGAGAACTTGAAATCAGCACCGATCACACCAAGAACGCCTTTGATTGGAACAGGAGAGGAGGAAGATGATGAGGAAGTGTACAAGACAGCCAATCTTAAAGTGTATGAAATAAATAGTAAGAAGTTTAAAAAAATGGCCTTGGTTGAGTGGATTGCTTTTGTTTGTATTATGGGGGTTTTGATTGCTAGCTTAATTTTTCATAAGTTGCAAAACGCTGTGATTTGGAGTTTGCATCTGTGGAAATGGAGTGTATTGGTGTTGGTAATCTTCTGTGGTAGATTGGTCACTGGATGGCTCATAAATGTTCTGGTTTTCTTGATTGAACTGAACTTTCTGCTTAAGAAGAAGGTCTTGTACTTTGTGTATGGGTTGAAAAAGAGTGTTCAGATTTTTCTTTGGTTGGGTTTGATTCTTCTAGCATGGGGCCTGTTATTCGATGGGGGAGCAAACAGAACGAAGAGAACTTCTCGGATCCTAAATTATATTACAAGGGCTCTTGCTGGTTGTTTTATTGGGGCAGCTATATGGCTTGTGAAGAATCTTTTGGTGAAGTTACTGGCTTCTTCTTTCCAGTGCACAAGATTCTTTGACCGGATTCAGGAATCAATCTTTCATCAGTATGTTCTTAGAACCCTTTCCGGGCCTCCGTTGATGGAGATGGCGGAAAAAATTGGGAGCACAGCAAGTACGGGTCATTTGAGTTTCACGAATTTGAAAGAAAAAACTGATGCAAAAGAAGAGGTAATTGATGTGGACAAGCTCAAAAAAATGAAGCAAGAGAAAATTTCTGCTTGGACCATGAAAGGGTTGATTAATGTGATAAGGGATTCTGGACTGTCTACCATATCTAACACACTGGACAGTTATGATACTGATGATGGCGAGCAGAAAGATGAGGAAATTACGAGTGAGTGGGAAGCAAAGGCTGCTGCTTATCGGATATTTCATAATGTTGCAAAGCCTGGTAGCAAGTGAGAAAATCACCTTCCTCCGATTTATTTACAAATATAATTTTTTTCTTAATTATCTCCCCACTGTGAATTTTGGACTTTAGGTACATGGAAGAGGAGGACCTCTTGCGCTTCATGAAAAAGGAAGAGGTGGACAATGTGTTTCCGCTGTTTGAAGGAGCAGTAGAAAGTGGAAAGATCAAGAGAAAATCTTTGAAGAACTGGTTGGTAAGTTCTCTAGCAAATTATTTTCCTGTCCCATCCATGACCCCTTCCTATTATCCCTTTTTAAAAAAAAAAAAATTGTACTCAATTGTGGTATCTTCATGTCATGATTTTCCTTCTCATTCAACTTTGTTATGGCTATTTGATGGCCAATAATATTTCTTGGTGCTGTGTACAAATGGTACATATATAATACCCCCCAACACTATTATGTTGTACCACAAGATACACTTAACTATTTAAGTATTTGTGACAAACTTTTCACATACTTTGTGGTTCTAAATCTATAAAGTAGAAACCCTCTTCAACACAACCTTAGCTTAAACACACAGTTAACATAGGCATAGGAGCTTAGAGATATCAGTTTCACGGTTATGAAAATGAAACTTTCATGGTTGAAATTTCCAATCATATTCTTGTAACCTCTTTCTTGTTTGCAGGTGAAAGTTTACCTTGAACGCAAATCACTGGTACATTCCTTAAATGATACCAAAACAGCCGTAGAGGAGCTGAACAAGCTTGTTTCAGTGCTTGTGCTTGTTGTGGACATTATAGTGTGTTTACTTTTGATGGGATTTTTAACAACTCAGATACTAGTTTTCATTACATCTCAACTTCTACTAGTGGCGTTTATGTTTGGTAACACTGCCAAGACTGTGTTTGAAGCCATCATATTTGTATTTGTGATGCATCCATTTGATGTAGGGGACCGTTGTGTTATTGACGGAGTTCAGGTAACTCCCTAATCCTAAGAATACATTAATTTTATTAGATCTTTATCACTTTGCTTGACGTGTTGATACCTCACAGATGACTGTTGAAGAGATGAACATTTTGACGACAGTATTCTTGAGATATGACAATGAGAAAATATTCTATCCAAATTCAGTTCTTTTGACAAAGCCCATCAGCAACTTTTACAGGAGCCCGGAAATGAGTGATTCTGTGGAATTTGCTGTTGATGTTTCTACTTCAATAGAGAGTATTGGAGCTTTAAAAGCAAGAATAAAAACGTATGTGAACTTACCATGGTTCTTAATTATCAGTTGCCAGTATTTGAAAATTAAGTGTCAACATTTATTAGCCTCTTCATGACTATGATTGTTTAATGCACTTATGTTGTGGGGTTTTGAATGTGGAAATGAGTGGCCTCTGTTGACTTCTGTTCTGGAGTTTGCAACTGAGCATATAGCAAGAATTTGATCTCTTTTGGCCTTATGCAAGAAAAGCAACAAACTTACTGTCTGTGCTGGATGCATAGAGGCAAATAATGTTCTGTTAGACCTTGTAGAGTTGGGTATATCTAAAGAAGATTACATCAAAAGAGACAACAGTACTAAAAAATAGTCATATGTACAATTGAACTTTTTTACTTTATGGTGAAACTAATGATGAACACATAGGTTTAACAAACATAGATTTGCTGATCTTGGTAAACATAATGATGAACTAATGTTTTCCAGGTACTGTCACACTGCTAAATTTCTGAGTCATATTCCCATTAATTCCAATATTTGGAATCATAAAATACTTTGTTTAATAGAGATGGTCTTCTCTAAAATCTTTAGGTACTTGGAGAGTAAGCCTCAACACTGGCGTCCTGGCCACAATGTACAGGTTAAGGAGATTGAGGATGTGAACAAGATGAAAATGGGTCTGTATGTTACACACACCATAAACTTTCAGAACGCTGGAGACAGAAACAGCCGGAGATCGGAACTAGTCTTAGAGCTGAAGAAAATTTTCCAAGAGCTTAGTATTAAATATCATCTGCTGCCTCAAGAAGTTCATCTCAGATATGTTGGGTCAGCACCTCCAGCATTTCAACCTTAGCGGTGACGATTTCTCTTCATTGTGCTAAAATACTCCTCTGCTGCAAGTACGTGTAGTTCTCTGATATTACTAACTCAAAAGGTTCAAAATTTCTGATACCAAAAGGATTTTGTAGCAATTGATGGTCAAATGGTTTTTTTCGTTTTCTTTTATTCTTTGGCAAGTAAACTATTTTGTTAAGAAAGAGAAAAATGCTCTAGTTCACAAGAAGTTTTCTAGAACAACCAAAATATTACAATCTAGTGTTTTGGAGATCAAATAAATTGTATAAAGGATGTGAAATGAATTCTGCCTAAGGTAGACATCCAATCATACAGAGATCTGAGGAATAAGACTTAATCAAGACCAAAGTAAATTCAACGACTACAGTAGTCCAACTGTTCCTTTAACTCTTAATGATCCACTTAATGCACAAGGGGTAGACTCCCAAATTTTGTTACACTCATGCTGATTACATTTTAAAGTAAAATCACTTAAATTTTGTTTCATGAGGTTGTCTTAATTAAACTGCCATCACTAACAGTTTTGGATCAATTGACTTGTGACTAATTTTAAATGTTTCATCTCTTTGTTAAGAGCATGTGCAAATGAGGGGGGGTGCCTAGAGTTCCATTGGTTTGTAAAGCAAAGAGCAGGATTTGTAATTCATCTAAAGGAAGAGTGATGAGAAGAATGATGATTCAAGCTGGATCCCAGTTCTTACCTGTAAAATGAATAAAAAGTGCAATGTTCTCTGGCCAGAGAAAAGGAAAATGAGCGGCGCTAGTGTGATTATGATTTGTTGAAAAACATGATTGTTGTGTTTTTCAAAAATAAAAATAAAAATTATTGTACAAGTTTTGGGTGAGTTCATGTTCATCAATTGAATTATTATTAGCCACAAGTTCTAAGGCAGAGTTTATTCTCTCAATAATAATTCATAGTCGCCCCCAACAATTAATTATATTTGTCAGCCGAGTGGAAAGTGTTGTAAATTGAATTGGAGATCTATCGTGACGACATTTGCTGCCCTTAAAACAGCAAGGCTGATTCAATACAATACCAGTGTTTTGTGAGGTCCTACGTTTGTAATGGTTGTGAGGAAGAGTTTATTAGGGCGAAAAGGTAAAATCATTTGTCTTAATAAGGGTAGGTTGCCTCAACACCTAGAGTTTAACATGAGTGCTCTTTTGTCCCAAAATTCCACTGTGCTACAAGTACAAAAATTGAGTTCTGAATGTGCAAAATTAAAACTAAAACTAGAATATAACAATCAGTTGAAAATTGAAGTATCTAAGGCCTAAGCATGAACTAGTCCAAACGTCCAATATAAAAAAGAATGAAGATTGTGCTCCACCCAATCTCTCTTCGATGAGTTACAGCCCAACATGACATCTATTGGGCACACCATGAATCGGCCTGGACCCAACTACAGAACTAGAAGTACAACCAAATTTTTATTAGCCACAGACACTCACAGGCATATAAGGGCAACTATGAGAAGCCCAAACAAACTATCAAACTTGATGGTGATTGGACCAATAAGATAACGTTATCCACGGTTTTGAACGGAGAAGCTGCCACGTAGGACAGAGATAAAGATGATAAATGTTTCCACCTCTCATTTCCCTCCTCCCTCCAACACCATCTCTATCTAAGCCCACCCGTTCCTTCTCAAGCCAAAAACACTCGTACTAAACCCATTCCCCTCAATTTCACTGTAAAATTCACATAGAGGGCAGAGAACTAAGAGTGAAATATATGGCTTCTACTTCAGCGGTCTCAATGGCTATGCCATTAACTTATGCAAGCCAAAAGAGGGTTCCAACCTCAGAGGCCTATTTCAAGCCACTTCCAGTGAGACCCTCAAAGGCAATAGCTGCAACAAAATCAAGTGGGAGGCTTCAAGTCAGGGCTTCTCTGAAGGAGAAGGCGGTCACGGGACTCACAGCGGCTGCGCTGACAGCTTCAATGGTGATCCCAGAAGTGGCTGAAGCTGCTGGGTCTGGGGTTTCTCCATCCCTCAAGAACTTTTTGCTCAGCATTGTGGCTGGTGGAGTTGTGCTTACTGTAATTGTTGGTGCTGTGATTGGAGTGGCCAACTTTGACCCAGTCAAGCGTGGCTGAGAGACCAATTCCCAGAATGCTGAAAATTTATAAATTTTCACTTTCATGTATCTGTCTAATGTTTTTTTTAGTAATGATCTCTGTATTGTGTAATATGTCACTCTTTAAGCTGTAATTTGGCCGGGAATTGAATTCTGAAATTTTAATTTCAATCTTGGTGTGCGACAAAGAAATACATCTTTCATATTCTCTGTACTGCAGAATTCTAATCAGGAGTCTGGGGAATCTAAGGGGGAAGCAACCCCTCTCAGCAACCAATTGTACCCAAGAGACATACATTAGCATACAGTACAGAAACACTAGCATTACTTCCTTGTGTAACAAAACTCCAAAAGCAAAGAGGAGTTACAAAGCCGCCCAATGAAAAACTTGATTGCCAAGAACAAATCCAAAACTAAACTTGCTTGTTGAATAGTATTTCAATTCAAACTAATAAGCACTCCAAAGAGGAAAGCAGTTGAATGCGTGCAATGAAATTACGGCAGGCAAGCAACTCAAACTACGAATTATATCCTACAAATAAAGTCGGAATGCTTTATAACAATTGTATTAGGTATTCAAACATCATAATATTTGTATTAAGAATTACATCAATGCCAGTGTAAAATTCAAAGGTCAGTACAAGATAAAGACTACACCATTTTACCGAACTGGGGAAAGAATGAAACTCAATTCTGGAGTATGGGTTTACACTTTACGGTGCACAAATTCGTTTGATTTTTATTCATAGAATAACAAATGAGTTAACTAAAAGACGTCAATCAGCTCCACAGATAGAAAGCTACTGCATCTTAACCCATTTAATTTGGTTTGTAACTACTAATTACCTAGTAAACTTTGAGATCAAATCAAGCATGTATCTGCTCTCGGAAGAATGGTTCACATTATCTGCCTTAACTATGGTGATCTTCACCCTTTGTTCATCACCATACATTTCCTCTTTGATTTTAAGCCTGAAAAGATACTGGTTAAATAGTCTGCTCCGGATTATTCCTCCAAACTTATCATCATCCTGTTCTTCATACTTCAACAAGTACAACTCCTTTGCGGAGCAACCTAAGATCTCTTCCCCAGATTCTTGGAAGGCTGTCACCCAAGTCAGTCCCGTATGATCTTGAATTTGGGCTTGAAGAAGGTATCTATAATCACACTCCTCAAACTCTTGATTGCACCTGTCACAAGTCCACATGTTTCCTGATTTTGTCACTTTCTTATTGCACTGTCTATCTCCAATCATCAATGGGCAAGCTGTATAACAGAAAGTATCTGTCTTAATGAAAGAGATGGTTGCCTTCACCGTGACCCAATCTGGCTTATCTGATCTTCCGAGACCCTCATCCTTAATCTGAGACACTGTTTTACGTATCTCATTCTTAGATCCTCCTGGCATAGTTTCTCTAGAAATGGACACAGAAGCAACATTTTTTCCACCTCGATCAAACCAGTTTCTCAAGCCACGAGCCTCAGGAAAATCTGGGTCTATGAAGAGCTGTGTAGAAGAAATTGACCCTATTGATTTCCCATTGAAGTCGTTAACCTTCCCAGCTTTGACAGCTAAAACTGGAAATGACCCAGAGTCAATCATCTCTTTCAGCTTTTGACCTTCCCTGTTGCAGAATTCCCCCCAAAGGGTTAGCTCAACACTTTTGCCAGATCCATCCTTCAGATTCAAAATTCTTCTCTGAGTTTCCATCCCATTCTTTCTCATAATTGGTACTGAGGGGTTCACAGATATCACAATGCCAATAACATCAAGTATGGAATTGTTCTCCGCATTCTCAATTTCACTGATAGGCCTGAAGGAGAATTGCTGCCTTGGTATAGAACCATCTTCTTCTGGGCAAAGCTCCACAGTTGAAGTTGTCTCCAGAAATATCTCCCATTCATTCTTCAGATGGTTGAAGTTCTTCTGAGCAGGTTTCAAGCTTCCCTTTGAGATCAAATAAACTTTACCAATCTCAATAGCATCATAGAAACGGTCAACAACAGCATTGAAGCATGTGACACGTATTTCTCCGCCATCAGAGTCAAGGAGGTCAAAAGAGAACACCTTCCCATCTCCCCGTGCATTGTTATAGCGACGCATATCCCCTTTTGCAGTAACTCTTGCCTTGATAGCCCATCGCCCCTGATAAGGATTCAAAGCAGTAATTGGAATTATACGTGCTGGCGCATCATTCTTCAACATTGGACCATGATTTCTGTAATTTGGAGGTGGTTGATATGGAGGTTGAACAGTTGGTGGAAAACTTTGCACACTCTGACCAGGATTTTGGGCATTGAAGCGGTTATTGCTAACCCTTGTGGAGTGATCTAAACTACTATTGGGCAACGGTTTTTGAGCCGTTGAATCAAATTCAACCAGTGACTTTGGATTCCCAATTATCTCACATTCCGGTATAATTGTTTCCATGTTCAGCACAACAATTATCCTGTACGAAGAGCACAGGTCAAAATTCACACTAGACAACCATCAATGAAAAAAGCAACAATCCTGCAGCTAAGTAGCCATGAATCATTAAGGCAACAGAGTAATCATTTAACAATCACTCGTACAAATTTTCCAATATTGTAAATTCCAACCCTTCTTTCTCTACAAATACAAACTGCCCTATCATGGCTTATGCTTTAGACAATTTATCCAACTTTTTATATATCTCTAAAGCATGAATAATAAGACTTTATTTTCTCCCCAAAAAATTCATTGACACCAAGTCAGAAAAATGAGTCGGGATCAAACTCGCAACAATCAATCAACATAAACTAAACCTGGTTCTCAAATTCTATTTCAATTTCTTTGTTCATATTAACATTTCCTTTTATAATCAATTTTAGCGAATAATTTCCACCAGTGATGATGGCGGCTCTAACAATCTTCTCAAAACAAAATTTCCTCTTCAAAAACACATTCTTCAAACGCCAATGATTTCGCGTTAGGCTAGAAAAATTATACCTCCTCAAACACAAATTCCATGCACCAAATCAAAAACGCAGTGAAAAATCCAATGACAACTAATATCTACAATATGTGATAATCTCAAAACGATAACAATTAAGCCGATAATTAATTAATTAATTGAAAAAAATAAAACGAATTAAAGCAAAACGAATTGCAGTAAATACTCAGAGCTTCAAATTCAAAGTTATCAGAGCGTTCATAAGAAGAATTCCAAAACCTCAAAGGCTCAAACTCACATTTCCACCGAATCAAAGAGCACAGCAAAAACATTGAGAATTAAAGCGATAATTAATTAAGTAATTGGAATTAGAGGAAGTTAGTTAGTTAGTTTAGTTACTTGCGGTTTTGGGAGGAGGTGCAAATGTAGTCGATCAGTTGGACGACGGAGCCTTTGCGGACTTGGCCGGACTTGACTCGGTCGGAGAGTTGAGTGGCGAGCATGGCGTGCTGAGACGAAACGGCGTCGGAGAGGAGCAACCGGTACCGCTCTTTAGGCTGCGCAGCGGCGGCGACGAGCTTGATATCAAGGATTTGAACCAGCGGTTTCGAGTTCACGTCGCCAGCGATTATCGCCGCGATCGCATTCGGCGTCAGATTCACCGCCATAGAGTGATCGGGAGAGGAAACCCTAACCTAACCGCTCGGATTGCTGGAGAGGCGGTGAGATCGAAGCCCTAGAAATGGAAATATTACTACGTGAGAGCTAGAGAGAGAGAGAGAGAGATTTGCAAAATGATTTTGAATTTTAGCGCAGAGAGATGAGAGAGTGAATGATATATAGATTTGAGGTTGGCGGGGAAGGCTATAGGCTTTTGGGCATTTTAATTTGATTGGGCCTGTTAAAGCCTACTCCTTATTAGTAACAAACTTACAAGAACGAGTCACATTTGAGGATGGCAAAAATGCCTTGTCCCTGCGCCACTCTGTTTCTCCCGGATTTTCTTGTCTCTAATTCTCTCCTAATACTCTTAATATTATCATTTTCATTTATATTTGAAGTTTATTCTTTTTTATTAGGATTAGTAAAATATCTTCAACCCGCTCATTCTAAAGAAAAGACGTGGCACCAATGATCCAACCCTGTTTTAGTGACATCCCTAGTCACATTCCGTAATTCATTCTTGGTCGAAACGACACAATTTTTTTCTGTTTTGCAAATCAATAGTATGATACCCACTGGTCTTTCCCCCCCTCCCCCCCTCCCCCATTATCTCATTGGTTTTTTTTTTTTTTTTTTTTGTAATGTAATAAAATTTTAAATTGTTTGAGAGAGAGAGAGAGATCATAATGCTTGCAATAGGGATAGTACTGCTTTACCTATCAATTGTTTGCAAATATTTGATTGATACTCAAAAATACTAAATTCCTTATAATGCTTAAAAGAATAACTAAATAAGGAAGATTTTCTGCTACTAATGATAGTGCTAGAAGGAAAATATAAATCTATCAAAAATCATATCAAAATAATGGTGATTTTTTTTGGTAGTATTTTGATCATAACAAATTTAAAGGAAAAAAAATAGAGTGAATGTTCTGTCCGGATGGGGCGTATAACATGGGTTTTACGCCCACCAGTAATAGATCTCCACGTCAGCTAAGTGAATATAATATCTCATTTAATCCCAAATTTATTACACCTCTGTTACACGTGAGTTGTTGACAATATGTCTATCTTTTCTTTTTCTTTTTCCTTTTCCTTAGATCTAATCTAAGGTTTGAATCTCTCTCTTCTTTCAATATTTTTCTTTATCCTTTTACAATGGCAATTGGGTTGACTGGATTTTGGGTGTGGCTGAAGTGTTCACTTGGAGTTTGATGTGGTGGTTGATGGCAATTAGGTCCTTGGCCGATATGGTTGAATCAAGGCCATTGGGTGTTTTTTGGGTTTCTTTGTGAAGAACATGAGGATTTTCCTTTTGGTTTTCTTGGCTACCAAACACTGAATGAAGATGAAATTTTTTTTAGCTTTCCCTTTTAATTTTCTAGGCTACCAAATACAGAGTGGAGAAAATTTATGTGGCTTTTTCCTAATGATTTACTCAGCTACCAAACACAATCATTAAGAAAAAAAAATTCAAAGAAAATCACAAACTATCAGAATCACCATGGATCGGAATTCGTGGTGGAGCTTTATTACTCCGCCATCACCTGAGCCACAAACATTGACTCTCAACCCCAAAATCATCTTATCCCTCTCATTCAATGTGATCAAACCCATAACCTCAAACTCTCACTCATCAGAGGCCGAGTGAGGGTTTATAGGGTGGCTTGAAAAAAAACACTGCATCCATCGAATGTCCAACAAAGGACCCAGCACCAACCATGACCATCTTCCTCATCATTTTTGTTTTAACTTATCTATTTTCTCATTTGGGTTTTGTCTAGTTTTTGAAACAAGCTGATGGGTTTTTGTTCTGTTATTGATATTGGTGTTTCTATAGATTTTGGGTTTAGTTACTTCTTTGAGAAGAGCACTAGAAATGAGATGGGTCTTAATTTTTGTTAGTAAATTAGACTCATTGGAGTGACGGTGCTTGGATTTCTCAGCCAGGTTTCACTTTCTTGAATTTTCCCCTTCATAGTGGTGTGGTGGCTCCGGTGTTTTTTTTTTTTTTGCTCTGGAAGTGACTCCATTGGCTTTCATGGTGGCATGTGTGGTGGGGTGGGGGTGGAGCCGTGGAGGTTTGGTTTGAACGTGAGGAGGAGGGTTGTGTTTTGAATTTGATATTGTAAGCTGTTGTTGTATGTGGGTGCTTAATATTCATATTTTGGTAAAGTGCTGACATGGCACTATCTCATTGGAGGGAATAAATACTTTGGGTTTACGCCAAGTCCTAACTGAATTTAAACTCAAAAAAATAAAAACAATTGACAACTTCACAATAGAGATAATAATGGATAAACTTTATTTTATAAAAGAATCAAAATAATTGTCCTCGAGTTCGTAATTCAAACCAATTGACATGGCATAATATCCATATATATTTTATAATTTAATGACAGAGCAAAAAGTATTCCTTTTAATATTGGCAATGATTAATGTCAAGAATGTTATGGTTTAATACTATTATCAGAGAAACTTTATTCGCATCACCTCTCCCTTATTTCACTATAGTGAGATGTCTTACATGAACAAGAAACAAATTGAATGTACCACATGTCTTTAGAGTTAAGACATCTCATTTGAGAATTGATATGCATGGTACAAACGAAAACCAGGAAGCAAATTAGAGCCTATTAACTGCATATTTTGTTTATAATTCTCAATGAGATGAGTGTCATGTAGAGTTGTAAATGAAACAAGCCGTTTATAAACAGCTTCGGCTTGACTCAATAAAAATCTCGTTTATGTTTATTTATTTATAAACCAGCCAAATTTAAACCTTAATTTTAGGCTTATTTAATAAATGAACTGAGTCCAAACAAACAAACAAAAAATTGTTCATAATAAAGCACGTGAACAATAGAACTTGATAAAAAACAGGTAAGCTTAGGTTGGTTTTTTGGCTTGATAATAAGTTTGATATGGGCTTGGTAAAGTTTTTTTTTTTTTTGGGTGATAATGGAGGAGGGGGATTTGAACCTAAATGTCTCCATTGAAATACCTTTTGACTTTATATTACAATATTATAGGACAATTCATTCCTAATATCCATTATTAAGCTTCCCTCTCATGAGAAAAATTATTCAATACCAATGCTCGCTCCTTTTACATGAATTTGAGTTCCATCATAAATTTATTGATTAGTAATAATAAGAATAGACACATGGTCCACATTTGTAGGACTCATAGCTGAAATCTACCTTTATGTGAGAGTAAAAGATTATGTAATACACCGAATGGACAGAATAATTTTAGGTCAGAATGCAAACTCACCCTCTAAGTTTCACATTTTGTCATTTCAGTCCTCTAAGTTTGACTTTTTTTATTTCAGTTCTTTAAGTTTCAATTATACTCAATTTAGTCCTCCGTTCACTATCCATTAAATTGCACTGTTAAAGTACCTCAAAATGATGCCGTTTTATACTGTAGTTTTTTTTTTTTTTTTTTTGAATTTTAGAAAAAAAAATGTTAATTAAATAAATAAAATTAAAAAAAAAAAAAAAAAAAAAAAAAAAAAACTAAACCCACTGCCGAAGAAGCAAATCACAGAGGAAGCGAATCACAGCAGAAACAAGACTTGTTGCTTTATAGGCACAACGATCAATATCATCATCGCAATAGTAATCCTCTCGATCTTGTCATCTCCTTTCGAGTATGAAGATTTCCTCAAGTCTCTCCCGTGCAAAAGGAGAATAGGCTTCTTCTTGCTGTTCATCTCCGCGACAACCACCTTGCTTCCTTTCATTGCAACTCTTTTTCTCTTCATTAATTCTAAGGACTAAGGAGAAACATAGGAAATAATGCTCTGATTTACGCTACTACTTTCCTTCTTGTCTCTATCATTGCACTTGTTCAGTTCCAGCATTCACCAAATGCTTGCTGGCCATATTCAAGAAAATAGCGAAGATTTTATTTCCCCAAAAACTCATTCCTCGTTTCTTGAGGATCGGTAAAAGCAAGACTTATTGAGTATTGTTGAATTTTCATTGGGTTTCGACTGGGCTCCGTCCAGTGGTGTCCTCGGTAGTGGATTTATTTTATGTTTTTTTTAATTAACGTTTTTTTCTAAATTTTAGAATTTAAAAAAAAATGTATATTACCTAGAGTTTAAAACGATGTCATTTTAGGTAATTTAATAGTGCAATTTAACAGATAGTAAACTGAAGATTGAATTGAGTATAATAAACTTAGAGGACCGAAATAACAAAAGTCAAACTTAGAGGACTGAAATGACAAAATGTGAAACTTAGAGGATGAGTTTTGCATTTTGACCATAATTTTACAAATGTGAAATTTGTGATCAACGCATCTTCTAAATAGGCAAAACTACTCATTCTATTACCCATCATTTGAAAAAATGCACAAAACTTATCTTTTAATTTTTTTAATCTTTAATGGTACTAAGTGAAGTTCCAAACACCACTGTGTACCCTTGGTGCAGTGGTCATTCCACAAGTATAAGTGCTTGTAAGGTGTGGGGGCAAAAGTCAGAATTCAAGTCTCTAGGAGAGAACTTCATGTTGGGATTATTACACAAAGTAATAATGGAAGAACAAAGTTAACACAAAAGACAAACAGAAAATAGATAACTTGGAGGCACAATATCGTTTTCCTTAGACAATATTTGCCCCTACACTATTGTTACTAAAGGATTATCACAAATTTCTCCCCAGGATACAACCAAGATGTTGGGTTCTACAGATAGCAATTTTGGAGAATGACCACAGGATTTCTTGTATTTCTTTCTAACTTACTATTTTGTGGAATATAAGTTTCTATTTATACCCATAGGGTTATATTTCATCAAAAGGCACATATGGAGAGTTAAAATATTTCATAAAACCGTTCACATGGCTTGAAACATTTTCAACCTTTCTGAATAGTCACCAGAAAATTCTGCAGAAAATCTTTTCTACAACTTTCGATCGGTCGAAAATTCCTTTTGATCGATCGAGTGCTCTCTTCGATCGATCGAACAAGAATCGAACAGCGATCGAGACATCTAGAGACTCCAGAATTATTTTCTTACCATTTTCAATCGATCGAGCCAAAACTTTGATCGATTGAAAATACTGATTTTCGAATTTTCACATAGAAAATTCTCCAAACTTAAACATCATTATTACAACCTATCTATGTATATACCTACATATACAACACTTCACACACATATACACTTAAATTAGACTAGAGTAAAATTTATATTTTGTAAAAAAAAAAAAGTGAAGTTCCAAACGAAGAAGCTTGGAAATAATTTAGGGATATTGGGATAGATAAAACGTATTCATCAAGGTGAAAAATATTGCTGATAGCCTAATAGCAAACAAACAGCGAACAAAAGAAAAATATTATGAGAGGGGTGGGATCATGGCCTCAAAAATGTTGACAATTTATTTATCCTTGATATTTTATTTTGTGCTCTTGCCCCCAAAAAATTATGAGCTCTCCAAACAAAAAAATTAAGACCTTTTAAATTCAAATATTCAAGAGATTGGGACTTCTATGAAAAACAACAATTATTTGATAAAGCGAAATTAAAATTATTGAAGATGCAAAAAATTTGTTAAAATAATAAAATATAGGCCAAAATGTAAAATTCACCCTCTAAGTTTCACTGCTTTTTATTTCAATCTTCTAAGTTTGAGTTTTGTCATTTCAATCCTGTAAGTTTCATTTATTCTCAATTAAGTCATCTATTAACAATCTGTTAGCTACTCAGTAGGATTCGAACTAAAGCTAAGTTGCTCCTCCATGACTTTTGCACAGCGCAGCAGCCCAAGAACCCGAGACAAGAGGCTGAATCTCGTGTTGTCAGGTGGATCCCTCCTATCTCTCCCTCTCTTAAAATAAATTTTGATGGTGCTTGTTTCAAGGAGTTGGGAACAGCAGGGATGGGTGTGGTAGTTCAGGATTGTTCAGGGAGTGTGCTTGGAGCTTTATCTCAACGGATTCAGCTTCCTTCTTCGGCTGCAATTGTTGAGCTCTTGGCCTGCCGCAGGGCAATGTTGTTTGCAAAAGAAATGAGGATTACGCATTGCACTTTTGAGGGTGATGCTGAGGTTGTTCTTAAAGCAATTTGGAACAACGACTCGACGCATCCAGAATATGGTCATGTCATTACTGATGTCCTATCACTAGCTACAGATTTCCAGTTTTGTAGTTTTTCATTTGTAAAACGTATAGGCAATGTAGTTGCCCACTGTTTAGCCAGATATTCTAAGTCTAGTAATGAGCTCCAGGTTTGGTCTAACTCCATTCCTGAGGATTTAGCTCCTCTAGTTGCTCGGGATTCATTGTAATTCATTGTTTTTTTCCATTCAATAATACAGGGCCTT
This sequence comes from Notholithocarpus densiflorus, assembly GCA_030021035.2. NCBI lineage: Eukaryota > Viridiplantae > Streptophyta > Magnoliopsida > Fagales > Fagaceae > Notholithocarpus > Notholithocarpus densiflorus. The sequence continues at coordinate 334,125 of JARYZH020000009.1, read as the reverse complement.
TAGGTCCGGTTTCTCTAAAAAAAAAATAAATAAATAAATTTATTATTTATATATTAATTTTAATAAAACTTTAATTTATAAGATAAATAAACCAAAAATTAGATTTAGAAACATGTCTTATTTGGAGAACAATATTGAAGACAAAATTTGAATCCCCACCCAATACTGAGAGACAGAGGGGGAGAAAGAGCGAGAAGAGAGACCAAGAGCAAGGAAACAACTATAATATGAATTTGAAAATTAAAATGGGATAGATCTACAGTAATGGCTGACTTAGCCTTTCTGGCTTGGGAGAGCTTGAAGGGCTCCGTCACGTTCAAAGTAGCTTTTGGAGGCATTGAAATCGGTTGCTGGGTTTGTTCTCCAAGTGGGAAAAACATTAGCCAAAGAAGAGATATATGTGGAAACCCATTTATTCAATCCACCTTCTGTTTCATTAGCAATGAGCTTAAGAAATATGAGAGAAAAGGCTAGATTTGCTTGGAAGAGATTTAAATCAATGTTTCTTAATCTAATTTATGGTCTTTTTTAATTAATGTTTTCTTAAAATTAATAAATAATTTATAAATAAATAAAAAAGACAAAACGACGTCATTTTGTTATAGATAACAGCAACAGCTAATAGATTGTTAACGAATGACTTAATTGAGAATAAATGAAACTTAGAGAACTGAAATAACAAAACTCAAATTTAGAGGACCGAAATGAAAAGTGATGAAATTTAGAGGGTAGATTTTGTATTTTGACCTAAAATACATTTAACTCTTTAAAGTGTTTAAACTACTAAATATGAAAAAAAAAAAATCATTAATTAATTAACCATCTACCCTTTTAGCACAAATGACCAAAATGCCTCCTCAAACACAAGAAAAGAAAGAAAAAAAAAGTGCCCAAATGCGAAAGATGATCCAATTACTACATGTGCCATGCAAAGTGCAAAGTCAACAAAGAAGAATACGAGGCAGTGTCATTATCAAGGTGTTAAAACTAGTATCACATCATTGAATACCTTTTCAAGACAAAAGACCATCTGAGATCAGCTTCAAGTTGCTCCTCGAATCATTCGGTACCATTTTGCTGTTCAGTTTCCTGGAGATTCTGATCATTCATTGTGCTCAACGAATCCATGGTCAGGTAATTCATTTGAGTATAAAAGTAATGTTATTATAAAATTATTCCTTTTCAATTTTTCTCATAGTATTTCCAAATAAGGTTTCTTAGTTTAACTATTTTTAATTCTTTTCTTCTAATACATCTAAACAAGATAATTTAGTTCCATTAAATTCAATTCATTTCCATTCATTAATTACACTATTTCCATTTCATTATATTATTTTCCATTCTTTCATAATTTATTCATTTTATTTTATTCCTCTATAAACACCCAAAATAAACTTAAACAGCATTTCCAAGAGTCAAAACAATCATAAGACTGCCATAGCATAGTGAAGCCCTTTCCCTCCTTCCCCATATAGTTGCCTATAGGGATAGCAATTTAAACTTGTCCCCGCCTCACCTGCCCCGCATAGCAAATGGGGTGGGGATGGGGGTTAACATTTTCCTCATACCCACCCCATTTATATTTAAATAATTAAAAATGTTTTTTTTATAAGACATCTATATGTGTGTGTGCGCGCGCGTACATGCGCACTCTTTTAGTCTTCAAATTTTAGATTTATGATTTTTTTTATGTTGTATTATTGAATTTATATTTTTATATTATAAGATTTAAATTTATTAATTATCGTATTTTTATGTTTAAATACTTGAATTGTTGTATTGTTATATTTTCTTAATACTTGAGAAAGGTTTGTGATGTTAGAACTTCTTCTATGGCCTGTTTGGAAGTTTAGAGAGGGAGGAGAGTAGAGGGGAGTAAAGGGAAGAAGAGTAGTGGGGAGGAGAGTAGAGGAGAATGGTTCCCCTCCACCTTGTTTGGATGTTTTTAAAATTAGTAAGGGGGAAGGGAGTAATTAGCCCTTCCCCTTATTTGGATGTTTTAAAAATTAGGATGGAGAGGAGATGAAATGATTAAAATAGACAAATTTACCCATATTTGAAAATAGACTTGCAACATTGATCTATTATTAATTTAGAAATGGTAAATTGAGAAATTTATCTAGTCAATAATTTATCTACTTTACTCTCCCTCCAAATCTCTCCAATTTGGGGAAATTAAAAATGAGGGGTTAGAGGTGGTTGAAACCCCTCCAAACTCCTCCCCCTCCTTCCTTAAAAAACTTCCAAACAAACTAATTAAATTACTTTCTCTCCCTCTACTCTACTCCCCCTCCTTTTTTTAACTTCCAAACAAGCCATTAATGGGGGGACAAGGGTGGAAGGGATGTTGAAAACAATCTTATAAGAATTATTAGAAGCGGCTTTCAAGTGAGAGCAATTGTCATAGTCAGCTAGCAAGCAATCCCAAGTAAGCCAACTACCTAATCTTTCTTATTCCCATACAAGTACCTTAGATATTCTCAAATTAAACAACTAAGCAAAAGAGCGTTAAAACAACATCTCTCTCTCTCTCTCTCTCTCTCTCTCTCTCTCTCTCTCTCTCTCTCTCTCAAATTATTTTATCTATTTTAGCATAATATTTGAAAATATACCCTACATTTATCTTCTATTCTTCCATACAACACATTAAAATAATACATATAACACATTATAATAATATTATCTCAACACACAACTCAACCCAAAGCAAAGAAGAAATTATTAAAAAAAACAAAAAAAGAAAGAGCCATTAAGAGGAGAGAGAAGGGGAAGAGAAATTATATATATAAGAATAACATGAGCTAGCAAAGTGCACTGTAACTCCATGCCAATTTTTTTTTTCTTCAGTTTAGCACATCCAATGGAGCATGCTTTTTGGTATATTTGGTATGCTAAAATGCTAAATTTTAGTGACAAGCATCCTAAAAGCATCAGCTGTGCCATCCTAATTGCCATTTTAATACACCAAAACTCACTTTATCTTATTTACCACACCATTTTACAATACATCTCGCATCAGATATTCTATTTTAACATTACAACACATTAAAATAATATAAACGTCTAATAAAAAATTATTTAATTTCTCCAAACCCAAAACTTCTTTCCCCATTCTCTACACTGAGGTCTGAACCAAAAACTCATTCACCACCATCACAACGGTAAACACACCACCACGGATCATCCCAAAAAAAAACCCATAACCACAAAAGAAAAAAAAAACCACAACAGCCCAAAAAATCATCCCCACAAAAAGTCCTCCGACCAAAAAATCATCACCATAAAAAACAAAACCACAACAGCCCAAAAATTCATCACCACAACATCTCTCTCTCTTAAAAAGTCCTCCATTTCCAAACTTTGTAAACCCATTTCAGCATAGAATTTCTTCTTTTGGGCGATATCAACGATGTTGGACAAGAGGTGGCTGGACGAGATGGCCTCTGGCCGATGTCAGCGGCTAGGCAAGAGGAGTTTGGGCAATATCAGCGGCGGCATTTGAGAGTGAGAAGGATGTCATAGGCTAACCTATCCATTGGAACTCAGGCTAACCCACCCAAACCCACCTACCGCCGATCCATTCATCGGAACCCACAATAGAACCCACCCATCAAATCACAACACCAAAAAAAAAAAAAAACACCACAAGAGAGAGATTGGTAGCACAATGAGGCATTGGCTTGGTGAGGCTGAGAGAAAGAGAGGAAAAGCAGTGAAACTTCACTAAGCATTAGAGAAACCAACCAAGAATGTTAAGATTGGGTCAAATACTACTGGATCTAATGAAGTTTCCAAGGTACCAGCCAAGAACCAGCCTATTTTGTCAAAGGGTGAAACCTTGTGGTTGAAGAGATAGAAGATCAAGACTTTTTGGTTCGAGAGTTAGAAGATCAAGACTTGTTGGTAGAAGCGTTCAAAGATCAAGATTTGCTCGTTAAAGAGTTAGAAGATCATGATGTGGGGCAGCCTATTTTTGATAATTACATTGAAAAATAGATTGGTGAAGAAGGGAAAGAAATGAGTGATTGCATGAAATATGTGGTTGAACTTGTTTATGATTAGTCTATGGAAGAAAAAGATGTGATTGTTGAGGGGAAAAATGATTTATCATTAGGAACAAAGGCCTTGCAAGTTCCAAAGCAAGAAATGGAGAAAGACAAACAACACAAAGGTAAAATTTTTCCAATTAATTTCTGCATTGAAGGAAGAATTTGTGACTTGTTGATTGAGAAAGGTAGTTATGAGAATATGGAGTCGCAAGAGATTTTGAACAAGCAAGATATGAAGCATCAACATAAACTGTCTTGCTTACGTAAAGGAGATGAAATTAGAGTTTCAAGAGGTTGTTATTCCATTCTTTGTGATGAAGTAGACATACGATCATGTAACTATAGACAAGCCATCTTGGGAGGAAGGTGCAGCACATATGGTTTGCACAAGATAGTGCTTCACTACTCATTTCAACCAAAGAAGGGGAAAGCAAGTCCCAAACCAGTGGCCAAGATGAAGAAGACTTTAAAATTGGAGGGTCAACCAAACTTGAGGACAAGTTTGCTTTCAAGAAAGGGAGTCCTCCTAATGCAAATGCATCTACATTGGAGTTTCAGTTGTGTGGGACTTCACTGTACAGAGGCAGCAACATTTGGTGTGCTACCAACAACAACAAACTCATTATACAAGGGAACTGCATCATCCTAGAAGGCTAGAAATTCATACAAATCTTGTGGCAACCTAGAGCACTTGAGGTCAAGTGCTTCTTAAGAGTGAGAGTCCTGATGCAGGGCAATTTCAAGTAGGGGTGTCAATTCGGGTTAGCGTGTCGGGTTTGTATCGTATTGAGGTAAGGGTATTCGACTAAATGGCTCAACCTGAACCCGACCCATTTAATAATCGTGTCGTGATCCTTCAACCCTAACCCAACATGTTAATAAGGCGGGTTGACCTGACCCAACCTACTTGACACTTTTAATAAACAGGTCATATTGGATTGACACAAATGTAACACAACCCATTTTAACCTGCATAATATTAAATATAACACTCATCTAGAAATAATTTTTTTTACATCCCAAAAGTAGTGCATACACTTCAAGTCTTCAACGCATATTAAAAATAATATAGTTCAACAAAAATATAGCATCCATATAGAAATATGTTCTTTACACTCTAAAAGAAGTGCATACATTTTAACTCAAATTCAAAATAACATAGTTCAACAAAAATAAAATATCCTCAAAACTCGCCAAATGCTAAGTATCAATATTGAAAGAGTTGGAGCAAATAGTAAACTAATCCTAACTATGACTACAATTATCATCCATAGATTCTTTGTTGATGTCTAAATTCATAACATCTCCCACAAGCTCATCCAATTTCATTTGTGCAAGTTCTATGCCAAAAAAATATTTATAGATTTATAAGAAGGTTTAGGGTTTGTAGGGTTTAGAGATCTAGGGTTTGTAAAGTTTCAATTTCCAATTATATCCCTTGTAAATTTTTGTAATTACTCACTTTTCTTTTTAAATTTAAAATATAGGTTGGATATAAAAGGTATTTGACAAATTTAAAATAAAATGAATATTTATTTGTTATACGAGTTAAATGGGTTGTGTTATATGGGTTATTTCGGGTTGACACAAATAAATTGGCGTGTCAAACGTGTCTATTGTAGGTTACGCGGGTTGACCCATCTATGACATGTTTCTTATCGTGTCACTTTCGGGTTGACCCTTTTATGACCCAAACCCGCAAAGGCCCAACCTTAACCCACAAAAACTCGTGTTGGGTTCGTGTCGTGTTCGTGGGTTGAGTTGAACATTGACACCCCTAATTTCAAGTAGCTATATCCTAATCCTCTTATAATTAATTAATTAGTTAGTTAGATGATTTCTTAAGTATTAACCGATAGGATTTAGACACTTGTCAATCATCTAGAGGCTGCCAATGCCAAACAACTAGTATAAGTAGTAGAATGTAAGCTCTTTGTAAATCAGGTTTTGGTAATTGAATAAATTGTTAGCATTTGTGTGCTATTTGGAACTGTGTGTTCTTGCAGAGATAATTATCCACCTTCTAAGCAACTCAGCATTTCATTGTTTCTAAACCATACACAAACAGCCCATCACATTCCCTACATCAGAGTGGGAGAAGAAAAAAATGGAAGAGATCGTTTTTTGAGAAGAAGAGAGGAAGATATTTGACAAAGGGGTGAGAGAGGAGAGAGAAAAGGGAATAAAAAAATAATAAAAATTTTACAATTCTTGTTTGTACGCTTCCAAATTTGAGATTATACTGTTCATCTATGCCAAATGTTTTGGCATATAGAATATCTCATGTGAGATGTTTTTAGTTTTTGGCATTTGGCACACCTGATGCTAGTACTCTAAAAGGAAGCAAAACTAGGCAAAATGATACAATAATAATTGGACTTGAGAAAAGCCAAAACCACCTCCCCTTAAAAAAAATAACAAAAACAAAAAGCATGCATTCCATCTAGTGCTCCATATTTCGAGCTATTGAAATCATTAACTTTTTTTTTTTAATTACAAATTTCAAGTCATTGAACTTTGTTGTAAACACCAAAAAGTGACAATTGAGTTATATGACTCTCTACAATTATATTATTGATTTAATTGGTAATGATTACCGCACAACTACTATTGCACACTACGCATATTGCCACATTATTTGAAATAGTGTTTTAGTTAAAATTATGTTTCACCATTTTACAATTTTAATTGAAATCTTCATGATTTCAAAGAACATGCGTTGAGACTTGAGAGTGCAATAACGAATTTGTGACAAAAATTTCTCTAACAATTATATGACTTGTTTTAATAATTTAATGAGTGAGATTTGCTTACTTTAATGGACTGTATAGATTCCTTATTTCCTTACATGCAGAGATATATGTAAAGATGGAAATTAATTGAATAATTGATATACGATTATTATGGAATTAATTGAATTTTAATCCAAATAGGAACAAGAACAACTCCCCTTCTTTCTGCAAAAATTGAGATATTAATATTATTGGTAATGGTATTGGTAGGTAAGCAGTAAAAAAAGAAGAGAAAATTTCGTGTCTCAAAAAAAAAGAAGAAAAGAAAGTAAACGTGAACGAGGGTATTATCGTCCAACAAAATAGTTAATCAGTAAGGAGGGATAGCGGTGGGAATTGTAAGAAAGATTTTGAAATTGAAGGGTATTTACAAACTACAAAAACATATTACATTACATTTTGAATACAATCTCTACTGTCTGTGTCTGTGTCTACTCTTCAAAAAAAGGAAACCTAAATAAGACAGCCCAAAACAGAGAGCACTGTATCACAAATCCCACAAATACAATTCTCGAAACCAAATTGGTTGGTTTTTGATTCATAAAAGTAAAACCATTTCTTCTCATTCTGTTTCTACATATAATCAAGAAGATAAAGATGAACGACAAGAAAGATCCATATAGGTACTCTCTTTTATTCTTCTTAGTCTCTTACTACTACATTTTTTTTTGCTCTTTCTGATTCATGAATGTCATGCTATTCTAAATAGAATTGTGATTTGTGAGATACCCATTTGCTATCTTGACTTCTTACTTCTTCTGCTTTAGTTAATTCATGTTTCTTGTTTGGAAAAGAGGAAAATTTTGAATTTCTGCATTTTTAGTGATAGAGAATATGCCCTTTTCGTTTTCTACATTTTTTTTTTTTTTTTTTTTTTAAATTTTGGATTTGGATACGCAGAATTGTAGTTTCATAATAGTAACTTTTTTTTTTTTTGTTTTGGTTTCAAGATCTGTTTCTGAGGTAGTCAATTGCTCTTTTCTTTCTCTTCTCAAAGAATTATATGGATAAAAAAGTTATAGAATCCCAACTCAAAATATAGTGAGCCCATATCTTATAGAAGCCATTTAAAGATTTCATCTTTCAGACATTTTCACAACTTTCTTGAAATTCTTTTTAGGTCTACAATGGGTAGGAATCTTAGCCCAAAACTACAGCGTGAGTTGGAAAATCTTCAAAAAGATGCTGATAGTCGTAAATCAGCAATGAAGGCACTAAAGTGTTATGTGAAAGACCTGGATTCCAAGTCAATTCCACTTTTTCTTGCACAAGTTTCTGAGACCAAGGGCACTGGTTCTTTGTCTGGGGAGTGTACAATTTCACTCTATGAAGTTCTTGCTCGCGTTCATGGTGTCAAAATTGTTCCTTTGATAGACAGCATCATGACATGCATAATCTCGACCTTGGCTTCAAGTGCAGGGTCTTTTCCTCTTCAACAGGCTTGTTCAAAGGTGGTTCCCGCAATTGCGCGATATGGGATTGACCCAACTACCCCAGAAGACAAAAAGAGGCATATAATTCATTCTCTATGTAAGCCTCTTTCAGATTCTCTATTGGGTTCTCAAGAGTGCCTCACTTCTGGGGCTGCCCTTTGCTTAAAGGCTCTTGTGGACTCGGATAATTGGAGGTTTGCTTCGGATGAGATGGTTAATAAGGTGTGTCAAAATGTTGCTGCTGCTTTGGAAGAGAAGTCTACTCAGACCAATTCTCATATGGGTTTGGTGATGGCTTTAGCAAAGCGTAATGGTTTAATTGTTGAAGCATATGCAAGATTGTTAATACGGTCTGGATTGCAGATATTGAATTCTGGGGTTTCGGAGGGAAATTCTCAGAAACGGTTGTTGGCCATTCAAATGGTGAATTTCTTGATGAAGAATTTGGATTCCAGGAGCATATTCTCTGAGCTTGAGTTGATAATTGAGGAGATGGAGAATTGCAAGGATGATAAGATGGCTTATGTTAGAGGTGCTGCTTATGAAGCTTTGCAAACTGCAAGGAAAATAACTCCCACAAAAGGGTCAAATTTTGAGAGTACTCCTGGCTCAATCACTGGGTCAAATTTTAGTAGGAGAGAGCATAGTAGGAGGAATTTATGGAATGCTGGTGATAGATCTCCATCTCCATCACCTGAATCACAGACTATTGATTCCTTTCTTGGATATGAGTCATGGGTTGAGTCGCCCATTTCAATGAGGCAGGTTTCTCAAAATTCAGATTATGATCGTAGGAGTGTGAACCGGAAGCTTTGGAGCTATGAGAATGGAGGGGTTGATGTGTCTCTCAAGGATGGTTTGTTTTCAGAGGTTCAGGGAAGTTTCATGTCTAATACACACTCTGGGAATGATGAATATGATTGTAATCGAGGAGATTACACAGAGGAATTTGCAGGGTTCTGCAACCGAAATCCTAGAAATGGAATGTCGAGAAGCACTACAACTAGTCCCCTGGTATGTTGCTCATGCATATTATCATGATTTATTGTTTGATTTTGTTTCAATTTTGAATAAGAAATTGTAGTTTATGGTTTTTTGGCTGAGTGAAATTGAAGTTATAGGAGCTGTCATGCTTGGTTTTTTAAGTATAATTCATAAGTTAAACTGAAAGTGATGGGAGAAAGAAGATAAATAGTTTCTTGCCAAATTTTAAATAATAACTCACAAATTGTGGTGACAAAGATTTTAGTATGGATGGAAAACTTTCAAATTTCTGGTTCTATCATGTGCAACTTATTCAAGACATCCTATCTGCTTTCCTAAGGAGAAGAAGGAAAGAAAAAAAATTAACTCCACCACAATTTTTTTTTTTTTTTTTGAAACTTTGTTTTTTATATGAACTTGAGTTCCAACTGATCGAGCCTGCCAATGTTTGTAAATTTGTGATTCTGTCCTCTATTCTGCTCCTAGTTGTAACTCTCATTTCACCAAAGCTGTGATTCTAGTAGTTTAATTCTATTTTCTGTGTAGTACTGATCTTGACAAGTAGTAGCCACTTCCTCTCTTTTTTGTGCTTCAGAGGTCACGCACTCAGATTAATGTTGACAACATCAGGATCTGTAAGACTCCAAGGAAGCTCATTTGCTCTCTTCAGGATCCAAATAATGGGAACTCAGACTTTTCTGAGAAACAAGCCAGAAGGTTCAAAAGTCTATCCTCAAACAACATTGAGTGGACCCCAACAAGCAAATATGACCAGAATGGTTTTTCGCATGTTGTGAACTATAATGATAAAGAAAATGGAGGTTTATATGCCACTGGTGAGCAGTTCCAAGGCAGCCGTGAATCAGTTTCATCAACTGATGATGTTCTTACTGATACTGATTTGCAAGCGTCCCGTGAGGTGGTTCTTGAATTTAAAACTCGAACTCACAAGCCTGGCATTCAGAAGGCTCATCAAAAGACTGCTATGAAATTCATTTGTGGCCTCTTTTTTGTTTTACTTGCAGTATTTACTACACTACTTTGGATCAAGGATCAGGATGAAGGCTACTATCTCGTACCAACTTAATGTGCTCATAAATCATAATGATGTATATTGTTGATTTGATAATGTAGTAAATCAGGGTTATGCAAAATCTGTAACAGTATTAAGACTCATCACAATCTTCGTATTGGATGTTCAATGTGCTTTATAGAAGTAAAAGTTTTGAGTTCTTGAGAAAGATTGTTTGTTCCTTTGCTTGATTGCTTTAAAATTTTGCTTTAACATCTTTTTAAATGTTTGGTGGAATTTAATTGCTTGCCTGAAATGTTTGCTGCAATCTAATCAGTAAGTTCTTGTGATCAAAACTAATATTGATTTGTCTAGTGTTTTTTCAGAACGTCTTCTTTGCCAAAAAGGGCATTTGAAATTATTTCTAAAGAAAGTAGAAGACAACTAAACCATTCTTTTGCTTGGTTGATGGCTACCAGAATCTTTTTATTTCCACTCCCAAATAGTAACCTACAAAATATTCTTAATTTTCTTTTTCAAGATCTTGATTTTTTTTCCAGTCAACCAAATAGTACACACAATTGGAGCATCTTACATCAACTTGATTTGCAGCGACTTGTACAGATGCACTCTTGATATTGCCTGCAAATAAGATAAAAGCAATGGCATGCTGTTATATAATTAGAGATTTGGGTTATGTAAATGCTGCAGACCTCTCCATTCTTCTTCAGGACCTAGGATGATAGGTTTGAGCAAGGCTGACTGACCGACACATACGTAAGAATATGTGCTGTAGTATTCATGTCTTGAGCCAGGACTGAACATGTATAGTTCATCAAATCCTTCCCTCCCTACTCCCACTGAGTTTCTTTTACCCTGTTCCATAATAGAGGTCAGATCATCAGAAAGGAAACAAGAGAAAATGGTCAATATCTTTAGGATTGAATCCTCTCATGAGTTCAGGTAAGTGGCACTTGAGAAGCATTTTTATTTATGTTTGATTAATGTACTTAATTTTACAAAAATGGATAAATGGAGCCTTATTTTAATTCAGTCCCATGACTTAGTAAATACATGACACAAATGGGTGGTACATATGCTTTAAAATTAATGGACACAAAATCTCCTAGTTGGTTAACTAAATGTGGAACTCTCTCTCTCTCTCTCTCTCTCTCTCTCTCTCTCTCTCTCTCTCTCCTCTTCCTTTGGTCCACAATAAAACTTGGTGGCTTCAGATCTCTCAGTCTACTCACGCACAATCTCAAAAGAACCTAATCTCTGAGACAAAGGTATAAGGATGTACAACAACCAAACTAAAGAATTGATCTTCTATATTTAGAACTCCACCGACTTAACATGATAATAGCACTTTGTTTGGGACTTATTAAGAGATGTATTCTCTGTTTATTTGATCCTCGAGTATTTTACAATAACCAAACTAGGGGTGGCAAAATCTGATTGCAAACACAACACGACTAACCCGTTTATAAATAGGTCATGGGTCCAGGCTAAACAGGTTCGGGTCATATTCGGGTCGACACAGCTAATTAGTTTTATAAACAGGTCGTTTTCAGGTTCAACATGCGAACCTGTTTGACTCGTTTAGCTTATAAAGGTATTAGTTTTTTTTATTATTATTTTGTTATTATTGCTTAATTTATGATTATAATTATATGTTTATTACTATATTTATGGCTATAATTGTATTTTAATTTTAGATATATGAGAATTGATAATAGGTTATTTAGGTCAGGTATGACCTATTGATCAAACAAGTTATTAAACATGTCATTTGTATTGACCTTTATATGACTTGTTAATTAAACGGGTTAAATATGTCGTGTCGGGTCGACCTGTTTAATAAACAGGTTGTGTTAGAATTGAAGATTCTTCACACGTTTACTAAACAGGTCATATTCGAGTCAACCCATATAGCTAAATACTCATGGCTCGACACAACACAAACCCAACCCATGAACACGAATTGCCACCCCTAAACCAAACTAAAGAATCACAAGGTGATAGATGAATTAAAGAGCCGATCATTTGGAACCGAGGCAAAACAAATTCTTGAATGCATAAGATGAGAGTTCAAATCAAAATAATGGGAGGAATGGGCAAATCGACCTCATGAACCTAGTATTCAAAAAGATTGGCATGTTTTCCTTGGGATTCTTGGAGAAGATCGTCCCAACTACAATTTCCAACCCCCTTTGCCTCTTTGTTTGATTTGATGATAAATTTAAGAGATGTGAGAGATCTAAAGTCATCAGTTCTTCTAATATTTTGCTTGAGAGATTTGCAGCCATTAGGGTTTCTCACAAGTCAGGAAATGTATAAAATTTAAGAGAGAGAGAGAGAGAGAGAGATGGTGTTTAAACTTTTAAGTTAATGCAGTTTGCTTAGTTTTCAATTAGATAGATGACTAAATTTTAAGTAGGAGTGAGCAGTGACCGAACCTCGCCGATAAAATCGAGCCTCACCGATGAAACCGCACCGAAATTTGGACCGACCAAAGGAGCAAATGCCAGCAAGCGGAACCTAGTGACCCTTCCAACGTCGGTGCGGTGACACAGTTAGAGATGATTTTCAAAACCGACCCATAAACCAATACCGACCGATTCTTATATATACAGATAAGAACTTGGTGCTGAACCTCTTGGTTTCACTAGGTTGTTAAAAAACAAAAGAAGATAGTGAAATGGCGTCGTTTCACTGGGTTGTTGAAAAAAAGAAGCATAAAATGACTATGTTTTATGCTAGGTTTTCACTTTTCACATATAAATACTCTATTTTATCTTAGTCTCCACAGAAAGCCTTTCTCGCCTCTCAAGTCTCACTCTCAGCACAGCAACAGTGCAGCACCAAAGCTGCTCACTGCAACAGCGCCAGACTGCCAATAACTCATAAGCCAATTTTTATTTTCTCAACACCACTTCGTCTCTCTTTGTACTGAGTATTGACAGTTTTTTTTCTTTCACAGAATATCAATTTTAAGGGAGACTATTCTCACTTTCTTAGTCTTTACTCTTTAATTTGCAGAAAAGTGGTAATCATACTATTCACCAATGACCACTATATTTTTATTTTCAAGGATTTTGAGCTACTGAGATAAGTTATTGCCTAACTACCAAAGTGACTATTGGATATTTGGCTTTTTGTTTGTTTTGTTTTAGTAGTAGCCCAGTGGGTTTCGCATTTGATTATGAATAATAATATGTTGAGAAGTTTAAAATTTTAAATAAACCAAGTTAGTCTTTGAGGTAGTATAAATTCATTGTAGAGCATTTATTTGGTCAAACTATTATTATGTTATTGTTACTGATTGTCCAATTGAGTAATGTCTAAGTAGAAAAACATTTTTAATACTTAAACCGATTAAACTGATAAAACCAACTGCAAAAAACCGAACCGCTATAGGTCGGAAAATCGACCCTTGGTAGTGTGCATCGGTTATGATTATGGGGTAACCGATTCTTATCGGTTCGGTGATAAATTTGGGAAAAAACTGCACCGATCGAACCGTGCACACCCCTAATTTTAAGAGGGGAACTTAAAGAGCAATAATTATGATAGGCCACAAACGGATTGACCCATTGTGATTGATACTAATTAATTAATTAGCCAAGTTATTAATTAATCAATTTATCATGCAAAACGCGTGGTAGCACAAACAAATCACCAATAAACTAATTATGCAGCTGAAAATAAATAACACGGTGATTTATTTACGAATGGGGAAAACCTAACGGCAAAAACCTCACCGGGTGATTTTCAGGTCACCACTCCCGAAACTACACTATTATCACAACAAGTGGTTACAAGTAAAGGAATCTCAAGTACCTTACCAACCTACAGTTGAACCCTTACCCCAATACCCAATTGGACTTATTCTGTAGTGACAGTTCCCCCTTTTGATGCGCAGCTCCCAAGTACGTGACTAACCAATGCGCGGATCCCAATACGCGACTTCAATCACCAACTAAGAAGGTTGTTGGCTGCAAAGTTCTTCAATTCATCCCAACGATGAAGATCAAGAAGATGCTTGGTCACAAAACCCTACGGTGCAAATACACAACAACTTCTTCAAGAGAAAAAGATGAACTAGGGTAAGAACTTCGTTTCCGGTCACAATTTGCTTGAACAGAGTTTACTCAATGCTTTTACAACTTGTGAACACTTTGACGGCTCTTAAAACAATCGTTTTATATGTTTAGGGTTAGGAGAAAAGAAGGTTCAAACACATAATCACGGATCCCAAGAAAAACATATCAGATTGCTGTTTTCTTAAACCTCGACAGATAGGAGGTGTTGAGCATCTATCGAGATAGCTGTCGAGCACACAGGCAAAAATAGCTTCTTAAACCTCGACACATTATAGCTGTCGAGTTTTAATGTTTTTGCACTTTCAGCTTATTTTCTTGAAGTATTTAAACACATCCTAAATCTACCCAAATACAAGTAAAGTGCATTTTGTCAAAAGATAAGCCAATTACATAAAATAGTAACATATGTTCCTAATAAGTGAAACACATATGTCCTAACAATCCGTGACAAAACCACAACAAACACATATGTCCTAACAATCCCCCTTTGGCAATCCGTGACAAAACCACAACAAACAAATGAACATATGAGAGAAGTCATAAATCACTCAACTCATATTCACTTGTTGAATACAATAAAATCTATCCTAACACAAACTCTTGAAAAACTTTGCAAGAAGAGAGTTTATGGCAAGTAGACTTTGACAACCTGTATTTCTGAAACACTTTAAACAAAACTCATCAAGGCATCTTTGTGTGAAACAGAAATAATAGATTGCATACAAGTAATAAGAAGCATGTGTATAAAGAGAGAAAAGAAACAACACATGAAGGGGTAGGTGAAAGAAACAACATACATCATCATAAAGGTAAGAATAAGTACAATGTACATCTAAATGGTCACAAGACCTAATGTACAAGAACAATGTATCTAAATAAGAGAAAAAGAAAAAAAAATACATGTAAGCCTCACTACATCAAAAAATACATGTAAGCCTCACTACATCCCTAAAAAAGAAACAACACTCCCCCTAACAAAATGATCCTATACTAACTCTCCCACTAAAAATGACTACTCACATATCCAAAACTACTCCCCCTTTTTGTCGCGATTGAAAAAGGGTAAGAGTGTCAAGTAGACATCTCATCGGTAGAGCTAGCATCTCCATCATCATCATCCGAAGCATCATCGTCGTCACCATCATCATCCTCAGAATTAGTGGCCATGGGAGGAGGTGGTAGAGGAGAAGCCTCAGAAGCAAAACCACCCATGGTCGCCTGTCGCCGTACAATACGACCGACACGAACGTTCACCTGATACAATTCCGTAGAAAGTGTATCAAGGCGAGCATCCATGCGCTGCAGTTGCGCCATGATGTCTCCTAGTGACACATTGCTCGTAGAAGAGGAGGGAGCAGATGTGGAAGGAGCAGATCTGGATGGAGTAGGACGGGAGGGAGGAGCTGCTGAATTCGTCTATCGCGACCTAAACTGCGCCTCACTACGTTTTACGGTAGCATAGTCTATGGCACACATGAAAGAAAAATGGTCAGAAGAGGGAAAAGGAACAGAAAAATGGCGTAAGATTCTCGTGATAGTGGAAGGAAAGATGAGCTTATGACGGGATGCCGAATCTAGATGAACATCTATAATAGAAAGAATGAAATGAGAAGGGAAATCTATAGTCAAATGCTCAATAAGAGACAACAAAAATCGAGCACGAGGCTTTGTGATGGAGTTGTAGTGAGAGAGTGGATGGAGTACAAAAGTTATCACCATGTTCAAAAACCTAGGGCCTTTTGCAAAGCCCTTACAGGATGTGAACTGGCGACCACCCCAATCTGAGGGACACTCACAGAAAGCAGTCATGAGCTCATCCTTGGACACAGTCCAAAGACGATCACAACTAGGATAGTCAGGAGACGCTATCCTAGGAACCCGAAGCACATCCGTAACAAGCTGCAGTGTGACAGGAATACTAACACCCCTAACACGAGTGATAAAGTGAGGGACAGAACGGTCAATCCTATGCATGTTGGAGTAGAACTCCTGAATAAGCACGAGAGGACAAGTGATGGGCTTGACACAAAGAGACTCCCATTCCCGATTGTGAATGACATCGGGAAGGTCAGTGTCGGCAAAGTCTGCCAGAATGACTTGGCGTTCCGAATGAACACCTCGTCTAGAAAAGTTTTCTGAGAATGCCTTGTGGGCATCATCATCACGGAACCGAAGAGAGAAAGAATCAGAATCAGAAGATGAAGAAGCTCCGGAACGAAGAGGGTTTTGAGCTGGAGTAGACTTACGCTTAGGTGCTATAGACACGACTAACGTAAAGAGAAAGAGAGGGAGAGAAAGAAAGACAATCAGAAAAGTCCTAAGCAATTCAAATATAACAAGTATATTGAAAAGAGAGTACGTATGCATGGGAAATGCATGAGCATGTGACATGCAAAAGAAATTGCATCATGGGCTCAGCCCAATCCAAACCTATCAGCACACAAATAGTTTGCACACATCTAAATGCATGACAATACTATTATAATGCTAATGTGATGCAATGCATGAGATTTTAAACTCATTTAAGTGAAAACCCAACCCAAAAATTCAACAATAACTCATCAAATTTGAAAAACCCCAAAATTTTTCAAAAACCCTAAAACCTAGGTTTCAAAACATGAAATGCATGAATATGGAAGAGATTAGAAGCTTACCAAGCGAAGAAAAACTTGAAAAAGCTTGAAGAAACCTTGAGGATCAAGATTGGAGTGAGATGAGATTGTTTGGGAGGTGAGGAGATGTTTCTGTCGAGAGAGAGATCGAGAAAAATGAGGAGCGAATCGTGAAGAACAAATATATAGGCTCTCAGTAAATCTCGACAGATTTAGGTGTCGAGAGGTATCTAGATATCTGTCGAGGAAGGTATCGAGGAAATGGCCTTTGATAGCTTCAGGTATCGAAAAGGTGTCGAGGAAGAAACACCAAAAACAAGAACAGAAGCTCGATCGATCCACCAGGTGTCGAGAAGCTATCGAAGGGTCAGAAAGTTTATCGATCGATTCACCAGGTGTCGAGGTGCTAGCGAGATTGCGATAAGAAAAAAGCTAAGGAAGCTCGATAGATAGCTAGTTATTGAGGAGGTGTCGAGGAGGTGTCGAGCCAGCTTTTCAAAACAGTTTTTCAATGAGAGAAAAACACAGATATGAATGCAATCAAGCATGCAACTCAACCAATGATCCAATCAACATATTAAGCTCTCAAAAAATCTCTCAACAATGATTTTAAGCACATGGATCCCAAAAACACACGCACACACTAAACAAGTCTAACCAATTTTATATTTCAAAAATAAGTTAAGACAGTTTAGTGAGCATACATTAACACATGTAAAACCTTGTAATGGCCAAATCACATTGTACCTGCACATGTATCAAGAGTAGCAAAGAATATTGCGTGTTGTATGTGGAAAAAAAAAACATCGCAAGATTGCAAATGTGTCAACATGTTATGACAATTTGAGATATGAGTAAATCACTTTAACTCACACACAATCATAACTGTTTGATGGGGACCATCACCTTCGAGGTACATCCTATAACTCCCACATCTCCTAGAATACACGCTTACAATCATATTTAAAAGCATTTTTGATCTTTTTGCTTTTGATTTTTCTTTACATATTTTCTTTTTAAGCAAATCATGCATGGACATATAAGAGATAGAAAAGAAATACTCAATTATGATAAGCATTTGATATTCCAATTTTGCTATGTCGAAGCACACAAATGTCATTCATGATTGGCGGGCAACAATGGTGAGATGGTTATTTATGCCTTTCTCTTAGGATTTTCTAATCATTCCCGTCAAAAAGAGTGATACGAGTGTTAAGTACAAGAGACAACTTAATCTTACTCATCACAAACAAGAGCCATAAAGCTCACTTGCTTAGTTGTGCATAGAGATGCTCATCTAAGCTATAAGAGATACAAAATTTAGAAAACTTTGTTTCAATGGCCATCCAAGGTACACAAGTACCAATGTACACAAACACACACTGTTTTTGTATTTTTCTGATTTTTCAATTTTTTTTTTAATTTTTATATGAAAAACAAAATAAAGCAAAATTGAAAAATAACCAAACAAAAACAAGTTAAGCAAAGCATAAAAACTAGACTGACTCAAAACAGTAAAGCAAAACACATAAGTAATGCAAACAAAAATAAGAAGAGAGAGAAGAAAGTGATAGAATCACTTGGAGGCATTTTCCTTCCACACTCTGGAAGAACCTTTCCTTTGATTAAACCCTTGAACCGGTGGTGAGGGAGAAAAATTGAAACCGTTCAAGTTCGAAAGGAATATGAGGGCTTTGAGAAGATCTCCAAGGGGAGCAAGAGAGGATTGAAGTTGATTCTGGCTTCCAGATGTTATCATTTCGTTGCTCTGTTGAGTGGTAAGCCACTTATAGCAATTTGGTCGAGTATGACCAGCAACTCCACAATGATGACAGAGATGCTGCTTCTTCTGTGGAAAGCTCTTCACGATCAAGTTCCACATCACTGAGCTTCTTGGTGGCCAGCTATAAAGTTTCTCATGCTTCTCAAATAGTTTGTACAATTTCTTTATAGGCTGTATGGATATCATCTTGATCATCCATCTTCTCAAACTTAGAATCTACCAATTCTTCTTCTTCATCCACATCTTCAACAATCCCTTCAGTAGGATTGACAGTGGCAGTGAAGGCATTTAGGATTCTGTCATCCTCATTATCGGAATCATCCTCAGGCTCAGTGTCACTCAAAGTAGCAGCAAGTGCCTTGCTTTTTCCAATGGTCTTGAGATATGTGGGGCACTCCTATTTCATGTGACCGGAGCCTTGACACCCAAAGCACTTAGGTCCTGCGGGAACAGTGTACAGACCGCCATCCCTTGCATCCTTCTTCCCTTTATCTTGGCTCTTGAACTGAGAAGAACTAGATCGCCTACGGTCCTTGTCGAAGCCCTTTCCATTGGCGTTCTTCATAAACTTCTTGAACTGCTTGGTGATGTAGGGCTTCATCTTAGAATCTTCATCGTCTGAAGACTCATCTGTGTCACTGTTCTTGGCCTTCAGTGCCATGCTTTTACTCTTGCCTGACTTACCAATCCTTGTTAACCCTAACTCGTAAGTCTGCAGATTACCAACCAGTTTTGTCAAAGGAATCTTGTCAATGTCCTTGGAATCTTGTCAATGTCCTTTGATTCCTCGATCGCCGTAATCTTGGCATGGAATCTCTCAGACAGAGATCTAAGCACCTTTCTCACAATCTTGGGTTCAGGAATGGTTTCCCCAAGATTGAACACAGAGTTCACTATGTCCTTCAGCTTGGCATAGAACTCATCGAATGACTCATCCTCCTTCATCTTTATTTCTTCAAAGCTTGTAGTGAGCCTCTGAAGCTTTGAATCCTTGACAGCCTTTGTACCCTCATAGGTTGTCTGGAGAATGGTCCATGCCTCCTTAGCAGTTTCAGCAGAGGATATCTTCTTGAACTCCTCATTTGTGACTGCACTGAATAAAGCATTCAATGCCCTGCTGTTGAAGTTTGCCGCCTTGATCTTCGCATCATCCTAATCGGTCGGCGCTTCTGTAGGCTTAGTCCAGCCTATCTTCACAACTTGCCACACCTTCTCATCTAGAGACTGCAAGAAAGCTCTCATGCGTACTTTCTAGTATGCATAGTTAGTGCCATAAAATAAAAGAGGTATAATTAATGACTGTCCTCTATCCATGACAAACAGGGGTCAATGAATCAACACAGCAAAGATTAAACTTTAATCAGAGTGTGCCTGCTCTGATACCACTTGATAGGTCACAAACGGATTGACCCCTTGTGATTGAAATTAATTAATTAATTAGCCAAGTTATTAATTAATCAATTTATCATGCAAAACGCGTAGTAGCACAAACAAATCATCAATAAACTAATTATGCAGCAAAAAATAAATAACACGGTGATTTGTTTACGAATGGGGAAAACTTAATGGCAAAAACCCCATCGAGTGATTTTCAAGTCACCACTCCTGAAACTCCACTATTATCTCAATAAGCGGTTACAAGTAAAAGAATCTCAAGTACCTTACCAACCTACAGTTGAACCCTTACCCCAATACCCAATTGGACTTGTTCTGTAGTGACAGTTCCCCCTTTTGATGCACGACTCCCAAGTACGTAACTAACCAATGCTCAGATCCCAGTACGCGATTTCAATCACCAACTAAGAAGGTTATTGGCTATAAAGTTCTTCAATTCATCCCAACGATGAAGATCAAGAAGATGCTTGGTCACAAAACCCTACGGTGTAAATACACAGCAACTTCTTCAAGAGAAAGAGATGAAGTAGGGCAAGAACTTCGTCTCCGGTCACAATTTACTTGAACAGAGTTTGCTCAATGCTTTTGCAACTTGTGAACACTTTGACGGCCCTAAAAACAATCTTTTTATATATTTAGGGTTAGGAGAAAAGAAGGCCCAAACACATAATCACGGATCCCAAGAAAAACAGATCAGATTGTTGTTTTCTTAAACATCGACAGGAGGTGTCGATCATTTGTCGAGATAGCTGTCGAGCACACGGGCAAAAATAGCTTCTTAAACCTCGACACATTATAGCTATCGAGCTAGCTGTCGAGCTTTAATATTTTTGCACTTTTAGCTTGTTTTCTTGAACAGACTTGAAGGCTTCAACACTTGGTCTTGAAACATGGTTTCTTAAAGGATTTAAACACATCCTAAATCTACCCAAATACAAGTAAAGTGCGTTTTGTCAAAGGATAAGCCAATTACATAAAATAGTGACATATGTTCCTAACAAGTGAAACACATATGTCCTAACAAATTAAAATATTTTATCTAAGTTTTGCCCTTAATAAATTATATATATATATATAAATAAAACTTGCGTGTGCTAAGATTGGTAGCCACAAGTACTTGTGGATATCTGCTAGAACAGAGCACAGGAAAGAGGGGGGGGGGGGGGACTGCCCTTAAGCGGGAATGGGAGAGATAAAGTTCTCATGCAGAGCATTGCTAGTAGGTTACATAGAATCTCTCTCTATTTTAAAATAGGACAAAACTTAGGTACAATACCTTAGGTGTTGTTCTTTAGGTTCCTCTCTTAATATTCAACTATGTGGTTACTTAATTAAAAAATACACTTTCATCCCATGAGAAAAAATCCACATGACAGAATCTTAAAAAAGAACCTAAAGAACAGCACATAAGTTCTATACTTAAGTCTTGCCCTTTATAATAAGAACATATTTTTTTAGTTTTAGCTAACCATTTTTTCTTTTCATCCACTCTAATTCCTTATTATAAACTCTATTTTATTCAAATATTATTTCTACCTTCATTTTTTATTATTGCTTTCCAAAAAAAATCAACTTTACTTTTTCACAGTTACCCAGACATAAAAACACTAAACAAACATTCAAATATTATTTCTTCATTTTGACAATAAACAATGTTTAAAGAATGAATAGTACTCTCAAAACCAAATTGAGAAAATTACACTTTATCACTCTAAACTATACCATCAATTACACTTTGCACTCTAAACTTTTCGAATGCACACTTTATACCCTAAACTATGACCATTGTTACACTTTGCACCCAACATCAAGTTTGCCATTAACTTGGACGGAAAAATATGATACTACCTTATCAAAAAAAAAAAAAAATGGCACAACATAAAAAGACATAATTGCCCCTCTTCTTAACCCCTTAAAAACAATCTAAAAATTACATTTTACCACTCTAAACTATACTCCTAATTACACTTTACACCCTAAACTTTAAATTTCCTTCCAATTTAACAGTAAATTAACATCAGAATGCAAATTGTAATATTTAGTATAATTTATGATAGTAAAGTATCCCACTAAAAATGCAGCTGTAACTAAAACATATCTTTAGAGAAAAGTGGGTAAGGCTAATATGAGTAGATTTTGGGAGTTTCTTATTTTGGTTACCCGTATTCAATCACTGTAATCTACTACCAATGCTCTTAGAACCTTGCTAAAGGAAAGCAATCAACTAAACGGTCTATTCAATGCAGAGTCCTTCAATCGACTAACTGAAGACTAATGGCCATCAGGATTTTATGAAGGACAAAACGGTCTACCTGATTTTGACTCAAAGTAAGGATAAGTTTGGTTCAGCTTTTTGAAAAAGTACATAATGAAAAAATGGAGTTATCAAAAAGTGTATAATAAAAAAATATTTTTTTAAAAAGCTGAGTGTTTGGTAAAAGCTGTTAAAAAGTGATTTTTGAAAAAACTGAGTGTTTAGTTAACACTTATAAAAGTGGTAGTTTGAAAGATAAATTACCAAAAAGGACAATATATATACAAGGGAGTTTATTTCGTACTTAAATCAATATTGTAAAATTATTTTTTTCTCACCAATATTAGCTAATAATAACCTACCACTTAAAATTTATTATGAAAATATTGTGATAATTTATACTGATTTTAATTTGAACGTACTATTATAATTATTTTTTTCTCTTTCTAAACAAATTATTTTTTTCTCACCAATATTAACTAAAAATAACCTACTACTTAAGATTTATTGTGAAAATATTGTGACAGTATTTCTCAATTTTAATTTTTTATTCTTTATTTTATGCTTCCCTTATTTTATTTTTTTATCCATATTTCCTTCTTCTTCTTTTTTCCCTCTTCTCCTCCACCCACGTACCCTTAATTTTTTTCTTTATTTCCTTCTTTCCTCTTTTTCCCTGCCACTTCCTCCACACACGTGCCCTTACATTTTTTATTTATTTCCTTATTTCGTCTTTTTCCCTTCCACTTCACACTCCACTCCAGAATGTTCCACACACTTCAAACCCCTCTCTCATCCCTCAAAGTCTCTGCATCTCTTTTTTTTTTTTTTTTTTTTTTGACCGTTCGAAAGCTAATGATGATGATGAAGATGAAGTCTCTGCATTTTTGCATCTCTTTTTTCGTCTTTTTTCTTTATTTCCTTATTTCGTCTTTCCTTCTTTATTTTTTTTTTTTTTCACACTCCAGAGAAGAAGATGATGAAGAAGAAGAAGATGATTGATGAAACATAAGGATTTTGGGTGGATTTTGGGTTTTTTTTTTTTCTGTGAATTTTGGGTTTGATTTTGAGTTGATTTTGTTTTGGGTTGATTTTGAGTTGGATTTGGAATAAGTTTTCCAATGGGGCTTGAGTTGATTTTAAGTTATTTTGTGTTGATTTTGAGTTATTTTTGGTTTGGTTTTGTTGATTTTGTGTTTGGATTATCAAATGTTGAAATGGGCTTTGTTGATTGTGGTGGTAGACCGGTGAGGGTGGTGCTGTGTTTGTAGCAGCACGATGAGAGGAATGAGAGACAGGCGTGAGAACTGAGGCCTTTTTATCAAGGGTAATTTGGTAATTTTCGGAAGAGTCCAACAGATAGCTTCAAAACATGCATGAACTTTTTGTTTATAGACCTCCAGAGCTCCATAATTGGCTTGCGCGTTTTATGCCTTGGCCCAAAACGCAACTATTATATAAAAGTTGTGTTTCTGCTGAACCAAACAGTAATTTCTGTCCAGCTTTTAAACAAACATGCGTTTCAGCCCCTAAAAGCTAAAACATACCCTAAAAGCCTAAAAGCTAAAACAAACGGGCACTAACCTTTAAGGTAAGTTTACTGTTGACAATT
Organism: Notholithocarpus densiflorus; assembly: GCA_030021035.2. NCBI lineage: Eukaryota > Viridiplantae > Streptophyta > Magnoliopsida > Fagales > Fagaceae > Notholithocarpus > Notholithocarpus densiflorus. Next base: position 310,093 of record JARYZH020000009.1, on the reverse strand, counting down.
TACAAAAATAAAAAATAAAAGAAAACTGTAGTCGAGAATGGCTCACAACTCCACAATTGTGTATTATTTTGCTGGAACACTCCACACGAGAATCAAAACAAGAATTTTTTGATAAATAAGAAACGAAATTAATGATTAACTATAATTCGAAATTCGAAATCTTCCAAAAAATAAAAGTAGAACGCATTAAAAGTCCTCGTACCCAATATTAGCAACAATAAGCAACAACTACAAAACTCAGATACTCAAAAGTACAGCGCGGATTACTAGTTCATTAGAGTAATAACCATGAAGCTTTACGCCACAGGAAGGACCTCAATATCAGTCGCCACTGCAGGCGACCGGTAATGATCCTCCTCCTTTGGAGTGTGGATTGTGACCAGATCAGGTAAGGGAGTTTTGGGGCCCATCTTGCCGTGGGGATCCCAATCAAGCATTATCTTGACCTTGATACCTAGAACACCCTGTATGCCAAATAGATATTTGATAAAAATCAGACTCAAAAAAGGTTATGCAAGTTTATTTGGAACATTTGGCCAATGAGAACGATCTAATAAAAGCAACTCAAACTGAAAAGTCAATCTAACCTGTCTCAGAAGAACATGTCTAACAGCAGAGTCAATATATTCATTGACTGGCTGACCAGAAGAAATCATATATCCATCCTTGAACTTCATGGCCTTGGCACGTTGTGCCCTAAGCTTTCCACTAACAATCACCTGTTAAACGTACCAACTAACATTAAATCCAATTCCAAACAGATCAATAAAAGCCAGAACGATAAGGGTTTGAAGCTGCCTACAAACCTCACATCCCTTTGCCCCACTTTCCATGACAAATCTCAGTACACCATAGCAAGCCCTAAATGAGAATTACATGTATCAAGTTAGTGCAGCTTCAAAGTATAAATAACACAAATGAAGTCGATAGATGAAGTAGAACAGAAAAAAACTAAACCTATAATTCAAAAGGTACACTATTCTTAATTGAGTTCGTACTTGAACCAAAAATCACAAGGCATGATCTCACATGCAATTCACAACATCAGAGAAGCATTAACTAAAGCACAAAAGCTATTTCTATGTTCAAAATCTTGGGATAGACCACCATTTTACCTTACTTATAACCACCACTAGTTTCATAATTTTAAATCCTGTGATGGAGAAAATAAAACAGTAACCAACGAGTCAATGGTATTGATTTCTTCTAGAAGCTCCTTGTAACCATATCGTAGATCGAATTCATGTGTTAAAAGAAAGAGAGATCCTTTTTTCTTTGGGGAAGAGGGGTGCATTGACCCAAAAAAATACAGCAAGGGCACTGAAGAAATAAACTTGGACAAATAGGAAATAATGTAGCAATTCCAAGCATACAAATCTAAGCAAGTTTCTTGTCATTGTTTGAACAGCCAGAGTTGCAACTTTAATGTAGTCATCTTCCGACACAAAGATGGTATGGAATTTTTACCTATTTGCTTTATAGATGACTGACCATATGGTACAAGAATGACGATTCCGCACCCTCTGTAATGAGTTAACTAGCATGGTGCGGAATTTTTGGTGGGATCAGAGAGGAGAGGAAAGGAAAGGAAGATGGCATGGATTAGTTAGGAAAAAATGTGCATTCCGAAATCTCAAGGTGGTATGGGTTTTAAACTCTTGAAGGAATTTAATCTACTTTTTTTAGCAAAGCAAGTATGGCCTATTTGCTTTATAGATGACTGACCATATGGTACAAGAATGACCAAAGACAGAAAAATGGAAAATAAAAACTACAAGACTGCCGAAGGGCATATGGTTTTCAAAATGCAAATGAAAACCCAATTCCAGAGAAGTTATGAACTAATGTACAATAATGTACCAAGAAAAGAAGAATGGACAATAATGTACCCTTTCCAAGGTTACTGCATGACAACCAGAGCACTTCATGAGGATGATGGCATGAAGGGTACTCGAGTAATATTAGTATAGTCATCTTCTGACACAAAATTGGTATGGAAACACCAATCTGCTTTGTAGACGACATAAAAACTTGGACCAAAGTCCAAGTGACATAAACCAGATTTTACAAAAACCAGGCCGTGTTAATTCAAATGCACAAACACCCCCAAAGACTTTCCCAATTTGTCTATCCAGAACAAACAAGGATTCCTATTCAACAATCAATACAGAAACATAAGACCAATTTTGTGGTAGAGCAATAAAAACAACACAGGATCAGATTCAAGTTAGACCTAGTGTAACTCTCGATAATGTTACAACATCCAATAATTTTGAATTGGATTAGTTTTTTGACAAAAACTCCATTAGATTTTATATATGTATGAGTCTCATTTACCAATGCTCCACTAGCTCAACACTGCAAATTATTCAATCAACCAATAACACACTAAACAATATTACTTTTGAAAATCAAGATTTATAACCTAATATCCACATTACAATCCTATACACCACCATATTGATATCTTCAATTCAACACAACAAACAAATCATAGCGAATCCATATAAGCATTATTCTCATAAGTCATTTCCACCAATAAACATATACAAAACATCAAAGACAAAAACAAAAACAAAATATATAAATGATTGAAGCATATACCTCCTAACAGCGAGACCTCCGAGAAGCTTGTATCGGAGAGACTCGGCTTGAGCAATAGCGCAAAGACCTCTGTTGTTGACCTTCTCAGCGTAAAGCTCCACGCTGTTCTCTGGAAACTTGAACCTTTTCTGCACCACCGAGGTCAGCTCTCTGATCCTCCTTCCCTTCTCACCTACAATAAACAATCAATTCAAAATAATACAAATTAGCCAATCACAAACCCTAGAAAAATCAGCACACTGAGATCACAAATCACGGAATCGAAACCAACCGAGAACGTTCTGTGTTCGTGTGGCTCTGATGATGATCTCGGTTCGCATCGGCGTAACCCTAACCTCGACGCCGGAATAACCGTCCTCAGCGAGCTCACGAGTCAGGACCTCGTTCAGCTCGGCGTAGAAAACTCCGTCAGCTACGAACTGTAACAAATACAAATAAACAAAAGCTTGAAATGAGAAACGACTGGTTCTGCTAGGTTCGCATTTCTGTTTTCTCGGGAAACAAACGAAGAGTTAAGTAAAGAGGAGGATCTGACCTTTCGCTTCTTGCTCATCTGAGTCGCCATTTTCGAAGGAAGAGGAGTAGGGATCTGAGCTCTGAGCTTGAGGTGGCTTGTGCTCTGTCGATTCGAAAACCCTAGGGTTTTTTTTGAGGTGGAGAAGAGGGGTTATATGTATGGGAGGGCAAGGGAATCTGACGGTGGATATGGAATTAGGGTTTTCGCTTCAACGGATGGGATTTGTTTATTATTTTACGGCTCTGTTTGGTGAAGGGTTGTGTTTTGTCGAGTGTAATACTAATAAGTAATAACGACCTCTCGTCGTAACACATATCGAGTTATTAACAATTTAACACTTGCTTTCCATCACGCTTTGTATGAATTTCGTTACAAAAGGTCCTCGACAAAGAGGACAATATAAATTTATGACAAAAATACAAATAAAACCTTTGTCTATTGTCATTTTGGTGCCATAAATTCTATTTTGGTTATTTTGGATTTTCAAATTTTTATTTGCTAGTGGGTTCTAATTAGCTCAACTGGTATAGTTTATAATAATTAAATAAGATATCTGGATTTCAATTCCTACCTACATCAAAAACTAATTAGTGTCTTGGTCTAATGATAAAAAGCTATTTTCAAAAGCAGACGCCGTAAGTTAAAACTATCTCAAAAATTCTTATTTGCTATCACCAAAATAACAAATGTGAACTTATATGACCAAAAAAACCAAAAATTAAACATATAAGACCAAAATGATAACTAATTAACTTAAAGAATACAATTTGTATGTTATTCCTAAATTTATTATAAGATTGTTGAGGGTCATTTTTCACGTTTCACACCTAACCACGTGTTTTGCATTTATTAGATGTCTTTTATTTAGACTTTTTCTAAGAAGGAAGTCAGATCTGACATCTTCACGGAATAGGCTTTAGGGTTCCATTTTGCCACTGCCAATATGTACGGAAGCATTAAATCCGGTCCAAGAAGCTTTACTGCGAAATGAGCTTAGTCAAAAGTACTTATCAAACAAATGTTAGTTTGTAACATGTTAGCATACATACTCATAAATATATATATATATATATATTTATAGTAAAATGGAATAGCACAAATATAAATATAATGCTTTATGCGGAATATAATAGGCCAAAAAGGTCTTAGCTCCAACTCCCACAACCTTGTTGCTAAAGATTAGCTCAAAGCTGTGAAGTTTGGAACGTAAGTCAAATTGGCCATGAAGAGAGAAGGAGTACTTTAGTGGTGCATGCAAACATATTTTACTAAGGGGTTTCTCTACAATTTCAAAACTACGTGCTGCTATTTTTCTCTACTAATACCTATGACTTTCTCTGTTGTAGTTGTTGTTGTTCTCTTCTCCTGTTCTATTCTTATTTATACACAAATTTTGGGACTTTCCCACCCCTTTTCCGGTTGACTGATCTGTTCCTCCATCTTTGGCAATTCGTATTACAAAAGAGGTTTTGATTTCTTTCTCTATTTGGTAAATACACTAATCTCAACGCTAACTCTCAAATCCCAGCAACCCTTCTTTTCTAACGAGGATTATCCTATTTAACCAAGGTTCAATCTTAAGATTTTCTAAGCATGCACCTTATGGTCCACCATGTTCTCCATCCATTCGGTCAAAACACTTCCCAGCAAGTGTTTTTTCGGAAAGGACCATGACGGAATTCCAAAAACCAAAGACTCTCTCCCTTCACCAAGCCATAACTCTTGAGCTTCAATCAGCGGTAAGTCCTCCTCTCTTTCCAAGTTTAGGATGCAAAGGAGCAGGACCCATCCTTTCCTTCACACTGCTCAATGCCTTAAAACCCATAATTGCTTCCTTGGACCATTTCTTTCATGTTCTGCAGAGTTTGATATCTCCTTTCTTTTCTCATTGGATCTCATTCTACAGCATGAATGATGAAACCTAGGAATTTCCCGTTCTGTAGTGTTTGAACTTGGGGATTCTCCTCCTTTCAAGGCATGTTTTCCTCCGTTCTATCGTGTTTTCTTCCGTTCTACCGTGTTCTTCTATTCATTGGAATGCCCAGTGGAGGTTTTATGTTCCTCCAATTTCTTCTAACTCCTTTATACAAAGGGGTTAGGTCTTTTTAGGCCTATTTCATATCATTCCCTAATGCAAGGGTCTTGGGTCACTTTTATAGGCCCACTTACTCTCATACCCAATGTTATTCTATAGAAGACCTTTTGTGGGCTTTTTCTATTTTCTTTAATATATTTAGGCCATTCTTGTGCCTAGGTGCTAACTCTCTTTTCTTTTTTTCTCAAACCAATAGGCTTGATTCACTAAGCCTTAAGGCCTTACTTGCTGGCCCAAAATGTGTGAAAATTTGGATATCTACAAAGATAATAGAGAAAAGAAAGTGAGAATTTGTTCTTATTTATAATTTGACAAAAGCAAAATGTTTGCAGGGTGTTATGTCCCTTTTACCACCTTGCCACTTGTATGGTGTAGACTAGCTCATTTTTTGGATTTGGGTTTAGTTGAGAGAATCAAGTTTACTACTCACATCAACATTGGAGGTGATGACAACTATCAGTGTGTAATTAATTGCGTCCAAACAACATGCCAACAAAGGGTGAGAAGAGAAAGAAACAAACTAACTATAAAATATTGCTTATATTATGACTGGTGTGATAGGAAAATAAAGGTTTTAGTGTGAGGATGGAGAAAAAAAAAATGATGACCTGCCAAACAAGGTGAAGACTTGATTCATGCATCAATTGAATGTTGCGCACAAATTTTTTTTTTTTTCTAATACATTGATTTCTAAGGGTGAGAGGATTTGAACCTTCAATATCTCCATTAAAAACATTAGAAGGCATTAGTTGACTTACAAGACTCTTAGCTCTAGGCACAAAACTTTCGAAATTCAAGTGTTAATGAAAGATAAGGATAGGTGAATTAAGTTAAAATTAGAGTTCCATTAAATTTTTTTTTTTTTTTAATTTAAGAGGGTTATTTTTTTGGGTGGGGGTGGGGTACTCTAATAGCATCTTAAGGGTGTCATGAAAATCCTCATGTAAAGAAAGTGAGTCTATTTAGACTGAGGATATTGTCAAAATTTAGGCTTTATTTGGAAGTTCATAAAGAAATGGAATGAGTAAACTATAAAAGGATATAATTGAATGGAATGAAATGAAATAGAATGAGTTTAAGAAATAGAACGGAATAGAATATAATTGAAGCCATATTGTTTAGATTTTTTTTTTAATAGTAAAGGAATGAAACTGAAACAACCTTGTTTAAGAGAACCATGAGAAGAAATGGGAATTAATAATTTTGTAAGTGATACTACTCCTTGTATTAAAAAAGAAATTTTCATTTTTTATAATATTTTTACTGTTATTTTCATATAATTATTAATATTAATAATAACTCAAAATAAAAAAGTAAAAGGATAAAAAGTGTAAAAAAAAAAAATTTGATTATGATAATCTTAGAATTATAGCCCATTTAGGGTAGGACAACAAGATTCTGATACAAAAATTAAGGAGTAGAAAAATAATGAAACAAATAATAAGTGATGGCTTAGAATTAATTCCCATTTAAAAAAAAAATACTGCTCTCTTATTATTCTATTTCGATTAAAATTTCATTTCATTCTATTCTCTCCGATTCTTCTCAATTTTGAGAGAATGAAAAATTCAGCCTTTTGAGAGGAAAAAAAAGTGTACCTTCATAATCATTCAATTCCCTAGTTTGTGCTTGTGCGGCTGTGGGTTGGGCTAGTAGCCCTTCAAAGCTCGTTTATTCAAGTGTCAGAGATTGGGTCTCCAATGATTTTCGGGCCTTGTGTAATGCTTATTTAACTGGACTTATCTGGGTGTACAAAATTGGCCCCAAACAGATTTCAAAACTGTTCCAAAGCACTCTTTAATTTTGCACCCTTTTTTTTTCTTTTCTTTTTTCGATAAAAAAAAAAAGAGCCTTTTTTTTGTATTATAATTTTTTTTGATATAATGGTTTGATATCTTGTACCTTGTTATTGCGATATAGAATTTATTCTCTCTATCGCCAAAAACTTTTTCAAACAAAAGGTCTTGCAATACTGATGGTAAAGGAAAAATTAAGTTGATGTGGGGGAGGCAATGATTCAAGCAAGAAAGATGGATTTGTGAAAATTGATTTTGTTAATGACTTCAAAGGACATAAGAGTTATGGAGAATGAAGGAATGAGAATGTATGCTTTTGTTGTTTGTAGGAAAGTAACAAAAGAAGCTTTTATTCTAACTTTTAAAAACTACTCATTTGGTATAAAGGATAATAATTTGAATTTCAATGACGTTATTTTTTGGCTAAATATAAATTACACCATTTAAGTTTGGTGAATTATCATTTTCGCCTGTTACATTTTACTTTGTTATTTTAGTTCTTAAAGTTTATGTTTGTTATCAACGTTTGCCATTTTGTCTATAAAATATGTTAACTATTAAAAAAAAATTCTTCTTAAGCCTTCATTTATTTTTCACTTGAAAATATTATTTGAAATAGAAAATATTTTCAAGTGTTTTGTTATATTCTTAAAAATGCTCAAAAAATGATTTTTTTTTTCAACTACTTTCAGTCTTTCACGCTCAACTTCCAAACATATGTATAAGTATAATAAATAAATTCCAAAATAATAGAAAAATATTAATGGAAAAGAAAAAAGTTAAGAGAGAATGTGGGATCGGCAACACAAAGATGGAGTCTCATGGATCAAGATTGAGAGAGAAAGACAAAGAGAAAAAGTGTGTGTGTGTGTGGAGGTTGTGGTTGATGAGTTTTGTACAAGACAAAATATTTTGCATGAAAATAGAGGCGCATATAATTTTACTCCAAAATGCTCCAAATTGACCAACATTTCCAGTTGTACCAAACACCTTAAATTGGAGACTATTTTAGGTGAAAAAATCCAGTTAATACTAAAAAAATTAATAAAATTTCATTTTAGTATTAAAAATATTTTTAATAACAATTCACCAAAACTTAAAGGGAGTAAATTGTATTTTCGTCAAAAATAAAATGAAAATTTAGTAATTTTTTTAGTATAATTTTTTTTTTTTTAATAATAGTTAACCAATTTTATGGATGAAAGGACCAACGTTGACAACAAACATGAACCTTAAGAACTAAAATGACAAAAATGATGATTCATCAAATTTAAAAAGGTAGTAATATGTATTTTAGCCATTTTTAAAAAAGAAAAAAAGAAGAAGAAAATGTCAATTTCTATTCATTCTTTGGTAATATGTTCTAAATAACCTTTGTATTTTTGACATTTTGGGCATATCTAGTGTTGAAATTAAAGGGAAAGGAGAATCTTTTGAGAAAATAATAATAATAATAATAATAATAATAATAATAATAATAATAATAAAGGGTTATGTGGTTTAGTATGACGGCCTTCATCTACAAAAGAAAATATAAGTAGTTACAACTTTTTTTTTCTATAATTCAATAGTTGGGGCCTTGGGGGAGGGTCAATTTAAACCCTAAATGAATTCGTTTGAAACATTAAGAAGTGCCAACAAATTTAGCTGCAAGGCTCTTGGCTAAGTAGCTACATCCTTATTATTCTTGGTTGTCTTTACAATGAACCCTAAGTTGGTATATATAGAGGTAGGGTTAACCTTAATTGGACCTGCAATATAATTTTCACAAAAATTATAAATCTAGTAATACAAAAATTTCCACAATATTGTTGTTGACAAGATCCATAAATGATGCATAATAAAAATAATGTCAATTATAAACCCAATTAAAATTAAAATTTTTTATTAAAAAAAAGAAAGATGTAATGGGGTTCGATTGATACTCGTGGTGTCTACTTGTGTCTACTTTATGATGGTTAATTACTCTTTATAGGCGAAGACACCAATAAGTTCTTCTTGGTGTATTGCTAGATTTGAATCTAGCTCTCTTACTCAACACCAACAAAAGATACTTTACTAATAAGCTGTGAAATTGATATATTACTTCCATCACAATCTGCAACTTTAGCAAGTTACAAAATGTGTCTCTAACATTGCCAGGTGATTAAGACTAGTTTACCGGTTAGATATCAACCGCATCAACTTTCAGCTATTCGATCAAGTACTTTTTTTTTGTTTGAGAGAAAAAGATAATTCAGATCAAAGATCTTTCATGATCTGAGGTATTCAAGTAATTGGTATTTAAGCCATGACGTTGTTGATCCAACTGATCAAAGCCAGCATTAAAGCGCTTTGCCTGTTGCCCAAACCCAGGAAACGTAGGAAGATTGTGAATTTGTGATCATTCATGATATGCACTTATGGCTTATTGTCTTCTATTGATTGCATTTGCATCTCCCAAGGGCAATAGTAGTCAGATAGATATTTTTGTTTTTCTTCCTTTGGTGGGTCTGAACTCTGAACTTAGACTGGCCCCATTTTAGTCCATATCAATACCATTTTGCAGTTCTATGTATGAAGCCAGATAATGGTCCAGACTGAAGGTCTTGTGAACAATCCCTCTGGCTTTGTATCAACAGGGACAAGTACACTATCCCCGAACGATGGACTACAGAATCAGACGTAAAAAAGAGAACATCATGAGACTACAGTAGTTTCTAGTTTCTACTTGCTATGCCTATGGAGTGGTGACTACAGAACAAGACTAGCTAGTGCTAGCCACAGTTGCAATAAGGCAATAGTATCACCCCAACATGCTCTTTTTCACTATTTGTTGACTTGTATAGCATTCGGATAAGTTTGCAAAAACTTTTATCCATAAGAATCTACTTCTTCTTCTTCTTCTTCTTCTTCTTCTTCATTTTTTTTTTTTTTTTTTTTTTTTTTTTTTTTTTTTTTTTACGTCAAATTATCTATTTTACACTATATTTTATTAAAATAATAATTTTTCTTGATTTTTAAAATTATTTTTCTTTCTTTACATGCAAAAATCATCATCTACTCTTTTTATTCTTTTTTGAAATATATAAAGAAAGAATAAATAACTAAATGCAAAATAAATAGTGTTAGTGTAAATTTACACGAATTCTGTAGCAAACTTATAAATTTACATATTTATATACGGACTGATCTTAATCTTTTTGGACAAAACTGTGTAAATTCTATACATTTTTTCTATTGTACATACATAGATGTGAATGACCTTAAGTTCTGAACAGTGCAATTAATATTATTTTATATAGTTTAATTACTAATAATGCTTTTATTATGAATTATACTAGTACCACATAATTGGACACAGCTTTGTGCCACAACTCGTTACATGACGAGTTGTAATTGATAAAGGTGTATCACCACATGACCCACTGATACACCTTTGCCCATCACAACTCGTAATGTGGCGAATTGTGACACAAAATTATGCCCAATTATGTAGTACTAACACAACTCTTTTATTATATACTAAACATAAATATCACCTAAATTGAAATTTTTGTTTCATGTACACAGTCAGAGGAATGTGAAACAAGACCTAATTAAGCACTTGCTCCAAAACAAGATGTAAAACAAAAAACACATGGCATGTTTTGCTTATGTCCTGTTAGCACGAGAACAGAATGCAAGTATGCCTCGAAAGGGGAAATATTCGACATATTGGAGACTTCATGTACATGGGTCTAAATACATATTTTCAATTTTTAAACAACATTACACGTATTTTTACACACTTTTTCATTCACACGTATTTTCAAAAGATATAAATAACGTTATTAGAACAACATTACTAAACGGGCCCTCATTACAAGAGAATTTTACAAAATAATTCGATATTTCTTATGTTAATATGTACTTTCATACAACTCTACAGCTTTTTGACTATAAATTTTGAAGCATAGAGGGTGCATTACCAACAAGGGTGGAGTGAAGATTTTAAACTAGCGGAGTTTGGAGTAAAAAAAAAAAAAAACTCCAAATAGGCATCCATATAGTATTAAAAAATTATAAATATATAAAATTATTGTTTCTAAATACATTAAGATGTACATTTACCAACAAAGATAAAAACAAAAACAAAATAATGTTTTATTTTTAATACTATACTGGTTAGGATTTTTTTTTTTTTTTTTTTTGGTCAAAGTTAGAGCATTCATAGTACTGGTGGTGCTAAAATTTTAGCTTTTAGATAAAAAACTACTTTATCTATTTTACCACCTCACTTTACAATACACTCGATATCAAATGTTATATTTTTTTTTATTACTTCATTTAAAATAATATAAAGAACTCATTAAAATAATAAAGGAAAAGAGAGAATTTGAGTTTTTTAACTGAAGGAAGAGATATAATCTTAATAAAATATTTTATTTTATTTTTAACAACTTGTTATAGTCAATTGGTATCCAAAAAAATTTAGCTTTAGCTTTTCCAATAACACATGATATTTTGGTTCTTTAGTGATAAAATAGTAGGTTTTTTTTTTTTTTTTTTTTTTTTTTTTTTTTTTTTCTAAAATACAATCACCATTGTGAATATTTTTATTGTTTTTGTTAAGTTTTTGGGTTGGATAGTTGCTATTTGGGTAAAGCTAATTAGGCTTATTGAGGAGAAGGGGGTCTAAAGTTTTGGAAGTGGCCCAACTACAAAAATTAAATATATTAGAATTATTTGTAGTAACGTTATTTGTATTTTTTGGAAATACGTGTGGGTGAAAGAATATGTGAAAATACGTGTAATATTGTTTAAACAACGGTAACAAACAGACACATAATAACTATAAAAAAAAAAAAAAAGGACCTTGGGGGGCCTGGCCCCCTTGGGCCCCCACTTAGGTCCGTCCCTGATTACTAATATATGTGTATGTTAGGTTTAGCCGTTTAGGTGTAATTAAGTGATTGCTAAGGTTAATAAAAACTTCTATTTTACGTATGCAAATAATATAATTTGCATGTTACAATAACAATGAATTTTTTTTGGAGAAGATTAGAGCATTCACATTAGTTTCCTCTTAGAGCATTCACATTAGTTTAACTATTTATTATTTTCATACACACACCTCAACCTCAATACGTTATCAATATTGAAATTTAATGTAGTGATGATAAAGGCTCACTACATGTAGCAAAACAATAGTACTTATTAGAAGACACACGAAAAAAGTAATACTAGTGTTTTAAGCCGTGTTTATAATACATTACATAATCAAAGTACAACTACAAAAAGGCCTAACCTTTGTAATTATAGACTGGGGTTATAAACAGCGGACACTAGACACACAACTAATTAGGGGTGGCAAAATCTAACATGACTCGCGAACCCGACATGACTAACTCGTTTATAAACAGGTCATGAGTTTAGGCTAAATGAGTTTGGGTCATATTCGGGTTGACATGACTAACCCATTTAATAAACAGGTTGGGTCCGTGTTCAACATACGAACCCGTCTGACCTGTTTAGCTTATTAAGTTATTAGTTTTTTTTGTTGTTGATATTATTGCTTAATTTATGGTTGTTTTTATATGTTTATTACTATATTTATGGTTGTAATTGTATTTTAATTTTAGATATATGGAAATTGATAAAAATTATATAGGTTAGGTATGACCTATTAATCAAATAGATTATTAAACCGGTTATTTGTTTTGACTTTTACATGACTTGTCAATTAAACGAGTTAAACGTGTCGGGTCAGGTCGAGTCAGCCTGTTTAATAAACAGGTTGTGTTCAGGTTGAGGATTCCTAACACGTTTACTAAACATGTCGGGTTTGGGTCAACCCATTTAGCCGAATACTCATGGTTTGACATGACACGAACCCGACCCGCGAACACAAATTGCCACCCCTACAATCAATATGGGATAAACATTAGTGAGACTTATGTGAATGCTCTACAATAACAATATTAATATAGTTTGACTGATAATAACATTATTGATATTGTTTGACTAACAATAACAATAACCAACAAAAAATAATGTGAAAATATGGTCTTATATATGATTTTTGTCGTTTGCTTCCTTAAGCATTGTTTCATATTACCAAGAATGGGCTTAATGCCTAAAATAGTTTAGGTATTAAATTATTATTTTTAGAATGAACTTGATGAATCTTTCTCTCATTTTTCAAGTTAATTTTAAAAAAAAATTAAAAGAGATAGAGAGAGAAAGAGAAGATATATATCATTTGACTAACTAACACTTATTTTACTTAAGAAAAAAGAAATAACGATATAATGGTGATAGTAATCACTCAACAACCCAAGCGGGCTTCATTAATTTACAACTAGTCCATCCAACTGTTTCACTAATTCTACCTATAGCGGAGCGTTAAGACTTCAAAATTTTGGTGTGGTCACGATCCAACAAGGACCTTGAGGATAGGTAATGATGGGTCAAACTCTTCTTCCATGACAAAATCCGAAAGGTGACACCACTTTCAAAATTACCAATTATTAAAACCTATATTAAGTTATTAGATTTATGTCATCATATATATTTAATTACAAAGTGAAGCATAATAAGAATTAGTTTTTAATTGTGTCTAGTTTTGCACCATGTATTTAATATAATTTTCTTAGTTTTAGTGTCAAATTACTCATTCGTAATAAATAGCATGAAAGTCGAGGTGTCCATCTCACTCGACTGCATAAGAATACCTTATAATCATCATTATTGAATATTTCAAGGCATAAGCACGAGTTATAACTTAGTACTTGTTCATTTAAGTGTGTGTTTGCATTTTCTCAAAAAAAAAAAAAAAAAAAAAATTAAAGTGTGTGTTTGCCAACAACCATTTTTTTTAATCAATTTTTTTTTTAGTTCAGCTTATTTATTTATGTATGATTTTTTTAGGACATATGTGCTGCTATTTAAAATCTATTCTTTTTCTTTTTCCCTAAAGAGTGATACTACTACAATTTTAACTACATAAACCTTAAAAAGTGACATCTTACCAATCACAAAAAACTATTAATTTGTTACATTGTTTAAGTGGCATCACCAATCATATTCTTGTCACTTCAGTTTGTAAGAATTTTGTAATAAAATTTATAATTTTATAATAATTTTGGCTTTTCCTTTCCCAAATACAACTGTACTTTAATCAATTTTCAAAAAAAAAAAAAAAAAAAAAAAACGCTAGATGCAAACCGACCCTAAGTAGGAAAGAAAATTGATTGGGTCACCAGCTGATTTGGACCATATGTTTTTCTAATGAGCACACTTAGAGTTAAAAGAAAAACAAATGAGATTGGTGAAGAGTAAAACCAAAACATTTAACTAGTATCAATGAATTATAAACTTGTCCAATCAAAAATTTAGGGTAAGTTATATTGAAGAAGTTCTGTTATAGTTAACTAATCAATGAAGGGTTTTACTAATGTATGCCCTTAGGGCATATATCAGTATACTGGTGAAATAAGAGTATTAAAGGGTGATATTTGTGAGTCTTGGTTTGTTAGTTTTGGTTGGCAGAGATCACTTATGCAAGGTGCAACTTTTAATCTTTGTATTTGTGAGAGAGAACTATTTAGGTGTATTTGGGATTTGGGTTTATAAGAGCATCTCTACACTAATTTGTATTCTACCAAATTTGATATAGTAAAATTTCTTTGTCATCGCACATGAATTGCCTAGCCAGGTAATTCTTAGTGTTCTTGTCCCTATTTTTCTTTTGCTATAGTTCTCTTCATTACTATTATTTGTTTGGAGATATTTCTCATATCCAAGATATTTTCACAATCAATCTTAATAATTTGAGTTTCCACTATTTTATAATAGTAGCTTTACCATTTCTTAAGTTCTTAATTTAGGCCACGTTACTTTTTGTTATTCACTTCGTAAACTAGCGACATTGTGTCAAGTGAACCATTTCGTGCAAATAAAATCTAGTTGAATTTGAAAACACAAAATCTCAAATTTGGAAATCAAACAATTGAAAATGTTTAACAAATGTATATTTGTATTAATGAAGTACAATCCTCTGTATTTTGATTCTATTAAAATAGAATAACCCTCCGATTCAATCTCCTTGGAAAAGTTATCAATTCTTGAATTGTCTTGATTCAAACACAAATTGTCTTGATCTTGATTGGAAAGTGGATTGAAAAAGCTTTGAAACAGAATTGTGATAAATCTTTGGCTATAAGGTTATTAGAAATTCTTCATTCTTTGCGTTGATGAAGTACAATCCTTTGTATTTTGATTCTATTAAAATAGAATAACTCACTAATTCGATCTCCTTGGAAAAGTCTTCTATTCATGAATTGTCTTGATTTGAACACAAATTTTGTTTTGACCTTGACTGGAAAGTGGATTGAAAGATCTTTGAAATAGAATTGTGATAAATCTCTAGCTATAAGCTTGTTAGAAATTCTTTGTTATTTGAGTTCTTCGAATGTGGTGAAAGTTTTTTAGGACTTTAGAGCTTGAATCTAATGAAGTTTCATTGGATCAAAGCCTTTGAAGTTTCTAGGAGGCTTGATTCCTATAAAATTTTGAGACTTAAAATAATGATTTGGATGAATGTTCTTTTTATTCAAAGATCTTGATGTAGAAATTCTTTGGGGCTTTAGAGCTTGATTTGAAACGAGTTTTGAATGTAGAAATTATTGAAGTTCTTGGAGGCTTGAGAACTTTATTCCAATAGAACTTTAAGACCTAGGAGGATGAATGATTTCTCTTCGAATGTTTTTCATATTTGAAGGTTGAAGTTTTTGGAGGCTTTAAAGCTTGATTCCAGCAGAACTTTGAGACTTCTAAATATGCTCCCACAAGACCGAGGAGAGTCTCTATTTGTAGGAGTCTTGGGGAAGGTGTGATGAAACATTATTGGTTTTGAGCGGTGACACATTGAATAATTTAAATGGAAGGACTTATGTCTTGTTCTACAAGGGACACATGGCATCATTTAATTAGCAAAAGCGTCTTAATCTATATATATAATAATAGGTGAAGAAGAGAGAAACTCAAATTAGAATTCCAAATTAGAGTTCTAACTTTGTGCCATGTGTCTAGATTAATGTGGGGACCACACCATAATTATCCTTCCAATTGTTTAATTGAAATATGAAATTGGAGTCCAATTTTGCTCCATCTATCTAAATTTAAGTGAGACCAGGTTATAATTATTCATTAATGCCCACTCTTATTAAAACAAACGCTGTACTCCTTTTTCTTTTCTTTTCTTTTTTTTTTTCTTTTTTTTTTTTTTCTGTTTTTTCCTCTGCTGAATAACACGTTAGGTTTAATCTCCCCTTTCTACAATTCTACATTTTACGTTTAAAGGCTGTGCTTTTTTCTTTTCTTTTTTTGATTTGGCCGAATAACTCTTCCACAATAATCACGAAATCCAAACTCCTCCCTCTCCTACTCAGCAAACAGTGCATTTTGCCAGTTACCACACCAGTTCATGAACCTTAATATACAGCTCCCCTCTTTTTCAATGAATGTTGTGGAATTTGAAAAGGATCTCTCGGGATCAATGATGCATGCTTTTGGGTATTTCTGTAGCTTATATCGGAAGAGGTTCTCCATCTATATAGATTTTACTTTTCTTCACAATTTTAATGGTCCTTGTTTATGCTCTGCAAAACGAATTCTAACCTTTCCTAAGGTTTGATTAGTCCTTTCTTTCATCTGCCTATGCTTTCCTTTCTTTTTGTGAATAATTTTTATTCTTTAATCATATAATTTTTTTGTTTTTGTGTTTGCTATACCCCGTCATTCATAGAAAAGCAGACACAAGAGTGATGAATGGCACCATGTCACTATCTAATCTATGTTTCAGTTGGTCCAATGACTAATTTCTAAGTTACAGTTCAGATGCTGAGCTGATAAGAACACTCATATCCGGTTTAGCAAATGGTCTTTTAAACTAAATTGTTGAGTACTGTAGCTAAGAATAAATAAATAAAAGTCCACACCCGGTTTTGAATTGCTGCTCAAAAGTTTGCAAAAAACTACGGGGTTTGTTAGCAATGTTGAGCACTGTAGTGGTTTGGATATATATAAATATATATATATATATATCATTTTTAATTCCACCCCTATCTCTTTCCAGTTAATTTTTTTTAGGAAAAAAAAAAAAAAAAACTCAGAGTAGTCTCTCTCTCTTTCTCACACATACACAAAATAACTAATTGATATGTTATTTGGCGTTGCTAGAGACTTTGAAAAGCTGGGCATCGGTGGCTTATTTAGGGAGAGACTGGGGAAGAAAAATATAAATGAATAAAAGTTATTAGAATGTCTTATGTATAAGAGAGTGAAGTGTGGAACGTAGGGTATCTTTGCAAAGTGGATAGCTCAAGATAGGAAAGTAAGTTTGTTTCTTCAAAATTTTAATAAATTTTGCAAAATCTAATATCAATGCTCTAAGAATGCTCTAAAGTTAGAAATTTGAAGCATTCACATCCCATTGTCTAAACCATTTTTTCAGTCATATTATAACTAGAAACCCCCAAAAATGCTCTAAATCCCATTAGCTCTCTGATAGGTAATTTGGCCAATTTTTAATTTTTATCATTTTAGGTTATTGTTGCATTAGTTCTGGCTTGAATTAGCTTGGTTTGGTTTTGAATTGAGACTGCTAAGTTTTTTAAATTGAAAGCACTGATCAGCTTTGCAATGCCTAGGATAGTAATGAATATATAGCCTATGTTGTTTATGGTGCTACTCATTTTAGTGATTATAGGCATTCTTTGTTACAAAGTTTGTTTTAGATGAAGGCAAATCAAGCTGAGTTTCAAGGAATTCAAACCGTAAATCTTTTCTGAATTTGTTATTGGCTTCTCACAAGTAGTTTCATAGAATTCCTAAAGATTTGTTCATATGGCATGTTTTGTTTTTCCACATAATTAGTTCCTAAAGCCATACTAGAACTTTCTATCTTCAGTCCCCCAAACTTTTAAATTTTAAGTTTGGCAAGATTCTCCCCCTTGCTGAATTTTTCAGGTTATTCATAGTGTACAATTCCAGTTTTACTATAATATGGTTTTAGATTTCAAATGTTTAATAGACGTGATTTCAAATTAGTCATTAAAGGTGGAAGATATGATAACCAGAAATTGTCCATCAAAAAGATTATATGTCATTCATATACTGAATGTGAGAGGCAGAGAATCTTTCATTAGTTTTGTTGATAACTATGATTAAACTCAACATAAGAACATTTTTTGGGCATCACATTTTTTAAAACAAATTGTGATGCTTGCTGTTGTGAAAGACAAATTATTCTTTGTTTTTGTTGTACTTTGAATGTATTGTTAGTGGACTCTTGCAGATATAATTGGAAAATGTACTGCTCTTGGACCCATTGAACAAGTTCACTTTGATAACGGCTCTACAAATATAAGAAATCTTCAAGTTCTACTACCTCAGTAAGGAACATTTCATTTTACTGCCATTGATTACAGACAATGTACACTTTATCTTAACCTTTTAATGTCTATTGAATGCTATAATGTACCATCAGGGACAAAGAACTAAAAATTTCATTGTGGGATGAAAGTGCTTGAACAATTACTGAAAATGAATTCAAAGATGGAGGTCCTTGTATAATTATTGTTACTTCAACAACTATAAAAGCATTCCAAGGTACCGAAAGATAGGTAGTATATGTATCTATAATGTTTTTTATATAAAAGAAATATGTATAACAAATTCTTCAACGTGTTTTATGGTTTTTTTTCAAAGGCAAACTGAATCTTAACACCACAAGTGCAAGTAAAGTTTACGTCAATTTAGACATTGCAGAGGTTTCTGAGCTTATTAACAGGTTCATAAACATTTACTTTACTAATTCTCTATGATGAGAAGTTTACACTGTCACAAGTGTCTTTAAATCTGAGACTAACAAACACTCAGGACATGTTGTTGCTGACAGCATTCAGATGAAACAATTAAAAGTGCCGGTCAGCCATGATGAAACTATTGCCAACGATCCTATCTGTACTTCAGATATTAAATTACTTACAAGCTTGAACGATGTAACTAATGCCAACATAATAGATGACATCCCTGGAAATACCCAATTGGTAAGAAGAAAAAAACTCATTATTAATTACTTCATCATAACCTTTCTTTCTCATAATGTTTTTCGTTGCCCTTATTAGAGGTTTAAATATTTTTGCACAATGAACAATCAATTTGAAAATGTATTCTCCCCTTACTGTGCAGAAAGATCTTATAAAAAAAAGAACCTCCAAGCAGACTTCTAACAACAACACAAGCAGCTCCTAGAATAAGAAGAAGAAGTAATTGCATATGATATGTCCTAATAATTTTACTTCTATTATGTAATACATATGGAAAAAATATACTTATGGATTAACTTTTCGGTTTGTGTTAACTCAGTTATTATAACTTAACAATGTATTCTTTGGTTTGCATTTTATGTTAGCTTTTGTTCATGAACTTCATGATCTATAACAATTTCTCTTTCCAATTTCTAGGGACTGAGGTGAAATCAATGGGCTTTGGAAATAGGGTCTCATTAATTTCCTGGTTTTCTGTTGAGATTTGGTGCTAAGGATTTTTGTCTTTTGGGTGTTTCTTTTGTTTCTATTTTAATTTGGAGAGACTTGGAATGGTGCCCAGGTTGTTTGGCACTGCATGTGTTTGTGTCATTAATCTATTTGCTATGTATTGAACAGCTTCTAATAAGTTGTTTGAAGTGCACGAATTTTAGCTATACCATTTCATGATGCATTATGATCGTTTATTTTTCACTTGATTTTATACCACATAGAGGAGAAACTTTTTACTATAATTAATCTCTACTTTGTTTTAATTGGAACTCTTACAATACAAATATGTAAGTAAGTACATATATGTAATTGCAGGTACAGAACTACAGCCATGCTTAGCATGCCATCAACCTCGTTGAAATTTATGTTGCATAAAGGATATAAGATTGTTGTGTGTTGTTTTCACCTTGCAATGGCAAAGACAAGATTTAGCAAAATAAGTGTAGCCTCAAGCTCTAGATTCATTATTAGGAGAGAGCTTAATTTCAAACTTGAAGTTATGGTTGTGTCAGTGTAATATTGTCTTTATTTATAATCACTGGACTGCACCACAACAAAACCAATATTCAATACAAATCTACTCATAGAATAAGTGTAAATTGAATGATTGATCAATGTAGTGGTGGAGAACTCATGGGAAATGGGTGGTACAGTTGTGCATGATATACAGTAATAATCTTTGCCATGTGGTCAACCCAATGTCATCGGTGTAGACTATGGAGTACTCTACTTAGATCATAAAGCAAGTGTGATTTTAATTTTTTTTATTAACTGAAAACTTTTATTAAAGAAATCACACAACATCAAAACACAATCAATGCCTCTTTCCTGGTAACAACATCTAAACAGGAAGGGTAGTGCCCAAGATCAAAAGAGCCAACAAAAACATTTTGCAAAGACCACTTGCGAAAATATGGGCTGCCATATTTGCCTCTCTAGGCACCCAACAAAAGGAAAGGCCTGCCATAATTTCCATCTCCCGAGAGTTTAGAAAGGTTTAAGAAGAATTCTACCAGCTGGGAGGTGTTGGAAAATTTAAGACTTCTAGCCTTAACCCCCATTGGCTGCCAAACCAAATTGCTTTGGTCACAGGACACAAGGAGAATAGATGGATAGCCAATTCACTTTCCAAACCACAAAGACTACAGGATTATGGGCATATATTATTGAGACATATGACCTTGTGAAAAATCACATCCTTAATTAAGATGTTAATCCTCAAAGATAAACCCACCATTCCCCTCCCTTCCTTTCTACACACTCAAACCATGCCACGTTGCTAATTTTACAACCTCTCAGTCGCCATTATATCCGTAAGTATACCACATTTACAAAGATAATTGAAATTCATTTTTGCAAGATACAAACTGCTCACTTTTTAAAATCTCCCTCTCTATCCTTCCATCATAGTTTCTTAATTAGTTAAGAAGGTGATCAAACCCTCTTTAAGTACAAACAGTTAGGGTAGTAACAAACACAAATAGGACAAAAATCAATCCTAAAATGCTCAATATGGTGATAACCCCCGGAGGACCATTGCTATTAATAATTGAATTCTTTGTTTAAACAAATAATTTCTGTGATTAATTAGTATTGTGAGCAGTGGAAACTTGGAAAAAAGTGGGAGCATTAATGGATCATCCTTAAACCCAACAACCCCAGTAGGCATGACTGCAACCTCAGTCCCACCAGCTACCGTGATTTCTGCCTCACCTTTTCTAATGTGATTAGCAGCTGAAAAGAAGCAGTAATTTGCCGTTGCACAAGTTAATATTGTATTGGACTACATATTGGTTGTCTAATTCCACACTATTTTTCAGCACATGGTTAAAACAGGCATATAAGAAACATGTAAATAATCATGTAATAAAAAATGAAGCAGAACAACCAATTGAAGATTCAGTAAATTCATTAATTTTTGCTATAACAAAACATTTCATTGGAGATCCAGAAAAATATAGAGAAAAAATTTTCGTAGCTTAGTTAATTTAAAGTGTCCAAACCTTATCAGATTTTTAGATGGTATATAGGGATGTATTTTTGTCAAAGGTATTAGCACGAAATGATAACAGTCTACCATATTAGAAAGAAAAATTTATTGGAGGATTGCCTAAACAGTTTGCGTATCAAGTTAGAGAAAAATTGTTTAATGAAGGACATACTGATTTTACCTATTGAAAAAAATAATAATAATAATAATAATAATAATAAAATCAACCACTAATTTCACCAAAGAAAAAAGTTCGATGGACCTAAACACTAACATTAACTGTAGAGTGTTAATGTTAAGGAATAGAAACATCAAAGATGTACAAGAATCTAACCAAACACTTCACATGTCCAAATTCATTAAGAACCATTTACAATACAAGAATCTGGATAAGTTTAACCATTTGAATATCAAAAATTCATGTATATTCATTTAAAAAGTCTAAAAGCACATTATTATCATTTGTTGTAATTTAATATGATCCTATGAATCTTTAAAAATTATTTTATAAATAGCGAATGAAATATTAGAACACTATTTCAAACAAACAAAAATATGAATATTTTACAAAATCTTCCTAATGACATGTTGGTGGAAATATTTTCAAAGGTGGGAAATGATTCAGCAACATTATTGGGAAATATCAAGTTAAGGTATAACAAAACAATTTTTTCAATGTATATATACTAATTTATTTCCCTCTATATAAGTTATGTAATCTATTAATTCAATTCTTTCCTTTTTATTAATCAGTTGCAAAAGCTTCAATGAATTAACAGAAAATAGATTGATACTCTAAAGAATTTGACTCACTCCATACTTCACTCACCCAGCCCTACTAGATTGCAAAGCAAAAAAAACTGATTTTTTTTTTTCACGTTATCAAGCAAAGAATCCCCATGCACTGCTTATAGTGGGAACATACAAATACTTCTTGAATGAAGAAGTCGTTGAAGGAAAAAGATTCATTGAAGAAGCTATTGCATGTGGCGATTTATTGCAACGTATATTTATGGAGTCATGCTACTTTGTGAATGGCGATTTTATTGCAACATATATTTATGGAGTCATGCTACTTTGTGAATAAAATCCTAAAGGCATTGGAAACCTTTTGGAAGTTTTAAGTGATGAACATGGGAAGCATAGGTTTCTAAAATGTCAAAAAATACTTCGACTACTTGCTGTAGGAATCGCCCTATTTCAAACTCCAAACTTTCAAGCATGCCAAAAAAACTGGAATGGGACATTGGAATTAGGATGAACCTTATCCTTATGGTTATGAAGAATTTGTGGTAACATGCATAAGATGCTCAATCGACCTTGAAATGTTTAAGTTGGTGAACAGGCTTTTTTAATTCTTTTTTTTTTTTTTTTTATTGCAGCATCACTTAAATAATAAAATGCAATATTATGTTGTTTTATTCGTTGTTCGTTAAACTTGGTCAAAGTTTTACAATTATGATTTCCTTAATGGTTTGCCAAAAAACAAAAAAAAAAATACCAATAACATCACTTAAATAATAAAATGCAATATATTTTTTCATTGTTTTATCTAATTCTATCCTCTGTGTGATAAACCCCAAAAAAACAAAAAACAATTAAGCAATAGCATCACTATAATTAACCGCACGGGCTACATACTAGTTTAAAATAAAAATAGCAAAATTTAATTTGACTGTTTATGTCATTTTAAATTAAAAATTAACATGTGTCAACATGTGATTAGCTCTTAGGTATTCTTCATAATTTTTATTCAGTGACATTTGGAAATTTTCCATTGGTCTTTGAATAACAGTGATCCATTAAATAACATGTGGTGTTATTTGTAATTGACCAATGTACTACATGGATTGGATAATATGATGTGGGAGTTTGTAATTGGTAGAAAATTTTCCGCTTCAACATAATTTTATTTTCTTGTTTTGGTATCTAAAAGCACTCACATCAATGCTTGTATAATAATAAAAAGTACCACATTTTAACCAACCAAACTCAAATTTCACCCACATCAGATCATGTAAAGTTGTGTAAAAATACATGGTTACTACAATCAATAACTATGTAAATTTACACTAGTACTTTCCATTTTACATTTAGATTTTTATTCTTTCTTTATGTATTTGAGAATGAAGGAAGAAAATGGATGGTGATTGTTGTATATAAAGAAAGATAAATAATTTTAAAAATCAAGAAAAAAATTGATATTTTAATAAAATGTAGTGTAAAATAAATAATCTAATATGAGGTGTTTTAAAAGTAAACATGTAAAAAATAAAAAATTCTTATACTAAAATAGATAAAAAAATTTTGTACGAGATGATATATATACTCTAAGCACACTAAGGGCTATGTATAAGCTTCTATATTATATAGCCACTTTTAAACCAACAGTACACAAAGTAAACGGTCTAGCAAAGGAGCCAACCAAGAGTTCAATCCTTAGAGCATTATTAGCATCAAACATTCTAAAAAAAATGTTATTTAGACACGTCAAAAAGTTACTTTATCTATTTTAACACATCACTTTACAATACACTTCACATCACATATTATATTCTTTTACCACTTTATTTAATTTTTTTTTTTTTTTTAAATTAATTTTTTATTATTTATAATGAGTGGCTGAGTGAGAGACCGAGAGAGTGAGAGTGACGAGTGGTTGAAAGAGAAGAGGGATATTTTAATATAAAAGAGAGAGAAATGCAACCTATGCCGGTACCATTCTATTGTTTTTTTTTTTTTTTTTTTTTTTTTATGAAATACCATTCTATTGTTAGAACATAGCTATAACAAATGTCAAATTATTTAACATTTGACACATTTTATTGAGGTGAGTTGTTTTGTTTGATGCACTAAATGCTAAAATTTTTTCATTTAGCACATTTACTTGTGCTCTCATTATTTGAAACTAATTATATTTTCACCTGAAGCCCAATCGAATTCTTGATTCCTTCGAAGGTGGGGGTCTTCATTCATTTTTCACCCGAACCTATTTCTTTGTTTTATTTTTGTCGCTCGTGGGCAAAACGACACAACTTCTTTGTTGGGTTGTGGGTAAACGAGGTTGCTTATAAATCTAGATTTGCTTTTTGTTTAATTTTTACTTCCTTTGAGGTCGGGATGGTGGCAATAATTGTGACGTTTTGTTGGATTGCTAAGATCTATTAATTTGGGTTCCACTTCGTTTGAGAGAGAGAGAGAGAGAAAGAGATTGAGAATGGAAGCAAAAGAAGCTGATATATGGAAATATATGTTGAGCTTTGCAGACTCCATGGCAGTGAAATGTGCTGTGGAGCTCCGCATAGCTGACATTATAAACATGCATGGTGGCCCAATGACTTGTCCCACAAAGTAGCTGGTATTCCTGATCCTGAAGATGCACTCTCCCCAGATATCAGCTACCTCACACGCATCATGAGGTTGCTAGTCCGCAGAAAGATCTTCACCGCTCAACAAACATCCGAAGGTGACGAAACTCTGTACGGCCTAACCCACTCATCGAAATGGTTATTGCATGATTCCAATATGAGCCTAGCTCCTATGCTACTCTTGGAGGCCCATCCTTGGCTAGTGGGTCCATGACCATGGCACACTCTTAGCCAATGTGTCAAAGTCGGTGGCTTAGCCTTTGAGAAGGCTAATGGCCGTGAGATTTGGGACTTTGCTTCTGAAAATCCTGGATTCAACAAGTTGTTCAACGATGGCATGGCTTGTAGGGCCAGGATTACTATGAATGCTATTCTTTGTGAGTATAAAGATGGGTTTGGTTCTGTGCATTCATTGGTTGATGTGGGAGATGGGACCGGTAGTGGGCTAGCTGAGATTGTGAAATCCTATCCACACATCAAAGGTATCAACTTTGATCTACCACATGTTGTTGCTACGGCACCCATTTATGATGGAATCACACATGTTGGAGGAGACATGTTTCAAGCCATTCCAAATGCTGATGCAGTTTTCATGAAGGTACGTATATAAGGTTATTGTTTAGAGATGAATGTTTTTTCTTCTTTTTGATAATAAGACCTTATTTTTTTCATCAAATATAACCTTGCGATTGCATGATTTGCTTTACAAATTCACGCATGATCTAATATTGTTCATGGGTATTAGTTTATTTTTTAATTCACAATGAGTTTAGCTGCTCTAGCATCTAGCATAATCTGCTCGAAACATGCATATATGGTTGGATAATTTGACGCAATAATAAAAAGAGCCAATACTTCTTGTAATTGAATTCTGTGTTAGACTTTGATGTTTTGATTATTAAATCAACTCATTTGCTGTTACTAATAATAAGAAAGATGAAAGAGTTCAAAAGCAAATATTTGCGGGCAAAACCTTCAAGTTCTTCTAACTGGCACAAATTTGAAACAGACTTGACGCAATGCAATGTATAACTGGATCCAGTAGGTAAGCCGATGACCAAAGGTCATTCTTGCACATTTCTTTCATTATCAACACTGTTCTTTTTGTCTCGCAGAGAAGGTTTTATTAGAATAATGATTAAATTCTCCAATTTCTTAACTTCTTAAATTTTGGAATCCAGTGATAGTTTTTACGTTTTAGAGATAAGTTTATCATAAATAAGTTAATTAAAATGATTAATATGTAAATTAAGTTTCTTTGTCTGTATTCTAAACCCACTAACACTAATATGCACAGATAAGTCATAATCAAAAGTTTAATGACATTACTACTTCTCAATAATGCAGTGGATTATGCATGATTGGAGAGATGAAAGTTGTGTCAAGATTTTTAAAAATTGCTGAAAAGCAATATCGAAAGAGACTGGAAAAGTTATTATTGTAGATGTTGTGCTAGAACTAGAGGATAATGGTCTATTTGATGACACAGGCTTAGTATTCTATTTGGTTATGATTGCACGCACCTCAAATGGCAAGGAAAGGGTTGAACTCGAGTGAAAGAAATTATTGGAAGGATTCCTTGCTACAATATCATCAAAATTCTAGCTTTACAATCCATTATTGAGGCGTACCCTAAGTGATATGGTTATGATGTAATCCTTGTTATTATAAAGTCAATAGTCGTTAACTCGTGATATGCATGAGAAACTTCAACAAAAATAAGTATTAATGAATAAAAAGTTTTAAATTAAAAAAAAATAGAAAATAATATACCAAATTTAATTAGATTTTATTTACAAAAGATCAAGCCTAATTTAATTAGAATTTGTTTAGTATTGTGTTATGTTGCTTAGAATAACAAGGTTGTAAGTTCTAACATTATTTTCAGGAAATTAATTAGTTTAAACGTAACTAACATAGTTTATTACTATTTTTAACTCTAAAAACTAAATTAAGAAATATATATTAGAATGACAATGTGGAAAATTGAGCTTTGATAAACTTGTGTGTCAACATTAGAAGAAGTACACAAAAAGTTAAAGGGTTTCATATTTTATTATTATAATATTAAGTGTGTGTGTATATATGTATATATATTAGAATGGGAGACATACAAACCTCTGGAAACCATAAATTCCCTGACCAAGCTTTCCTGGCCCAATTCTCTCCTTCAAAAGAACTCTCCTTTCCAGTGCAATGCTCACTCACACAAGGGTAAATTGAATTAAGGCTCAAATCCTCAGTCAGAGAATTAAATGACATTCTTTGATCTATAGACAATCACATAACCCTCTATAGGGATAGCTTTTAAAACCTCCAGAAGCTCATCTATAATAGAGGACGCCTTACTAACATCAACCCGTCTATTGCCAAAAAATAGATCCTTGACTAATAATGATCCAAAAAGAAAACCCCTAAGAAAATCCTTATCAATCCAGTTATCCTTCTAGATGTAAATGTCGCGATGTGTGATCTGTGCATCCCAGTATGCACCCTTCCTAGACATAGGCTCAGCCTCTCAGGTATACGCCACTAACTAAAAGTTAAGGGAGAGAATCGGAGTCATCATCGGGTTTGGGTCCATAAATCATTGGAGCCCTATGCAAAGATCTAAAGAACGAAAGTATGAGTTCAAAGTTATGGTATGGGTTTGGAAAGGTTTTACGCACCCAAGTCCTCCTAAACGAGAAATTATAAGGTCTTCATGGTGGACCACGTCATTTATCCACCATTCCAGTAAAAGACTCTCACTTGTTTAAAATTGTGCAGTTTTAAATAAAAACTAAATACTGAGTGAGTAATTTTAAATAAGTGGGAGTATTTTACTGGAATGGTGGACAAATGATGTGGTCCACCATGAGAACCTTATAATTTCTCCTCCTAAACTAGTAGGTCAACCTCTATTAGTGTTGTAAAGTCATTTATAAATTAGGAGAATATTAAGATGAGCCCTGTACAAATCTTGTGCTTATTAGTTATTACATTAAATGGAATTCCAACAATTGCATATTTTCAAAGATTACATCAAGCAAAGAAGGAAACATATCTGAAGTTCAAATGAAATCAGATATTGGTAAAAGGAAATTTCAACAAATTAGGTATGCATTAATAAGAAAATATTTTATTTTGAAAATAATATCTAAACATATTCGAATCTATCCTATTACAAAGAACCAACTAAGATAATCATGGAAAATAATCCAGTATTACTAATTTTAGGCATTAAGAGTCAAATCGAATCACAAAAATGTGAAAAATGAAACAAATTAATCAAAACATATGCCTATCCTGGGTGTGAGATACATATGCAAACACACCTAAAAATCTCTAAAATGACTAAAATATTCTTAAAAACCTTTAAAATGTTGAAATCCCCACCGCAGAAGAAAAGTTCTAAAATGACCAAAATGCCTTCAATACGTCCAATATGATTGAAATTCGCCTAAACCACCAAAATGACAAAAATACCACCCCAAAATCATTAAAAAAAAATTACCTCTTAAAACCTCCTAAATGAGTACAATATGTCTCAAACTTTAAAAATCACTCTCAAACTTTTAAAAATCACACAAAAACTATTTTAAGAGTTTGTAACTATGCATGTGAATGTCTAACTTTACTCTGATAGTTTATGTTAATTTTTAATTTTACTTTTTGTTTGTTTTATTAGGTTTTTTTTACTGTTTAAGTTTTGTTTTGATTGTGTTTAGGTTGATATTAGCTAAGTGTATTAATATATTAAAGTGAATTAAAGTTGTGTTTAATAGTATGTAAAAAGAGGGAAATTTGTGTTTTTCATAGGAGCCAAACGCTAGAAAATGTTTGATAAATAGTGGCGGCTCCACGTTCAAGTTAAGGTGTTCAAAAAATGTATAAATATTTGTAAAAAAAAGTTTAATGTACTAAACTAACTTATTTTGAACCGACTAAAAAAATTATTGAATTCCATGTCTTGAGAATCACAAGAATTTGGGTTCAACAAATATAAAAGTAATGCTATATTCACAACAATTGTATAATAATTTTACAACAAATCTTAATTAATAAGTTTTTACAAATTCTAATTTGGGCCCAATACTAGCATCACCTTTTTTACTCACCAATAATAGCTTGTCACGTAAGTTTTGTTGTAAAAATGTTGTAGATGTAGCATTAATGTAAAAATAATTCTGGCCCCCAAACATATTCTTTAACCCCAAACAAATAAAAGAAAATATATATTAAAAAAAAAGTAAATAGAGGATTCAAGAGGCCTGTAACCAAAAAAAAAAAAAAAAACTCAAATAATAACAATAAAAATTAGGTAACAGGAAAAATAACCTAAACAAAACAAGACTAGGCTAAACAACAATAAGTGAACAAATTATTCAACAAAAAGCCTATTCAAAAGCAAAAAAAATTAAAATCCCTTAATAATTCAAATTTGTAATTCTTTTAACCCATTAAATAAAAATAATCTCTAATTTCTTTTTTTTTTTTCTAAAAAACAGTATCATAAGAAATATTTTGGTCATGAGTTCTCCTTGGCGACGTCGGTAGCTCTGCTTTCTTCAGTTTTATAGTCACAACAATTTTGCTTTCCTTGGCAACTCAGCTCTCAGTTTTAGCAAATATCATCTGTTGCTCTCTCTCTCTCTCTCTCTCTCTCTCTCTCTCTCTCTCTCTCTCTCTCTCTCTCTCTCTCTCATTTTATTACTCTCATGCATGACTCATATTAGCATTTTCAGTTCATACTTTATCTCTTATCAGTTCTTTTTTTTTTTTTCTTCTTGTTAGTAAAATGATATTGTAATCCTTCATGTATTTGAGTGTTTTTTTTTTATGAGATTGATATATTCAATTTCTCTCTCTATTGAATTTTA
The DNA here is from genome assembly GCA_030021035.2 of Notholithocarpus densiflorus. Taxonomy (NCBI): domain Eukaryota; kingdom Viridiplantae; phylum Streptophyta; class Magnoliopsida; order Fagales; family Fagaceae; genus Notholithocarpus; species Notholithocarpus densiflorus. Next base: position 280,295 of record JARYZH020000009.1, on the reverse strand, counting down.
TTATATAATTTAATTCTCACCGTTGACAAAACCATTAACCAAACGCCAATAAAACATTTTACGTCAAAAGAAACTGAGTCCAAAGTGCTGACCCAAATCCATGTATTAATTTTTTTTAGTTAGGGTTTAAATTTGCAGGAGTAAATCCCTAGGTTTGCTACCAGGGGCGACTGCACTTGTAAGTCAGGGGGTTCAAATGAACCCCTTGACTTGAAAAAAAAAATTATATAAAAAAAACATTCATTTTATTAATTTAATTGCTCTTAAAAATATTTTTGCACAACTTGGCTTAAATCTTGCACACCTTGATCACAAATCAATTTAATACAAAAATCAAACAACATAGATCAGTTTATCCCAAAACTAATCAACAACACAAATCACTCTCCCTTTCTCTCATGAATCTCATCTTATCTCTATTCTCTATCTAACTTTCTATATATCTTTGACTCTAAGAGTAAAATGTGAGTGTTTGTGAGTTCTGAATGTCTCTCTTTATTATAAATTTATATTATATATATGTGAGAAAGTGTGTGTGTGTGTGTGTGTGTGTTTGATACTAATTTTGTGCATTATTTTTTTATTTTTTGATATAATGTTATTTGTGTGACTTGTGATGCGTGTGAAGGTGTACATGTATAGTATAAATATACTATAACTTTATATAATTTAATAACCAAGAAATACAGAGAATTTGTTACATGTGTATATTATTATGATGTTATAATAACTTTTTGTTATAAAACTAGTGATTCAAGAAAAAAAATAGTAAAGTTAGTGATTTTTTTTTTTTTTTTAGAATACTAAATATTTTTAACACACACACATGGGGAGATGAGAGAAGGTTTTTAAAAAAACTTACAATGGTGTATATCCAAAATAGCCTAACTCTTGGATACACAAAAATAATGCTATACAAACTTAACAAAATAAAATGGTTACATCTACATTGACAATAGATAATGATAATTAATAATAAATTATCATGTGACGATTTCAAAATATGAAATCTCATAAAAAGAAATTGTAAAATTTCATATATGTGTTTTTTTTTTTTTTTTTCAATATCACAGTATATTCAAGTTATCTTTTTATTAAAATTTGTTTAATTTAAGTTTCTTAATAACCCCCTCAAGAAAATTCTTGGAGCCGTACTGTTTGCTACCTAACTATGTTAAGAGTATACTACTATAATGGGATTATGGGAACCGACCCAAAATTTTCACGAGTGGTAGATCCAAACGAACTAAGATTTTAGCTTTACTATCCAATATCGAGGCCTATCCAGCATGGAACAGAAATGTTTTTATGGCGCCCACCAATATTGGGCCATATAAGTCCCATTGGTTAAAAATAAAGCCCATAAAGTGGCTGCTCTTGGTCACAGACAAGTATAAACCCCACGGAGATTGGGCCAAAGTCTTGTAGCTTGAATATAATTGAAACATTCTTCAGCCCCAAAACACAAAGCAGTTTCGTAATTTTTATTACAGTATAAATTTCTTTCTTTTTTTTTTTTTTATGAACTCAGTATAAATTTCTTATATAACCCCATGTTTGGTCCTCTCTCCGTTCCAAACATACCATTTTTTTTTTTTTTTTTTTTTTTGGAGATCTTAAATCAAATCTTATCTTTGTCAACAGAGAAATTCATCTATCAAAAAAATACAAAAACAAAAAGATTCAATAAAAAATTAGAATGTTTACCGTTTCTTGTATAATTTAAAAGACTTAAATTTTTTTTTTTTTTTTTTTTTGCCACTGAGAGGTTGGTCATGCTAATCAGGCCTTGGGTTAGACATGGTAAAATAGATCAAGATTCGCAAACCTAACCCGAACCCGAACCTAAATTTTTTCAACCTGAATTAAAAATAAGTTGACCCGTGACCCAACCCCTTTTTTGATGGTTAACCCGACCCGACCCATTTTTTAAGACCTTTTATTTTAGGTAAAAATAATAAAATTAAGACATTATTGGTTTAATTGTTTGTTGTGAGTTTTAAAGTGTACAACTCAAACTTAGTTGACAAATATAATGCACGTTTTTTTTTTTTTTTAAATATCAAATTTTTAATATTTTTTGGATAACGTCATTTAAATACAATTGAGTCCATTATCTAGCTGTATACAAAAAAATTGAAAGATGAATAATTTGAGACATTCTCTTACTTGAATAATACGATAAGTAAAGTTTTTAAATATCAAATAATAAAGTATATGCCAAGATAATCTGATTGCAACAGAGTTAAAAACCTATATTTGAAATTATAAACATGTATGAGAAGCGTTTATAAGTGTAAAAATAGTGAAGCCGAAGTATATCGATGAAATTTAGCATAAATTATGGATGCTTAGGCCTATTTTTTAACAATTCATGATCAAAATAAATTGTTTTTCAAAATAAAACATAATATTTCCTATAGTGTGTGTTACTTAATAATGACATGATATTTATAAAAGATACCATGTATAAATAAGTAACAATTAAAATTTGATGTATATTCTCAAATTGAAACAAAATATCAACCATAATTGATATTAGATTATAAAATTAGTTTTCTAGATTGTAAATTGCTTATATCTTTTTTATTATTTGTTAAATTAGCTATCCAATAAGGCATTTGTAATTTTGTATTATGTTTTGGGATGTTGATATTGTGTAGAAATAAAACTTGCGTGTTTGTTTTAATTAGATGTTCAAAGGGTAGACTAAACTCCTTTATGCTTTTTTGGTTAGCAATATTGGCATTTGTATAATTATTGAACAAGTATTAATTTGTTGAGTTAATCTCATTCTTGATATGAGTGGTGAATTCAAAGTAATGTATTTTATACCAAGTAATTCGCTACTTGATTTTCCAATTGCCAAATGCATTTTTTTAAAAAAAAAATTCATGTGAAAAAATACAAGTTGACTTGTCCTAACCCAAATAAGCCTACCATTTTCTAATTCGTTTAAAATGACCTATTTTGACCTGAACCTAATTGACCCGACCTGAACCGCTCATTTTACCACGTCTACCATGGGTATACTTCCTAGAGATCACCAATTCAACTCGCCATAAGTCATAACTATTATTGTTTGTATAGGTATCGAACGTGCTACACAGGCCCGTCAGGGGATTGTTCTAAAGCCAAATATCTAAACTACCCCTAATAATAAAAAACCTAATTTTTTTTATTTTATAAATTAACTCATATATACCCGCTCCAAAATTTTGTGGAAGAGAAAAGATATACCATTCTTTCGCCCATAGTTTTTTTTTTTTTCACTCATAGTTTTGGTTTTTTTTTTTTTTTTTTTTTTCACCCATAGTTTTGGTTGTTTGGTCATGTTGTGACAGAAAATCCAAAATATAAGTCTAAGTCCATATGTAAAATGCTCGGTATTTTTGTGGAAGTAGAAGTTACATAATCTTTTTGCCCAAAACATGACTATAATTATTTTATTTTTTAATTATAGATAACTGGTAAGGGAGGGTAAGTTGCGATTCAAACCTCGCACATGAAAGCACTACAAAAGATGTCATTATCAATGGATTATCACATGAATCTTTTGACTATAATTGATTTATCCAAAATATCGGATCTATACAAAATATCAGTCAAAGTTTAATATACCATGCATGTCCTTTTTTTTTCCCCCTTTTTTAACTACCATTTGAGTAATGATAGCGCAAATGGTAACTTAATAGTCCTCACTTCTCAACGCAGTGGATAATGCACGATTGAAGTGACAAGCACGACGACATTTCAAAATCCTAAAAAAATTTCCACAATGATCATGATTGAATTGATTGTGTCCTAAAAAGTGAAGAGCTATTGGTTGTATACATATATTGTCTTAAAAAGCTTATGTATACATATATGGAAGATGCGTACAAAAATGAAAAATCACCACCCCAATGTTAATCCCTCACTTAACTTTCTCTCAAGTCTCAACCCCAATTACTGGATGAAAGGAGCCAAAGTTTTGCAGAAATCATGTCTATTTGCATAGCATGGGAACATTGGGAAGCGTTTTGAAACCAATTAACCTTATAAAAACTAAAAAAGTTCCTCAAAAGGTGGTGAAATTATTCAATTATTTGAATAATAAATGTATGTATCACATTTAATTATACATAAGAGAAATTAGTTACAGGATTATAGAGGATTTACAATTACAAATACATGAGATGAAGTTTGAGAACCTAAGTAGAAACAAAAGATAATTACCAATATTATGCTTGTTTCTAAAATTCTAAATTACCTCCGTATTTCACTAAAAAAATTCAGGTTGAATTTTCACTTTTGAATTTCATGAGCATGAAAAAGACAATCCAATCTACGGTAACTATTTCTATATTTTTCAAGAAAATTAACCCATATATGGATTAGTTTGCTTTTAAGTGATCATCCACAAGAAACATCCAAATAGAGTTCCCAATTGCCCAATTTACACATGCTTTAATTTTCTTTATTTGTATAACAAAGTCATTAACACACGCTTTAGGTCTCTCTGTCTCTCTGAAAGTGAGTCCTCTCCCTTTCTTAGGCAGTAGAAGTGTATTGTCCCTTCTAAGGAAGGAAAGTCTTTTGTCTCTCTAAAGTAACAAGTTTACTTTGGAGCTAGTGGTTTTTTGGGGTTTTGGGGAACACGATTAGTAATCAACCAAAGTAGCTAAGACAATGGAGGACTTGGCTGAAAAATGGAATTCTTTGTCTCTCTCAGAGAAGGAGGAAACAGGTTTTGTTTTACAAAGGGACCAACAAACTGGGGAATTCATGTTGGTTGCGCAGTTCTTGACTCCTCGCTTTCTTAACATGGAAATCATGGCTCGAACTTCCAAACAATTGTGGAGGTCTACCAATGGTTTTAAGATTCGTAATCAGAAGGACCATGGTGTTCTATTTGTCTTTGACAATCTGGGAGATGTGGATCGGATTCTTAAGAACCAACCTTGAAGCTTCGACAAACATTTAGTTATGCTGCAAAGGTATAACTCGGAGATTCTGGTGTGGGACCTTGTGTTCAAGACAACTTTATTTTGGATTCAAGTTCATGATATTCTGGTGCGTTTCATGAAAAGGTCTGTAGCTGAAGAAATCTGCGACACGATTGGGGAAGTCCAAAAGTCTACGAGGGCAGTTGATGAGGAAGGTGGAAACTTCATAAAGGTCTGAGTCCTTGTTGACATATCTCTACCATTGTGCCAAGGCAGACTTATTACATTGGAGGGTGGAAGGAAAATATGGATAAGTTTCAAGTACGAACGTCTGCCTAACTTTTGCTTCTGGTGTGGACGTCTTAACCATAGTGATAAAGAATGTGAATTGTGGATGGAAAGCAAGGGAATTCTTAAGCCGGAGCAACAACAGTTTAACTCATCTCTGAAGGCCGCTCCGTACACTGTAGCAGGGAAGGAAGTTATTTATGTTCCAGGATATTATGAGCAAAGGAAGCCTAAAGCTAATGCATCATCTCAGGTTCTGCATGCACAGCCAAGTCCATCGGAGGGGAGAGCAAATAGTGGAGATCCGGTGGAGGAGCTTTCTTCGGAGAAGGCGGCAGAATTTAATGCAGAGGGGATTAATGAAATTAATGGGGGTGAACCGTTGAATCCAATTAATGTGGAAGGAGCAGATGCGTTACTCTCTGATCACGCTACCCAACCAAATCCGGACTCAATCACAACCAAATCACCTCCAATAATTGCTCCTATTTATGAGGAGGCGAATAAGGAATCCAGAAATTCAATCCCAATTTCGGTTATTATGCCAGAATTAATTGATATCCAGGTCAGGGAGATTAATGAGGCATTAATGACTAACGGGCAGAATCCTAATGGGAGTGAGATACCTACGGCAATAGCTATTAGGGTTTTTAACTCGCCAACTCAGCATGCCACTTCAGGAAAAAATCAAAGTACACGTCAGACAGGGATTAGGGCAACACGAGGAAAAAAAAAACACAACCTACGGAAGGAGTAAACAAAATTGGGTTGGCAGGGAGAAGGCTGTAATCGAAGTGCAAGTGGAAGGAAAACTTGGTGGAAAGAGAAGGGGAGTTGCTCATCCGGAGTTACCAAGCAAACATAGGCAGGTTTCTGAGGATGAAGGTGTGTCCTATTTCTCAATGGTGGAGGCTGGTGCCCAGCCCCACCAATCACCATGAGTTGTTTAATCTGGAACTGTCATGGGCTTGGGAACCCATGTACAGTGAACGAGCTTACGGAATTGGTGCGGGTAAAAGATCCCTCTGTCATGTTATTAGCCGAAACATGAGCAGATGAAGCAAGGCTAAAAGAGGTGATGAGAAAAATTCAGTGTGAAAACATGTTTGTTTACCCAAGAACTTTGAGAGGAGGTGGATCAATGTTTTTCTGGGGATCGACTATTGATGTAACTATGGAGGTTTCAGGCACAAATTACATCGATGCATTGTTTCAAGAAGATGATAGGGTAGGGATTGGATTGATTATTCGAGATTGCCAAGGAAGGGCTTGGCACAGGGTCGAAATCATCCCTCTCCCTTTAACTGTCGTGAAGTTTGAAACTTTGGCTACATCAAGTGCTCTACAGTTAGTTTCTGATCTGAGTTTAATTCATAAGGTTAAATGTTTTGCAAATTTATCTCATTATATTAGGTTTCCACATGTTTGTAGAGAAGGGAATAGTGTATCTCACAACCTAGTTCGACATGCACGACATGTCACTGATTTTCAAGTGTGGATGGAAGATGTCCCATTGCACACCATTGCTACTTATTTGGCAGTTTTGCTTACTATTTAATAAAGTTCAAAGTATTGATTTTCAAAAAAAAAAAAAAAAGGTCATTAACACACGGGATCAAGCTCACAAAGTTTGAGCTTGTCCAATCACCATGCACTAAATTTTTTTTTTATATATATAATTTTAAAATAAAAGAAGGCATGCACTAAACTGATTCCTGTGTTGCAAATGTCATGCGTAGATTGAAAAAGCAAAGAAAAAATTTATCGTGACACGTAGTGAGATGTAATTATACCATAATGTGATTATAAAACTAAAGAATGGTAGATATAGGATTAGGGAGCAAGTGAATTCCAAAATTCCAAGTGCCACACAGCCAATCTGTGTACATGCATCATTGACCAAACGAGTCTACTTGTACTGCCCCATGTGTAGTGCTATGTGATGTTTGTTGGTAGTTGGATTTGCAAGCCCTCCTTATTTTCCAATTTATTACATATATTGGTATGGTTAGTGGTTGCAATTTTTTTTATTTTTTTTTATTTTTTCTCTTTCGGTCGGTAAAGAGGATAGCGATTGCACTATTGAGATTAATGGAAAACAAATGATGTTCTTTATCTGGAATGATGGTGGAACTATGTTTCCAGCTTTGGAGTTTAGCAAAGTGGATAACAAGCTGGTTGCACTTGAATAAAATTCAAATTAAAAAGGCTCTAAAGTCGAGACGATTTTTTTTTTTTTTTCATAACTTGTTAGGGTGATAACGTATAATTAGGGTAATATTTTCTTTACATAAATTCACCACTAGTCACAAATCTTGTAGCTCAACTAGTTGGTGCTTTTTGTATTTCTAAGACATCCAAAGTTTAAATCATCTATCTCTCATTATAACTATCAAATTTTTATTAAAGGAAAAAAAAAATCTAAAACTAATACCATTTTTTTTTCATTAATCACAGCATGCTTGCCTCTAGCATAGTGCATATGAACTATGAAGTGCACATGCCAGGTGGACCGTGGATTTAAAATTATTTAAATTAATCCAAACTTGGGTTTTTCTACCTGCTGCTAAGTTGCTCCGGATTGAAAATAAGGTTAGAAGTTAGAACTCAGAAGCCCTTATTGAATGAAAAAACTATTGTATTCCGCATCCCCAATTCTCATTCAATTATCATCACCTGTTTAAAGCAAAGCTAAATTAGTGGTCCACATGGCACAATGGATTTCTTCCTTCTCACTACATAGTGAAATCAATTTTCAAAAAATAAAGCTTTTTTACTCTGCAAATTACATCTGATGTAATTTTAAGTAATGTCATACCACTCAATATTTTTTAATTGAATGCGAATTTTGACAAATTCACCATTAAACAATGTTACACTGCCCAATATTGATATATATTTATACAAGTTTGGTATGATCTTGAATCACACCTTCTTAATATTCCCACTTGATTCAAGTGAATCCCATCAACCAGTTTCCGTTTTAAACCAACATAAAAAAACAAAAAAACAAAAATATATTTATATTTATATTTATATATATATCATCCCTTTAGACTTTTATCTAATTGGGAGTTTTTGGGACATGTTTTCTATATAGTGATAGGGAATAAAGTATTTTGATTTTACAAATGGGATTCCCGTAATGCTCAATCAAGCAATGATCAATCAATTTTTCAGTTGGGTTTTAAGTTGAAAGTAAATGAATGAGTACTTAATAGTTAATACTTTAATAAAAGATTGGTCTTTGTGGAAATATGATCATTCAGTTTGGGCTAGTGATATCCGCGTTCTAGCTAGAGTGTGCCAAAGCTAAAGTCTTACTTTATTTGTATAAGATACTTTAATATGCCAAAGACAAAAATTAAGGAGATCAAAGCATGATTTTAAAGAAGAGAAAGAGACGTCCCTTTGAGCTTATTCAAGACTATTGAGAAAACGTATGAAGAACCTACGTGCTATGATGGATGGATGGATGATGTAAATGCTAAAAAAGTGTCATTCATCAAGTGCTCAAATGTCTTGCCGATTTTAATAAGTTCATCATATGTACTTTGCCAATTGAGAGAGATTTGTCCAACACTTCTACAAACCCCTCTTTATGACCCAGCACACTCTTTGTCAGTGCTACCTTCTCAATGGTTCAGAGTTAAAAAATTAACTTTTGATACCAACCATTGGATCTCGGAAGTTAAAAATGTAAAAAAGTTCAGAGTTTAAAAAATGTTAAAAATTTTGAAAAACTGAAAATGATGTGAGAGGTAGTGCATGGTGCAATAGCTAAATTCCAATCTGAAAAATAAATATCAAGTTTCTTATTTGTAGGCTCTTAAAACAAAATATAAATATTTTGATTTGGATGTTAAAAGTAAAATGTACTGTAATCAGAAAGTTAATTTATTTATAATATAATACATTTTGGTGACTTAAAGTTTTGTCTATCTAGCATTTTGTACCACAAGGCAAAGCATTAAGTCCAAATGATACGTATTAATATATAACAATATTTAGAAACTTATAAAAGTAGCAACTTTTTTTTTATTTAATTTATTGATATCAAAGTAGCAACTTAATTATAAGAAAATCAAAGTAGCAAAGGCAAACACAAGGACAACCCTCAAGTTTTGTGCCAAGTGGCTAGAAAGAAGTGTTGATAGTGTTACAGATAGTTATGGAATTAATTGCAACAAATTGGTCAAGAAAAAGATTATAGCGGTTGAATTTTGATCCCTTAGCCAAAATGGGTGGTTTTAATTTCATGGGAGCAATGTTCAACTCTGTGGACCCACTTCTCTGCTTTTTTATCTTCTGCTTTTTTATCTAATCCTTTTAAATCTGTTGGCTTTTTCTTTTCTTTTTTCCTCACTTGTTAATGACTCAATGGTTCTAAGTTCCAAAGGGCATTTTCCTTTTTTTTTTCTTTTTAACATTTCCCAGAGGCAAATCAAAATGTTATGATTAATGTGATACAAAGGAAATGGCCAAATTTGTATGGTGAAGAGGAATGTATTAGTTACACAATCCATAAAACTACATGGTGGAAGAAGCCTCTTATCTATCTCTCTACAACAAACAGCCTATTTACCGCCTAAACAGAAGGCAAAGAGAGTTAAACTCAACCTCAAATACCTTTGGGATGAAATCTCACATATTTGGCTGGCCCTTAAGTAAAGCCTATCTACGAAGCTCAATGCTGAGAAGTGTCAAACTATAATCAATCCTCACACTCAACTCCGATCAAGAGCACAAAACCATGGTTCCAAAAAAGAGGGTTTTAATGGTCAATCCTTTCCAACTGAATCATATAAAGTTGTGGTTTTAGCCACTCCGAATCCCCGTGAAGTAGTTGAAGTCATGGTGCTGGACCCTTAATTGCTTTAGCCATGAATCTGCCACACTCAAAAGTGACACCAATCTCTCCTGGTCCCGACCACGATTGCCCGAGATCCACACATTTCCTTGCATCTTGTAAGTGGCCAAACCAAATGGAGGAAGAGAGATGCCTTCCCCTTCCTTTCTCTTCCTATCAGAACTCTCAAGGTCATCTTCAAGGTCCATATCTACATAGCAATAGACATATCCACATAGCATATTTAATGAGCGATATAGTTCGCATAAGTACCTTTCTTTGAATGGATACAATTAGAGGGCAAAGATAAAATAAAAAGTCAACAACAAAACTTGTCACCGCCCTTTTGGTTGAACCAAAAATCCAACGGTAATAGGTTGACAGGGGTGACATGAAAATAAATAGAGCCTACCTTGGAATGAGGATGAAAGGGTATGATAGGTGAGGAAGCATGTGGACAAATCCTTTATGGTTCTTCCCATGGGAATGTGATATATTGGATACCTGAAAAATAAAAAATATGAGAAAATTTATTATCATATCTTTTGTATTAATACAAACAAGAGATTATTTGGGGAAATAATCTTTTATTGGTGGTCATAACTAGTGGCAATAACGCTCTATAAATCCTAATAGACCATGTTGAGACTTGAGAGCAATTATTTAATAGAACACTAATTTAAAAACTTAAGCAACAAGCTTAAGGCCAAAAAAAAAATCATATTTTTAAATTTTATTATGTAAGCTTTATATACTAGTTGATAAGAGAGAGAGAGAGAGAGAGACCAAGCAACTGCCATCCAGCTTGCTGGTGAAAGATCCACACTCCTCAATGACATCAAGCCAGGATATCTTTGAGCTAAGCCGTTTATCTGAAAAGTAAGGAACCAGTAATTCATCAATGGAATCAACATACTCCTACATGGTAAAGGGATTCAAGGAATTTAAAGCATGACTAGTTATAATCATCTAGAAAGCTGAAAACCCCAAATATTGAATTCTTCTTCCAAACAATAGTAAAGTTCAAGACAATAAAGATTAAAGGCGTGAACATATGCTAATAAAAATGGTAATTACTTCAAAAGGAAGTAAAATATAAAACTAAGTACAATTATTATCCATGACAGACACAAAGAGAAGAGAGATAAAGAAGTAAATAAGAAAATTAAACATGGAATGAAAAACTTAGTGTCATATTGGAGTCAAAAGTTCCATTGTATCTTTAAAAGATGCCTATCTGAAAAGGATTTCATAATATGATTCTAACAAATCCACAAATGTTCTCATTGTTCCAATCCTCAATCAGTCTTATTTTTTATAAAGAAAAAGGAAAAACAGAAGAGACAGAAAGAAAAGATGAAATGCTAATGAAATGAAAGTAAAGAACATTAAAAGGGCTAATTAAGGTTTGCATGAGAGGAAGATGAACTAGCAAAGGTACCTTATCCATTAGAGGAACTCTTCCATAAGGAGTTGATCTCTCAAAGTACTGAAAATAAAGGTTCCCCAATCTATCATTTGGGTGACAGAGATTGTCTTGCTCAGACCCTCCATCCTCTGACGAACATCCATCCCATCTCCACTTATCACTCTCACTCTCATCGCTGCATGAATCACTAAAGGACCGCGTCTCATAGTCCCCTGACTCAGTCTCTTCCCTGAAAATCTCATTCAAAAAATATTTTCAATATTACTTAGTCCAGAAAACTGCTTCAAATTAAGACTAATATGTTATCATTGATTAATCTAGTAGTAAACAAAATAATTTCAGCAATTCTGTCTAAAAGTGAAAGAATACCCCAACTAATTAAAAATAAACACATTAATGTCCAAATCATCACAGGTTGACTAACCCATATGGGTCCTTGAGCAATTCAATTATACAACCAATTGAAGAATTCTTAACCAATCGATTCGAATGAGTTCAAAAAAAAAAAACTAATAAACTTTAACTAATCCACATGGTTGACCAAAATTTTAAATCATACTAGTCAAGGAATATCATAACATTGGACCTAATCAGAAGAATCATTGCAAATCCAATCAAAGTAAATCAAACTAGGACCTTGCTGGAAGCTACCACTAGTAAAATTCAGCCTGTACGACAATCAAATTAAAACAAAAATAAGACTGCAAATGCAGATACAAGAAAGGGTAGATACCTCAAACCGTGTACAGACGAATTGCTTGTGAAAATCTGGATTGCAGAGAGATAAGGCACATAATACTGAACTAAGGTCTCGCCGTTGTTCAAGGCGACCGGAACTCCAGCCCCATATGCACTCCATTCATCATAGCAATTCCAAAGATCACCTAAGGTAAAATATTCAACTGTTTCTCTCTCCCATGGATGCCATAGACGATTAAGGTTTCTAATCTCAGTCTGCAACCAAAACAAAAAACAAAAAAACAAAACAAAATGATCACATATAGAAATTGATAACGAAAATGAAACCGATTAGTTAAAAACCCACCAAGAAAAAATTGGAAAAAAAAAAAGATACAAACCTTGGGAAGAAATTGGGATTGGACCACAGGGGTTGTGCAGTGAAGGAAGCAATCAAGGTTTGATTGCATTGGCCCTTTATCATAAATCATGGTTTTTAGTGAGATTTTAGAGACAGAAAGAAGCAGAAAATAGTTGGACAAAGTTTCAGCTTCTCTCTTGAAAACAGAGGATACGCAGAAAACAGAGAGAGAACAGAGGATACGCAGAAAACAGACAAAAACAGAAGAGAGGTAGAGAGAGAGAAAGGGAGAGAGAAATTGACGGGATTTGATTTCCCTGTTAGAGAGAGAGCTACCTATAGGGAAAAAAAAAGGGAAATGCGAATTTATTCTACAAAGACCCCTATTTTTTGACCTTTTGACAGCAAATTTCACGGGTACTAAATATCTATCCCTCTTTCTTTCTTTTTTCTTTCTCTCTCTCTTTCACAGAGTTTCTTCGTTGGCAATGTTGCTCTATTCCACAACTTTTCCGTACACCGGAGAGTTTGAATTCCAGCCAATTGTTTCCGACAGAAAAAAAAAAAAAAAAAACAGTACCAAAGGAATGGTTGTTTTTCTCTTCCCTTTTCACACTCTCCCTATTTCTTTCTTCTTCTTTTTTCACTAACCTTAAAGAAAACTCAAGCTCTGCTTTGTTCGAAATTCAAGGAACAGACTTATTGCAAAAAGTCACAGCAATTCAACGTTAATTCTTCAAGTTAAATCAAACCCAGAAAGCAAAACCCGGAGAATGGAAGAAAAGGGTCAGAATTTGATGGGTTTTGAAGGAAAAGAAAGCCCAACAAAGTGCTGGAAAATAAGGGGAAGGTTTGAAAGAGACACAGAATTGGTTTCTTTTAACATAAACCCATGTTTTCTGGGAGAAAAGATCGGTGGTTTGTCCGAGTGGTAACCTTGAAATCAAGACGATTTTCTTAAAGAAAAAAATGTAAAGGAATCAACTTTCACGGAAAAAGAAAAGCAGAGCAAAAACAGATAGAGAGAGCTAGATGGAAATATCAGAATTGTCCAATTGGAATTTGGAACAGAGTTTAGGCACTTTGGGTTCTACTAGTTCTAGAAAGAACGATTTTGTAGAGAATAGGGAGAGAAAGAGAGAGAAATTTGATACCCAACAATAATTTAGGCATCAGATTGCCAGATTTATCATTTATGAGACTCGTCTGTCACTTTCAAAGGGCCTCAACTTTGAAAGATACTTATATAAATTCTTTTTTTTCTATATTCTTTTAATTTTTTCTGTATTCTCTACTCACTCTTTTTTTTTTTCTTTTTCTTTTTCTTTTTTTCTTTTTTGTGGTTATCTTTGGAAGATAAACTCATAAAAGTATAGAACAGGACTGGGTCCATGGCTTGCAGAGAAAGCAGTCTATGATCTCTGAATTTTTCATTCATCAATAATATTAGGTTATAATACTTAAAAAATTGGGAGAGAGGAATCAGTTTTCCACTATTTGACCTTATCTTTTTTTTTTTTTTTTCCCTTTCTAGAGTTATCAAGTATAATAGCTAAAATATTGCAAAAATAAATAATATAAAATTATAGTTATAATATTTATTATTAATAATTTATATAAGACTGATATCATTTGGCTTTTAGTTAACCTCATAATATTATGTAATATTATGTAATATAAGTTTATAAAGCTTTACAATTTTGTATATTATTATTATAATAAATATATATATATAATTGAATTTATATTCTATTAGGCTTCATTAAAATCATGATACATTATTTTTTAAAATAAAAATATATATAATATATAGCTTCATATATAAAAATACTTATATTACATGTAATATAAAATTTTGTGTATGCAGGGTTACCAACTAGTTTAATCAAAATTGGAAGAGAGAAAAAAAAAATTTCCACCACTTGACTTCTCTTTTTTTTTTTCTTTTAATGATCAAATAATACAATAGTTTCATCTCAAATATACCTTGACTCCTTGAGAAATAAAAGTAGAATATTTACTCTTTTATGATTCCTCTAGTTCAATTCCCATCCTTTTTTATGTAGTTGGTAATTGGTAAATCAACTGCTAATCATAATGTTGTGTAAGAAAATAAAAAGTGATATGGAATAAATATACAACCAATGAGAACAATTACCAACCAATGTAGTTTTTTTTCTTTTTTTTGAAAAGAATCAATGTAGTTGCTATTTGATAATTCAATTACTAATGCACCAAGGAACAATTTTACGTAACACACAAGTATAAACTCCAATACAAGTTATATGGAATGAATAAACAACCAATGAGATAGTTTTTGCCCATTTGCCCATTTTGGAGAATAAAGTCAATAAACTAAAAAAGTGTTTGTAATATAAATTTAAAAAAAAAAAAAAAAAAAAGTTAGGATGGAATATCACCTAGAACAGAGAGTGAAGAATTTTAAAAGATTGGAGAAAATCATTTTCTATTGTCTAACCTTTAGAATGAGCGATAGAAACAAAAAACAAAACTTTGGGTCCATTAATAAATATACCAATTAAAATACCAAAGAATAAAATAAAAGAAGTAAGGAAGAAACTGAAATGTAGTAATTTTTTAGTATCGAGTTTGTGTTCTAGCTGTAAAGATAAAGAACGGGAGAGCTACATTTGGCAAACCGCGTGAACGTAACAGTTAGTTAAAGATCGTATCAAAAAAAAAAAAAAAAAAAACAGTTAGTTAAAGAGTATTCAGTATTATTACAAAATAGAATCTCGAAAAAATACAAAGTACAGTAATATAAATATATAATTAAGGTGGACGACGTAGAATGTGTGTTATTTGTGTTGGTCGATTTACGAAACCGAAAAAGTTTGACACCGTCTCTGTGTGTGTGTGTGTTTGTTTGTGTGTGTGACAACGCAAAAACGAAAACTAGATAGATTTAAGAAGCAAAGAAAACACGTGGATAACGAGTACGGCATGGCGCGAGATAGTGTTGGATAATGATAAATAATAAAGCATGGGGCCCCTACTTTCACCAACCGCTTGCTCGCTTGCTCGTTGGTGATAAGACTAAGATAGTTCTATGACAACTAGTTAGAGTAAAATGCCTATTAAGAAAAATAAAATAAAATAAAGCATTATTATATATATGAGGTTAAAATATCTAATCCATTATAAACATATTAAAAAAAGGAGTGAGATTTAGGGTATTGCAGCTTATGAAATTGTAATAAATGGTTGGGATTGAGAGTTTGAAAATGTAACTTTTAATCTCAATTATTAAATAAAAAATATTAAAAAGAAGTGAAAATTTAAAGTTAAAAAGTTAAGAATATAAAAAATTTTGTGAAGGAAATGGAGTTAATTGTACGGTGCAATTACATATCTCAATCCATATTCCTCAATATGAGTAATTAATAAAAATCAACATAAATATAAGAGAATAAAGCATCACACCATCGTAATCCAAAAATACCTAATAATACCCCAAATAATGATCGGAGATATTTTAGCCATAATCTTTGCTCGCAATAATTATTAGAGTGACTTGATTAGTGTTTGTATACTATTTTGTAGGTTATCCAATTTGTAACCAGTTATAGTAAAGAACTAGCCTCATCCAATCACTTGCCAGTCATGACAAGCAATAGATGTAGAACAAGATTGTAATTAATATTTTCCTAAGTCAGTAAATTTGACCCTTGGAAGCCTTGAGATGACCAAGGCTCCACCCCCCCCCCCCCCCCCCTCCCCCCTAGTTGAAGTTAAAATTCTTAATTAAACTGTCTTTACTAGCTAGTTGAAAAATTCCAAAACACCACCGACCCACTAACCTCTACAACCAAGAGATCAGATGGAAAATATAGGCAATTTGATTTAGTGAGTTTGGAAGGATTGTGCGAGTTGACAATATACATTTGCTTACATTGGAACTTCTCTAATTAGGCTAAAAAATAGAACTTTTTAGTAGATATTTTTAATGGGAATTCTTTCAAATATTTCTTTGTTTTCTCTCAAATAAAAAAGGAAAGAAAAAGTTTTTTAAGGGGAATGTTAACGGGTTCATGGGCCAAACAAAATTTTTGAGAGGGATGTGAACTCAAACGTAAAAGTGTAGATTACTTTGATGTATGTTGGAGTGAGATCTTATACGGTTAATAGCTCAGTATTTTAGATAATCGTATGTAGCATTGTGGAACATTATTCCTCAATATGAAATCCATAATCTTGATAAGAGACAAGAAACATCAACTTAAGATAGATTTAATGAAAATTGATTATTTAGAATATCAAGCGTAATTCTTCTATAAAAAAAATATCAAGAGTAAAAGTTTATTGAATTCTTCTATAAAATAATTTTATTAAAAAGTTATTAAATTTATATACAATTGAATTAGATTATAGAAGAATAATGTTTGTTTGTTTAGACCCCTTAAACCAGATTGTTTAATCTAATATATTAACCAAGTGATTACTTAGATTAATTATTCAGATCTAGGTTAAACAAGCATATATCATATCATGCATAAAAGCAGAAAAGTAAATAACACCACGATATGATGACCCAGGAAAACCGATGAAACTAATCGTTTCAAGGTAAAAACTTGGAGAGAATTTAACTTAGCTATCCTCAAGGTAAACACATCCACTATAAGAGAATTGAAGTTTTTACAATCAGATTTAACCCTAAATCTATTGCTACCTCCAGTAGTAACTTACTGACATAACCATGTACAAGCTCTAAATCCACAGACTCATTCTCTTCTTGGATTTACAGCAACACAAGCCACCTTACTTGTGACTTTGAAATCCCACTCAAAAGTTTCAGATCATCATCAGTAATGATCTTGATGCAGCAACTATGTTCTACCAAAACGCTTGATTGTAATTTTTGCTCCGATAGATTCTTGTATAGTTAAAAGGTACAAAATATCTCAGATCTTACAAAGAGTAACATACAAGTCTTTTTAGCACACTCAAAACGTGGCTAGGGTTTCCCTTTTATATGTGGAGAAGTTTAGATGAAATCCTGAACGTTTTCGCGGGCTTTGGCCCTATTTAAAATTCTGTAGAAAACTGTGCCTACAATTTTCGATCGATCGAGCCTAATTCTCGATTGGTCGAGCAAGGCAAAACTTCACTTCTTTTTTCTGCAATCAGCTAGACTTGAACCTTGAAACAACCACCTTTAAGCATTGCCTAAAAACCTAGACTAGACATGTTTTATTCTTGGTTTTCCAACACAATACAAATGTGATTCTGAATATTTAAACCTAAATCTTTAGAACCTAACAAATACAAAAATATATAGTGTTAGTAAAGTGATAGTATCCTTATGATTTTATTTCATTGTGGATAATTTCATGGAGGGGTTAAATTCAATTTTAAATAGTCAATGGATGCCTTGTGTAATTAAATAAAACATATAGTGCAATTATATTTTATAGTAGAATAAAATAAAATTAATAGTAATTTTGGACTGGTTATGAGATAACCAAAGCCCAAGACCCGTTGGAGTTAGACTTATATTTTTCTCTTTCGTCCCACATTAAGCTATGCATAGAAGACCCTTGGAAGGACGGCCATAAGATGAAAAAAATACACTATACATCCATTTCTAAATTAGTTTTCTTATGTAGAAAACCTTAGAGGAGCGGCTACACTAGTTGACGAGGAGAAAATTTGTTTTCTCCTCTTGGTAGCTACATGGTTTCTAAGGTTTGTCAACAAAAGAATATCTCACACTCTCAGCCATCATATAGTCATTGAGGTGTGGATCAAAATGGCACTAGGTTTAATCAAAGTTTTGGGTGAAGATTCAAGAATACTCGGTAAGATTTGTTTTTTTATTTTTTTCAGGGTAAATGCATCAAAGGTACACTTCTCCTCTTGTAAATTCTAGATTCATGCTTGTTTGTGAATATGCAAAATATGAAGTAGATCCTAGATTTATTTATGCTGCGTTTAGCATCTATAAAGATGTATGTGAATTTCCCAACATAAGTAACAACAATAGAATATGTAAAAATGATCTCAATGAGTTAAAAAGAAATTCGATAGCTAAGAAATTTTATCATGAAAATTTTCTTGAAACCAAAAAATAAAAAATTTCAACAACACTAGTTATTTATGTACCTACTTTCAAATCCAAAGAATTTTTTAAAATTTATACGTGGGCCATTGATTTAGCATTGTATTAAATTCGGAGATATCATATAATGAAAAAGTTGTTGAAGTGATGATATGTAGAGCTTCCAAAATGCCTCTTATATATCTTCAAAGATCTTAAAAGAAATCTCATGTGTTTTTCAAACAAAGTGAAGAATTTAATTCATGAATAAATTAGAGATACAAATTTTTGTATAATTCTTGATGATATTCGAGATGGGTCAAATAATGAGAAAATGGTTATAGTTTTAAGATTTGTAGATAAAGATGGCTTTGCGTGTGAGAAAATGTTTTTTCAACTAGTTCATGTCTGATACTATAGCATTAATCTGAAAAATTAGATATATTTTGCATTGTCTCATCATATATAGTCTAGATATTCAAAATACTTCAGGGCAATGATATGACATTACAAGTAATATGCGTGGTGAGTGGAATTGACTACAAAATATGATTTCAAATGATTGTTTATATGCTTACTACATCTATTGTTTCACACATCACTTGCAATTAGCATTGGTGGCAGCATCAAAAGAGATTATCCATGTTCATCATTTATAATTACTAAAATGTCCATTGTCAATGTTGTTGGTGCTTCATTCAAACACGAAGAGCAACTAAATTATATTGGCACATTACAATGGGTTGGAGATACTTGTTGGAGTTCTTACTTGAGATCAGTTTCTAGACGGAAAAAGATGTTCACTGCAACATGTGAAGCTTTACTTAACATCATTGATTAAGGAACTACTCCTTCCCAACAAGGAGAAGCAGATTCATCTTGTCAGGCATTGAATTCATTTAAATTTGTGTTCATCTTTCATCTCTAGAAAGAAGCTATAGAAATCATTTATTCACTTTGTCAAGCTTTGTAGTGCTAGTCTCAATAAATTTTAAATGTCATGCATTTTTTTTCCACCCACTGGAGTATTTATCCAAAAATTCAAAGACGATAGATATAGAATGGTTTACTTATTTTAGTGAAATCATTATGTGAGACACTGTTGGAAAAACACATGTTTGTATCGCATACAAAACATACGCAGCAGAAAATTAACGGATCTACTTCATTTGCAATTGATAACATGTACTATGTAAATTTCAAAATATAAGAACAAGAATGTGTACCTTGGTGCAGTGAAATTCAAAACCAAAGATTAGAAGTACTTGAGAACACTTTTAATCTTCACTCCAATTCCACTTGTGCCCAAGAAGTGTGGTCTCTCAATCAGTTTATATGTGTGTGTTCAAGGGAGAATAAGAAAGTGTCCTACACTCACATACAAACCATTTCATTCTCTTACAAAATTCTGTATGTTTCTCTCGTTATAAATGATTATCTAATTGGGCTAGCCTTTTGGGTCATTCCAATTGGACTTTAGTATGAGACTTGAAGTGGGACCAAAATGGAACAAATAAGACACTAGTTCTAATGGGCCTTGGGCTTTTATTTCAACTCTTGACAAGTCCAAAGTTACCATTAATTATATTTAATACCACTATATAAATATAATTGCACTCTAGGCCTTATTAATAAATTATATCCCAAGACTTTATTGTACATGCAACCCTTTCATAAAATATTCATAGTAATACAAAGTCATGAATGTAGACTGCCACTTTGAAGATTACTACATCTTAATTCTTGAGTACCCAGTTTAATCCTTTAAGTTATTCATCATATATTTATGAAATCTAATTTCGTAAATATATACTTTAGTAACTTTTTACTAAAGTTGTTAGGTCTAACACTCTGAATAACCAAACTCATTAAACTTATCTCAAGGGAATATTTTATATCTCCGTTAAGAGATTATGAATTCCATCTCGAGAATATATGTTCCATCAACGCTAAATGTGGCTGCCCAACATACTGAGGTTTTTATTGTGATTTTAGATTTCACTGCAGATATATCAAAACAACCTACACTTTATGATCAGGTCCATTATTCTCTCAGGATTAAGAGTTCATGTAAATAAAAGTCGTGAGATTTACTATTCATTTGACAGTCGTTAGGAGAATAATAAATCTCACAGCGGTCCAGTTCAATATGTCTTAACTCTTAAAACATATCAACTAGAAGTCTCCACTTCCATGATCAAGACAAACATCTTAGTTGATATGTTATAGTTTTCATAGATGAAATGCCCAATTTAATCACCAACTACGAATTAAAATTCTGAGTTTACAAAAAATTTGTGACTTATATCTTCTATGACTAAATCACATACTATGCATCTCATAGACTATATGATAATGTCCAAATATTCATGTTACCATTATTTTAGATAATAATAAAACAATTTTATTAATCACAACATTAAGTCATACATAGCATCATACAATAGGATTTAAGGGCACTAATCCTAACAGACACAACATAGATACATCATATATTAATGCTCCTTAGGTTAAGAGACAAGGTCGAGCTCATCATCAACAAGATGATTTTATAATTGAGCATCATTATCAAGTAGATCTTTTTTATGCTGCACTAGATTCTGAATTACTAGAATCTTATTGTTGGTTTAGTTTGAATGAAGTGAAATTGCATAATCTTAGCTCAACTCTTGATCCTAGAGAGGCATGTGAATATTTTAGAAA
This sequence comes from Notholithocarpus densiflorus, assembly GCA_030021035.2. Taxonomy (NCBI): domain Eukaryota; kingdom Viridiplantae; phylum Streptophyta; class Magnoliopsida; order Fagales; family Fagaceae; genus Notholithocarpus; species Notholithocarpus densiflorus. The sequence goes on along the minus strand of JARYZH020000009.1, from coordinate 259,001 downwards.
TGGTTATATTTAGTTATAGGTAAGCAAGTTTTATATGCAAGAATTCATATACCAAGAAAGTATATTCTTGGGAAATGGAACTTCATCATTATGAGCATAATTTGGACTTCAAAATGTTGTCAAGTATTTTCATATTGTAGTGAAATTGCATAATCTTAGCTCAACTCTTGATCCTATAGAGGCATGGGAATATTTTAGAAATGGTTATATTTGGTTATTGGTAAACAAGTTTTATCCGCAAGAATTCATAGACCAAGAAAGTATATCCTTGGGAAATGGAACTTCACCATTATGAGCATAATTTGGACTTCAAAATGTTGTCAAGTATTTGCATATTGTACCAATAGTTAATGAGAACTAGAAAACCAATAGCTTACCAACTTGTTTATAGAGTGGTTATACGTTTGCTTACTTTCCCAATTTTTGCCGCAATTATGAACTGGGCATTTTCAATCATGAATATTGTTAAAATTAGGCTTCGTAGAATAATGAAAAACAATTTTCTAATGGACTCTTTGATTTTGTACATTAAAAGTGAGATTGTTGCAAATTTTAGTACATATTCAATCCTAGATAATTTTGAAGAAATGTTTATTTTTGTATCTTCTCTTTTGTTGATATTTTGATAATATTGAATAGATTTTAGTTCATGAACTATTTTTGGTATTTGCTTCCCCCTAGGTCAAATCATGTGTCCATTAAGAGCCTCCATATAACGCTCACGGCATACATTTTCAATTCTTTTTTCCCTTCCCCATCATTGATTATGATTTCCTCAATTAAGGCTCTTCCTTCATGTTTTGAATTCACTAACCTAGGAACCCAACCGTCTTGAAGTTAGACTCGAAAAAGAGTGAATACTAGTCTCTTGTGTCCAACTTATTTGGTTAGCTCTCAGCTTTTAGCATTTGTGTACAGTATTTTAAAACTTCACATTTTCTCACATTTTGAAAGTACAAATATAATTTAGCACACTTTCAACAAAAAACTAAACAAGCACATGTACACGTACTTGTTTTGCATTAGATGAAAACACTCTAGCTTATAAGTGGAGAGTAACGTTAGTAGCTTAGATGGCTAAGGTTATTATGATGGAGATTTTGTTTCCTAAACCTTAAAAAGAACTTCAAAGAAAGAAAAATAGACAAAATCGATCGATATAATTTTTACAAAACTTAAAGTGATTGCGTTTAATTTCTAATATTACTAATGGGTTATCGGTGATGATGTGTCAATTTTTAATTTGAACACATCATCTAAAAGAGTAAAAGTAATCAAACTTTATGAACTAAAATCACTCATGAGTAAACTTTAAAGACCAGTAAGGTAACTAAGTCTAAATATTTGGCATCCACCCATCTCTTTTATTTACTTATTTGACAAATAAATAAATAAAAAGTTTTAATTTTAATGTCCTTATTTCTTTTTCCTATTGAGGAATATAATTTATTAGTGACCCAATAGCCCCATCAAAGATGAGCAAAGATAACTAAAGCAAACTAGGAAATATAAACGAAGAAGTTTTCTTTGATATGCGTACCTATATTTTTGTTCATAAAAAAAAATGTACCTATATTTTTAATTAGACAAAACTTAGATACAGTATCTTAAGTACTGTTTTTTAGGTTCCACTCTTAAGATTCAACCATATGATTACTTAACTAAAAAATACACTTCCTTCTCATAAGAAAAAATTCATATGGCAAAATCGCAAAAGAAGAACCTAAGGAACAACACTTAAATACTGTACCTAAATCTTACTTTTTTTTTTAATTTACCCACAAAAAATAAATAAATAAATAACCCAATATTTATGAAGATCACCCTACACTCATTAGCGTGGATATTTTGACGTAAATCAATGAAAAAGTTTGTGTTTTTAGGTTGTAATCTCCGAAATAGGAAGAAAAGAAAACGCATAATTGATTGACAGAGACGTCCTTGGACTACTGCCACTTTCAGCTGCGTAGTATATGTGTACATTATTTTTTGGTAAAATATGTGTACATTATGTTAACATATTATGAGTTCCAAATGTTGCAATATATACTTTGTACAACAAGCCTCGAAATGGCCTTGGAATGTTTTTTTGTTTCTCTTTTTGCTGCACTTTTTTTTATTTATTACTATACATTACCTCGTCTCTATATGAGTTTGATTTTTTCCTTTTAATATATGGGAGATTCATTAATCCTATGAACTCACAATGGGAAATAATTTTCAATTATCCAATGAATGTGGGATTTAATCTTTCGTCGTCAATACAATATTAAGAGCCATTATCTTAAGGTTTCCTGTTAGCTCAATAAAAAAAAAAAAAAAAGCATTATGATTCTTGAGCATGCATATAGTTAAACATTTGTCTAATTCTAAATTTCCATAAAATTCTTAAACCCAATAATTATAAACTTTGTGGTTAATGATGAAGAAAATGACACTGATTTTGCTAAAGTGACTGCTATTGATGTCACATTATCTCTAACATTTCATTGTTTATGTCGGTCCACCAAAGATCAGCTTTTGATTCTCAGTTTCACATGTCCATGCCCCCAAAGATGAGATCTAAAGTCTCCCACTCCCACTCAAGCGGGCCTACTTTGGTCCATATTTATTTGACATTACCCTACGTAGAGACCCAAAATACATCTTGAAAAGAAAATTAAACCACCATAATAATGAAAGAAAAGATTTTTTTTTTTTTTGGGAGAAGAAATGGATGAAAGAAAAAGCTGATATATATACGAAGGAAATAATGTTATTTCAATTTTCAAAAAAGAAATAGCATTAAACTCTGCCCCACCTCATCAATGTTCTGTCTGCTGACTGAAACTGATCAGTGTAGCTGTGTAGGTGTAGCCGAATTCTTTGAAATTAGCCACAGCTAACAAGATTTCAAGCTCTTGTCCTATGTGCGCATTCAAGAAAATTGAAAGTTTCAGACTAGAAACTAAGAGATAGCCCTCGGTTTGTGGCAATGGGCTCCAGCCCATATGGCATTTTCTAGCTGAGCGTAGTGTGAATTCAACGAGTAAAACTTAGAAAGAAACTTGTGTTGATTTGAAAGTGGGATTACATGAAAGTAATTATCCGTCATTCATGATTGATTACTTTAGAAAGTGGTGACAAATGGTGTTAAACTAAAAGAATCAATTCATAAATAACTCTAAAGACATAAAAAATTCACCTATATATTGTTGTAAGTAAAAAAGTGTCATCATTAGTAGGCTAAAATAAAAACTAGTTAAAACTTACCATTTTAATTGTTGAAAAATAAATGTTAAAAATTTAGTATATCACTTGTGAATTCGACTGTGGGTTCGATCTGGTTTAGGTGTGTAAATTATTTTATATTAAGGGAAAAATTTCGTTTGTTTTGTAATTAATGCATGGTTGAAAATTACAATTGAAGATGAATTTCAAAAAATAATAATAATACTCGTATTATATTATTATTAATTTTTTTTTATAGATATAATAGAATTTCAACATTTGGTGTCTATTCCATAATAATTTCTCTTTATTATTAAACTAAGACATCAATTGATTTTTAGTATAAACAGGATTCAAACTTTAAATTTTTTATTCAACAAAAAAAGACTTTACTAGTTAAGTTAGTCAGAATCCACCTATAATTTTTAATTGTTCAAAAATGCTTTCTTTGGAAACTCATAAAATATTGAAATTAATCAATTTTAAGGAAAATTTGCACGCCCAATCAAATTCGTTTTCTATTTTAAGCATTCTTAATAGGTGAAATGGTTTTGCCAAAGAACAAAATGTAAGATTGTCAATAGATAAAGCAAAGATCAAAATCTATTAGAACTTTGACCCAATCAAGATTCAATTACAATTGGATGGAATTGAAGTGTGGGTAGAATCGGCCTAATAAAGATTCAAATCCAAGAAAAAAGAATTTAATCATAATCATACATAATTATATGTGAATAGCTATGATTCTAATAAAGAAATTATAGTACTGTGTGTAGGGATGGCAATTTTGCCCCGCCCCGCTTGACCCGCCCCTCCTCGTTTCGTCCCGTGCGGGTTTTCCCTGCCTCGCAAAAGTGGTGAGGCGGGGATGAGGCGAGATTTTAGACCCGCGCCACGGGACTGGGCGGGGATGGGTTTACACTTTTTAGACCCACCCCGCCCCGCCTCACCTCATCCCCGTCCCACCCCACATTAATAAGGGTTAAATTGTAATTTTTTCATACATTAAAACCCTACTATTTAAACAAAACTATCATTAGCTTATTTTATTCTGCCTAGCGTGGCTCTACCTCTTTTTTCTCTCTAGCAAAGTTGGAAATAAGGTACCAATTTTAACGTTTTTTTTGTCTTTATTAGAAACAAATTTATATACTATTGAATTACTGGTTTCATTCATGATTCATACTTCTTTCTCAACTTACTTTTCATCATGAACATAATATAATTTTTTTTTAATGAGGTACGGGTCTGAGGCTCTAAATATTTGTGTCTGTGTCATTGTTTTTGTAATTTTGTGTGGGCATTTGGCTGCTTAACAACACTGCTTCTTTATGCTTGTCAAAATCCATATCTATTTTACAAGCTGGGTTTTTGTTTTTTAATTTTTGGAGAACGAGATGATGAGGAATATGTTTCCCTATTGGTTTGATTGTAGATATGATGGCATCAATCATGTACTAGCTCTAGTTGATCATTCTCATTCTCCACACAAAAATTATATACAATTTAATTTAGTTTTCTGTATTTTTATTAAAAAACATAAGGTACAGGTTTGAGACTTTGTCCCGTTCTCTATGAAATAGTCACAAAATGGGAGGAATTAAATAATGCACACTACTTAGTATAAAGGAGATTTGTTTTAGTGTTTTTTAGGCCAATGAAATATAAACATTTAGATAATATTATTTAATTTTTGCTAAAAATTAGTTTGATTTGATAGGATAAATTTATTTATAATTTCAAATATATTTTTATTATTGAAACATGTCATTTTATTTGAAAAAATGGTAATAGTTGTAGGGAAAATTAACAAGAAATAAAGTTTTACGGTTTAGGGCGGGGCTTCGCGAGTCTTCGTGGGGCCTTAAGAGGCGAGGATGGGGCAAGAAATTTTCCCCGTCATGCGGGGCGGGGTAAGGATGGGGCAAGAAAAATCCATGCGGGGCGGGGGCAAAGATCTCAGGTAATATTATGTTATATTATATTATTTAAGTTTTAGGAGATATTTCGGCAGAGTTTCTCAAAGTCAAAAGTTTTTGACCTTTTGATTGATGAGAATGAGGGTATTTACAGGGAAAATGAAAGTCTATGATTTGATGGGACATTTGGGCAGCCAGTTGATCAAGCTGGTTGCCCTAGAATCTTATCAAAATCATACATAATTATATGTGAATAGCTATGATTCTAATAAAGAAATTATAGTATTGTGTGTATTACAAGTATTAATTAAATTCAGGTAATATTATATTATATTATAGGCAAAAACCACATTTTCGTCCCTACATTTTTAGGCGATTCCTACTTTGGTCCTTAGATTTTATTTTTACCGCTTTTAGCTCCTATTTAGAAAAACGCCGTCCATTTTAGTCATTTCCGTCAATGCCCTACTGGCAAAGTCCTAGGTGGCAGACGGAACTATTAAAATAATAATAATAAATTTTATTTTGGCATTAAAAAATGCCACATCGGCATCTAAATTAAAAAAATTAATATATTAATTTTAACTAAATAAAAAAATATTAAAAACAGAATTAAAAACCAAAAATTACATGAATTGATATGTAAGTGTGTCTTGAACAAGAACAACAGGAACACAAACCCAGATCTAAGAACACAAACCCAAAAATTTAAAAAAAAAAAAAAAACCAACAAACAACCATTCAACACCGAATTCTCCAGCAAATCACTAATCCACATGAACCCAGTAAACAAACCAATCTCCAACAAACCCATAAACCTATATTTTCTTAGAAAACAAAAAAAAAAAAAAAAACCCAAAAAATTTAGCTTAAATACAAATTCATAAATCCCAAAGCCCTCATTTTCTCAAACCCAATAAAATCATCAAAGACCCATAATAGGCCACACCCAAAATCTCCATTCCTTTTCTTGTTCTTCTTCCCTAGATCCACCACTACCAAACCCAGATCCATCACAACCAAACCCTTAAACCAATTTCAACCATAGCTCAGATATATTAACCATCAAGCAACCCAAACCCTCACACCATCACAGATCTAAGAAGGGAGATTGAGTGGGTGAGTCCAAGAAAATTAAAACACAGAAAATTAGAGAGAGAGAGAGAGAGAGAGAGAGAGAGAGATATATATATATATATATATATATATATATAAGGACCAAAGTAAGAATCTCCTGAAAATGTAGGGACGAAAATGTGGTTTTCACCTATATTACATTATTTAAGTTTCAGGAGATATTTCGGCAGAGTTTCTCAAAGTTAAAAGTTTTTGACCTTTTGATTGATGAAAATAAGGGTATTTACAGGGAAAATGAAAGTCTAGGGTTTGATGGGACATTTAGGCTACCAGTTGATCAAGCTGGTTGCCCTAGAATCTTATCAAAATGAAAATGAGTGAGTTTAAGCTTCCTATCTAGAAGATGCATACGACATAGATAGGGCGCATACGTGTCATATACCCGGCGTATGCACCTTTTGTAACCCTTGGCCAAATTAGGTCAAAAATGAGCTTTTGGGCTTTGGGCTTGGTTTCTAGTTCATAGTCGGGCTTGTGCTTGGACTGTATTGGGCCACTTTTAGGGTTAGTATCCTCATTGGACTCCACACACGATACTAATCATTTTGGCAGTGATTGAATTTCTTGTCATTAGGACTGGGGAGCTCAGGTATAGGTAAAAACGAAATGGGCTATATGCATCAATAATATATGATTATTTTTTTTCTCATTTTGAGATAAATATATATATATATATATTATGAGTTGAAATGATTTTGTACAAAATTGAACCCTTTTTTTTTTTTTTTGAAAACCCACCCCTCAGGGTAAATATTTTAAAATCAAATGTAAGTCATAGTTGTACACACAAGAAACGTCTAAAGGAACATCCTCCATATAAACTTGATAAGGCAAAGACTCTCTAGTTCATCTAGCTAGTATATAAGCAACACAATTACCCATTCTCTTAGCATGACAGAAACTAGTTTCAAGAAAACAAGAGGATACGGACTTGATGTCGTGGAGGATGTAGCCCTAGTTGGAGGAGGACATATTATCTTTAACAATAGCCCTAATGACCATTTCTAAATCACCTTCACCAAACACCTTCACCAAACACCTTCTCAAAATCAGTTCCCTTGCAAACCAGATAGCTTGTCAATCTATCAACACTTACACCATCTCTATCGAGGTAGGCGGTGGAATTAAATGTGATAAAGCAACCATAACTAATCCATTTTCATTACAGATTATCTCTCCCAAACCAACAATATTTTCATCTTCAAAGATAGCTCCATCAAAGTTGACCTTGTATGAGATTGAACTATTTGAGGAATAATCATGGTTGTTAAAATCCCGATCTGGATCTTACGATCCTACAATTTTACGATTCCACCTACTCAAAACAATCCAGATCTTTCAAGGATCTTAGCGATCGTTCAGGATCGGTAGGTTCGTACGATTTTGATGATCCTAAACAACCTTGGTTTCTTATAATCTTCTTTAACTTGACAGAAGGTTAAGTTGGACCCAAATGAAAAATAAAATCCCAATAGACTAAGTTTTTCCACTCTAATATAGAAAGAGTGTCAGTTAGACCCAAATAAAAAATATCCCAATAGAATGTCACATTTTGAGATTTTTGACATTTTTAAATGATACTTTTAAATTGATGTAGTGATGTATGATAATTATATCAATAAATGTATAATTTTTGTGATTATTTAACATACCAATGTGTATTTTTTGTTTTTTTCATTTTTACTAATGTATGCCCTTAGGGCATATATCAGTATACTATTTTAGGAAATTTTTTATAGAAAAGTGAAAATGTGATTAATTTTTTTGACAGTTTTTTCAATTTCTCATAAAACATTTCATAAAATGGATGATTAATGTGTGCCCTAAAAGCATACATTAACCGGACCCATTAACAAAAGGAGGTCAATAAAATGTTAAAAGGGCATTTGCTTATCTTTTTGAAGTTTAAATGGATGTTTGTGTATGGCCAAATAAAAAAGTAGGATGTTTGTTGAATTTAGAATTTATTAATATTATCATGATCATTATTAATATCGTTATTAGGCCATAATTGGAGATTTCAAGCATGGGCGGGCGTGGATTATTATTGTTTGATCACTGTATTGGGTCCAACTAATGATGTTGATACCTATAATATCCATTATTATTATTGTATAGGTTAAAGGGGCAAACTAGACTTGGGTTCCTTTCCAACCTATTTGCTGGAAATGCAAGGAACAAAAGGAAAGAAAGGCAAAAAGTAGATTCCCACTTCACATGTTATGTTAAAGCAACGCTTTAGTTTGTCTTGGCTTGGTTTGTGTTTATGGACCAACTGGTCTGATTTTCTAGCACTTGATGATTACCTTAAGGAAAAAGTTAACAAAGGCTCTAAGTGCATTTGTTTAGTAAACTATTTTAGGAAAAATTTTATAGGAAAAAAAAAATTCATATTTTTATAATGTTTTCAATTTCTCATAAAAATGGTATAAAAACTTATACAAAATAGTTTATTAACAATTGCTCTAAGGTCACAACGGAAAATTCTTAAGTACTCTCGGAGCACGGAGAAATGATGCTTCCTCCCCTTACATTCACAATGGACCTCATTATAAATATAATGAATAGACCTTATCATGAATGTGAGAGAAAAGAACATTATTTTCCGTGCTCTGAAAATAAAATTACTCACTTTTAATATGACCCTAACTTAAAACAAAGCACATTTAATTTGATAATTAATAAAGATTGAAGCCTTGTACGGTTTTTTTTTTTTTTTTTGGTGATTGAAAAATTAATAATTTTAAATTATAATTGATTCAAAATATTAACATTTACCCAAAAAAAAAAGAAAAGGAAAGCCTCTAAACATATGCTCAGAAGCTAGGATTTGTTTGATCATGTGGATTCCAGCCTAGTATTTTTAGTTGCATTGGCTATTAAGGCTATCAATTTATTGAAAACAAAAAAGTTCTTCCGTCTAAATTGACTACACATATCCTCTTCCTCTTTTTTTTTTTTTTTTTTTTTTGGCCATTGAAAAAAGATTCCAAAAGAATTTGAATGGCGGACCTCCCATCATCATGTACCAAAAGAGTTACACATAACTTTAACAATAGTAGTATTGTTTGCTTACTCTTATTGGTTTTCAATAAGTTTGGGTTCATAAATTTGGGTTCATAAATTTTTTATTTTTTATAGAAAAATATTGATATATATGTAACGGTATCAATATTAGAACCAAGTGAAAGTATTTTTTTTGAACAAACCAAGTGAAAGTATTTCGGTTTCAATTACAACTTTTTTTTTTTTTTAGTAAACCATAGAATTATATTCGGTTTCAATTACAACTTTTTTTTTGGAGTAACCCATAGAATCAAGGTTGTCAAAATCGGGATCCTACGTAGGATCGCAGGAGGTAGGTAGGATCGTAGATTGTAGGATCAGATCGTGGATCGTAAGATCCTACCTATTTTCAAATTTGAAGCAAAAAACACATTGATAGTAACTTTGTATATTGAATAATCATGTAAATTATGAATCTTCCGTAGAAAAATAAAGATTTTGATCATATGATGTAATTTGCATGTTCTACATCGCTACGTCTATACTAATGAAACAAATATATTTAAGTTTTAATGCAATGTATTTAATTCAATGAATGTTTAATTAGAAACCAACCAAGTACCAAAATACTAGCACACTTTTTCCTTTAGCAGTAGCTCTTTAACCCTCACCATCACCTAACATTGATAACCAAATGATACAATAGTGATCACACATTCACACTATACACATGTAACTTTTATTTATTTTAAAAAAAAATCTATAAAGGAAGGGATTACAATTGTTACTTCATTATCTTCATCAAAATCTATACCATCATCTTCTGGTCGACATCCTTTGCTAACCACTCATCATCCGAAGACAAGTTCTTCAAACCAATTTCTTCTTTTGCACTTGATGGTTTAGGTATTTTCTCTTTTATCTTCAAGTTTTACATAACAAATACCAACTCATTCATTTTTTTTTTTTAAGAAATTTTCTTCTTTTAAAGTGTTCTTAAAGTTGTACCAATTTTAATAGAGAATTCTCAACTGGGGAATAATATACCAAAGTCATTTGGTCTTACTATTCCAAATGTACTCCAATTACTTTCACAACCTGAAGAGCTATATGTTAAGCTCAATATTCTTATAGCAAAAATTTTCAATTAAAGAAAGTCATCTCCATATGAGTCCCACCACTTAGTTGATACATTTATGAAGTACAATGTCTTAGTCTTGAGATTACAAATACAACTTATAAAGATGAACTTAAAATAAAATTTAATTAAAAAAAATTTTTAATTTTTACGTTTTGGTAGGATCGGTAGGATCCCATACGATCCTACGATCCTATATGATCCTATACAATCCTACATGCGATCCTACAATTTTTACGATCCTTGTGCGATTCTAAATGTTTTGGTGAGGTGAGATCGTAAAATCGTGCGATCCTACAATCCAGATCGCAATTTTGACAACCATGCATAGAATTATATTAAACTAGGAAAGTGTATTTGGCCAAAGCCTCTCATAATACATGCCAACAACATCAAAATACAAAGGAAGATTAATGTTAGTAGATGGGCAATTAAAAGTCATAAAATCTTGATGTTGTGTTACTCCACTCCTTGCGAGCTTGTTAACAAATTAGCTGGCTTCTCTAAAACAGTGATTGACCTTCACTCTCAGGATACGCTCCAATAGGTTCTTGCTATCAAAACTTAGTATAGAGTGAGACGATACTTACTAAACATCCATTCTACAACAACTTTAGCATCCAACTCAACTTCCACCGCCAGTAGGTTCTTCTTAATGCACAACCTTAACCAATCTCTTAAAGCCCATAGTTTCACTTCTACACTATTAACAATTCCTATAACTTTGGCGAACCCCATAATCCAAAAATCATTATAATCACGTATGATTCCTCCTCTTCCTGTCCTTCCTAGGATTCCAAGTGTAGGTATTCAACTTATACCAATTATCTTTAGGCTTTCTCAACTTATCACCTTAATAAATTGTAAAAGTTAATATGAAAAAAGTTATGTCCGTAACAATGATTGTTTAGTCTTTAGTAACCATCTTTTGCAACAACCAAATTTATTGTAAAAATAAATTCAGTAGGCAGTAGTCAGTACAACAATGTAATTTGAGAGAACACCCACAAGTTCCATAAAGAGAGATCATGGTCTAAACTCTTAAAAGTATAATATGGATGAGTGGCTTGATAGTACAGGGACCAATTTGTAGATGAAAGTAATACGGCCTCACCCATCATTATTCAAAATCTAAATCAGAAACGAGCTATTACCAGCAATCACTCATGTGGGCCATTCTCCAAAGATCAGGAAATTAGGTTGCCGAATGATGGGGTCCACAAAAAAAGACATGTACTCAATCAGAGAAAGAGAGAGATGCTAGGGGGAATCATCAAGTTGAAGGTAGTCATAAAGGATATTTATTGCATAAAGAGAATAAAAAGGAGCTTAAAAAAAAAAGAAAAAAAGAAAAAATTGTATAAAGTAAAAAGAAAAAGAACCTATGTAGAGGAAGAGATAAGCATGGAGAAGTTCAGTTCCATCTCCAAAAAGAACCTTTGGGTCCCTTTGTCATGTTGTTGGGGGTCACTGTTTATACATATCTGTCTGTCTCTAGGAACTGTAGTGCTTTGTTTTAGACTACCCATAGAATACTTTTATTTCCCTAGCAATACCATCCCAGAGATTGTGATTGGTTGGAACAAAAATAAAATATTGGTCAAAAAGCTCATCATCTCTTATCTGAGATTCTGTTCCTGTGGTGGTGTGTGATTGGGAACTAAAAAGATTATCTAAAGCTGCTTTCTTTCAATTTTTTCAGAGCATCTTCACAGAGATGTATGCATGTTCACTTCTCCACATACAAATTTGAACAGAAAATCATGAACAGTGTGGCTTCTTTGGCAAAGAGAAGTAAAAAAGAAAAAAGAGCTTTGCTATCTAAGGTAGAGATCATGACTGAGAACAGTACCTGAATCCTCTCCACTTCAGTTCTCAGCTAAGGACTAAAAAAGACACTTGCTAATTGGGAGGAGGTTCAAAAGGGGGATAAAGGGTATTATTATGGATGAGTCTTTGTCAAAAGTAGGTGATGATATTACAGGAAAAAGAGATGATACAGCAAATTTATAAAGACCCATATTAGATTTCACCCTTTTTGACGAACAGAAAAAGTTAATAGAAGCCAAAAGCTCTTAAATCTTTTTAGATGAAAACAAGAAATTGTACATGTGTTCAAAAAAATAAGATTACACAAGTAAAAGATTATCTCTCTATTAAATCCCTGAGTTGGAAAAAATGGAAGGCTGGGGAAGGGAAGAAGAAAGAAAAAGGTTGGAACCAATAAATAAAAAAATAAAAAAATACAAAGAAAAGCTTTGTTACCCATTATCAAGAATAGGACCAGAACAAGAAAGTAGAAGGCATAAACATGCTTAATTTCTCTTTTTCAATTAGATCCACAGTTACATAGAGTTACAATGAGGCCAAGTAGAACTTCTGGAAAATTATTTTCTTTTTTCTCTTAAGAAATGTAAGAAGTAAGTGAAGAACTAGAGAAAGTTCACTGATACAGGAGAGTTACAGAATAATCTAATCATAATCTACCACCTCAACACAAATTGTGAAATTCTTGTTTCCCACCATGCAAAAGAATTAAGAACAGCAATTCTCTATGCAGGCCTATTTCGCTTGTGGCCAGCTTTGCCATCTGATTTTAAAGCCCCACTAGAGTCCCCCTCAGAAGAAGCATCCATGGATTTGGTAAAGGAAGTGGAAAGATCTGCATAGAGGTCAACCACCCTCCTGATATTGTTGTTGAGCTCTCTGATCAGACCCACATTCCTGCTGAGGTTGTCAGGGATCTTGGATTCATGGTTCTTGTTTATCTCATTGATGAGCAGCCTATTCTGATCCAAGATGTTCTGGACTTGACCAAAGTTCTTCTGAAATGTCTGCAAGATCTTGCCATCAATCTGGGTGCCATTACCAAGTCCTGAATATGTGTCACCCTCCATTCTCTTTTACAGTCAAAATTCTATCAAATCAAAACCAGTCCTGCATCCACAAACAAAAAGAAGAAGAAGATGATGATGACGACCATAGAAGGAACAAAAGCTGAGACAGACTTTTATTAAATAACTTAAAATTCATTTCTATAAATACCCATAATCATATCTTCTTACCTGTTCATGCTTACACAGTTACACAAAGTCACAAACTAAAAACCACAGACAAAACATGGGAAGGTTTGGAATTTTTTATACACATTATGTTGCACATAAGACAAGGTCTCTGGTAGAAATCATGACCTCCATGGGTAGTTTTCTTTACAAGGGGATCAGATAACCAACTTGAATTATTATTATTGTTATTGTTATTATTATTATTTATGATGAGATGTGGAAAAAGCAGATCCCATTTCCATAAAAGGGAACCTTTTTTAATGTACTCAGAAAATACCCACCTAAAGCTCAGAGCCCCAAAGAAGAATCTCAAAGACCCCCAAAAAAAAAAAAAAAAAAAAATCCAGTCAATGATGCAGAGAAGATGAGGCCATGAAGGAGGTACTGCTGCACAGACAGCATTATTAATCTTTACAAGCAAAATTACAAAAACTCAGAAAATAACATTCAAAAACCCCCCATTATACCCAAAAAAAAAAAAAAAAAAAATCCAAAATGTTGAAAATGAAATAAAAGTTCTTAAAAAAAAAAAAACCATTTAAATAATCCAAATGGGTATTACTTGAAATTCAGGAATACCAGAAGACAAGGACCAGAGTGGGAATTCAAACATTCAAACCGTACAAGAAACCTTGCAGGCTCAGAAGCATAAATTCCAGAAGTAGTAAAACAATTACTCCCCCCCCCCCCAAAAAAAAAAAAAAAAACCCATATTATAATGCTCACAAACATTGAAAACAAAAAATTCCCACATCCACTAACACTGAGAAAAATCTTTAACCAAAAAATAAAATCATAATCATAATATATAATACGTACAGAATTCAAGAATATCTTTACCAAAAGACTGGAAAAAAAAAAAAAGCTGATAAGATCAATGCTTTTAGCAAAAGAAAATTAACCAACCAATCAATTCAGAAACTTGAAAGAATCCCGAATAAAAACAAAGAAAGTGAGCAAAAAAAAAAAATAAAGACTTTTTTTTTTCGTATTTAATTCCAACATGCTTTCTAAAACTGTATTTTAAAAAAATATATTAATATTTCGTACCTTGAAAATCTGAAACATTATATTCTGGGAGAAGACACAGATTGAAAGAAGGAGACGAGGGATTCCCGAGGAGAAGTGAGACAAGATCGCCGATTCAATCGAATCTCCGGAACAAAAGCCCCTCTGAATTCTGAGAAAATTGAGAGAGAGAGAGGTTTTAGAGAGAGAAAGAGAGAGTTTTAGAGAGAGAGAGAGAATATGTAGATTTGACAGTCACGCTCGGACCCCTCTGTGTCTAAATATTTTAGCTCTATTCTATAGTCTATATCCATCTGTTTATTTCGTAATTATTAATGTTTTTGTTTTTTTTTGTGTTTTTTTATTTACAATTGTTTTTTTGATTGATTCAGTGGGGGAACTGCTTGTGTCTTTTACTCAGATCCAAAGCATGACTTCTCAAGCTGTTTTGATGTCTAGGCACGTGGCATTTGATTTGTGATGCAGTTTACATCATGACCAAAGGGCCCCACTTTCCGGGATTTCTTGACAATGTTAAAATAAACTGTATGAAAAGGTTTCCTTCTCATCCACAATTTGCTTCTTTTGGATTTTTTTGTGTTAATCTTTTATGTGAAAGCTTTGATCTTGCTGTCATAATGGGAGGGAAGAATGACCTATTGTACATTAATTATGCTTAATTAAAATATGTACTTTATTCCGAAAAAATGGTTTCTATTAAAAAAATTGAGGAAGCCTTGGACCACAACCAAATTTTACTAACTTTTTTATTAATACTTTTGTTTGAAGCTGTGGTGGGTTTTGATATAATTCTTTTTTTTTAATTCATTTTATTTATGTTTAATAAAAGAGTCTAGTCCCATAAAAAAAAAAAAAAAAAAAAAAAAAAGAGAGTCTAGAGACGCTATAAAATAATTTTACAATATTTTCTTAACATATTCTATATATTCAAATTGTCATAATGGTAGGTGAGAAGAAAGTTCATCCAATTTTAACAAATGGTTATTACACATTGAATAATTAAGATCACTTCTATCATGATATATTTTCACTCTTACTTTGCCCTTGGGTTGGCCTATTTGTTTATATAACTTAGATATAATTTCTTACGTGATTCATTAATTAAATTCAATTATACTGTTCCATTGGCCAATAAATCATATGGTTAAATTTAATTGTCATAGAAATCACAGTATTGTTTTTGTTGTACTAGACAACACAGCTATATAATTGAATTAATTAAGAAACTCAACATATAGCACCTAACATTTAGATCTTCCTTATTTTTATTTTTTACTTATTTGTGAGTGAGTAACAATATATGTACATGAAGTCTCTTATCGTCGAATAAAATATTTGAAATTCGAATCTCGCTTATACCATAAATCAATTGGTATCTTAACCATATGATAAAGAAGTAGATAATACTCATAATTGAGCAAAGGTCGTGAGTTGAAACTCTATCATATTTATTAAAAAATAAAAAATAAAAGCTAAATCAATGCCACACTTATTGATCTAAATATATCGAAATTTAATTAAATTTGTCATTTACTTCAAAAGTTATGTTAATAATCAATATTCTCTACAAATCTATGACTTTCGAAATTATTATTATTATTATCTTCTAGATTATTAATTCCTATTTCTTTCATTTCTATGTCATTATACTTGGTACAAGGTTTTTTTTTTTCTTATCACATCAATTGTGTCAATTTCGGCATAAATCAAGATTAGATGAGTAGAAATCTATTGTTATTTTGATGCCTATAGAATCAAAATTATCAAGAATTCTCGCAAGGAATAATTACTTTTTCGTCTTGATTAATTAAGGAACAACCATTTTATCATTTTTGGTACTACACACACATATATATTACAATGCATTTTTTTTAAGGTAAATATGGGAGTCAAGCCCCCTTTTACATAACATTTCAATTCAAATAAAAATGGTCAAAATTTCATTAAAAAAAATAAAAATGGCCATTTGACCGGCCCATTCTCTCTTTATAGAGTTCTTAAGGTAGATAAATTTTCTCCTCTACTTTTAACTTTTGTTTTTGTTGACTTAAGTTGTGCTTCAATTCCTTTTCAATACCATTCATGTTATTGTCCCCCCCCCCCCCCCCGCCCCTCTCTAAAAAAAGTTCCAATTAGCCTAATAAGTAAAGTCTACTTTTGTCTAATAAGATACATGGATTTGAATCTCACTTGCACCCAAAAAAAAAAAAAAAAAAAAAAAACATTAACGACTTTACCTGATGATAAAGAACAATAATAGATGTCATATGTTTCAAATCTTATAATACATAATAGAGTCTGAATTTGATAATAATAGGGTGTAAAACTCATGTTTTACACAATTCAATAAGAGATTATCACATCAGCTCTTTACTTAAAACTCAATGCATCCTACCACATCTAATAACGTCTCAATAAACTCTCAATTTAGTTGGTTTTTCAAATGAGTATTATAATTGATTGAGTGTGGTTGTATTTATTCTTTAATATGTGATAAGATAATATGGCATATTGAGATTGGAGGGCGTAAAACTTGGGCTTTACATTACATCCTTATAAAATTTAATCTCTATATAATAATGAGAGAGAGAGAGAGAGAGAGAGAGAGAGAGAGATGGTGTAATTTTAGGAGGGACAAAACCCTATCAAGTGGAGAATGAGATCTTTAAAAGTTTTGAGAATCCCTAACAATCATTACAATTATTATGTTAGTGGTTAGATTTTGTTACATTATTAACATGTAAAAACTATTTACTAGCATTATTTTCAGGATTTATTATCAATGATATGGTAAATTCTAAATCACTCATTAACTAATTAATAATTAGGATTTTAAGAAAAAAAATGTTTATGTCACTTTTTATTTTATTTATTTCAGAACTTAATAATTCATGTTGATTAAAGTAGCATTACTTTCTCATATACTTATCAATGACACCACTTTTAGAGTAAAGCTTTCATCTGGTACTCCAATATAATAGACAATACAAGAGTGATATATGACATTTATGTGCATAATCTATATCTCGTTCATTACATTTAAACTCTCACTTTTATTATGTTATGATCACAATATACCACTTCAACAATAATGCTGATGGATTGTGAAAAAATTGTGTGAAAGAATGTCAACACAAATTTATTCTCTCTTTTTTTTTTTTCTCTTTTTTCTTTTTTGATTGGCACTAGGTGTTTAGAGTAGAGCCCCGACTAATCCTGGGGGTGCATAGACTCTCAGTAAGGAGTTTCCAGCAAATGCACGTCGGATAATTCAAGGGGCAATTAAATTTCCTTAATTTAGTGGCTCCAAGGGAGTGAATGCACGCATGACTGCTCGAACCCAAGACGTCCAAGTTTCACGGCTTGTCCCAAAGTACACCTGGCTAATGCACCACACTCCTGGGGGTTACACAAATTTATCCTTTAAACTAACGAGACTGCGAATTCAAAATAATGTGTACAAAATTGACGCGGTTGGCATTAATATTTTTTGGTTACTCACAAATGCTGACGTCCAATGAGGCTAAAATGGTCATGAAAATAGTATCGGCTTGGCCTGCCCCAAGTCCGCCCGCGGATCTTCGTTTTGGCCGAGAATGGGAAGTTAGTGCTCATAAATATCATATTATGTATAAAATCTACCGAACAACTGTTTCCACCCAATAACATGTACACACGTGTCCAATGAGGTTCGGGAGATCTACAGCTTCGGGTCCGAGCCTATCCACATTCCCGAGCCAGCTGTGATTTTCCTCTGCTCCCTTCCCTGCAATTCTTTTTCTCCCCCAAAAAAAAAAGGGTCCCACATCCAAACACGCCTCAGCCTTATTTTATACATAAAAGTTAATACTAATATATATAAACAGAACCTGTACAGTTCAGTGGACACTCTGTTCAACGCTGATGTTTGGCTCCTGACGGTACCTACGGACACCATTTACCATGCCTCCATCACACTTAACAGTACCGTTTCAGTCCCCCATCATTATTATTATTTTATTATTATTAATAGTAATGATACATGAACAAAAATTTTAATTTCATAACATTTTTCAAAAACAGGCGGAGTAGTTTTTATTTAATTTTTTTATTAACAATTTGCAAGTTTTTATTTATGATGTATCTATCCCATGTGATTCTTAAATAAAGTTTCAGTCTTTCCAAAAAAAAAAAGAAAAAAGAGCAATTTGCACCATCAACTGGGAGTAAAATTTTGTGTCTATAAACTCTCTTCATTAGAGCAATGTTATATAAACAAAAATTTCACATTTTTTATTTTCCACATCAGTTGAGTTTGAAATATTTTTATTGGTTTTCACTTGAACTCAATACTAACATTATATTTTTACTTATTATTAATAATTTGTCACATCAACAAGTGTTAAATTCTTTTTATATTTATAGACTTTCTCTTATTATTAAGATTCATTTCACAAGAGCCTACAATAGTGATTAAGGTTGAGTTTTTTTATTAGGAAAAAATTAACGGATGTTCTAAGCATATTGGTTTATGAAATATTTCTAGAAAATTTTCATGAAAAAGAAAAAAGAAAATAAATTGTTTGACAGCTTTTTATCCTATGAAAATGGTATCAAAACTTTTATAAAATAGTTTATTAACAATTTCCCTAAAGACAACTATTAACATGACCATTTTTATTATAATTGATCAATTTTTTGGGTGCAATTGCACATTGATCAGTTAAAGAAATATTTGTTTATTTGTTTTTATTACTTTCTAATGTTGTGGGATCTAATAAATTTTTCTTTGATGGAAGCATGATGACACTCATTAACAAAAGTCTTATTATTAATTACAAAATAATCATTTTCATCCTTAATGTTTGTTATTGTTTGGTGTAAAATAATCTAATTTATAATCCACCTTGACACATTAATCTAGATGATTATGGGCGATGTAATTAGGCACATTTATAATAAATAATATCCATATTTTTAAAAAATCATATACCAACAATCTAATAAACTATCATAAACAATAATGATGACTCACTATAAATTGATCAAGAAATTAAAAATAAGGCCAATGGTGGTGACCATGCACACTTATAATAGTGGTGGCCATACACCTTGACTATTAGGGTATAATTTTTAAATATTAAAATTTTTTAAGTTGGAATATTGTTTATATAATAATTAAAGGATTAAAAAAAATCTTTTTTAAATTCAATGAAAAAAGTGTAACGCTTTTAATAATTTAGGGATGAAAAGAATCAAATTTTAAATTTGATGGAGAAAAATCGAAATTCATGCAAACCTAAGGGACAAAAATAATATTTTAACATTTTATTTTTAAATTATTAAATGTGCCCAATCACATCACACGCATCAATATTTTATTTTTAAGGATGTAATTACTAGTTTTTAAACTTTAGAGATCAAATTTTAAAAAATGGCATAAACTTTAAGTATCAAAAGTGATTTTTGCCTCCTTTTCTATTTACCTTTGTACAACTACTCCAGTCTATTTTTCTAAAATTTTGTCACTATTGTCGTGACTTTTAATTTGATTAATATTATTACTTATTATTATTATTTATAATAAGCAATGAAATAGGAACAAGTGATTTGTACATATGCCACAAGTAGGGCCTTTTTAACAACACTAGTAAGGGTTGCACGTGCAAGACATGTGCTGTCCCTTGAGTGAAAAAATTTAAGATAGATTTTTTTTTTGAAGTAGTATCAAACCATGTATTTAAATTTAGAATAGTTATTTAACATATGACTATCTATTTAGTATGATAATTTCTTAGGAGAAGGTATTTGATATCAAAATCTAATAAGTGTGAGACATGTCAATAAAAAATACCTAACCTACTAACAATTGAAAGACATGTGTTAGTGGGTAGTTATTTTTGCACACACGTCTTTCGTTTATTGGATTTTAATATAAATGACGTGATATCATTTGATACAAAATACTTTTTCATTTATTAGAACCTATTTACTAAAGACAGCATGTACTCACAAAAAAAATTATACTAAGAATAATAACAAATGTAGTCATCTTCCAACATTTAACAACTAAGTTTTGATAAAATATTGTCACAATATTTAAATTTTCGCAATAAATGATGACATATGCTACAATTGAAACTCTTCATTAAATTAAATATCTACAACCATTTGCAATGAATATTTTGTTATTCATACTTCCTTCTTTATCATTTTATTTTATGAGCCTAATTACGATACTTAACTTACTTAATTTTTAATGAACCCCCTTTTAAGAAATAAAACAAATAAAAAAAGAACTAAATAACAAAAAGACATATGTCATTGAAGTTTCTATTAGATAAAATTATAAATCTAGAAGTTTTAAACCACTAATAAATTAGTGTTCTCTAGGTAACAAATAGAATACCATACATCGCCATTTTTACTTTCTAAGTATGACTAACACATAAAACTCAAATTACATGAAGAAAATTTTTGGGACATTAAAATTTAATGAGGCATTTTAGATATTGCATAATGAAATATTCTAGGAATCATATGATTTTGTTAGGGTTTAACTAAGAGGGTAACAGTAGGGGCTATATACTTGTCTACAAAATATAAATGAGGAAATTATTCAACTTTAAAGTTGGGGGGATGAAACTACCCAAAACATAAAAAGGGGAAAGTACTTTTTCCATAATTCTTTTTTGTTGGTAAAACTATGTGTTTTTTACTTTAAACAATGTGTTAAAAAAAAAAAGAAAAAAAAAAGTCAGCCTAAGAAAACTGTCCGTAAAACTATGAATTTTGGCTCAAAAAATTGGCTAAAAAAAAAAAGTCAGGAATACAATAAATGTCACGATATTTTCTCAATACCTTTGTTTTAGCTATGGTGGGCTCTAATATGATATTTTATAATTTTATTTTAGAGTAATGCTACATCCAAAACATTTTCACAACAAATCATAGGTAGAAAATTGTTATTGGTTTTTAATTAGGACAACCACTTTAAACTATGCATTGAAAAAACAACAACAAACAAAAAACCAACAAAAGAAAATTGTGCATGAAATAGTAAATTTTTGCTCACCAAATTTGACTAAACCAAAAAAGAAGTCTAGGAACACAACAAAGTGTCACAATATTTTTACAGTACCTTTATTTTCAGCTGTGGTAAGTTTTGGTCTGATATATTATTATTATTATTATTATTTTGAGAATCTATATTATTATTTATTTTATAGAAATGCTATCTCAATAATATTTTCATAACAAATTCTAGTTGGCAAGTTGTTACTGATTTTAAAATAGACACACGACTGATATTACTTTTTGATCCATCAATAGTAGCTTACCTATGATTTGTTGTGAAATTAATGTGAAAATGTTGTGGACTTAGCATTTTTTTATTTGATTTATAAGAAATTGAGATTTTAACAATTGTGAAAATATTGTGATAACAACAAATGTTACAACATTTTCACAAAATATTTATTTTCAGTTGTGGTTGGTTATAGTTTCATATTTTATTATTTTATTTCGACCTATAAGAAATTGACATTTCAATAATTGTGAAAATATTGTGAAATTTGTTATATCAATATAACAATATATACCAGCTCATATAAATATTTAAAAGAAAAAAAAAAGCACAAATCGATGACTGAAGAAAAAAAAAAAAAAAAAAGCATTGTAGCTACTGTAGCTACAATACCAGTTGAACAAACCAAAGAAGTACTGTTTGTGCATTCGCACTTTTTATATATAGAAAGTGGTTTGAGGGATGGGTATTAGTTTGGTGATGGCAAAGTTTCATTTTAATTATTTTTAATGATAAGGTTAGTCCTAATTCGGTACTAAAACCTTTTTTCTTTTCTTTTTTTCTATTGTCAGCATGATAAAAGCTAGTTGGAAGTGACATCATGAAGTCATTAGTTAGATCATTACTAAGTTTATATAGGATAATTACTCTCTAGATATTATTAAGAATATAAATAACAAAGCACTAAAGAGTAAATAAAAAGAAATCAAATGTGCATGGCAGTACGGCAAAAGGATCACTTATTCTATGCCAATGCCCAAATGAAAATAAAAGCCTATACTATCCAGACTATGTTCCTTTTGTCTTTTTCTGGCCAGAACTATCTGACCATGCTTTATTCTTAATTATAAATCCAAATTTATCTTAACTAATTAGGTCATGCTTCTGATTATAAAAAAAAAAAAGAGGTCACGCTTCTTCTTTTTTTAGTGCGAAAGGGTCGGTTTGAGATCCGTTTATTTTATTGAAACTGAAAACTTTTTAATGAAAGTACTGTAGATAAAGGTAAAAGTTAGCTGAAATAGTACAATGAGACCCATGAATAGTAGCAAAAATAAGCTGAATAGTAAAATAAGTTGGCAAAATTAATCATGTCAAACGGACACTAAAGCTAGTGCGAAAGGGGATGAGGACTTATCGCTTATAATTTTGTAATTCAGTGATACAGTACGCTCTCATTCACTAAGAGAACCAGAGTTTGAATCATTCCAACCTATTATTGTAATTATTGAATTATAAAAAAACATAAATAAATAAGAAGATGATGGAACTAACCTATGGTTTTTAATTAATTTGTTAATTCCAATTTCACCTCAAATAGTATTATAATCTCCATACACACTTATCCTTTTTTGTTGTTGATAGATACCTAGAATTCAATGTATGACGTCCGTTCCATGATAATTGATATTTATTATCTGACTAACTGACTAAGGCACCAATTACTGGCCGAGTTAACTAGAATCCACTAACTGACTAAGGCACCAATTACTGGCCAAGTTAACTAGAATCCACTATACACACACATCCTTATTCACTAATGATGGTTAGGAATGTGGGACATAACTTACAGTTGAGTTAACTAGAACACACAAATATATATGTTTTAAAAAGTTTTTATCACATGTCATATACATCATATATAAACTATACTATTTACCAATAAATAAATAAATAAATAAATATATATATAAACTATACTATATAATAAAAGTTGGATTCTAAAATCTCTAATTGCGTCTAGTCGTAATCTTTGATTAAAGACAAGTGGATGGACTAACATTAATTATTAAGATAGTTTATTTAAAATGAAACTCTATTACAAAAATATCAAGTGCTTATTAATTGATAGAATACTTTATTTTAGATAAAACTCTACCTAAACTTCTGAAAATTTAAAATTCTACTCAAACTAAAATTCTCTTAGTAAAAAATTCAAGAAAATTTTTTTTTTTTTTGGTACTCCAACTAAAATTCTATTACCAAAAATTTTAAGAATTTTTAAAATAAAATTTGAATTTTATTTTACTCATTTAGATCATCTTTCACAACTTTATATTTTAACTAGTTAACTGCCCGTGCATTGCACGGTTTTGGTCAAAAACTTATTAAATACAATATATATAATACATTTGAGAAATAATAAGTTAATGAAATATTATTTCTTAATAGAAAAAAAAATATTATTGTATAACTTCTTAATTCTCTTCAGCATACCAATTGTCTAATAAAACTAAACATCACAAATTAATATCAGCATTTAGCAAAATAATATGTCCATGTAAATTAATATCTAAGCATTAAATTAGTATCAACATAAAATTCACAAATTATAAGCTATCCAAATGTATAAGCATTAAAAAAATAATTTTGTTTTCAGTTTTTTATTTTAATATATATATATATATATATATATATATATATATCTATATTAAAGATAAGAGAATTGAATGACCTTCACATTGAAAGTCTACACAACCTTGGAATTGAATGTCAAGAAAATATAAATCAAGAAAGAAAATTAAAATTAAATTAAAAATAGAATTGTATATTATACAACCTTTAAATTTAATGTCAATTTAAGAGTTTCCTATGAAAACACTGAAATTAAAATAAATAATAGATCTAAAACTATATAAAAGAAAGCAAATGAAACATGTATTTCATCGATCCTTTGAGAGATCTGATTCCATAATGAAAAACAACATTATTTCCAAATTACTAAGAATTAGCTTTCAATTTCTCTTAGAAAAAAAAAATGAGAATCACTAACCTTTGTTGTTTATTGTTGGACTAAAGATTGTGATATGGTGATAAATCAAACCTATTCATCTTAATACACATAAATTTCCTTACCTTCCCATCTTAATATCACAAATTGCATTTAAAAAACTAAAACTAAAATAAATAATAAATCTAAAACTATACAGAAAAAAAAAAAAAAAAAAAAGCAAATGAAACATGTATTTCATTGATCCTTTGAGATATCTGATTCCATGATGAAAAAAAAAAACATTATTTCCAAATTACTAAGAATTGGCTTTCAATTTCTCATAAAAAAAAGAAAAAAAAAAGAATCACTAACCTTTGTTGTTTATTGTTGGAATGAGTTGTGATATGGTGATAAATCGAACCTATTCATCTTAATACACAAAAAGTTCCTTACCTTTCCATCTTAATATTACAAATTGCTTTTAAAAAAACTAAAATTAAAATAAATAATAGATCTAAAACTATATAGTAGAAAGCAACCGAAACATGTATTTCATAGATCCTTTGAGAGATCTGATTCCATAATGAAAAACAACATTATTTCCAAATTACTAAGAATTAGCTTTCAATTTCTCTTCGAAAAAAAAAATTGAGAATCACTAACCTTTGGTGTTTAAATCCTATGATATAATTATAGAGTTTAAATCCTATTGAAATTATAATTTCTAATCAATGTTAACATTAAAAAAAAAAATGAAAGAAAGAAAAGAAAACGTGATTGATGGCTGTAATCTGCAAGGAAATATGATAGAATTGTTTATATATATATATATATATAAATGGAGTTGTTATACGGTTTGTTAGCATTTTCTAACTAAAGTAAAAACCCTAGCTTTCATATACCTAAAACCTGGTACCAAACCAAACCTCTTGCTCTTCCAGCTTTGCTCTTTGCTTTGCTCACCATGTTGAAAGTAAAAACTTTGAGAAATCATAGGGTTAAGCGTGAGCTTGAGAAGCCAAGGGTTAGGGGATTTTTTTATATTCACGTGAGTTTCTCTTCTCCAAAAAATAGATAATATATCAACTTAAAAGATGTTTAACTAATGTAGAACTTTAAATTTTAATGAGATTAAGATTTTTAATTAATTTAAAAATAATAAGATAAAGAGAATGTGTGTAAACAAAGAATTTGGAAGTGAAGAGAAACCTAAGGCTAGAAAAAGAAGTGTATTAATTGATAAGAAGAATTTTTATCAAAAAAAGATAAGAAGAAGAAGAATTACGTGTAGTAGTTTTTTATCAACTTCTAAATTATAATAATAAAGATGAAGAATTTGGATTGTAATCAAATTATGATTGTTATCAACTTAGAAATTATAGGAGAAGAAGATAAGAACAAAAAAATTATATATATATTTTTTTTAATAAAAAATCTAAGAAAATTTCTGCAATTTGATAAAGCCACTTGGCGCAAACACGACTTCTAAACCAAACTTTTATTATATAGTATATGATATAGTAAAACTTACACACAACATATGTTCTTGTTACCTATAGTTATTTAGGTAGTTAGTTTACTTTAGACGAAACACTATTAAATTTTTTAAGTAACTCACTAATCATTAAGATAATTTTGATAATATCAAATATTTTCTTTCTTTTAAATAAATTTTTAATTAATCTATTCACACCACAGGAATACTGCTAGTAATGATAGTAAATTGCTATCACAATGCATTTGCGTATTGTAAACTATTATTTTTAAAAATTAAACTTAGTATTTTCTATAAAAAAAACCTTAATTCATTACTACTTTTATTTATTAGTATTATACTTGTGTGTGCAAGAATTAATCAAGAATCATATATAAATTTAAAATATTTTTTTTAAAAAACCTTATGTTATATAAAGAATCAAATATAGAAGAAAAAACTTATTTTATGTTAATAATAAATTCACATTGTGTGAGTTCCAAAAAAAAAAAAAAAAATCTAAAATTAAATATAGATTATAAAATAATTAGAACACTTTTAATCAAAAACCAAATATAGATTATAAAATAATTCAAAATACTTTTTATCAATACCCAAATATAGATTATAACATAGTTTTTTTTTAAAAAAAACTTCCTTTAAATATATATATATATATTTTTATCAACAAGATATTTTAACTCACCAAATGGAACCAATTGAAAATTTTTCTTTACAATAGTTTGATTATCTATATGTATTAACTTCATAGATAATGTTGCATAAAATCTGGTCATGTATTAATGATTTACAATGCTTAGGCATCCTTATTTTCTGTTTCTCAAAAAAAGAAAAAGAAAAAAAGGCATACTTGTTTTCTACAATTCCAAACTATTTAATTTTATATATTTTCCCTTTTAGTATAATCTCTAAAACAATCAATAAAAACTTTTCAAATATTTGCATGAAGATTATCCTAAAAAGTTAGTACTTTAGAATTTATATATATAGGAGGTGTCCACAAGTCGATTCAGGTTGGGTTTGTGCCTAACCCAAACTTGACCCGACCACTTCAGGTGGGAAAGATCAAAACCCATTGCCAATCGTGAAGATTGTCAATTTGGACGAATCGAGCCTCATCGAGTGGCGGGCAGAGTCGGGTTTGTGGTAGGGGGAGTTGATTTCGCCAGATCTGGTCGATATTTGGCAGGATATGGCTGAAGTTGGAGAGAGAAAGCTTCAATCTTATCGAAATGGAGGCAAAATCGATGATAGATGATTGAAATATTGGGGAGGACAATAGATGAACCCTTATATGGACGAAGAACTTGCTGGAAAAGGGTGGAAGAGAGGAGTTTTGGATAGGTCAGGTCTGTCGGGTTTTGAACTCTCTAACCCATCATTCAAACTAAGTCGAACTTGCATAATCTAAAACCGCCGTCGTCCACCATGCTCATCAGATTAGCTGGAGTTTGGTTGGTTGTTTGTGGGTTGGATAGTTTTGGTAGGTCTGTGAACACCCTTTTTTACATAACTTAATTTTCCTTGAATGGAGACATAACTTAATTACGAAAAAGAAAGTTCAATTGTATTTGATTTCATAACTTACTTTCTTATAGGGGTGGAAATTCGTGTTTGCGTGTAGGGTTCGTGTCGTGTCGACTCATGAGTATCCGGCTATATAGGTCAACACTAACCCGACATGTTTATTAAACGGGTTAAGATTTTTCAACCCTAACATGACCCATTTATTAAACGGATCAGTCGTATCGACTTGTTTATCAAATTTTATCAAAAAAAAAAAAAAAATTTATTATTAACCAAATTGATATGGATTATGAAAAACCAAACAAATACGTATTTTTAATATAAAATTTAGAACTAATGAGTAGCTGTATCACAAATAATCATTCAAAACTAAAACATATTTTAATATCACAAATAATCAATCATAATATGTCAAACAAAATAAACAACAACAACTAATAAGTTTATATACCTAGGGTTTGATGGGTATATTGGTAAAATATCATTTAATTAAACGGATCAGACGGCTCAAATGGGTTCTATGTGATAGACATTAACTCAACCCGTTTATTAAACGGGTCAGTCATATCAGCCCAAATATGACACTAATCTATTAAGCCCCAACCCATAACCTACTAATTTCGTGCCGTGTCGTGTCGAGTTCACGGGTCGTGTCGAGTTCACGGGTCGTGTCTAATTTTGCCACCCCTACCTTCTTATCTATCAAGTATTACCATATCTACATTGAGAGAGAGAGAGAGAGAGAGAGATATATATATATATATATATATATATATATATATATATATATATATATATATATACACGCACATATGAAAGTATTCCTAAGAGAAAAGGCCTCACATGAAGAATTTCGAATTGAATCAAAGTTAGGTTTCTTAATATACTAAAAAGGCCTCACATATTATCTACTACTGAAAACGGAGTCATCAAATATCTGTTGTAATTTTCTTCTATCTCAACTCTTTCTTTGAGTGGCAAATGAGATCACTCCTTTTGCCATTGGAAGCCCATATTTATCTTTTTCCCAATACAAAGTCTCAAAAGATGATGATCAAGAAAGTGTCTTTTAACTAATGCCGTAAACTAACAACCATAAAAAACTGTTAGTTGCATCTATTCATCCATTATCTAATGATTTCTTTTCATAACTATTTTTTTTAGAAGACTTATATAGTTATAGGACTATTCTAATGGTAAAAGTTAAAAATATACATGTCAATTAGATAAGATATTCACTTAATCAAACCATGACTTTTGTGACCCAATTTTTATTACCAATGACACAATATTAATCTAATATACTTCCTTCGTCCCAATTTGTTTGTTCTGTTTGAAAAATCAAACTTTTTAAGGGAACATCATTTATTGTCTTGTCTGCCTTATAAAAATGTATAAGTTTACAAACCTACCCTTGTTGAGGACCCTTTTTTCGACCCACGTGGCATTACTTCATTGGCAACCCATGTCACATCAACATATTATTGATTTTTTTGGGTAAATCTATTTAAAACCCAAAATAAGCTCATATCTCATTCAACTATATGGATTGGGCTCACATGGCCCACGAGATCCTTACTTCAAGAGGCGGATTCATGGTCCACATTTCCTCTTCATCAATTGGGATCATAACCCATGATATCATCAATATCAACATATGGATTGGGCTCACACAATGAATAAAAGCTCACGGCGCATATTACTTCTTTTACACTCATGGCAAGTGGCTTCTTCAACAAGAGCCCCATATTTACACAAGATGACAACAAAACCCAAGGTACGTCATCTCATCTTCAACTTATGATCCAAGCTCATAAGTCTCTTTGGGGAAACTTTGGGAGTCGCGGTTTGGAGGGTCAAGAGGTGTGTTCAGTAAAGCTCTAGCGGTTTAAAGTTGATAAAAGAGACATGTTGCTTGGCGTGTATTCTCCAACTCCCTGAACTCTGACGAGTCTGTGTGTAGCGGGTAACATATGGTAAGCATCTCTTATCACATAGCACTTTAGATGATAAAATTCCCTATTGCTCTTTTCCTAAAACTTAACATTCATCATATGACAAATACTCAATATCTCCAACCATCTAACTGCTGAGAAAATAACTGTTCATTCAATCCTCAGCTATTGCTATACAAATTTAGAAACTTCATTATATTATTCTACATAAATCTTATTACTACTTTCAGCTAAAATCCAACTCAAACACATGGCCTAATTTGATTGGCTATCTTTTATCTCCAAATATATACAAAATATTCATGATATCTCTCATACCTAGCTGCAGTCTGCCACAATCAAACCATATATTTCTCTGCTAGAGCAGAGCATTAAATACTCTTCTTGCTCACCAAGATTATGTCACAACACAATGAGACCTTGACTAAATCTCTAAAACTTCATTAACTTTCAACCAATCCTTCTATTACTTACTAAAAATGTGTTGCAATGGAACCTTGAACCAAAAACACAAACACCCCATAAGGAAACATTTCTAGCTGAATCCCAGCAGTGTATTTAGCACTTGACACCTGGCTGGAAGTGATATCATCAGTCATTTAATGCTGAAATCCCAGCAACCAGCTGCTATACCCAAAATAGCAAGATACCCTTGAAAGAGATCTTACCATTTTTAGCCAAATCCATGCAATAAATGCTGAATGTCCTCTCCAGCAGTCTAAAATCACCCAACTGACCTCATTTGCTTCTACCCAAAGCAAACAGTTGTCTTATGACAGCTGTCTTAGGATAGCTGTCATAGCTTTTCCCTAATAGCTGGGACAGCTTTTTCAGAACAGCTGTGACAACTGACCCAGCAGTCTGAGCATTACTGATTTTTTCACATTTGGCTAAAACCAAAACCAACTAAAGAAACTATCTTTTTCTTGCCAAAATACTTTCCTTTTCTACTGCTCTTTCCTCTGCAGCTCTTACCCAAAACAGCAAGAACACCTTAAACCTAAACATACAATTTTTGGCCAAATCTTAAGATGGATTCTCTGAAAATTCGTTGCTATTTGGGACAGATTTTGACTGATATTTTTTGCTAAAATACTCCCTTAAACTCAGCTCTAAAGGGGACCCTTCATCAACACCTCAAGGGAGACATCAATAGAGAAGAACTCTCTCATACACTTCCCTATTCTTTCTCCCTTTAATTATCTTCCTAAGCTCTTAATGAGGTGCTGAACTTCTGAGTTTTTTTTTTTTTTTTTAGTTTCCAAGTTAGGAACTAAACTCTTCATCCCTTAACTCATAAATGCCCTTCATAAGCTCTCATACATCCCAGCAGAAAATCCCATTAGCTTTGCTAAACACACTACAACACAATTACTCTCTTCTACTCATTCTCTCACTCTCCATATCTAGAAAATACGTCTATCTTACTACTCTTATCTCCAAATACCTAAACACATCTCCATACTATTCTTTTACAAAATCTTTCATCTTGGAAAGTAATCTCTACAACTTCTCCAGCGATTATAATCTCATATTTTTACTATCTTTAACCTCCATATCTCTCATACTTCCATATATCATACATATTACAAATACTACATCCCACAAAACATCTATATTTTTTACCATCTCCACACTTCTCAAGAGATATCAAACACTCATACCAAAAGCCCTTCTCATGGAAGGCATAAACTTCTAATGCTAAAGCCCTTCTTCTAGAAGGCACCAAGATCTCATATTAAAGCCCTTCTCATAAAAGGCACAAATACTCCATGCAAAAACTCTTCTTATGGAAGGAAACACTATTCATAACTTCACAACAACTAAAAGAGTATTGTCAAGGGAAAAACTCATTTAAGTGCATGATAAGAGGGGCAAGCTTAACCAGCCCTTACACATAGCTGGACGTACTCTCTCTCCCTCCAGTTGCATTCATTTTCCCCCCTCAATCTTGAAGTTGTCATGGCAAACTGCCTTTCTACCGCTGGGGTCACTCTGCTGGAATATTATCAACTCACAGAAACTGTACAGCTAGGGCTGCAAACCATCAGAGATAAGTGACTTTGCTTTCTTATCTTTAAATTTACATCATTGAGTATATGATTATTTCACATTTAAATACATATTACTTTATTCAAACTACTATTACAACTATTAACCAAGGCTTAAACTCATTTAATGCATGATAAGAGGGGCAAGCTTAACTAGCCTCTACCGCTGGCATTCTGCTAGAATCCTATCAGCTCACTGATGCTACACAGCTGGAGCTATAAACCATACAAAGATAAGTGACTTTGCTTCCATATCTTTAAATTTACATCATTGAATACATGATTACTTTACCTCTAAATAAATACTACTTTATTTCAACTGTTATTACAACTACTAATCAAAGCTATTATACCAAACGCATATTGTATATTTATTCGATCATTATCGTGATTCTTAGACTTTAGTTTTAGTGGTTTTGTAGGCTTAAAAATACGCCGGTAGCCATTGGACCACGTGGCCCAATGTTGAGTTCTGGAGGCAACTCCCTAAAAAAGAACTCGGGCCTAGTAAGGTCTTCCCTCCAACGGACCACACATGGCTGGGCAACCGAAAAAGGCACCCGAACAACCCTTAAATAAATTTATTAGCTTTTTTAAAAAGAGTTATTCTTAATGAGGCAACTAAAAAGGTGCACCAATTAAATTGATTTTAAAAAAAATATTAGTTAGTTTTCTTTTCAAATAGTTTTGAAAATAAAGTAGGGGTATAATAGGAACATTAGTAAACTAATAATTTTTATTTTTAGAAACAAGACAATATTTTGAGACATCTCAAAATGGAATAGAGGATAAACAAACTGGAACAGAGGTAGTACTAATTAAGTAATTATATAGATTGCTTATTGATTTTTTAATTCTAAAATTCTGTGTAAAAATAATATTTACATAATTAAGAACAAACTCTTTTATCCCTCTCTCCGTATGTTTTAAAAATATTTAGTATTCTCAATAAATAAAAAAAAAAAAAACTCTTTTATCCTTTTGTCGCATACAAAGCAACAAGAACTGATTAAAAATTTAAGACCATCAATATCCTTCATCTTTTTATTTTTTTATTTTTTTAAAAAATTCGGTTCTTAATTTTTGACATTGGGCTAGGCACAGCCACTTGTTAGATATCAATCATATAGCATTACTTCTCAAGTTCTGATAGATCATTTTGATATTAATACTCATCATATTTACCTAATCAAAACCCCGAGGGCCATGCCTATTGATTAAATCAATATTAATGCTAAAATGTGGGTGGGGGCATCGTAGTCAAGCTCAGGGAATGAGAATCTTTTGGGCATTGTAGTTTTTCATAATATAGATATAATGAACAAACAGCCTTTCACTTTCTGGGGGTTTTGATGAAGAATATAAATTAAGAAACAAATAAAGCTACAGCCTACAGTACACAACCGTGCGCCATATGCGTATAGTTATTATCCTGTTTTGATATTAATTTCTTAAACTATTGTTTAGAGCCCCAATGACTTCAATGATTATCTGTAACCTCCACGATTGGTTTTCTTAATGGGAGACAATCTAAAGACAGATGCTTCGGTTCCACTGATTATAAGAACTTGTATATATAGTTGCAATGTGAATATCACAGATCTCCTTAAGGTTTTTGAAATATTCTTTTACTCTTCCCAGGCTGTCTTCCATAACATTTACTAGTTTTTAAGAACTAAAAAAAAAAGAAGAAGAAGTTCTTTAGAATTTTTTTATGTGGTGGTTTATTGCTTTCAACAATTCTACACACCATTCTCAAAAAAAAAAAAAAAAAAAAAAAAAAAAATTCTACACACAAAATACAAAAACAATTTTTTTTTTTTGTTTATCCATCTTTCCACCCCCCACCCCCAACAAAAAAAAAAAGAAAGAAATAAACTAACAATGATTTTAATGTTAAATGCATAACAGAAGAGCTCCTATAGCTAAATTGATGTATTTAGCTCTTTAGTGTTATTTCAATAAATAGCAAAATTAATAAATTATTGCTTTATTCACTAGTATAAATTAATTTTGGATAAATTATGCTGACACCCTAATGTATTGCAAGATTAGATTCGATAGACCTGATTATCCATTAATGACATTGTTCCTCCAAATTTTCAATATAATTGACACCTTAGAGCATTCACAATGGGAATTGTAAATGCCATATGTTAGCAATATTTAGCATCAACCTCAAAAGTACTCAACAGTTGGCCTGCTAAACTTATAAAATTGTAAATTTTTTTGGCATTGTGCTATAGTACCATCGCAAATGTATGATGGTACAGTAACACAATGCCAAAAGATTATATTAATATTTTATTCCTAAATATCAATCTTTGTATCTCTTCTCTCTCTTGACATTCCAAGCCTCTCTCTCATGGTGGTGGTTTTTTCTGGCGTGGGTCGTGGGTCCGGCGTGGGTCCGGCGTGGGTCTAGTGGTGGCGTGGTCTGATGGGTCTCTCACGGCGATTGGCGTGGCGTGGAGGTTTGTTGATGGATTGTTCGTGGAGGATCGTGACTAGTGGTTAATCTTTCCAACCCCAAACTCTCAGCCTCTCTCTTCGATCTAATGGGTTAGTGGTGGAGATCATGGCAGATCGATGGTGGGTTTCTTTGGAGGTGTGGGTTATTTTGGCGTGGGTTTCTTTGGCGGCATGGTTTAGGTGGTGGGTTTTGTTTGGTGTGGGTCAGGTGGGTTATGGTGTGGAGATTGCTGTCCGGCGTGGTGGAAATCGGCGTAGAGCTGTGGTGGCCGTGGAAAATCGGCATGGAGCTGTGTGTGTGGCTCTGTTGTTGGCTCCGATGGGTCTCCGTTAGTGGTTTTGTTTTGGGTTTTCTAGTATATGTGGGGTATTTTGGTTTGGTTTGATTTGATGGTGTTTTATTATTATTATTATTATTATTGTTATTATTTTTTTTTTTAACATTGTTTTGCTTTTGGTTTGATGATCTGATGGTGGTGCTAGGATATATAGGGGGTGGCAGTGTGTTCACTGTGTTGTTATGGTTGTTTGGCAGTTGTTTGGTGGTGAGAGAGAAATAGTAAAAAAAAAGGAACATTTAAATAAAGTAGCAAAAAATATAGAGTTGGGGATGTTGGGAGTGTTGTAAAATGGTATGGTATAAATGATAAAGTAGGTTTTTGAGATGGTAAAATAGAATAGGATAGGATTTGCAGTTGTGAATGCTCTTACCTCCTTGACTTCCTTCTAAGTTAAACAACGTTAAATCATAACACTGATTCTTTATTGTTGGGTCTCAAATAATATTATCACCAATATTAACAATCCAAAATAATAATCACACGCAGGTTCCAGTTAGCTTAACTGGTAAAATTTTTGATGGTTGAATAAGAGATCAATAACACAAATATTTACATCATTAGGAGTAGACGTCACAAGTTGAAACTCTCTAAAAACAAAAGTCAAAAACAAAAGAACAATCACACGCAATAACACAAATATTTACATGAAAAATTACGAGACAAACGCCGAATAACAACACTTTGCTCTCTCCTCTTTAACTTCTTCTCTTCTTCTTTCTCTTTTCCACATATCTCTCCTTGGCTATTTCTCTTTCTATGTGGCACCTCTTTCTTTGGCATTTTGCAACATCAAACAAAACTTCACAAATTCTCCTTGATTTGTGTGCTTTACAAAAAACGTTGTTGACAAAACTCAAACCTTGTTGTTTTTCTCCTTGCATTACCTCTTAAGCTAAAACCCTTTTTTTTTTCTCTCTCTTGGTTTCACGCTCTATTTTCCCTTTTCCCATAAGAAGGACCTTTGGGCCAATGCATTCAAATTCTTTGTAGAATTGTCTATTTATAAAACTTTTTTCTTGTTATCTCTGGAACAATGAATACTTTATTTTTTAAATAAGGAATAACATTTTTTTCCACGCTAAGGAATAGCCTTTCATTCCACACTAAGGAAATCCAAATTAACTTTTCATTATTCAATTAGAAAAATCAATTGACTTTTCAAGTTACAACTAGAATTTGAGGCAATTTCCCAAAAATTTTTCCAATAAAACAAAAGTCAAATATCCCAAACACTATTTTAATGTAACCAAACACTCCATCATCCTTTTACAAAAACAAAATCTTAAAAAGAAAACAAATTCGAAAGAGAGATGAAGGACATCCAAGAGAGCCAACAGTGGTGGGAGTAGGCTTGACGGCGGTATGGGGCGACTATTGTGGGTTATGGTAAATTGGCAATAGTGGTGATTGGGTAATTTGGGTTTTCACCGACGACTAGTGTCCTTTTTGGGTGAGATGATTAGCTGATTGTTTGGTTATTTGCTTCTTTTTAGCTATTGTTTGCAGGTCCCACGATTTTGGAGGAAAAAAAAGCTTATTTTATGATGTTAGCTTTATACGGGTCCCACTCAAACTTAGTCAGAGAACCAACAAGCTTTGAATTGCTTTTTGCTAAAAAAAAAATTTGGTTTTCATGGGTCCTGCTAAAAAATCATTATGTTTAACTTATTCCAATTTTATTATTTTGCAGATCCTCCAACTTTTCTATGGTGTTTTCAGAAAAAAAAATCAACCAACTTATTTTATTTAGTTTTGAGTTTTTATTTACAGTATTTTTAGCAAAAAAAAATAGATAAAGTATTCTCAAATGGAGATCATGAAAGAATTGATAGGTCAACTATTAGGGATTAGGTTCGAATTATTGGTGGCTATGGTAGGTTATGGTTTCTTTTGGGAGTTTTTAAGATTGTGGATACTTGGTGATGTGATCAGGTGTTGTTGTAGGAATGTTTGGTTTTTGGGTCATTTGAGTAATCTTTAAGTTTATGAAATTCACAAATCTTAAGGCAATACTTTGTTATCATAATTTCAACCTTTCTTAAGGCAATCTTTTCACATTGATTTCAAACAAGATTTATTTATTTATTTATTTTTTACTTCAAAAAGTTCCAGGTTATTAATCGCAACTGCATTTGCTTTATTTTGAGTTTTATATTCTTGTTAAAAAAAAAAAAAAAAAAAAAAAACAGCTTGGCAGTTCAAATTGATTGTAAATAAAAAACATTAAAAAAAAAAATGAAGAAGAAGAATTGTTTGGCTAAAAAAATAGGGCGGTGGAGTGTTATCTTACATTAAACAAGGTTTTTGAGATATTTGACTTTTGTTTTATTCTGTGTTAAGTTTTAATCTAATTTAGAAGGAAATCAAAAGGGTGGAGTATCAATTATTTTGAAAATCTTCCAGGACAATGTCAATTTTGGAAAAACGGATATTTTAATTTCATTTGTAGTTTATCCAAATATTTTTGGTATTTTTATATAAAAAACTGTAAAAACTTACAGGTAGTGTACATGTACCAACAATATTTTCAACAATACTTTAACCTGTCGTGACAATGTGGGACCACATTATTTAATATATTGTTTTAGATTATTGGCAATCCAACTGCCTGTATGTATAAATCCCACATGGATCTTAAGTAAACTTCTATATATTATATGGTTTTTGCATTTTATATTGGACGTCCAATACCTAACAGCTAATACTGTAGAAGATACAGTACCTATCACTTTATCAGCATTCGTTAGTATAATAAATGTATTCTTCTTTTCCAATGTAATGCTTTTAGTTAGTTTAAAGCTTTCACATAGCATTTAAGAGTAACCGACTTTTGTATGTTGTGAGTTGTATGATATTAAACTCGAGTTTCCACTCCCTGTATGTGTGTTAAATCCGTGTCTTTCTTAAAAAAAAAGTTAGCTCCCAAAAAAAAGATTTTTAGAATGTTTAGCCAAAAAAGAGAGAGAAAAATAGAAACGCCTTTAGAGCATCTCTAACAAACTCTCTAAACCTAAAATTTGGAGAGTATCTCCAGCAATGCTTGCATTTATTATTAAAAACTTGCTTGCTCACATGGGAATATATTTTATTATTTTTTTGATGGGAGGGAATATATATTTTTAGTTCTTAAAAATATATATATATATATATATTTATATACACACTGTATTAAATAGGATATGCTTTAAATTATTTGGAAACCTTTCTATGATGGTTGTTAATAAAGACATCAATTAGTTTCCTTTTAGTGCAAGTGAGATTTGAATCTATGTCCCTTAGAGCACCCACAGTAGATGTGGGATATGTGCTAAATGCTAAATATTTGACACATATCCCACACCAAACATAAAAAATAGCTCCCTAGCAGATATTGCATATGTTGCATATATTTGGCACATATACCATTTGTGTCCGTACCGTTGCAAATTTGCAACGGTACGGACAGATGTGGTAAACCAAAATAATGTATTTTAATGTGTAGTAAATATTATTTTAATGTATTTTAATGTGTAGTAAATATTATTTTAATGTATTTTAATGTGTAGTAAATATTATTTTTATGTATAGAATTGAATTATAAAACATCTGATAAATGAGATGTTATAAAATGATGTGGTAAAATAATAAAGTAGGCATTTGGTGTGGCAAAATGACATAATTTTTGCACCAGCTGCTACAGATGCTCTTATAGCGCGGGCTCTTAAGTATAGGTGAAAGAGGCAATCGTTTAAGGCCTTCAAGTAAATAAAGACCCTAAATTTTAACCAATATGGTTATTTCTTTCATTATAATAGTATTAATTAAGCTCAAATATTAGCTAATAAATAAAATAATATTTTTTTATAAAATGAAGAACAAGAAAAAAAAAAAATGATAAAAATGCTACGTTCACAATATTTTTCATAACAAATCCTAAGTGGCAGGTTGTTACTGGCCATTATTAATAGGCAAAAAAGTAATTTTACTTGTGGGTTCAAATTAAAAATTAAAACTAGTAACAACATAACATCTAGGATTGTTGTGAAAATGTTGTGCACTTCTAAAAAAAAAGAGTAATACACAAAACTTTTCACAATATTTTTCACAACAGTTGAGTTAACAAACTTTTACTAGTTCTTATTTAAATCTACTGTTAGTATCATCTTTTTACTTACCACTATGAATCTACCATATCAACAGGCGTGAAAAATTTTGTCAATTTTTTGTATCTATAGACTTTCTCCAAAACAAAATTTACATGGTTTATGTTAATTAGCAATTTTGCATCTAAAACAATGGAATAGAGTTTAAGTAATATTTAATTTTTTTTAAAGTCATATTTAAATATATAAAAGACCTCAATTCTGTTTTCGCCTTAGGCCTCCAAATGCATCAAGTCATCCCTGGTCCCTTATTTGAGGACAAGAAATTTTATTAATTGAATTAGTTAAAACTCACAGCATTAGCATTTGTGGTGTCAAAAATTTAGCAATTTGGCATCACAAAAATCTACTTTATCATCTCACTTTACAAAACATCTAATATAAGTGATTTTATTTTAGCATTCAACACAGTAAAATAATATAAATAATATAATAAAATAATATATCTACTACAATAAACAACAACCACCACCACTAACACAATAAAATAATATAACTTTTAATAAAATATTATTATTATTTTTTTTACCATCTTAAACAGCCAAATTTTTTGCCTTTCCCTCCACTATTGCAGCATACTTTTTAGTATTGGTGGTGCTAAAATTAACAATATAACTTTTTAGCATCACCAATTCTAATGCTCTGTATTATTCCAAATGGCTATTTTAACATAACTTATAGAAAATAATTTCTTTAATTTTTCTGACGTAAAAAGCATATTAAGCCATGTTTCAAATGGCACTTTTAATACAGACAATTTTTTTTTTTTACTACACTTAAATTAAATGCAGAATTTATTATTCTAAAAAAGAGAGCAGAATTTATATATGGTATTACCTTATTATCATTGGGAAAATTATTAGATACTCCCGGAGTACCATAAATGCGTAATCTCCCCTCTCACATGAATGGTAAGTTCCACCATGAATTTAATTAGTGAGACCCACCACTCATATGAGAGGACAGAGTACGCATTTATGATACTTCAGGAGTACACAATAATTTCCTTTATCATTGCAATAGGTCTAAATGCTTTAATAATCATCTCTAAAAGAAAAAAAAAAGTTTTAATAATCAGGTTTTTGAGTTAAATGAGCTGTCTCTCTCTCTCTCATTGGTGTGGTTATAATGAGTGAAATTGGATTTTTTTTTTTTTTTTAATTTTTATTAACAAAGCAGATTCAGAATGATTTTTCAATGCACAACTTGTATTCATGTGCTTAGTGGAAGTGAGAATGTCGCCGGACTTGAGTAACGCAAACATTGGTGAGAATTCAATGCCCTGAAAACCCAAGGGCTCTGGTAGAAGGTTTTATAATTACTTCCTTTGAAAGTATAACTAATTTACAAAGGAAATAAAATGTTGGGAGTTGCAATATTTTTTTCCCCTTTTTCTCAATCTCTTCTATTGGTAATTTGGGTTTTACTTTGGAGAAGGGGTAGTAATTACTAATGAATAACGCAAGAATGAAATTTGTCTACTTAAATAAGGAATCACTTAATTCTTTGGTCAATACGTATTAAAATATTTTCCATTTAAAATGAATTCATTTTGTGATATAGATTAAATATTATAAATTTAAAGGTGAATACAATACCATGTCATTTAATTTTAACGGTAAAATGAACTCTTTCATTTTCTGGTGAAATAGAGATTATCTTGTTTTGGTGAGTTGAGACTAGAGCCCTATATTTTGGTGACCGCGTGGCGATGAGGGACAGCAGCCTGAACCTCATTCCTTGCAATCATATACGTGAACATGGTCATGGTGTCATTTTGCGAGAGTTAAGATCTTGTTAATCCCGCCCTTCCCAATGCTCATCCACTAATCATTCTCGCCCAAGAACAAAGAATTCCTTCTCACAGGTCACAAGAAGCTTCTCACAATTCCTAATCAAACTTTTGATATGGCTTTGCAGGTTCTCTCTCTCACACACACCTTTTTGTTTCTTCTTTCTTGATGTATGTGTGTAAGTTTGTTTTTGTGTGCTCGCACGAAGATCAATATGCATAATACATACTTCGGTTTCGTGTGAAGGTTTTGATACAAGAAAACTTTTAATGCATGCCTTATTTATGTCTACTTAGATTGAACTCAACTACTTGGGGGTGGATATATCTTATATAGCATTTCATACAGCTTTCTAAGAATTTCATATTGATTATTTGACTTAATTGTGGATCTGATCACTTTGTACCCTTTAGCCTCATCAAGTACCCGTTTACATGTATGTGACCATAATCTATAAAACAGGAGGAATTCAAAGAATATGCTGACAAGGCCAAGTTTTTGCCACCGCCAACAAAGGATGCTGATAAATTAATCCTATATGGGCTTTACAGGCAAGCAACAGTCGGCCCAATTAACACTAGTGAGTTAGAATAGAACACTCTGACCTTTGCCCATCCCTCTGTGAACCATGATCTAATTCTTATATGTTATAATGCAGATCCACCAGGGATTTTTAGCCCAGCGGAGAGGGCAAAATGGGATGCATGGAAAGCGGTTGAAGGTATAGAAAAAAAATCAATTAGTCCTTTGAAATTCAGAATAAAGATATATAATAGAATCTCACTATTTCTTGAAATATATATGTTATATGGAATTTGTCATTCAGGGAAGACCAATGAAGAAGCAATGACTGATTATATTGTAAAGGTGAAACAGTTGCAAGAAGTAGCTTCCACATAAATGGTCAATCTAGTTGAACATGTTTTAAAGTGCTTATGTGATCTTTGTGTATTTTAAGTAGATTGATACTCTACAATCTACACTGCTGGTGGACTTTTAAGTTTCTTGATAAATAGTAATAAGTTTGGGATTTGAGACTGAATTTTCCCTCAATGTGAAAGTTACTGGTTTGTCAAATATATGACTATATGACTAGGTTTCCCGGAACTACAATCATTATTGGAGCAAGTTTAGCATAGCTTTCAAAATTACGTGGGTTTTGAGACAGGACCCATGAACTAAAAAAGTAAGCCCTATGAGAGTTGCTGCGGAGGAGCACTGAATAACCCAAAAATAAAGTCCAATTTCATCACCTCATTAAAGTCAATATGGGCCGACTTGACTTGGGTCAAAATCTCAACAACAGAAACAAAACCCAACCTTCCTCCATCAATTAACAACTACCTTTCCATTTTGTATTTCAATACGTTTTGCGGGATGTCATGCATAGTACATCTTTTAAGAAATATAATTTACATAAACACTATCATTTTGTAAAAAAAAAAATTCCAATTCAGACCCAAAAAACACAGTAATTATGAAAATGAAAAGAGATTCATTAGCAAGTAACTTTCCCTTATTTCTTATTTCTTGATAGCTCTACTGTGGGAAGTAACTTTCTTGCCATTTAGTTCGCCTAAGATTCCAAGAAGCTAAAGGGCATTTCCCTTTTAATTTTTAATTTTATTTTTTTGGTGTGAACAATGATTGTGAACTGTGATGGATGAATTTAGATTGTAGAGCTCGATTGTTTGGGCTGGTTTGGGGACGTGACTCGTGAGAGCTGAAGATTTATATATATATATTTATATATATATATATATTAATATATATATAACTGAATGAGATAGATTTTGAAATGTTTTCAACTTAAGAGTCTGTTTAGATCATTTTATTTTGTTGAAATTGAAAACTTTTTACTGAAAGTACTATAGATAAAGGTAAAAGTTAGCCGAAATAGTACAGTGAGACTCATGAATAATAGCAAAAATAAGCTGAATAGTAAAATAAACTAACTTTTTAAGTTGGAGCCAAACGCATACTTTATCTTTTATTTTTCTTTGCAGAATAGAATATTGCATATATATATGGAGCAAAAGGGTATTGATACAACAATATTAGAGCATCCACATTGGTGGAGCCATAAATTTAGCAATATGGCTCCACAAAAAGCTATTTATCTAAAAAAAAAAAAAAACTATTTATCTATTTTATCTTCTCACTTTACAATATACCCAACATCAATGAATTTATATTTTTAACTATTTGAATAAAATAATATAAAAAATTCATTAAAAAGAAGTGTGAACACAACCAAAGAGATTTTTTTATTATTAAAAAGTAGAGTGAACACAACAATTTAATAAATTTTTTTTACCTATGAGTTACTGTGCACAACCAAAAGTAGTTGTGCACTGTAGCTGTGGAGCCAAAAAATATGGCTTTGGTTCCACCAATGTAGCTACATTTTGGTATTTGGTGGTGCTAAAAATAGCAATATAGTTTTTTAGCACCACCAATACTAGTGCTTTTAGAAGTGGCTGGCCTTCAAGACTAAGGGTGGGGAGGTAGCCGTACTAATTGTTTCTTTAGAGGAAAGGTTTTTACAGACTTACAGTAATATATTAAGATTCACATTAAGTGTCCGTTTAGCATGATTAATTTTGTCAACTTATTTTACTATTCAGTTTATTTTTGCCACTATTCATGGGTTCCACTACACTTTTTTGGTACTATTCATGGGTCCCACTATACTATTTCAACTAACTTTTACCTTTATCTATAATACTTTTAGCAAAAAATTTTCAGTTTCAACAAAATATGTAGATCCCAAACATACCCTAAGAACCTTTTAAACTGGCTAATAAGAATTATGTGGATCACTAGCTTTTTGAGTATCTCTTAAGCATTAGGATGCGGTTGTGATCAGTAAGTAGTAAGTCATGGTCATGTATTGTTGAGTATGAGATGTTTGTTTCTCTGATACAAAATATGATGTTGGTTCGTTTAGATTCAGTTCATAGTGGATAATTATTGGTGGTGAATTATTGTTGAAAGGCTTAGGCTTGGACAGGACTTAGGGTCTGTTTAGGATCCACTTATTTTACAAAAACTGAAAACTTT
This sequence comes from Notholithocarpus densiflorus, assembly GCA_030021035.2. NCBI lineage: Eukaryota > Viridiplantae > Streptophyta > Magnoliopsida > Fagales > Fagaceae > Notholithocarpus > Notholithocarpus densiflorus. Next base: position 215,660 of record JARYZH020000009.1, on the reverse strand, counting down.
TTGCTGAAAGTACAGTAGATAAAGGTAAAAGTGAGCTGAAATAGTACAGTAGGACCCATAAATAGTAACAAAAAGTGCAATGGAGCACATGAATAGTAGCAAAAATAAGCTGAATAGTAAAATAAGTTTGCTTTTTAATTTGGAGCCAAACGCACACTTAATAAAATTTGGATGTGGGAATGGATTGAATTCAATGGTTTAACTACTACATAAAATAAAGGATGAGAAGAAACATAGGCAATCATACCTAGGTTTACTTAGCAATCATGCAAAGAAAGCATTACAATTTACACCCCACTCAAAACTAGAAAGGACTTCAAGGCGGGTGGAAACTCTCATTTTGACCCTAACTATTTTTATTTTTATTTTTATGATAGCTTTTTATCATCAGATCAAGACATCAATCGGTTTTTGGTGTAGTTAGGGATTGAACCCTAGATCTCTTATTTAACTATCAGAGACTTTACCAGTTGAGCTAATTGGGACCCACTTTTGACCCTGTCTATTTGACAAATTAAATGCTATTTATATAGCCTTATGTTGGTCCATATTAGAAGTGGGATAGAATCAGCCGTAAGAGGTTGACTTAGTGGTTTCTAAGGCCTTATGATATCCATGAAATCTTAGGTTTGAAACCTTTTGCTAGTATCTTGGAGCCACCCCAATGAGATTTCTCCTTGTAATAACATGATGCATGTGGGATGAGGGGATTGCATACACTCGAGGGAGTAGTTAGATACTCAAAGAGGTCTAGACACCTTCATTTGTAAAAAAATTAAAAAAAAAAAAAGTGGGATAGACTCCTTATTTTGGAAACTATAAAATTTTGAAAAATTTGACTAACAGAACAAGCTTTTAACAACTATGTCTAGATATAAGGAAAAAAGTTTAGCTACAAAATTGGTTGTAGCCTAAGGATACAACTTCCTTTAATAAAATTAACATTTTTACATATTTTGAAAATTTAATTGTTGAATTGCATGTTTTTTATGCTTTTAATACCACGTCAAATTATGTGCCAATCAGATATTATTTAATATATGATCTATAAGTTTATATTTTATGCATAATTTTAAATTACAAAAACTTACAATCTAAACAATTTATTGATGACATAGCTATTGATCTTTAATTTTCTAGAAATTTTGCAAGCATGGAAGATATAAGAAGAAAATGTAATCCAATAGTGGATTTGTCAAAATTCATCTCCAATTAATTAAAAGATATTGAGTAAAGTTGTAGTCTTAGATTACAACTAATTTTGTAGCTAAACTTTATCCCAGATAATGACTCAAAACCACAACTATATGCGCATAGTACTAGCCAAATAAATGTCATATATTGGCCATTGCTGCAACTCATTCCTACAAACCACTGGACAAAATAAAACATATGAAGTGTCCGTTTGGAAATAGCTTCTTTAACTTTTTGTTGAAAACTTTTTGCTAAAAGTGTACTTAGGTATACTTGTACCTTGAAAAAATTTGAAAAAGTGAGAAAAAAGGGAAAAAAAAAAGAAGAGGTTTTAAAAAGCTGTATATAAAAACTAAAAGCTAAAAGCTGAAGTTGATGCCAATTAGGAATAGAACAAATCTAAATTAGAAGCTTTTTAAAATCTATCATTTATCTATATATAAAAAAAAAGGCTTCTTAAGAGGTAGTAATTTCTGGTATGTTAATATTCCACAAGGCCGTTCATGGGGCTGAAGAAAGATTCTTAACAGTGGCAGTCAGAAAATTTCTTCAAGGGGGCCAAGCTAAATATATACAAAAATTTAAATTCAAAGAATAATATATATATATATATTTATAGACACACACACAAACGCACACATAGAATATGTTTGTAACATGATTTAACATTTGTTATTCTCTTACATTTAGGGGTGTTCGCAGTGCGATGTTGGGCCATTTTTAGCACTGCATTTTGCGGTGCTGTTTAGCTAAAATCATAACTGCACCGCACCTTATTTTTGTGGTTACATGTGCAGTGCAATGCGGTTTAGAGTTTAGCCAAAACCATAACTGCATTGTACCTCATTTTTGCGGTCATATGTGCAGTGCGGTGTATAAAATGCGGTTTGAAGTAGGTATATTTTTCAAATTTTGGGCTTTTCGTACCCAGCCCAAACCTAATTTTTCCCTTTGTTTTGGGTCAAGTTTTAAACTATTGAGCTATTTTTTCTTTATTTTGGGCTGGCTTTCCTAGTCAACATTTGCTAGGGTTATCAAACTATTTTTTTTTTTTTTGAAAACTAGGGTTATTAAACTATTAATAATATATTTAATATTAAAAATAAATATATTAATATATAGAGAGGGTGCAGTGCGGCGGTTTTCTTATTATAAAACCGCAAACCGCACGGTACCATGCAGTGCGGTGCACTATTACTTGCGGTGCGGTGCACTATTATTTGTGGTGTAGTGCGGTTATGCCGTTTTGTGGACGGCTTTGGTGCGGTTTGTGCAGTTTGGTGAACACCTTACATTTAACAAAGTATATACATCAAGTATGTATATAACATTGATAAAAATTAAAGGATTATTTCAACTCCTAACCATAAAATCCACATTTACGCTTTCTTCTAAAAAGAAAAAAAAATAATAATGTCCCTATCTCTAATTTTCTAAAAACATTAAAATAAATAAAGAAAGTTTTTATTAAAAATATTTACTTATATATTTATGTGATGTCTCCTAAATATTATTTGGTTCAATGAGCTATTAGGGTATAAGAGAAACTAGAGGAAAAATAAAGTGTATTGATAATTTATACACTTCTCTATTTTTAAGAAATACATTTTGAAATAATGAGTTATGTATGGTATATAATGTTGGAAAATTGTCTCAAATTCCAATTGTGACTTGGAACATTAATTGGGTTTCCTAGTTAAAGAAGGAAAAAAAAAATTTTGGTTTCTTTGGTGTGGAAGGAAAGTCTATTCCTTGTTAAAGAAGTATTGAATTCCTTGTCCAAGAGGGAATATGAAAAGAGTCTTATAAATAAATAATGTTATAAAGAATTTGAGGGTAAAGGTTCCTCCCTATGGGGAGAGGGAATATAGAGCGAAAAACCAAGAGAGAAAAAAAGGGATTTTTGCTTGGGAGGTAGTGCAAGGAGAGAGAAAATGAGGTTTGAGATTTGTTGACACTGTTTTTTGTAGAGCTTACAAATTAAAGAGAATTTGTGCCGCATAAGAAGAATTAGTGTGAGTGCCTCATAGAGTGAGAGATAGCAAAGGAGAGCTACGTGCCAAAAAAAGAAGACAACCAAGAGAGAGAGAGAGAGAGAGCTGTGCATGGAGAAGAAAATAGAGAGGAGAGAGCAAAGTGTTGCTGCTTTTGAGAGAAATAATTAGTGTGTGTGAGAGCAAAGAAAACAATGATATTTTCTTTAGCTATGAGACACACACTAGATGATTTATTATTGTATTTGGTGAATCACAAGTTAGGCATAAACTTGAGAATTATTGTAATTGATTTGATAATAGTGAATTAATTTGGAGTTTGTCTCGTGGTTTTTCCCTTCAAAGAGAAAGGGTTTTTCACATAAATATTTATGTTCTTGTGTGTGATTGCTATTTTGAATTGGTAATTTTTGTGATAATATGATTTGGGACCCAACATATAAGAGTAATTTTAGGAAACAAAAATGATATATTAGTCAAATCTTAGGGGGGCTATTATTTAAATTTATACATAAGTTTTTATATTTTTACCGAAAATAAAAATAGAAGGAAGAGCAATTTTTGGAAAGTCATGGGGGGCCAATGCCCCCCTCCCTCCGCCCCTGATTCTTAAGCTTGGGGATATTGCTAGACCTTGTATAAATTAACAGGAATATATATATATATATTTATATAAATATATATATATTTTAAAATAGAATATTCTGTTAGTGTAAAATGGGGTGTTATTTCATCAAACGTTTGAGAGGAATGTCATTTCATAAAATATCAAGGGAGATTAGTGTAATTTACCCATTATATTTAGATTCATAAAGTATTAATTCTTTTCCATGAAATGGCAACTCTTCATTTCAAACACTCAAATAAAAAATGATAATTTTTAGATAGTTTCTCGTGGAATGAACTTTAAGAGTGCGTTTAAATGTACTTTATTAACTACTTATTTACTAAAAGTATTGTAAAAAAAGAGAGGTTCAGCATCCATCCAGACCAAAACTTGAGAGGAAAGTCTCTCTCTAAGCTAAGGCATTACCTTGCCTAGGTGTGTGAGAGAAAGAAAAGCTTTGGAGAGAGTTAGCATAAGACAGTGCGTCTTTTATCAAGCGATTGAAGGAGGTTGGAGAAGGCTTTCCACTCCGAAGAGCGTTGATGGAAATTTCTGAGTCTCCCTCAAAGATAGAATCATGGAAACCAAGTTCTTGGATGAAAAGGACAGCTCTTCTAGCAGCAAGTATTTCAAGCACAACTACCGAAGATGGCTTTGGTATTTTTTTGGGAAAAAGCTGCCATATTTTCTCCTTGAGGATTTCTAACAACTACTTCTATACCCACTTCACTCAACTCTTCAAACATGGCACCATTGAAATTGGTCTTCACCTTACCCGGGTCAGGAGGCTTCCAAATCTTCTTGTCTGGCCGAACAAACTTCTTTGCTTTGAGTTGGAGATGCTAGAACTCAATCAAGTAAGTTTGAGCTGTAGATGAAATTCTGTCTAGGGGTATCATTGTTTGGTTAAACTGAGTCTTATTTCTCTTATTCCATTTCACCCAACAAGTAATAGCAAATCAGGCCGAGCTATTGGACTTTCTGATCAACAGCCCAAACAAATCAGCAAAAGAATGAAATGGATAATCTTGCTTGGCCAAGTCCTTGAAGTCCGTTTGCCATACAGGTTTTAAGTTTATACATCCCCATAGAGCGTGGAGGGTGATGAGTCAGAAATTTACGGTCGTCATTAAGCGGAGATTGTCATTAACTCAAAGAAGACGTTGCACATTTATTACGCTCATTGATGACCAAACGTAACGGACGGAGCAATGGTCACAGAATGAGCTGTGAACCTCACACAAAGATTTCGTAACGCACTAACCGTTGAGCATAAATGTAGCACATCATTGCCGATTAATGAGGCACACAACTATAAAAGAGAAGGTAACAGAAGTTAAAGGTACACATAAATACTCTACGAAATCACTCTCAACTCATTTTCTCTCCAGAATCTTTCTCCTTTACTGACTTAAGCATCGGAGGCGGTTTGGTTGACGCCACACCGGCGTGTTACTCTTCCCCTCAGTTCATTTTGCAGGATTCTCACCTACAGAGACAACCCCATTCACAGCATTGTCCATCCACTACGACGAGGAGCTCAACTGTTGAATTTTTGCATCATTAGTTTGACACCATATGTGGGGAACGCTAATCATTCAAGCCATCTTTCCCAGTGACAAAAGAGTTCCTCGAAGTACGAGATGGAAGCAGAAACTGGACCTCAGCCAGATGCTGCACAACAACAACAAATCCAAGCCCTTTTGGCCAATGTGGAAGAGCTGACTCTCCAAAATGAAGAACTACGAAAAATAATGGAGTCTCAAAACGCAGAACGTCGGTGGACAGGTGAAAACCAAAACGAAGAAGAATCAAACTCTCAAGCCAATAGGCGAGACAGAACTTCAGGAGAAGATTCCACTAGGGTGGAGAATGAGCTCCGCAACATGAGAAAGGAGGTGGACGAACTAAAAAGAGCCATGAAGGACAAAGGCGGAGAGAATCTGGATGGGATGATTTGAAGGATGGACTCACCATTCACCAATGAAGTGCTAAATCGTCCCCTCCCACCAAAATTCAGTCTCCCACAATTGGAGTCATATGACGGTTCCAAGGATCCCTTGGATCACATCGAATCGTTCAAGACACTGATGCTGTTGCAGAAGACCTAAGATGAAGTGATGTGTAGGGCATTCCCAACAATACTGAAAGGAGCGGCCAAAGTATGGTTTAACAAAATACCCCCATGAACTATTGCAGACTTCGAACAACTCAGTAAGAGTTTTGTTTGTCATTTCATTGGGGGGCAAAGACAAAAAAACCAACTGGCCATCTTCTCAACATTCAACAAGCAGAAGGAGAATCATTAAGACAGTATGTCACTCGATTCAATAAGGAGCTGCTGCAAGTAGATGAAGTTGAAGATCAAGTCATCCTAATCACCTTCCAAGCAGGGTTGCTGCCAGGGGATTTCTTCTTCTCAATCACTAAAAGTCCACTAAAAACAGTTGCGAAGTTGCTCTGTAAGGCTTAGAAGTACATGAATGCAAAAGATGTGGTGCACGCAAAGGAAATAAAGGGAAAGAGGAAGAGAGAGGAAGGAATAATCAGCAATCACGATAAGAAGAAAGAGACATGAAGTGTTGGGCAGGCCACAAGGAAAAAGAAAGAGCTTCCAGACAGGAAACCCAAATTCACCAACTTCACCCCTCTAATAATGCCAATTGAGCAGGTCCTTATGCAGATAAGAGATGATCTTTCCCTACAATGGCTAAAGCCAATTAGCACTCCATTAGAAAGAAGAGACAAGAGTAAGTACTGTAGATTCCACCAGGACCACGGGCATCGTACTGATGAGTGCAAACATTTGAAAGACCAGGTGGAGACTTTAATCCAGTAAAGGAAGTTGTAGAAGTACGTCAGAAAGACGGAGCCATACAGGTACCAACGAAAGGACGACCAGGATAGAACTCCAGAGATAGGGAATACCAAACCCCTTGCAGGAGAAATAAAGACGATCTCGGGAGGACTAACAGCAGGTGGAACGTTGAAATCCCTGAAAAAGGCACAAGGAAGGGAAATAAATAGCGTCCATTCACGACTCCCTCCAATGAAGATGCCAAAGAATGACGAGCCCGATTTTGTCTTCTAAGAGAGAGACGGTCGCGACATCAGGCAACCCCGTGACGATCCACTAGTAATCATGCTCAGAGTGGAAGAATTCAACATCCACCGAGTGTTCATTGACAACGGAAGCTGATCGGATATCATCTATTTGCCCGCATTTTAGCGGATGAAGCTGGATAAGAAAAGGATCAAGCCTTTCACCTCGCCTCTGGTAAGCTTCACAGGGGATAGAATCGTCCCTAGAGACATCGTCACTCTAACTGTAATGCAGGGACTTATCCAGCGTAGGTCACCAAGAATATTCATTTCCTTATAGTTGATTGTCCTTCAACATACAACATCATCTTAGGAAGACCTACACTCAACAGACTAAAAGCAACAACGTCAACATATTACTTGAAAGTGAAATTTCCAACAGCCCATGAGGTAGGAGAAATCAGAGGAGGCCAAGTTCTGGCAAGAGAGTGCTATCAAGCTGCCTTAGCATTTGGCGAGAACCACACGTGGGTGATCAATGAACCAAAGCCCATTCCCGAACCGTCAGAAACACCACAAGAAGTTGAGATCGTCCTAGGAGATTCGTCGAGGGTATTGAAGATTGGAACAGAACTCCCAACAGCAAAGAAAGAGAAAATGACCTCCTTCTTAAGGGCAAACCAAAATGTCTTCGCCTGGAGACACGAGGATATGCCTGGAATTGATAGGAAGATCATACAGCATCGTCTCAACGTTAACCCAGAATGTAAACCTATATAGCAGAAGTGAAGAGAATTTGCACCAGAACGCAACAAAGCTGTAATTGAAGAAGTAGAGAAACTACTAGAAGCTGATTTCATCAGGGAAGTCTTCTATCTAGATTGGCTAGAAAATGTGGTTATGGTAAAAAAGAGCAATGGCAAGTGGAGAATATGTGTGGACTTCACAGACCTGAATAAGGCCTGCCCAAAAGACAGCTTCCCCTTGCCAAGGATTGATCAGCTAGTAGACTCAACTGCTGGACATAAGCTCTTGAGTTTCATGGACGCATTTTCTGGATACAACCAGATTCTTATGGTCGAAGATGATTAAGAGAAGACCTCGTTTGTCACCAGCCAAGGGTTATACTGCTACAAAGTTATGCCTTTTGGACTGAAGAACTCAAGAGCCACCTACCAAAGATTGGGGAACTGTATGTTCTTTCACCAGATTGGGAGGAATGTGGAGGTGTACATGGATGATATGCTGGTGAAAAGTAAGGACGAAGCCAACCACTTGGATGATTTAAAAAAGACCTTCAGCACACTAAGAAAGTACAATATGAAGTTAAACCCTGCAAAGTGCGTTTTTGCTGTTGCTTTAGGAAAATTCTTGGGATTCATGGTGTCCCAACGAGGTATAGAGGCAAATCCAGATAAAGTAAAGGCAATAATTGGGGTCAAATCACCAAAGACAATGAAGCAGGTGCAGAGCTTGACAGGAAAGGTTGCAGCCCTAAATAGATTCGTCTCTAGGGCAACGGACAAGTGCATGCCATTCTTCAAGGTATTGAAAAAACTTTTCAGTGGACTGACGAATGCGAGGAAGCCCTTGCCAAGTTAAAAAGAGTACCTGACGAAGCCACCTCCACTAAGCCCCTCGGTGATAGGAGAGAAGTTGTACCTCTACTTAGCAGTATCCAACACTGCAGTAAGTTCGGCACTGATTAGAGAAGAAGGGAACGTACAGAAGCCCGTCTATTACACCAGCCAGGCATTTCAAGGTGCAGAGGCAAATTACCCAAGGATGGAAAAGATAGCTTTCGCATTATTGGTTGCCTCCAGAAAACTCCGTCCTTATTTCCAAGCACACCCCATTGTCGTCATGACAGACCAACCTATAAGAAAGACGATGAACAAGATAGATGCAGCATGATGACTCATTCAATAGGCAATTGAATTGGGTCAATTTGACATTGAATATCGGCCCCGAGCAACAATTAAAGCCCAGGTGTTAGCAGACTTCATTGCATAATTCACTTACCTTTATAAGGAAGAAGAACCTCCTATGGAAACATGGACGGTCCAAACGGATGGGTTTGCAATGAGGAAAGTAGGAGGAGTAGGAGTAGTGCTCATATCTCCAAAAAAAGAAACATTGAAGTATGCAGTCAGATTACAGTTCGCAGCAACAAATAATAAGGCAAAGTACGAAGCATTGCTAACAGGGCTAAGTCTTGCAAAGGCTCTAGGAGTAAAGAACCTTATCGTCCAAGCTGATTCTCAGCTGATAATTGGACAAGTGAAAGGAGATTATGAAGCTAAAGAAGAAAGGATGCAGAAGTACTTGAAGATCGTCCAACGACTCTCACAGCAATTTGACAGTCTAGACTTTGTTCAAATCCCACAAGCCAAAAATGCAGAAGCTGACTTTCTAGCAAGATTAGCCTCGTCAAACGATTACAATGCGACCTTCGAACTATGTGTAGAGATAAGGGAGCAACCGAGCACATAAGGTGAGCAAGTTCTGAAGATAAAAGAACAAGACAAGTGGATGACTCCCATCATCCGTTACTTGAAAGAAGGATGGCTCCCTCAAGGTAAGATAGAGGCAAGAAAAATACAGATTAGAGCAGCCCGCTTTGTCATTATTGATGACGTACTATACAGATGAGGATATATACTTCCATATCTAAGATGTGCCAGTTTAGAAGAAGCAGATTATGTGCTCCGTGAGATACACGAGGGAATTTGTGAAAACCACACAGGGGCAAGGTCCTTAGCAGGAAAGGCTCTCAGAGCATGATATTATTGGCCAACCTTACAGAAAGACGCATACAACATCGTCAGAGCATGCGACAAGTGTTAGCGCTTCGCGAATGTCCAAACGAGACCATGGGAGATGATGACACCCATATCCTTACCATGGCCCTTCGCCCAATGAGGAATTGATATTATGGGTCCATTCCCTCTAGGAAAGAAGCAACTTAGATTTCTGATCGTTGCAATCGATTACTTCACAAAATGGGTAGAAGCAGAGCCAATGACGACGATAATAGGGGCTAGAATCACAAGCTTTGTATGGAAGAACATCATCTGCAGGTTTGGAGTCCCACGTGTCATAATATCAGACAATGGAAGACAGTTTGACAACCCCAAGTTTCAAAAATTTTGCCAAGACTTAAGAGTTAAGAATCACTACTCTTCTCCAAGACACCCTCAGGCCAACGGCTAGACAGAAGTGACGAACAGAAGTTTGCTCAAAATTATCAAAACTAGGCTTGAGGGGGTAAAGGGGGCATGGCCTGAACAACTGCAAAATGTCCTTTGGGCATATAGGACGACTACAAGAGTTCCAACAGGAGAAACACCATTCAAACTGATATTTGGCACCGAGGCCGTCATACTAGTGGAAGTGGGACTGACGAGCTTCCGAGTTAAAACTTATGAAGACTAGAAGAACCGGCAGGAGCTTAATAGCAATCTGGACCAAATTGATGAAGTCAGAGAAGAAGCTATGAAGCGAATGGCCAAACAAAAGGAAGCAATGGCTAGATACTATAATAGAAAGGTTAAGGTAAGAAGGTTCAACACAAGAAACCTCGTCCTTAAGAAGGTATCACAAGTAACGAAGGACCCATCCCAAGGAAAACTGGGACTAGCCTGGGAAGGTCCCTACGAAGTAATCCGTCATTCCAGAGAAGGCTTCTACTACCTGAAGTCTTTGGACGGCCAGGAACTGCCTCGACCATAGAACATAGAACACTTGAAGAAATACTACCAGTAAGGAACACTTTACATTTCAAGTTGCCTAATCTTCATATCAGTATGTATGACAACCATTACTTTCGTCATTCATAAGCTCAATAATACATGAAATCATTATCCATGCGTATTTATCAATGATTATCCATGATCTTCCATGTACAATACGTATTTATCAATGATTATCCATGATCTATCACTATCAAAACGTGTGCAACGCTTAGGAGTCGTCTTAAGGACCTCTGTCATTAAAATTTCAAATCAAAAGCTATTCATGCACAACCAACGGCATCATAGCCATTGAAGTTGTTTATATACAACTACCAAAGTCGACTAAATCAGAGTTGTTCAAACACAACCAATATAATTGTCATTCAAGACAAAACAAAAAAATGGTTAACCTAAAAGACGCTCCAATACCACGATTCTAAGTCACGAGTAGAGCGTAACATCGTCATTCAAACATGACTCAATAAAAAGTTGTTCAAACACAGCTAAAAAATGCTAAGTTGTTCAAACACAACTAACATCGTCATTCAAACATGACTCAATAAAAGCTATTCAAACACAGCTAACCTAAGTTGTTCAAACACAACAAACATTGTCATTCAAACATGACTCAATAAAAAGCTGTTCAAACATAACTAAAAAAAATACCAAGTTGTTCAAACACAACTAAGGTCGTCATTCAAACATGACTCAATAAAAAGCTGTTCAAACACAGCTAAAAAAAAAAAAATGCTAAGTTGTTCAAACACAACTAAGATCATCATTCAAACATGACTCAATAAAAGCTGTTCAAACACAGCTAAAAAAATACCAAGTTGTTCAAACACAACTAAAATCATCATTCCAACATGACTCAATAAAAAGCTGTTCAAACACAACTAAGTTGTTCAAACATAACTAAGATCGTCATTCGAATATGACTCAATAAAAACTGTTCAAACATAGCTAAAAAATACTAAGTTGTTCAAATACAACCAAGATCGTCGCTAAGCTGTTCAAATACAGCTAGGAATCGTCAGTCAAATATGACTCAATAAAAAATCATTCCAACACAACCGAAGGTAAAAATCTGTTCATATACATGCCAAGTATGAAAAAGCTGCTCAAATGCAAGCTAAGCATAAAGGTTGTCTCAACACAACTAACATCGTCATAAAGGGTTGTCCAAGCATAAAAGAGTTGTTTACTATAGCTAAAAGCAGGAAATCCATAAACCTATCTATCATCGTCAAAGGAATTGTTTAGTTGCCTAAAACAACGGGCCCAAAGAGAAATATTGTTCTTGCCTTGCAGAGAAATTAAAAAAAAAAAAAAAACTGAAAAGAAAAAAAAAAAAAAAGATTACTACTCATCAGGGACAAGGTCTGCAGGGGTTATAACAATGGCCTCCTTCATTCCTTCAGCAATGTTGGTGGCTTCCTCCATAACATTCTCCGCTGTAACCTCAGAGGGACGATCAGACATGAGCTCTTTCCCGACGTCGTCCACATTCAAGCCAGAAAGGTCCAAGCCAGGGTGGTGCTTTGCCATCCATTTTACGAGAAGATCAAAGCCCTCCACGTAGTACTTGCACAATTCATTAGAGTACTCGTTAGAGTCTTTGAAATCCTATACCGCCGTGGCCCCAACATTCTGCAGCTTCAGCTTCAGGTCACCAATCTGCTTGTAGGCTCTTCTCTAAGGTTGCCACACGCTCCTTGTCATTCTCAGTTTCGGCAGTGAGAACATCAACCTTGTTCTTAAGTGTCTCATTCTCAGTGGATAAAGACATGACCAAAGGCTCAGACGTGGCCACCTTCATTTCTAAATCCAAGAGCTTCCTAGAGACATATAAGGACTCCCCCAAAGCCTACAAAGAAATTTTCTCTTAGCAGAAGTAAAGCAACGGAAAAAGAAGAAGCAGAGACGACCAACGGCACATACCCGCACAAGCTTTTGGATGTGAGATAGCATCACCTCACTAAATAACTTCGCCATCAGAGGGCTCAGATCATCCACAGAAAGTGCCTCATGGGCCTTCAAAGCTGTTGCGTCAGCGTCATCCCAGAAGGTAGGAAGGAAAGATTTACCATTAGCCTTTTTCTTTTTCCTAATCTCCTCTCCACTAGAGGCAATCATCTCCAGTGATGAAGTGGGAGAGGCAGGATGCTTAGCAGGCGAGTGGGCAAGAGGAAGTGTCGTCACAAGGTCTTTCTTAGAAACGTCGCCAGCCTTTTTCTTGGACAAGAGACCACTGACGGTGCCACCCTTGGCCTTCTTCTCTTGGGCCTCAGCTAATTTCTGCTTGCTAAATCTAGTTGTCATTCCTAAAAGGATGAGGCAAAAGTTAAAAAAAAAAAAAAATGGAGAGAGAAGAAGAATAGAAAGAAGAAGGCAGAAACACGTACTCTTTCTCACAACTTCCAAATTCTTCCGAACCTTAGTAGATGGTTTCGGACCCAAAAAGTGTAAAAACAAAGACTGAGGCGAAACAAGTTCGTCAAAATCCTTGACGGACTCAAGATACTCCTTTGCTTTCTCAGCGTGACACTGGTACCTCTTATTCAGACCAGGACGCTGAGAAATTGCAAAACAAGAGTACCAGTAAGTCATCTATTATCATCACTCATAAAAGAAAGGGAAAAACAATTGAAAAAACGAGAAAGACGCACCAGACACAGGAACTCTCCAACTACGAAAAAACTTGGGGGCTTCGTCCAGGTCCTCACCAAGGACAAACTCCCAACCAACTCCAGAGACAAAAAAGAAATTTAGCTTCCAATTTTGAAGAGACGAGGGGTAATCGAGAATCAACCTAGAAGCCCTATCCCACGGCTTAAACTCATAATAGCCGAGGTCCTTGGATTTTCTCAAACGATAAAAATGGAGGAATTCGTCCCTCTTAATGATATCCCCATCATTGGCGGACATCCATACCACCATGCAAGAGACAAGGATCCGCCAGGAGTTAGGTACTAACTGTGCTGGAGCAAGAAGCAAATAAGAAAAAAGTTCCCTAACAAAGGGATGAATAAGGAAACGAAGGCCACTATTAAAATCGACCTCGTAAAAACAAACCTCATCGGAATAAGAGTGACAAGCCCTTTCTTTGTCACTTAGGATCTTAATTTTTACAAAATCAGGGAACTGAAATCTATCCCTGATCCACTGCTCGTCCTTCCCGGTTAGAGAACACGAGATAGTCCAAGCTATATAGGGGGAGGAAACAGAAGTGGCTTTTGAGATCACGCGATCATCAGACGAAGATAACCCCGTCTCCAGATCACTAGACCTCACTTCAGACATCTTTAATAACTTGGCTACCCCAGCAGAACGGGAAACTAAAGGGAATAACGAAGAAAGAACGGAAGTGTATGGACAGTTCTCCCCTACGAAGAAACTAACTCTCTCAAGATACTCCTCCTCTACAGACTCGAGTAAGCAACCTAAATGAGCAAAAGAGAAAGCTACTGAAGGACAATCTACCCTAATAGCAGAATAATCTATCATGGAAGAACCAAAAAAGAAATAGGAGCACGGAGGACTTACCAAGAAACGTAGGACAGATAAAGGGAGCTTGGAGAAGAAACAAACCCTAGAACAGAAACTGAATAAGGAAAAAATACAAAGGAAAGGAAAGAGGAGGGAAAAATGCAAAACAAGTGGCCAAAACACACGCGGGAAAACCGAGACATGTTCGCACGACAAACGCATCTTGGCCATACACGTGGCATTCAATTGCTCAAACATCAAAACCGTCATAAATGTGCAGCACACGGAATACGAAGCGTCAGACAAATTTGTTCTTATCTCGTCTAACAGACGACAATTCAAACAAGGGGGCAGCTGATGAGTCAGAAATTTACGGTCGTCATTAAGCGGAGATCGTCATTAACTCAGAGAAGACGTTGCACATTTATTACACTCATTGATGACCAAACGTAACGGATGGAGCAATGGTTACAGAATGAGCTGTGAACCTCATACAAAGATTTTGTAACGCACAAGCCGTTGAGAATAAATGTAGCACATCATTGCCCATTAATGATGCACATAACTATAAAAGAGAAGGTAACAGAAGTTAAAGGTACACACAAATACTCTACGAAATCACTCTCAACTCATTTTCTCTCTAGAATCTTTCTCCCTTACTGATTTAAGCATCGGAGGCAGTTTGGCTGACGCCACACCGGCGTGTTACTCTTCCCCTCAGTTCATTTTGCAGGATTCTTACCTACAGAGACGACCCCATTCACAGCATCGTCCATCCGCTACGACGAGGAGCTCAACTGTTGATTTTTTGCATCATCAGAGGGTATCCTCAGGAACTTGGAGACACAAGGCACATAATGGAGAGGAAACAATTGTCTTCTGTACCAGCTTTTTCATTATTGGTAGGGAGTTAGTGCAAGCTCTCCACATGAAGGTCTTGACCTTGTTTGAAACTTTCATCTTCCAAAGGTTAGTCCAATAGTTCTTTAAAGTTGCATCATCAGAAACTGAGGTTGAATGTATTGCAGCTATCATGGCAAAGTGGCAGGTAACCCGACCTCACTGAATAGTTCCCATTGTTGGAGTAAGGCCAAAATAGAAGATCTTCCTATGGAAAAGAGCAAATAGGGATAGTATTGATTTTTTGAGCCTCAAATGGAAAAAAATACCAGGTCAATAAGAGTAGTGTTCCACCAATTGGAATCAACATCATTTAGTTGGGACATCGTAGCATTAATATGCAAAAGATTGGGTGGTGAGAAAACTCGGCCACTGCCTTCCCCGAGCAACCAATTACCTTTGTAAATCCGAATTGACTTCT
The DNA here is from genome assembly GCA_030021035.2 of Notholithocarpus densiflorus. Classification (NCBI taxonomy): domain Eukaryota; kingdom Viridiplantae; phylum Streptophyta; class Magnoliopsida; order Fagales; family Fagaceae; genus Notholithocarpus; species Notholithocarpus densiflorus. Next base: position 200,279 of record JARYZH020000009.1, on the reverse strand, counting down.
CTTTGGCCTAAAAAATAGTACCATTAGGAAAGTATTTTTCCTTAAAAACTCTATAGAAAAGAGAGTCCGTATCATGGATCAAACGCCAAACTTGCTTTGCCAACATTGCCTCATTAAATTTTGTCAATTTCCCATACCTCCTTTAGATTTTGGTTGACATAGAGATTTCCAATTCTTCCAATCTATTTTTCTCTTATCCCCCCGTTGCCCCCACCAAAATTTATGTGTCATGGCTTTAATATCATGACAAAGGCCCACAAGTAGTTTAAAACAACTCAGGGCAAAGACGGGTATGGCTTGTACCACTGCTTTCAATAACACCACCCTCCCAGCATGCGACAACAATTTTTCCTTCCACCTTTGAAAAATTTTCAAAATTCAATGGTTAGATTTTCAAAATTCACATCTAATAAAAAGATATAGGAGAAGTTTGACTAGTTTGGAGAGAAATTTTATCCATTATTAGGATAGTTTGCTTTAGGTAAAACTCTATTACCTAAATTACAAAAAACTTAAAATTCTACATGTAGGGACACGTTTTGCAGCCCAAGCCCAAGATGTATGGGATCTTGGCCTAGTGAGCCCAATACAATAAATTTGTTGAGAGTGGGTCAAAGAACTAGGCCCTAGTGAATTGGACAACGGCTAGTATGGATTTAAATGAAGATCAAACAAGAACAAGAAACACTGAGCTGAATCAATTCACTATCCGAGGAGGTAAGTCTTTATATAAATCAACCAGACTGAATAAAAGTATAATTTTGATGGCTACAGTGTTCTCTTTCTATTTTTTCGATTCCTTCCTCATGGGAGGTCTCTCACATTATATAACTCCCTCTGGACCATCTTGATCCTACACTTGTTGATCATTTGAGCCCTTACTTGAGTACCTGTCCCATCAGACACCCTCTTTGGCTTTCTGTGAGTTGTGATTGCCAAGGCAGCACTGTTTAGGGGTCTTCTCCACATAAATGCGGCCAGAAGAGTAGCTGTAATGCATTTAATGCAGTGGTAACAGCTTTCCCTTAGATATTTCTGAGTTCCCATCACCCTGGCACGTTTATGATGCACGTCCCTGTCACTGGAGCTTCCTGGAAGGTCACCTTAATTATCAGGATACATATTGGAGCCATTCCCAGTTTATCAGAGGAGATGTTCCTCCTCGGACCATCTTCCACTCATTCCCTACTTATGAGGCTTTAGACTGGAATTACCGATAGCTATTTATTCCTCCTCGGACCAGGCCCAAGGCCCAATATACACTTTAGGCCCTTAACCCTACAAGTTCCCATCACTCTGGCATGTTTATGATGCACGTCCCTGTCACTGGAGCTTCCTGGAAGGTCACTTTAATTATCATAATACATATTGGAGCCGTTCCCAGTTTATCCGAGGAGATGTTCCTCCTTGGACCATCTTCCACTCATTCCCTACTTATGAGGCTTTAGACTGGAATTTACCCATAGCTATTTATTCCTCCTCGAACCATTCATGTTCTCGGACTAGGCCCAAGGCCCAATATACACTTTAGGCCCTTAACCCTACACTACATAAACTAAATTTTTATTGTTAAATTTCTATTACCAAAATTTTTTAGTAATTTAAAATAAAATTTAAAATTTTATTTATTTTGAATATATATCATAATTTTATATTTTAATATAGTAAAGTTTAGACTTTACACGTAATATTTGCACAAAATATATGTATGCAATTCATTTACATAAAACACTATTGAAGCTTTAAGTAGCTTACTAATTATTAATATAGTTTTGTATAATTTTTAATTAAATCATGTAATACTTCTAACGTCTTTAAAATTATTTTAAGTCCATATAAAACTAATTCATGCTCATTCAATGGAAACCTATTTGAAACCCACTTCATTTGAAGCTAATCCAAATTTTCTTACAAAATTATTAGTTAAAATATAAAATTCAGTGAAAATTTTTACCATGTTTTAAAAAATTGGTTCTTTATACTTTATAGCTTATTTGAAAAATATAAACATGGAAAAACATTATTGCAATTATTTTTGTGGTGACTTACCGTTTCCTAACCGTATTGTGGTGAAGAATCCGAACTCAGGGGGAGGTATAGCTTTAATATGGAAGAACGATGTACATATGGAGTTGATCAACTATACAGCAAATCATATATTAGTCAAGGTCATGGAAGATGACGGCTTTGGGTGGTTCTTATCAGGCTTCTATGGGTGGCCTGAAGCTTGTCAGAAAGTTAAATCTTGGGAGCTTCTACGCCATATCAGATCTGTGGTGGACGGCCCATGGGTTTGTATAGGAGATTTTAATGCAATCCAAAACTCCACAGAGAAGTTGAGCAAGAGACAACCCCAATACAGCCAAATAGATGCTTTCTGTGATGCTTTGGACCATTGTCAGCTTCAAGACTTGGGATTTAGAGGATACAAATACACGTGGAATAATAAAAGGCTTGGAGACGCAAACACTAGATTGAGACTGGATAGGGCTACGGTAACTATGGATTGGAGAGCGAGATTTCCACTTAGCTCAGTGACCCACCTACCTCCTCATGCCTCAGACCACCTTCCCATCCTTTTGCAAGTTCAAGGCCGCAAGAAGTTAAGAAATATGGGTCAGAGGGGATTCAAGTTCGAGGAAGCTTGGTTGTTGTCTGATGAGTGTGAGGGAGTAATCAAAACAGCATGGGAAACGGGTAGGGCTAATGTTTCGGATTTGGGCTTGGCAAAACAAAAAATTGCAACATGTGCAACGGAGTTACAAGCTTGGGGTTCCTCCAAAGCCCAACCCGATTCAGAGAAGATTAAGAAGCTTCAAAAATAGCTTGAAGTGTTGAATTCAGCTGATCTTACTGAGGATAGCAGAGCAGAATTTCTGATGGCTAGTAGGAATCTCGATGCTTTACTCCTTAAGCAAGAGATTTATTGGGCACAAAGAGCTAGGCTCTCTTGGCTGAAACATGGAGATAAGAATACAAAGTTCTTCCACTCCAAAGCATCCCAACGAAGATGAAGGAATTATATTCAAAGCATAAAAAATGATGAGAACAGGTGGGTGGAAGAGGTGGAGGATATTGCAGGGGTGGCTCAAGATTATTTTGAGAAGTTGTTTACGACAGGTACATGTGAAAGAATAGAGGAATGTCTGGATACTGTTACTCCAAAGATTATTCCTGACATGCAACAAGCTTTGGGCAGTGACTTTTGTGCGGAAGAGATCAAAACAGCATTATTCCAAATGGCACCAACAAAAGCTCCTGGACCTGACGGTATGAATGCTCTCTTTTATCAAAAGTTCTGGCATGTTGTGGGTGATACAATAATCAATGCAGTGTTAGATTTTCTAAAATTTGGTCATATGGTGCCTGAAATAAATCACACTTATATTGTCCTAATCCCCAAGATTAAAACCCCTGAAAAAATATCTGATTTCCGCCCTATCAGTCTTTGTAATGTCATCTATAAAATAATATCCAAGGTCCTAGCAAATAGATTGAAAAAAATCCTCCCCCATATAATCTCCCCAACCCAAAGTGCCTTTGTTCCTGGCCGCCTTATTACGGATAATTTTTTGGTGGCATATGAGACACTACACACCATGAATGGTCGTAAAAAAGGAAAAAAAGGGTCCCTTGCTCTTAAATTAGATATAAGTAAGGCTTATGACCGTGTTGAATGGAACTTCCTTCGAGGTATTATGGTTAAGATGGGTTTTCCTGAGATTTGGGTGGATAGAGTAATGTGTTGCGTTACTACATCTACTTTTTCTATTCTGATTAACGGAAAACCATATGGCCATATTACTCCATCTAGAGGACTCCGTCAAGGAGATCCTCTCTCACCTTACTTGTTTCTGTTATGTACAGAAGGCTTCACTTCACTATTACAAAGAGCTGAAAATGAAAGGAGAATACAAGGAGTGTCTATATGTAGGCGAGCTCCAAGAATTACTAATTTATTGTTTGCTGATGATTCGGTGATATTTTGTCAAGCCAACCAACGTGAGGTCCAGGAGATTGTTGAGATTTTGCAGGTGTATGCTGGGGCCTCCGGACAATGTATTAACATGGATAAATCTTTTGTGTTTTTTAGTGGCAATACACCAATGGAGCAGAAAAATTGGATCAAAGAATCATTGGGGGTCAAAGAGGTGGTGAGGTTTGACACTTATTTGGGCTTGCCTATGTTAATAGGCCGAACAAAATATCTCTCTTTTTCAAACCTCAAAGATAGGGTATGGAAAAAGCTTCAGGATTGGAAGGGGAAGATGTTATCTAGAGCAGGGAAGGAGGTGTTGATAAAGGCAGTTGCTCAGTCTATTCCTACATACTCCATGGGGGTGTTTCAATTACCCAAGAAGCTGTGTGATGAATTGGACTCAATGTGTGCAAAATTCTGGTGGGGGCAGGTGGGGGATGAGAGAAAAATCCATTGGAAGAGTTGGAGTAAACTAACAGAAGCCAAAAGGGTGGGAGGTATGGGCTTTCGTGATCTAAGGACTTTCAATCTTGCCATGTTGGCAAAAGAAGGGTGGAGGTTAATACAGGAGCAAGAATTGTTAATGGCCAAATGTTTCAAAGCCAAATATTTTCCACGGAGTCACTTCTTGGAGGCCTCAGACCCACTAGCCTCTTCCTATGTGTGGAAGAGCATTATGGTAGCCAAACCAATCTTGTTAAAGGGGTGCTACTGGAGAGTTGGGGATGGTTGAAATATTAAAGTCCTATCAGACAGGTGGATCCCAAATCATCCAACAAATGGTGTGATTCACCCTCTAAGTGAGGAGGAGTGGGAATGGCGTGTTTCAGAGCTTATTGACCCGGACCTAAAATGGTGGAGAAGAGAGCTAATCACCGAAAAGTTTCACAAGGACGATGCTGATGCTATCCTAAGAATACCGCTGAGCCACAGACACAGTTCGGATGCGATAGTATGGCAACACAATAAACAGGGGGTGTACTCGGTTAAATCGGGTTACCATGTGGCGAGACAGATCCAGAAAAATGAAAATGAGGCAGAGACGTCCACAGGACCTGTTGGTGGCCAAGTTTGGACAACACTGTGGAAAACTAATGTGCCTAATAAAATTAAGGTGTTTAGCTGAAGAGCCTGCCAAGATATACTGCCTACACAGGCAAATTTGGTGCGAAGGAAAATTATTAAGGAAGATGGTTGTATGTTTTGCTTTGGGGTGCCTGAAACAAGGGTCCATGCCATTTGGGATTGTGCAGTTGCAAAGGATGTATGGGCGGGGTGTTTGATTAGGCTGCAGAAAAGTTGTCCAGGCCAACTGGATACGCTTGAATTATTCCATGAGATGATGACTAGACTGTCCACAGTCGAGTTTGAGTTATTCCTAGTTCAATCTTGGCTGATATGGAACCAGAGGAATGAGGTGGCGCATGGGGGTAAAGTGAAAGATCCGAGGTGGTTAAATAAAGGGCTAGGGAGTTCTTGGATGAGTTTCATCAAGCACAAGAACAGCTTCAACCTCCAACGAGTCACTTCGGTGCGACTGCGAGAGCTTGGCAACCCCCTCTGAATCCAGCTCTAAAGCTAAACTTCGATGCCGCAATTTTTTCAGACTTGAGCTGTTCAGGCGCTGGGGCAATCATTCGCAACGAAAAGGGAGAAGTGATGGCTTCGATGTCCGCAAGAGGTCCACCCGTTAATGATAGCGAAGAGGCTGAGATACTAGCATGCAGAAAGGCTATGGAGTTTGCTATTGATGCAGGCTTCACAGAGTTGATCGTGGAAGGGGACAACGTAGCGGTCATGAAAGCTCTCACGTCTTCAGGGGCAAACCAATCACGACTTGGCCATATTATCCAAGATATCCAATGGCTGGCTCAAGGTCTTAGATGGGTAAGATTCAGCTGTGTCAATAGGAGTGCAAACTCTGTGGCGCACGTTTTGGCTCGGTATGCAAAGCATGTAAGGGAAGATATGTACTGGATGGAGGATGCCCCTCCACCAGCTCTTAATGCGTTGTATCATGACTCAGTTCAGTTAAATGAATGAAAGCCAACGTCATTTTCAAAAAAAAAAGAGAAACCTAACTTCTTGGAGACGTGGAGACGCTTTTTAAGTGTTTGTTTTATTTTATTTTATTTTGTTTCTATTTTCTATAATTTATGTATTTTTTTAATAGACGTTTTATGTTGTGGATAGTAGAGAGGGCAAGTTTAGAATTTGAATTTTTTTTTTTTTGCCCTTTTGGATCTGTATTGTTATTTTGTAGGACCCTAAAAGTGTTTATTTCATCTTTTTTTCTTATATTTATAATTTAATTTTAAACACCAACATATTTGGATTGAATTGGATAAGTTTGTTGTGCGAGAATTGGATAAGTTTGTTGTGCGACAACTATGTGACCCCATATTATGTGGATTGAATTGTTAAGTTTATACTGTGCGGCCCAACTATACCTTGAGTAGTGTTTTTGGGGGTATAAACACAAACTTAGGTAGAGCTTCCCTTGGGTCGTGACACCATCCATATCTTAGTGTTCTTTTATAAAATTTCTTCTAATATATCGTTTTAAAACCTTTTTTTTTTATTAAAAAAAAATCTCTTTTTCTTTTTTTGATTAAAAAAGAAGAAGATAAAAGATAAAGTAAAAGATAAAGTAAAAGATAAAGATAAAGATAAAGATAATTCCGTTGGGATTAGGTTCCACATAGCCTTATATATACTTTACTTGCATTTGAAGGCTGTTTAAAGATTTGAAGGTGTAAATTTTCGATGGCCAATAACTTCCCTCACCATGTCATTGCTTCATTGCCAATATCAAGGAACAACTCAACAAGAGAAAAGAAAAAGTAACCTAATTAAACTTTATTCTTCCCCTCTCCTTCGTTTTGTTGCTTTTTTTTTCCTTTTATTTATTCTTATTGCTTTAATCAGATCTGTTAGCATCTTGCAATTCTTTCTTGATAAACAAAAAAAATTTATCGAATGGCAATAAGAAAGAAAGAACTATACCTGTTTTTTGTTTGCATTGTATTCATCTTTCCTAAAAAATCTATTGAAGTATTTATAAAAATGAATTATTCCAAACTTGAAAGTAATCTTTTTTGTGTGCCCCGATCCAATCAACGCCTCCTTCATCTTGTTCAATATTAAAAACCTGAAATGGTTAGTATTGATATTTTCGATTTTGGTTAATAAATTCTAATATCTTCAATAGGTATCCAACATTTACAATTAATATATGTAAAATTTTCATTATAGATGTCTATCACAATTTTTTTCCTCCTACGTAAATGTGTCTAAGTCGGAAGATCTAGTTCATCAATCATCATCAAGAATAATCCAATTTTTGGATTTCTACTTTTACTTCTAGAGTCATGTACTCAGTCTTTTCTACCTCCTTTCATTCCAATTCAAGCCTAGCAAATTCCACTACACATATTAGTAATATCCTCCACCTCAAATTAGTTCCACTATATTTTCAATTATCTATTATTACATAAAGAAATTGAGGTTGTAGCAGGAAGCTTAGGTCTATGAATGGAAAATTTGTGATAATATAATAATTGAGTGATCATAAATTATTGCTAACTATGTCTTATATTCAAGTGCCCAAAAAAATATAACTCTAAGCTATGTTTACACAACTTAATATTTTTTTTTATTGGATGTGAATTTTAACAAATCTACTATTGGATTAGATTTTCTTCTTATACTTTACATACATGCAAAATTTCAAGATGATCTAAGATCAATAGTTATGTCATTGTTTAAATTTCAAGTTATACTAGGGGTCTGTTTAGGATCCGTTTATTTTGCTGAAACTGAAAACTTTTTGTTGAAAGTATTGTAGATAAAGGTAAAAGTTAGCTGAAATAGTACAGTGAGACCCATGAATAGTACCAAAAAGTACAGTGGGGCTCATGAATAGTAGTAAAAATTAGCTGAATAGTAAAATTAGCTGGCTTTTTAATTTAGAGTTAAACGCGCACTAGGTGTAACTTGAACCCAACTCTATTATATATTTGTGTAATTTTATGTAGGTTTTTGTTAATTACAAGTTGACTTAATTTAAATAATTTGTTTTTGATAGATGTGATACAATTTGATGAGAAAGCTTTTATAAAATAAACTCTCTCCCATATTTTCATTAAGGGTCTATTTGGATTTAGGGGGGGGGGGAGGGAGAGTAGAGTAGAGTTGGCTGAAAATATGCTAATTTTGGGCCAACTCTACTCTACTCCCCATTCTTTCCTCTAAATCCAAACGGACCATAAGAGATTAAATTCTATAAGGATGAGGTGTAAAACCCAAATTTTACACCTTTTAATGCCAACATGCCACATCATCATATCATAAATTAAAGAATAGACACAGTTAGACCCAATCAAATCTAATACTCATCTGAAAATATAATCCAATTAGGAGTTTATTAAAATATTATTAAGTGTAACAAAATGTATTAAGTTTTAAATAAAAAACTGATATGATAATTTCTTATTGAATACAATAAAATATGAATTTTACATTTTATCCTTGCCAAATTCGTACTCTTTGATCAAAGGACGCATGGGATACTGGATATAAGAAGCAACGTTCGAATTCTAATAAGTAATACTTCTTAAGTCTTCTGTAAGGAATTCTGTCAAACCGTGGGCTTTTTACGTAGCCTGGAAGCAAACGTGTAAAATCCTACAGAAAGTACTTCAATTGAAGGCCATTCTGATGTAAATTGCAATTTAATAATAATAATAATAATAAGAAGAATAAAAGATGAAGATAGATTCCGCTATAACTATTAGGTTTCCACAAAGCCTAAAAAAAAAAACCATATTATTCTTGGATTTGACGGGTGTTAAAGGTGCGACTTTATTTTTTCCATGAGAAAAAAACTTACGTTAGAATCACGGTAATAATCAGGCCATTAAAGGTGCGACTTTTAATAGCCAATGATGTCCCTTACAATAGCATGAGGTACATGATAATCCGTGGGTTCTAGCTAATTCAATTGATAAAATCTCTTATGGTTGAATAAGAGATTTGGGATTCAATTTTCGCCTACACTAAATACTGATTGGTGTCTTGGTCTAATGATAAAGAGCTATCGTCAGGAGTGGACTCTATAGGTTGAAACTCTCTCTAGAAAAAAAGGTACATGATAATCCAAAAATAAGAGAAAAAGAAAAAGAAAAAAAGAAGAGAAGGTAACAAGACTAGCTAGAGTCAGAGCGTGAAGTGAATTCACCAATCTACTAAAACTGTTTCAATCCAACTCAATCTGATGGGTTGGATTGATTTTTAGGGATTAAAGGGTTTGTTTACGTTGCCTTTTTTTTTTTTTTTTTTTTTTTTTTTTTTTTTCTGCTACGGGTTGGGCTAGGTACGGGTTAGGAGATTCACAAATCTGCTAACCGAACCAGAGCCATATATATAAATATAAATATATATATATATATCTTTCCATTAATTACTCTTTTGTCCCTCTCCTTGATATAAAAAATTGAACTATTTGAAATATTACTAATTTTTTGTTTTTTGCTTTTTATTTGAGAAACTTAGGTTATGTTTAGTAACAGTTTTTATTTTCTATTTTCAAAAACTTGTTTTTGAGAATATAAAGAAAAAACAATTTTCTTGTATTTTTGAAATAAAAAACATGTTTGGTTAATTGAAATTAAAAAAATAGTTTTTTGAAGAAAAAAAAAAGAAAATACTAAAATATGTTGTTACTAGGATTTGAATTCTAATGCTAACTTGAAAGCTCTGATTTGTGCTAAAACACAAGATCTTGTTCAGACCCTCAATAAAAAATTACTGCTAGATTGTTTTTACTCTAACTTAAACAAAGTGCGGAACAAGAGTAAATGTGCGCAATGAACCGATAACACTACTCTAAGCCATATCCATCCACAATAACCAATGAAATAAAAGATTAAAGAGTAGGGAAGAGAGATGCAAACACAAGATAACACCAAGACATGTTATCGAAGACGAAACTGAAGAACTCAGCGAAAAACCTCTTCACGACCCTCCAAGTCGAAATTGATCCACTAGAGAATAAAGTTGGAGTACACGAATAACAAAAGACCCTCCAAGCCTTGTCTACCCTATGTACTTGAGCCCTCCAAGCTCCTGCTACCAACGGACTTCTCGGAGTCTTGTCTTCTCTAGCTTTCCAGATTCCGCAATTCAGTCTGATTGCATCCACCACTAAATGGCTCCTTCTAATGCTTCCCTACAGCACCAAAATCTCACTTAACACTTAGAATGGATGTGGTAAGTATTTGGGCTAACAACCTCTCAAGGATCTAGAGATGGAGAGGTAGGAGTTGAGGAAAACCACAAGGAAATGTGTAGATGATTGTGGGTATAACAATCTCTAACTCTCAAGTGTATTTGCTAGAGTTTTTTTTCTGAAAAGCACTCCTTACAATTCATGGGTAATGAGGGTATTTATAGCTTGAGTAAAGAATTTGGTAAAACAACTTAATTTTTTGCCAAACAGAATGTTTCGCGGGTACTTCGCGAGATGACCCTTCTCGCGAAACATTTGCGAACTTGACAGCCTGGAGTGAATTGCTCATTGGAATTGGTAATATTAGTGATAATATTATTTGAGACCCAACATGTATTGGGGGGGGGGGGGACTTGCGTGTCTAAACCCATCCAATTAACAACAAATAGCTTTAAAGCAACGTATTAAAAAAAATCCCTAAGAAATAAGATATAAGACATCCCTCAGAGATAGAATCTTATGTATATTTATAATTTAAGAGAGATAGGTAAACAAATCTGATTAGTGAGTTGGAAAATAAAATGTCAGTTTGAAAATATTACAAGAAAAAGAAATGTTAGATTTTGGACAAAAATATAACATAAAATAAAAGACATTTTTTATTACAAAATAAAATAAAAGATTTCATTTAAGAAGAAATGAAGTATATAGATCTAAGTAGATGAGCATAAAAGTGTGTTGCCCACTTCTTTCTCTTTTTTTCTTTCTCAATTTCGTTTCTTTTGTGTTTGAGAAGGTATGACATAGTCATAATGTAATAAAGATAAAGAACTTGTTTTATCCTTAAAGAGTAGCACCATCTAGTCTTATATGTAGTATAAATTATAGATCAACTACAAGGTGAACTTAACTTGCTCAGCAAAAAAAAAAAAAAAAAAAAAAAAAAAAAAAAAAAAACAAGGTGAACTTAACTTTCATGAAGGGATGACAATGACATGGCTTACTTAGAAGCTTTTCTAATGGTGTTTTGAAGTCAAAATCGATTCTTGTTCAAGTAAGTATTGTAGGCTATTTTCGTAAGTTTATTTTTATGTATGTGATTTGTCATGTAAATGTTAAATGCAATAAATTTTGTGCACATTTAGTTGTTAGTTTGCAATTGAATTAATAATACACTTTTGTTTGTTTTTTAGAAGAATAATATACTTTTGTGAAGTATATTATTGTGAAAGGAAATGGATCCACGTTACATTTAATGTAAATTTAAATGAAGCTATATGGTAAAAAAAAAAAAAAAGCTACATCACTTGATTTTCTTTTTACCAAATTACTCTCTTGTGGAAGCCATTGTTTGATTAAATATTGTCCATAGGTTAACCATGCACACAAAATTTCACAAAATTTACTATTAAATCTATTAGCTTATTTGTGCAGTATATTCAACTTCAAGAACACAAAAAGCTATAATTTTGATCTCTTCATAGATAATTGAATTTTTATTGTCCAACTACCTTTGATATTTCGTAAGAATGATAATTACAAGAAAGCCATTCAATCAAAGGATGGGTTTAGCAATATATTATTATGGGAAAAGTTATTGAGTTGTATAACTTTGTAAATATTTCCTATGTGTAAGTTGAATATAATAATTTTCTTCTCAAAAAAAAAAAAAAGTTGAATATAATTTCAATAAAATATTCATAATGTCTTATATAAATAGTCTTACTTGAAAATGCAGATTCTTTTTTTTATTAATAAATAATTAAAATCCATCTATTTGAATATTTTAAAGTTTCTAACAACTACTTTCACTTTTAATTGCCAAAACAAAAGGCAATAGTTTCTTTCCTTTTTTTTAAATTTTTTTTTTTTTAAAAAAGGCAACAGTATCTTTTGATGATAAATAAAATAAATATACATTATAATTTAGGGACAAATTAAAAAAAAAATAGGCTAAATGTTGTTACATGCTATCTTACACATCTGTGCACACATGCAGAAAATGTACTGAAAGTCAGGATTCCAAGTGTGTGTATAACAAACACTGCTCAAGAAAAAAAAATATGTGTTAGAGAGGGAGATATTATATTTATTTTGTGCACCGCTCACTTATAGTTATAGGCCAGCACCATTTGACAACCCAATACCATTTTGTTATGAATAAAACGGCAATAACCTCATACCTTACATTAAACACATTATGTGCACTACTCACTGATGCTCACATAAACACCGTTAATTAAACTTATACCCAAATCTGTTCGAACGCAAAAGGTACATCACATGTTCACATGTGTACCACCCACTCACTGATTCCCACAACAAAACACCTCATGTGCACCACCTACTAAAACCACACACTCTTTTTCTGTTTGTTTTCCTGCCCATTCTATTAATTCCCTTTCTTTTTCTAAACAAGTTTGACGTTGTCTGTGATTGTGCATGAAAAGAAGATGGAGCAGCTTCAACATTTTTGCCATCCAGAACATCCATTGATCTTCAATGAAAAGACAATTTCTGACCAATATTGTTATGGGTGCCGGGAACCAGTATCGGGTTCTTTTTACAGTTGTACAAAATGCAATGATTTTTACCATCATAAATCATGTGCAGAACTACCTCTTGGTATGTACCATCCCTTGCACCCAATACATCCTCTTATTCTTTTTCTCCCATGGAGATATGACAATCTGGAATTTAGCAAATGTAAAATATGCAAAGAATCTCGTCACGAATATGCTTATCGGTGTTCTCGTTGTGACTATAACTTTCACATCAAATGTGGTTCTTTAGTGCCCACAATAGAAGCTAAAGCCCATGACCACCCATCAACCTCCACTGGGAGGATGGAGCTTCAACATTTCTCCCATTCAGAGCATCCCTTGATCTTCAATGAAGATGATAAACGAGGATATATTTGTTTTGGGTGCCAGGAACCGATATTGGGTCCTAACTATAGTTGTATAGAATGTGGAGATTTCTACCATCACAAATCTTGTGCAGAACTACCCCTTGGGTTCCACCATCCCTTGCACCCAATACATCCTCTTGTTCTCTTTCCCGAATGGAACTATGAAAACGATGAAGAATTTAGCAAATGCCAAGTATGCAAACAATTTCGTAATGAATACACTTATGGATGTTCCCGTTGCAACTTTAACCTTCACAACAGATGTGCTTCTCTACCTCTCACCATGACAGCTGAAATCCATGACCACCAATTGATCCTCCTTTGGAGGTGGATCTCGTTCACTTGCGACATTTGTGGCGAAAAAGGCGAGGGCTTGCCCTATTTGTGTAACCTATGTGGTTTTTGGTGTCATAGAAGTTGTGCTTCTTTACCACACAAAGTCAAAGTTGCACGTCACAAGCACCTTCTCAACCTCATCCATTCTCTTCAACTCCATCAATCTAACTCCCCATTTTGTCATCTTTGTGCTAGAAATGTGGACACAAACTATGGGCTTTACTGTTGCTCCAAATGCGATTTTTTAGCCCACCTCAATTGTGTTATGGATGAGATAGCTATGGAGGACAAAAATTTGCTGGAACTTAAAGAGGAGGAGAATGAAGATGTTGACTTAGGAAAAGCTTACGAAGTAAAATATATCAAAGAGGGGGAAGACAAAATTGACATAGTCACAGAAATTGAACACTTTAGTCATAAGCATAATTTAAAGCTTACTGATGAGGTTATAAATAACGAAAAATGCAATGGATGTGTACGAGCTATTCTCCCTCCCTTTTATAGTTGTGCTAAGTGTAGCTTCTTTCTTCATAAATCTTGTGCTGAATTACCCCCAAAAATACGACACCCACTTCATCAACATCCACTCACCCTCCTCCCACAGGCACCTAATATTAGAAAGTGGTTTTGGTGTGATGCATGTTGGCAACGTTGCAATGGCTTCATCTATACGTGTGATGTTTGCTGGTTTGAACTTGATGTGCAATGTAGTTTGGTCGAAGAATTCCTTACCCACCTAGGTCATGAGCACCGCCTTATCCTCTCCAAAACAAACTATAAACAGAGTTGCAATAGTTGTGGTTATAGAGGAAATCAAGTCTTCAGTTGTACCACTTGTGAATTTGCACTAGACTTTAAATGTGTCACACTACCACATACCATAAGGTATGAACAACATGAGCATCCTTTTACTCTCTGTTATATTGCTGAAGATGACTCTGGTGAATATTACTGTGATATCTGTGAAGAAGAACGAGACCCAAAACATTGGTTCTACTTTTGTGCAAATTGCAGTTATCCTGCTCATCCCCAATGTATTCTAGGAAAAAACCCAAATTGCAAGTGACATGCCATAGAGCTTGTGAAGAGTTACTTTATCAATGCACCCAGTGCAATTTCATAAGTGTAATCCCTTTTAAATAAATTTTTTTCATATTTATTGTTAATATGTTATTAGTGTAGTTTAAGGGGAACTTTTTTTTTTCCCCTTTTGAGATGAAGCTTATTAGGATCGGTGTTTCATACCTCCAATAACAATTAATTAGATTTTAATCCTACAATCAGCTTACTAATTAATTTTTCATTGTTCCTACCAATCATGATGCCAAAAGCAACCTAAAGGTGAGTTTTTGATTTTTTTGTTTCTTTCCGATGAATTTGTGATAAATTGTAGCTACTCTGTTTTGGTAGGTGCATTTGGAATTCTTGAACAAAATTTGAGCTGGTTGTTGTCGTCTACAGTTGATCCCTCCATAAGGTTTCTTGGCGAGACACATTTTGAATGTCGGTGATGAGTGGATACTTGAGTGTACTTGTGTGTATTTAATGAGTCCATTTTATTTAGAATCGCCATCAACTATTGGTTTTTAAGTTATAATTGGTCATCTATATCTAACCCATTTATCACCTAATTAACTAAGGATTTTCTTAAGGGTTCTTGAACCCAAGGCATGGACTCGAGAGTTTTATTATGTGTGGGCAAGGTGGTAGGCATCCCACAACGACTATCCTAAGATAGTGTATTGTTTTAATTGCTTTCTTAATTTTAATTCTTTAGAAAAAAAAAAAAAAAAAAAAAAAAAAAAAAAAAAAAAAAAAAAAAAACACCTATATTTGACTATTTGGCTTTTTGGAAAAAAAGTGTGGCATTACCAATTTTATATTTGAAAGCTCACTAGTCTAATTACTAGAGAGCTAATTTGAAACTTAAAACTTTTAGTTGTACTAAAAGAAATTTGGAAAGTATAATGCATAATAATAATAGTTAGAAGAATATGGATCACTTCAAAAAAGAATAATATCAATAATATTACTTTTAGAGAGATGAATATTACTTTTAGAAACTGTTTAATTTTTAGGGAGAACAAATTATCTATAATAAAATTTAGAGAATAAATTATACATTATACCACGTCTCAAAATAATTATATATTTTCACGCATCGCGTGGGTCTTCTACTAGTTACCTTAATAGTTACACCCATTCAACTCACATGGGTAATCGATATCATATCCATGATTGTGAGTCAATGTGGGATAAAGTAGGTCAAGCATTTTGAATGGTTTGATACACATGATTTGGTTGCCTCTCTCTCTCTCTCTCTCTCTCTCTGTTTTAAGAAAAAATAAAGAAAGAAAAAAGATGCCTACATAATGTATTTGTACGTTCTAGTTGAGCTACATCAACAACCATATCATACACATATTTCCAATATTGTCTCTCTCCTTTTAAATTATTACTCTTTTTTTAAAAAAAATTTCTCACCTTACAATTACACTTCCTCCAAAATTTCCCCCTCATTCTTACATTTTTATCGCCCCGCTACTCTATATCATAACATTACGATTCATCTATCCCTTCATCTTCCATTGACTATCTTTTTCCCATTTTATTTACTATAAAAATTTTCTATTCTCTCTTCTTTTCAATTCATATTTTGCCCACACAAAAAGGTGAATACTCTCTCTCTCTCTCTCTCTCTCTCTCTCTCTCTATATATATATATATAATTCTTTTGGTGTATTTTTAATTCTTAATTGCATCTCTATTTTAGGTTGATGAATTTTTGGGTTGAACACTACTTTTGGTTGATGTGATTTGGTTTTATTGTAATTTGTTATCTTTTTTCTTTATATTTTCTTTGATTGATAAATGTTATCCTATGACATAATATATAATGATTTAATGTTATTCTATTACGTAACATAGCTTGGATAATTCATATTTTCTTTTGAGTATTCTTTTACTCTTCTTTTATATAAATTTGCTATTTTTCTCATATTCTCTCCCAAAAATGTGATTATTCTCTTTTGGTTGATGTGATTTGGTTTTATTTTAATTTGTTATCTTTTTTCTTTATCTTTTCTTTGATTGATAAATGTTATCCTATGACATAGTATATAATGATTTAATGTTATTCTATTACGTAACATGACTTGGATAATTCATTTTTTCTTTTGAGTATTCTTTTACTCTTCTTTTATATAAATTTACTATTTTTCTCATATTCTCTCCCAAAATAGTGATTATTCTCTCTCTCTCTCTCTCTCTCTCTATATATATATATATAATTTATTTATTTATTCTTTCTTGCAACTCTATTTTAGATTGATGAATTTTGATATTTTTTTGTATCAACACTTTTGGTTGATACATTTTGATGTGTGTTTTTTTTTTTTTTTTTTTTTTTTTTTTAATTCTCCATCACATGTACTCTCTCTCCTTCTTATAGTTTTGGTTTGAATTAATTCTTAGATATTTTGGAAGTGAAAATTTGAGTTTATATTAAAATACAATTTACATGTTTGAATTTGTCTATCAATTATTTGAGTAATATTTATGTAGATTGTATTCATCAATTGTAAATTTTTGATGTTGTTTTATTATCATGATAATCTCTTTAAGATAATGAGAAATTTGAATGATTAATTTGAAACTTAAAAAAGTTTAGTTGTACAAAAAAAAAAAAAAAAAAAAACATAACACACTATAAAAAAAGTTTGAAAAATATTGACTGCTTCAAAAAACAATATAGTAATAATATCAATCAAACACACCCAAGTTTTTTTTTTTTTTTTTTTTTAAGTAAGTCCAAAATAATAGAATGATATATTTGTAGAAATAAAGATATGGAAAGTACTTTTAGAAATTTCAGTTTTTAAGGTGAACAAATTATCTTCAATAAATTTTAAAGAATATATTATATATTATACCATATATGAATTAAGGTGGAGAGATGAAATGTTGGAAAAAGTGTAACATTAAATTGAGAAATTAATAATAAGAAGAGTTAAAAATAAAAGATATATGATTTTTTATTGTTAAATAATGGAGTTTTTAATTTACCTTGAATGAGTAAAAGTTTGAAAAAAATTATAGGAAATTATAAGAAAAAGGATAATGACATGGTCGCTGATGTAGTTAAACATAAACTAGAATCTAGAAACAATAAATGCTACAATTAAGTGATAAAAAAGGAGAGAAAATAAAAATTAATTGGAAATACAATCTAATTATCATAAGGATAAAAATATGATTGAGAATAAGAAGATTATATGATTATACAAAAATTCAGCAATGTTAACAATTATTAAAATACTATGTAAATAATGATAACAAAAGTTAACATTTGTTAACAACTTAGTCAATCATATAATCTTCTTATTTTGAAATATTTTACATTAGAAAATATTATAGGAACAATATGAACTAGCGAATAGAATCAATACAAAATTGAATTTTGTGTAAAAAATAAAAAGTGTTACAATTATCATGAGCCACCTTTTGGTTATTAGGTTAGAAAAAATTGGGTTTGAGAAAGTTTGTTTAAATTAAAAGAATAATTTCCAAATTTTATATTGAAAGTTCAATTAGTGTGTAAAACACTAATGAATGTTTAGACCCCCAATTTCAAATTAACCTAACACAAGTTTATACCCAAACAATATATGTACGGAATAATAGGTACAAGCAAAAACCCAAACAAATAAACAACTCTACACCATAATTAATCACAACACAACAGCAATTAAAAGGTAAGAGTAAGAGTTAGAGAGATGCAAACACAAAGATAACACTGGCACGTGTTATTGAAGAGGAAACTGAAGAACTCGGCGAAAAGATCTTTCTTCAAACTGCATATCAGGAGGAGTGGGTTTTGAATACCAGTTCTTAATAAAAGACATGGGTTTGGAATTTGCAACAAATATTTTTATTTCTGGTAAATCATCATCAAAAATCTTTTTAGCAGAAACAGAAGATACAGTATCAGAATCTGTATATTCTTCAGAGACAATTTCTTCTCCATTTTTTGAAATAGTTCGAGCAGACCATAAGAGCTATAAAAACTTATAAAAGTTCTCCCCCTCAAGATAAGGCTTCCTCTCAAGAGCTACTCCATACTACTCCCCCTTTTTGACTGGAATGACCAAAGGGCTAAGGCTGGTTTGTGAAGCTATCAAACTTGGCTGTGAGCAAGTTGATTTGGTCTTGAATGGTGGTCAACCTGTCGGAGTGCTCATTTTGGACTTCTCTCAAGCCATCAATCCTCTCAAGAATGATATGAAAAGCATCCGATGATGCTCTGCTCCTTCCTCTACTACCATTTCTTTGTGAAATTGATGGTTGTCCTTCCGCTTCAGTCTCGGTGTCCATAGGTTGTTCTTGTGCAGGATTAACCTCCTCCTCATTGTCTGGAAGATGAACTTTGATCCTTGTGATTGTTAAAGCATTGATAGCCGGAGGAGTAGGCATGAGGCTGATATCTTAGGGAGTCTCCACACCTTTTGCATAAAGGATCCTCATGATTAGACTAGGGAGGATAAGCTTTGCCCTTAAGGTTGTCCTTGTTTCATCGGCAATGATGGAGAATGTATGAGCACTGATGTCAATGTAGATATTCTCTCGAAGCTCCATGAGGAAGATGGCTCTAGCATTGTTGATGGTAGTCATCTTCTTCACCGAGTATAGATTGAACATCATGATGTATGTAAGACATTGCAAATCTGGTGGGAAAGCAGTTGTGTTGAGACATCTTCCTTCTCTAACACCACCAATATGGGATTGAACCGTCTCTATGGAGAGCATTATGTCCTTGAAGTGAGTGAAGTCATGTTCTACATCTCCAAATCCAAGAACCTCATCAATGTCCTTCACTTCAATGGTGAATTCATGGCCTCTAACCCAAGAGTCTATGACATCCTCTCGTAGGATGGCATTGGCGTAGAATTCTTAAAGTAGTAGTTCACAAGCCCCGGGGAGATCACCAAGAAGCTTTTCCCAACCTCTTTCTACAAAGTAGCTTGGGATGAAGTAGTCCTTCAAATCGACAAGGTCCACAAATCGCTCTTGAATGATTGGAGCCTTCTTAAAGTGCCGATTATATCACTCAAAGTGTTGGGTGGAGTGAAACCGGGTATTATCCATGCACTTCCTCTTGTTAGCACGTTGTGCAGTTGTTTTCTTTGGAGTCATCTGTAAAACAGAGCAGTAAATACCACAAAATAGAGCACAAAATATGATAACAAACTCGATTAGTAACAAGTTAGTATCAACACAATGCACATTGAATTAAAAACCTAAAAACTGAAATTTAAAGAGTAATTCAAAAAAATGATATGTGAAGGCATAATACATCAATACATGATAGAATCATGGCATTAAGCACTTAAATATGTCAAAGTGCGTGTGTGTGTGTGCATCAAATGCAAAAGTGTGCAGACTAGGGCAAAGTGTAAAAACACATAATCATATGATGTTTCAAAATCAAAGAAACATGATTATTGCTACAAACTTTGTATTCCATGGAATCCAAAGAGACACACAAAAACATCTAAGAGACATTTTATCATGAACATGATATGCACAACACAGCACAAAACATAATACAATACACAAAAATGAGGAACAAACATGTAAAACATGTAGAATAAGCATTATACTAAAAAAACCAACAAAACCCATAAATCAAACTCAACAAAACATCTTCAAAACCATATTCAACCATCATATTTCCATATCTCAACATAAACACAAAATCCAAGAAAACTAGGGCTAGAAACTTGAAATACTTTAAGAATAAGAGAAAACCCATACCTTTTCTTGAAGATTGATGAAGGATTGATGAAGAAAATGGAGGTTTTGTGAGTGAGAATGGAGGTTTTGGAAGAGGGAGAGGCGGACAAGACAATGAGGGTGCACGTGATGCGAGGGAAAACTGAAAAGTTTTTGAAAACTGTCTCGGATTTAACCCTATTTGTGCAAAACACACGATTTTCGCGACTGGAATGAGTCACGGGCAAGTCGCCAATTTGAGTCGCCAAAATCCCTTGACAAAATTTTGAAAAATTTGTCTAAGTGTTTTTCACGACTGGGAATTCCACTCGCAAGCAAGTTGCGAAGGGAGCCGCGAATCCTTCTGTGTAAGCTTGTGATTGGAGCTTCCACTCTTGAACAAGTCGCCAAATTGAGTCGCGAAAATGCCAAAAATCCAGAAATTTTGAAATTTTTCTGAGTTATTTTCGTGACTGGGGGACTGACTCGCCAGGGAATCGCGAGAGCTTCTGAGTAAGCTCGCGACTGGGGTCTCGCAACTGGCTTGATTTGCGAGAGTGAGTCTCCAAAACAAAGTTGCACAAATTTTGGATTTTTTGAACATTTTCAAAACAAAAGCACTTTCCAAAAACAACTAAAAATACTAAAAAAAAATTTTGTGTTTGATTAACATATGATTGAGTATGTACAACACATTTAATTAAGTACAATCACACAAATGAATAAGGCATTCATTGAACATAGACATGTGTAATGTGTGTGGATACCAAATGTGAGATAGTCCTTAGTCTAATGTGAAGCTTCAATGATCAATTTAACTAAGACATACACAACTAGCACTAGGAAGAGTGACCAATATCAATTATAGTAATATGCATATATGACCTCCCATAAAACTTGATTACATAACATTGAAGCATTGCATTTGGCTTCTTGCAATTCATAACATTTGATCATTACAGAACAATACATCTCATTTTGAGATCGATGCCTGAAATTTTTGATATTTCAATTTGATGATTAAGCCTTTGGCTTTTGGGCACCATACATTTCATTACAAGTCGCTTTCCCTTTTTCCTAGTTGAATACTAGTATGTGCGACGGCTTTTGCAGCTCATTATCATTTTTCGCTTTAAGCAAAAACATAAAATAGTGGGAAGATATATAGGCACAAGTATATGAATGTCTCAAGATCAACAAAACCATTGGCTAATCATTCATGAAAAGTTTGAAGATCTATTTACAACAATCACATAGATGTCAAGATTTCTCCCACAATGATATGAGTGCATAGAGAACAAGCTACGCTCATAAATGCACAAAGCCATTTGTACGAAGGTACAAGGCAAAACATATGTGTGACAAAACACAACAATGTCGATCAAACTTTTTGGATTTTCTACTTTTTATGTGTTTTTGGATTTTTGACACAAAAACAAGTAAAGATTGATAAAAAAGAAACAAACATTCAAAGCTTTTAAAAACAACAAACAAAAACAGTAAAAACATGCTAGAATGAAACACATAAGCACACAACCAAACAATGTCTCAACAAATTGGAAGAATTAATGCATGGACATGTTCTAATGCTTATGCATGTGTACCCTACTTCGCCCACACAGCATGTGTGTTTGGGGTGATATCCTTAGAAGATTGGGTACTTGAGTTGCGATTCTCAAACCTTAGGGTGAAGTTTGCCAAACAAGAAGTGATGGTGTCTATCATCTTCATCACATCACCAATATCGGAGTCAACTTCTCGCCCTTTTGATTGTTTGAGATTCCCCTTGCCATTTCTTTGTCCTCCTGGCCTTTGAGAACTTGCATTCTTCAATGCTTAAAGCTTGTGGCAATTAGGTCTAGTGTGTGCTCGGATTCCACAATGGTGGCAAAAATGTTGAGTTTGTAGACCTCTTTGTGACTTCAAAAGAGATTTCCCTTTACCCTTGGGTTTAGCCACTAATGGATTTGGAGGCTTTGTCAAAACCCGTAGAGCAACCACATTTGGCTTCTTCTCAACCTTCACTTTCTCAACAATTGGAGTTGCTACCATTGGTTCCTTTGTTTTAACAAACTTCATCTTTTTAGACACATTGGTGCTTGAGCTATTTTCTCTGGTATATCCTAAGCCGCTTTTGTCCGAAAAGGGCTTTTAATGAGCAAGCACTTCGTCAAGTTTCTTGGAGGCAACACGCTCCACTTTGGCATTAGCTTGAATCACTTCAAGTTCAAGAAACTTGATCTTGGAATAGGCTTCGGTTAGTTCTTCATTCAGTGCCTCAACTTCGCATTTCGTCTCCTTATACCGCACTAGAAGACTTTTGCTATCTTGCTCAGCTCTTTTCATTTTTCTTATGGCTGCTGTTCGTTTTTAAACCCCTTAAACACAACCAGATTAATCTAGTTATTTAGCCAAGTGATTAACTTAGGTAAATTATGCAGATCTAGGTTAACACATATAAATCATATCATTGAACAGTGCGGAAAATAAAGAACACAACGACATGATAACCTAGGAAAACCAAATCGGTAAAACACCTGGGGAGGATTTAACCTAGCTATCTTTAAGGTAAAACGAATTCACTATGAAAGAATTGAAGTTTACACAATAGCGACTTAGACCACTAACATCCTATTGCTACCTCGAGTAGGAAACTTACTACCACAACCCCATGATAGCTCCGAGTCCACGGACTACTTCTTTCTTGAATTTCCAGCAAGTACAAGCACTCCCGCTTGTGTATCTTTAAGCTCTTGAATCAGCAACTGAATCGATCACCAAACTCTTGACATCAATCTTGAGATTGGAAACCCTAAGTATGTGTGAAGGCAAACACCTCTAGATCTCACAAAAGATTCACACACACAGCATAAAGAGCAACTCCAAAACGTGGCTAGGGTTTACCCTTTTATACCTAGGGCAAAACATAAAACCCTATACGTCAAATGGGCTTGGGCTGAGTTGGAAAATTCTACAGAAAAATAATCTGCACGAGCTTCGATCAGTCGAGTCTAATTCTTAATCGATCGAGCCAGGCAGATTTACACAATAAATCCTGTAGCAACTCGATTCCAACTTTACATAAAAAAAACATATACTTTGAGCACGTCTAAACAAGACTAAAACGTTTTGATCATGGTTTGCCAACATTACAAAATGAAGTTCTAATACATTAGTTCCTAATTCCTTAAAACCTAACAAACTCCCCATTTGGCAATCCGTGACAAAACACAATCTTAAACAAAATTCTCAAAGTTACATAAAAGAAGCCCATTACAAAAATATTGCCCAACGTAACGAATTCAACCTAACCACTATCTATCAGTTGCAAGTGTAGACAGCAGCATGACTGAATCAACCTGTATATTTCCTGAAACACTCAACAAACGCATAAACGCATGTGTGGAAAATACAAGTAAAACAAAAGGAACTTCTTGATTTCACATAACACAAAATAAAGACATATATCATGAATAACCTCATAAATATAAATCAATAAGCAATGTGAAACAAGAAACATATATAATCAAAGTATCTCCCCCTATCATGAATAACCTAATCAAAACAAAGAATCCATTATGAGCCAAAAATGTAAATACATGATGAAGCACCTAGATACAATCTAATAGCTCCACAAATACAAAAATCTCCCCCTAACTACAAAAAACACATCTATAAATGTACTCCCCCTTTTTGTGACGGAATGCCAAAGGGCAATCAGAAGCCATCAGCAAAAGGAGGTGGCGGAGGCGATTGTCTCAAATGCTCCAAATCTGCTCGAAAAGCACGAAGCTCATCAAGCATGTCCACCAAAAGTTGACCATGAGCCACCTGAACGGTCATGACAGTCTCCAACGTATGTCGAATGTCGGAATCATCCGAGGTAGAAGGTGGAGGAACATCAGCAGCAGCAGCAGGATCAACAGAATCCTCAGCCGTAGTATCACCTGTAGAAGAAGGAGGAGGAGGTGTAACACCGGTAGACTCAACTCTAGGACGTTTAGAGCTTGCTCTCATCTGAGTAGCCCTCTGCCGAAGAAAAGTGGCACCTATAGGAGCGATAATATGAACAGGCTCAGACGCCAGAAACTCATCTAATCCTAGATGCAAAAGAATCTGATGAATAAAAATGGGGAAGAAAAGAGCATGAGCAGTAGAACTACTCCAATGAACCTCAATCAAAAAACGAATGAAAAGATGAGGAAAGCTCATAGGAGTATCAGAAACAAGGGCAAACAAAAACGCACAACGCTCCAAAGGAATGGTGTGCAGATGAGAGATAGGCCACAAGGAATGACAAGCAATCCTAAAGAAAAGATAGTGAATCTCAGTGAGCTCAGTAGTAGTGATCCGAGGATCAGAACCCCCCCGGATAGAAGACCCAGTGATGTAAGACATGATGTCGTCTAGGGGAGGAGACTCATCATAAGGGTAAATAGGATGCTGGACCACAGGTACCCCAAGAGTAGCAGCCACTACTGAAGGAGTAATGGTGTACTCATCACCCCGTATCCAACTTCTTACAAGAGTGTTGGAATCATAGGAGTGGACAGAGAGGTTCGAATAGAACTCTCTAATTAGGGTAGTTGGAGGTGGATGATCAATATCCATCAACGGTAACCAGCCCCTATGCTCAAAGTTACGCCTAATCTCACCATCTAGCTCATCTAAAATAACCTTTCTCTCAGCCCAAATGTTCCACTTAAGGTTAAGTTTCTCATACGCTTCCTGGTTTTTCTCACTCAGGAACTTTTCACTATCAAAAGTAGGAGAAGAAGTAGAGGTGGATTTCTTATTGGCTTTAGTCTTCCTAGACATGATGCTAAGGAAAGGACAAGACAAACAGAAAAGAACCAAAAAAGGAAACAAGAAAAACCAAAGGGCAGACTGCAAGTTAGCACAAGAAAATAGAAATTACAATTCTATATGATGCATGAACAGTATAAGCAAATGATGTATGCTCTAATGCAGTGAAAATAAGTTCAATTTAACTTTAATTTCACAAAATTGGCTTGAGCATAGAGTTTATATCAAAAACCCCAAAATTTTGAAAAACCACTTGTACAATTTTCAAGAAATTGATCAATTGATCATTACAGAAGATAGATAACACAATATAATGATCAAATGAATCAATCTAACAAGCCAATTTCATCAAATGAAAACCAATTGAACAAAATCCCCAATTCGGGTAGTTTCAAACCCTAGAAATTCCAAAATTTCCCAATTCAACAAATTGATCAAATTAATTCACATAGAACAGTTGTATATCATCCCACAACAAAAACCCATTAATCAATTGTGAAAGAAAAAGCTTAAATCAACAAAAATCCCAATTTTCCTTAGGTTAAAAAATAACCCCAAATGCATGACAAAAATGCATGAAAACAGAAAATAAATGAAAAAAAGGAGGGGCAATAAGGTCTTACCGGCCTTAGAAGAGAAAAACCTAGCAAAATTTTTTGAAGGAAAACGACAAAAATTTGCTTTGACTCCTTGACCGATCGAAGAGAGAGAGAGAATAGCTTTTGAAAAAGTTGAAAAAGTGATGAACACGTGAAAAGCTAAAGGTTTTTAAAAAACTCTCTATGCGATTTTCGATTGATCGAAAGTTAGATTCGATCGATCGAAAAAGCCTTCGATTGATCCAACAGCGATCGAGTACCAATCGAAACAGACAGAACCAAACCAAATTTTTAATCGCATTTTCGATCGGTCGAAAAACAGGTTCGATCGATCGAAAATCTGGAAAACACAATTTTTTGAAAAACAGAGCAATTTTCTACAAAAACTCCTCAAAGCATTGAATATAATGAATAAAATGCATGAGTATGAGATGAAATACTTTTCAAAAACAGTTGTATTGAACCCAGATTTCCCAAAATTAAGATTTTCAATCAATTCACCTTATATTCTCAAACATTAAACATGTTTTGCATAAAACTTAAGGAATTTTCAAACTTGGTTGGCCAAACCAAAATCACACACAATAACATGTACAAAGTTTAGCAAAGAGTAACTAGTGTAATGTGTGCAACTAGCAAAAACTTGAGATACATGTGAGGTGATATGTGAATGGTAATCAATCACAATTTCTACAAAATTCATCACATAAATTTGAAAGAGACTATCACCTAAAGAGTTACATCATATAACTCCCACATCTCCTAGAAAACAAGCTTGCAATCATGTAAGTTTCTTGATTTGCCTCATATTGTACACACAAATTTTATTTGATCAGAAACTTATTAATAATAGCCAGGATAATGTACACATCAATTTTATTTGATTGTGAAGTTATTAAAGCCCAATAATGTACACACCAATTTTAGCATTTAAACCGAGGCTACACCTTATATTCTTTTTGTGCATGTGCTACACTTTCTCGAGCAGAAAATCTTATGATATGCACTAAGGTGTTCATGATTGGCTAGTAAACAGTGGTGAGATGGTTATTTATGCATTTATCAATAAGTTCAAGTCCAACAATCAAAGGCATGTGATTTCAAGATCAAAATCATGTGATCAAAAACTATAAACATCTTCCCACACAACATGCACTACAAAGCTCAAACTAGTAAAGTTCAAGAAATAAGCTCATCAAAGCTAAACAATGTACATAAACATGTTATGTAAAAATAAATTGACTAACCTTGATTTCAAATCCAAGACAAATAACGCAAAACAAATTTTGCTTCCCTTTTTCTTTTCTTTTTTTTAAAGAAGAAACAAAAACAATCCTAGAATGAAATGCATGAATGTTATGCAATGCAAGTCCTAGAAACAAAAAGAAAACAAAAATCAACAAAAACAAAGGTCACAAAGAGTAAAGCGATGAAGCACAAGGACCATGACAGAAAGACTTAATTAGATCGAGCCTTTTGCATCCAAAACTTTTCAGATGCACCTCGAGCATTGGAGTTCTTATTCACATTAGAATGATCACCAACTCCAGGATTGGAATAAAGGTTTAGAGCCTTTACCAATTCACCAATAAGTACCATAGGATCTTGTGCTTGAGGTACAGGTACTTTTGGCTTATTTGCTCGCTTAACAGCTTGCAACTTGAAACAGTTTGGACGAATGTGCCCAGACTTTCCAAAAAAATGACAAACCCATGCAGGCTTATCATGCAACTTGCCCTTAGGAACGTTAGGAGCCTTAGATTTAGACTCTTGAAGATCAACCCTAATCTTCCTAGGAGGTGTAACTTCTACAGATTTAGCAGCCTCACTCACAGAGGGTTTAACAACCTCACTCACAGAGAGTTTGGAAGAAGAAGAAGGAACAAAATTTGTGAAATGGGTGTAGACACAGAGATGCTTTCTACAAAATCTAACCCAGTTTTATCAGAGGGAGACTTTTGAACACACAGCATGTGATCAAGTTTGGAGTTTGCAGACCTATTAGTTTGTTCTCTAGCATCAGATAATTCAAGTTCCAAATTCTTAACTTTATCAAGCAAAAGCATGTTCTCAGTCTTCACATTATTCAACAATTCATTAGCATCAAACAGTTTCACAAGCAAATTTTTCTTTTCAAGTTCAAGAGATGCAATTTTTTTTAAGCCTAAATCAACACTCATAGCATCCTTTGCAGCAACTTTGCAAAGTTTATTATAGGCTTCTTGTAAATCTGCATCCTCAGAGAGTTCCCCATCAGAAGGGTTCTCCTCTACAGCAACACTTTCAACAACTACAGCAGTAGCAGTGAAAGCAATGAAGTTTCCATCTTCATCACAACCAAACTCATCATCAGAAACTTCATCATCACTAAGGGTTACAGCCATAGCCTTACCTTTAGACCTCAAGTATGTAGGACATTCAGATTTCATATGACCATACTCCTGACACCCAAAACATTGTTGCCCCATAGAATTATTAGAAGGTTGACCTATTTTTTCTTTAGGTTTTTCAATGTTATTAACCTTAGTGGGATCATTCCTCCTAAAATTTCTAGGTTCAGCAGTGTTCTTACCTCTTGCCCTTCTGTTATTGTTCCTAAGAAAATTTCTAAAGTTCTTGGCAAGGTAAGCAATCTCAGTAGCAGAAAGCTCATCATCAAATCCACTTGCATCAACATCATCAACAGACTTGAGAGCCATTGATTTGGATTTGCTGGTCTTAGGTAGGTCCAACTCATAGGACTGAAGAGATCCTACAAGTTCATCAACAGGGATGGAGTCCACATCCTTTCTCTCAGTGATGGCAATCACTTTAGGTCTAAAATCCTCAGTCAAAGATCTAAGAATCTTCCTAACAACTTTAGGTTGATCATAGGTTTCACCCAAATTATATGCAGAATTAACAATATCATTAAGCTTAGCATAGAATTCATCAAAAGATTCATCATCAGACATCCTAATGCTTTCAAATCTAGAAGTTAATTACTGCAACTTATTAATTTTAACTGCCTTTGTGCCTTCATGCATAGTTTGGAGGATATTCCAAGCAATATTAGCAATCTCAACATTAGAGATTCTTTTAAATTCCTCCATAGAAACAACATTAAAAATAACATTCATAGCTTTTGCTATTAAAAGCGGCTGCTTCTTTCTGAGAAGTTTGCCACTCACTAACAGGAGTAGTGGGCTTCTCCCATCCATATTCAATGGAATTCCAGACTCTCTCATCAATTGTTTTCAGGAATGATTTCATCTTTACTTTCCAATAAGCATAATTATTCCCATCAAAGTGAGGTGGAATAATAAGAGAGCGTCCGTGTTCCATGACAACAGGGGTCAAGGATCAGCTCTTAAATCGAAAGATTTAAAAACAAAAGAGCTACCTACTCCGATACCACTTGTTCGTTTTTAGACCCCTTAAACACAACCAGATTAACCTAGTTATTTAGCTAAGTGATTAACTTAAGTAAATTATGCAGATCTAGGTTAACACATATAAATCATATCATTGAACAGTGCGGAAAATAAAGAATACAACGACATGATAACCTAGGAAAACCAAACCGGTAAAAAACCTGGGGAGAATTTAACCTAGCTATCCTCAAGGTAAAACGAATTCACTATGAAAGAATTGAAGTTTACATAATAGCGACTTAGACCACTAACATCTTATTGCTACCTCGAGTAGGAAACTAACTTCCACAACCCCATGATAGCTCCGAGTCCACGAACTACTTCTTTCTTGAATTTCTAGCAAGTACAAGCACTCCCGCTTGTGTATCTTTAAGCTTTTGAATCAGCAACTGAATCGATCACCAAACTCTTGACATCAATCTTGAGATTGGAAACCCTAAGTATGTGTGAAGGCAAACACCTCTAGATCTTACAAAAGATTAACACACACAGCATAAAGAGCAACTCCAAAACTTGGCTAGGGTTTACCCTTTTATACCTAGGGCAAAACATAAAACCTTACACGTCAAATGGGATTGGGCTGAGTTGGAAAATTTTGCAGAAAAACAATCTGCACGAGTTTCGATCGGTCGAGTCTAATTCTCGATCGATCGAGCCAAGTAGATTTACACAGTAAATCCTGCAACAACTCGATTCCAACTTTACATAAAAAAACATATACTTTGAGCAAGTCTAAACAAGACTAAAACGTTTTGATCATGGTTTGCCAACATTACAAAATAAAATTCTAATACATTAGTTCCTAATTCCTTAGAACCTAACAGCTGCTTTAGCCACTCTAGAGTACTCTCCGAACTTCTCAAGAAGAGAATTATAAGTTTCTTGCAATCCCTTTGTTTCTTCATCTTCATCATCGAATTCCTCTCCAATCCCCATAGACTTCACTTCGGTGTGCTCACCGAGCTCTTCCACTAGAGCACTCAAATCATCCGAAGATTCCACGGGAGCAATGGCCATAAATGCGGAGTAGTTTCCTTCTCCGTCACAACTTTCTTCCAAATCCGAATTAGAGTTGTCCGTGTCACTAAGGGTAGTGGCCAAGACTTTACCCTTTGCCTTCAAATATGTGGGGCATTCTTTCTTCACATGCCCATGCCCTTTGCACTCGTAGCACGTGACCGCTTGAGATGGAGAAGAATCTTTAGAATCCTTCTTCTTGAAATCCTTTTTATTCTTCTTAAAATTTGAGAATTTTCCCTTCTCAAAAGAATTCCCATCCTTCTTGAACTTTAAGAACTTACGAAAGTTCTTAGCAAGGTACGCCACTTCTTTTTCAACCTCATCCTCATCCAAGGAGTCTGGAGCTTCCACTCTCTCATTAATCGTCTTGAGAGCAAGATATTTGCTCTTCCTTTGTGATGGTAGAGACAGCTCATAAGTTTGAAGAGAACCGATGAATTCTTGAATTTTAATCTCATCAAGGTCTTTGCTCTCTTCGATGGCGGTAACCTTAGCAGCTCTCCAGCAATGATCGTAGGATCTTCCTTACAATCTTGGAGTCCTTCTTTTCTCCCAAGTTGAATTTGTCAATCACCACTTCATTTATCTTTTCGTAAAAGGAGTCGAACGACTCCATTATTGAGAGAGAGAGAGAGATGTAAATCATAAAAAATTGTACCACGTTTTAAAAAATTGGTTCTATATACTTTATATAGCTTATTTGAAAAATATAAAAATGGAAAAAACATTATTGCATTGTTCTCTTATTCGCCTTGTTTATCTTACATGAATTAAATATGCTCCGGTCCCATTGTGTTTAACCTTTGTTAATAAGGTAAGCCAAAAAAAACAAGAAAAAGCTAGATTATTAGGTGAGATCTTTTCATTCATTATTGAGAGAGAGAGAGAGAGAGAGAAGTAGATCATAAGGGTGATGAGTATCTCAATAGAATGGGACAGCCCAAAATCATTTTTATTTTAAGGTATGTTTTGGTGAGAAGATGAAAAAGTAGAAAGATAAAAAAATAGGAAGAAAATGAAAAAGTTGAAGAATAGAAAAGATTTTAATTTCTCTTATTTGTTTTTAGTTGGAGGAATGAAAAATGGAAGGATAAAAAATAAAGTTTGTGTAAATTAACTTATATGCCTTTATTAAAAAATGATGCCAATTAAAAAAAAAAAAAAGTTACAAAACAACCAACCAAAAAAAAAAAAAAAAATGGCAATCACCCAAAAAGAAAAATCATGCCTAATACAAAAGAAAGAAGTTAAAAAAAAACAACAACAACAACATCCAGTTAAACCCAAAAAGAAAGAAAGATAAAAAAAGAAAAAGAAATAAGAAGAAGAGCAAAACGCCCAACCAAACTAAAAAAGACAAAAAGAAAGGGAAGTATGTATCACGCCCGGGAAAGAAAAAGAGAATAAAAAAAAAGTAAAAAGAAAACAAAGAAAGGATCAACGGACAAAAACAAAAATGCAAAGAAGAAAAAGTCAAAAAAGTTCATAAATATGAAGGTTGGATGGGCTTGTGTCTAAAACACCGTCCTTCTTTTTCTTTTCAGTTTTCTTTTCAATTTAGGGTAAAGACATTTTGATGGGTTGGAAAAAAAACACTTGCCTTAAATTTTCAATCCTTTATCCTCTCCAATCAAACACCCACAAAACAATTTTCTCTCATTTTTTATCCTTTTTTTTTTTAATGCTCCTTAAAATCTATCCAACAAAATGGACCCTTAGAGAGAGAATAACCTCTTAAAATATAGGTCAAACAGTATCTAAAATAGATTTTTTTTTCTTTGCTCATCAACAGTGACTCTTTGTCTGAAGAGCAAGTATTAATTAGCCACAAAAAGTTTTTTTTTTTTGGGTCTTAAAAAGATGAATAATTATAGAAAGAATAAAAAGTGTTTTCGAAAGAATGAGCACAAAAATCTTTAAGAAAGAATTAAGAAATAATATTTGAATAAGATAGAGAAAGGATAGAGAGTTTTTTGAAAAGTGTATTTAGAAAAGTAATTATGTGAATGAAAAAAATAACTTTTTCTTATGGCCATAATAAAATCTCACAACAAATGAGTTAGCTGTGTATCATAGGTTGAGAGAGATGCACTAGGCAATTGGTTATTTTTTCATTGATATCTAACGTTTAATTACAATAATGTATTTATAGGAGACTAGTTTAAATCTCATTAGCCCACATGACTCAAGATAATAAGCTAGTTATTTCAATACGTGCTCTATTAATTACTAGTTAGGGAAGCACGTGCAAGCACATGCTTGCCATGGAAAGAGAGTAGTGATTAAGGTCAATTTTAGATTTTATTTATATCACAAAATAAAGATATAAATCATTTGATTTTTAAAGTACATAGAGATTTACATTAATCAAAAGAGACATTAATTTTAATAATTTTGATAATTATGTCATAAAAAGTTAATTTCATTCGTATAAGAAGTTTGATCAACCACAAAGTTAGGGTATGTATTTAACATATAAATATCTATTTAACTATAATAGTTTTTAGTACCTATTTGCTAAAAGCAATATATCCACTTACTAAAAACTTCTCAGAATGGTAATGAATATCACCATCTTCCAACAATAAATAACTGAGTTTTGCTAAGCAAAAAAAAAAAATAACAAAAGGCATGTGTCATTGAATATTCCATTAGATATATTATAAGTTTCGAAAATTTAAACCTAGAAAATCAATGTTTTTTAGATAACAAATAAAACACTTTATATCATCATTCCAACTTTCCAAGAATTACTACTATCTAAAACTCAAAATATATTAAGAAAATTTTTGGGATGTTAAAATTTAGAGGGGGTATTTTAGACATTACACAATAAATATTTTGATAATCATAAACTTTCATTAGGGTTTAACTAAAAGAATAATAATATGACATATTTGCTATTTTCCAAAATATTAAGGGAAAAATTGCTTGATTTGAAGTTTAAGGAGGAATTGTCAACTACCGCAAACATAAAGGATGAAAAGTGTTTTTATCTTAAGTTTTTGTTTTTTTGTTTTGTTTTTTTGTGTGTGTAAAATTATGTGTTTTTACTTAAAATGATGCGTAAAGAAAAAAATACAAAAAGTCAACCCAAAAAAATTGTATGTGAAACAGTGAATTTTAGCTCAACAAACTTGACTAAACCAACAAAAAATTTCTAAAAACACAACAAAATGACATAACATTTTCATAATACCTGTTCGGGGGCCTTTTTTCGGTTGCTCGGCCATGTGTTATCCGCTAGATTAGTGACCTTGCTAGGCCCGGGTTGTGTTTGGGGAGTTGCATCCGGAACTCAACATTGGGTCACGTGGTCCAATGGCTACTGGTGTATTTTTAAGCCTACAAAACCATTAAAGCCAAAGTCTAAGAATCATGATAATGGTTGAATAAACATGTTATATGTGTTTGCTATAATAGCTTTGATTAATAGTTGTAATAGTAGTTGAAATAAAGTAATATGTATTTAAATGTGAAGTAATCATGTAGTCAATGATGTAAATTTAAAGATATGAAAGCAAAGTCACTTATCTTTGTACGGTTTGTAGCTTTAGCTGTGTAGCATCTGTGAGTTGATAGGATTCCAGCAGAATGACTCCAGTGGTAGAGAGGCAGTTTGCCATGATAACTTTAAGATTAAAGGGGAAAAATGGGTGCAACTGGAGGGAGAGAGAGAGAGTATGTCTAGCTGTGTGTAGAGGCTGGTTAAGCTTGCCCCTCTTATCATGCATTTAAATGAGTTTCCCCCTAACAATGCTCTTTCAGTTGTTGTGAAGTTATGAATAGTGTTGCCTTCTATGAGAAGGGCTTTTGTATGGAGTATTTGTGCCTTCTAAGAGAAGGGTTTTATATAAGATAGATTTGTGCCTTCCATGAGAAGTGCTTTGATATAAGATCTTGGTGCCTTCTAAGTGAAGGGCTTTTTATAAGAGAAGTGGAGAAGAGTATTGATATGTGTTTATGGGCAGCGAAACAGTAGAATTTTAGAGTGAGAGAGTATGAGAGTGGAGTTTAGAAGAGTTGTAGTGTGTTATATGTAATGGTGTAGTAAATGTGTATGAGATCGGGTAAGAGAAGTGGAGAAAGAGATGTTTAGAGATATGGTAGCAAGATAGATGTATTTTCAACATATGGAGATTGAGAGAAAGAGTATAAGAGAGTAATGATGTTGTAGTGTGTTTAGCAATGCTGTTGGGATTTTTTTGCTGGAGGAAGGATGAGGGCTTATGAAGGGTAGTTATGAGCTAAGGGCTGAAAAGTTTAGTTCCTAATTTGAAAACTAAAAACTCAGAAGCTCAGAACTTCATTAAGAGCTTAAGAAGATAATTAGAGGGAAAGAGAAGTTTATGAGATAGTTGTTCTTCTCTATTAGTGTGTTTTGGTGTGTTGATGAGGGGTTCTATTTATAGCCGAGTTTAAGGGGGTTTTTAGCAAATAATCTCAGACAAAATCTGTCCCAATCAGCAACGAATCTTTAGAAAATCCATCCTAGGATTTGGCCTAAAATGGTATGTTTAGCTTTAAGGTATTCTTGCTATTTTGGGTAATAGCTGCTGGGGAAAGAGTAGCAGAAAAAGGAAAGGATTTTAGCAAGAAAATGATAGTTTCTTTAGTTGGTTTTAGTTTTTAGCCAAATGAAGAAAATTAGTAATGTTAAGGCTGTTGGGTCAGCTGTCACAACTGTTCTGAAAAAGCTATCCTAGCTGTCAGGAAAAGTTGTCATAGTTGTCATAAGACAGCTGTTGCTTGGGGCAGAAGCAGATGAGGTCAGATGTCAGGCTGCTGGGATTTCAGCATTAAATGGCTGGTGATATCACTTTCAGCTAGGTGTCAAGTGCTGAACACAATGCTGGTGTTCTGTTTGGAAATGTTTCCTTTTTTGGGTGTTTGTGTTTTTGGTCCAAGATTCTATTACAACACAATTTTAGTAAATAATAGAACGATTAGTTGGTTGATAGTTAATGAAACTTTAGAGTTCTAGTTAAGGTCTCATTGTGTTGTGACTTAATCTTGGTGAGCAAGAAGAGCATTTAATGCTCTACTCTAGCAGCTAGTAGAGGAATATTTGGCTTGATTGTGGCAGACATTAACTGGATATTAGAGATATCATAAATATTCTATATATTTGGAGATTAAAGATAGCCAATTAGATTAGGCCATGTGTTTGAGTTGAATTTTAGCTAAAAGTAGTAATGTAGTTTATGTAGAATAATATAATGAAGTTTCTAAATTTGTATAGGAACAGCTGGAGGTTGAATGAATTGGAGGTTGAATGAATAGTTATTTGTTCAGCATTTAGATGGCTGGAGATATTGAGTATTTGTCATATGATGAATATTAAGTTTTAGGAAAAGAGCAATGGGGAGTTTTATCATTTTAAGTGCTATGTGATAAGAGATGCTTACCATATGTTACCCACTACACACGGACTTGTTAGAGTTCAGGGAGTTGGAGAAGACACGCTAAGCAACATGTTTCTTTTATCAACTTTAAACCGCTAGAGCTTTACTGAACATATCTCTTGGCTCTCCAAACCACGACTCCCAAGGTTTCCCCAAAGAGACTCATGAGCTTGGATCATAAGCCGAAGATGAGATGATATACCTTGAGTTTTGTTGTCATTTTGTGTAAATACGGGCTTTTGTTGAATAAGCCGCTTTCCATGAGTGTGAGAGAGCTAATATGGGCCGTGAGCTTTGATTTATTACTTTAGCCCAATCCATAAATTGATGTTGATGATGTCGTGGGGTTATGATCCCAATTGATGAAGAGGAAATGTGGACCATGAATCTGCCTCTTGAAGTAAGAATATTGTGGGCCATGTGAGCCCAATCCATGTAGTTGAATGAGATATGAGCTTATTTTGGGCTTTAAAGAGATTTACCCAAAAAAATCAATAATATGTTGATGTGGCGTGGGTTGCCAATGAAATAGTGCCATGTGGGGCGAAAAAAGAGTCCTCAACAATACCTTTATAATTTTGTTATATTTTATTTTGACTTGTAAAGAATCGACAACTCAGCAGTTTTGAAAATGTTGTGATGAGAACAAGATGTCTTAAGATTTTCACAAAAGAAATACTATGTCCACGACATTTTTACAACAAATCATAAGTAATAGGTTGTTGCAGGTTATTATTTGTGAGCAAAAAAGTAGTTTCATTGGTAAGTTTAAATTTGAATTAATAAAAATTTACCACCTGTAATTTGTTATGAAAGTGTTATGAAAAATATTGTGGATATAACACTTCTTTTTTCACAATACCTTTATTTTTAGTTGTGGTTGGTTTCAGTATGATATTTTATTACTTTATTTTGATGTATAAAGAATTAACACCTTAACAATTGTGAAAATATTGTGCCAATTTGTTATGTTAATATTTTATTATAATGTGAAACAGTGCAAATTGGACAAACCAAAAATAATATAGCAAATCTACTCTAGCTTTACCCATTCACAAAAAAAAAAAAAAAAAAAAAAAAAAAAAAAGTGGCCAGTGAAACAGTGAAAATTGAACAAACCAAAATTACTGTAGCAAAGCTACCGTAGCTTTTCTCATTAAAAAAAAAAGCTACTGTAGCTTTTTCCATTCACTCTTTTTATATATAGAAAGTGTTGTGAAAAATGTTGTTGATGTATCACTTTTTTTTCACAATACTTTTATTTTTAGTAGTAGTTGGTTCCAGTATGATATTTTATTTTGACTTATAAGGAATTAACACCTTAATAATTGTGAAAATATTGTGACAATTTGTTGTATTACTAACTTATTATATATAATCCGGGTAACTAACAGTTCATATGTCTATAAAAAAATTTAAAAAAGAAAAGAAAAAAAAAGGTTCAACTGGCTATATTATGAGAAGAAGAAGAAAAAAAAAAAAAGCTAGTGAACAATACGTGTTGAATAAACCAAAAACACTGTAGCTGTAAGGATGGGCTCTTTTTGTAGAGAGAGAGAGAGAAAAAAAAGGTTCAATTGGCGATATTATGAGAAGAAGAAGAAGAAAAAAAAAAGAGTCAGTAAACAGTACATGTTGAATAAACCAAAAATACTGTAGCTGTAAGAGCATTCACAGCTGGGCTGCCAAATGCCAAATGTAAGCATATTTTAGCATTAAGGCCCAATTTGTCTCAACAACCGGAAGTCGAAACATGGAAAATTGTAAATTTTTTTGGCATAGTGCTACAGTACCATTGTAAATGTATGATGGTACTATAGCACTATGTTAGGACATATGTGAATCATGTTAGGAACATATGTCAATATAGAATTGGCTAATCCTTTGACAAAACGCACTTTACTTGTAATTGGGTAGATCTATGATGTGTTTAATGTTTCAAGGAACAAGATTTCAAGTTCAAGTGTTAAAGCCATGTAAGTCTGTCCAAGAATCAAGTGAAGAAGTGCTGGATTTTAAAGCTCGATAGCTAGTATCTATCGAGATTTAAAAGGCTGTTTAAGCCCGATGCTCGACAGCTGCTCGATAGATAGGGTATCTATCGAGATTTAAGAAAATCAGATTTTTAGTTCTGATTTTCATCCGATTCGTGTATAGATGTTTGGATTTTCTTTTCTCACAACCTTAAACATATATAAGGATTGTTTTAAGGGCCATCACAGCTGATGCAAGGTAGTGCAACTTGATGTAAAGGTTTTTCACAAGCATATTGTGAACCGGAGACATATGCCCTAATTCATCTTTCTCTTCAAGAAGCTATTGTGTTTGTAAACCGTAGGGTTTTGTAACCAAGGAGCTTTGTGATCTTCATCGTGTGGATGAACTGAAGAACTTTGCAGCCAACATCCTTCTCAAGTTGGTGTGTAAGCCGCGTATTGGGATCCGCGCAACCAATTGGTTAGTCACGTATTGGGAGACGTGCATTGAAAGGAGAGATTGTCACTTCAGAACAAGTCCAATTGGGTATTGGAGTAAGGGTTCAACTGTAGGTTGGTATAAGGTACTGGGATTCCTTAACTTGTAACCGCTTGTTGTGATAATAGTGGATTCTCGAGAGTGGTGACCTTAAAATCACCCGGTGGAGTTTTTTCCGTGTAGGTTTTCCTCATTCGTAAACGAATCACCGTGTCAATTTATTTTCCGCTGCATATTAACTTAGTTGGTGATTTGTTTGTGCTACCACGCGTATTGCATGTTAAGTAACTTAATTAATTCACTTGGCTAATTAATTGGTTAATTCATCACAAGGGGTCAATACATAGTGGTATCAGAGCAGGCACACTCTAATTAGGGTTAATATTTGCTGTGTGATCCATTGACCCCTGTTTGTCATGGATAGAGGACAGTCTCTTATTATACCTCCTTTATTTGATGACACTAACTATGCTTTCTGGAAAGTACGCATGAGAGCTTTCTTGCAGTCTTTAGATGAGAAAGTGTGGCAAGCTGTGGAGATAGGCTGGACCAAGCCAAAGGAAGCGCCGGCCGATTAGGATGATGCTAAGATCAAGACGGCAAATTTCAACAGCAGGACATTGAATGCTTTATTCAGTGCGGTCACGAATGAGGAGTTCAAGAAGATATCCTCCATTGAAACTGCTAAGGAAGCATGGACCATCCTCCAGACAACCTATGAAGGAACTAAGGTTGTCAAAGATTCGAAGCTTCAGAGGCTTACTACAAGCTTCGTAAAGATTAAGACGGAGGAGGATGAGTCATTTGATGAGTTCTATGCCAAGCTCAAGGACATAGTGAACTCAGCCTTTAATCTTGGGGAAACCATTCCCGAACCTAAGATTGTTAGAAAGGTGCTCAGATCTCTACTCGAGAGATTTCATGCCAAGATCACTGCAATTGAGGAATCAAAGGATATCGACAAAATTCATTTGACAGAGCTGGTTGGCAATCTGCAGACCTATGAGTTGGGTTTGACAAGGATAGGGAAATCTAGTAAGGGAAAGAGCATGGCATTGAAGGCCAAGAGCAGTGACACTGATGAGCACTGCTCTGTTGAGAGCTGTCGAGAATTAAACATTAAACCTTGATAGATACATCTGTCGAGCTTTAATGAACAACACTTCTTCACTTGTTTCTTAGACAGACTTGTATGGTTTCAATACTAGACTTGAACTCTTGTTCCTTGAATTATCAAACACATCCTAGATCTACCCAATTACAATTAAAGTGCATTTTGTCAAAGAATTAGCCAATTCTACATGACATATGTTCTAACAAGTTCCACATATGTCCTAACAGCAGCAACTTCGGCCTGAATGAGAGGGTAGCTAAAATGTTTCTTTGCCCAGACTTTAATGGGGATGCCTTGTTGATCTCTAGCAACAACGGCTAATGCTATGTGTGATGCTACTACGGTAGCATCCACATTAACTTTGATTGAGCCGATAGGTAGGGGTGACCAGGAGGTTGCAGGGGGGTGTGGAGTGATCAGGGCTTTTTCATGGATAAGCTTGGAAAATTCAAACGATTTTCGCTATATATGAGAGCTTGATGAGGAAACATCAACCTAACCATCTTAGAAGGTAGCTTGGTTCCTGAGGTATCAGATCTCATCAATAACGTGGGCCATCGTTGAGGAGATGAACCTATTGTCCAAGTTTGGATTAGAGGACTTTAGGGGGCCGTGGATGAGTTTAACTATGTCTGGACGATCAACAATATTGTGTTCATCTACTCTAAGCCCCCAGCAAGAAGTGAACTAGATGGCTCGAGCAACTGAGTAAAGGATGAATAGGTGGCAAGTTGATTCTAGAGCATTCCTACAGAGCACGCAAGTTGGATTATCAATATGCATTCTTTAGCTCAAATTATCTTTCGTAGGGAGAGCATTAGAGGCTATCCTCCATAGAAGCATTCTAACTCTCTCAGGTGCGTTAATTTTCCACAGCTTTTTACAAAGCGCTTCACTTAGATTAATAGAAGTAACTTGCTGACTAGAGATCCGGTAGGCAGATTTTACAGGGAACTCACCTCTAGAGTCAGGCACCTAGATGAGTTTATCTTCACTTGGTTTGGTGGGGATGGGGAGTGATAAGATGGCTTGTGCATAAGGTGGATCGAAAATGTGCTGGATCAAATCTTCCTTCCATTGATGAGTTTTTGAGTCAAAGAGCATAGATACCATCAAAGGGGTTCAGCAAAACTAGCTTGAGACGGCTTTGGAGTGAAATCTTGGATCCAAGGAACCAAATGGATAAAGCCATACATTAATAGAAGCTCCATCTCCAATAAGGTTGCAGGCACCTTTAATGATGATTTTTTAACTGCTTCTATTACTTTCCAAACTGGGGAAGCAGATTTTGGAGGGTCCTTCCGCAACCAATCATGTCTAACTTTATACTTCGCTCTCAAGA
This sequence comes from Notholithocarpus densiflorus, assembly GCA_030021035.2. Taxonomy (NCBI): domain Eukaryota; kingdom Viridiplantae; phylum Streptophyta; class Magnoliopsida; order Fagales; family Fagaceae; genus Notholithocarpus; species Notholithocarpus densiflorus. Next base: position 159,879 of record JARYZH020000009.1, on the reverse strand, counting down.
TTGACATATAGAGGTTGTCTCTCTTGGATGCTATCATCCAAGCGAGCTTGGCTAAGAGGGCGTTGTTGAATTCCTTAGCTTTTTAAAACCCAAGTCCACCCTTGCATCTAGGTTGGCATAGCTTGTCCCAAGCTGTGAGGGCCATGTATCTACCTTCTGTTTGCTTCGGTTTCCACCAAAACCTACGGGAGAGAGCATCCAAGCTTTCACAAACGTTGGAAGGTATGCTGAAAGAGGGCATGTCATAATTTGGGATGGCTTGAGCTACTAAATTGATCAGGGTACTTCTACCTGCCCACGAGAGGCTTTTACTTCTCCAACCCATGAGCTTGGATTCAACCTTATCTATAAGATATTTGAAATCCTTAGAGCGAGCTTTAGTGAGGAAGAGTGGGGATCCCAAGTAGATGTCATCTTTCTTTAAGTTCTTCATCTGGAGGATATGCTTAACAGCTCTACGGTTATGCTGGTTAGTGAGTTTTGAGAAAAAAAACTCCAAACTTTGAAGCATTGAGCTTTTGGCTTGACTACATGCAATATTTATCAATGCACTTCATGACGGCAGAGGCGTTTTTCCTGGTGGCTTTAGAGAAGAGAACGATGTCGTCTGCATACATCACATGCATGATGGGTGGTGCTCCAATACTAGCTCTGACAGCATCTATGTTTCTGTTGGCAAACTCTTTCTCAATCAGTCTCGAGAGGGGTGTCAATTCGGGTTAGCGTGTCAGGTTCGTGTCGTGTCGAGGTAGGGATATTCGACTAAATGGCTCAACCCAAACCCAACCCATTTAATAATCGTGTCATGATCCTTCAACCCTAACTCGACCTGTTAATAAGGCGGGTTGACCTGACCCAACCCACTTGACACGCTTAATAAACGGGTCATGTTGGGTTGACACGAATATAACACAACCCATTTCAACCTGCATAATATTAAATATAACATCCATTAAGAAATATATATATATTTTTTTTTACATCCCAAAAGTAATGCATACACTTCAAGTCTTTAACCCACATTCAAAATGATATAGTTCAACAAAAATATAACATCTATCTAGAAATAAGTTCTTAATACCCCAAAAGAAGTGCATACAATTCAACCCAAATTCAAAATAACATAGTTCAACAAAAATATAATATCCTCAGGGTTTGTAAAGTTTCAATTTCCAATTACATCCCTTGTAAGTTTTTGTAATTATTCACTTTTCTTTTTATATTTAAAATATAGGTCGGATATAAAAGGTATTTGACAAATCTAAAATAAAATAAATATTTATTTGTTATACGAGTTAAATGGGTTGTGTTTTAAATGGGTCATTTTGGGTTGATACAAATAAATTGGCGTGTCAAATGTGTTTATTGTGGGTTATGCGGGTTGACCCGCTTATGACATGTTTCTTATCGTGTCGCTTTCGAGTTGACCCGTTTATGACCCAAACCCGTTAAGACCCAACCCTAACCCACAAAAACTCGTGTTGAGTTCGTATCATGTTTGCGGGTTGGGTCGAACATTGACACCCCTACTCGAGAGGACTTCCTAGCCAATTATAAATAAATAGAAGGATAACGGGTCTCCTTGTCTTAGACCTCTGCTTGACCTGAATTGGTTGGACTTGGGTTCAATAGTATTTTTGTTGGGTGGATTTTAGCCTGTGTATCTTATGTGTCTAGATAAAAATAGTTTTTTAGGCTGCAAAATAGCAACTTTTATATCACCCGGGATGCTAGTTCTCTTACACATTACATATGCCACCAAATATGTGCGCGACACCTAACAACTGGATTATAAATACCATGCTGCATTGCCAACGAACAAATGCATTGATTGACATTGTGAACAATATGCTGATTGGAATTATTGCCGTGGATAGGAAACATGTATGGAAAAGTTTTTTTTTTTTAATTTAGTTTGGAGAGAAGTTTTTCAAACTTATTCTATATCTTTTTATTGGATTTGAATTTTGAAAATCTAACCGTTGAATTACATGTTTTTATTATATTTTCCATACTTATAAAATTTCAAGAAGATAAAGATCAAAAGCTATGTCATCAATCAAATATTTAAAATTTAAATTTTTGTGATATAAAATTATGCATAAAAAATAAGTTTATTGATCGAATAGTAAATAACATCCATTTGAACGAAATTTGACATACATATTAAGAACATAAAGAGTATGCAATATGAGGGTTAGATTTTCAAAATTCACATACAATAAAAAGATATAGGAGGAGTTTGACTAATTTGGAGAGAAATCTTGTCCATTATTAGATAGCTTGCTTTAGGTAAAACTCTATTACCTAAATTACAAGAAATTTTATATTTTAATAGAGTAAAGTTTACACACTACATGTAATATTCGCACCAAATGACTCAGTATATGTATGTATTACATGTTGTAAAATGAATGGATTTATGCCATTTGATTCATCATTAATTATTAAAATAGTTAATTCATTTAGATAAAACACTATTGAAGCTTTAAGTAGCTTACTAATTATTATAGTTTTGATTTATGTTTGTATAATTTTTTAATTAAATCGTGTAATACTTCTAACGTATTTAAAATTATTTTAAGTCCATCTAAAAATACTTCAAGCTCATTTTATGGAAACCCTATTTGAAACCACTTCATTTGAAACTAATCCAAATGTTCTTACATAATTATTAGTTAAAATATAAAATTCAGTGAAAAATTCTACCATGTTTTAAAAAATTGTTTGTTTCTACTTTATAGCTTATTTGAAAAATATAAACATGGCAAATTTTTTTTGCATTGTTCTCTTATTGGAGACATGTTTAACTCACATGAATTAAAGATGCTCTGGTCCCCATTGCGTTTACCTTTTGTTCATAAGATAAAAAGCAAATAGATAAAAAAGTTAGATTGTTAGGTAAGGACTTTTCATTCATTATTGAGAGAGAGATGTAAATCATGCACTTCATTGAAGGATGATTAGCATTTCTAATAATCTAGGACAACCCAAAATCCACTCTATTTTAGCGAGTAAACTCTTAAAATATATGTGAAACAGTATCTCTAAAAATATAGATTTTTTTTTCTTTGCTCGTGAACGGTGACTCTTTGTCTGAAGAGCCAGCATTCATTAGCTATAAAAAGGTTTTTTTTTTTTTTTTTTTGGGTTTTAAAAGGATGAAAAAGTGTAGAAAGAATAAAAGTGTATTTGAAAGAATGAGAACAAAAATTTTTAAGAAATAATATTTGAATGTGATAGAGAAAGAATAGATAGTTTATTGAAAAGTTTATTTAAAAAAGTAGCTAAATGAATGAAAAAGTAACTATGTGAATGAAAAAATAACTTTTTCTTATGGCCATAATAAAATCTCACAAGTCACAACATTGAACAAAATGAGTTATTAGTTTATCATGAGTACAAATCCTCTGTATCACTTTTTGTGTACTACTCTATATTCCACCAATCATAACTTATCATGTATTGATTTTCTTTTCCTCATAAAATAATTAAAGTTTAAAATGGAGTGAAATCATGCACATAGCAAGTTGTGATTGGTGGAACATAAATTGGTATACAAAAAGTGGTATAAATGATTTGTATTTGTATTTGTCTATCGAACCTCTCTCAACAAAAAAAGAAAAAAAAAAAGAAAAAGAAAAAAAAAGTATTTGTTTATCGGACAAAACTTAGGTACAGTACTTAGGTGTTGTTCCTTAGGTTTTTCTTTTAAGATTAAGTACAAATCCTCTGTATCACTTTTTGTGTACCACTCTATATTCCACCAATCATAACTTGTCATGTATTGATTTTATTTTCCTTATAAAATAAGTGAAATCATGTACATAGCAAGTTGTGATTGGTGGAACATAAATTGATATACAAAAAGTGGTATAAATGATTTGTATTTGTATTTGTCTATCGAACCTCTCAAAAAAAAAAAAAAGAGTATTTGTCTATTGTACAAAACTTAGATACAATATTTAGATGTTGTTCCTTAGATTCCCCTTTTAAGATTGAGCCATGTGGCTGTACTTAACTAAAAATACACTTTTATCCCATGAGAAAAAAACCACATGACTGAATCTTAAAAGAGGAATCTAAGGAACAATACCTAATTACTGTACCTAAGTTTTGTCATTATATTGCATATCAGAGGTTGAAAAGAAGAAGAAGTTATATTAGAACCCACAACTCAAAATAAGGGTGTCAAGAAAATGTTGTGAAATTTTGTTGTACCAAGACTTACTCTTCCCAAATTGGCAATGATGTTAGAACAATCACACTAGTCCTTGCAAAATACAAAAAATTGTTAATTTTACACATTTTTCTTCAAAAACACCCTACATCAGTCCTTCTAAAATACTATAGATTTTTTATTTTTGCTATAGTAACCATGTAAATATACACGGTTACTGTAGCTTTGCATCTTAATATTTTATTAATTTCATAATTTCGCTCCTTTTTTCTCTCTCTTCTCCGTCTGCAAAACCAACTCAGACTTCTGTTCTCCCTCACCATCTTCTTCTTCCTCTGATACACATAAACACACCCACACAAACAAACCAACACAAACACACCCACACAAACAAACCAACACAAACACACCCACATGGACAAACCAACAGAGAGAGAGAGAGAGAGAGAGAGAGAGAGAGAGAGAGAGAGAGAGAGAGAGAGAGAGAGCATTGTTGTGAACTTGATACACTTGTGGATCGGTGCTGGTGGTAGAGATCGGCGCTTGTGGGTCGAGGGGAATGGGTTTTGATGCTTGTGGATCGATGCTGGAAGCGGAGATCGGTTTTGGCGGCGGAGATCGATGCTTGTGGGTTTTGATGCTTGTGGACTGGTGCTTGTGGTGGAGGGGTAATCTGAGAGAGAGAGAAAGAGAGAGTGTGTGTGTGGGGGGGGGGGGGGGGGGAAGGCTCCAGATCATTTGAGAATTAAGAGAGAGAGGAGAGTGGAAGTCTCCAGATCGTTTGATCTGAGAGATGAGAGGATAAAATAAAAATAAAAAGATAGGAAGATAAGGATAAAAGAAAAAAGAAAAAATAATAAAAAAAAATTAAAGAAATATTATTATTTAAATAGAATAGATTGTAAAATAGATTGATTGATGTAAGTGTTTTTATGCTAAAATGGTGGTATAAAATAGAAAAAGTAGGTTCTTATGTTAAAATAGACAAAAAATTTTAAACGGACTAATGTGAATGCTCTTAGGCTTAATTTGGGTAGGTTTTTCCAATTTTTTGCAAAGTTGACATTAGGGTTAATTTTGGCAAGTTTTTCCAATTTTGTCTCTGTTTGATGATGAATTTTTCTTCCTTGTTAGAGCATCTCCAATAGACTAGCCAAAGTCATTTTTTTGGAAAGAAAACCCAAAATATCAGCTCCAACAGCCTCTCTAATAGGTAAACTTTTCCAATTTTTTTTTTAGAATTGCTATAGTAGCTCTCTTGAAAAAGAGAGCATTGTAGCAACTCCAAACCATTTTTCTCACTTAAAATAATCCTCACTTGAATAAATCCGAAAAAAAATTTAGCACAGTTAATTAAAATTTCAACATTTATATCAACCTCAACGACTACAAAGACACCAATCACAATTTGAACAAAATACAAAACACAATCTAATCATAGAACACAATCTTTCTCATAAAACTAATAAAATCAGAACAATTTTTTTTTTATAAAAAATCTGACCCACAATATCTGGAGATAGAGGATAGAGGACAAAGACTATTTTTCTCTCCCTTGGTGGAGCACAGTGGTGATTTCCCCTCTATGTGATGAGAAGATGAATGACATGTTTTAGTGTTTTTAGTCCAAGTGAAAGAGAGAGACACCTGGAGATAAAGGTAGACCAAGAAGTAGAAAATGAAAAGCAAAAGTGAAGATAAAGAGGAGAAGTAGAGATACAGGTAAATGAAGAGGTAGAAAATGGAAAGCAAAAATAAAGATAAAGAGGAGAAATGTGGATACGTGTATGGAGGAGAAAAAAGAAAAGAAAAGAAAAAGAACGAACGTATGGATGGAAAAAAATGAATAGAAAAGAAAAAATAAAATAGAGAAATGTTACCGTTATATTTTCATAATAAATTTTAAGTAGTAGATTGTTATTAGCTATTATTGTTGAGAAAAAAATTAATTTTAGTGGTGGGTTCAAATTAAAACCAGTATACAGGATTTGTTGTAAAATTATTTTAAAAATGTTATGAATATAACACTTTTCATTAAAAAAATATCTCCAAAAAATTTAAATATTAATTGAATAGAGAAAATATAAAAAGTAAGTTGAAAAGTGAATTTAAAAAAATAAGTAAGTAAAAAATAAAATATAACTATTTACAGTTTAAATAGTACAAAAATTTAAAGAGGTGGTTAAAGACGCTCGTAGTCAGTAATTTATTAGTCATTCAGTAGGTCCGTATTTTCTTTTCAGCAATTATGGGAGTGACCTTATTAAAACATAAAATAGCTGTTTGTCCTGATCCTAACACTCAAGTCAGGATCACCACCCGTGAACAACTTTATTCTTTTCTGTCAATAAAATACTTTCTAAACGAGATGGGATTGGATCTTAGAGCATGAGAGATTCACAAAAAATGAAAGTTTGATGTCAATTATGATGGGCGCTATAACGGCCACTGTCAATCTCTGTGCATTGCTGGTTTAACGTTTGTACTTTGGTCTCATACTGTCGAACTCTTCATCAAGGCCACTGATCGGAGCTCCAACAATAGTGCTACGAGGTCGTTTCGACAACAACTCTTGCTGTTGGCTATTGGGTTTATATTTTTTTTACCTAGTTATAAGATCAAACACCTTTTCTTCCAAATGTTGTGTGTCTTTGATTTTATATTTGCAGTGGCTGTTGGGTTTCAACTTTCAAGGCATAAATGATCTGCTGCTCTTTTTCTTATTGATTCGCATTATTTTGGTGTTTGAAGTGTTAAAAATAACTTTTTAGTAGTTTTCGCTAGGAAGCTCTTGTAACTAATCACATTTGTCAGCCTAAGAATTGTAGGTTCAAGTAGTGACAGTGGGTCGGGGGTTGTGATTTGTGAACACATAGTTAAGCCCCCTTTTTCTTACATAATTTTTTTTTTCCTTCTTTTATATAGGTGGTTGTCAAGTCATGGTAGGAATCAATGTTATGAATTTCGTTCCGTTTCAGCTGGTATTTCTCTTACGGCATGCAAACTAGAATGATAATACCATATGTTTCGCATCAGATTAAATTTCAGCCAATTTTGGTATTTTCGACCATTCTGGTCAATTCCGAGTAATTTTAACTGAAATTCAAATTTTGCCCTGTATGAAACGCAGAGTTCTTTGAGTAAGAGTGAAATTTTGGAATAGAGAGAGGAGGTGAGAGAGAAAAAATGAAAATTTTTTTGTTGACAAAATGAAACTATGAACTAGAGCTGGCATTCTTTTGTTGTCGACAATTCCGCCATTGCTAAAATCTTAGTAAACTGTTTACTTTTGGTTGGAGTAGATCTGATTTGTTTTGGGAGAAGACAGAAGAGGTAGTAGAGGCTAGAAGAGAACGAAGAAATTGGGAAACAGAGAGGGAGAGTTATAGTGAAGGAAACTAGGGGCTGGTTTTTTCTTTTTTTATTTTCTTTTAAAATCAAATAAACCTCTTAAGTCTATCTCATGGGTGGGTTCTAGTTAGCTCAACTGGTAGACTCTTTGATAGTTGAATAAGAGATTTAGGATTCAATTCCCCCCTACACAAAAAACCGATTAATGTCTTGGTCTGATGATAAAGAGCTGTCATCGGGAGTGGACACCATAAGTTGAAACTCTTTAAAAAAAAAAAAACTCTAAAAAAAAGCATAAAAAACCCTTGCCTGGTACCACACTAACATCTTTTCAGTTTCCTTTTTTCTCTCCAAAAAAAAAAAAAAAAAAAAAAAAAAAAATCTATCTCATGGTTGGATTGAAGTATGGTTTTGAAATCCGAACCTTTCATCGAACCGTCAAAGGAAGAGGTTTAAGGTTTTTGAGGTTAGACTTTGAGATTGAACCGTAATGACGTCATAGTTAATTTAATAATTATTTAAAATATAAATAAATATATTAAATTAGTACAAATAGAAAATTTGACTAAAATAAATCAAATAAATATAAATGCTATCTTTCAAATTTATTTTTCATATCACAACTTTCATTATAGTGTTTCAAAAATCAATGTAATATTATCAATTGCAAAGGCATCGTTACCTGTTCTTCAGGGGATTCAAATGAACCCCGTGACTTGATAAATAAATATATATATAATTTATTATTAGTTTAATTTACCTTTAAAAATAATTTTGCACACCCTAACTTAGATATTGCACACTCTGGCATAGATCATTCTAGCCCAAAACCCAACAACAATACAAATTAGCCTATCCCAAAACCAACCAACAATATAGATCACAAATCTCTCTCTAATGAATCTCTTTTTTCTATTTGACTATTCACTATTTCAAACTCTAAGAGTAAAGAGTGAGTGTTTGTAAGTTCTCTTTTTATTATAAATTTATATATTATTTGTATGAGTGTGTGTCTAATACTGATTGTGTATATTATTTATTTATTTTTTGCTATAATGTTAATTGTGTGAATTTGTGTGTGTAGAATGTGAAAATAATATTAATTTATATAATTTAATAATTAGTAAATATAGAGTGTTTGTTACATGCGTGTATTGTTATCATGTTATAATAACATTTTGTTATAAAGTTAGTGATTTAAAAAAGGAAGAAAGTAAAGTTAGTGATTGTTCTAGCGTTTGATTGGTTAACTAGATACATAGTGTATTATTTATATATGTATGAATGAATGTAGCTCTTTGAGTTAATAATTAATTTAATGCCTGTAGGTTGAGTTTTGTCATTTAGTTTAAAATATTTTTATAAAAATAATGATAAATAGATAATGACAATTGCATAAAAATAAAAAAATGTTATATAAACTTAATAAAATAAAATGGTTACACTTACCTACATTGACAATAGATAATGGCAACTCGTAATGAATTATCATGTAAGGATTTTAAAATATGAAAACTTGTAGAAGGAAATTATAAAATTTCACGTATTTGCGTGTTTTTTTTTCCGTCAATAACTAGATATATTTAAATTCTCTTTTCATTAAATTTTGTTTAACTTAAGTTTCTTAATGAACCGTTTGAAAAGAAATCTTGGAGCTTCCACTGATCAATTGTTAAATAGAATAATGATAATAAAAAAGAAAATTATTTATTTACATTATACTATCAAGATAAGATTTACATTATAAACTAAATAAATGCCTATAACATTATACATTTTTATGCAAATGTATATAATATTGTACACTTTTTATACAATATTTTACATATTTTTTTAATCTACTATTAGATTGACAGTACAGAAGCAATAAATAAATTTAGGGAAATGTTAAAGAATGAAAAATGATAAAACAATTAATTTTGTTGACAACTTTTTATATTTTCCATAAAAGTGATGTCAAAACTTTTTTAATATGGTTTATTAACAATTACCCTGAAGGCACCTATTAATTATACAAATCGGTGGGTTTGTAGTATGCTGCCTAAGAAAGAACAGAATCACATGTTGATAGTAGACTATACCAAACAATGAAGCAATCAAATAAAAAAAATCTTTAAAATATTAGAAACCAAATGAAAGGTGAAGATGTAGCCACATGTCCAACTTTTTCACATAGGGAAAGGGTAGTGCCTATCAATGCCAAAGTGGTAAACAACTCATTGAAAATGAAAAAAGAATCTTGGCTTTTGCATACTAGTGATTGGTGACAGAAGAAGAAAGAAGAAGAAGGAAAACACAAAAGAGGAGGAACAAGGAAAACACCGATGAGGAAGAAGAAGAAAATGTTTGTGATTTTCATTTTATTTTATGTGGATTTACTAATTTAGTGTGTTTTGGGATTGCAATTTCAAATTTGGGGTTGAGAAGGAGAAATAAAAAGACAAAAAATGGCACAAAGTGGCAAAACAACTTAGTTTTACCGAAGATGAACTGACAAAGTCGTCTATTTTTGTTTTTTAAAGCTTTGGCTTGAACCATGAGACCTGGTCACAGTTTTCAAACCCGGGTAGCTCGATTGGATTTTTTGTGTAGAGTGGGCCGGTTCAGTTAAAAGAACCATCCTAATGGGCGGTTCTTAGTTAACCAGGTTGGACAATACATTTTGGTTTGGATTTCAAAACCATGGATTGAAGTGGGTCTTTATTATTTCAAATCCGTGAGGGTGGCATCGGTCCTCGGCCCATTCCCAAAGCAGACAATTCCTTCTTGGGGAAAGACTAAGTTTCCTCTCACAAAAAAGGTACACACTTCCTTAGGCTCAATGCTTATAAGGCAAGGGTGGGAGGCGTCTCCCCCCGATGTGGGATTGAACAAATCCGTGAAGGTGGCATCGATCCTCGGCCCATGTGCCTTTTTGTGGGAGGAAACTTAGTCTTTCCCCAATCAAGTATTGTCCGCTTTGGGAATGGGCTGAGGACCAATGCCACCCTTATGGATTTGTTCAATCCCACATCGGGGAGAGACGTCTCTCACCCTTGCCTTATAATCATTGAGTCTAAGGAAGGGTGTACCAATCATGTGTAGCACATGATTAGCAGAGGCGTAGCCAGGAATAATTACTTGGGGGGGCCGGGTTGTAGTAGAGATATACTAAAATATAATTCAACTAATTTTCATGTGATTCAAACCACGAAAATTGAAAACTACGATAATTTTTTGGTCGTTTGTATGGATACTCTATGTTTCTAGGTTGATATGGACCTGTTATGAGATAAGCAGGTAGAATTTCATCTTTTTTGTTGATAGGGAATTCATATATTTATTTACGTGATCCTGAATCATAGTCTATCCCTTTAGATTGAATTCTTGAACATTTGGAGGGACGCTCATCAGACATTGAAGTATCAACATTTGTTTTTACAGATTACCTAAGTTTTAAATGACATACAACTTTTTCTTAAAAAATGCATTAATTGTTTGTCATTTGCTCATTATTTGGCACATAATTTCAATCCAAAAAAAAAAAAAAAATCAATTCAAAAAATGATAAACTAACTTGGAAGACAGATATAATAAATTATCATATAAAATTCATTCTTACACAATCTCATGGCCCTCACCCCACCTGGACCCACTCAAGAGACAAATAACACAAAAGCCAAAAAGGCTAAGTCATAGAGTCAGTGGGTCAAGAATAAAGAATCCAATAACAATAAACACAAAAAGATAAAGTCAAATAAATATAAATTGCTTTACTGGCAAAAGATATCACATACACATACTTGATATTTCTATTATACTATTTAGTATTTAGTTCAGTTCTAGAGAAAAAGAGAGAGAATTGAGATGAGAATGACTGAGTGAGATACCTTGAGGAATTGAGGTGAGGGCTTTAGGATTTGAGGTTGAGTGATGAAGGCTAGGTGAGGTCAGCGGCTAGTGGAGCTACAGCGTCACGGCGAGCCGGAGAGGCGTGACTGCATGACGCGAGGACTAGGAATTCAGGAAGCATGAACTGAGGCCGTCAAGCAGAGCGTAGAGGCATGACTGCATGAAGACTAGGAATTTAGGTAGAAGCCTGAGGTGATTTTTGTTTGATTAGGATTAGGGATTTCAGATTTGGGGTTGGGCTGGGTTGGGCTGGAAGTGCCTTTAGTTTAGAGGAGAAGAATTTTGTATGATTAAGGATTTTGGGCTGGTTAGCTGGGCTGAATGTGAACAAATATTTTTGTTTTATTTGAAGTTGTATTGGACTGGTTGTTAAAAATAATTTGGGGGGGGGGGGATGGATTTAATTCTTGGAGGGGCCCATGTCTTTTTTTTATATACTCTAAGGGAAAATTTAAAAATTTTGGGTGGGGGCCAAGGAGCTAAGTAGCTCCACCCTTGATGATTAGGCTCAATGCTTATAAGGTAAGGGTGAGAGGCGTCTCTCTCCGATGTGAGATTGAATAAATCCGTGAGGGTGGCATCGGTTCTTGGCCTATTCCCAAAGCGGACAATATTTGATTAGGAAAAGATTGGTTCCTCCCACAATATATATAAATATATAAAATTTATATGCAACAGTAATTTCAAAATGGTTTGAAACGTGGTTCATCAAAAAAAAAAAATGGTTTGAAACGTACACTCATACCGAAATTTTTTTTTTTTTTAATGGGATCATACCGAAATATTCTGTTCTATAATCAAACCGAATACCGAAATATTCTGCTCTATAATTAAACCGAATGATTCCGAAACAGTATTCCTAACTTTCCTAGGAATTAACATGATCACATGGGCCTATAAAAAAAAAAAAAAAAACATGATCACATGGGTTTTAAATCAAATTGCAGTAGCATCTGTAATAAATATCACATGATTCAGATGTTCTCTTGACAAAGATAGTAGTGCTTGTATTCCATTAAAAAAAAAAAAAATAGTAGTGCTTGTAGCCTTTTTTTTTTTTTTTTTTTTGGTAAACAAAAAATGCGGGCTTTCATGGTTGTATTATATTTACGGGCAGGGCGCCGGAAAATGTGCAAACGCTTATTTGGACCCGTGCGGGGGGTGAACCCCACTAAGGATGCCCACCAACAAGAGCCCGCTGCCAGGGATCGAACCCAAGCCTGACAAGCAGAGTTACGAACCCCTAACTAGCTGAGCCAAACCCCTGTTGGCGTAGTGCTTGTAGCCTTGTTTGCATGGTTGTCAAATAAAGAGGTTTTTTGACAAAATAATGTTTTTCAACTGTTTTCCGTACATTCAGATTCTAGTCAATAAAAACTCAAGATTAAAAGAAGAGTAATGCTAGAAATACATAATTTAATATAATTTAGTGCTATAGTTCGTCATGTGACGAGTTATGATTGATAAAGGTGTGATGATGGACTATGTGAAGACAAATTTTTACCAATTACAACTCACAATACGGTGAGTTGTAACCAGTGGTCTAGCTATTAAGGAACCGAAAGGGCCTCCTCCCTCCAAACTTTTAAAAAATTAAAATTTTTTTTTTTTTTAAAATATCTTAAATAATTTGTAAAATTTTAAATAATTTTATCATTTTCTCCCATAATAAACATATATTATTTAAAAAGTTTAGGGCTTATTTGTACACTACAATAAAAACTGAAAAGTCATAAACTTGATTGATGTGCCGCACCACTAAACTCTCACACAGTTACAAAACTTTTTGCCTCACACCTCTCTCTCTCCGTGCCTTTTTTGTCACTTTGCCTTACCTTTCTTTTTTACACAGGTCACTGCCGTGGGCCCCTCACTGTGCAGAGTGCAGTAGCTGTTCCTCATAGCTGACCGGCTCTAAATGACTTTAACTCTAGTGATTTCAGATTAGTCTATACCTGACACCCATTGGCCATTGCTTTTAGAGTTGTGATTGTGCCGCATAAAAAGTGACACAACAAATGTCACAACTTATTCACATAATAAGTTGTAAGTGATAGAGAAGTGATGGTGGGTTCATGTGAGGTCACCTCTCTACCACTCACAACTCATCACGTGAACGAGTTCTAGCATTTGTTGTGCCACTTTATGTGACACAAGCATTATTCTTGCTTTTAACTCCTTTCCTCTTTCCAGGTACAGTTTTGATTTTGTTGCTTTACTTTTTATTTATTTTTATTCTTTAGAATATATTATTGTAGGGACTGAGTTTGAGCACTTCTATTATTGAAAAAGTGGACTCAGCCCCAACTAGCCCAATACAATAAATTTGTAGAGAATGCGTTTAAGAACTAGGCCTCAGTAAGGATAACAACGAATAAACATGGTTATGAGCCTACTAAGTAATGAGAAAATGAGCTTAGAATGCGAAAATCTGTCCATGACACTGGTCGGAGGAGCTATTTGTTCTTATTATTTCCTCAGTGCTTGGTTACAACGGTTACAAAGATGATACTGGTTGTTACAGTGTTTTCTACTTTTTATCTCCCCTCCCCCTTTCTGGAGGACTCCTTCCATTATATATCATCTTTTGGTTGATCTTGGTCATCCATTTGTTGGTTGTGCAGGTCACTACTTGAGTGCTTGTCCCGTCAGCCGTCGTCCCAAACCTTCTGTGAGTTGCAGCAACCAAAACAATACTGTTCAGGGGTCATTTCCTCATTAATGCGGCTAGAACGTTAGTTGTGGGCATTTAATGTGGAGGTGACAGTTTCTCCTTGAACTGTTCCTCTGCCGAGCTCCCATGGCTGACCTGCTGTACTTGTTCTGTTTCTTGAGATGCTCTACGAGGCTGTTCTCGATGGCGTGCTGCTCTTCCCTTCTATGATCTCGGTTCGCCGAGGACGAGATTGTCTTCGGCGACGCTCCTTTACAATTCGGACTTTCTCCGTTCGTCCTCGGACTTTTCTTCTTCCTCGGGGTGGGCCTTGGACTTAGTATGAAGTGGGCCGAGGTTGCCAAATTCTTTGACCCTACAATAGCCCCTCAAAATCCTACTGTCCGGCTCTTCGGACAGAGAGGAAGGTTTTGATGTCCTCAGGCCTTTATCATGGCTTGTCGAGTCTTGTCCTTCGTCAGCACCAGAGCCTTTTCGCTTGTCCAAGGCATGTTCATGACGCTTCGGCATACGGAGCGCGCCTTCATTAAATTCTGGCGGCTCTGTACTCCCCACGTTCAACGGTGTGATGGTGATCAAACGGTGGAAATTTTTTAACTTTGTGGGCGGGAAAACCGGTACGGTTATTTTTTAATCGAAGGTATAAATGCCCATTTGAACCAATTCGCCTCTTTACTTTCACATTCAAGAGTTCTTGCGTACGTATCCTAAGTTCTGTCAAATCTCCAGCCCAACTCGCGTTTCTTTTCAACATAAAAAGCCTGTCCGAGGAGCTTTTCCTCATTTCTGTAAGTTTCTGCTCTCCCTAACTCATATTTTCTCTCCTCTAAGTTTCTTTTTCTCTTATTCCTCTCTTTCTTTCATCCTTCCCTAAGTCCTTTAGCCGTTTCTAGGGATGGGTAGGTTTAAAAAGTTGGTTGAGTCTGAAGAGGCAATGGAGAAATTCATCGTCGATTATAGAATTCCCAATAATGTAGGCTTGAGATACTGTGAAGAAGGGGAGTGGTTTTTTAGGAAGCAAGATGGTGAAGTGGTGATTCCCATAATCGCCTTCATTGAAGGTGGTATGAGAATCCCTATGGGACCGGTGATAAGGGATTACCTTAGGCATTTTCGATTAGCTCCCACCCAGTGTGCCGTCAACATGTTTAGGATTCTAGGTTGTGTGGACGCTTTAAATGAGAAAATGGGGTTGAGGTTGACCCATCATGATGTAAACTGGTGCTACAACCTCCAACACCTAAAGGGTAAATCCTACTATATGAAAACGAAGGATGACAAGGTTCGCTTTATTCAGTGCCTCCCAGAGTCTAGCAAGGAGCTGAATAAGGACTTTCTCATCGTGTCAGGGAGGTGGCACGACGGCCTTCCTTGTCCGACAGAAGAGGGGGCACTAGGTGGGGTATTCAAAGTAGGAGAGGGTTGATCTTTTGTGTTGTCATAGTTTGTACCATTTGACTGCTAATACGAATATACTTTCTTTTTTACAGATCCACACGCCTTTGGCCGACACTTTCACTTGGTCAACCGAGAAGATTTAGTAACCATCCTTAGGGCGGAGGTTTTCGTGAACGAAGCTGATAACCAAGTCAGAGCCGCTCACAAGAGCCTCGGGTACGATCCCATCCAGAAATCATTCTCGGCTCCGAAGTACGTGATCAGAGCCAAAGATCCTCGGCTTCACAGAATCACCATAGCAGAACAAGGGTTTTTGATTCCCGAAGGATCCCCTGTTCCAGAAGGCGCTCCGTTGGCAAGCCTTTCCTCATCCCCTCAAGCTGTAGAGGCCGAGGACGATTTTGGTGTATTCGATCAAGATAACCTATCCGAGGATCCCTCTGGTGACTTGGGCGACCTCAGTTTAACTGAAGCGGACCTCTCATTAGTAGGGAATTTTTCTCAGGCCGAGATGGGTTTTAAGAAAAAACCCTCAACCAACCTACTTGACCTGATTGAGTGCCAGCCGGAGAAGGATGCGCCGGGGAGGCCACAGTCCAAACCTCCTCCTCCTCCCAAGTCTCAACCTGCTCAGACCAGGTCATCCTCCACCCAATCGAAGTCGTCATCTCCTCGGCCCAAACTTCCTCCTCCTCCCCAGCCGACTCTGCCTCCTCGGCCCGAGCCTGCCGACCCAAAAAAGGAAAAGGGCTTCCAAAGGCAAAGAGCCCATGGATGGGGGATAACCTCGCTCCTCTCAAGAGTAAGATGAAGCCCGATGAGTTTCAAAACAACTGAAAGTCGGGCACCAGGGCCAAGAAAAGGAAGTCGCCATGCAGTCCGAGCCCCAGGCCTGGCTTCCTACCCCAATGCTCCATGGGGAGCCTCTGATGGAAAACGCCTCGCTCAGGGACTTCCGAGAAGGCGAAGGTGCCTACGTGGCTGATGCACTGGAGAGGTGCTTGCTGCTTCCCGCCGATATGGCCGAGCTGGGGAATATGAGAAGGTAGGAGGTCTTCCTCAGCATGAAGAGGTACTTGGGCATGGTAAGACTTCTAACATTTACGATTCCATTGATTTTTGTCCATTGGTTTCCATCTTACTGTGAGCTTGTTTCAATTTGGCTGGCTGTCCAAGCTAGTTACAAGTTGGAAGAGGTGGCCAACGACCAGAGTAGGGCCCTGGAATTCGAGCGTGACAAGCGCTTGGATGCCATGCGGAACCTTAAAAACTCCGAGGCTAATCTTGCGAAGGCAAGGGAGGACCTGAAGGAGATGACAAGGGCCAGAGATAGTGCTGAATCAGGCTTAGCTAGCTCCCAAAAACAGGCTGAAGACCAGACAAGGCGCCTACTCGAGGCTGAGGATTAGCTGAAGATTGCCAAGGAGCAAATCGCTGATCTGAAGAAGAAGCTGGCTGAGGCTGAGGGGACCAAGAACGCCGCGAGATGGGCCAGGGATGAAGCCTTGAGGGCTAAGGTGGAGGCCGAGTTTGCCAAGACTGAGGCCGAGAGCTCCAAAGAGAAGGCCGAGGAGGATGCTTACGCCTTGGGAATGGATAAGACTTAGGCCATTCTCAAGGCTCAAGTACCTGGGGTGTGCAGGCTCTACTGTTCCCAGGTTTGGAATGAAGCCCTTAAACAAGCTAGAGTTGAGGCTTCATCTGACCTTTGGAAGGCAGAGAATGTATACTACCCTCTTGCCATCCGAGAGCCTGGTCCTCTTAGCTCTGAGACTGGTACTTCTCTTGAGGTAGTTGAGGCAGGCCATCCTGACACTGCCCTTGCTTCAACTTCTCCTGATGAGCCTGCCAAGGAGGCTGAGCCCTCTGGGGTAACCGAAGTAGATGAAGGCCCTAGCTAGGGAGCACCCCAAGATGCTGCAAAGCCCCTAGCTGATACCCAGGCCCCTCATGCTGAGGAGACAACGAAGACCAAGTTAAAGAAATAGGCTGCCTTTGTTGTGCCTTTACCTTATATTTTTATTTATTATTATTATTATTATTATTATTATTATTTTAAGTATTCGAACTGTTGTAATGGAACGCTTGGATTGAATATATGCAATTCCATTTTCATGTGTTAATTGTCGCTATGATGGGTTTTGTTATTTATATAACTTGTGCTTTGATTATTAGCTAAACAGTCTCAACAGTGTGACTTGTTTTCCATTTTTGAAACAGTAGCCTAAAAATGTAAAGTCTATGATGATAAGTTTCACTTAGACTCTGATTAACAAATGAGCCACTTTATTATTACAACTTGCTTTTGCTGAATGGACTATAAAAGGCAATAACCTTATAACATGAATCCTATACCTCATGAGTTGGTTATCATAACGGGTATAAAATGCTAAGCGCGTACTACTTATAAAGACAAAATTTTAAATCCCAAGATCTAATGCCACAGCACAATTTGCAAGGGCATTCAGAAGTATGTTCCAGAAATTTACTGACCTCAAGGAAACAATTAGCTATTAACTACGCAGGGAAGTTACGTTCAATGTACCTTAAAGTGCCTTAAGTAATGCTCATGGGCTTGTGTTTGTTTGCATCTGTATCAAATGAGGACAGGGCGAGTGTTCTTAGGTACCAGACTCCTCTTTGGCTGTGTATGTAACTCAGATGAGTGCTCGAGCTTGTTAATTTCCTCAAAGGTTGTGGTCCGAGGAGTCACACAACACTCGGAATCTGCTAATCGCTCAGGCCTTTGTTGAAAGTAGTTAGTTTCCCTATAGGTTTGAGTCCGAAGACCATGCAAGACCTTGGTTCTGTCTAACACTTAGATTTTTCTGGAAGTAACTAGTTTCCCCATAGGTTTGAGTCCGAGGACCATGCAAGACCTTGGTTCTGTCTAGTACTTAGATTTTTCTTGAAGTAGTTAGTTTCCCTATAGGATTAAGTCCGAGGACCGTGCAAGACCTTGGTTCTGTCTAACACTTAGATTTTTCTAGAAGTAACTAGTTTCTCCATAGGTTTGAGTCAGAAGACCATGCAAGACCTTGGTTCTGTCTAGTACTTAGATTTTTCTTGAAGTAGCTAGTTTTCCCATAGGTTTGAGTCCGAGGACCATGCAAGACCTTGGTTCGGTCTGACACTTAGATTTTTCTTGAAGTAGTTAGTTTCCCCATAGGTTTGAGTCTGAGGACCATGCAAGACCTTGGTTCTGTCTAACACTTAGATTTTTCTGGAAGTAACTAGTTTCCCCATAGGTTTGCAAGACCTTGGTTCTGTCTAGTACTTAGATTTTTCTTGAAGTAGTTAGTTTCCCCATAGGTTTGAGTCCGAGGACCATGCAAGACCTTGGTTCTGTCTAACACTTAGATTTTTCGGAAGTAACTAGTTTCCCCATAGGTTTGAGTCCGAGGACCATGCAAGGCCTTGGTTCTGTCTAGTACTTAGATTTTTCTTGAAGTAGTTAGTTTTCCCATAGGTTTGAGTTCGAGGATCATGCAAAACCTTGGTTCTGTCTAACACTTAGACGGTTGCCAAAACGCAAGACATATAATCAAAATGGACTAAAAATTTGAATTTAAGAAATGCTTTGGTTAATAATAATACGTTTTCAGGTTATTTACATTCCATGGACGAGGTACAGCTTTTTCATCTAAGTCTTCTAAGTAGTATGTACCTATTCCTGCTACCACGCTAATTCGGTATGGTCCTTCCCAATTGGGTCTCAACTTTCCCCAGGATGGGTTCTTGGCAGCACCCACGACTTTCCTCAACACTAAGTCTCCAGGTGCCAATGGTCACAGCTTCACATTGACATCATGTCCCTACTTGAGCTTCTGGTGGTAGTAGGCCAACTGGATCACTGCCTTTTCTCTTCATTCGTCGATCAGGTCTAGGCTCTTTCTCAGCAGTCCATTGTTATTGCTTGGAGTGAAGGAGCTAGTCCTCAGTGTCGGGAAGCTTGCCTCTAGAGGGATAACAGCCTCGGCTCCATAAGTCATGGCAAATGGTGTCTCTCCTGTTGACCGTCATGGTGTAGTCCGGTAAGTCCATAAAACGTGTGGTAGCTCCTCTACCCATCTTCCCTTGGCTTCATCCAGTATCTTCTTAAGCCCATTGACTATGATCTTGTTGACAGCCTCGGCCTGCCCATTTCCTTGAGGATAAGCTGGAGTTGAGTACCTATTTGTGATCCCCAGTTCGCAACAATATCTTCTGAAGGCTTTGCTATCAAATTGGAGTCTATTATCTGAAATGAGGGTTCGAGGGACCCCGAATCGTGTAACAATGTTTCTCCAGATGAATTTCTTAGCATTCGCATCTCTGATGTGGGCCAATGGCTCAGCTTCCACCCATTTGATGAAGTAATCTGTGCCGATCAACATATATCTCTTATTCCCTGCTGCCTTGGGAAAAGGGCCTACAATATCCAGGCCCTACTGGGCGAACGGCCATGGACTGGACAAGGGGTTGAGGACCCCTCCTGGCTGATGAATATTTGGGGCAAACTTTTGGCACTGGTCACATTTCTTAACATATTCAAGGGCTTTCTTCTGCATCCCTGGCCACCAATATCCCTAGGTAAGGGCTCGGTGTGACAGAGATCTTCTCCCTGTGTGACTCCCACAGATCCCCTTGTGCAGTTCTTCAAGCAGTAATTTTGATGCTTCTGGGTGAATATACAGTAAATATGGCCCAGAATAGGACTTATACAGTTTGTGGTCCTCGGACAACCAGAACCGAGAAGCGTTTCTTTGTATTCTTTCAGCCTCTGGCTTTTCTTTGGGCAAGGTATCATCTTTGAGGAACCTCACTATAGGGTCCATCCAGCTAGGACCCACTCTAACTTCATGGATATGGACCATGCCTTGTGCCACCTCGCTTGCTTTATCTAGATGCTCGACCAGAATGGTTCGAGGCAGACCCTCTGCCGAGGAGGTAGCAAGCGTGGCCAATGAATTTGCGTGGGTGTTTCCACTTCTGGGGACATGTGACAAGCTGAAAAGATTGAAGTTTGACTGCAAGCATTTGGCTTGGCTTAAGTACGCTTGCATCCTTGCATCTCTGGCTTCCAACTCTCCCTTCACTTGGCTTACTACCAGTCTTGAGTTCGAGAACACCTCTACTGCTTTTCCTCCCATTTTCTGCACCATGGCCATTCCTTGTAACAAGGCCTCGTACTCGGCTTCGTTATTCGTGGCCAAGAACCCAAGTCTCAGGGATTTCTCAACGATGGCCTTCTTAGGAGACACTAGGACTAGCCTCACTCTGGACCCTCTTTGATTTGCTGCGCCATTAACGTACACCTTCCAACATGGAGGTCTTGGCATAGAGACTACCCCAACCGGTTTTCCGTCCATGTTTCGATCCTCGGCTACCATTTCTACTGGTGGTTCAGTAAATTCGGCCACCAAGTCAACTAGGACCTGGCCCTTCACGGAGGTACGAGGCATGTACTTGATGTCAAAAGCTCCCAGGATTGTGTTCCATAGGGCAATCCTCCCAGTATAATTAGCAGTCCGAAGTATGGACTTCAAGGGCAGTTGGGTTAGAACAACCACGGTGTGGGCTTGGAAGTAATGGGGAAGGTTTCACGTAGCATGGACCACAGCTAGTATGGCTTTCTCCAAGGGTAAGTGTCTAACCTCAGCTTTATGCAGCGACTTACTCACGTAATAGACTGGCTTTTGAAGGCCGTTGTCATCCCGTATTAGCACTAAGCTCACCGCATGAGGGGCCACGACAATATATGCTTGTAGGACCTCATCGGCCTCATGACTAGACATGATATGGGGCCGAGATAGGTATTCCTTGAGCTGTTGGAAGGCCACAATGCAGTCCTTGGACCATTCAAATCCTTTCCACTTGTTGATCAAGAGATAGAATGGTTTGCATCTATCCGCCGACCTGGAAATGAATCAATTCAAGGCTGCATCATTCCAGTAAGCTTCTGGACCTCCTTGGCATTTCACGGGGGTTTTAAATCGTTAATAGCCTTGATTTGATCAGGATTAACCTCAATTCCCCTATGAGTAACCATGTAGCCTAAAAACTTGCCTAATCCCACGCTAAATGAGCACTTGGAAGCATTTAGGTGCAGCTTGTGTTTCCTTAAGACATTAAAGGTATTGCCGAGGTCTCCTAAATGCTCGGACACCACCTTACTCTTCACCACCATATCATCAACATAGATTTCGATACTCTTGCCCAACTGCGGTTCGAACATTCTCGTCATCATCCTTTGATAAGTGGACCCTGCGTTCTTCAGACCGAACGACATTACCTTGTAGTGGTAGTTCCCAGTAGGTGTCATGAAGGCTGTCTTCTCCTGATCCTCCAAGGCTAGTGGTATTTGATGATAGCCTTGAAAGGCATCTAAGAAGCTCATCCGAGGGTGGCTCGTTGTTGCATCCACCAGCTAGTCTATCCAAGGCATGGGGAATGGGTCTTTTGGGCATGCTCTATTTAGGTCCGTGAAGTCTACACAAACCCGCCATTTTCCATTTTTCTTCTTGACTACCATGGTGTTGGCCAACCATTCGGGGTAAAAAACCTCTTTGATAGCCCCTACACGCTTAAGCTTCGCCACTTCGCTCTTAATCGCATCAGCGTGCTCTCTTGAGGGGCGCCGGGGTGGCTGCTTTTTGGGAGTGATGGAAGGGTTGACATTGAGGTGGTGACAGGCATCCTATGCAAATACGTCAATATTGCTTTTGAGAAACTTAATAAACTCCGCCTTCTCCTGAGGAGGCAGTTGAGCCCCTACCTGAAAGAACTTCTCCGGGTCGCCACTAGTGACCACTTTCTCCAGATCTTCGCATTTCACCTTCTCGGCGGCTGTATTATGGGGCGACACTGAGGCCTTTGATTGCTATAAGTCTTTCTTAGTAGAGGCCGAGGACTCCGCATCGATCCGATGTGAAACAGCAGCCACCAAACACTGCCTTGCCGTGGACTGACAACCACAGATTTCGAGAACCTGGTCCCCTAATGGGAACTTTACCTTCTGATGCAAGGAGGAGGCAACAGCCCCAAGGTATGGAGCCAGGGCCTACCGATGATGGCTGTATATAGAGAGTAGGTGTCCACCACAATAAAGTTCACCTCCACTCTCTTTGGGTCAGCCTGGATGGGCAGCCTAATCATGCCCTTTGGGATGACAAACTTCCCGTCGAAGCTCATCAAAGGAGAGCTATAGGGCATCAGATCCTCCGGTTTTAAATTCAGCCCCTTGTAGAGGTCGGGGTACATGATCTCGGCAGCACTGCCACCATCCACCATCACTCTTTTCACATCGTAGTCCCCGATTCTGAGAGTGACCAACAACGCATCGTCATGGGGCTGGGTGGTTCTGATCTTGTCTTCTTCTGAAAAACTCAAAACTGAGTGAGAATTCACTCTGGCCCTCTTCGGCTCTGGCTGGGGCTCCTCGGCAGGCAGCTGAGTCACAGATAACACTCGTGAGGGGCGCGTGCCTGTCCTTCCTGGCGCGGCCAAGATTACATTGATTGTCCCTACGGGTGACCTTAGGGCATTATCCTTTTGGGGTTCCTGATGGGTCTGGCCTAGATGACCACTGGAATGATGCAGGAGGTGCCTCAGCTTTCCTCTCGGACCAGCTGGTCCAGATAGTTCTAGAGGTTCTTGTAGTTCTCCGTGGTATGCCCGTGGTCCTGGTGGTATTGGCAATAAAAGTTCTGATTACGCCTCGTGGATTCTCCCGCCATCTTGTTCGGCTACTTAAAGTATGGCTCGTTCTTGATTTTCTCCAACACCCGGTGTACTGGTTTTCGGAATACAGCATTGACAATCTGTGTGCTGGATGCTCCGGATTGCCTTATGAAATCTCTCCTCGGGCGGTTGCTGTTATGTCGGTCTGACCTAGAATCCCTCCTCTCCTGAGGGATAACCTTCTCTTTTCTCTTTCCTTGCAGATGGTCTTCCTCTACTCGTTTATACTTATCGATCTGATCCATCAGTCGGCGCACACTGGTGGCAGGCTTGCCAATCAGAGACTTCCTCAAGCCGTGCTTAGCTGGGAGGCTATTTTTGAAGGTGCTGAGGGTGACATCGTCACAATTGCCGTCCATTTCATTATACATCTCCCAATATCTGTCCGAGTAGGCCTTCAGAGTTTCTCCATTATCCATGGACAGCGACAATAACGCACTCAAGGGCCGAGGAGCTCTGTTGTTTGTAACGAAGTGAGAGCCAAAGGCTTGGGTTAGTTGCCTATAAATCTACGGAATTCGCCTTTAAGCCATTAAACCACCTCATCGCCACTGGCCCCAAGCTAGATGGGAAGACCTTACATATCAGCGCCTCGTTTTTGGAATAGACAGCCATCCTTTGGTTAAACTGGCTCACATGCTCCACGGGATCTGTCTTGCCGTTGTAAAGGGTGAAGGTGGGCTGCTAGAAACGTCGAGGAAGCGCAGCCCCCTCTATGTGCCGTGTGAACGGTGATTTGGAGAGTTGGTCCAGTGCCCTGCTCATGGCTTCGTTTCCCAAGCCCCTAGGAGACGAGCTTTTACGTGTACGCCACTTGTGGTGCTCTTCTTCGTGAGAGAACGTCTCGCTTGGAAAGGTTCGCGATCTCTGTCTGTAGTCATCATCACCTTTATCACTGGAGGGCATGTCAGGGCTAGAATGAGACCGCCTTCGTCGTGTATGGCGTAACTTTCTCTTCAAATCATCTATCTCTCGTTGCATGGCCTGATTATCATTCCGCCTCTAGGACGCGTGGCTCCTGACTTCTTCTTGTTGCATGGACTGGTTGTTATTTTGTCTCTGGAGCACGTGACTCTTCGCACGAGAGTGGCTGCTGCTGGTTTGAGTGGTGTGCACACTTCCTTCTCGAAACCTTCCATTCTCTTCATTTCGATCACGCTCAGGATCGGGAAAGTTACCTTGCCGTAGGGATCCAGCAGGTTCAGGCTGGTGGGGACCTGCTTGATGAGGGCCTGACCCTACCGTGCTTGATTGTTTTCCTCACTAAGACACAAGTTCTTCCCACAGACGGCGCCAATTGTAGGGACTGGGTCTGAGCACTTCTACTATTGGAAAAGTGGACTCAGGCCCAACTAGCCTAATACAATAAATTTGTAGAGAATGAGTTTAAGAACTAGGCCTCAGTGAGGATAGTAACGAATAAACATGGTTATGAGCCTACTAAGTAATGAGAAAATGGGCTTGGAGTGCGAAAATCTGTCTTGCACACTGGTCCGAGGAGCTATTTGTTCTTATTATTTCCTCAGTGCTTGGTTACAACGGTTACAAAGATGGTACGGGTTGCTACAGTGTTTTCTACTTTTTATCTCCCCTCCCCCTTTCTAGAGGACTCCTTCCATTATATATCCTCTTTTGGTTGATCTTGGCCCTCCATTTGTTGGTCGTGTAGGTCACTACTTGAGTGCTTGTCCCGTCAGCCGTCGTTCCAAACCTTCTGTGAGTTACAGCAACCAAAACAACACTGTTCAGGGGTCATTTCCTCATTAGTGCGACCAGAACGTTAGTTATGGGCATTTAATATGGAGGTGACAGTTTCTCCTTGAATTGTTCCTCTGCCGAGCTCCCATGGCTGATCTGCTGTACTTGTCCTGTTTCTTGAGATGCTCTACGAGGCTGTCCTCGATAGCGTGCTGCTCTTCCCTTCTATGATCTCGGTTCGCCGAGGACAAGATTGTCTTCGGCGACGCTCCTTCGCAATTCGGACTTTCTGCGTTCGTCTTCGGACATTTCTTCTTCCTTGGGGTGGGCTTGGGTTTAGTATGAAGTGGGCCGAGGTGGCCAAATTCTTTGGCCCCACAATTATTTATTATTATAATAATCAATTTATTAGCCTATTTAATAGTTGATTAAAGATATTAAATCATTTTGTCAATCTTATCTCATGATTGTTTAATTTTTATTTATAGCATATATTAAGCTATGAAGTATTGCACATTACTATTTTGCATTTCATACTAAAAAAAAAAATTTATATATGTCCCCCCAAAGATAAATTCCTGGATCTACCACTAGTTGTGACATAAAATTGTGCTAAATTATGTGTTCTCAGTCTTACTCTTAAAAGAACAGTGCTTGAGTTAGACAAGAATGATTGAAGGTTGTAGAGAAATTGGACAATTATTAATGATCAACACAGGGTACAATCATTATAGAGTACAACCCAATATTAAAAAGAGGACTACTTGGGTTAAATGTTCTTCAGAAATATTAGACAGTGATAAATGATCCAAAAATTCCAAGAACACCTAATAAATCACAATTTTTGTAATAATTGTCCATTTGGTAAACTGTAGGTGGTATAGAAAAAGTAGTGGGTCTATGTAAAAGTGATATGCAATTAGTTACAATCTATCACGTAGAATAATTGTGACAAAATTTATGATATTTTATGTGGTATTAGAATTACTCTTATTAATTGATATAGTCTATTAAAAAAAGAAAAAAAAGAAAAAAAAAAGATCAATATAGTCTCAAATATAGGTGGTCCCTATAGGTGGTGTTTTTTTTTTTTTTTTTCAAAAGAGAATATCGGGCAATATTTGAAATTGTTGCTAAACGCTGAAAACGTGCTACAGCCATGAATATAATAATATTAATAATAATTTCAGATGTGCCATGCTTTATGTCGCACATTTGTATAAGAAGGTTTGGAACTCCTTGTAGAGTAGTGGAAGCAAAAGACTAAAAGAGAGAGAGAAAAAAAAAAGTGTTGTGAGAGGGCAGAAATGGAAAGGAGGCCATGCAGTGCGAAAGGTGTAATCAGAGGAGCATGGTCTGCATGGGAAGATAACATCCTTAAAAACTACATTAAAATCCATGGCGAAGGGAAATGGACAGACCTGCCTCAAAGAGCTGGTTCTAACTTCTAACAATATTGCACTATATATTCTCTCTTCTCTCAAAGTGGTTCTCTTTTGTTGATTATTCATACTGACACCTACTTCTTATTTTGTAGGGCTGAGGAGATGTGGGAAGAGTTGCCGGCTTCGTTGGTTGAATTATTTAAGGCCAGATATTAAGAGAGGCAACTTTTCTGAGGACGAAGAAGATCTCATTATCAAACTACATAAGCTTCTTGGTAACAGGTATGGGAAATCTACTTCTTCTCCTCCGGAGCCGGTTCAATATAATTTGAGATTTGAGGTGATAAATTTAAATAATGGTTTTTATATTTAAATATAGACTAAGTAAATTATTCATAAATATATATAAATTAAATAATTTTATTTAATATTAGAGATATAATTTTTTCCACAACTTTATGTGATGATAAGTTGACTACATTGTTCAAAAAGTTACATGCCTAACAGTGATCTTCATATATAATATTGTATAAAGATTTTTTTATTAACTTCTTCTGAGTAAACCAAAATATATTTTAGATTAAAAAGAAAACTAAATACATTATTATTATTATTATCATTCTCTGATTTTAATATGATAAACAACACCTTTTTTATTATAATAATTTTATGATGAAATGTTAAAAACACCTTACACATTGCTATTAATTGCAAATTTGAAAATATATAGTGATATGTATAACAAGTATTAAATAAAAGATCAACATAAGTAACAGTGAAATTAATTTTGAGAAAAAATTTATAAAATCCACAATTGTGCAAATCATAAACAAGTGAAAGAAACTCATTTTGCATGCGAGGGTTTTTATTTTATTTATTTATTTTTTAAATTCGATAGTTACAAAGGAGGATGAAATATTTGAACTCTGAATATTTTCATTAAAAACATCATGAAGTGTCAATCAGTTGAACTAGAGGAAATTCGCATATAGATTATATGGTCTTTTTTTTCCTTTGGGTATGGGGAAAATTCCCCTCCCTCCTCCCAAATGTCACACTATAAAGTGATAAATTAATGTGCTTACAAACTAGACGTTGTGTAACGAGTGTTGCAGTTGGTCACTCATTGCTCGGAGATTACCGGGACGAACTGACAATGAGATAAAGAATTATTGGAACACCATTTTAAGCAAGAGGGTGCAAGGTGACAAGATTCATGAACAAAGTAGTAGAATATTAAAATCCATTGGAAGGATAAGAAAGTTGACATCAAACTCCAATCCAGGAATAAAACTGGTTGCTCACCCTGTGATTCGACCAAAAGCAGTGCGGTGCACAAAGGTTAGCCTCCCATGGCAACCGGATAATAATCAAATGTTCAATGAAAATATAGTTCCTTATGGGAATAGTGAAAACCTATTTCCTTTAGTTCAGCCGGAGAATAATATCTCTGACTTTCTGAAAGATTTGGATATAAATTATCTTTTGAGATCGGATGTGCAAAATTCAGATGGCCACCAAACCAATGAAATCAACATACATAACATTGTGTTGGATTTGCCAGTTTTTGGATGCGATGCCAAGCTTATCGATTTAATGGATGAAGGGAAGCCTGAGAATTGGAGGGCTACTAATCCTTTTCAGCCAAATGAAGCTATGGATCTTAACACATTGGCTTCTTTTTTGGATTTAGAAGATGCATGGATTAGCTAAAAGTAAACAAGATGCATAACTAAGCCCATTATCTTCATGAATAATTGGTGCCCATTGCTGTTAGCATTTTCTTATGTTGTGGGTTAGTATTGTCATCTATGTGTATCTAATTAAATCATGAATAGTTGGAGTGTATTTTGCTTGGCATCTATTGAACCCAATAATGGATAATGCTCACCACATGTTAGTATTAGACATTTTTCAGTTGCAAATGTATTGGTTTGACCCATTAAAGCCCAATACATTAATACTCTCATATACCAAATATATATATACACACTCACATATATGCACTACATATTGTGTTAGTGGTACCCAAATATGTGTTTGTGATTGCAAATGAAGAGGTGTAATTCACCTTCCTCACACAAACACAACCATTCTTGACATTGTAGGAACTTGTGGCTTCTTCCTCTCATTCTCATGGCGAGTTTCTCATCAGTTGTGTTTTGTCTACCTACTATTTTTTAAAATAAATATATACTAGTGATATTTGAGAGTTTGGTAAATTGTTTTTAGTTTTCACCCCCTTTTGTTCTCTGGATGTTTTAATTCCTTTGCTTTTTTGGTATGTGGATCTTGGTTGAAAATTTTCAACAATTGCTTCATGTGTTGTCATGTATGAGTAGTGGATTAATGTATGTATATATTGTATTGATTGAATAAACATATAGACACTGGTGGCTCCACATGGAGTTCAGGGTGGTCACAGGACCACCCTCACCTGGCAAAAAAATTAATTATTATATACAAATTTTAAAAATTTTATGATTTTATTATCCTTAAGAAATATTAGTGTTCACCCTAAAATTTTTTAGGTTCAACATAATCAATTTTTGGACAAAGTTTGGCAACAAACTTGATTGTAGACTAAGACTACAACTCCACTCTCTCTCTCTCTCTCTCTCTATATATATATATATATATATTTGGGTGTGAATTGTGACAAATCACCATTGGATTTCATTTTCTTCTTATATCCTCCATATTTGCAAAATTTCAAAAAGAATAAAAAATCAATAGCTATTTTATCAATCAAATCTTTAAATTTTGAGTTTTTGTAGTCTAAAATTACATAAAAATCTAAGTTTATGAATCAAATAGTAAATAACATCCGATTAACATGAAATTTGACATGTATTTTAAGAACATAAAAAACATGCAATTCAATAGTTAGATTTTCAAAATATGTAGCTATGTTAATTTGTTTAGTGAGAGTTGTAGTCTTAGGCTACAACTAAGTTTGTAGCCAAACTTTGTCTTTAAATTTTGGCTTCTTGAACAATATATTAAGTCATTACAAAAAAAAAATCCCAATAAATTTTTTATCTAACTAAAATTTTGAAAGAGATGTAACTTATAACATTGATAATGAAACTATTATGCAAATATTTCAAAATAAAAAAATTTGTAAAAGAAAATTGTAAGACTTTATGTATTTGTGTGTGTGTGTGTTTTGGTCAATATATGAAGTTATCTTTTTATTAAATTTTGGTCAATAATATCTACCTGAAAAATATTTCTTGAGTTGCCATTGGATATAGAGCGACACCCTTTGGCTATAAAGTGACAGGCCTTTGGCTATGCATACTCTATTGGAGATGCTTAAGAGCATCTCCAATAGAGTATGCATAGCCAAAATATAGAGAATATATGCTACTATTCATGCTCCAACAGCTTCTCTATACCTCAATTTTTTTTTTGGCTCATGAACAGTAGCCCATCAGACTTGATGGGTTTACGTGACATTGTCTTGGATGGGGAAGGTCATCCCAGGAACATGTCTTTCTATCCTAAGGATTTGCCAGTTTTTGGATGTGATGCCAAGCTTAAAGATTTAATGGATGAAGCGAAGCCTGAGAATTGGAGGGCTACTAATAATTCAACCAAATGAAGCTATGGATATTAACAGACTAGCATGTTTTTTAGATTCAGAAGATGAGTGGGTTAGCTGAAAGTAAACAAGATGCATAACTAAGCCCATTAGTTTCATGAATAATTTGGTGCCCATTGCTATTAGCATTTTCTTATTTTATGGGTTAATATAGTCATCTTTGTGTATTTAATAAAATCATGATTAGTTGGAGTGTATTTTGCTTGGTATCTGTTGAACCCAATAATGGATAATGATCACCAAATGTTAATTATAGGCATTTTTCAGTTGCATATGTATTGGTTTGACCCATTAAATTAAACTCAATACATTGATACTTTATATGTATGTGTAGTGAGATTGCAAATGAAGAGGTGTAAATCACCTTCCTCATGCACAAACACGACCATTCTTGACATTGTAGGAACTTGTGGCTTCTTCCTCTCATTCTCATGGTGAGCTTCTCATCAACTGTGTTCCCTTCTGGTATGGCTTCCAAGTTGCATTTCTTCGAAAGGCTCCCAAAGCTTCTAGAGTTGAATTCTTCTTCTGAATCGATTCGTAGACTCCGTTTTCTACTTTTAGGAACTTCGAGACCTCTCTCACTCTTTCCGAGAAGACTGCTCATCGGTTTCTTGCTTCTAGAACCATCTATTTGATTCTTGGCCACGATTCTCAAGGCCCCGGCCGCCGCCATTGATTACCAATACGTTGATATTTATGCTGGAATGTTTTTGCTCTGTTTGATTCCTGAGAAACTAGTGAAAGCAAAACAAGGAAATAGAGAAGTTCGATTTTTGGTGTTCTGTTTTGTGTTGCTTTTGTTTTTTGGGAAATGGATGATTATCAGTTTGACTAAAGATAAATGCTTGTTGGTTGCTCTAGTCTAATCAGTACTAATTATAAATAATGAAAAGATTTTAGAGTTTGCAAATTTAATTCCCTTTATTTCTTTAATTTTCTCGGATACCAAACAGAGGGTTAGGTTTATGAGTGAATGGTTTAGTTGCTTTTGTATTTAAAAAACATGTAATTTCCAATTCGACTTTGCTAAATACATTTTGGTTATGAAAAATTCTGACAAACAATTCATAATTCAAAGCTTACAAATTTAGGGCCCGTTTGGTAATGTTGTTCTAGTAATGTTGTTTTGTATTTTTTGAACATGCGTCCGCATCGCAACGTGTCCAGTGGAACTGGCCAGTGGACACAAGCACCACCTAAGGACATTGGCTTAAGAGCTATTTTTAGAAACATTTTATGGGAAAAAGATAAAATAATTAATTTTGTTGACAGCTTTTTAGATTTCCCATAAAAATTATTCAAAACTTTCCTAACATGACCATTGTTTTATATCTACAAAAATTGATTGGATTGAAGGAAATCTCTTGATTCCGACTTCAAGGCTATAAATTTAAGAAAATTGGTATGGAAATGGGAGACGAAAATATGCTTACCATTTTGCCTTAATTTCTTGGGCTTCCAAAACTTAGGGCCTGCTTGGTTTGAGAGGGATCGAGTGGAGGGAAGTAGAGTAGAGTTGGTTTAAAATAGGTTAATTTTGGGCCAATTCTACTCTATTCTATTTTACTCCCCCTTTCTCTCCCTCAATTCATACAGACTGTTAGGGTGGGGAGGTTGCCGTAGTAATTGTTTCTTTGGAGGAAGAGTTTTTACTGATGGGCTCACTGACTTTTTGAACCTTTTAAACTGTCTGATAAGAATTACCTAAATCACTGACTTTTTGAGTATCTTTTAAGCATTAGGATGGGGTTGTGATAAGTAAGTAGTAAGTCACGGTCTTGTATTATTGAGTATGAGATGTTTGTTTTTCTAATACAAAATATGGTGTTGGTTCGTTTAGAATTCAGTTCATATTGGATATTTATTGGTGGTGGATTATTGTTGAATGGAATTCAATGGATGTGGGAATGGAATTCAATGGTTTAACTAATATATAAAATAAAGGATGAGAAGAAACATAGGCAATCACACCTAGGTTTCCTTAGCAGTCATGCGAAGAAAGCATTACACTTTACACCCCTCTCAAAACTCAAAAGGGCTTCAAGGTTGCTGGAAACTCTCATTTTGACCCTGACTAATTGACAAATTTAATGCTACTTATATAGGCTGTTGTTGGTCCAAATTAGAAGTGGGACAGACTCCTCATTTTGGAAACTATAAAATTTTGGAAAATTTGAGTAACAGAACAAGCTTTTAACAACTATGTCCAGATGTAAAGGCCCAAAACCACAACTAGACACGCATGCTGGCCAAATAAATGTCATTATTTCTATATATTAAGAGAATTCAGAAAATTAGTTATAGTCTTTTTTTTTTTTCAAAAATACCCCTAATTTAATTAACTTATCCTTATTCCTAAAATATAAAAATGAGATTAAAATCATAAATTGATAAAAATTCTTTTAAAAAAAACCTACCCATGTTTATAAAACTATCCCATGTTCTATAAAACTTCCCACTACCCCATGTACATAGCCCAAACTACCCCCATGTTCCTATAAAAAAACAACCCCATGTTCTAAAAAAAAAAAACCTACCCCAAGTTCCTATATTAAAAAAAAAAAAAAAAAAAAAAAAAAACCTAAAAAAATAATGCCGCATTGCACGCATAGCGTGTGTGATAAGGCTAGTATATATAATATGTTTGTAATATGATTTAACATATGTTATTTTCTAACATTTAACAAAGTATATACATCAAGTATGTATATAACTTTTCTCCCAAAAAAAAGTGTGTATATATATATATATAACATTAATAAAAATTAAAGGATTATTTTAACTTCTA
Source organism: Notholithocarpus densiflorus (assembly GCA_030021035.2). NCBI lineage: Eukaryota > Viridiplantae > Streptophyta > Magnoliopsida > Fagales > Fagaceae > Notholithocarpus > Notholithocarpus densiflorus. The sequence continues at coordinate 127,182 of JARYZH020000009.1, read as the reverse complement.
ACCATTAAATCCACATTTATGCATTCTTCTAAAAAGAAAAAAAAAAATTGTCCCTATCTCCAATTTTCTAAAAACATTAATATAGAAGGTGTTGGGACAAGGGGCCCAAAAAAAATATATGTTGGGCCTTGGGCTTGGCCGAGGAGGCTTAGTGGTCCGAGGACAGATCAACAGTAAGGAAGATGTAAGACTTTGAACTTCACGAGAAAGCTATGACTGTGAAAGATGGGGGAAGTATGCCGAGGAGGAGTATCTCCTCAGCTAACAGGGTGGAGGTCAGAAAGTGTGTTCTGTCGTCCAAGGTGACGTTCCAGAAAATTCTATTGATGAGGATATGCTTCAGGAAGGTGGGAGTTGGGAAATATCTAAAGGAAAGCTGCTACCATTGCATTGAATGCTCTATAGCTAACTCTCTGGCCGCATTAATGAGGAAGTGATATCTGAACAGTAGTTTTTAGCTTTACAGCTACTCTCCAGAGACTTCAGGAAGGTGTTGATGTGACAGGGATCAACACCAACAATTTAACCTACACCTGGAGGGCAGAGATGAAGGCAAAGGGAGAGTATAAAATAGGAAGAAGGCAATGAGAGAAGGGGATCGAAAAATTGAGAGGAAAACACTGTAGCAATCAAGAGTTGAACTTGTAATCAAACTTGAAAAGAAATATATAAGAACTGATCTCTTCGGATTATGCCGAGGACGATTTTCTTTAGGTTAAACTAGTCTATCTTCATTTTCTTGTCATTTAGATCCACTTTGTTTGTTGTCTGACTCATTAAAGCCCAGTTTTCCAACCCACTCTCTACAAATTCATTGTATTGGGCTCTTTGGGCCTAAGTTCATACATCCTTTGGGCTTATGAGCCAAATTGTGTCCTTACAGAAGGTTTTATCAAAATTATTTTCTTAAATATTTCTAGGGTGTCTCCTAAATATTATTTGGTTCAATGAGCTGTTAGGATATCCGAGTAATTAGAGGAAAAATAAAGTATATTAATAATTTATAAAATTTCTATTTTTATGCAATATATTAAAAACATTTTTAAATAATGAGTTATGTATGGTATATTAGAGTAATTTTTGTATAAAAAAAATATTAGTCAAATCTATGGGGGGCTATTATTTTAATTTATACATAAGTTTTATATTTTTACCAAAAATAGAAGAAGCAAGAGCAATTTTTGGAAAGTCAAGGGGGCCATGACCACCCCCCCCCCCTCTCCCCCGCCCTTGATTCTTAAGTTTAGGGATATTGCTAGACCATGTATAAATTAATAGGAATATTTTGTTAGCGTAAAATGAGGTGTATCATTTCATCAAACGTTTGGGTGGAACGTAATTTCATAAAATCTCAAATGAGATTAGTGTAATTTATCCATTATCTTTAATTTTATAAAGTACTAATTCTTTTACATGAAATGACGACTCTTCATTTCAAACTCTCAAATAAAAAAATGATATTTTTTAGATAGTTTTTTTGTGGAATGAACCTTTTTTTTTTTTTAATAAACAAGGGTATCCAGATCTATTCAAGTATCTAACTATTCTCTTAGCATGTGCAATCCCATTATCCCACACACACCAGGTTATTATAGGGAGGAATCCTATAAGGGTGGTCTTAAAATGCTGGCAAAAGGTTTCGAACCTAGGATCTTATGGATATCATAAGGCATTAGGAAACACTAATCCAACCCTTGGGGTAGGTGGAATGAACTTTAAGAGTGTGTTTAAATGCACTTATTTACTGATAGTACTATAAAAAAATAGAGGTAGGTTCCAGTTAGCTCAACTGGTAAAGTTTCTAATGATTGTATAAGAGATCAGCGGTTCAATCACCTCCTACACCAAAAACTGATTGGCGTCTTAGTCTGATGATAAAGAACTATCATCAGGAGCGGACGCTATTGTGTAAGAGATCAGGGGTTCCAGTTATTTTTTTTAATTAAGGTTCATCAGATGCACACTAAAAACAATTTTAAGTATTCATTGTATTGGCATCATATGTTGTCTAGTATCAAAGAAAAAATTCTTAATATTTAATTTCTGAGATTAGTGGTGGCACCAAGTTGAAGGTTGGGTGATCACAGGATCACCCTAACTTGAAAAGAAAAATTATATATAATATATTTAAAATTTTTATGATTTGTATACCCTTAAAGAAAAAAAAAGTGATCACCCTAACAAACAAATTTGACCACCTTGAGAAAAATCTTTAGACGAATATTTGGTTGGCTTCTTCTTCAAACCTTCATTGTTGTCTTCTTACTCAGTTCCTTTGTTTTGTCTTCTTCAGTTCTTTCTTCTCTATTTTATTTTTCATTCTTGCTATTGCCTGGCCCTCCCCCCACGTGAATGAAGTTTTTTAGAGTTTAAAATTTCAATAGATAGTAGACAACTATTAGAGAATAAAGTGACGTAACAAATTACTAATGTATACTCTTTCTATGGGACCCTGGGGTAGACACTCAATTTTGCACCCATGATTTAATCAAGGAGAATGACTTGAATGATCATTCATGTACCCGAAAAATCATAATTGCATTACATGCATCAATTTGTTCTTGCATTACATACATCAGTTTGTTTTGCATTACATGCATCAATTCATTTATGGCATATCATAAAAATGATCTTGAGATTCTAACGGTCGCAATCGTATGTTCGGTTTCCAAATCGGACCATCGGATCGAAAGATATCACATGATCAAGTCTGCACGGTCAGCATGCATTTTGTCTAGGTAGGGTCGACCACACACGATTAATTTAAATTAATTCTAATTGGTTAAACAATTAAAATTAATTAAATAATTCCGTGATTGGTTGATAATTATTGTTTAAAATAGGATTGCATGCATAGGAATAAAAGGGATGATTAGATAACAATAAAATTGTGGATAATTTGAACTTTATCAAGATTTATTTTAGGGTATTTATCTACAAGATAATTATTCTTGAAAAAGCCTGAATTATCTAGATTAGAGATAAAAATCATAGACTAAGGATGAAAACACGTCTAGGTACAAGGACCAGATCAAAAAACCCTAAAAAGAGAGTCCAAAACGCACTCGAACACGGAAGAATGTTCAGCGTCCAAGAGCACCATTCGACACTTTTGGAGTGCCGAACGACACTTTAAAAGGGCCGAATTTCCTCCTTTTGGGCTTTGGCCTAACTCCCTTCAAGTGATGATAAGGCACACCATTTTCGATCTTTTCGCGGAAGGATGTGTCCAGATTCGCATCCTAATCGTCCGTGACTATTTTTTAGAGTCTTCTAACCTCTATAAATAGAGGCTGAATCTCATAATTTAGCACCTTTTTTTTAACGCTCTGAGAGGCATATGTTTTGAGGCTCTTAAATTGCTGATATTTGCTGATCCTTTTTGAGATTTGCTGCTTAAATTAGGGTTTTTAGTTTCAAAGATAATTGAATAAGTTTCTTTAAACCCTAAAACATCCTCTCAAGAACAAGGAGTGCTCATGCAAGAGGTTGTTTTCAATCACCCTATTCTTTTTTATGCTTCTTGTCTATGATGATGCATATTCCTTTTTCATAACATGATTTATTAACTATTGTTTTGTTTAAAGCATGATCTCGAATTTCTTTTATATAATTGTTACAATCTCTTTCTTAATTTCAATTATTTGCATATAACCAATCAATTTTTCTTGAAATCAAAAAACAAATCTACATCTTTCCTAGATGTAGATTTGAATTTTTCTTAAACAAAAAATGGATCTGCATCTTTCTTAGATGTAGATCTGAATTTTTCTAAAACAAAAAAATGGATCTGCATCTTCATTAGATGTAGATCTAAATTTTTCTCAAATCAAAAACTGATTTGTATCTTTCTTAGATACAGATCTGATTTTTTTTTTAATATATGCAGATTTTGAAACAAAGGAAAAGATTATGCATGAATGTGTTTATTGTTTGTTTTGTTTAGTCTATGTTGCATAAATTTAAATTATGAGTGAAATTCTCTTCTTAAACAATCTTTTCCATATTTTTTAAACATATAAAAAACAGATCTGGTTTTTAAGTCATCAAAAAACCATTTTTTTATTAACACAAAACAGATCTGATCTTTTTCAAATCAAAAGACTTTATTTTATGTAATAAACACAGATCTGAGTTTTTTATCTCCAAAAAACACTTTTTTTTTACATATTACAAAACAGATTTGGTATTTTGACAAATCAAAAACAATTTTTATTTTTACCAACTAAAACAAATCTGAATTTTTTTTTATATAAAGAAGAGAATGAATTTAATTTTATTTCACATGTTCAACATATCACTCATAGTATGCATAAAGGGTACATAGGTCATAAGAGTCTAGAAGACCAGACTCTGTCTGGGCGGAATGGGTGCCTAACACCTTCCCATTTCGTAACCTAGCCTCTAGATTTAGGTCTTTGGATAAGTAGATCTAGCTTTTTCTTTATTTTATTTTGGGTAGAATGTAACTAGGACAAAAAGCCATGTAATTATTTGGTAGTTTGTAACTAGGACCTAAAGCTATGTAATTTTTCAAATTTTCAAATATGAAATTTTTTGTTCAATCAATGAAGAGAACAATTCAGTCATGTATTTATTTTTTTGTATAAAAAAAATAAGTGGCAACTCCACACCACTTATCTAAAAAGAGAGGTGCTCTAAAAAGTACCAAAATCTCTTTTTTGAGAGCATCCTAGGTTCGAGGTCTCTCACACCTGGGCCCCATGTAAAAGGCTTTAAAGCCTAAGTTTTAAATTATATTTTATATTATTTATTGAATTATTGTGATATTCACGTTAATTTGTGAAAAAATTCTTCTATTTTAAAATAAGAACATATCATTTCTATTTTAAACGAACACTTTTCAAAACACCTTATATCAAATTATTTATTTTATACTTTTTTTCATTAAAATATTATTTATTTATCAATTTTTTATTATTTTCCCAATTCCTATATCTTTTACTCTTATTTTTTATTTATTTCTTTATCAATTTACATAGCAATAGTAACAAATATAAAAAATAACATTTTATATTATTTTGCATTCACCAATGTGAGTGCTCTTTGTATGTTTACTATTGATTTATTGTCTAATTGTCTCTTGAGTGTGGCATGTGTGGGAGTGAGTTAGTAATTATTAAAGACAAAAATTAGACTATTGAAGGCAGCAGTGAGGTAGTGTAAGCACTAGCATTAGGCGTTATAAAAAAAATGCTATTTGATACATCAAAAAGTTACTTTATCTATTTTAACACATCACTTTACAATACACCCTACATCACATATTCTATTTTTTTTTACCATTTTAGTTAAATATTATTTCTTTATTATTTTTTTATTCTTTCTTTTTTATTGTTCCCAAAGGCATTGAAGACATTAAGAGAGAGAAAGTTAAAATAATATAAATTAATTCCAATAATCATGAAGAGAGAGAAAGTTGGGAAAAAAAATAACTAAATAGTTATACCATTTCTCACCATACCTGCTACAATTAAAATTTTACTGTAGCTTGTGCCAAATTATTTTGGCATTTGGTACATCTAATATAGGTGGTTTTTTAGTGTTTGGTGTGTTAAATGCTAAATATTTAGTATTTAACACACTTGATGCTAGTGCTCTAAGCCTTTACACGTTAAATTGTTAATAGAGTAATACTATTTACACAAACAAAATTAAAGTATTAAGAAAAATTCTTCTTAATAGAGTAATGATATGTATACAACAAAATCAAAGTTGAGTTGAATTTTCATCTTAATCGAGTAATGCTACAGACACAATAGTGGATGAATGATTTCTTAACTGTGTACATTATAGCTTATAACATTGATAATGAAACTAATTCAAAATATGAAAACTCGTAGAAGGTAAGTATAAAACTTTATGTATTTGCATACATATTTTGTATAATTTAAGTTTCTTAGTGAGCATCTTAAAAAATTTCCTAAAGCCGCCACTATCTGAGATGTAAGTTGTCAAAGTTTGCAACACACATTGAAAAGAATTTTTAGTGTTCATCTTTTTGTTTTGGTTTTTGTTTTTTGTTTTTTATTTTTTGTTTTTTATTTTTTATTTTTTTTTTGTGGTTACATTTGATAGTTATAATGGGGGAAAGGATAGTCGAACTCTGGGCATTTTCATTGGAAATATAAAAAAATGTTATTAGACTACAAGGTTCTCGGGAGAATTTTTAGTGTTAATTTTGTTACATCATACGTTTACTACTAAGTACTATCAATGCAAAAACTCTTAAAATTTGAATTCTCGTATATAAGTTGCCAATGTTTGTAAGTTGTAACTACCATTATTAGAACACTAGCATTGGGGGTGTAAAACACCCTAGTTGCTATTTTAGCAACTAGCAAGCTAGAAATCCCTCACATTTGGGGTGGGTATCCTTTTTTTTTTCTTTTTTTTTTTTTTCTTTTTTTTTTTTTACAATTTGTGAGTTGGTTCTCAAATATAGAACCAATTGTAGCATGGGATGCAAAACAAAAAAAATATTATTTTAATAAAAAATATCCTCTCTCTTCAACCATGGTACTCTCTTTTTCTCTTCCTCTCTCCTCTTTCTCTAACTCTTAATTTCTTCTCTCTATCTCCTCTCTCCTTGTTTTTTGTTTTTGCTTATTGTAGTTGCTGCGTTTGAGTGGCTGTGGGTTGGTGTTTGGGTGGCTGTGGGTTGGTGTTTCAGTGGTTGCTAGGTTCAGATTGGTGGTGGGTTTCAGTGGTGGTCGTTTGGGTGTTGGCTGGGTTTCAATTCTAATATATATTGAAGTAAGTTGCAGAGGGACTCACAATGGAGGGTATATTGGAGAATTGGTCAAAGTTAAAACCTATAATTATGGAAGAATGGGCTAAGAATAGAGTAGAGTGGATATATACTCACCGAGGACTTCCGGATGGAAGGTATTCTCATCTCTAGTAAAAGGTTTTCATATCCAATTTCCACTACAGGTCTACAAGTCGCACCTGCCATAGTATAAGACATGATTCAATTTTGACACCACAATTATTGGATTTCATCTTTTCCATTTCAAAAAAAGAAAGAATTAAAAAAAAAAAGTTTCCATAATTACGAACACAAATTGATGTGTATGTCCTATTTTTCAAAGTATGCCAATTGACAAGGACAGACCCAGGATTTTAAGCTAGCGGAAGCTAGAGTATAAAGAAAAAAAAAACTCTAAATAGGCATTCATATAGTATTAGAAAATTATAAATACACAAAATTGTTATTTCTAAATACATTAAGATGCAACCATTTACCAACAAAGACCACAAAAAAAAAAAAAAAAAAAAAAAAAAACAAACAAACAAACAAACAAAACAAAAACAAACAAAAAACAAAAACAAAATAATGTTTTTTTTTTTTAATACTAGGTTGGCTAGGGTTTTTTTTTTTTTTGAAGTTAGAGCATTCATGGTGGTATTGTTACAAATTTTAGCTATTAACACCTCAAAAAGCTATTTTATCTATTTTACCATCTCACTTTACAATACACCCAATATCAAATGTTCTATTTTTTTTTATCACTTCATTTAAAATAATATAAACAACTCATTAAAATAAAAAAGTAAGAGAGAGAATTTGAGTTTTTTAATTGAAGGAAGAGATATAATCTTAATAAAATAATGTATTTTATTTTTAACAACTTGCTACAGTCATTGTAATCTCAAATAACACATAATTTTTTGGTTCTTTGGTGGTAAAATAGATTTTTTTTGGCTAAGATACAATCATCATTGTGAATGTTTTTATTTTTTGTTAAGTTTTTGGGTTGGATAGTTGCCATTTGGGTGAGGCTGGTTAGGCTTATTGAGGAAAATGGGGGGCCTAAAATTTTAGAAGGGGACACAACTAAAAAAATTAAATATATAATAACTAAAAAAAAAATTGGACCCAAGAGGGGCTGGGCCCCAACCTGGGTCCGTCCCTACCAATTGAGCACTTATATACAAGATCATGATGTGAAGCATTGATAAAAAGCTTCTTAAAATTGATCATAAAAACTTCCACAACACATAGTTAACTGTCATAACATGAATCGGTGTGGGCCTCGTATTCTGCTGCATTATTTGAACAGGAAGACCCAAGCTTAAAAGATAGGGGTATGGTGTCCCCATCTTCATAGCTAAGTACAACTCCCAGTCCATTCGAAGTTGTTATTGCTAACCTATCAAATCTCATTGTCCACTTCTTTCCCGGGATTTCTGCTACTGCCACTTCCTCTGGGATTTCTTCACTTAATGAGCACTCTTCCTCTCCTAGAAACTAGGCTAACAGATCTGCTATGGCTTGACTTTTGACAGCCTTGAGGGTCCTAAGGCCTATGTCGTATTGAGAGAGCAGGATCAACCATTAAGCTACCCTTCCTGTCAAGAGAAGCTGATGTAGAAGTGCTTTTATGAGGTGTGACTTAGTCACCAAAAGGATTTGGTGAGATGAGAAATATTGCTTTAGCCTTTAGGATGCGTAGATGACTACTAGGCAAGCTCTTTCTATCTTGGGGTACCTGGTTTCAGCATCCTTGAGTGTCCTGCTCACGTAGTAAATGGGTTGCTCATTCCCATCATTATCCTCCTGTGCTAGCAGGGCTCCTATTGCCTAGGAGCTTGATGCTAAATATAGCAACAGGGGTCACCCACGTACTGGTGCTTGGAGTGTGGGAAGGTGATTCATGATCTGCTGGATCTTTTGGAAGGCTTCCTACTGCTCGGTTTCCCAGGTGAACTCAACCCCCTTTTTCAACAGTTTGGATAAACTACTTGTGACTGAAGCCAATCCTGGCACAAACCTCCAAATGTAGGAGACTCTCCCTAGGAAACTCTTGAGCTCCCTTACTGTTGTAGGCCTCCTCATTGTTGCAATGGCTATGGCTTTTGTTGGATCTACACTTATGCCTCTGTGATGTACTAGGAACCCAAGAAACTTTCCAGCAGACACCCCGAAAGCACACTTCATGGGGTTCATGCGCAGTTTGTACTTTCTGCACCTTTCAAAAACTTGTTCAAGCATCTGGAAGTGCCTTGCTCTAGTTTTTGATTTCACCACGATATCATCCACATAGTCTTCCATCTCTTTATGCATCATGTCATGAAAGATAGCTGTCATGGTTCGCTGGTACGTGGTCCCTACATTTTTTAGCCCAAAAGGCATCATAGTGTAATAAAAATTTTCAATTGGGGTCCTGAATGCTGTCTTTTTTGCATCTTTGGCAACCATGCGGATTTGGTTGTACCCACTATATCTATCCATAAATGAAAACATAGAACTTCCAGTAGCTGAATCCACAAGGAGGTCTATATTAGGCAGAGGGAACTCATCTTTTGGACATGCCTTGTTCAGATTACGAAAGTCCACACAGCAACGGATTTGGCCATTCTTTTTCTTCACAGGTACTATGTTAGAAAGCCATTTGGGGTGATGGATGGGCTTGATAAAGCCAGCTGCTAGCAGCTTCTTGACTTCTTGAGTTATCTGAGCTTCTACATCAGTGTGAAAGACCCTGGCTAGTTGGATTACTGGCTTGACCCCTGGGTCTACGTTGAGAGAATGGACTACCAGCCTTGGGTCTAGACCAGGCATCTCATTATAGGTCCATGCGAACACATCTATGTATTTCTTGAGCAAGGCCACTAATTGCTCTTTTTCCTGTGCTGTCAATTGACTACTAATGAAAACAGGCTTCTGGGATTCCAGTTCAGCTCCCAAGTTTATTTCCTTTAATTCTTCCTCAGGCTGAATTTATGCCTCTTTAACTGGTTCTCCTAGGACTTCTTCTTGAGCTACCATACATTCTGGTGGTCCGGGACCCTCCTGCATGACGCATTCAGGCCTCGCGCATCTTCATAATCGATAAATTAACCTTCCTCCGGGTTCTCGTACTACTACACATTCCCGAGATCCTGAGGTGCTGGGCTCCCTCTTTTGCCTTTTTCTCTCCAAGAGGTTTCTTAGGTCACGGGTACCCCCTCCTTCTTCTTCTTCTTCTAGGAGAGGTGCTCTTGGGGTCCCCGACGTGGGGCTCTCATCATCCGGTTCTAACTCATCGTAGAACATTGTTTCCACAAAGTTTACCTCTCCTTGGCTGAAAGGGTTATGGTTGGCAGGGATCCTTATGGGCCTCCCATTCAATCTCCCTTTAACACATTGATGGTATGCGGATGGGATAAGGCGGTGCTTATAGAGCCATGAGCATCTCAACAGTACATGGTAGGAAACCTCTGAATTAATCACATGAAATCTGGTCAGGGCTACTATTGGCCCTACTCATAAGGCCAGTTGCACATATCCCTCTATTGATTCTGTTGATCCTCCAAATCTTGTTATCTCCATGGGAGCCCCTAGGATCCTCCTGTCTGTCAGGCCCACAGCTTCTAGGGTACTCAAGGTTATGAGGTTGAGTGATGCCCATATGTCTACTAGTGCTCTTCTGACTTGGACACCATTTATAGTGGCCATTAGATAAAAAGGTCTACAGTGGTCTGGATGCTCGACTTCCATGACTTCATCAGTGAAGATTATTGCATTGGTTGTTTCTAAGTAAGCTCGACTAGCATGGGATTCTGCCATAAAACATTTCATTCCTAAATCTGCTACTATTCTCATGAGGGACTATGTGGCCACCCTTCTTGCTTTTGGCCCAAACCCCAACTGGTTGAATAGTGACCTGAACTTAGGGTTCTTCTGAAGAGTCCTGACTGTGCTTGGGTGGAAGGATCTTTCAGATTCTTCTGCTTTTGCTGGGTTCCCGTAAATCACCATAACCACCACCCCTTTCCTTTTGTGGTTGGGTAGAGGATTCCTTTGCACTTCGGGTTCCTTCTGAGTGAGCTTCAGGGTTCCCTCCCTTAGTTTCTTGTGAAAGAGCCTGCGGAGGGTCCAGCAATCTTTGGTGGAGTGCTTGACGTAGTTGTGAATCCTGCAGAACAAATGATTCTTTCTTTCTTCCTCAGTTGGTGGCCTAGACACAGTGAATGGCCTAACAATTCCATCTCCAATCCACTTGTCCAAGACATGGTTCAATTCTTCTACAGTACATGGAATCACTGGTGGTTCTTCGAATACTTTCCCTTCAGGTCTCTTCCTTTTCTCTCCTACCGATGTTGTCATGGCCTAGGGTACCGACACTCTCTTTGTTCTCATTGTCTGTGCTGTCCTTCTGGTTCTCTGTAGCAGGTTAGCGAACTGAGTGATGCATAAATTTTCAAGGTTGAGCCTATAATCAAAGAGCATGTTGGATATGCAAGTGTCCACGAGCTCTTTCTCCTCATGGTCTCCACAACAGTCTAGAGAAATATCTTCAAATCTCTTGATGAATTGGACAGGATCCTCTCCAGGCCTTTGCCTTACCATCTAAAGGCTTTGGAAGGTGACCTTGTCCTCACTGGGGTAATACTTTGCACAAAACCTCTCCATCATTTCATCCCAGGTCTTAATGGACCCAGGCCTCAGCGTGTTGTACTAGGTTGTAAAGTTATGATTTATAACTATGTTTTATGTTGGCTTTATTCCATGACAAAAAGTGTTGTAATTACTTCAATTTTGTTCCTTGTATTTTGTGGGATTTTATTGTATTGGGTTTAGTATTAAGTTGGTGAAGACTCAAGCTTAAATGAAGAATCAGTGAATTTCGCGAGAAGCTCGCGAGAAGCTAAGTCACGAAAGAGCACGTGAGGAGCACATGCCTGGAAGCTGAAGAGTCGTGCCAGGCTGTCGTTTTCGCGAGTGTCTCGCAGGTAAGGCCTTCCCGTGAGACAGTCGCGAAACATTCGGCCTGGAGGATTTTTAAGTGAGACTTTCATACCCTTCACCCATACTATATATACCCTCATTACCCACAAATACAAAAGAGGCCATTTCAAAGAGAAAAACCCTAGATAGGTTCTCTACAACACACACCCATCCTTTTGAGAGAGAGCTACTCATCCTTAGTGAGAAATCATTGTAGCCTCTTCTCTATCCCTCTCCCATTGTCATACCTTGAGAGGAGATTTGTACCTAAACACAACCCACACCTATTCAGAGTGTAAAGAGTGTTTTAGAGCTTGGGAAGCTTTGGGAATTGCCAAAAGAAGCCGGTGAGGCTTGGTTAATGCTATGGGCTATAGAGGGATCCAGTAAGTTAGAGAAGACAAAGGTTCGAACTAACCTCATTGGAGCAAGAAGCTTGGAAGGCTTAGGTGCACTGGGTGGATTAGGCTTGGAGGGTCTTCTGCTATTCGTGTATCACAGTGCCGTACACCTAACTTAGATCTTGCACACTCTAATATAGATCATTCTAGCTCAAAACCAAACAACAATACAAATCAGCCTATCCCAAAACCAACCAACAATATAGATCACAAATCTCTCTCTAATGAATCTCTTTTTTCTATCTGACTTCAGTATCTCAAACTCTAAGGCTTCGTTTGGTTGGAGTGGAAAAGTGGGAGGATGGAAAATATTTAGTTTTCCTTCTTGTGTGTTTGGTTGGAGGGGTGGAAAAGTGGGAGGGTGGAAAACTCTTTTGTTTGGTTGGAGAGAAAAATGGAAGGATGGAAAATGTAATTTATATAAATTGACTATTATACCTTTGTTACATAATATGTAAGAAATAAATTTATTTGTACTCATTAAATAATATAAAATTTACCACATCATATATATAAATTTTTATTTTTATTATTATAAAGTAAAAATTACGTTGAAAAAAAAAAAAAAAAAAAAAGAGAACCGGACCACTGGACGTTAGTGTGCTGTGAAGGTAAGATGAGAAGAGGAAAAAAAGTGATAGAGATTTGTGGGCAAGAGTCATCAGGTGGGGTAGGTGAGAAGGTCATGAATAAGGGTAGGTGGGAGAGGGCATTATGGTAAAAGTGTTGTGAGAGAATTTTCTCTCCAAGCTTTTCCTCCCGATTTGGGAGGAAGAAATTTGTGGGCCCAGGAGAGAAAATAAACTCCCAGGTTTTCCTTCCTTCCTATTTTCGTCAGTTTGCCAAACAGTGGAAAACATTATTTTCCTCAGCATTTTCCTCCCTATGTTTTCCATCCTCCCTAAATTCACCCCAACCAAACACAGTGTAAGAGTAAAGAGTGAGTGTTTGTGAGTTATCTTTTTATTATAAATTTATATATTATTTGTGTGAGTGTGTGTCTGATATTGATTGTGTGCATTATTTATTTATTTTTTGCTATAATGTTATTTGTGTGAATTTGTGCGTGTATAATGTAAAAATAATATTAATTTATATAATTTAATAATTAGTAAATATAGAGGGTTTGTTACATGCGTGTATTATTATCATGTTATAATAACATTTTGTTATAAAGTTAGTGATTTAAAAAAGAAAGAAAGTAAAGTTAGTGATTGTTCTAGCATTTGATTGGTTAACTAGATACATAGTGTATTATTTATATATGTAGGGATGGATGTAGCTCTTTGAGTTAATAATTACTTTAATGCCTGTGGGTTGAGTTTTGTCATTTAGTTTAAAATATTTTTATAAAAACAATGATAAATAGATAATGACAATTGCATAAAAATAAAAAATGTTATATAAACTTAACAAAATAAAATGGTTACACTTACCTACATTGAAAATAGATAATGGCAACTCATAATGAATTATCATGTAAGTATTTTAAAATATGAAAACTTGTAGAATGAAATTGTAAAATTTCACATATTTGCGTGCTTTTTTTTCGCCAATAACTAGATATATTTAAATTCTCTTTTCATTAAATTTTGTTTAACTTAAGTTTTTTAATGAACCCTTTGAAAAGAAATCTTGGAGCTTCAACTGATCAATTGTTAAACAGAATAATGATAATAAAAAGGAAAATTATTTATTTACATTATACTATCAAGATAAGATTTACATTATAAACTAAATAAATGACTATAACATTATACATTTTTATACAAATGATATTGTACACTTTTTATACAATATTTTACGTATTTTTTTATCTACAATTAGATTGACAGTACAGAAGCAATAAATAAATTTAGGGAAATGTTAAAGAATGCCCTAAGGGCATTAGTTTAAGAACTATTTTTAGAAATATTTTATGATAAATGATAAAACAATTAATTTTGTTGACAACTTTTTTATATTTTTCATAAAAGCGATGTCAAAACTTTTCTAATATAATTTATTAACAATTATCCTGAATGCACCCATTAACTTGATACAATTTTAAATTTGCTGTTCTGGTGCTGTATATAACTCCAAAGTAAAACGGAGAAGGACAAAACAGAATCTAAGAAAGAGAAGAAAAGGGAGAAACTCTAAGAAAGAGAAGAAGGAAAAGAAGGAAAGCACGGAAAGGGAATGAGAAACTCTCTGATATTGGTGACGTCAAAACAACATGATACAAATCGGAGTGTTTGTAGTATGCTGCCTAAGAAAGGACCGAATCACATGTAGTAGACTATACCAATAAAATGAAGCAATCAAATAAAAAAATCTTTAAAAAATTAGAAACCAAATGAAAGGTGAAGATGTAGCCGCATGTCCAACTTTTTCACACAGGGAAAGGGTAGTGCCTATCAATGCCATAGTGGTAAACAACTCATTGAAAATGAAAAAATAAAATAAAATCTTGGCTTTTGCATACTAGTGACTGGTGACAGAAGAAGAAAGAGGAAGAAGAAGAAAAGATTTGTGATTTTCATTTTATTTTATGTGGATTTACCGATTGGGATTGCAATTTCAAATTTGGGGTTGAGAAGGAGAGATAAAAAGGCAAAAAAATGGCACAAAGTGGCAAAACAACTTAGTTTAACTAGAGATGAATTGACGAAGTCGTCCATTTTTATTTTTTAAAGCTTTGGTCTGAACCAGGAGACCCGGTCACGGTTTTCAAATCCGGACAGTTCCATTGGAATTTTTGTGTAGAGCGGGCCGGTGTTGAGTTAAAAGAACCATCTTAATAGATGGTTCTTAGTTAACCAGGTTAGACAATACGTTTTAGTTCGGATTTCAAAACCTTGGATTGAAGTGGATCTTTATTTTTTCTTTATTATTATTATTTTTTTCCGTTTGAAGCTTTAAATAGCACTGTTAAAGTATCTGTATTTCTACGTATAAGTTTTAAAAAGTATTGTTGTTAAACATTATATATTAATATATAAATATTTGTAATATTGTAATATTTTTTATATATTACTAAAAAGAAGTATAAAACTTACCTAAAAAATTATAAACAAATTTACAATTATATATAAATATATATATATATTTATATGCAACAATAATTTCGAAATGGTTTGGAAGGTACACTCGAACCGAAATATTCTCTTCTATAATCTAATCGAATGATTACTGAAACAGTATTCCTAACTTTACTAGGAATTAACATGATCACATGGGCCCATCAAAAAACACAAAAAAACATGATATGTAATAAATATCACATGATTCATAAGGGCGGCGTTACTGGTAACTCACGTGGTTTGTCAAAAATTATATATATATATATATATATATTTATATAGACACACTAAATTAACATGATTGAACCACCTTGATAAAAATATTGACTACCCTAACTTGAAAATAATAAAAATTTTGGTTCAATAAAAATAAGAATTGTGTTACATTTACAACATTTTTACAATAATTTCACAATAAATCTTATATATTAAGCGGAAAGTGGTTACTAATTTTAATTTTGGATCAATATTGACATTAGTTTTTAACCCACTAATTGCAAATTATTGCATAAGATTTTTTTTTAAAATGTTGTAAATGTAGGATTACTCAAAAAAAATTCTGTCCTCACAAACATAATCCTTAACCCCTTAACCCCCCCCCCCCCAAAAAAACCCCCTTAAATAACAAAAAAAAGCCACAAATAACATTAAAAAAAAAAAAAAAGACTAAACCAAACAAAAATGAGTTAACAAATTATTCAACAAAAAACCCTTTTCAAAAAGAAAAATTCAAATTCAAATTTGTAACTCTTTCAACCTATTACATTAAAATAACTCTAATTTCATTTTTCCTTAGAAAGGGGACTCAAGAATAATATTGTAGTTCATGAGTTTTCCTTGGCAGTGCTAGTAATTATGCTCTTTTTGGCTTTACAGTTGCAATAATTTTGCTTTTCTTAATGACTCAGCTTGTAATTACAGCAAATATCATCGGTTTTTCTTTCTCTTCTCTATTATTATTTCAATTCATTTACTTTATTACTCTCATTTCAGCATTCTCAATTCTCAATTTATTTGTTATTAGTTAATTTTTTTTCTTTTTCTCTTTGTTAGTAGAAAAAACTTGTAATACTTTTTTTTTGTGATGTTAATATATTCAAGTTATCTCTTTATTAAATTTTGTTTAATTTAAGTTTCTTAACGACAACTCTAAAAAATATTCTTTGAGCTGCACTGCTGATTCACATGTTCTCTTGACAAAAATAGTAGTGCTTGTATTCCATCCAAAAAAAAAAAAAAAGTAGTTCTTGTATTCTACATAAAAAAAAAAAAAAAATAGTAGTGCTTGTAACCTTGCTTGCATGGTTGTCAAATAAAAAAGTTTTCTGGCAAAATAATGTTTTTCAATAGCTTTCCGTACGTTTAGATTCTAGTCAGTAAAAATTCAAGATTAAAAGAAGAGTAATGCTAAGGATACGTTATTTGGCATACTTTAATTATGCAATAATTCATCACGTGATGAGTTGTGATTGATAAAAATGTGATAGTAAATCATATGAAAATACACTTTTATCAATTACAACTCATAACTTGGTGAATTGTGACACAAAATTGTGTCAAATTATATATACTTAGCTTTACTCTTAAAAGGACCGTGCTTGAGTTAGACAAGAATGATTGAAGGTTGTAGAGAAATTGGACAATAATTAATGATCAACATAGGGTATAATCATTATAAAGTACAACTCAATATTAAAAAGAGGAGTACTTGGGTTAAATGTTCTTCGGAAATGTTAGACAGTGTAAAAGGCCTTGTACTTGAATTGACACCTCTCTATGTACAAAGTGCTTAGGGGTTTAGGGGGGAAAATGTTCGAACTACGGGGTTAATAACATGTTGTAATTATCTCTAAAAAAAAAATGTTAGACAATGATAAATGATATCGCCTAATAAAACACAATTCTTGTCATAATTGTCTATTTGACAAATGCAGTGACTGTATCAGAAATATTTTTTTAGAGGGATCAAGCTAAATATAACAATTACAAAATTCTTAAGTAAAAAAAAATTATAAGTTAGCTTTAATTCAATAAAGTTGTGTTCTCAATTTTTTTTATGATACTAAAACTACTTATAATTGATCTTGAATTAAATTTTATAATAGCCTCTTTGTTTTAGGGAACGGCTTGTGTCCAGTGGAACTGGCCACTGGACACAAGCGCCACCTTTTGTTTTATACACAATTAAAAAATCATTCAATAATTACACATACTTTTTTTTTTTTGGGGACCAAAATTACACATACTACTTTGTCAAATATAAACATATTTTAAGAGAGGATCAATGGATATAAACAGTAACCATTGTTATCAAATTAAATATAACATAAAATATTCAATCAAAAATATATAATATAAAATATTAGAAAAAGGTGCCAGCCATAAGTCACTAATCAAACATGAACTGACGCAATGGCGTCATCTACAAGCACTAACAAATTAAACACTGCTTCAACAAAATAGAGAGACTTTACCAAACAGGGAAGATCTCAGCAGATAACAAAGCAAAACAGAGAGAAAAGGGAAGAGAGATTTACTGGAGGTTGGAGCGGACGACAACAACAAAGCAGATTGTTGAGTCGTTGAAGTGTGGAGAAGGGGTTTTTTTTTCATTTTATCCTTTTTTTTTTTTTTTCAAGTAACACAACTGATAGTCTTCAACTAATAAATTTCAAGTTTTCGGATTTGTTATAGATATTTTTGGTGTTTGGATTTGAGGGGCTGATTTACCCCCCAAAAATATTGAGGAGCTATTGAGCAAAGGAATGGGCTAGATTTTATTTTCTTCTTTGTATCATTTTTTACTCAAATTCTAGAGAGGGGGGGGGGGGGGGGGAATTGAATTTACATACAATTTAGTTCTAATTTATCATTTTATTAAGGCTGTAACTGAAATTTTCAAAAAGCTCGGGGGGCTATAGCCCCAGCCCCAACGCGGCTCGCCATTGGACAAACGTACGTTGAGTGATAGAAAAAAAGTAATAAGTTCATGTAAAAGTGATATGCAACTGATCACTATTTATCACATAAAATAATTATGATAAAAATTATGATATTTTACGTGGTACTAAAACTACTCCTATAGATCAATATAGTTTATTCATAAAAAAATAAAAAGATCAATATAGTCTCAAATATAGGTGGTCCCTATATTTGAATATCAGGAAATATTTGTGTGAAAACGTGATAGCTACAGCCATGATTGTAATAATAATAATAATAATAATAATAATTTCATTTTTTTTTTGCTGAATATAATATTATTATTATAATTAATATATATAAATAAATTAATAAAGTCAGTCGTGTCAAGCTTCTGTTGCACTTGCACTAGCACATTTATATAATTAAGAAGGTTTGGAGCTCCTTGTAGAGTAGGAGAGTAGTGGAAGCAAAAGCCAAAAAGAGAGAGAGAAAAAAAAAAGTGTTGTGAGAGAGCAGAAATGGAAAGGAGGCCATGCTGTGCGAAAGGTGTAATCAGAGGAGCATGGTCTGCATGGGAAGATAACATCCTTAAAAACTACATTAAAATCCATGGCGAAGGGAAATGGACAGACCTGCCTCAAAGAGCTGGTTCTAACTTCTAACAATATTGAACTATATATTCTCTCTTCTCTCAAAGTGGTTCTCTTTTGTCGATTATTCCCACTGACACTTGCTTCTTATTTTGTAGGGCTGCGGCGATGTGGGAAGAGTTGCCGGCTTCGTTGGTTGAATTATCTAAGGCCAGATATCAAGAGAGGCAACTTTTCTGAGGATGAAGAAGATCTCATTATCAAACTACATAAGCTTCTTGGTAACAGGTATGGGAAATCTTCTTCTTCTCCTCTGGAGCCGGCTCAATATAATATGAGACTTGAGGCCATAAATCTAAATAACGGTTTTTATATTTAAATATATATTAAATAAGTTATTCATAAAAATATATATAAATTAAATAATTTTATTTAATATTAATTAAGTTCTGTTTTGTTGATTCAATAAAGTCCCAGGCTTGTGGTCTGGTTTCTCCAAAAAAAAAAAAAATTTATGTCCAGATTAATTTGAAGAATGAAATATGTAATTTGATGAATACATACTACTAAACTAAAGGCCCAAACATTTTTTTTATATGTCAATGTCTATCTTTTAAGGCCCAAACATTTATAATTATTTATTTTAAGAAAATCTAGAATATGCCGATATGTTGCATGCGAATTGAAACCAAGCATACGTAACTGAATCTTCCTGAATGAATGAGGGAATATGATTTTAAACATGAGAAATGCTAAGAACATGGTTAAATGATGTCAATTCAACAAATTTTATGGTCCAATAATTGATACAGGGATCTCTCCCTTTTCTTTTTTCTTTTCTTTTTGAGTAAACAGGGATCTCTCCCATTGAATCCACTGTTTCCTACTAAGTTTTTGTTAGCTATAAGAAATGAGGTATTAAAAAATCAAATAGCATTGCTTTTACTATTAAAAAAAAATTATATATTATTATTGGATTTAATGTGGTCACACTCACACTTCAAGAATGAATGGGGAAATATGATTTTAAACATGAGAAATGCTAAGAACATGGTTAAATTATGTCTATTCAGAAAACTTTATAGTAATTGATACAGGGATCTCTCCCAATGAATTCGTCGTTTCCTTCTAATTTTTAGTTAGCTATAAGAAATAAGGTATATAAAAAATCAAAGAGCACTGCTTTTACTATTAAAAAAATGATATATTATTATTGGATTCAATGTAGTCATACTCACACTTCAAGAATTTCCAAGTGTTTTTGATTTTGATTTCCAAGTGTTAGTTTGCATGGAAAGTGAAAATGCATCGAAGTGCTAAGTTAATGTGCTCACAAAACTGATGACATATATTTAGGGGTCCACTAAGATTTTGATTGATTTACAACCCTATTTTTTACTTAGGAACTACAACCTTATTCATAATACGATTAGTGAAATAACTTTTCGGAAAAAAAGAAAAGAAAGAAGTTAAATAACCCTTTTTACCCAAGCTGCTCTAGTAACATGTTGTCATTAGTATATAATGACATGTTGTGATTAAAACAATGTTAGCAACAAGCTCATGTAAAATTAATGTTTCACCAATTTCAACTTACCACCTCAACAATATTAAAGATATAATTTTTTCCACAACTTTATGAGATGGTAAGTTGACTAAATAGTTCAAAACGTTATATGCATAACAGTGATCTTCATATATAATATTGTATAAGGCTTTTATTAACTTCTTCTGAATAAACCAAAATATATTTTAGACTAAAAAGAAAACTAAATACATTATTATTATTATTATTATTATTATTATATGATAAACAACACCCTTTTTTTATTATAATAATTTTATGATGAAATGATAAAAAAAACCTTACACATTGCTATTAATTGCAAATTTGATAATATATAGTGATAAGTTTAACAAGTATCAAATAAAAGATCAACATAAGTAACAGTAAATTTAATTTTGAGAAAAAATTTATAAAATCCACAATTGTGCAAATCATAAACAAGTGAAAGAAACTCATTTTGCATGCAAGTTTTTTTTTTTTTTTTTTTTAATTTAAATTTTGATAGTTATAAAGGAGGATGAGATATTTGAACCATAAATATTTTCATAAAGTGTCAATCAGTGGAAATATAAAGAATTGGCATAGATTATATGGTCTTTTTTTCCTTTGGGTCCGGGGAAAATTTCCCTCCCTCCTCCCAAATGTCACACTATAAAGTTATAAATTAATGTGCTTACAAACTAAACATTGTGTAACGAGTGTTGTTGCAGTTGGTCACTCATTGCTCGGAGATTACCAGGACGAACTGACAATGAGATAAAGAATTACTGGAACACCATTTTAAGCAAGAGGGTGCAAAGTGACAAGATTCATGAACAAAGTAGTAGAATATTAAAATCCATTGGAAGGATAAGAAAGTTGACATCAGACTCCAATCCAGGAATAAAATCGGTTGCTCACCCTGTGATTCGACCAAAAGCAATGCGGTGCACAAAGGTTATCCTCCCATGGCAACCAGAAAATAATCAAATTTTCAATGAAAATATAGTTCCTTATGAGAATAGTGAAAACCTATTTCCTTCAGTTCAGCCGGAGAATAATGTCTCTGACTTCTTGATAGATTTGGATACAAGTTACCTTTTGAGATCGGATGTGCAAAATTCAAATGGCCACCAAACCAATGAAATCAATGTACGTGACATTGTGCTGGATTTGCCAATTTCTGGATGCGATGCCAAGCTTAAAGATTTAATGGATGAAGGGAAGCCTGAGAATTGGAGGGCTACTAATCCTTTTCAGCCAAATGAAGCTATGGATCTTAACACATTGGCATCTTTTCTGGATTCAGAAGATACATGGATTAACTGAAAGTAAACGAGATGCATAACTAAGCCCATTATCTATAGTCATCTATGTGTATCTAATTAAATCATGAATAGTTGGAGTGTATTTTGCTTGGCATCCGTTGAACCCAATAATGGATAATGCTCTCTGCACGTTAATATTAGACATTTTTCAGTTACAAATGTATTGGTTTGACCCATTAAAACCCAATACATTAATACTCTCATATACCAAATATATATATATACACACACTCACATGTATGCCCTATATATATTGTGTTAGTGGCATTGTTACCCAAATATGTGTGTGTGATTACAAATGAAGAGGTGTAATACACCTTCCTCACACAAACACGAATATTCTTGACATTATAGGAACTTGTGGCTTCTTCCTCTCATTCTCATGGCCAGTTTCTCATCAGTTGTGTTATGTCTACCTACTATTTTTTAAAATAAATATCTCTACTAGTGATATTTGAGAGTTTGGTAAATTGTTTTTGGATTTCACCCCCCTTTTGTTCTCTGGATGTTTTAATTCCTTTGCTTTTTTGGTATGTGGATCTTGGTTGAAAATTTTCAACAATTGCTTCATGTGTTGTCATGTATGAGCAGTGAATTGTATCATTGTATGTATATATTGTATTGATTGAATAAACATATAGAGTGACACCCTTTTGGCTATAGAGTGACACGTCTACTAACACTAACACTGTAACACACCCCATAACATGTCAACAACTTCATAAGCCACCCATCAATACAGACATTATAAACACCACCAGTACTACTTCTAGGGGTTCTTTTGCTTTTTATTTTTATTTGTTGACTTAGTTAGGTTTGGTTAAAATTTTTTATTTTTTTAATCAAGCAAAATTTTTATTTTTATTTATTCATATTTTTTTATAAAGCTAAATTTTCATTGAAACACAAAATTCGCCAGTGCTCCTATTGTTTCGTTAGTACGTAGCACGCCGGCCCATAAATGAGTCCAGCCTATCAGGTTTTTGCCTTTAATGATTTGTGTCATATACAAACGGTACCGAAGAAAAAGGTGAGGAAAACAAAAATATTCATAACTATTATTATGTCAGTGCGATACACGGCTTAATCAAGAATTATGTATAAACTAAAAAAAAGAAAATAATTTTTTTTTAAATTAATTAAAATTAAATAATAAAATAGATAATTAAAATAAAGTAAAGAGAAATAGTCTTTTATTTTAAGTTATATAATGAATGCATGTGTAATATTAAGTTTTAAAAAAAAATCATATATAAGTCGAAAATTAACTATGTAACTAATATAAAAAGAGATGGCTAAAAAAAATAGAAAGGGAGTCTGCAAAATAATATATTAAGCTTTAAAGCTCAAGTAATCACCACTGCATATTTAAATGAAAAACATTCTTGAATTCAATAATTAAAAAAGATAAAAAAAATATATTTGAAAGCTTATTTAAGTGGTAACCTCAATTTAATAGTTAAGAATTAAGAAAAACCTAAATTATTAAACATTAAAAAATAAAAGTAGAGAGACTTACATGAGAATTGATTTTTTTTTTTAAAGCGAGGGAGGAGGCACCGAATTTCATCCTATCAATATATATGTGTTTTATGAAATAGGAAAAAAGAAAAAGAAAAAAGATCCTATCAAATATATGTGTATAATGAAATAGAAAAAAAGAAAAGAAAAAGAAATGACAGAGTTAAATAACCTTGGAGAGGAAAAGAGAACTTGTAGCTTTCACTGTAGACATCCTTAAAGTATTGTTTAAAGTTTCAAGTTAAATTCTAATATAAAATCTCATCAAATTATTCCCTATGATCTAATCTCAAGTTGTAAATATACTCAAAGATAAATATGAAAAAAAAAAAAAAAAAATTGTTGATAACCTTATTTTTAGATAAAGATAGGCATAATTGATAGATTTTTGCATAAGCAAACATAATGAAATAGTGCAAACGATTAAAACCATTCTTTTTTCAAAAGATAATGATTTAGTTTACAAAATATTATCTTTTTAAATTTACATATGCTAGTAGGATTATAGGAATTGTCATAGAGTAAATAAATAAAGATACAATTATGAAAAGTAAAAAAAAAAAAAGGTTAAAAAGTACTTGCAAAGAAAAATGATATGAAAAATACACATGACTAAGTTTATTACTTTCATTTGTATTTCACAATAAATTTATTATGAAATAAATGTGTGCAATCGAAATAGATGAGTTTGCAGTTGAAAGTAAAAATTATTACAAAATAAATATATGACCATATGTTTATTGTTTATATGATCTTTTGCACGAATATTTGATCTTAAATTGTGTTTTTTTGCCTCTTAGTGGCTGAATTTGTGAGTCCTTCTCGTTGTTCATTCACAATGGATTTTCGTCTTAACCTTGCTTCTCTTGTTTTTTATTTAAATGTTGTTCAACCATTTAACCCATAAGGAAGAAATTTACGCATGGCAACTACTTAAGCCAATGTATTGATAATAACAATAGTTTTTAGAGAAAAAAGAAAAAGAAAAAGACTTGTCTGGAGATCAATTTCTTGAATGGAGTTTTTCTTTTCTTGGTACTTATTATATATCACATCTTTGCAAATTTGCAACAGCATTAGCATCCCGGTTTATTGAAGTATTCATAATTCAGGATTAGTTTATAGAAACAAATTTATTATAAAATAAATGTACACAATTGAAGCAGATAAATTTTTAATTCGATACAAATTTACTATGTAAAATAAATGTATGACTATATTGGTTACGTTCAATTGTTCATTGCTTATATGATCTATTTGCAAGAATAGTATTTGTTTGCTTTTTGTTGGCTGAATCTACAGATCTTGATAGTCGTAAACTCATAATGGATTTTCGTTTTGAAAGACAAATCAAGTACATGTAAAGTATAAAAAAAATACTTGCCAGTGGTGGTAGTGATGTCCTCCATGTCAAACAGCTTCTAGGAGAGGGAGAGAGTTTTTTTTTTTTTTTTTTTAAAAAAAAACTAAGAGAGAGAGACTTAGTTTGAAAATTAAAGGAGTCAATATATAATAGTAAAATATTAATATTTGGAAGTGGTATTCATATTCTCCTTTCTGTTTTTTTATTTTTATTTTTTATGTTTTATGCGTCTTAGTCTTCATATAATTAGTATTTTTTGGTCCTTGTAATTCATTTTAATTAAAAGGTTTTGTATTCCTGTTTTATCTAATTAGTTTTGGGAGTGATATTTGATTCGGATTAGGTTTATCTAATTAGTTTTTGTTGGTCTTTGTAATTAGAAGTTGACATGAATAAAAAATATAATGTTAATCTAATATTAGTTGGTTTTAAATGTTTTCTTTTTAAAATCTAAATATCTAAAAAAAATTCTTCAATTTGGTGAAGCCACTTGGCGTAACCACGGCATCTACGCCCAACTTTTATTATATAGTATATGATTTCTTGTCACAATAGTAACATGGCAGAGTGGGATTAATGAAGAAAAAATGGTGGGGTTATGTGTAAATGATTGTTAACCACTCACAATCTGTCATATCAGAGTTGTGGCAAAAAAATTATGGAATAATTTGTGGTCCTAGAACTACTCAAGTATCGAAGATAAGATATCATACATCTTCAAATAGCCATGTGCCCCGCAAGTGGCCCTGCTTTAATTTAAAAAATATTTTTTTTTATGAAAAATTTTTAAAAATATTAATGGACGCATCCATTGATAAAAGCCAATTTTTATTTTGCAGATGAGGGTGTTTTTAATTTATGAGGTTCATGTTGCAAATTTAAGGGCTTTTTGAGCTTAGAAATCCTACTATAACTTAATTTAAGTGTATATATATGACAAGTTCATTCTTAAAGACTTGAACCTCGGCCATTGTTTCATTCCTTCCACTCCACAACAACTTGTACTTGTGGAGTGACTATTGTGTCAATGGTTCATAGTTGCATTATTTGTCACTCTGATAGTGTTTCGTTTTATAATCACTAACTACAAAATGTCATGTATCTAGATTTTTCTATTTTAAACTTGGATTACTTTACAAAAAAGAAAAAGTGATGTATGACAGATTGTGATTGGTAGGGTATAGAGCAAAATAGTAACAATTACAAGGACTTTTACTTGCGTTACTCCATAGGGTTCTTTGCACTTTGTTTCTTTTAAAAATTAAAACCTTATTATTATTATTAAAAAAAAAAAACGTTTTGATTATATTCCTTATAGCAAGAGTAAAACGAGTGATGTTACAAATTTACTATCCTTTTTTGAGTGTTTCTCCAAAAAACAACTATCATTTTGTGTGTGTAATTATGAGGTTTATATAAATTATTATGAATATATGTGGTGGTCAATAGCCATGTGGTGATATGAATCAATAATCACATGACCCTTTTTGTGGAATTTGCTAGAACAAACCCGAATCTCTTGACTATTGGCCATTTAGTGTGCGTTTGGGTTAGGTGGAAAAATTAAAATTATTTCACTATTCAGCTTATTTTTGCTACTATTCATGAGCCCTACTGCACTTTTTGGCACTATTCATGAGCCCTACTGTATTATTTCAACTAACTTTTACCTTTATCTATAGTACTTTCAGCAATAATTTTTCAGTTTCAGCAAAATAAGCGGTATTCAAACACACCCTTAATTGCTTTGGGAATGTCCTATTGCGAGGAATGTCTGGGCTCTGTTTTGAGGAAAGCTCAAGAAATGCCGAAACGATGTCCAAGATTTTTTCCTGCTATTCAAACAGATGATAGGAAAGCTGGATACTCGGGAGCTTGAGTGATGGGCAGTGACTTCTTGGAAGATTTGAAATGCTCGGAACAAATTCTATCTTGAGAAAAATCAGGCCCAGCCGAAGAGATTCCTGGATGGTGCTGTTGGCTTCCTTGAAGGGTACCATAGACGACTCTTGATAGTCTTTCTCCATGCTTATTTTTTTGCTTCCTCGGGTCTGAACTGTTTATTTTTTCTGTTTGTTCCCCCTTCACCTATTTTAAGGTGTTAGTATATTGCTTAGTCTAGCCTAGCCCATTGGGCTTAGCACAGTATACTGTACTTGTAGTATACTCATATCACTTGTACGTCACACATACTTAGCCTATATAAGGCTCTCTATTGTACAGTGTTATTAATACATAATATACATCAATAAACAGACTATTCAGTCTTTCTCTCTCTCACTTTATATTCTTAACATGGTATCAGAGCGATTACTCTAACTTTCTGGTACCAATGGTCATCTTCGGCATTCTTCCGCTGCCCTCGCCTTCATCCAGTAACCACTGTCAGAAGTGAGTTACCGCCGTCAAGCCATAGTCACTGCAACCCTCGGATCCAGTCTTTTCTCGCATCAAATCGTTAAATCATGGCTACGAATTGATAGATCAGACTATCCCGAGCAAAACCCAGCTGGAAAAATCACGAGACAACTTCTCACGTGCCTACACGCATTGCCAAAAGTTCTTTGCTAGTCGAAAACACGCCTCCACACTCCACCAAAACATCCGACGCGCCGGAATTGAGCCGCCACGTACTCCATGCACCAAACCAGTCTGCATAACGCCACGTCATCCCTAGGGTGATGTCATCACTCTGCGTCAGCATTCTGTGTCATCACGGACGTCATTTTGCCATGTCATTAGCCTACGTCAGAGTCCCGCATTAGCACACATCATCCGTTGACCAGTCGCCGTTGACCGTTGACTCTGAGCATTGACCGCTGACCAGTCGTTAACTTTTTACCGAAAAGTTAAAAATTTTCAACAAGGCCCATATTGCTCAGTTTTTCGTGTAGATTTCGATTTTGGACTCCGTTTCTTCATTTGAGATCTTTGAATCCCTCTTTTTGGTCTTTTTCTTCATTATGACTCAACATAATGAATAAGACTGTATACGTCCTATCACCATTATCTTGGATGGTCCTACTAGCTATCATGCATGGTCTCAAAATATGACTGTTTTTCTTAAAGGTCGCAAACTATGGAGGTATGTAATTGGTTCGATTCCCAAGCCAGTACCAATACCTCAGTCTAAAGCCATAATTGATGCTAATTCTTCCAAGATTATTGTTATAACAGAGGGTGATTATAAAGCACGCCTAGAAGAATGGGAGAGTATTCAGAGTAAGATCTTGTCTTGGTTTATCAATACCTCTTGTATGTGCAAGTTAGATTTGATCTTATATGGGAGAGTGAATAAGTTATCTAACAGTACATCTCGATGAGAAAGCTTATGAGTGACAAAAATGCAAGTTTTGACATCACAAAGTCTAGAGAAGAAGAAAGTGATAGCAAGAATATAAAAGGAACACAGGATGTACATGGAAAACCCCATAAAAGGGATGAAAAACCACGGTTTGAACAAGAAAGAATCATTCTTGCTTTGTTCAGCTTTGTATTGTATGGAAAAAGAGGTAACCCTAGTACAATAAGGATGTTCTTCCTCAAAAGAGAGACCTTGTTTTCTACCTCACTATCTTATCACCTTCTACTCTCTTCTCAAAAGATCTACTTGGGTTCTTGCCCTAAAAGTCCAGCTGCATGTTCCTCTTATAATCTGAGGAATATGGCTGAGTACAAAAATAGGTGTCAAGTTATCATTTTTCTATTTTGGACCTTACTACAACTGGGGTACTATTTGGTGATTGGAGGAGAGAGAGTGCACTAACATCAGCATTGTGGCATGTGGGTAGGTGACTTTGCCACTGCTTGGGGAAAAACTCTTGGGCAATGAGAGGGACATCAGAAGTACTGTAGGTGATACACGTGTCCCTGAAGTGGTCCAACATGCACTCAGCCAATAAGAGGTGTTTCTATAGCTGCTGACCTCAGAAGGTCACTATCTTCCTTTTGTAAGTGCTTGAGTACCATGTCAGATGCATATCTTACTTCCTTCCCAAGGCAGTCACGCCCTTGGCACGAGTCGAGGATAAAACTTTGTAGCTAATATTTCCTCTTCCTTTGCTCACAGCCATTCCACATGTAAGGTCCAGATCTAGCCACATCGACATTCTCCCATGCCTTGGCTGTTGTATTGTACACCTCTGTACCTTCCATCCATAGTCTTCTTCTTTGTCTTGGTATTGTTGAGGTTGCTTGGATATTTTTGTCTAATCGCCACAATTACACTAATGATTCAAGCCTGGAGTTCCATTACTATGTGGGAATAACTCTATGCTGCAAATCCTCTTGGAGGTTGCTTGGATATTCCTTGTCTTCTTCCTTCTTCCATGTGGAAACAACTCTGTGCTGCAGATCCTCCGTTACTATATCCTGAGGACACTGAGTATTTTGCCAAATATCGGGATCGTTGTAAATTTATGCATTTCATGATGGGTTTATGTGAAGATTTTGAGCCTACTAGAGCTTCTCTGCTTAGCCGATCTCCTACTCTTTCTCTTGATGTTATAGTTAAGGAGCTCATTTTCAAGGAGAACCGTCAGCCTACTTATCACATGTCATCATTTGATCATGTGTTGGCTACACCATCTCCTCCTCCACAGCCTCCCATTGTTGCATTCACTGCTCCTCCACGAATAAACTCTGGGCGTCCTACCTCTTAGTCTTCCAAAGCTACTCGCTGCAAGTTTTGCCGTGACAAAGGCCATAATATCTCTGTTTGTTGCAAACTGCGGAAATTCATGCAAGAGTAGAACAAAACTCCCCTTCCTTGAGTAGCTGCTATGTGTCCCTTAGATCAATCAGTTCCTACAAGTCCATCTTTGGCTTCCTAACTTCCTACAGCTGACCTTGAGACAGTAGTTTAACAGGTTTTATCCCGAACTTTCATTGCCCTTTCTGTCACCTCAGGTAAATATTCTTGGTTTTTTTATACTGCATGTTGTAACCATATAGCCCCTGATGAATCACAATTCTCTGATAAGGCACACTTAGCACATCCTATCTCTATTTATACTGCTGATGGAACTCCTATGCCTGTTAGTCATAAAGTAACAATCTCTTCTTCTAATTTATTCCTTAATGACACTTTTCAAATTCCAAAGTTGTCCCTCAATTTGCTTTCTGTTGGTCAACTTTGTGAATTAGGAGTAGATATTCTATTTACTAATCATGGTGTGAATGTGCAAGATCCTTGGATAGGACAAGTGCTTGGGACAGGCCGTAAGGTTGGACGTTTGTTTGTGGTTCACGACTTGAAAATTCCTTCACAAGTTGTTTCTAATGCTACTACTATTGTCACCATCTCGCCTAATTTATGGCATGCTCGTCTTGGTCATACATCATTATCTCGTCTTCAGTTATTAGCTTCTCAAGGTCATTTAGGTTCAGTTCAGTTTTCAAAATTTGATTGTACTTCCTATCATTTTGGCAAACAAACAAAATTGCCCTATAATAATAGTAACTCTTTTTCTTTTGCACCTTTTGATCTTATATATTCTAATATTTGGGGTCCTACACCAGTTCCCACTTAGGGAGGATCTCGATATTTTGTCATATTTATGGATTATTTTTCTCGATATACCTGGATTTATTTGCTTTACCATAGGTCTGAACTTGTGTCCATTTACCAAACATTTCATAAAATGATTGAAACACAATTCAATCGCACCGTTAAGATCTTTTGGTCAGATAATGCTCAAGAATATAATGATAAATATTTCTTATCCTTTTTAGATAGCAATGGTACCCTCCCTCACCGGTCTTGTCCTGACACCTCTCAACAAAATGGTCGTGCAAAACAAAAATATCGTCACATTCTTGATGTTGTCCACACCCTTCTCATTTCTACCTCCATTCCTAAGCGCTTTTGGGGTGAGGCAGAACTCACTGTTGTTTACACCATTAATCGTATCCCTTCACCGACCATGCACAACAAATCACCCTTTGAGCTCCTCTATGGTCAAACCCCTGACTACTCCTCTCTTCGGGTTTTTGGTTGTGCTTGTTTTGTCTCTCTTCCTCCTCATAAACGAACAAAGCTCCAGTCTCATGCTCATCTCTGTTGCTTCCTTGGTTGTGGTGTCTTCCAAAAGGGATTTTGTTGCTATGATCCCATAACTCATCGCCTTCGTGTCTCCCACCATCTTGAGTTCTGGGAACATCGTCCTTTCACGAGTCTTCAGCAGTTTTCTATGTCCTCTTCCTTAGAGTCTCCCATTTTTACTAATCTTTTCATCCCTCTTTATCCTTAACTTGTGAAGGATTCTTCAAGATCGGCTGCCTCTCCAAACGACTCATCTTCAGTTTTGTCCCCGGCACATGACCCACCTGTCTTGGATCCTGTGGCACCACCATCTCCTGAGCCTCCTATTGGTCCTGACCTTCATCGCTCTTCTCTTACTTATCTCACTGATTATCACTACTCTTTTACTCTTGCCACCCTATATGAGCCTCACACCTATCGTGAGGCCCATACTGACCATCTTTAGCAACAAGTTATGTCCAAAGAACTAGATGCCCTTCACAAAAATCACACTTGGGATATGGTTGATTTGACTCCTAGTCAGTCTGTAGTAGGTTGTAGGTAGGTTTACAAGATCAAAACTAAGGCTGATGGATCTGTTGAACGATACAAGGCTCACCTAGTTACCAATGGCTTTACTTAGGAATATGGCATTGACTATGAGGAAACATTTGCTCTTGTTACTCGCCTTACATCTGTTAGATGTCTCATTACTGTGGCCGACGTTCACCGTTGGCCTCTTTATCAGATAGATGTGAAGAATGTTTTCCTTAATGGAGACCTCCAAGAAGAAGTGTATATGCAACCATCCCCTGGCTATACTCACTCAGGCCATCAAGTTTGCCACCTTCACCGTGCTCTTTATGGCCTTAAGCAGGCTTCTCGGGCTTGATTTGAAAAGTTTAGCTCAGTTGTTGCTCAGCAGGGTTTCACTTCGAGTTCTCATGACACTGCTCTCTTCATCCGAAGATCCTCTACTAGTATCACTCTTATTCTTCTTTATGTTGATTACATGATGTGCTTTTCCTTTGTATACGTTTTTCTTTTGTTTATCAATATAAGTTTTTATCTTTACCATAAATAAAAAATAAAAATAAAAATAAAAACACAATCACATGAGTTTGAAATCAAATTGTAGTACAATCTATACTACATATCACAATAGGTGAAGTTTAATCATGGACTACATTTTACTTTTTTTTTTTTGTGTGGAAAGAGGGATTTATTTTTATAAATAAGAGCTACTACAACTGTCCTGGACGAGAATGTAGACGATAGGCATATATCTTGTTTTGTATCACACACTATGCGTTTATGGCCTCGCAAAACTCATTGAAAAAAATTAATTAAATTCAAACACGATCAAATTCACACTTTGCCTTCATGACATCATCATACTAAAAAAAATTTAAATACTTCCAATTCAAACACAAAAAACACAGTAATTATGAAAATGAAAAGAGATTAATGAGCAAAAAAAAAATTATAATAAGAGTTTATAGATTAAAAAAAACTAGCTTATAACATCATGAATATGCATGAGATACATTTACAAATAAAAATAATTAAATGCGGATTTAATTTTTTACCAAGTTTATATAAGATATATAAAATGTTTGTATATTTGAAACTATAAAATAGCAACTAATAAAATAAATATGTTTATTTGAAATAAATGAAAAAGAAAATCATTTAAATTTTTATTCATGAAATTCTCAATTTTAATTAGTTTGTCCAACCACTAATTGTTTAATAATAATAATAACAATAATAACAATAATAATATAAGAAAGATGAATCAATGATAGTGATTTTTTATAAGGTTTATTAATTTTGATTTTATGGTTCTCTCACTTAATAACTCATTTAGCACAAAAAAAAATAAGAAATTTAAATCGGACTCCTCGATTTTTGTAGTGTAGTAAATAGTTATACCAAAATTAAGAAAATTGGATGGGAAACATAGCATAAAATTACAATCAAATTTGAGATCGAATTAGATTTTATCTCAATTTTGGCTTTATATATACTAGTGTGTAGCCTCGTGCATATGCACGGGTGCAATTAAAAATAATCACAATTATACGATTCAAATTTTACTTTTTTTTAGACGAGTTTCAAATTATATATGGTATTAGCTTACACTTTTTTTAAACCATACATTTCTAAAATATATAATGGTTTCTCATTATATATATAAATATATATATACATATATATATGATCTAGAATTTAATTGGTTTTAGAGTCTTCAATTTTTGCATCCAATAATTTACCACATGTCCATCTAAGTTTTTAATTTTTGTGAAAAGTAAATTATTATTATTAATTTTTTTTTTTTTTCTGTTTATCAAAAAAAATAATTTACTTGTCACAAAAATTAAAAACTTAGATGGACATGTGGTAAAATTGGACTCCAATTGAATCCAATTTAGAATCTAATTGGATTTAGATTTGGACTCTTTGATTTTTACACTCAATAATTCACTTGGTACAAAATTAAAAATTGAATAAGACATGTGGCGCAAAATTGAGAATCCAATTAAAATCTAATTAGATTTTCTCTGAATTTTGACTATTAATATACATACAGACTAGATTGTAACCCGTGCTTACGTGCGGAAATATTTAACAGTAGTTATAATAAAGTAGTCCTTACCTAGATAATTGTGGTCATCATTTTTGAGTTCGTGTTTAGTACTATGAATGGGTTATGTTGAATACATGCAAAAACTTTCCATTCATCGCACACGCATAGTGCATTCGGAAGCTTTTCTATTTTTTATTTTTTAAATGTCAGTACTTTTCATTCATCCCAATTTAGGGTTTTATACATTTTTTTATGAGATTTATGCATTTTTCAATCATTGAAGTACCTAGGTCTGTGATGAGACCTACCACATAAAATTTTTCTAAGAGAATTGCAAACTCATATTGATAGAGATTGGTAAATATGCAATCATAAGGTGATCAAAAACCAGTTCACAACAAAATTGCTCACCATTTTCCCTAGATAAAAGTCCTTTTTTTTGGGGGGGGGGGGGGGGGGGCAGTTTGGTGTAACTACTTGTACTATTCAATTGCTTGCATTTTTATTTATTTATATGCCTTCCTCACCTTTTTACTATCTGCAATTGCAACAAATGCGGAAATTCTTAGTCAACTCATCATTCTAAATGGCACAACCTATAAAACCTGTAAAGAATAAAATGTTCACATCTAAAGAAGCATAGCCCTCTATAAAAATCACACAATCGACATAATAAAGAAACTTAAAGTTAGATTCAGTAAGATTGGTGTATTCCCGAACCTCTATTCCTACCATCTTTATTGAATAATATTGATGTCTTTTTGAATAATATTTATCTCATTGTCTCTACTCTTAGATTTATGGTTTCAACTCCACGTAGCCTAGGATTTGTTTTCACCTACCAAACAATCAAACCCACTAATCAAATCTAACCAAACTATATATAAAAAATGTTTCTTAAAAAAAAAGAACTATATAAAAAAAAAAAAGAACCAAACAATTTTAGAGAATAAAACCTACAAGGCTGTGTCAAACCATTGCCAAGTCGTCGTCTGGGTGGGTGGAGGCCGGTGTAATAGTGGGTAGTGGCTCTCATGGTGGTGGTGGCTTTCAAATTTTTCTCTTCATAGATTTGAGTTTTTTGTGTTTGTTTCTCTCATAATCTGTGAGACATGAAACGGTGTTTCACTTTTTAAAACGTTTTTTAATTGGACTCATTGGTTTCTGCATTATTGTAAATACAATGAATATTTGGATGAATATTTATGGTGTGATCCCACATTTAGCATCAAATTAAGAAAACTTTTAAGACACATGACACAAAATTGGACTTCAATTGTAGAATCTAACGAGAGAGAGAGAGAGATGAGTTCAAGTTTATACTTTATAGCCATTAATAGGTATTAAATGCCAAATTAGCTAATTTTCCTTAAAAACTTCATCCATATTCATCGTTCCCAACACTTAATACTTTTCCCTTCTTCTTTTTAAAGAAGAACTTAATCCTTTTCCTTTAAAGTCTCCACTAGTACACCATCTTCTTTAAACAAATCCCATGGTTCTGTTACTGCAACCAAATTCACGTGAGTGATATGGTGGGTTCTAACTTCTAACTTCTAATTCAAGAATCATAGCCAAGCAAGGAACATTTCTTGGTAATTTTTCAAAGTTTCTATTCTCTACCCACTTCTTAAATATTGGAATTCCTAAGTTTTTAGTGGTCATCACTTCGGTGGGCAAATTATAAATTTGTCGTCAAGGTGTAGCTAGTTTTTAAAAGTTCCATGGCCTAAGTTTCTGGAAGTGGAAGCTCGCGTTTTTCAACAACCCAATCATGTAACACTAGAGAAAATGCAAATAGAGAAAGAGAATAACACAAATTGGCCTCCATTGATGCACCTGACCGTGTAGTGACAAACTAAATTGTAAACCATGGATAGATAATTCATAAATTTCTTATCATCTTAAAAGCAGAGAGATATCCACCTATTTTTTAGATGAGTAGAGATATCAATTTAAGATTTGGTTTTTTTTTTTTTTTTTTTGAGAAACAAACACACACACACAAGAGAGAGGGAAAGAGGTTCTAATACAAAGACATACCACAACTCCACTCAAAAGCCATGATAACTTTTAAGGGAGGGTGGGGCAAGTTATACTACACACAACACACTCTCTTAAGCAATGTGGGACAATTACCCATTCTTTTTTTTTTTTGAGAAACAAACACACGCACACACACAAGGGAGAGGGAAATGGGTTCTAACACAAAAGCACACCACAACTCCACTCAAAAGTCATGGTAACTTTTAAGGGAGGGTGGGGCAAGTTATACTACACACAACACACTCTCTAATTTAAGATTTGGTTTTACAACTATTAATATTAATTTCCTGCAAATGCCTTTGTTTATCTTCCATATTTCTCTTCATTTATCCATCATATTTTTTTTTTTAGGATTTATCCATCACATTTGGTGT
Source organism: Notholithocarpus densiflorus (assembly GCA_030021035.2). NCBI lineage: Eukaryota > Viridiplantae > Streptophyta > Magnoliopsida > Fagales > Fagaceae > Notholithocarpus > Notholithocarpus densiflorus. The sequence continues at coordinate 91,674 of JARYZH020000009.1, read as the reverse complement.
ACCATAACCGACTGTAGGAGCATCAAAGTAACCTTTGTCCTTTGCTTACCACCTTCTCGGATTACCCCAAATTATAAGAAAACCATAGTTGGATAGATCCTTGCCCTACCTAACGAATCTAACAAAATTGAACTTAAATCCCACCAATTTTATAAGTAAATCTCATGCCAATTCAAATAAAGTTAGGATAATTGCAAATGTAATTAATAAGAAGAGAGATAACGAGGATGCTATTAATTAGGTAAGTATTTAATGATGATGTAGTTAATACTTAATATTGTTTTCCTTTTAACTATTAGATCTTTTGAAAATCAATGACTATAAAAAGGTGTAATTCTTGTGGAGTATTACCGGCTTAAAAGAAGAAGAAGAAAAAAAAAGAGTATTATGGAATCAAAAAAAAAAAAAAGAGTATTGCAAATATATTTGTAAAGTCATTTGGCCAAAAAAAGGAATATATGTAAAATGTTTTAAATAATAAATAAGGAGAGAGAAACAAAACTGCTATTAATTAAGTGAATAAGGTGTAAATCAATTAGCATTTAATGCTAATTTTTTAACCATTAGATCAATTAGAAAACTACAGTCTAAAAATAGTGTAACTCTTGTCAAGTTACATTTGGTATAACTCTAAGCAAAGGTGTACCACCCAATAACTTGTTATAGAATTCATATTTTAAAATCTCACCTTTGAATTACATGTTCTATATGTTTTTTATACTCATACCAATTTTCATGTTAATTGGATGTCATTTACCATTCGGTCCATAAACTCATTTTTTATGCATTATTTTGAACTACAAAAACTTGAATTTAATCAATTAATTGATGACATAATTATTAATCTTTGATCACCTTAAAATTTTGCAAGCATGAAAAATATACAAAAATAAGCTAATTTAACAGTGGATTTGTCAAAATTCACATCCAATTAAAAAATATTGAGTGGTATAAAATTGCTTAAAGTTACAGCATATGTAACTTGAACCCTATTGATGCCCATTTTTGGCAAAAGGGCCCAATGGCAGAAGAAGCCCAACAATATGAAAAAGGTGGAGAAAGAAAACAGCAAAGTAAAAACCATTGTGCCAGAATGGCAGGAATAATAGTCCACAGGCCTACAAAATAGTAAAGTGACCTCAGAGAAAGCAAACGGGCCAAGGAAGCCCCAAAGGATGAAGTAGTAAGCCTATGAGAATCGAAAGAAATGGAAAGAAATTAAAAAGGGGCCGAAGGTGCCCAAAGAAAGGAATTAGTAAATGGGATTGGTTCAAAGGCCAATAAATCCAAAGGTAAAGGATGTGGTAATTGGGTCAAGGAAGCTCAAAAGATTTAGCAATAACCCATAGGAATGTAAGAAGTAGAAAGAATGAAATGGGCCAAGGATGCCCAAAAAATGAAATGGGCCGAGGATGCCCAAGGAATAAAATGGGTCGAGGATGCCCGAGATGTTATATGAACTGGTCCAGCAGGAATGCTGGGCAGTAGAAACTAAAGGAAGGAATAACATATGAAACTAGCATGGCAAACACTTCAGCCCGCAAGCCCAGAAGTAGTAAAGTAAACAAGGATAAAAGATATTATGGTAGGAACAATGCAGTGGCGTGGTAGGAGCACCAGCCAGCCCATGGACAAGGGATGAAAGGAGACATGGGCCAAATTAAAGAAGAGAAAGCCCACACCCAAGCAATGCTCAGCCCAAAGAAGAAATGAGGTGCAAAGAATGAAGACCCAATAACTCATCCACACCACAAGAGTTAAACAAGCACCAGAGCATGCAGCAGAGTCAGACAAACCTGTAGGCAATGGCAAACGCATGAACGCCAGAAAAGCAATGGACTCATATGGAAGTGGAGCACACACACAAGGCTTAGGCACCACCTACTTGTACCCAGCCAATACAAGGGAGGTGGGCCACGGGTTAGAGGTAAGAAAGGGTGTGGTCTGGCGGTGGGGAGAAAGGGGGAGCCTATTTTGGGGTTTCTGCTTAAGTTCTGTTGGAGGAAATATCCTGCTGGGATGACATCCCACCCATAAGAGGGAAATATAAGCTGGAATCACTAGGTGCATGTTATAGAGGTTGGTAAGAGAGAAGCCCATCCCTTATCTGGATGGAAGTGCCAAGGGAAGTAAAAAAACAAAACAAACCACTTTTGTCTGGAATGAGGCATGACACGGCCAACACAGTGTAGTGGTGGGGGCTGGGCAGCCGGCGGACCAGTGTGTAGTCTTGGAAGGACACCCACAACAGGCCAAAAGTAGTTAAGGGGTAAAAATGGTAAATCTTGTCACAAAAGGCAGTATAAAAGGCCATTGACGTGCACAATAAAAAGGGGGGAAAAACGAAAAACAGAGAGGGAAAGGGAACAACAATGGAAAACAAGGAAACCAAGAGTGAGGAAGAAAAATATGAGAGATAGGAGTAAAGGCATGCACCAATAGGCTACCCATTTCTCTCCCTCTCAATAGTCCACTCTTTAACAAGTCAAGAATCTGAGATCAAGCCACTTAGGTCCATTTCCAAAGTGAGTAACTTCCAAAGTAGGATTTCCCTCTGAGGTTACCCACATTGGAGATTGGTTCCCTTCTTGAACTTGAATCTGCCAAAGAGTCAAGTCCGTTCCTTTAGTAGACTAATCTTCTTTTCTTTCGCCATGGTTGATCGAGGACTAATGTAACTTTTTTGTTATTAATCAATTCCTGCTATAATCACGTTATCATACTTTTCCTTTGTGGAACTGTTCAAGTATTATCGTTGTCAGTAGAAAATATTTTAGTTAAAGCGTTTTAGTTATCCTGTTGTATTATGTTTTTCCTACTATAACGCTTTGTAATAGTATTTCCTGCCGTGGGCACGTGACGCACCCAAGATTCCTGCCAGGGCTCTAACTTGCGCACAAGCTGGCCTAAGGTGTGTTTCAATTAGGCCAGTCCTGACTCTCCTACCCCAGAATCATAAGGCCATAGTACAGCAAGAGCAATCCAGCCCAAGACGCAAAAAAAGGCCCACCACAAACCCCTCTCTCTCTCTCTATATATATATATATGATTTGTGTTGACATGCATGATCGAGCTGCAAAACGATAAAGACAAATCAATTAATTAATGAGAGGAAAGACTTCATTTTGGAAGAGGATCAGTCACTTTATTTCTTGATAGCTCATAGCTGTACTGTGGGCAGTAACTTTCTTGCCATTGAGCTCTTCTAAGATTTTAAGAAGCTAAAGGGCATATCCCTTTTTATTTTATTTTTTTGTTGTTGAGAACAATGATTGTGGACTGTGGTGGATGGATTGAGATTGAGAGGTTGATGGTTTGGGCTGGTTTGGGGACGTGAGAGCTGAAGATATATATATTTTGAAAAGTTTTCAACCTTATCTTATACAGTACGTGTGAACATCTCATATGCTCACTACTTTTTTTTTTAGAATTAAGATTCTTTTCTTTTCTTTCCAAAATAGAATATAATATAAATGGAGCAAAAGGGTGTTGAATTATTGATACAGCAATATTGACGCGGCCTTATAAGCTAGTCTATAAGCATGTGTTTGGAGCTAGCTTTTAGCTTTCATGTCTAGTTTTTTTAAAATTCAGTCAAGTATACTTTAGTACACTTTCAGAAAAAAAATTTCAGTAAAAAACTAAATAAATTGTTCTCGAACACTACCTCAAAGTAAAAATAATCTAGTGATTGCAGCAAAAAGTTGTAGAATACCTATGTTGAATGATATTTTGGTTTCCTATATTTCTGTTGCTTTGGATGTGATACAGTTTTCTCTGGAAGTTGGGCTCCTTGATATCCTCCTTGAATGGGGGGATAGGACTACGGTGAGTATTTTTCAACAACGGACCTGCACTAACTCAAGAGTTGCTCAACTGGTTGAATATGTGTTTCAGTTGTTGTTTGTTTCCAACCCAGTCATATCAGTTTCAGTTGGTGTCAAAGTCTTGTGATAGGGTAGCACAACAATTACCCTTATATTTTGTTTTTCTAGAAACCAATTAGCCTTAATTGCTCATTATAATGTTGCTACTACTGTATGGATGGAGAATTTACCTCCTTGTTTTTCATGTATTGGATCATGATGTATCTCATTTATGAACCAATAATATTCTTACTTTTCTGAAAGAAAAAACATTACATTATGTTTTATGTATAAAATACATTAGTAGAAAAAAATAATAATAATATAAATGCGATGGATTAACTTTTATAAAATGCCATTTTTACTATTTAATAAAAAGGAGAAAAGGAAAAAAAAAAAAAAAGCGCTAATGGGAATACCAGAATATGCTCTAAATTTTATATATATATATATATATATATAGAGAGAGAGAGAGAGAGAGATGGGTTCAAATTACACCTGGAGTAACTTGACAAGAGTTACACCATTTGTAAACCATAGATTTGTAATTGATCTAATGGTTAAAAAAAATAGCATTAAATATTAATTGACTTACACCTCATTCACTTAATTAATAACAATTTTGTTTCTCTCTCCTTATTTATTATTTAAAACATTTTACATATATTCCTTTTGTTGCCAATGACTTTACAAATATATTATTTGTGTTTTGTTTCCAATTTCAATTTGAAGGTATAGAGGACAGGCAAGGAATCTGGGACTTGATTATTCTGTGGTACCGTGCCATTGATAATCATATTGTGAGGTTTCCTCAACCTCCACGGGATGCAAAGCAATTAGGAAAATCTTAATTGGGAAATCCTAATTGAAGACCATAAAATTTAATATCTTAAGACACTTAATACAGTAGAGAAATCTTTCATTTTTTTGCTCATTTTAGGCAATAAAGTAGTTCAATGTTGAATTATCTCTCTTCATTCAAGGCCAATCCTAGCCAACTAACACTTCCAGTTCAGTGATATATTGTTCTATTACCTCATAATTACAATCTTATTCTTGCTTTAAATTTGTTCTTTATAATAATGGTTTTTGAACTCTTTAAAACTTACTTGTTCAACTTTTTGAAACGAGACCAAAAATTATCAGTAATCATGTTCATAAGGACTTAGACAAAGGATGAGGATCCCAGGTAACATAGTGATATAGTTTGATGCAACTCTTCATTGGTAAGCAAACTGTTTTTAATCAAAAGGAACTATGTACTTAATTCCTCATTTGTTGTAATTACTTCTTCTTCTTTGTTTCCTCCATTTATTTAAAACCTCATTCAACAACACTTAGCCATTTATTTATTTTTAAGGAAACAGGATATATATTCACAATTGATAAGACTATAAGAGTATGACCGGCTTAAAAGAAGAAGAAAAAAAAAAGTAGTACGAACTCAACCAAAAAATAAATAAATAAATAAGTATTGCAAATATATTTGTAAAGTCATTGGCAAAAAAAGGAATATATGTAAAAGGTTTTAAATAATAAATAAAGAGAGAGAAACAAAATTGCTATTAATTAAGTGAATGATATGTAAGTCAATTAGCATTTAATGCTATTTTTTAACCATTAGATCAATTACAAATCTACGGTCTACAAATGGTATAACTCTTGTCAAGTTATACCAGGTGTAACTTGAACCCATCTCATATATATATATATATATATATATATATATATATTTGGAGATAAAAAGATAGGCTAAAAATTATTGTTGAAACTAGGGCTATCCAGCCACCCGCCGAACCCGACGCACTTGCCACTACCAACTGAACCCGACCAACCACTGACTGAACTGACTTATCCGGCGGTCGGCGACGGGTTCTTTCTCCAAAAACCGAGATTGGTAGGTTGGATGTCAGTTCTCCTCCTCTAAAATTTGAGTAACCTGAACCGACTGACCACATAGGTTTTTTCCAGCGAGATTTGGAATATTTTCAGGAAGATCTCAGTTAGATCCAGTGATTTTGCTGGATCTAGTCGAGATCTTACCGAATTTCGGCCATTTTTCACATTTTTCATGCCAAATTCGCTCCAACTTGCCTAATCTGATCATCCTCTTGGTCGGTGGCGGGTTGAGGGTTGCCTCTTCCGATCAGGTTAGGTTGGATGCGGGTTGAACCCAAATCTAATCCGACTGACTCGTGAACAACTCTAGTTGAAAGTTGAAAGTTGAAATAGCCACCAACTTGGTGGAGGATTCACCCCCACCAGTTGTGGAAACTTTGTACCAAGACTGAATGTTTGCTCCGGTTTCAAAAAAATTAAAAAATAAAAACACCCACCTACTTTCTAATATATATAAATATATATATATATATATATTTGTTGTTGGATTCAAGAAGATAGAGGAGAGAGAGTAGAGGGAGAGAGAGAATTAGATGAGAGAGGAAAGAGAATCGGATGAGAGAGAAAAAACAATTAAAAAATCAAATAGAATCACAAATACTGTAGCACTTTTATATATGCATAAATATGGGTGTTTTCTTTGTTAAAATGCGTAGAATTAACAACTTTTTATATTTTAAACAATTTTGTAACCTCTGCGGTTGCTCTAATCGATAATAAACTTAGAAATTAAAGAAAAATTTCTTCATTGCCCCCCGCCCCCCTCAAATTAAAGAATCTGCTCCTCCTTTAAGTTCAAAATTTTGAACTAACCCAGTAAGAGTAAAACCCCTTTAAAAAATAACAATAAAATGAATGGGTACAAAAAAGCCCAAAAAATATATTTGGTAAAAAAAAAAAAACATCCTCCCTTCTGGCCCAATCTTTTGCCCATGATCCTCCAAAGTCCAAATACTAACAAAACCCCAGATCTCGTCTAACAAATCCCAAATCACCAATTTATTTAAAATAAATTGAAGAAGAAGAAAAAAATGTCTACCCAATTGCAGCGCCTCCTTGCCTTGACATGCAGTCTGCGATCATCAGCGCAACGCCACTCCTAAATCAGTCCAACCAGTGGCACATCTCTGTCACTCTATCTTTGTTTTCTCTCTCGCTCTAGTGTTCTGTCTGCTAACACTGCTGTAAAGCAGTTCACAAATCACAAATGACATTTACGGTTTACCTGTGATGGTGAACTAGCTGTACAGCTGAAAAGCATTTCACACATTATATAAAAGTATATAATAGTTTTTTTTTTGTTTAATATAATAATAATAAATAATAGTTTGTTGAATTTATGATAGGTAACACTTTTTATATACTATCAAAGAGCATAATTTAACCCAAAAATTAATAATAATAAAAACAGTGTAACGTTATCTATACATGTTTGGTAGGAAAAATTATATAGAACTTAAGATTAATCATTGTGCTGATGCTCTAACAAAGAATGGATGTAATCTTGATATAGAATTCTGTGTTTTTTATGCTTCCCCTTTCTTTGTTATTGATCTAATCTGCTCTGATGTAAATGAGACGAACTATTGTAGGTTTACAACCACGAACCTAACTATTTTGACTTTTTAGTTTATATATATTATCCCTTTAACCAAAAAAAAAAAAAAAGATTATTTAAGAAATAAAATATTTGGTTTGGGTTATGGATTTTTTTTTTTCTACTTAAGAATTTTGTTATATTAAACTTTGGCCTTGGAAAATTTTTCTTGCTCCGCCACTATAATCTCATATTGTTCATACTCATTTCCCTATGCAACAACACATTTCAACTTTCTCAACAAAAAAAAAAACACATTTCAATATAATATAACAATTATTGCTACAATTTCATATTGATGTTATAACATACAGATGCAATAGTATATATACTACTTCTATTTTTTTTTTTTTTTTGTAATAATACTTGTTGTATTATGTCTTTTTTTTGGTAGCGTTCGTATACTATTCCTGTTTAGACAAGGATAACTACGCCACTAACAGTACCTACGAGGCAAACCTCAAGGATGTTCTCTCCACCATCTCCTCCAACAAGGAAATTGAAAATGGGTTTTACAGTTTCTCTGAGGGCACAGAACCTGACAAAGTCTATGCAATTGGTCTTTGTAGAGGAGATGTTAAGCCAGACATTTGTCGTAGTTGCCTCAATGCCTCTAGATATCGTCTCACACAGCTCTGCCCAAATCAGAAGGAGGCAATAGGATGGTATGACAATATATATATATATATATATATTGATGAGTCCATAAAAACCGTTAAGGTCGTCCATCTTAATGGACGGTCATTGCATCATTAGTAGGCCATCAAAGATAGATGAGTAACTGCCCAACACATTCAATAACGACCATCAAAGGCCTTAAACTCTCTCATCAAGGCAAAAAACGTTACAATTAGGGTATTAATCACCCTCATTTATGTCCAACAGCTACCTAAGTCACCTATAAAAGGGGCAATCTGTCCATTTTAATGGTATGTCAAAAACCACTACAAAATGCTATCTATATACAAAAGATATGGGCTGATACTAACTTAAGCATCGGAGGCTCCTCCACCGGGCACAATCCGGTGGTTTCTTCGATCAACTCTCTTTATCTTGCAGGTCCTACGAGATTGTCTAAAGCTCCGGATTGGATGAGTAACCCAACTGACAATTTTGGCATCATCAGTTTGGCGCCGTCTGTGGGGAGATTAGTCATCTAGCTCTTCCTACAACAAAAGGGTTACTTAGTCGAAAATTTGCAAGATCTCCTCCATGAAACCCCTTTCATCATTGACTCTTTCAAGGGGATTGTCATTCTTCCCTAATGTGGGAAGGAATCAAGAAATACGGAGTACAAAGTATCCGAGAAAGGGCTAGGAAAACTACCATTTCAAGCGGTAGTGGCTGAAGTCAGAGAAAAGTGGTGACCAATAATGTCTTCGACGCAAGGCAAACCGAATCGACAATAATAAGGATCACCCGAAAGCCTCTCAAGATCGAGTGACTACAGGCCATCTCCCTGGTCGTTGTTAAGTAGCAAGTGCGCCATCAAAAGGAGCATTGAATGACCTTCGGAATGAAATATAGAATTTTCATCTCCAAATTTCTAGAAGCAACCTGGACAAATCACAACAGCGTGACCCAATTCTTGGGTCTTCAGGTCAGATGAGTTATTTTCATCTCATTATTTGCAAACAGAATTTATGTTTATTTCATGCTACACTACTCTCAAAAGACACCTATGGGTGAAAGAGTTAAAAGAATTAACGAAAGAAATTAATAGACACTTTTCTTTCCTTGAAAGGAAAAGGCTAGACAACTTTGTAACTACTAAGCTCCACGTTAAGTGTTAAAAAAAAATCTATGGTAGTCAATAGAATAGCTGAATTAGAATTAATCAATTTGAGGAAAAATAAAAATATAAAGTCTAGAAATATTTCAAGAAAAAATATACTAGCTTTAAAATAGACTCGATTGATGAATTTAAGATTCCAATTTTGGGTGTTAAAGTCTGATTTGAACAGTTGTACAACTGTGAGGATTTATAGCTACAGCCTATATACGTTCAAAGAATACAACGTATCTATTTAAATATATTATATATGGCAAGGGATAAGAGAATGTAAAGAGATCAGACACCAAAGAATCTCACCGTTTTCTCTTTAATATCCCCCACCATTAAAGCTCAAATATAAGTCAAACATTATGACCTTGATATCTTTGTTGTGCCCTGTAAAAAGTTTTGTTTCCTACTATAACTAAAACAAACCGTTTGTGTCCTTTTAATGGTGTCAAATTAATGGTACACTAAAGAAGGAAAATAAATGGTACACAGCACGCTGATAATATCTTGGTTGATATTCACGAGTAGCAAAGCTATATCATAGGGCCATCCCCCAAATTTATATTTGTATTTATTGATGACAACAGTAAAAGATAAATATAGAAATAGAAAAAGTATGCGCTCTATAGTTATGCATGAGTTATTAGTTCGTCAATTGACTAATTACACATTGTTTTTCAAAGAATAATCTGAAAAGATTTATAATAAAGAGCATTAGGAATAAAATGCAAAAATGGCCTATGCGGCCTTGCACACAGAATAGTTTTCAAAGTGATTGCAAGGGGGGATTAGGGTTGAAAGATCCAAAGAATTACAAACTTCAGTCCTTATAGAAATACGGCAATAGTTAAGCATAAATCATTTTCAAAATATTATGAAATTTTGTATCTTGAAATGTTCCCCAATAGAACGAACAAAATTTACTATTCAAACTTTTCCATGTATAAATATATGTTGCTTTGACTTTGAGAATGGAGAATTTAAACAGTTCCATCTATACCCAACCATGCCTTCAAGCATTCAAAGGGAAAAAATGTGGGACTCTCATGGTGTTACAATCTGCATGTATGATTCAATAAGAGCGGCCATACAGGTACAATTTTATTTTATTTTTTATTCTCGCACTAGTGACATCACCAGAGTAAGTACTTACTCACATATATGATATAAGAGCAGAGCTTGCTATCTCTAAATACTAAATAGTATCACATGATTTTATTAAACGAAAATTAGTTAAGGACCCTGTGAATGCTCCTTAAAGCAATCGGCCAAATGTATATTTTGACCCGAATGACGTGTACTCTATATTAAGCTCATCATTTGAGAACAATCGAGGTTATTAATTTGTTAGTATTTTTTGGAGCAAAATGAGCCCAGTAAAGCTTGACAAAATGGATCAACAAAAGGCTCGATGCAAGAAAAATCATCCAGCAGAAAAAGGTCATGGAGTAGGCACAACTGTTGAGAATGTCGGAGAGGTTTTCTTGCCAGGAACGAAATATAGCAACGATGTAGCCCAGTTCTTGGTCCCCAAAGGTCAGATTTAAACATTTCTTTTCCCTTTTAATTCTCCAAGTATTTGCAACAACGATTGAAGTCAAGTGTTTTGGCATAATGACAAATATCATTATTGCCAAATAAAAACCTAACTGTTTAAGAAATTTAAAATTGTTTACCATGATAAATATAATGACTGTCTATCATAATGGTAAATATCATTAAACACACCGAATTCCAACACTCTTTAAACACTTTGCCAAGTGTTATTTAGTTGCACGAGAATAGGGTACTGGTTATGAAAATGATTGTTGGAAAGGCAAATTGCTAAATTACAAGATTAGTACAAACATGCACAATTGACACAAAAGGCTAGATAATCTCTTGCTAAAGTTAAAAGGCTTGACTAGTAATATCTGCTCTAGCTAGTGTGACCTATTTTAGACTTTTGATCTCTAGCCGATCAAATGATCTTAAGTTCGTCCATTTCTTTTGCTATCATCAAAACAAAGAAAAAAGAGGAAATGGTTGAATTACCTATAGAGCATGTGCTTCATACATAAAATAAGACAATTCGGTTTGATCACATGGCATTAAGTGTGGCTTTAATCCTCACTAAGTTTTCATACTCTTACATGAAACGATATTGTTTGGACGTAAGCTATATCAATTCACCCAAAATTTTGTATAATATGTAAACTTGTAAGAGGTTTGCTAGATTACTAGCTTCAAATATGCCAAAAATAGATGTTCCAAATTTTCTAAGGGGATGTCATAATTTGATGAGGAAAAACCCTTAAGAAGAAAATAGAGATATAGCTAAAAGTTGTGAAAATTCCATCTTCATCACAAAATGCCGAGTTTAACTCCTGCAAATCATGGGTTGTACAAATCCAACAAAGAAGAGCTCTATAAGTAAGAGTTCAATGACGAAGAGTTCTATAAGTAAGAGTTCAATGACGAAGAGTTCGTCAAGAAGACTACAACAATGAAAAGACCGAGGTATGCACAAAATAGTATTGAGATTTAAGGTCTTCTATTGAGGTAACTCATTTCTTTCTTTCTTTTTTATCCATTAGATCATTTTATTGAAACTAAATAAATATCAAGCTTGCATGATTATTACAAATGTGTATGTAGAACATGTTGAAAATATTGCTATAAAATTGTTACAATTATCACAATCAATATGACTATATTAGTAGCATATGTTTCATCGTCATGAATTTGAGAAGTTATATTAAGTTTCCTAAACTCAAAGTGCTAGATGATCGTGTTCACAATATGCTCATGAATTTAAGTCTCAAATTTCCACTATCTCCATCAACTCACCAAAATCTTCTTAAATTGCTTTGAAAATCATATACGGTGCAAGCACCTAACAAAGACCAGTTTAAAGAAGCATATAGTCAAATAGCTTCAATTTTTATACTTCTCTATGATTCATATAGAATGCACTTCGTCTTGTATAGCATGCAATTGCACATTTGTACATTGTCATGCAGCTAGCACTATTGAAGTGACTTAAGTGTACAATTAAAGAAGAAGGAAGAGGAAATTGCTATTACAAACAGCGATGACCATAGTCATCAAAGCACGCCAAAAAAAAAAAAAAAAAAAGGTTCCAATCGTGATAGACCATTCCTCTAGTCGTCAACAAACGAGAATTGTACTTTTCACATTTGAACGGGGGCAAAAACGTAGCCTAGTTTTTACGCCTTCAAAAAATTGAAGCAAAAGAAGTCTTAGACATGAAGTATCATGTTGAGCTTAAAAAAAATCTTGAAAAGAGAAGAGCTCGTCATCTTAAAAAGGGAAGAGCTTGTCAAGAAGATCCCAGCAATAAAAAGATTGAGGGATGTGACAAAATAATATCGTCATTTAAGGTAACACATTTATCTCTGTCTCTTTTATATTCGTCAATAAAAATTTACACCTAGTAAGGTTTCATGCAAAAATGTATGCATTACTAGACAAATCACAAAAGAGGTAAAACTCTAGGATTACAAGGAAATAAGAAAAAAGTCCACCTAGGCTATTGGTAACTTATTATTTATATATGAATTGTTCTAAAATTCTTGTTTAACCAAGTCTTGGCAAGTGCATGTGCTACTTAATGCAAATGTCAATATGGCCTTAAGAAGGTCCAAAACGACATAGCATCAAGGAATCTTTCCAACAACAAGTGACAAGATTCCTTAAATGGATGTAAGTCACCAAAAAAATGGCTAAGTGATAAGATTTCGCCAAGACGGATGTAAATCACTGATGAAGCCTAAGTGACAAGATTCCTTAAATGGATATAAGTCACCAAAAAAATGGCTAAGTGATAAGATTCCACAAGTCACCAAAAAAATGGCTAAGTGATAAGATTCCGCCAAGACGGATGTAAATCACTGACAAAGCCTAAAGGACAAGATTCCTTAAATGGATGTAAGTCACTAAAAAATCGCTAAGTGATAAGATTCCGCCAAGACGGATGTAAATCACTAACGAAGACTAAGTGACAAAATTCCTTAAATGGATGTAAGTTACCAAAAAAAAAAAAAAAAAAGGCTAAGTGATAAGATTCTGCAAAGACGGATGAAAATCCCTGACAAAGCCTAAGTGACAAGATTCCTTAAATGGATGTAAGTCACCAAAAAATGGCTAAGTGATAAGATTCCGCCAAGACAGATGTAAATCACTGATGAAGCCTAAGTGACAAGATTCCTTAAATGAATGTAAGTCACAAAAAAAAAAAAAGGGACAAGATTCCGCTAGACTGATGTAAATCGCTAACGAAGTCTAAATGACGAAGCTCTGTAATTGGATGTAAGCCACCTAAAAGTGGCTAAGTGACTAAATACCCTTAGACGAGTGTAAGCAAACAAGGATTCTCACGCAAATGCAAGTCACACGCAAATCAAGAATATCAAACGTGATGACCAAAAAATGAATGAAAGAAGAAGCATCGAAGTGATCAAAAATGGTCATCCAAAGAAATCACCTCGCTCTTCAGCAGTGAATAAAAATGGTCGTCCAAAGAAATTAGCTTGCTCTTTAGCAGTGATAAAAAATGGTCGTCCAAAGAAATTAGCTTGCTCTTCAGCAATGATAAAAAATGATCGTCCAAGGAAATTAGCTCACTTTCAAGGTCAAGCTATGATCCATCGAACATCCAAAAAGACCTTCAAAAGGCAGATACTAAGAAGTTGTCACAAAAATACTACCATTCTTGAAGAAGAAAGTAGTTGAAGATAAAGAAGTTTGAATCTAAACAAGTCAAGAATATTCCCAAAGCCTGACTAGCATAAAGCAAAATCAGACTTGGGAATGGGGGGCAATTGATGAGTCCATAAAAACCGTTAAGGTCGTCCATCTTAATGGACGGTCATTGCATCATTAGTAGGCCATCAAAGATAGATGAGTAACTGCCCAACACATTCAATAACGACCATCAAAGGCCTTAAACTCTCTCATTAAGGCAAAAAACGTTACAATTAGGGTAATAATCACCCTCATTTATGTCCAACAGCTACCTAAGTCACCTATAAAAGGGACAATCTGTCCATTTGCTATGGTATGTCAAAAACCGCTACAAAATGCTATCTATATACAAAAGATATGGGCTGATACTAACTTAAGCATCGGAGGCTCCTCCACCAGGCACAATTCGGTGGTCTCTTCGATCAACTCTCTTTATTTTGCAGGTCCTACGAGATTGTCTAAAGCTCCGGATTGGACGAGTGACCCAACTGACGATTTTGGCATCATATATATATATATATAAAGAGAAATGATATGTCCACAACATTTTCATAAACATTTTTTAGGGATGGCAATTTTTGCCCGACCCGACCCTAATGGATCAGGTTTTACCCGGCCCGATAAAGAATAGGGTCGAGTTTGGGTTTTAAAAAAAAAAAACCCGCACCAGGTCCAGGTCGGGTCTGGGTTTTTATAAAAATCTGGCCCGAACCCGAACCTGGACCCGACCTGGTTATTTTCTAAATTACTAAAATACCCTTATATATATACCTATAAACCCTAACATTCACTCTTCACTCTTCAGCTCACACCTCAGACTTACTCAGCCGCCTCTTATCTCACATGGACTCAATCTCTCCAAACTCTTATTTCACACTCTCACTCTCAATCATTCTCCGCCGAACTGCCGCCCTTGCTCTGTCAGTGTCATCGCCGCTAGTTTTGATCTGTTCTGTTCTCTATTTCTCTTTTTTTTTTTTTTTTTTAATATTGATGTGTTTGGTATTGTCCAGCGACAGTTAGTTTTTGGGTTAGCTTTAAAGCATTCTTGCATTTGTATTCAAAGTTTTCTTTGTCTAAGCTTTTAGTCAAATGATGATCTACACGGATTCTCAAAAAAAAATAATGACGGGAGCAAGTCAGCATAAGGAAATTTGATTTGAAAAGAGCTTCTTTAGTTGTGGATTTTGGTGAGTTTGGGCTTCTGGGTACTGTTGGGTTTGTGCCAAAGTTTGTGTTTTTGTGACTTCAATTATGTGCATTTGACTTCCAATTGCTACTGTAAATTTGGGATTTTTCTGTTTAAATTTGGTTAAGTTTGGTTTCTGGGTATTGTTGGGTTTGCCTTAAACTAGGGTTTTCTTGAGGCCCCAATTTGGGCTTCAATTCTTTTTTTTTTTTTTTTGGGGTTGGGCCACGTTTTGGGCCGCGGATGAGCCCAAATCTGGTTGGCCTAAGCAGGGCCCGGCAGGGCAGGTCTGGGCCTTGAAAAAAAAAATCCGTTTAATGAACGGACCGGGACCGGGCCCGGGCCGCGGGTCCAGGCCTGCGGGCCGTGTCCGGGTATGTAAAAATCCGACCCGAACTCGACCCGTTGTCATTTCTAACATTTTTACAAGAAATCTTAAATGACAGATTGTTACTGGTTGTTATTGTTGGGGCAAAAAAATAATCTTAGTATTAGGTTCAAATTTGAACTAATAACAACTAACCATCTATGATTTGTTGTAAAAATGTTGTGGACGTAACACCAGTCATTTATAAAACCACAAACCTCCTATCACTGTCAAGTTAAACTACCAACCAATACTTTGTAAACACTGTTTTAAGGATAACACACACATACACAGACGATGCTGTGTCTGAAAGCCCGAACACTCTTTTCCCCGTCATTTTCCAACACTTTCTCACCTCCCATACGCCTCCCCCACCTCAAACCCTCATTTTCCTTCAAACCCTACACTCAATCCCCACCGTCCAAACCCACCACCAACATCAAGATGTCGTCGGAGACCATCGAACACGTGGTCCTCTTCAAGGTCAAGGACAACACCGACCCATCCAAGGTCAACGCGATGGTCAACGGCCTGAACGCCCTGATCTCCCTCGAGCAAGTCGTCCACATCACAGCCGGTCCAGTCCTCCGCACCAGATCCCAGCCCCTCACCTTCACCCACGTCCTCCATAGCCGTTACAAATCCAAAGACGACCTCGCCGCCTACTCAGCTCACCCTAGCCACGTCAGCGTCGTCAAAGAAAACGTCCTCCCCATAATCGACGACATCATGGCCGTCGATTGGGTCTCCTCCTCCGACGAAGGCCACGTGTACTCGGTCCCTTCTGGTTCCGCTGTAAAACTCACTTTGTTAAAGCTCAAGGAGAACCTGGGCGAAGATGTGAAATCCGAGATCTTCAGGGCTATAAAAGGAATTAAAGATAGCTTCCCACAGATTAGTCAGATTTCTTATGGAGAAAACTTCTCGCCCGCCAGAGCAAAGGGGTACACGCTGGCCTCACTCGCGGTTTATCCTGGAGTTAGCGAATTGGAAGCCGTGGATTCGAATCACGAGTTTGTGAATTCGCAGAAGGATAAGGTTAGGGATTACCTGGAGAGTGTGGTTGTCGTTGATTACGTGGTCCCGTCGCCACAATCTGCGAGTCTTTGATGGTATTTACTAGTACTATTTATGTTACCAGTAAAAAAACCCAAAGCCTGATAAAAAATTACTACTCATAATAAGCTTTACCTTTATTTCGAATCACGGCGCAATTGGATAAATTTTGAATTATGAAATGCAATGTTTTATGCAGTCATTTTATTGGAAATCTTACATGAACGCCGAATTTTGTATTAATCAGCTTGATATGTTGTAAGCATAAGATATTTAGGTATAAGGAGAGAGATATAATCCCACCATGGATTGGTCTAAGTTCATTAGAAAGTTAGGGCAAATTACAATTTAGCCGCATGTGATTTGACTGAAATTTAAGTTGCTTACTTTGTGGTTTGAAATTTGACATTTTACCCATCTAAGGTTAGCTCAGTTAGATTTCTATAACCCACATCTATTAAAAACTGAGCTAAATATGTAATTTTGCTCCACTTTTATGTCTCTCTCCTCAAAAAAAAAAAAAAAAAAAAAAAAAAACATAAAAATGCAAGATCAAATAAGATCAAAAACTATCCATCGAAACACTTGCATCATGGAATTTCAAACCAAAGGTAAGCAACTTAAATTTTGGTCAAATCTCAAATGGGTAAAGTGTCAAATTGTAAACTAAACCTCAGGTGATTAAAATGTCAAATTGTAAACCACAGGTAGGCAACTAAAATTTTAGTCAAACTACAAGTGGGTAAATTATAATTTGCCCAGAAAGTTATTGAAAGGTATGACATTGATAAAAGTTAAATCAACGATAACTTGAACCCAATAAAGGGTAGTGTAATTGTCTGGGACCATGTCTCATGGCCGTTCCGTCTGACTTACTTGTGTTTAGAATTCAACCAGGTCACTCTGTAAGCTGAACTACAATAATGAGTTGGTAGTACTAATTGGTTTAGTTAGTCTATGGACAATATATTGCATAATCCTGTGATGTGATAATCTTTTTGCATCTTTTTTTTTTTTTTTAAGTTTCTCTTCCTGCTTTGGATTTTGTTTGTTCTATCCAAATAATCTTTCTCATCTCCCTCGCTTGATTTAAAGTTTACTAGAATTTCTTCTGTGATTGAGCTTTCAAGACTTGGGGTGGAGCGGTTACTGAACTATTTGTTTCTTTGGTGGAAGAGTTTTTACAGATGGGCTCACAGTATGTATTAAGATTCATACTATGAAACTTTTGAACTCTGTCTGATAAGAATTATTTGGATCACTGGCTTTTTGAGTATCTTTTATAAGCATTAGGATGAGGTTGTGATCAGTAAGTAGTAAGTCACGGTCAAGTATAATTGTGTATGTGATGTAGAGCAGGTTTGTTTCTCTGATACAAAATATGATGTTGGTTCATTTTGAATTTAGTTCATATTGGATATTTATTGGTGGTGGGTTATTGTTGAAAGGCATAGGCATGAATGGGACATAATAAAATATGGATTTGGGAATGGAATTCAATGGTTTAACTACTATAAATGAAAATATGAGAAGAAACATTGGCAATCATCTCATGCCTAGGTTTCCTTAGCAGTCATGGGAAGAAAGTATTATACCCCTCTCAAACTCAAAAGGGCTTCGAGGATGCTGGAAACTCTCATTTTTTACTTTGACTAATTGACAGTTTAAATGCTATTTATATAGTTGTTGGTCCATATTTTAGTGGGACAGACTCCTCATTTAGGAGAGTATAAAATTTTGGAAAATTTGACGAGCAGAACAGGCTTTTAACAACTGTGTCCAGATATAAAGGCCCAAAACCACAACTAGACTCACATTCTAACTAAATAAATGTCATTGGCCATTGCTGCAATGCAGCTCATTCCTGCAAACTATTGGACAAATAAAACATGAAGAGAACTAAGCTAAATTAGAAGCTTCTTAAGATGGAGTTGGTGTGGGCCTATTTTCATACCTTGGAGTCACAAAATTCTCCTATTGAGGACTGAGATAGGATGAGGTGGTGTTTGGGCTCGAAGGGGGATTTCGACATACAGTCCTTTTATGGTGCTTTGAGGGGAACTAACTCTTTTACTTTTCCTTGGAAAAGCATTTGAGGTATAAAGGCTCTACGTCGATTGTCTTTTTTTCATTTGGAAAGCTGCATGGGTGAAGATTCTCATAGATGATTATTTGAGGAGACGGGGCTTTGCTATTATGGATTGGTGTGGCCTCTGTCTGTGTAGTGGCTGGGGAGAGTGTTGTTCACCTCCTGTTGCATTGTGGGGAGGTTTCTTGGTTATGGAGTTTTGCCTTTAGATCAGTTGGTGTTACTTGGGTTTTACCCAAGAAGGTTATTGATTTATTGGCAGGTTGGAGAAACTGGTTGGGAAAGCACTCTTCGAATATTTGGAATTTGGTACTACATTGTGTGATGTGGGTTATTTGGAGGGAGCAAAATATTCGCATTTTTGAAGATTTGGTGTTTACAGGGGATAAGCTCCTAGCTTTATTTGCAGGAACTTTGTTTGATTGGTCTCGCATGTGGAGATTTACCTCTATCCGCTGTTTTTAGATTCCCTTTCTTCTTTTCATAATTTTCTGTTTTCTTTTTGACGCTTGTACATAGTTTCTCTGCCTACTACATTTTTTTTAATGAAGTAGCTTTTTCTTAATACAATTTTTCTTACCTATCAAAAAAAAAAATGTAGAAATTTCTGGTATGTTACACAAGGCTGTTCATGGGGTTGGAGAAGATTCTTAAGCTTTGGGATATTGCTAGACCATTGTTAAACACTCCTTTGGTATTGATGAGGGGACATTCGGCAACTGGCATCTTGAAGGTGCTTTAGCCCAAGTTTGGTCATAGACTGTTTGTTGAAGCTGCCAGTTCCTTGGATGCCAAAGTATCTAGTATGTTAAAGGATTGTCGCTGGATTTGCCCCCATTCTCAACCTGAAGTGATGGGGCTCCTACAAGCAGGCTTAAGTAGGATACATGGGAAATGTTGATTTAGTGCAATGGGTAATTTCTTTGTCTGGTGCCTACACTTGTTCTTTTGCTTGGAATGAAATTAGAGTCAAGCATGAAGAAGTAATTTCATGGAAATTGATTTGGCATAATCCTTTCATTCCCAAATATTCACATTTGTTGGTTAGCTATTCTAAATAGGCAATCAACTTGGGAAAGGCTTTTAAAACAGGTTATGTTGGTGATGTTTGTGTTACTTAGTTTTGTAGAAACACAACTGAGATTTGAGACCACCTGTGTTTTGAAAGTTCTTTCACTAGTAGGATTTGGTTTCAGTTGCTGGTACTGTGTGAGATCAAGTTGGCTCCTCTTGGTGTGAGTGTTCCTAGTGGGGGCTCATAAGCTTGAAGATAGGAGAATTAAAGCTACTCTATTCAAGCTAATGTAGGTTGTTGCAATGTATCACATCTGGGTGCAACGCAATGCCAGAATATATAATAACAATATATTATTGTTGGGCAATATTAAGCATGATGTAAGATGGAAGATGAGTTATTGTTAAGTAGTGCCAAATATTCTATGAGATGGGGCTATGTGTAATTGGTTGGAACATATCTTCCATTGATTTTGTATGTGTTTAAAGCAAGGTCTGTTTATTGCTCTGTTTTGTACTGTTGTAATGGTAGGGTGCCCTATTGGCTTTGTAGGTTGGGGCTTTGACTGTAGCTGTTATAGGCTTGTAGCAGAGGAGTATGCTGAGTTTTGATTTCTTAAAGTGTTATTGTAGTTTCTGGGTGTCATGCTCTGTTTTAAGATTATCGTTCTGTTGTTTTCATTTATAAAATTACTTGTTCATAAAAAATCTAAATAAAAAACATATAAATTTGAATAGAAGATGAAATAGAACATTCAGTGATAACCGCATAACTAGGATATATATATGGACTACATACCTAATACAAACCTTTTATCTAATTGTTGGCCTTTGTGCTTCTGTGAACTTCTTGTAGTCTGCATACCATGATTTATGTGTTCAAAGATTGATGTCAGTTCCAGTCAATGAGCTATAACTCAATTAGCACCACCTCTCATAATAATAGGATGGAGGGTGAGGTTGTGGGTTCAAGACCCATTGAGTGCATGGGTAACTTACCAATAAGAAAAGGAAGAAGATTGATTGCAGTCTTTATAACCATGCATTTTCATGAACTTCTTGTATGAATGACAAGGAAGATTGCCACTCTAATGTTGAAGGGAGATCTGAAAAACAGGAATGAGCCAATGAGGAGGTATTTGGGGACTTAGGACTCGGGTGGCTGTAAATAAACATTGTAAAACCAACCCAACTGACCAAAGCTGATCAAAACTAGTGGATTTCAGCCGGGGGTAAGTTTGCTGGCGGTCAGTATTGGTATTACTTAAAAAAAATTTCAGTGTTCTGGTCGGTTTAGGTGATGGAATTCTCATACTGGGACCTATGAATATGTCATTTTAAAAATTATTGAAACTTCATACATTTATTATTGAATGGTGTTGGATGTGTAAGTCTAAATGTCTAATGGGAATCTATGGACCATTTGCTTCCTTATTGTGAGTATGCGCAAAATTTTTGGTCCTTGGTATTTTGTATGTTTGGAATTAAGTAGGTTGTGGATTTGTTGGCTTGTTGGAGTGGGACTCTTGGGTGAAAGGGGAACGGTGAAGATGGGGTCATAGACTTAAGAGCCTTTCCTCTTTTACCACTTCTCTTAATCATTGATGAGTTGTTCATCGCTCCATCTCACCAATAACATGCAAATATTCATGAAAACACCAACTGAGAAAACCCTTCACCCTCTACCAATCCCTCTGACACCATTAAAAACATCAAGGCTAAGATCGAAGAGCCCAAACTTCAGTCTACCATAGACCAAGAGCTCTACCAAAAGCCTTGCGGTCACGGATGTCAACAAACTCAAGGCCCCATTTAGTAAGATCAGAATCGCTAATCATGGATTCAAGAGTCAACAACCGCTTTGGGTGAGATGTTAAAAAAGTGTGGGTCGAGAAAAATATTGGTTTAGAATGGCAAGAAGCAATCACAAAATCATCTGTTCAATTGGACCATGGAAAGCTTACACCAGAAATCAAAACTGGCGGGTGCTATTCTATACTCATATCTCCGGGACCTAAGATTTGTTCTTGTAACTTGGTTATTGATTGGGTTCTCCATTTGGTGGTTTGCTGTATCGGAGCCATTAATGGAGAACCTGGGGCACTTTGTGAGATAGCCCAGGCAGATCTAGGGAAACTTGTTCAGACCAGGGATATGTGTGTGAACAAGCTTTGTACGTACTATGCAGCATCCGCCAAGCTCGAGTGATTGTGGAAAACCACTCAATACAACATGACAACTATTGGAAAAAGAAGAGTTTGATTTGCCTAGGCTGTCACATAATTAGTATCCATAGTAGGATTTCAATGGGTTTGATTAAGCTACGAAAAATGGAGGTGATGCAAGAAAAGAAAAAAGAGACTTCTTAGTTCAGTTTCAAAACTAGATTTCAAGACTGTATAGTATACACTTACGACCTACTAAAAGGATGGTAGCTTGATAGCTTATAGTAAGGTTAAGGTTAGATAGCTTCAAGCAGTTAAGGTTAAGGTTCAAGCAGTTAAGGTTAAGGTTAGATAGCTTCAAAACTAGCTTCAAATCCAATTTGCGAGATAGCTTCAAGCAGTTAAGGTTAGAGTGTTGGACAGCTTATAGTAAGCAAGATGGCCGGGCTAAGGACGAAGCTCGTACGTACTTTTGGCTGAAGCTTGTGAAGAAGTTGAGCATGGACCTAGGAGTTTGGAGCCTCCCAATGAACCTAGTGTTCCTTGAGTAATTCTAGAATCATACTATTTTTGACAACTATCTTATATGAACAGATTGTGAGCGACTACCTGTCACTTTCACATAGCCCTACCACTTTTTCTCCACTACTCACAGCATGCCACATTAGAATTGAGGCAAAGTTGTGGTACAAAAGGTGTAATCCTAGATTTGTGTTTACTTGCCACAAAAAATTTCAAATGTGGGAAAAAAAATTTAATTTAATTTTTTTTTTAAAGAAAAATCCTCTACATTCTTCCGTTAAATTTGACGGAGATAGAAATGGTATATTTGGTACATTACTAAAGTCAATGTACCAAATTGGAGAAAAAAACAAAGAGGGCTTTAATGCGACAACATAAAGTTTCGGGGATGTTAGTGCAACTTACCCAATTTTTAAAAAATGTTTTTCATGGGTACTTTTTTGAGAAGTTTAAATGACTCCTCTCCTCCATAATCCTTTTTGTTCTAAGTAAAAGAGAGCTTCAAATATTAGAGAATTACAGGCCCATAAACTTGGTTGAGGGCATTTACAAAAATTTTGCAAAGGTTAACACTAACCAGTTGAAGAGTGATGGGTAAATTGCTTTCTCCATCATAAAATGCATAATGCATTTGTGGAGGGGAGGTAATTAATTATTAGATGTGCTAATTGCAAACAAATATTTGGATAGTAGGATTTACACAAAATCTCTGGGGTTATAAAAATTAGACATGAAACCAAATAAAATTTGGATAATCTAATATACTTGCAAAAATCTGGCTTTGGGATTGGGACTGCTGAAGTTGGATTCAAAAGGGTATATCTCTAATAAGATTTGTATTAATTTTCAAAAAGAGTCCTTCGGTTTTCTTTCCTTGCTCTAAGGAATTGAGACAGAGAGACTGATTCTTATCATTATTGAAAGCTCGAAAATGTGTTGAAAACACAAGAGCTGTTTAGACCCCTAAATTAAAGTTACGGCTCGATAGATTTTACACTAACTTAATACTAAGTGCGGAATAGTGTAAAAGCGAGTGGACAAACAAACAAGCTACTCTAATCTATATAAAGAGCAACACAATAGTAAAATGGAAATATAAAAGAGTAGGGAAGAAAGATGCAAACACAAGATAACACGCCGATGTGTTATCGAAGAGGAAACCGAAGTCCTCGGCGTAAAACCTCTCTGCCGCCCTCCAAGCGGAAATCGATCCACTAGACAATCAGTTGGAATACATGGGTTAGCAAGAGACCCTCCAATCCTAATATACCCGATGTACCTAAGCCCTCCAAACTCCTACTGCAACAAGGCTTCTCGGAACCGTGTCTTGTCTAGCTCTCCGGATCCCGCAACAAGCTCCATGTTGCATCTGCCATCTTTGGCTTCTTCCAATGCTTCCTAGCAGCTCCAAACTATCACTTGACACTCTGAAAGGGTGTGGTAAGTGTTTGGGCTATCAACCTCTCAATGGTATGGAAATGGAGAGGTAGGAGTTGAGGAAAATTCACAAGCAATGGTATAGAGGATTGTGGGTATAACAATCTCTAACTCTCAAGGTGTTTGGCTAGGGTTTTCTCTCAGAAGCACTCCTTAACATTTGTGGGTAATGTGAGTATATATAGTGTGGGTACAGAAAGTATGTATCAAATAGTACAGTCTGGTAGAACAAAATGTCTCACGGGTGTCTCGTGGGAAGGCCTTACCCGCGAGATACTCGCAAGACACAGCTGTCTCCATCCTATCCTGACTCTTCGCATTCCAGCATGTGCAAGTCACATGAGCCACTTCGCGGGATGCTTAGTTGCGAGATACCCGCGAAAACTCTTTAGTCTTCAATTGCTTGAGTCTTCACACTCTCTCTCTATTACACAACCCTTACAATTAAATCCCACAATAACTACAGGGTACAACAGATTGAAATAGAATTACAATCAAATTTGGCACGGAATTAAAGCCAACAAAACACATAGTTGTAAATCACAACTTTACAATCTCCCCCTCTGGCTATTCCGTGACAAAACCTCTAAAACAGACTCTAGACTTAAACGTGAATTTGGGAACAGTGGCAAAACTCACTCACACCTAATCTAGAAGTACTTGCACGTATGTACCTGTAACTTGAAACGCTTGCACACAAACAGAATTTTCATTAAGCTTATGACAAGTTGAATACATGGTACGTATATGAGCAAGTAAAATACGATCAAGTTAGAAATCACAATAAAACATGTAAGCATATCTTGATCAAACAGGATCAATCATTAAAAAATGACTACAATGAACATTTAGCAAGTAAATGCTCATCCAAACACGCAATGCAGTTAAGATCAATCCCACGGATCAATTGCATGTCCAACACTCAACCAATGCAGAATACACAAAGTATTTGCATTTAGGATACAAAATCCTACTAAAGGCACAAGAGTGAAGTACTCAAGACATATTGGCAATATCTTAAAAGTACAAAAAAATGCTACAAAGCAATAAGGTAAACAACATACTGAATAAACTGAAGTTAAAACACAGAGTACTAAAGCTTTAAATGAAAGTAGTAAAAACTGTAAACAAAAACAACTATCCAAGAGTTATAAATGCTGAAATAGTTTAAACCATAACATAAATAAAACTAAACCGCCTGTATGAACTAAAGTTTCTAGGCCTAAGCTATGTTAATGCTCTACTCCCCCTCAAATGTGCAAGCTCGCCCTCAAAATTTTCTCCCCCTTTTTGACCGAAATGGCCAAAGAGGCTAAAACAGATCAAACTCTGAATCTGATCCCCGTGCCATGGACAAGTCGTCGATCTGTGAAGACAATGCAGTGATCTGTCACTGGACGTATGCAAACTGATCTGCTGTGTGCTGCACATGGGAATCCAGCATAGTGTATAATTAGTCCACTCTAGCTAGGATGCAATCTAGTCTGTTTGATCCTCGTGCTGGTGCAGAAGAGGATGGCTGTGTTGAAGTCTTTGGAGCAGAAGTGAATCTATCAATCTCCTCCTCTATATCTCCACCCTCGTCCTCAACACGATCCTGTAGTATCATATGCACACCTGTTTTGGAGCCTTTGATGTGGGCTGTGCTTCTGGTGACTGTGTGTGCACCAATGGGATAGTCCCTCTGAACCACAATGATGCCACTCGGGAGTTTAAGTCTTGTCTTCGCAATTAGGCCCATAATCAGTGAGGGAAAAGGCATAACTGTTCTGGAATGTTGCTTCTCAATGCTTTTCTTCAACAGATGGAAGATGTGTCCACATATATCAATCTCCTTGTGAGTAAAGAGATCGTACAAAAACTTTGTCCTTCCAGCTGACAATGTAGTGAGATTGGTGACCGGGTACAGGTTATGGATCATCACATATGCCAAAGCCCTCATCTCCGGTGAAAATGGGATTGTATTCATGGATGACTTCTTTGGTGCACCACCAAGAATTTTCACCATCTCCTCAGTGGACCCCAATCTGTCTTCATATTGGACTGAGATTGGCTGAGATGGAGGACGAATCTCCAAAAACTCTTGTATGATCTCCTTTGTAATCACAAATTCTTTGTGCCTTACCTAGCACTCCATACGATTTCCGTCCACAACAGCATTGGAGAAAAACTCCTTTATGATCTCTAAGTAGACAACCCCAACCGGGTTCAACAACTTGGTCCAAATTCTTTCTTTGAACATCTCAAGTATGAAAGTGCCCTCAAGTGATTCCAGTTGCACAACCCTTTCCATGATGATCGTTTTATCCTTATAGCAATCATTATACTTCATATCAGCTTTAGCAGACTTGAAATGATCAGAATCAGTGCATGCACGTTTGGAAGTTGGTTTCTTGGTGGCTGCATGCTTAGTAGGAGCCAACTGTTCAAAGGAACACAAAACAGAAAAGAAACAAGTGTGCAAACACAAAATAGAACACAAAACATGATTAGAAACATGTTAGTTCAAAACAAAGGTAAAACAACTTAAAACAGAGCAAAAACAACTCAAAACAGAGTAAATACATTCAAACAGCATGCTAAAGGTGTTAAACCAAGTAAGCATAAACACAATGCATGAATTAAGTAACTGTGCATGTGTGTGTCTGTGTTGAGCATATGCTGATGCATGTGTGTGCAGCATGTGATGCATGGGTATACAGCATGAGATGCATGAGGTGTGCTCAGTGTGTGCATAGCATGGCATTGAGGCACAAAATGGACATAGTGTGTAAAAAAAAAAACACACAAACACTGACCAAAACATGATAAGCATGATCAGTCAAGACAAAATCCAATCATTAGAACTCACTTGAGTCCAATTCAGCACAAGAATGTCACTAGGACATTTTGTCAAACACCTAACATGTAACAAAGTACACAGATGATGAAAAATGCATGAACATAATGAAAATTGCCTCAATACATGCTCAAACTGCCACAGGGGGCCAACACAGATGCACAAACATCAAATGGGACTAAGCCCAATCAAAGATTTTGAAAAAAATTTGCATAAAAATTAAGAACCCAACCCATTTTCAAAAAATTCCCAATTTTTAGAACCCTAACTTAAATTTCTGCATAATCTCAAAGAAACATGAAGATAATGTTTTAGAAAACATACCTTGAAGTTGAAAATGCAGAAAATAAGCTTGAGAATGATGGGGTTTGAAGAATAATGAGATTTGGGTTGAAGGGGGTTCGAGATTCTTTGCGAAGGAAGTGAGGTGATTTTGAAAATATGTCACATCTGCTACATAAAAACTGAAAACACGTGTTTTTCGCGGGTTAGGCGGTAGCGAGGAAATCGCGATACAGTCGCGAAAAGGACCACTGAAGCTCAAAAGCTTTCGCGAGAAGCTTTTAGTCGCGAAATAGTCGCGATATAGTCGCAATATCCTCTGTATGAAATTTAGATATTTCCAGTTTTTGCCTAAAAACCATTTCGCGAGAAGGGTTTAGTCGCGAGCTTCTCGCGAAAAGACCTCTGAACCAGTTTTTTGAAGAAAAACACAAAAATGCATTTTGAACAAAAACTAAAAGCATGAAAGTATAAAAACACTTTCAAAAACATATAAAACACTCAAAAATCTTTTTAGATTTGATCAGCAAGTACTTTGAGCATACACATCACATTTGAACATGTACAATCACACAAATGAGATAAGCATTAATTGAAACAAAGACTTGTGTGTTGTAGGTGAGTATCAAATGTGGAATAGTCCTTAGACCAGATTGAAGGTTCAATGATCGATTCAATCAAGTTATACACAACTGGTACGAAATCAAGTGGACTATCTCAATTATAGAAATGAGCATATATGACCTCCCACAAGAGAATAATTACAAAATTTAGAAGCTTTTCATTTGGCTTCTGCATAAATCATAACAATTGATCCTTTTTGGATAATACATCTCCTTTTTGAGATCGGTGCTTGAAATTTTTGATATTTCAACATGTAGAGTTAGCCTTTGGCTTTTTGAGCACTATACAATTCAATATAAGAGTCGCTTTCCCTTTTTCCTAGTCAAATATTAGTATGTGCGACAGGCTTTTGCAGCTTATTATCTCTTTTCATTTTGAGATTTACATTTGGTGAGCTCTATTTCAAAAACATAAAAAAAAAGGTGGGAAGAGATATAGGCACAAGTCTATGCAAGAATCAAGACCATCAAGACTATTGATCAATCATTCATGACAAACTTGAAGATCTATTTACAACAATCACACATAGTTTTCAAGATTTCTCCCATAAAGATATATGTGCATACATAACAAGCTAAGCTCGTAAATGCACTACACCATTAGTACAAAAGTACTAGGCCAAACTCACATGTGATATACACAACACAAGCGATCAAACTTTTTGGAGATTTTTCAATTTTTATGGGTTTTTGAATTTTTGAACACACTAAAAAACAGAACAAGTAAAGAAGGATCAACAAAAATAGGTACAAACCAAAACAAAGAAACATGCTATAAACCAGAAGCAAATGACGCAAAGTAAATTATGTATGTCGTGATGCATGAACATATGTCCCTAAACATCGAAAGTATTAATGCATGAACATGTTGTAATGCTTATGCATGAGTACCCCTTTTCACCCACACGGCACGTGCGTTTGGGGTGATATCCCTATAGGATTGGGTACGAGTGTTGTGGCTTTCAAACCTTCTGGAGAATCTTGCCAAACAGGTGGTGAATGCATCGATCATTTTCATCACATCCATCACTCTAGAATCACCATCTCAACCTCTTGATTACTCAACAGCCCAATTTCTTTTGTCATTTCTTGGTCCTCTTGACCTCTGATCACTTGCATTCTTCAATGCCCTCAACTTATGACAATTTGGTCTGGTGTGTCCTTAAAGTCCACAGTGATGGCAGAAATGATTCATTCTAGGACCTCTTTGTGAACTTGGGAGTGATTTCCCTCTGGCTTCAGACCTGACCACAGATAGGTTACGGGGCTTGTTCAACATCCGTTGGTCATCCACATTCTTCTTTTTCTCAACCTTTGCCTTTTCCACAGTAGGGGCAACTACAACTGGCTCTTTGGCCTTCATAAACTTCACTTCTTTAGAGATATTCACAGCTAAACTACTTTCTCTGGTGTATCCTAATCCGGTTTTGTTGGAGAAAGGTTTTTGATGAGAGAGGACATCATCAAGCTTCTTTGTGGATACTCGCTCTACCTTGGCATTTGCTTGAACCACCTCAAGTTCAAGGAATTTCACCTTGGTGTAAGCTTCGGTTAGCTCACCATTTAGCGTCTCAATCTCACACTTGGCCTCCTTATATCTTACTAGGAGACTTTTATAGTCCTCCTTTGCTTTCTTCATCTTTTTCACAGCCGCCTTGACTACCCTTGCATACTCTTCAGACTTCGCAAGAAGGGAATTGTAGTTCTCTTGAAGGTCCGCTAAACTTTCATCTTCTTCAGCATCTGATTCTTCTACAATTCCCATGGACTCCTCATCACTATGCTCCCCAAGTTCTTTCACAAGCAAATTCAAATCCTCTGAAGATTCAACATGAGCAATAGTCATAAATGCTGAGAAGTTCCCTTCTTCATCACAGCTATCCTCCGAATCTGAATTGGAAGAGTCCGAATCACTGAGAGTTGTGGCATATGCCTTGCCCTTCATTCTTAAATAATTAGGACATTCTCTCTTGACATGCCTATGTCCATTGCACTCGAAGCAAGTGATTCCTTTAGTAGATTGAGACTCCTTCCCATCTTTCTTCCTAAATTCCTTCCTATCACCCTTAGGCGATGAAAACTTTCCTTTGTTGAAAGGCTTCCCACTGTTTTTCATCTTCAGAAATTTTCAGAAGTTCTTTGCAAGGAATGCTACTTCTTTCTCCACATCATCCTCTTCGAAGGAGTTGTCCATTCTCTCGATGATGGTTTTAAGAGCAAGAGATTTGCTCGATTTATGAGAAGGCAATCCCAACTCATATGTTTGGAGAGATCCAGTTAGCTCTTGGATTTTGATCTCATCCAAATCTTTACTCTCTTCTATAACTGTGACTTTTGCTCGAAAACTCTCCAGTAAAGACCTCAAAATCTTTCTCACTACCTTAGAATCTTCAATCTTCTCTCCGAGATTGAGCTTGACAATTACAATTTCATTGAGCTTTCCATAGAAGGAATCGAAAGCCTCATCATCACCCATATTAAGCTCTTCAAATCTGGTGGTAAGCATTTGGAGCTTCGTGTCCTTGACTTTCTTGGTACCCTCATAAGTCGTTTCAAGGATCATCCAAGCTTCCTTAGCTGTCTCCACGTGCGATATCCTATGAAACTCATCAGGGGACACACCACAGAATATAGCATTAATGGCCTTACTATTCGCATTAGCTAATGCAAGAGCTGCCTTGTCCCATTCGGACTTGGCAATAGTGGGTTTAACATACCCATTCTCAACGGAATCCCATACGGACTTATCTATAGCACACAAGAAAGCTCTTATTCGAACTTTCCAAAAGGCATAGTTTCCTCCATCAAAGAATGGTGGGGCATTAAGAGATTGTGACCGGTCCATCATTTATAGGGTCAAGGATCACACTCAGGTATTTAAACCACAGCGAGTGTACCTACTCTGATACCAATTGAAAGCTCGAAAATGTGTTGAAAACACAAGAGCTGTTTAGACCCCCAAATTAAAGTTACGGCTCGATGGATTTTACACTAACTTAATACTAAGTGCGGAATAGTGTAAAAGCGAGCGGACAAACATACAAGCTACTCTAATTCATATAAAGAGCAACACAACAATAAAATGGAAATATAAAATAGTAGGGAAGAAAGATGCAAACACAAGATAACACACCAATGTGTTATTGAAGAAGAAACCAAAGTACTCGGCGTAAAACCTCTCCGCCGCCCTCCAAGCGGAAATCAATCCACTAGACAATCAGTTGGGATACATGGGTTAGCAAGAGACCCTCCAAACCTAATCTACCCGATGTACCTAAGCCCTCCAAGCTCCTACTCCAACAAGGCTTCTCGGAACCGTGTCTTGTCTAGCTCTCCGGATCCCACAACAAGCTCTATGTTGTATCTGCCATCTTTGGCTTCTTCCAATGCTTTCTAGCAGCTCCAAACTATCACTTGACACTTTGAAAGGGTGTGGTAAGTGTTTGGGCTATCAACCTCTCAATGGTATGGAAATGGAGAGGTAGGAGTTGAGGAAAATCCACAAACAATGGTGTAAAGGATTGTGGGTATAACAATCTCTAACTCTCAAGGTGTTTGGTTAGTGTTTTCTCTCAGAAGCACTCCTTAACATTTGTGGGTAATGTGGGTATATATAGTGTGGGTACAGAAAGTGTGTATCAAATAGTACAGTCTGGCAGAACAGAATGTCTCGCGGGTGTCTCGCAGGAAGGCCTTACCCGCAAGACACAGTTGTCTCCATCCTGTCCTGACTCTTTGCATTCCAACATGTGCAAGTCACATGAGTCACTTCGCGGGATGCTTAGTCACGAGATACCCGCGAAAACTCTTCAGTCTTCAATTGCTTGAGTCTTCACACACTCTCTCTCTATCACACAACCCTTACAATTAAATCCCACAATAACTACAGGGTACAACAGATTGAAATAGAATTACAATCAAATTTGGCACGGAATTAAATCTAACAAAACACATAGTTGTAAATCACAACTTTACAACCTTGAAGACCATTTGAGCCATTTAAGGTCTGTCTTAGAAGTGTTGCTTCACAACTAGTTATATGCTAAAAGGCCTAAATGTGTTTTCGGCTACCCTGAAGTTGAATATATGGGCCATCTCATCTTTGGTCAAGGAATTAGAACTGACCCAAAGAAAACCTCAGCCATGCAATCATGGCCAACCCCTGCCACAGTTAAAGCCTTGAAAGGATTTCTGGGGTTGACTGATTGCTACAGAAAGTTCATTCAGCAGTATGGTCAGATTGCTACTCCTTTGACTGCTCTCCTAAAAAAGAATTCTTTTTCATAGAATGACCGAGCTGAGTTAGCTTTCCAACAACTTAAGTCAGCTGTAGCTAGTCCTCCAGTAACGGCCCTTCCCGATTTTACTAAACAATTTGTAATAGAACGTGATGCTTGTGACCATGATTTCAGAGCTATTTGGATGTAAGACAATAGGCCCATTGCTTCTTGTATATATAGGTATATACATGGATAGGTTGTAATAATGATGTTTGAGTTTGGAGAATATTGTTTCATAAAGTTGTTAAAATGAAAATTCAAGTTCTGAAATTTTCTAAGTGAAAATTCGAAATTCAGCATTTTCGATCGGTTGAAAATTTGGCTCGATCGATCGAAATAGTAAGAAAATAATCCTGGAGTTTCTGGATGGTTCGATCGCTATTCGATTCCTGTTCGATCGATCAAAAAGAGCATTCGATCAATCAAAAGGACCTCTCAACCGATCGAAACTCGAAAAACTGAATTTTCTGCAGAATTTTCTGGTGACTGTTCAGAAAGGACCTCTCCCCAAAATAGTAAGTTACAAAGAAACGCAAGAAATCCTGTGGGTATTCTCCAAAATTGCTATTTGTAGAACCCAATAATCTTGGTTGTATCCTGGGGACAAATTTGTAGAAACCCTTTAGCAACTTGCGTATGGGAACAAATATTGACTAAGGATAACATTCAATTGTGCCTCCAAGTCAATCACTAAACTCTATTTACTTGATGTGTTCATTTTGTTCTCTCATTGTTACTCCTTGATTTGATAAAATCCCTAACATTGCTTTCCACAATCAAGTTTTGAAGGGCAAGGGCCTATGCCTTTCTATGTATGAAAGGAACTGTAAGTCTTGGTAACTGCAGTCCAAAAATGGAGACATTATTTGCTTAGTAGTCCATTCTTATCAAAACAAAATAGCAGAGCTAAAGGTACTTGCTAGAGTAGGGTATTGGCACACCTGCACAGCAGATATGGCTCACAAAAATTTTGGGTTGTGTCTTTGTGGTGGAGTACAAGAAGGGTCAAGAGCATAAGGTAGCTAATTCCTTATCCAGACGGGAGGAAGTGCAGGAAGCAGTTTAGCCTGAGCCTAGCAGCTATATGTTACTGGTTACCTTTCCAAGTCCTATTTGGATTGAGGAATTGAAAGCTAGTTATCATCAAGATGTAGCAATGCAAAAGGTATTCACAAGAGTGAGGGTGTTTTAGTCCCTAAAGGCGTACATTACATAATGGTCTGTTGCTATTCAAAGGTTGAATGTATGTAATGTAGGTGTTAATTGTCCTCTCAAGGCTCTAGTAAAATCGGTAGAAATTTGGTGTAGGAATTTGGAAATGGAGGTGAAGGATCTTATTCATAAGCTTAAAGTGGCTAAGGTTTTAGGGTTTTGTCTCAAACCGATGTACACCACTAAAGAGTGGAGTACACGGTACACCACTTTTGTAAGGAAGTTACTAAATGGGTTTAAAAGAGGGTCTAGGCCTTTTTGAGATTATTTGTTGAGTTTTAACACATGGTGTTGATCATTTTGGTAAAGATTGAGAATATTTCATTATTCTGACCAAGGACCTCAACTAAAGGCCGAAACAAAATGGGATATCTACATATATAATTATATCATTTAAAATATTGTTTTACCAAGTGAGGAATAATAATTGATTTTGAATGAGGCAGTATTACAATTATGTTTGGGTAAATTATACCAACTCCCTTTAGATTTTAGAAAATTATACTCTCACTTGAGGTTTGTATAAATGCAACATGCTCTCTTAAAATATGAATTCACTAACAAAATATTCCATTTTAAAAAAAGATTCTTACTCAAACTATGAATGAAATGACACTCCTCATTTAAGGTATGTATAAATTAACAGGAATAATTTTTTAGAATAGAATGTTATGTTAGTGTAAAATGGAGTGTCATTTCATCAAGCGTTTGGGTGGAATATCATTTCGTAAAATCTAAAGGGAGGTTAGTGTAATATACTCCTTACCTTTTGTTTTGCAAAGTATTAATTCTTTTCAATAAAATGATGACTCTTCATTTTAAACACTCAAATAAATAAAAAACGATATTTTTTAGATAATTTCTCGTGAAATGAACTCTAAGAGTGTTCAAAAAAAAGAATTTTAAATATGCATTATGTTCTTTTTTTTTTTTTTTTATAAGCGTTCGCTTATATGTTTACTAGTATCAAAGCAAAAATTCTTAATATTTAATTTCTCAAATGTAAGTTGCCAAAGTTTGTGACGCACTAGAAAAGAATTTTTTTGTGTTCATTTATTTATTTATTTATAAATTTGATATTTATAAAATGGGAAAAGAATATTGGAATTCTTATCATTTTGATTAGAAATATAAAAATATGTCAATTGAACTACAATGCACAAGGCTCTAAGTGAAATTTTAGTGTACCAAAGATTGCTTAGAGTTATGACGTGAATGTGGTACGTTTGATACACTGAATGGAGATTACAACATGAATTGTAATCTTTATTATTAGGAATAAATGTGTTGTAATGTAATAACTAAACTTATTCATAAGTTTGGTTAAGTTGTAACATTAGAATAAAACTTAAGATTTATTTTAGGAAGTATCTTACTCATACAATTATATCTCCTTAAAAATTGTTATTTTTTAAATTTAAGAGAGATATATGTTATTTTTATGATTTTTTTATTTTTATAATTGTTAGATGTATATGGAAAGTTTGTTTATTTGAAAATATATTAAATTTTGAATTTATTGCACTTACTAAGGAATAGCTAATACAACACTTTTAAAGAGAAATAGTTATTCCTCATTTTGAAGAATAGCTATTCATAAAAAATAACTACTGCTTGTAATAAAAACATAATCAAACTAAAGAATAGCTAAACCATAGGAATAAATATTATATTACAATGCCTATTACAGTCTACTAAACATGCCCTTTAAGGTGTAACTTTAACTCTATACATATATATTTATATATATATATATGTATATATATATATATTCCTTTTTTGAGGAAAAGGTAAGTAAATTTATTGTTGTAAATCATATTGGAATACATCATCCAAATCTAGTGGTAGTTCTTCTAACCACACATTAGTATTTGCAGCTAAAACTGCTCTTCTAGCAAGGGTGTGGGCAAGCTTATTCCCACCCCTTTTAACATGATTGAAACTACAAAAGACCATAGAACTTTTAACTACTCGAATCTCATCAATAATGTGCCCAAACATAGTGGTACAAGGCCTGAGCTTATTAACCGCTTGAATGACCTTGAGTGAGTCCCCCTCCACTTCCACCTGAAAAATACTAATTTCTCGAGCAAAACTAAGAGCTTGACTTGCTGCCATGGCCTCTACCAAATCCACCGAACTTGGGAGGCAAATCTTCTAACTGAGAGCTGCAATAATAAGTCCTGCGGAGTCTCTAATGACCACACCTAAACCTGCTAGCTCCGAATCTTCGAAAATAGCACCATCAAAATTTATCTTATAAATTCTAGGATTAGGAGGCTTCCAACAAGTCTCATCCTTATGAATTATATTCCTAGGCAACTGTTTCTGAACGTCATGGAACTCCTGCAGAAGCTCTGCGGCTCTTTTCACAATATCCACTACTTCCCACGTTGGTTGCTTCTCTCTAATTCTATTTCGACGCTGCCATACACACCAAGCAATCATGGAAAAAAGTGCAGCAGATTTTGAGGAAGCATTCAATAGAACAAACTCCATTAAATCTCTAAAGCTTGAGAATGTTTTGGTCCGAAGGAAACTGAAGCTAGGAGTTGAGAACCGCACTGGTTTGACGTTATCACATAACCAAAGGCCATGAATAGTATCTTCTGGAAATTCACCACAAAGATTACATTCACTAGTAGGAACAACATGCCTTGTGTGCAAATTCTTTTTTGTGGGAAAAGATTCGCTACAAGCACGCCATAGGAAATGTCTAACTCTGTTAGGAACATGTAATTTCTAGATTTTATTCCACAGACGTTTACTTGCTTCGGGATTGGAAGAGCTTGGCTGGGATAGTAAAGCTTCAGATGCCAACAATCTGTAAGCACTTTTAACCGAGTATGAACCATCGGAAGTCAGTGGCCAAACCAGTAAATCTATTGTAACATGTGTGCTAACTGGAATGCTTTTAATACATTCGGCCTCCCATGGAAAGAAATTCTGATCAATTAGCCCTGTGTGCCACCGTGTAGTTCCTAGAAAAAACAAATCACTCATATTATTTGAAGAAAAATCCCTCTGAGGCGATAAGACTTTACCTCCACCTGAAGAATCTAGCCATCGATGCTTCCAGATATTTATAATACTGCCATCCCCAACTCTCCACCGAGCCCCTTTACAAATTACCTCCTTAGCTTGCATAATGCTCTTCCAAGCATAAGAGCTTCGAGGATGAATCTCAGCATCAAAAATACTCCCTGTTGGAAAGTATTTTGCTTTAAAAACTTTGTGCAACAAAGTATCTATTTCATGATGTAGTCGCCATACTTGCTTCCCCAATAAGGCGTCGTTAAATTGTCTTAAATCTCTGAACCCCAAGCCCCCTACAGACTTGGAGGAGCACAAAGTACTCCACCTAACCCACTGTATCTTTCAAGAATTTTCCTGATTTCCCCACCAAAACTTGCGGATCATTGCTTCGATATCTTTAATTAAACCTCTAGGCAAGCGAAAAACACTCATGGAATACGTGGGGATAGATTGAACTACTGCTTTGATCATAACTTCTTTGCCAACTTGTGAAAGGAGCTTTTCCTTCCAACCTTGCATCTTTGCCCAAATCTTCTCCTTTACTTGGTTGAAGCAAGCCTTCTTTTGTTTGCCAATAAAAGATAGAAGACCCAAGTATTTCTCGTAATTTTTAATGACCGGCACACCTAGCAAAGCTTTGATGGCTTGTTGAGTTTCTTCAGATGTATTCCTACTAAAGAAAAGTGTTGTTTTATCCTTGTTGACCTGCTGACCCGAATCCACTTCATACCAGTTGAGGAGTTGTTGGATTTTGGCATATTCAGCTATGGTTGATCAACAAAATAAAAGGCAGTCATCCGCAAAAAAGAGGTGAGTAATTTTTGGTCCTTTTCTACAGATAGAGAAGCCTCTAATGTCCATCTCAGTCCTTGCTTTTGTAAGTAGTGCATTCAAACATTCAGCACAAAATAGAAAAAGAAACGGAGATAGAGAATCGCCTTGCCTCAAACCTCTAGTGGGTTGGATAAAGCCCTTAGGTTCTCCATTAACTAATATTGAGTAAGAGACTGTGGAAATACACTGCATAATCATTGCTACCCAAGAAGCTTGGAACCCCATTTTCAAAAGAATTTTTTCCAAGAACTTCCACTCCACCCTGTCGTACGCCTTGCTCATATCAAGTTTGAGAGCCATGAAACCTTCCCTTCCTGAACATTGAGTTTTCATATGATGTAAGGACTCAAAAGCAATCAAAATATTATCAGTGATAATATTGATCGTTGGCGCCACATCCATTCTTCTTTGTCGTGCAAGAGGTAAAGATCTCTCTGGTGCCTGATAACTTCATCATAGTCCCCACCCCTGGCCGAAGCCTCTTCTGCTTTCCAAAGCAATTGCTTTTTCTTCACAATTTGTTGTTTCACACTTCCAAAATGATCTTTGCTCCAAGATTTTAACATCTTTTTGCATTTTTTAATTTTCTTAGCTACCTTGAACATAGGAGTACCTTCGAACTAAACTTGCCACGCCCTTAGAACTGTGTCGTTGCACCTATTATCTGATAACCACATCTCCTCGAAGTGGAATGGTTTCCTTTTCCATCTTTAGGACTCACCATTTGGATCAAACATTAGACTAATGGGCCGTTGATCAGATGTATAGCAATGTAAATGACAGATTGTGGCTGCAGGAAATCTAGCTATCCAATCATAATTTGCCACCCCTCTATCAAGTCTCTCCCACACCTAGTGACTATGTCTTCTGCCATGCCAAGTAAATTCCGGTCCTGTAAAGCCAAGATCCACAAAACCACAAAAATCCAGCACGTTCCGAAATGCTTACATCTGATTGTGAGGGCGGATTCTCCTACCCCTCTTCTCATCCGTATGGAAAAGCTCATTAAAATCACCCATGCAACACCATGGAAGATATGGCTTGGCTTGGAGCATACGGAGCATACTCCATGAATCTTCCCTCTCATTCGTATCTGGTTCCCCGTAGAAACTAGTAAAGTGCCAAGCTGCTAGAGTTCCACCAGTGACAATCGCATCAATATGGAATCTAGAGAAGCTGTCCACCCAAACTGAATTATCAAATTTCCACAAAAGCACTAGTCCACCACCCCTACCCTGCCTTGGGACAGTAAACAAGCCAGAGTATCGAATCTTGTATCCTATCTTTTCCAATTGTTCTTTCTTAGGCCAGGTCTCTGATAAGAAAACAATAAGGGGATCTTGTGATTGAATTAAAGTTCAAGCTCATCCTTCGCACGCTGGTTCCCAAGCCCGCGGCAATTCCATCCTAAACAACTCATTACTCTCGACGGGGCTAACCATCAGCCTCCACCGTTACCATGTTGCTTTTAACACTAGTAAATCGTTGTTTTTTTGGTGAGGAGTTTACATTCTCCTCTGTTTCTTCATGCACATGCCTCTTAATAAGTATTGGATTACTCTGCATTATCCCAACCTCCCTATCTTATGTAATTCGAGTCCACCCACGATACTTGTTTTTTGGTTCTACTGGGACACTATCCGGCCCACTTTGAGCAACAATATTTGATCCATATTGATTAACTAAGTCCAGCAGCATTTCATTTTTTTCCTTCAGACCCTCATCTTTTAAGGCCCTATAAGATTTAGGTCCTAGATCGTGAGCTGCCTGTGGATCCATGTTTGCAAAATTGGAAGAGTTTTTCACAGGTAAATCAAATTTGGTTAGCTCAGAGTCAATTTCCTGCAGGGTCACTTGAAAATCTGTCATATTGCTAGTAACTATCGCCTTTCCTTTTAGAACTTCTGAAACTAAAGTATTTAATGCAGTAATGATATTATCTGCCTTATGAGTAAGATCAACTCTCTCCCTATCTAGGCAATCCTTACAGCTGCTCACTGGTGCCTCCTTCGACCTTCGATTGATCACCCTATCCTCGGTATCCATCTTCTCACCATCATTTTCTTTTTCTTCCTGACCAGTACACCCTACCTTCGCTTCCTCCCACCGTTCAACTCTAACCATCGAGCACTTTTTGGTGTTTGGCGGAGGAGCACATAGCCATGCCCCAAATTGTCTGTTTTCCTCCATTAAAGATCCATTGCTTTGCACCTAAAGATCACAGTCCTTATCACTGTGTGACATTCGTCTACACAAGTAACATAAGTTTGGCAATCTCTCATATTTAAACTGGATCCATCCTATCTCGCCATCCTCTCAACAGACTTTGTGACCTCGACACAAGGGTTTTGAAGTATCAACCAGTACTCTAATTCTCATATAACTACTCTCGTTATGACTTCCCCAATCCTTCATCCCCTTCTGAACTTTCCCTATTACCTTTCCAATTTCACAGCCTGCCTTTGGATTCATATCTCCCATAGGTAGGTCGTGGATTTGAACCCAAAAAGCTGTCTTATCAAAAGTAAGGTCTCGAGTCGGGATATTTTTCTCCATCCGCCTAAGGGACATCGGATGTTTGTCATTACTCCAAGGTTCACCTAAAGGACTCTATCTACATCTAAACTCTCCATAAACACAAAAAGAACGACGTGATCTCCCATCTCCTTTACGTTAAACCCTTTTTTTGTTTGCCATAACGGTTTGAAAGTCCAGGCAATGGCTTCCATGTTTAAAACCCTTCGTGTAAAGAATTTTGCTGCAATAACCTTGCCTCCCATATGTTCGATTGCTCTAACGTTGTATTTGTTCCTCACTCCCTCCGAGAGCGAGAGTTTCTCCCACATTATGGACAGATCCTCCATATTCATTCAAGCAAACCTAAAACCTCCCACTCGTTGAAGCCAACAAGGAGAACTAAACAAGCCAATACCCCATGGGTAGGCACAACTTTTCTACTGAGCGGCTAGGGTTTGGAGTAGCCTCCCCCTAGGTCAGAGAAACCCCTTTATATTTATATATATATATAAATATATATATATATATATATATAAACTACCAAAGTTTGTTGATGATGCGGAAATCGTCAGTAAGTAAGTTCGTCCAAATGTATCAACACGAGATCGTCCAAGTTCCTACAAGGTTTAGAAAAAAGAAGAATAAGATCCTCTCGGGGTGGCCACCAATGTGGTGCCGGCCACAGAGTCTCC
This sequence comes from Notholithocarpus densiflorus, assembly GCA_030021035.2. Taxonomy (NCBI): domain Eukaryota; kingdom Viridiplantae; phylum Streptophyta; class Magnoliopsida; order Fagales; family Fagaceae; genus Notholithocarpus; species Notholithocarpus densiflorus. The sequence goes on along the minus strand of JARYZH020000009.1, from coordinate 51,629 downwards.
GATGATAAAGTCAGTGAATATAGCTTGAGAGATGTAGAGAACTTAGTAGTAAGGGTTTAAGTTGAGTAGAATGTCTGTACCTTCTCTTGAATTCTGTAGGTCCCTATATATATTGGCTTTCTTTAGTAGCCATTGCTCTCCTTAAATGGTGGTTTAAGGAGAGCTTGGGTAACGTTTCAGGTCTTCAATTTGGCCTTTATTAGGGCACCAATGGTCTTCTCACTGATGTGTATCGATCAGGGCATTAAATGGCAGCTTTCATGACGCTCTATCTTCGTCCAGGCTAGTTTCCTTGGACAAGGGTAATTACTTGGTCCATCAGTTGCCCCCTTATTCTGAGATCGTCCTTATGTGTGATGACGATCTCGAGAATACAAAAGGCTGTTTTGTTTGGATGTGACTCTTGGCATTCTGGTTGTGTCCGCATTTAAGGTGGAGTGGCGGCGCCGTCCATGTCGTGGCCATATGGCGCACTCTCAATGGTGGATGCCAACGCTTTGTTCGAGGAACTTTTGGGTTTCCCGTCATTTTTCAGTTTTCCAAGTTTAGCTTTTTAAGCCACTTAGTTTTTCTTTTCCTTCTTCACTTTTTCTCTCTCTTGCACCATTGTTGCTCTGCGTTTTTCTTCTTCGAGCTTTCTTGAGTTCCACTAACTCTTTCCTCTCTAAGTCCGATTTTCTGAGGTACAGTTTTTTTTTCTTCTCCTTTTTTATGGCAAAAATTACCTACCTTTCCTTTTCCATTTAAGGATAGAATTTTCCCTTTTTTGTTTCCTTTTTTAGTTCCGTGGTTGAGAGCTCTGAGGTAAGGCAACTTTGTCCCTCCATTTCGTTTCTCTTTGCCCATTTAGGGGCATCTTTTGGTTCTTTTAGCACCCAGCACCCCCTAATTGAGGATTTCATATTTAGGGACAGCAGTTTAGGTCTTGTGTTGGCTGATTTGCATCCTTTGCTACACCAATCCTTGAATTGGTTTAAGGAAATAGTGGGTGAGAGGGAGGTAGCATCTGAGGTGAGGTCTAGTGAGCTTGAGACTGGGTTGTTGTCTAGTGATGACCCCGTCGGGGCGGGAGGAGACACTGCTACGTCGAGCCCTTCGTCGTCTGGACGAAGGGAGATTAGGCCCTTTCATGCCCTTAGGGAAGAGTGCGCCCTAGACGCTGACACCCTTTTTAGGTTTAACGACAAATTCCAGTTCCCCGAGGAAGTCAAGATTCACCTTCCTCAAGAAGGGGAAAAAGCTTGTCATTTCTCTCCTAGAGAAGTGTGCTTCTACGAGGCTACTTTCCAATGTGGTCTTAGGTTCCCCGTTCATCCCTTCATCATGGAATTCTTGAACCATTTCAACATCGCTCTTGGGCAACTTATGCCAAACTCGTGTTGATTTGGATGATCGTCACTAAAGGTGACATGATCAGGTTGGACGAGTTTGTTCACCTGTATCGTCTGAAGGAGTCCAAAGAGTACGGGTACTATGAGCTAGTGCCCTGGGTCAAGAAGGCGAGGATTACTACGGATCTTCCTTCGTCCTTCCGGTATTGGAAGTCCAGATAGTTCTTCATGTCTGGAGATGGATGGGAGACACTTTCTAACGACTTCTGGGGTGAGTTCCTAGATTGCTTCGTTGGTGGAGGTCCCCAAACTTAGGTGCGTCATCCCCCACTTGCTTTTTTGATAGTTTTCTTCTCAAACTTGATTCGTCACTAACCTTTGTTTGTTGTGTGCGTTCGCAGTTAAGGAGCGCCTCAGGCTTAAGAGCAGATCTAAGGAGCACGTCCAAGCGGCCACTAAGTACCCGAAGACAATCGATGACTTCGACGACCTCGTTAACCCCTGAACTTTGGCTCGTCACTTCCTGGGTCCAGAGCCTTCCTTCTTCGTTTTGCGCACTATCGAGATTGAAGAAAAAAGTGTTTTTTTTTTTTTTTTAACACAGAAATGACAACCAAGTTCAATCAGGAGATGTATACTAAGATGAAGGCCAAGAAGAACAAGCCCCTTTCGAGCTTAGGGAAGAAAGTGGTTCGAGTCATTGAGTAAGGGGTCTTAGCCTCCCCAGCTATCTCCATCCCCGAAGCCACGAGGACGGCCTTTCCCACGACCTCCTTGGAAGAGCTCATTCCTCGTCCAAAGAGGCAGAGGACCATGGCCAAGGGAAAGGAGAAAATGGGCTCCCAGGCATCCAATGTCTGGGACGATGCTAGGATTGCTTTGGTGAGGGCCCATTCCACTGTTACTGCTGACGATCTTAAGGTGCTTGCTGGCGTCCCTTCCCATGAGCTTATGAACCACCATATTCATAAGCTCATCCAGGTAAGTTTCCTTTTGTTTCGTTTACGGTTTGGAATGGTCCTCGTAATTTTATAACCCTCCCTTCCTTATGACTTTTAGGCTCTAGGAGAGGCAATCCATATATCTGCTAAGTACCTTGGCCAGGAGGAAGGTCGTGGTGGTGGGGTCCAAAGTGGAGGCTTTGGAGGCCGAGGCTGCAAAGCTGAGGAGAGACCTCATTACCGCTATGGACGATGCCAACACAGCTAAAGAAAAGGCCACGGCGTTGGCTGGTGAGCTTAAGGTCGAGAAGCAGCTAACACTGCAAAAGGATGAATAGCTCCAAGCCGTGAACCAAAAGGTTAAGTCTATGGCTACTAAGGCCATCCAGGCTTTCCAACAAATTGAAGAATACAAGACCGTACTCTTCAGCTGGTATTACAAGGGCTTTGAGCTCCTCAGGCGGCACATGGTGAAGCATTCCTCTGGAGTTAACTTGGAGGATTTAGATTTCGAGGAAGTGGATAAGGAGACGGAAGCTGATGAAGCCGCCTAAACTGCTGCTGCTGCTGCTCTCGAAGAGAATGCTCCAAAAGGCAATGATCATGAACCTGGGGACGCCCATGTTAATGCGACTAGTGGTGACGAGGCTACTGTTTAAGTATTCCCCTATTTATCAAAATTTTCCTTTTTGTTTTTTTTTTTTTGAAGGTGCCCAGTGTGTTTTTAGGCTTTAAATATTAATTTTGAAACAATCTTTTCGCCCAGTGTGTTTTTGGGCTCTAAATATTAACTTTGAACCAATCTTCTCGATGATTATATGTTTATGCCATTGTTCGTTTAACTTACCTTCGATGGTTGTTCTACTTTCTTTTATTCATCCATGTACGATTTCTGCTTGCTTGACCTTTTATGGTCGTCACCTCTTCGTTCTTGTTGATCTGTGTTTGCGAAGAAACTTGAGTTCACCAACATTTTATGACTTGGCCATTTTCATGTGATTTGTATTTTTCTTAGGAATTTTATCACTTAGTTTCATCAGTGATTTGCATCCTTTTGAGGAGTCTTATCACTTGGCTAAGTGATGTACATCCATCTAGGGAATTTTATCGCTTAGCCATTTTTTTGGGTGATTTACATCCATTTAAGGAATCTTGTCACTAGGCTTCATTAGTGATGTACATTCGTCTAGGGAATTTTATCACTAAGCCATTTTTGGGGTGATTTACATCCATTTGAGGAATCTTATCACTTGGCTTCGTCAGTGATGTACATCCATCTAGGGAATTTTATCACTTAGCTGTTTTTAGGGTGATTTATATCCATTTTAGGAATCTTATCACTTGGCTTCGTCAGTGATGTACATCCGTCTAGGGAATTTTATCACTTAGCCATTTTTTGGGGTGATTTACATCCATTTGAGGAATCTTATCACTTGGCTTTGTCAGTGATGTACATCCGTCTGGGTAATTTTATCACTTAGCCATTTTTGGGGTGATTTACATCCATTTAAGGAATCTTATCACTTGGCTTTGTCAGTGATGTACATCCATCTAGGGAATTTTATCACTTAGCCATTTTTTTTGGGCATATATCTGTACACAATTTGCTGAATATTCGCTAAGTAGTACTTTTATTACTTTGTTTTGAATGAAGGTGTTTATTCTTGTGATTACAACAGTACCTTATTTCTACTGATAATATTTTTTCAAATGCTCGATGTTCCATGGTCGCGGTAGTTTTTTTCCCGTCCATTGACTCTAGATGGTAGCGTCCTTGTCTTGAATAGTGGATGACTTTGTAAGGTCCTTCCTAGGTTGGTCCGAGCTTTCCTTGTGTTGAATCCTTCATTGCTGGTGTGACCCTACGTAGGACAAGGTCTCCTATGTCAAGTCTTCTGAGCTTCACTCTCTTGTTGTAGTACTTGGTCATCTTCTGCTGATACTTTGCCATCTTTTGAGATGCTTCCTTTCTTACTTTGTCCAAGCAGTCCAAGTTGACCTTCAATTGATCGTCGTTGCTATCTTCGTGAAAAACTTCTCTTCTCATGCTGGTGGCTCCTACTTCAACTGGTATTACTGCTTTGGTGTCGTAAGTGAATCTGAACGACGTCTCTCCTGTCGGGGTCCTCGCAGTGGTTCTGTATGCCCACAAGACATTTGGAAGTTCCTCCGGCCATGCACCTTTTGCCTTCTCTAGTCGAACTTTGATGATCTTCAACAGCATTCGATTCGTCACTTCTATCTGTCTGTTGGCTTGTGGATGTCCTGGAGAAGAAAACTGGTTCTTGATTCCTAGTCCCGAGCAGAAGTTTCTGAAGTCTTGACTGTCGAACTGGTGTCCATTGTCTGATATTATCGTTATTGGTATTCTGAACCTGCAAACTATGTTTCTCCATACAAAGTTCTGGATCTTTGCCTCCGTGATAGTTGGTAGTGCTTCCGCTTCAACCCATTTTGTAAAATAGTCAATCGCAACCAATAAGAACTTTACTTATCTTTTACCTTGAGGTAATGGGCCCACGAGGTCTGTCCCCCATTGAGCGAATGCCCACGGGGAAGTTATGGCCGTCATTTTCTCTCCTGGGATACGCTGGACGTTCCCAAACCTTTGGCACTTGTCGCACCATTCAACGAACTCCCTTGCATCTCTCTGCATGGTAAGCCAGAAGTAACCCGTTCTAATGATCTTGCTTACCAGGGATCTCAGGCCCATGTGGTCTCCGCATATTCCTTCATGGATTTCCTCCAGAATATACTTAGCTTCGTCTTCTTCAACACACTTTAGATAGGGCATGGAGAACCCTCTTTTATACAAGGCGTTGCTCAGGATCGTGAACCTAGCCGCTCGCTTTCTGACCTTCTTGGCTTCATCGATGTCTGTTGGAAGTCATCCATCTCGGAGGAAAGAGAGAATCGAAATCGTCCAACTGTTTTGGTTTTGAATCGCAAGAGTGTGGAATTCTTCAATACTAGGATGCTTTTGCACTTCTATTCTCAAGTCTGGTGACATTGCTCCTTCTTCAGACGATGCTTGCCTCACTACTTCGTCTGCTTCTTAGTTCTAGTTCCTGGGGATCTGTGTGAAGTCTACCTTATCAAACTTTTGGGTTAGCTGGTTCGTCAACCTGAGATATTTATGTATCCTATTCTCCTTTGCTTCATATTCACCCTTTATCTGCCTGTCACCAATTTAGAATCACTTTGAAAGAGTAAGTTCCTGGCACCCAAAGCCTTCCCGATCCTGAGCCTCGTCAATATGGCCTTGTATTCTACTTCGTTGTTGGTGGCGGGGAATTGAAGTTGCACTCCGTACCTGAGGACATCTCCTTTTGGAGTGTTGATGATGACCCCCACTCCTCCTCTTTTTTGGGCTGACGACCCGTCGGTTTGGATCGTCCATCTCTCTGATTCATCTCGAATCTCTTCTCTATCTAAAATTGTGAACTTGGCGATGAAGACTGCAAACGCCTATGCCTTGATCGCTGTCCTAGGGTGGTATTCGATGTTGAACTGGCTGAGCTCAACTGCCCATTGCACCATTCTTCCTGCAGCTTCAGGCTTGTGCATTGATTTCCTTATTGGCTGGTCAGTCGTTACCAAAATAGGGTTTGCTTGGAAATAGGGACGTAGTTTATGAGAGGCGACGATTAGGGCGAAGGTGATCTTCTCAATCCGTGGATACTTTACCTCAGCTCCTTGGAAAGCTTGGCTGACATAGTAAACCGGGAGCTGCACTCTATCCTCTTCTCAAATCAAAGCCGCACTCATGGCAATGGCTGACACTGCTAAGTACAAAAATAGGTTTTACCCTTCCTTTGACGGGCTTAGGAATGGGGGGTTACTTAGGTAGCACTTCAATTCCTGGAAGGCTTTTTCGCACTCCTCCATCCAGGTAAAAGCTTGCTTCAGGGTTTTGAAGAATGGTAGGCATTTATCCGTCGCTTTAAAGATGAACCTGTTGAGGGCCACTATCCTTCTAGTTAACTTCTGGACTTCCTTCACTATTCTCGGCGATGTCATCTCTAATATAGCCTATACTTTTTCTGGGTTAGCCTCTATCCCTTGCTGGGACACCATGAACCCTAGGAACTTTCCTGATGTAACCCCAAAGGCGCATTTGCTAGGATTCAACCTTATCTAATACTGTCTAAGGGTCATGAAGGTCTCCTCGAGGTCGTCCAGGTGTGTGGCTTCCTCCTTACTCTTGATGAGCATATCACCCACGTATACCTCCATGTTTCTCCCTATCTGTTTATTGAACATTTTGTTGACTAACCTCTGGTAAGTCGCCCCTGCATTCTCCAGTCCCAAGGGCATTACCTTGTAGCAGTAGAGCCCCTGGCTAGTGATGAAGGCAATGTTCTCTTGGTCTTCTTCTAACATCTTGATTTAGTTGTATCCTGAGAATGCGTCCATGAATGTGAGGAGTCTGTGCCCTACCGTGGAGTCCACAAGCTGATCTATTCTTGGGAGGGGGAAGCTGTCTTTTGTGCAGGCCTTATTCAGGTCCGTGAAGTACACGCATATCCTCCATTTCCCATTTGCTTTCTTTACTAGGATAACGTTGGCCAGCCAATCCGGGTAGTAGACTTCTTGGATAAAATTGGCTACTAGCAATTTGTTTACCTCGTCCATAATTGCTTTGTTTCATTTAGGGGCAAAGACTCGTCATCTTTGCTGGACGAGCTTCCTCTCAGGGTCTACATTCAGATGGTGTTGGATGACTTCAATTGCTATGCCTGGTATGTCCTCATGACTCCATGCAAAAATATCCAAATTGCTCTTAAGGAATTGGACTAGCCTTCTCTTCATCTGATCGCTCAAGTTCGTCCCTATCTTCGTGGTCTTTGTTGGTTCTTTGTCTACCAGTTCCACAATTTCCAAGGCTTCCACTTTCTCTTCCTCCTTCTCCTCAATCATCCATGTATAGTTCTCCTTTGCAGCTAACACTACTTGGTAGCATTCCCTAGCTAGCACTTGATCTCCCTTTACCTCGCCCACGCCATACTCTATTGGGAATTTCACCTTCAGGCAGTATGTGGATGTTGCTGCCTTCCAGCGGCTGAGTGTGGGCCTTCCAATAATCACATTGTATGAGGATGGGAAATCTACCACCAGGAAGTCAAGTTGACGGGTTAATTGTTGGGGGTGAGACACCACTGTGACTGTCAGTGCTATTATACCTTTGGGGTATACTCAGTCTCCGCTGAAACTGACTAGGGGGGATTCAAAGGGCTGTAACCTTTTAGGATCTACCTTCAGCTGCTGGAAAGTAGAGAGGTAGATAATGTCTGCAGAGCTGCCATTATCTATGAGAATCTGCCTGGTGTTGAATCCTTCTATCATAAGCATGATAACCAAGGGGTTGTCGTACGGTTGCTTTACACCTCTAGCATCTTCTTCCGAAAATAGGATGTCCTCCTTTGTTTTTCTTCTTTGCTTTAGGGGTGGTATCCTATGGACACTGTTTACCTGCCTTTGTTGTGACTTCTAAAGGGATTTAAAGGATCCACCCGTGGATGGTCCTCCTGTGATCGTCTTTATGTCTCTTATCGCACTTTGTGGACGATTAAACGCGTTGTCCTCATCCCTGGGAACAGTTTCGTGCTTCTCCTTGTTATCATTTCTAGGTCTGCTAGATTCCCCCTTCTTCACAAACTTCTATAGCTTCTCCTTCTGAATGAGTTCCTCTATCTGTTCCTTCAAGTCTCTGCAATCTTCAATGTAATGGTCATGGTCTTTGTGGAAGTGGAAGTATTTTCTCTTATCACGCACATTGGGTGATGGGTGCAACGGCTTCAGCCACTTGAGGTAATGATCATCCTTAATCTGCATTAAAATTTTATCAACGGGCATAACTAGGGGGATAAATTTTACCGTCCAAGGTGTTTTACCGTCTCTCCACTTGTTCCCGTCCGAACTCTAATGATCTCCCCTTTCTCTCTTACGTCCCCTCCAGTCTTCTCTTTTGCCCTCTTCCCCTTTGGGCTTATCCTCCTCCCCTATTGCGGCTAGGGCATCTTCGGCATTCATGTACTTCTGAGCTTTCAACAGCATTTCTGCCATCATCTGCGGAGGACTTTTCGTGAGAGCGACCACGAACTCTCTGGATTTCAGCTCGGCTTTGAAGGTGGTTAATTGCACCTTGTCGTTTGCTTCATCAACTTCTAGGACTTCTCTAGTGAAACGCTTCACATATAATCTTAGGGTCTCCTTTTCCCCTTGCCTGATGGTGAGCAGATGGTCTGTAGGCCTTTTCAGGCGTTGTCCACCAACAAAATGGCATACAAAAGAGTTGCCTAGTTGTTCGAAGTTGTCAATGGACGATGTTGCTAGCTTACTAAACCATACTCACGCTGCTCCCTTGAGGGTGGTAGGAAAGGAGTGGCACAATGGGTCCGTTTGGATACAACTTATTTTTGCTGAAACTGAAAACTAAAAACACTGTAGCAAAATAATTTTTAAATGTGTGAATAGTATCGTGGGACCTATTTTTAATATTTTTAAATGCGTGAACAGTGCATGAACAGTGTTTTTTTCCCCCTGCACAGTAAATTCATGTGATGTTACTGTTCACGCGCTGTAAAAAAAAAAAAAAAAAAAAAAAGTTCTAAAAACGCAAACATGGGTTTGGAAACGCCGTATCCAAACCCACACAATATCTCGTCTGGGGGTTGCTGTAGACTCAAAGTCTTCTTAAAGGTAGTAATATGGTCCAGCAGATCTTTTAGACCATCGAACGACTCAAGCTGTGGAAGACGAAACTTTGAGGGCATAGGGCACTCTAGGACTTTAGTGGTAAAGGGCGAGTCCGTCCTTCTGACCATCCCATCCAGGTTCTGATCCGTCTTTTCCCTCATTGTATTTCTCAGCTCGTCCATTTTTCTCCTCAGCTCTCTGAGGAGGTCCGAATTTGCTTCGTCAGAAGTGTTTGGTTGTCGGTGGTCGTCTCTTCTATGGCTATCTCCATCATCATTTCGGTTAGTCCCAGTTCTCGTGGGTGAACGATTCTCCTCCTGTTGTAACTGCAATCTCATCTCCTGGTTCTGCCTGGTGAGCTCCTCCACGCTGGCTATGAGTGTTTGGATTTGTAGCGCTAGCGCTACAGAATCTTGTGGCGTGTTGGACTCCATTTGGACCTTACGATTGAATAGAACTACACTTTCAGACCAAAGTATGAAATTGTCATCCCCATAAATGGCGCCAAACTGATGATGTGGAAATCGTCAGTAAGTAAGTTCCTCCAAATGGATCAACACGAGCCCGTCCAAGTTCCTGCAAGGTTTAGAAAAAAAGAAGAATGGGATCCTCTCGGGGTGGTCACCGATGTGGTGCCGGCCACGGAGTTTTCGATGATAAAGTCAATGAATATGGCGATGTAGAGAACTTAGTAGTAGGGGTTTAAGCTGAATAGAATGTCTGTACCTTCTCTTGGATTTTGTAGGTCTATATATATATAAATATATATATATATATATATATATATTGGCTTTCTTTAGCAGTCGTTACTCTCCTTAAATGGTGGTTTAAGGAGAGCTTGGGTAACATCTCGAGTCTTCAATTTGGCCTTTATTAGGGCCCCAACGGTATTCTTACTGATGTGTAACCATCAGGGCATTAAATGGCAGCTTTCATGATGCTCTATCTTCATCCAGGATGGTTTCCTTGGACGAGGGTAATTACTTCGTCAATCATTTGTAACTACCAGTATTACACGTGCCACCATATATGTGCAAGCCACCAAATATGTGCAAACCACCACATATGTGCAAGCCACCAAATATGTGCAAGCCACCTAAGAAATTAATGCATTGACAATTTGACATTGGTGAACAATATGCTCATTCGAATTATTGTTGCCGTGGACAGGAATAGGAAACACAGGAAATATGGGTGTCATCGTTTAAACCACACAACACCGATGGTTTATATGAATTCCACGATGTCTATTGTACAACAATTATAAACCAACCTCGCAATAAAATATATAATTGTATACTAATAATGCTAATTTTATATCATATGCCGTGGACAGGAAACGTGCGTGTGAATTGTGATCGTTTAGACCACACAACACCGATGCATACTTTTTACATGAATTCCACGATCTTTTTATATGAAGAGCTTAACGTGTATAACATTTTCACAATACTTTCACAACAAAATGTAGGTGATAGATTGTTATTGGTTTTAATTTGAACCCATAATTAAAATTACTTTTTTTGACCACCAGTGACAACCAAAAACAACCCACCACATAAGATTTGTTATGAAAGTATTGTGAAAAATGTCATGGAAATATCATTTCTCTTTTTATATACATTAATTATAAACCAACCGTATAATAAAATATACTACCATATGTCATAAGCGATGAAATTAAGGGTTTTAGTGATGAAATTTTTTTGTCACCATAGGTCATGTTTGTTGTAGTGGGTCTCCACCCTCCAAAAACTAATACCGATGGATCTTTGCATGAAAACCAAATTCCAATCAACTCAACCAATCTCCACATCAAGATCTCGCCATTCTTTGCTGGTACGAGCTATTCTTCGGTTAGATTTGGTCAAATCTGATGAGATCCTGCAAGATCTCTCCAGATTCGGCAGAATTTTGGCCAAATCCGGCTAGTTTTGGCCAGATGTCTCTTCTCCAACTATGACCGACAACTGACGGCTACTCGAGGAGACCTGACTCGCTAGATCCAACTATTCTTTCTGGTCAGCAGTGGGTTTAGATCGGTTCAAGTTTGGGTTGGGCACAAATCCGACTTGTGAACAGTCATAAATATAAGGAGAAAATGTAATCTAGTGATGAGTTTATCAAAATATATATCCAATAGAAGGTTATTGAATAATTTTCCATTTACAATAATTATGTCAAATGTAATTTGAAGTTTTAATAATAAAAAAATTAGAATAAAACCTTTATGGGTTGCATTGTTCTCTTATTGGCGACATGTTTATCTTACATGAATTAAACGTGGTCTGGTCCCGTTGTGTTAACCTTTTTTTTTTTTTTGAGAGGAATTAGTTAGTTAAGTTAGCATTGAAATTCTAGTGTACTAACAGGTTTAAGATCACAGACGGTAAACTAACAAAACGGCCTAAGTTTAGTTCATACGATAAAAACCTAAAAAAACAGATCCCATTGCGTTGACCGTTAGCTCATACGATAAAAACCTTAAAAAACAAAGAGGGCTTGATTGTTAGGGGAGATCTTGTTGTTCATTATTGAGAGGAGAGAGATGTAAATCATGCAGTTCATTGAAGGATGATGGGAATATATAATAGAAAAGGCAAACACAAAATTCTCTTTATTTTATAGAGTAAAATCTTAAAATAAGGTCCAACAGTATCTTTAAAATAGAATTTTAGTTTTTTCTCATGAATGGTGACTCTCTTTGTCTGAATACCTGTAGTGCTGGAAATGCTTAAGTCAGGTAATTTTGCTTTTGAATTTTGTTGGACCTTATTTGTTTGCTCTGCCTTTATTTTTTTTATGGCCATAATAAAATCTCACAGCAAAATCAGTTATCAGTCTATCATAGGCTGAAATAAAATTATATGAAAAAAATTAGATTGAGACTCACACAACTCAAAATAAGAGTGTTACGAAATGTTCTGAATACCGCAGAGTTCAAATCTTTTGTCTCACTTTTTTGTACCACTTTATGTTCCTCAAATAAAAACTTACTACATGTTAACTTATTTAATTAAATTAGTAATTTTTTGCATTTCTTTATTTCAGTTACTCAAAATAAATATTAAAAAGAAAAAAAACATCCAAGACCCAACAACCAACCCCATTGCTACCGCGACCGGTTCACCGCCACCGATCCTCGCTGGCGAAACTAACAAAAGGTTTGTGGTGTCAATGTCATCGACACAGTTATCCACTATTTCACGAGGTCCACACAAGTGACAACCACATTGTCTTCTTCTAATCTGTAACCATAGCCACTGTCTCCTTGTCTTATTCAAAAAAACACTTGTTTTTTCTCTCTTTTTTTTTGACGGCACACACTTTTTCACGCAGCTCTCTCTCTCTTATTGATTGAAAATATGAAATAAGAGTCATGGCAGGATTGACAAAGACAAGTCGTTGTATGGGCTTTATTCCATGTGAATTGGAACACCAAAGGTGCCTTGCACCTCAATATGAGGGCGACAAAGATTCAAGTTTTCTAGATTTTATAGGATACTTTACTAAATAGATTTTTTTAAATTTTAATCATTTTTTAATAATTTAATGGTCTAAATTTTGTCATGTCAGCATTCCACTAATAATAATCTTTTTTTTTTAGAAAGCACTAATAATAATCTTAATTGTTTTGTTTACAGCATTATTTTATTATTTTAAAAATATTGTTAGTGGAATGTTGATATGGCAAAATCTAAACCATTAGATCATTAAAGTATGATTAGGATTTAATAAAATCTATTGATAGAGTATCCTAGAAAATCTAGAGGATCTAAATCTAAATAAATCATATTAACGGCTGCCTTTAAGACAATTGTTAATAAATCATTTTAGGAAATTTTTGACACCATTATCATGGGAAATATAAAAAGCAGTAAAAAAATGTTAATAATTTTCTTTTCTCATAAAAAGTTTTAAAAAATATTTTATAAACCAATGCCTTTAGGGCATTCATTAATTTTTTTCCCAACTTTTTTATATAATCACCTGATAGTGTGGCTTTACTATTTTTTTTTTTTTTTTTTATCCCACTTGAGAGTGTAGCTTAGTTGTAGGAAATCCTAATGACCCATTACATTTGTGAGCTTGAGAGTTTGTGAGTTTGAATAATGTTACTTCCCACTATTACTCGAGTGATCCTATGCCATGCATGAGTCGAGTTTAAGTGGGCCGGAAGTTGTAAACACACATGCCAGCTCCCTTTTTCTTCCATATTTTGATTTTTTTTTTTTAAATTAATATAAGTGGTCGTGAAGTCATGGTCGGAAATAACATGATCACGTAGGGTTTTTTTTTTTTTTTTTTTTCCCGAATTGATCATGTGGGTTTGGATCAAATTACAGTAGCATCTATAATAAATATCACATGTTCTCTTGACAAATAGAGTAATGCCAGTAGTCTTGCATAATAGCTGTTGATGCTCATTTTGGGAAGCCCAGTAGAACGAAGAAGCCCAGCAACATGGGCAGAAAAGAGTTAGTAAGTGGATAGAAAAATCATTAAGCTCAAATGGCAGGAATAATGGATCATAGGCCCATAAAATAAACAAATGGACCTTGAGGAAGCAAATGGGCCTAAAGGAGCCCAAAGAGAGAGAAGTAGCAAACTCATGGGCAGTATGTGATGTTGAAAAGTGAGAATGGGCTACAGCAAGCCCGAAGTAATGCAAGCAAAGAAAGGAAGGGGTTGATGGCAAGCCCATGAGCTCCAAGGATGAAGGATAAGGTAATTGGGTCAGGGAAGCCCAAAGGAGTTAGTAAAAGCTCATGGGAACGCAAAGTTAGAAAAATGGCCAAGGAAGCCCAAGGAAAGCAAATGGGCCAAGGATGCCCAAGAAGAAATAAATGGGACAAAAGAGCCCACAAGCAATGTAATACAAAGCCCAAATGACCATATTGAGTCATTGAGAGAAGAATAAACAGCAGGCCCAAAGAAGTCCAGCAGGCTGGGGTCAAATAACATCACAATAGGAATGGTAGAGTGGTACGGCAGGAAATGGTAGCAAGACTGCAGAAAGGAGCAAAAGAGTAGGCTAAAGGAAGAAAAGCCCACAATCAAGCAAAGCCCGGCCCCTAAAGGGAGTGGGCCATAAAGAATGAGGAATCGGGAAATAGCTCACGCCATAAGAAGTCAAGGATGGGTGGCAGAATGTGTAGACGAGCCTCCAGACCACAGCAAACGCAGCGGGCAAGTTTTGGACACACGCAAAAACAGAGCACGCGCAAGGCCCAGACTTCACCAGCCTGTACCCAGCCAATACAGGAGGTGGTGGGTCATAGGTCAAAGGTAAGAGGGTATGATCTGGCGGTGGGGAGAGAGAAAAACCTATTATGGGGTTTCTGCTCAGACTCTTTTGGGAGAAATGTCTTGTTGGGATGATATACCGCCCAAAAGAAGTAAGGATGAGTTGGAACCACTAGGTGCATGCCATGAGGGATGGAGAGAGAGAGAGCACCCACACCGTAGCAGGTAAGAGTGGCACGGCAAACAAACGAACAAAATTGTCTTCTTTGTCTGGTGATGGAAAGTGGCACAGCCAGCACAGGTAAGTGGTGCTGGCTGAGTGGCTGACAAATCAGTGGTGGTCGACAAGGACACCCAGACCAAACAAAGGTAGTTAAAGGCTAAAATAGTAAAAGTCAGTCACAGCAGACACTATATAAAGGACTCTTGCCGTGCACAGTAAAGGGGGATCACGATCACGGTAATAGTAACCTCTAGGAGAAAATCACAACACGGGAGCAAGCACTAAGAAAAGAAAAGAAAAAGAAAACTACAAGAAAAAAAAAATTAGAAAGAAGGAAGGAAAACAAAGAGATAAAATGGAAGGCATGCACCAATAGGTTGATCCCCTCTCTCCCTCTAAAAGTCCTGCTCTCTACCAAAGGCAAAGGATTCTTTTGGCCACAAGCCATTCAGGTCTGCTTCCCTTAAAGTGATTAATTTCTACTGTAGGATTTTTCCTGGGAGATTATTCACATTGAGGAAAACGGTTCCCTCCTTGGTCTTGGTCCTGTGACATAACTTGGCATAACAAATTGATCTTTTTCTTTATTTTGATAACTCATGTCTTACCTATTTATTTCCACCATTTTCTTTACAAGGTGTTTCTTATCATTGTGATTATTATTTTAATTGGGGGATTATTTATTCACTTTGTCTAATGGCAAAAGTACTTTCTTTTATTATTATTATCATGTCTGCTTGCCATGACTCATCTGAAGTAGCTCCGCCTGCCACGAGCATGTGAACAAAGTTCTTGGCAAGTGAGGCATAATTTGTGCACAAGCCGGACCAAAGTGAGTCGCAGTTGGACCGGTCTCAACTCCCTTACCCAGAACACTCAGGCCCAGTGCAGTAGGAGGCAATCCAGCCCAACATTACAAAAAGGCCCACCACAGTAGCCAAAAGAGGTTTTCCGGCAAAATAATGGACTGTAATTAATGATTAACACAGTGTACAACCATTATAGAGTATAACCCAAGATTAAAAAGAGGAGTGCTTGGCTTTAAATTTCTCCTGAAATATTCTTCATCAAAAAAAATAATAATTCTCCTGAAATATTGGACAGTGATTAATGATTTTATTGGAAGTACACCTATATAGACATAGGTATGGATACAGATACTGTACAGTCTGTACGGCGATATAGCAATTTTTAAAAAAGTATGATACGAGTATGGTGGAGATACGTATATTAATTAATTATTAAATATATTTTTATATATAGTTAAACATTTATTTTCATATATTATTAAACATATATTGGTTTAAGAAAAATAATTAATTTTTTTATTTCTATATATTATTAATCATTTTTTATCAAGTTAAGAGTAATAATGGATAATAAACCAAATCCATTACTATTAAAGATGTTAAGAAATTAGAATACAAATCAAGAATAAAGATATTTATTAATTTTCAAATGCAATATTATTATTCAAAGCACAATAGTTATCTTTGTTTTATGAAAGGATATTCAATTCCTTTTGTTCTCATGTCCTGGTTGTGTCTTGTATTTTTTTTTATTATATAATTTTAAAAGAATGACACAACCAAGACATGTATGTAGAAGTGTCCGGCGCGTGTCCGACACGGGTACAACACCTCAAATGAAGTGTCTTAATTTCTTAATTAATAATTATAAATGATCAATATGTACAGTTTATTCATTTAAAAAATATATATCAATATAGCCTCAAAAGTAGGTGGTGTTCTTTTTTCTGGAGAGAATATTAGGTAGATTTTGTCCTTGTTGCTAAACGCGGAAAACGTGCTACGTACAGCCATGAATATAGTAATAATAATAATATCAGATAGGCCATGCTTTATGTGGCACATTTGTATAATAAGAAGGTTTGGAACTCACTGTAGAGTAGTGTGAGCAAAATCTAAAAAGAGAAAGCAAAAAGTTGTTGTGATAGAGCAGAAATGGGAAGGAGGCCATGCTGTGCAAAAGGTGTAATCAGAGGAGCATGGTGTGCATGGGAAGATGACATCCTTAAAAACTACATTGATATCCATGGCGAAGGGAAATGGACAGACCTGCCTCAAAGAGCTGGTTCTAACTTCTAACAAAATGCACTATATATTCTCTCTTCTTTTAAAGTGGTTCTCTTTTGTCGATTATATATTTACACTGACACTTCTTATTTTGTAGGGCTGAGGCGATGTGGGAAGAGTTGCCGGCTTCGTTGGTTGAATTATCTAAGGCCAGATATCAAGAGAGGCAACTTTTCTGAGGACGAAGAAGATCTCATTATCAAACTACATAAGCTTCTTGGTAACAGGTATGGGAAATCTACTTCTTCTCCTCCGGAGCCGGTTCAATATAATTTGAGATTAGAGGCGATAGATTTAAATAATGGTTTTTACATTTAAATATAGATTAAGTAAATTATTCATAAAAATATATATAAATTAAATAATTTTATTTAATATTAGAGATATAATTTTTTCCACAACTTTATGTGATGATAAGTTGACTACATAGTTCAAAAAGTTATATGCCTAACAGTGATCTTCATATAAAATATTGTATAAAGTTTATATTAACTTCTTCTGAGTAAACCAAAATGTATTTTAGATTAAAAAGAAAACTAAATATATTATTATTATTATTATTATTATTCTATGATTTTAATATGATAAACAACACCTTTTTTTATTATAATAATTTTATGATTTTTTTATTATATTGATTTTATGAAGAAATGATAAACAACACCTTACACATTGCTATTAATTGCAAATTTGATAATATATAGTGATAAGTTTAACAAGTATTAAATAAAAGATCAACATAAGTAACAGTATATTTAATTTTGAGAAAAATTTATAAAATCCACATATGTGCAAATCATAAACAAGTAAAAGAAACTCATTTTGCATGCAAGAATTTTTTTTTTTTTTTTTAGTTATAAAGGAGCATGAGAAATTTAAATCTTGAATGTTTTCATTAGAAATATCATGAAGTGTTAATCAGTTTAACTACGGGAATACTCACATATAGATTATATGGTCTTTTTTCCCTTTGGGCGCAGTTGGTCACTCATTGCTCGAAGATTACCAGGCCGAACTGACAATGAGATAAAGAATTACTGGAACACCATTTTAAGCAAGAGGATAAAAAATTTGACATCAGACTCCAATCCAAGAATAAAACCGATTGCTCACCCTGTGATTCGACCAAAAGCAGTACGGTGCACAAAGGTTATCCTCCCATGGCAGCCAGATAATAATCAAATATTGTTCAATGAAAATATAGTTCCTTATGGGAATAGAGAAAACCTATTTCCTTCAGTTCAGCCGGAGAATAATATCTCTGACTTCCTGATAGATTTGGATACAAATTACCTTTTGAGATTGGATGTGCAAAATTTAGAAGGCCACCAAACCAATGAAATCAATGTACGTGACATTGTGTTGGACTTGCCAGTTTCTGGATGCGATGCCAAGCTTAAAGATTTAATGGATGAAGGGAAGCCTGAGAATTGGAGGGCTACTAATCCTTTTCAGCCAAATGAAGCTATGGATCTTAACACACTGGCATCTTTTCTGGATTCAGAAGATACATGGATTAGCTAAAAGTAAATGAGATGTATAACTAAGCCCATTATCTATAGTCATCTATGTGTATCTAATTAAATCATGAACCCAATAATGGAGTGTATTTTGCTTGGCATCCGTTGAACCCAATAATGTATAATGCTCTCCGCACGTTAATATTAGACATTTTTCGGTTGCAAATGTATTGGTTTGTCCCATTAAATATTTGGAATTTAGCACACCAAACACCAAAAACAGACCATCATGAAGTGTGTTTAATGTCAAAAAAATTTGAGACATGTTACAATACAATCTTATCTTTGGCATAGTATGGATGAAAATGACATTTGGTTTTTATTTTTATTTTTCATCTTTCTCTCTTAAATCCACAAGGTGATAGGGTTCTGGAATTCACCAAAGAACAATAGACAAAGTTAGTATTTTTCTCTCTAGCAATTCAGATTTGCACTTAAAAGCTTTCTGTGATGCAGATTGGGCAGGGTGCCCAGATACTCGCAGGTCTACAACAGGTTATTGTGTTTATCTAGGGGAGTCTTTAATTTCCTGGAGGTCAAAAAACCAAGGGACAGTCTCTAGAAGTTCAGCAGAAGTTGATTATAGAGCCATGGCATCAACCACTTGTGAGATTGTATGGTTGAAATAGCTCTTGAAGGATCTACAAGTAGAGCACAAAAGACCAGCACTGTTGTATTGTGATAACCAAGCAGCGCTTCACATAGCTGCTAATCCTGTTTTCCATGAACGCAGCAAGCATATTGAGATAGATTGTCATTTGGTTAGAGAGAAAATTCAGAGGGGCATAATCAAAACTTTTCATATAGCAGGTGTGAACCAAAATGCAGATATTCTTACTAAACTTTTGGGTTTTCCAGCCCTCTCTAAATTGGTAACAAAGTTGGGAATGATTGACATTTACAAACCTAAGGTAGACTCAGCACAGTTGCAAGATAGCCAATCAACAACAGCAACAACGACTATCTTGAGAGGGAGTGTTGAGAAGCTGAAGAAAACGGGATCGTTTTGTATAAAGAAGAAATCACTTGAGGTAGTTAAGAAGAGAAATGTCAAAGCACGTGGTTATCACATGACACAAAGATTAGTTGATAAAGGCCAATCAGATTAGATGCAGACACGTGTAAAGGAGGCTTCAACTAATTCTAATCTCTGTAACAAACTCCTTAATCCACGAATCAATTAGTTAGACACGTGTAGAAGTTAGTTTTTCTGTTTTTGATTTTCCCCCTTCTTTTATGCTCAGCTTGTACTTATAAAAGCAGAGCTCCTTGTATTCTTTGGTTCATCTTTCTCATTCAATAAGAAATACTCTTCTATTTACTCTTTTCTTCCAGAGAGAGAGAGAGAGATAAAGAGAAACAGAGTTTAGCATTGAGTGTGAAAGTTTTACAACGAAAACAAAAACAACAAACTAGAGAGATCAAACCCAGGTGGCGGCGGCGATTGAAATCAAGCTCTCGGGGTCTTTGGGTGGGTTTCTTCATTCTTGTTGTTGATTTTCTCTCTGGGTCTTGATCTATCACTCTAGGTCTCTCTGGGTCTTGATCTATCACCAAAGTTCTCCATCTGAGCTTCCCATGTTGTGTTGTGTTTTAAGTTTTGATTTTTGGGTTTTCTTTTGTGGAACTTGAGTTTGTAAGACTCGATTTCCACGTGAATTTTCATAGAAATCGAGTCTGTGATACTCGAGTTGCTATAGTAAACTCGAGTCTTACAGACTCGAGATGTTAGTTTCCTAAATAGTTTGGAAATGGTGCTAACTAACAACATTGTTTGAAAATTGGTGTTATTTTGAAAAAAAAAATCCTTTTCTTTTCTTACTCAAGTTTCAGATTTGAGCTACTTAATTTTGAATGTGTAATTACAATTGAATCATGGTAAACACCAATTAAATAATTAAATTATGTATTAAGTTTGACATTGTACCTATGACGTTCCCTTAATGATGATTGTTTAGTATTATCAGGTCAAGACACCAATTAGTTTTTAGTGTAGGCAAAGTGCAAATCCCAAATTTCTTATTCAACAACAAAAAAACTTTTTGGTGATTCATATTCAATACATACCATCCATTCATTTATGTTTCAATTGTCATTTATTTCTTAAGCAAAAGGAAAAAAAAAAAAAAAATTGTTGTTTATTTCTCTTCACCTAAGATTAATACCTTTCATTTAGTTTTGTTAGGGATCTTCACAAATTTTCAATCAGCTTACTGACTAAAGTGAAGATGGTCAGATTAGTTAATAACGGAAGAGTGTGAATTACTTAAAAGAGGCACCTACCTTTTACTATATTTAAACTAGCCTTATTGCATGTGCTCGACACGTGCTTTGAGACTTATTTATATTTTGGGGTTTAATGTCATAATTTTTCATTTATCTTCATTTGAGATTTACATATTTGTCTACTAATATTATGTGTTTGTGAATTGCTGATATAACTAAGAGTGTCATGAGGCTAGCTTCAAAAAATAATACCAAAATAGCATTGAAATCATATGTTTGTATGTGGATTTGTTCATTTATTGAAACTAGTCTCATGACACTCTTAGTTGTATCAACAATTTGCAAATGCGTAAAATTAGTGGACCAATTTGTAAACCTCAAATAGAGATGAATGAAAAATTATGACACTAAACCAAAAAAAAAGCCTCGGGTAGTAACCATTAAGATCGTGTCGTTACTCGCATTTTTATCATCAATAAAAATTAGGATTAATTAATAACAAGCATGCTAGGAGATGATAGCAGCTAGAAGAGCAGCGATTTTTTCTTTGGAACTTGGTCTTCAACAAGGCCATTTTGAAGGTGATTCAGAGACTTGTATCAAAGCTCTTCAAAAGGGTGACTTGTTTTCTTCATCCTATGGTCACTTAGTTAGGGACACCTTAATGTTATTTTAATATTTGTATATATTATTTTAATGTATAGAATTGAAAAATAAAAAATGTGATATATGGTAAATTGTAAAATGGTGTGTTAAAATAATAAAGTAGCATTTTTGGTGTGTTAAAATGATACATTTATAGAACATAAGATGATAATGCTCTAATACTCCCATATACCAAATATATATATACACACTCACATATATGCCCTATATATTGTGTTAGTGGCATTGTTACCCAAATATGTGTCTGATTGCAAATGAAGAGGTGTAATTCACCTTCCTCACACAAATACGACTATTCTTGACATTGTAGGAACTTGTGGCTTCTTCCTCTCATTCTCATGGCCACTTTCTCATCAGTTGTGTTATGTCTACCTACTATTTTTTAAAATAAATATCTCTACTAGTGATATTTGAGAGTTTGTTAAATTGTTTTTAGTTTTCACACCCTTTTGTTCTCTGGATGTTTTAATTCCTTTGCTTTTTTGGTATGTGGATCTTGGTTGAAAATTTTCAACAATCGCTTCATGTGTTGTCATGTATGAGTAGTGGGAAAAAAATCTGATATCGGCCGGAAAAATAATACAGGCCGGAAAAATAAAAACCAGAAAAACGGAAACTAACAGTAAAAAAAATATTATCTAACCCATAACATCGTCGTCCAAAAGTGACCAGACATTCTTCTTCCTCTTCTTCACGCCCAGCCCTCCATCCCTCTGCCTCTCTTACTTTTTAAATTTTTATTTCTAAGACTTGAATTGTTTGTTGTGACTTTTAATAGTAAAAAAGTGAAGGTAAAAAGGAGAGTACCTTTTTTTTTATTGTAACTTATGGCAGTGTACCTGCCTGACACCCCCCGTGAATGCACTAAATTGCTACCAGACAATTCAAATTTGAATTTTTTTTTTTTTTTTTAATACAAGGAAGTTTCAAATGGCATTTTAATTTTAAGTGAAAATTCCCTGCTATTATTATTCCCTAGTTGAAATTTTAACAAGATATTAACATATTATGATAAAGATTAATAATTTTGAAATTTTTAATAAATTATATAAATTTTGACAAATGAATATATTTATATATATATATATTAAATTAGCGGTAAACTCGAAACGGTACACTGGTATTAACCGATACCGAAATATATCATTCTCCTGATCAAACTGAAATGACCTCCGGTACGGTATTGACTCCCTTAATTGTATATATATTTTTAACTATTTCATGTTGCATAAGGCATACGGCTTATTATTTCACCATTTCACTTAGTATAAAGCATACGGCTGATTTTCCTTAGTAACCAATGGGGTGTAAGATTGTAAGTAAGATTAGGCTACGATCTAATTCTATCTAGTAACTAGGAGTTTATCTTTCGGAGCTAAATTAAAACAATGCTAAATAATTTTTTATTTTTATTTTATATATTATTTTTTATATAGTGGTATAAAAAAAACTTATAAACACACTTCAAGACACAAATCAATTATTATTTTTAAACTAATATGTGTATAACAAAAAGTGTCTATCCAACAAAACAAATATGTGCTAAGAATAATAATATTAAATATTTTTTTACTTAATTTTGATAATATAAATTATTATGGTGTAACTAGGTCGTAGGTAGGTCCAAAAGGAAAACAAAAACATAAAAACTATTAGCCTTGTCGCACGCGCAAAGCACGTGTGATGAGGCTTTTTTTTTTCTTGGTCTAGTGTCATAATTTCCCTTTCAAAAAAACATACTAGATAAGTTTGTTTTGAAGATGTTGGGTTAAAATAAATTGACCCCGGTTAATTAATTTAATTACCCAAGTTGATTAATTAGGTCAAATTACATGCAAATCGTGGAGACACCAATAAATCACCAAATAAACTAATATGCAGTGGAAAATAAATAACACGATGATTTGTTGACGAATGGGAAAACCTCTCGCAAGGCAAAAACTTCACTAGGTGAATTTCAGGTCACCATTCCCAAGAATCCACTGATCAAGAACAAGCAGTTACAAGGATAAGGAATCTTACCACTACCAAGCCTATCCCAAAATACCAACCTAGAACCTTTGCTCCAATCTCCAATTGGACTTGATCTTGTAGAGACTTCTTTCCTTTTTGCACAAATCTCCAATTTGTGACTAACTTCTTTGCACAGATCCCAATACGTGACCAACTCCATAGCAACCCTTTGATTGTTGTAGTAGATTTGCAACAGTTTCACATAGAAACACCAATAAGATCTTCAATGTTGGTGCTAGAGACTTTGCTTGGTTACATAACCCAAAGGCGTACAAGAAACGCAGCAATATCTCTTTCTTTTGTAGGAAGAGACTATGGTTTCAAAAAGAAAACCTTATGAAACTTTCTAGGGTTTGGGTTTTCTTTCTCCACCTCCTTATTTAAATAGGAGCTTAATAGGCATTTTTAATGAACTCTCTTGTTCCAATTAGGTTTACACAAACCTTGAGCTTTCCTAACCCTATTAGGATTATACAAACTCATAAACAAATAGCCAATAGAATTAAAACGTTGCAAGCTATATCAGAAATCTCATAAGCTCAATAGATAAAGAGGTATCGAGATAAGTATCGAGCTTCAGTAAATCTCGATAGATTGACAGGTATCGAGGAGGTATCAGGACCTATAGATTTAGCCTTTTTCGAGCAGTTCTTAAGTAATCTTCATGTCTTCAATGAAACCATTTGTAATGATCATCTTAAACCTACTTAGATTTACCTAAATATAAGTAAAATGTGTTTGTCATAAGATATGCCAATTACATAAAAATATGAACCTGAAAGAAGACATGGATTAATAGAAGAGTATCTTATTTTGTAGGCATTTTAAGTGGAGTTGAGGATATATTTTTACCAAGTTGTTCTCAAGTTTTTTCCTTACTAAACGTCAGGTTTAGGGGTATTTCTGAACCACATACAAGTCCAGTCCAAAGAGAGGAATCATCTTATAGATAGTATAGATAATAATCAGTTAATATTAATCACATACAAATCTGAATTATCTAATGCCAGATATCAAGAGACGCAACTTTTCTGAGGATGAAGAATATCTCATTATCAAACTACATAAGCTTCTTGGTAACAGGTATGGGAAATCTTCTTCTCCATAGTCGGCTCAATATAATTTGAGATTTAAAATGATAAATTTAAATAATTTTTTATTATATTTAAATATAAATTTATTTAATTTATTTAATACTAATTAATTCAAGATTAATTTGATGAATGAAATATATAATTCGATGAATTCATACTAACTAAACAAAGATTAAATATAGAGAATTAAATATTATAGTTCAAGCATAAAATTTAACCCAAAAAAAAAAGATTTTTTTAAAGAACTTTATTTTATCTTAGATATAAGGAGATGCATGGTTTAGTAAAGTTGTAATCTAATTTTTAATTTTATATTTTAGTATTAAGAAGGTAAAGATTGGTTAATGTGGAAGATTAAGTCGCTAATGTTGACAATTATTGTGAACGATATTTGTTTATAAAAATTAAAGTCTCAAGTTATTAGAGAAAATTAATCATTATTGATGAACTAGCACATTTACAACATTTTTTCCCCCAAACAATATAGGATTAGATTAGGTTTATATTGGTCTAGTATTTTGGAGGCCTTGATGGAGATGAGAAAAATAAAATGTGAAAGCTATTACAAATTTTACTACAAAATGTTTACTAATTAATGTATCAATGAATGTGATTATGAATTCAACAAGCTAATTAATGAATGTTTGCATTACTTTTTTGTTGTTGTTGTTGTTGTAATTGGTACCATATTAGTTTGCAAGTTTTATGAAGTAAAATTTGAAATCACCCTAGCATTACTCATGAGAAAAATAATGCACAACTAAATTTTTTTTTTTAATATTAACCATAAAATTTGGGAATTTTTATAATATAGGGTGGGACCTTTTTTATGAAAGCGTAGAGATATTTTTATAGTGGGGGCCTTAGGCTTAGGTTAGAAAATATTAGATTTCTCAAAAAAAAAAAAAAAAAGGTTAGAAAATATTAGAAGTGATTGACAAAGGAGTTAGCTCTAGGCCTACGTTCACATGCAGTAACGAGGAAAAAAAAATTCGAGTTTGGCTTATTTCCGGTACTTTTTTAACTGGACATGTCCTTTTGTTTTAAATATACAATGACAAGTGGTAGTGGGTTTTAATCCCCACATTTTATTTAGTTAGTAGGTGATGTGGCAGTCTCTCATTAAAACAAAAAGAGATTTTTTTTTAAAAAAAATACCGGAGGTAAGCCAAACCCAACTTTTACTAACAGATATAGAAATATAAAGGAAAATTTCTCATATAAGTCAAACCCTAAATACACGCTGAGTTTTTTCCCTATTCTAATTCTCATATATTATAACCTAAGTAAGTCATCTAGGAATAAACAATAGGATTCTAGCTAATTGGACTTGAATTCTAGTTACCAAAAATCAACTTAATAGCTTTACATTCTAGCTAATTGTAGGGGTGAGCAAAAAGCGGGTCGGGTCAGGTTGGGTCGGGTTTGGAGTCACCCACAACTCGACCCGATAAAACACACACCTGCCCAAATGGATATTTGACCCGCCCGAAAGGTTGCTGAAATTTTCGGGTTGGGTTTCTAGGTTTTGGGTCGGGTTTCTTTGTTTTTTTTTTTTTTTTTGGCTGTTAGGTCTTTTGCTATTTTTGGGTCTTTTGTTATTTTTGAGTTATTTTCTATAACATTGGCATTGATACCAAATCTGTTTCCAATTTGAAAACTTGACCAAATCAACAAATCTTTCCAAATTGAAAACTTGACCAAATCTCAATATTTATGACACCATTATCACTTGCCAAATTTTATTCAACTTCAAATTTAACTTTTAAGAGAAAATCTTTTGGCATTAAATTCATTAATGATAAGGACCCAACTCATTTATGAAATGTAATTTGAATTTTTCAATTTGAAAACTTGACCAAATCACCAAATCTCTTTGTGAAAACTTGACCAAATCTCAATATTTATGACACAATTATTTCGTGCTATATATATTACTTTCATGTTTGTGTGTTCTAATAAGTATTACTGTTTCTTTCAATAAAAAAAAAGAAGTATTACTATTTCCTCAAAAAAAAAACTAACACATAAAGGAAAATATGCATCATAGTTAGACATAATATTCTATTATACAAATCTAACGAGTCAGTAAGGCCCACAAACACAAAATCACAAAGTCACAAACACAAAAGCCAAGTTCATATCAAAGGCTTCAAACTTAGGATGTCCCCTCCCAAACCTTATAGCATTCATTCACTCAATTAAAAAGACTAATCTTCTCAAATCTCAATTCATACAACAAAATCATTTAAATTCTAGTTACAAAGAAGGACAAAACTTAGATACAGTACCTTAGGTGCTGTTCTTTAGGTTCCCCTCTTAAGATTCAACCATGTGACTACTTAACTAAAAAATACACTTCCATCCTATGAGAAAAAATCCACATGACAGAATTTTAAAAGGGAAACCTAAGAAATAGCACATAAGTACTGTACTTAAGTCTTGCCCTACAAAGAAAGAGAGGAACACATGCGATTAATTAATCCAAGGGCAGTATCAAGTCAAGTTTGATACCAATTGAATTACTGCATTTCTGCACTTCCAGCAGACGCCTGAACCAAACTACACCAGCAAAGAACAAGGATTAAATCACTTAAGAATCAACTAGTGTTTAGCAACAGAACTTTCTTCTAGATAAAGCTCATGAACAATTTGTATTTAACCTAGCTTGCAAGTACTTTTGCATGTATTTGACTTACGACTTCATTGCAGAACTAAGTCAAAGAGATTTTTATAACTAGAAAACTAATCCAATTGATACTATGCATTTAATCATTGTTCAAAAAGACAGAATGTTGATAATAGCATAATCAGATAGATCGGCTGTTAAATGCTATATGTATAGTAAAATTTAAAAACCACAGCATCCCCTTAAATGTTATTACATTCGGATAGGTATGCATACCTAAATTGCTCTTTTGGGTAGAACTACTGCTTCATATAGACCAAGCAATCGAGCAACCTTCAACAAACATAATGCACAAACAATTAAACATCTGGCTAGGATTCATGACATGAAATACTGAGCCTGAATTGAGAGTCATTGATTTAGTCATGGATTTCAAATCCAAAAATGAACATGTAAGATTACTTTGCATATAACAGTAAAAGAGAAATCAGTACCAAAGTTATAAACTCACCAATGTAGGCAGGCAGATCAATCAAGATTAGTAACAAACTCCCATTTCCTTGGATGCTCTCCTTCTAAACTTCTCAGCGAATTCCCAAGAAATCTGTTGGGTTAAAATAAATTGACCTCGGTTAATTAATTCAATTATCTAAGTTGGTTAATTAGGTCAAATTACATGCAAATCGTGGAGGTACCAACAAATCACCACATAAACTAAATGCAACGAAAAATAAATTAACACAATGATTTGCTGACAAATGGGGAAAACCTCTTGTAAGGTTGAATTTAATCAACCATTCTGTTGGCTTTATTCCGTGCCAAATTTGCTTGTATTTTAGCAATTAGTAACCCTGTATTTAGGTAGGAATCATGTAAGGGTAGTGTGTGAGAAAGTGTGAAGAAATGCTCAAGATTGTGCAAAGAAGCAGAGTCTCGAGACTGGATCTCGCGGCTTGCAAGCCGCCAGAAGTTGCACACGTGCCAAGCATGCCAGAAGTTGAAGCGTCATGCCAGCTGGAGCACTACAGGACAAAAAGTACAGATTGGCCGTTCAGTTACCTCGCGGCTTGAACTCGCGGCTCAGTCAAGTCGCGAGGCCAAGCCGCCAACCAGCTCTGTTTTGGAAAAACTGACTCTTCGCATTCCTTTCTCACACTAGTATATATCCTTATACCCACGATATGCAGAGAGCTTCCAGAGAGAATTTTGAGAGAGAAACTCTAGAAAAAAACAAGAATGACTCGTCCACAATCTTTACATAGAGACTCTTCAAATTCCTCTACTCTCACCCTCTCCATTGTTACATCCTTGAGAGGTTCTTAGCCAAATCCTTTCTCACCATACTCACATCTGTGAGAAGGCTTTTTGGTGTTTTGGGAAGCAGTTAGGAAGGGACCAATGGTTATTGGTTGATGCTATGGGCTATAGCAGAATCCGGTAAGCTAAAGAAGAAATAGGTTCGGCGCAACCTCGTTGGAGTAGGAGCTTGGAGGGCTTAGGTACACTAGGTAGATTAGGCTTGGAGGGTCTTCTGCTATTCATGTATCCCAACTACATTCTTTAGTGGATTATTTACCGCTTGGAGGACGGCGGAGAGGTTTTACGCCAAAGGCTTCGGTTTCATCTTTGATAACACATCGTTGTGTTGCCTTTGTGTTTACATCTCTCTTCCCTTAATCTTTGCCATTTAATTTCTGCTGTGGATGTGATTTTATTTGGTTTAGATTGTTTATCAATTCTGTGTTTAGCTTATGTTCATATTCCGCACATTAATTGTTTGATATTAAGCTTGAATTGATAACTTGTAAATTGGGGGTCTAAACGTTCATAGTGTTTTATACGCTATTTGAACTTTCACCTCTAACAAGGCAAAAACTCCGCTGGGTGAATTTAAGGTCACTACTCTCAAGAATCCACTAATCAATAATCAAGCAGTTACAAGTATGAGGAATCTTACCACTACCCTGGCCTATCCCAAAATACCAACCTACAGTTGGATCTTTGCTTCAATACCCAATTGGACTTGATCTTGTAGCAGAGTTCTTTCCCTTGTAAAAATAAACAACTTTTCGATTTTTGAAATGAGTATTAAATGTCTTCACCAAAATTAAGAAATTGAATTGACACATGTCACAAAATTAGAGCTCAATTGAAATCCAAATTTGAATCTAATTGGATTTTCTCTTAACTTTGGCTTTGTGTGTGTGTGTGTATGATTGTAGTTCACAATTAAGCATTGAATGAATAAACCAAATTGTTTCTTAGTGTATTTCTCTTTCTCTTAATCTTTCTATCTCTTTCTTATCTTTAATTCTTTGGAAAGTGGTTACCTCAAATCAAGTCAAATTCTTTTTAATTCACACCCATTGCCATATAGCTTAGATGAATAAGATCCCAAAGGTTAAATTAAATTAGATATAACTTAGTTGATAGTTAGTTATAACTGGAGATGTAAGAGTGAGTTTGTTAGTAGTCTTGCAAACTAATCATAATTATCATGTGTATTTCTTATAAACACGTGTTAGCAGTAAGTTTGCATGAGAGATTTGTTAGTCGTTTATCTTGAATCATGTGAGACAATTAGATTAGAAAATAGCTTCCCATAAATAAATAATTGTACTTCACAACTAAGCATTAAATGAATAAACAAAATTGTTGTTTGGTGATTTTTTCTCTCTTAATCTATTTATGTCTCTCTCTGAATAATTGTTTGGAGGTTGGCTATGTCAAATTTAGTCAAAACCATACAATTTCTATCCACCTCTATTAGGAACCATCGGGGTCGTAACAATGTTTTAGTACAATTTTGTTTTTTTGTTTTTTTTTGTTTTGTTTTGTTTGTTTATATTTTTTTTGGACTTTTGAAAACTAGTTTGGCAAAGTTTGAAAATGATGGCTCTTACTGCTCTTATACCACGTACTTTTAGGCAAGTTGGAACCTCCCCCAAGCACTTCCAAAAATAAAGTGGAGTTTCTAGTCTGATCCCTTAGGTTTCGTTTGATTGGAGGAGTGGAAAAGTGGGAGGATAGAAAATTATGGGAGGATGGAAAAGTGGAAGGATAGAAAAGATTTAATTTTCCCTCATGTGTGTTTGGTTGGAGGGATGGAAAAGTGGAAGGATTGAAAACTCTTTTGTTTGGTTGAGAGGAAAAATGAGAAGATGGAAAATGAAGTAAGTATAAATTTACAATTATATCCCCATTAAATAAAACAAAAAAGTAACACATTTTTTATTTAAAAAATTGTGTCTGAAGTATGAACACTTCAAATTTTTTTTAAAAGGAGTATAAGCTAAAGGAAGATGAGCACTAAAAAAAAAAAAAAGAGAAGTACAGGAAAAGACCAAAAAAAAAAAAAAAAAGAATAAAAGGAAAAAAAATCGCAAAATTAAACAAAAAGGAAGATATATTTTGATAACCAAAAAAAAGAAAAAATAGATAGCAATAGTGTACTACGGACTGGGATAAAAATCAGAGGAGGAAAAAAAAAAGCCAAATTGGCAGAGAAACAAAGCACTTGCACATGGGTATTCCAGTCTTTTTAATGCACTGAGTTTTCTCTTCTAAGTTTTCTCTCAATTTTGGGGAGAAAATATTTTGGTGGGCCTAGAGAGAAAATACCTAGACCCCACCATATTTTTTTCCTCTCCCCCTTCCAACCAAACACCCATTAAAAAGTTTTATCTCCACTTTTCTCTCCTCAATTTCCCATCCTCCTTAAAATCTCTCCAAACAAACATACTCTTAGAGCATTCACATCCGCTTTCTACAAAATATTCCATTTTACCATCTCAAAAACTACTTTATCTATTATCCAATACTATTTTACAATACACCCAACATCCCATTTCTTATTTATCTCATTTATTCATTAAAATATTAATTTCACCACCTCTTTCTCTCTTTTCCTCTCCTCTCTCCTCTTTCTCTCTGTCTCTCTTCCTCTTCATAAAAAATAATTAAAAAAACTAAGCCACCACCAGGAAAACCCACTACCACAATCACCAAGCAAACCCACTATGGCACCAAACAAACCCAGCCACCACCAAGGAAACCCACAATGGCACCGGCCAGCAACCACCACCATAATCACAGTAGCCACCACCACGCCACCACCATGCCAACCACCAAAACCCATTAAAAAAACCACCAAACCCACAACCAACAACAACCATAAAAGTTTCTTAAAAAAAAAAACAACCACAAAAAAGCAACCACCTCAGGAATCACCAAGAGAAACCCACGCTAACAACCACCAAGAGAAACCCACCGCAAGAACCACCAAAAAAAAAGAAAAAAGAAAAAAAAGATCACCGATCTCGCCGAAAACCACGCCACCATGCCGATCTAGAAACCCATCACTCCGATCTCGCTAACAACCACGCCACCACACCGATTAGCAAACCCATTACCCATGGCAACAAACCCACCATGACAACAAACATAGAAGAGGGAGAAACGAAGAGAAAATAGAGAAGTTGAAGAAGAGGGGGGAATAAGTATAAGACAGAGAGAGAAGTGAGTCAGAGAGAAAGAGAAAGAAGAAATAAAAATGAATATTTTATTTTTACAATTGAGCTACAGTGCCATCATAAATTTATGATGGCACTGTAGCTCAATTGTAAATTTTTTACAATTACAAGACCAGATAATGGGTCATTTTGGGACTTTGATGCTAAAATATACCAACATATGGCATTTGATAGATCGGATACTAATGCTCTTACAGGTAGTAGCAACAAAAATAATTTGTTAATATATCATTTAAACACAGTAGTATAGTACAAATTTTTGGGGGTAAGATATATTTTGTCCTAACATGTGTTTCATGGTATAAGTACATGCATGAACTTAACAAGGTGTTAATTTCACTCTCTTGAGCATCACTATTGGTGGTGGTAACTCAAACTCCAATTCAGTGTCCAACATTGGTGGAGCTAAAGGCAAATATTTTTTGTCTTTTTGCTACAGTGAATTGTCAAGACTAGCAGTTCACAATAGCAAGATGGCATAATATTAATATATATATATATATATATAATTTTATCACTTAGTTGAGTTTTGTGGCAGAGTGGAAGAAAGAGCAAGTGAGAAAGAAATTAATTTAAAAAAATGAATAGTGTTTGACTAATGGTAAAAATAAGACCATTGATATAGGATGTGTTGTGAAATTATGTGTTAAAATAGATAAAGTAATTTTTTGAAATATTAAATGCTAAAATTTTTAGCTTCACGGATGTGGATGAGGATTAGCATTGATGGTGGTATGATAGCAATTTAGCTATTATACCACCAAAAATACTAAAAGATAGGCCACATTGACGGTGGTATAGGTAAAACCGTAAAAAAAATTTGTCAATGAGCTACAATTAGTTGCCATCTTTGGCAGCTCATTGTAGCTCCAAGTTATTAAAAAAAATAATAATAATATTTTATCTTATTTCTTTCTCAACTCAGACAAGTGGGACCAAGATACTGCAGGGACAAGAAAGTAAAAAAGGTAGGCGACATTGATAAAGTAATAAAGAGAGAGAGAGAGAGAAAGAATAAAAAAATATAAAGAAATAATATTTAAATGAAGTAGTAAAAAAATAGAACCATAGATGTTGGGTGAATTGTAAAGTGAGGTGTTAAAATAGATAAAATAGTTTTTTGAGTTGCTAAAAGCTAAAAATTTTAGCTCCACCAATGCTAAGTCTAATCTAATCTATATGTATATATAAAACCAAAGCCTCTGCTCTCTCCACAATTTTCCACATCAACATTTTTTATTTATATTTTTTTAATACATCATCATTTTTTATTTATATTTTTTTAATAAAAACTAATTAACAAACTATTAATTATCTAATAGTGAGCCGTAGATATCAAACCTCTCTTTCTTCCCCAAAAGCAAACCTAATAAAACTCCTAAAACAAACCTATTTTGCTAGCAAACTTAGTGTGCGTTTGGATACCGCTTATTTTGCTGAAAACTGAAAACAATAAAAAAATAATTTTTGGTTACTGTTTATTACTGTTCACTACTGTTCAGTACTGTTCATTGGCCTAAATACACTGTTCAAGTCCCATGAATAGTGCATTAAGCGCTGGTTAAAAAAAAAAAAAAAAAACGCCTGAAACGCAAAACGTCCAAAACATGGACGTGATCCAAACAAACACTAAAGAATCAACGAAGAAACAACAAATCAAGCAAAAGATTGTTATCTATCCTCTCTCAAACGCTGACCCAAGCACGACCATGGGTGTTCCTCTCTCAAACACAGACCCAAGCTCGACCATGGGTGCCAACGTTTTCAATCTCCGACCCGGCCGCCATATCAGATCATTCTCTTGGGTATTTCTCAATTAATCTATGCCTAATCTCTTTTCCTACTGTCTTCAATTCGGTTTTCTGTCAATTTAGGGATTTCAATTCCTAACCCTTTTTTCCTCTCTATTCTTTTTCGTTGAAGTCAGGGAAACACTAATAGAAAATCAAATTCTACAGGTTTTGTAAGAAAATATTGTGGATGTGAATGGGTTTCGTAGTGGAGATAGTATTGAAGAGCCTCCCAACCCTCAAAATCTGACAACAATCCTACAGGTTTTGCTTTATCTTTAAGTTCTGCTTTATTTGCTATTTAGGTTTTTTTAGCATATCTGATTTACCTTAGCTTAATCGTCTGTTTAGTTTAATAGTTATTTGGCTACCTAAAATGCCAGCCTTCTGCCTCTTCATTATAGAGAAATAGGGAATTAAAAATGTGTTGATGAAATTTTTATTTCTTGCTTTATAATTTTGAATTTGGTTTGTATTCTAGAGTTGATTGTATTTTGTAGTTTTATAATTTTGAATTTGGTTGGAAATTT
The DNA here is from genome assembly GCA_030021035.2 of Notholithocarpus densiflorus. Lineage (NCBI taxonomy): Eukaryota > Viridiplantae > Streptophyta > Magnoliopsida > Fagales > Fagaceae > Notholithocarpus > Notholithocarpus densiflorus. The sequence goes on along the minus strand of JARYZH020000009.1, from coordinate 18,092 downwards.
TTATTATTATTTGTGAATTTGAAATTTAAAGCAGTTGAGTATGAGGATATTTGTAAACTTGTAGTTTGGCTTTGCGTGTGGTTCTAATATATATCAAATTCGGGAAAGGGTTACTCAGTATGTGGTTTGACCTATAAAACTTCAATGCTGCCCCATGATGGTTGAGATGGTGTGACAATCCATGAGTATACATATACTATATCCTCCTCCTCTCAGGTTCTCACATTTTCTTATTTTGTATTTTAATTCCTTTTTCTATTTGGTTGGAGATTTGTACTTTTCTTTATTTTTTTGTTATTATTAGTAGCCTTAGAGTTTCTTAATTCGTATAAGATATTGTTTGAAATACAAAGTATTTTGGCTGAATTATTATGTAAGCATCCAATTAAGAAGTTGTGTAACTGACTGGAAACTCAGATTCAATTTGTTATTTTCTATTTGATTATTGAATTCCCTGTAGATTTTTTGTTTGGGGTAGGGTTGGAGTAGACTATGTGTATCTGTGGGAGTCTTTTTTATATCATTATTGGTTTATTAAGTTTAATCTAAACTGTATATGCAATACTGTGGCTTTATTTGGATTTTGAAGTCTATTTTATATCAGAAGTATTTGTCATATAAAGTATTAGTAGTTGATAGTGTTAGGGTATGAAAATATCAGAATACAAGTATCGTTTTACATATAATATACTCGACTGGCTCTGGTAATTTAGTCTTTGCACATTCGTGATATCATTATAACTACGGCATGTAGCTCTAGACAGGTGCTTCCAATAATCGAGTTATTGGATTTAATTTTGTGAATTCTTATCTAGGTTCATGTATGGCTGCCAATGTCTGAATTCTTATTGTAATTTATGCACGATTGGGTGTTGGTTACTTGAGCTTTTAAGTTTATTTTAGGTTTCTAATTGTGATGGGTATGCCCTGTTTTAAACATATTGTCTTTCATTTCTATTTGCTTGGAAATCTAACTAAATATCTAGCACAAACTTTGTGATATTGATGGCTGACAGACAGTTATTATTCTACTGTTAAAAGTATGAATATTTGATCTAAATTCAATGGATCCTCTATAAATAAATTGAATCTATAAATATTGAAGCTGTAATGTCATGTGTTCAGTGCATTGTCTATACCCTCCTTGCTTAACAAGTGTCCAACAATTACATGTGATAGGAAGGTCCACTGATGGGCCTGAAATTAACAATCTCAATTCTCCAACTCATCTTTTCAGTTTCAACGTCAACTATTACATTTTATGCATGAATGGCCTTTTTGTGATGGTACGAAAGTGTTTAATAAGGTCAATTTAATTGGCTCTGCCAGCCCTGAGATGCAGTGTGTTTACATTGGAAGAAAGAAAGGGCCACTGCATTTCAAGCTGAATGCTGAATTGTACAATATCATATATACATCAGTGAATTCATTATTATACAACAGATATAAGTTTATATATAGATAATTGTATTTTTTTTTTTTTAATGAATCCCGTGCATTGCAGGAGAGTATAACTTATTGTCAACAAGTGGAACAAGAGTTTATATTGATTTGGATTCACATTTTTAATGTATTACAATCTCTACAATACTATGTCTAATATCTTTATGTAATATAACAGGCTGGTGGAAAATAACCAACCAATAGTACAAATGCCAAAGCAATTCAAACCACAAGTGACAATTTAAGAAGAGATGAACATCAACAGAAGAACCATAAGTGAAATAACAAAAGTTATGTGGGACTCTGGTAATGAGGTAAGAAAAAAGAAAACCTTGAACAATAACATTGTGTCCTTAACATTGCTTTATGTACTATAGACCTGCTTTTACAAAATTTAACTATAAAATTATGAATTGATTGATATCAAATTCAATTTCTAGAAAACTATCTTTACCTGTTAGGGAAAGATTATAAACATTGAGATGGGAATTCTACACCGTCAAGAAAGTTTTTGAATCTTTTGAAGAAACTGACAAAGCAATTTAGCTTGATAAAATGACAGAAGTACGTATTCTTTAATTAGCAAAATTACAAATATGATATTTAACTTGTATATGTTGTAATACATTCCTCAACCTGTTCTATTGCCAGGCTTACATTAGTGATACTTCAAAGCAATGTGCAACTCACACTAACATCTGTACTCAAGGAAAACAAAAGGACATATTCAGTGACTACTACGAAGCAACAAAGGAAGAAGATACAAAAAAACACTTTAAAGTTGTCTTTCAGTTTATTTTAAATATTGATTAAGTAGTTCTTTAAATTTGTGTTTCATACATTTTATGGATAATTGAGGATGTTAAAGATTTAATTCTTCATTTTATTTTAAACTTATGTTTGATTTCTATTTTTTATTATGTAAATTAATGTTTCATATCAAGATTCATATTTCATATCAAGGATAGGAAGCTATAAAACTGGAATCCTAATGTACAAGCAAAGAGGAAGAGAAAAAGAAAAGCTTATATCTTTATACACAATAGCTTTCCCGTGCATCACACGGGTTAGCGACTAGTAGACGACTATGATAGAATCTGATATATCTGGTAGGTTGAGTAATTAAGAAAATATTATTAGACTCAAATCTATTGAATTAAGTTTTGGGTTAAAATAATTTAAATATGTATTATGGTCTCCTTTCAAGAACTTGAGAGTTAGTTGTCCTGAACAAGTTTGAATATGTAAAAGTGGTTACTGGTTAGTTAATGTGTTTACAAATTACATGTCATGTTATGGGATTTGCAGGTGGTCACTCATTAGTAGGAGATTGCCGGGAAGAACAAACAATGAAATAAAAAATTACTGGAACACTTACTTGGGCAAGAAGGTGAAAGGTGATGACAAGAAAGAAAAGGTCAGAAACTCATCTTTGGAGTCCAATCTAGAAATAAAACCAATAGCTCACCAAGTGATTCGATCCAAAGCAGTACGGTGTACAAAGGTTATTATCCCAGGGCAACTTGATAATAATCAAATTGTCAATAAAAATATAGTTCCTCGTGGAGTAGTGAATGCCCAATTCTTTCAACTCAGAAGGAGAATAATTTCTGAAAGATTTGGACGTTAATGACCTTTTGGAATCGGATGTGTTAAATTTTAACAACCACTAAACTAAGGACCCATTTAGATTCAGGGAGGAAGGAGGGGGAATGGAGGGGAGTAGAATAGAGTTGGCTGAAAATAGACAAATTTTAGGCCAAATTTACTCTACTCTCCCTCACTCCCCCTCAATCTAAATGGACCATAAAGAAATGAATGCATGTGACAATGAGGTGGATGGAGAAATTGATCATTCCAAGAGAATGTCTTCTTTTTTCTTTTCTTTTTTGAGGACTTGCCAAGCTCTGGACATGAAGCCAAGCTTGAAGATTCAATGGATGAAGCGAATACTCAGAATTCGAGGGCTAGTACCCCGTTTCATCCTAATATGGATCTAAATACACTAGCATCTTTTCTAAATTCAGAAGATGAGTGGACTAGCTGAAAGTAAACAAGTTGTATAACTAAGCCCACTAGTTCCATTGCCAACTGCTACATGAGTTGTCATGAACTTTATGATTTCCAATAATAAATGAATTTAATTTTGAACAAAGTTTAGCAACAAAATTGGCTATAACCTAAAACTACAACCTTATTCAATATCTTTTTATTAGAGGTGAATTTTGACAAATCCACCATTGGATTACATCTTATTCTTATATCCCCCATGCTTGCAAAATTTCTAGAAAATTAAATATCAATAGTTATGTCATTAATAAATTGTTTAAATTGCAAGTTTTTATAATTTAAAATTATGCATAAAATATAAGTTTATAGATCATATAGTAAATAATATCCGAATGACACAAAATTTGTCATGTGTATTAAGAGCGTAAAGATCATGCAATTCAACGGTTAGATTTTCAAAATATGTAGTAATGTTTATTTTATTGAGTAAAGTTGTAGTCTTAAGCTATAACCAATTTTGTAGCTAAACTTTGTCCTTTAATTTTTTGTTTTTAATCAATTCATTTTGTATACGGCATGCATCTAATTTCTATGTGTATAAGCCATTAAGGAATAAAGGAATAACACTCTGAGACATGAATTAGGCTACAATTAAATAAAAATCTTATGCCCCATTATGAGTGATAAACTTTATACTTTACTAATCATAATCTGCCACACATTCTTATATATATGACAAAATTTAGCTATAAACTTGATTGTAGCCAACAATAGGAAGATGACATGTGTCCTTATCATGTGTAATGCACATAACTCACTAAAAATGATTGTATACAATCACTTAAGTGGGTTTATTAAGTGAACAAATGTCATCTTTCTATTGTGTGTGTATGTGTGTATATATATTATACTATATAATAAAAGTTGGGGTTTAGAAGCCATGACTGCACCAAATTGCTGTAATTTTTAGATAAAAATAACAATTTATTTGTTCTTATCAATTTCTTTAGATAAAATAACAATAAGTGTTATAATAAAACATGCAACCTATGAATTGTAACAATACAAAGCTACCCACCCACACCACGAAAAAAAAAAAAAAAAAAAAAAAAGCAAGCCTCTACACACAGGAGAAATTATGGATAGACTTGCAATTCTTTAACAACATAAGGTGTGAAAAGTTGGAGGCCAAAATCTATTTTCAAGCCCGAAATCTTTTTTTAAGCCCAATTTCCACAAGGCTTACAAAAGATGTGTATGAGTGTGTACGGACGCGTACGCACCCATGTGAATGCGTACGCATCTTTTGATCAGAAGCCTAAAATTTCTCTTTTATCATTTTTGTGGGATTTTTGGTCAATCAGTCTGGCCAATTGACTGGCTAAAACATCCCACCAAACCCTACCTCCACTACCCCTATAAATACCCCCACTTTCCACCACCAAAAGGATCTCACTTTTCACCCATGCGGAAGATCTACCAAAACCACTCCAAAATACTTAGTGAGTTTCAAATAGTGTAAGAAAAGTTTTTATGAGTACTTGATTAAGCTTTCTAACCCTTTGGTTGTTATAAAATCTTTTTCTCATGATTTATTAATTACACTCATCATCTTTATGATCCTTTAACCACCTTTTATTTAGTCTTAGGGTTCTTCATCAAAACACCCAAATATCAACCTTTGTTCAAGTCATTGGTTCACACACAAAGCTGCGGTAGCTAATTCCAGCCAAGGGACTGATCAATCAACATCATTGTAAATGCCACGAGGAGGAGATGTGGATCTTTCCCATGATCCACACTCTCCTCCTTGATTCTTGTTTCCTTTATGCTTTTTTGTTGTTTTTAATCTTTCAATATGTTGTTCTATACATAATAATCTGTTCTATGCCTTTTGTTTGATTTATTTCTTTTGTTTTTGCTAAACTTGTTAAAATCCTAATCTGCCTCAGGGCATATACACATCAGTACAATGCGTACACATCCATGTCCATGCATATGCACTCTTTGAACGGCTAGGGTTTATCTTCTGGCTTGTTTTCTGGGAATTTGGCTCGAAGCCCAGATGTGTACACATTCTTCTTATGGTGTATGCCAATTTCTTGTTTTCTTTTTCCTTTTTTTGCTTTATTAGTATTTAATGACATGTTTTATTATCTCTCCTTAGTTTTTTAGTTTGCTTTAATTGCATATCTTTTGTCTTGTTTTGTTTCCTTTTGTATCACATGTAATAAAACTAAAAATACCAAAAATATTTGAAATTGTGTAGTTAATATGCTTTCCTTTTTTTAATAAAATCCTCATTAATTTTTAAGGTTAATCTAAAGTTTATAATCATGGAAGGTAATCAAGCATTAATTGGAAGATATTTCCTTAAAAGATAAAAGTCTAATTCAAGAATAAAATATTTCCAGGTTGGTGAGAATCAAGCTTTAATTACAGAAGATGACTAATTTGAATTTAAATCTAAAAATCAATTAAGGAAACGACAGGTGATTAATGAGGTATTAAATGCTAATCTTTCCAAAAAGGCTTAAGGGTTTTAATTTAAAAATAGTTAACATAAATAAACATTAATGGTTGACAATCAAGAGATTATATTGCCCAATTGATTGAAGATATTTGAATTTAAATTTAAAAGTTAATTACGAAAGGAAAAAGAAATTATTGTGATGATCATTCGAAAAAGACTTGGATATTTGAATTCAAATTAATTTACTATCTAAAGTAATAAAAATCAATTGATTGAAAAACATATTTAATAATTGATTTTGAGTTTAATAAATGAAAGACATTTAAAACTTAGTGAAGACTCCACTCCAATTAAGTGTCACTCTTTCATACTATTGATGCCTTGATGGTCGTTCTTATATTTTGTTAACTCTTAAAAAAAGCTTGTAAAAATACTTTTAATAAAAAATTAACAAACTACTCAATTATTGCAAATAGTAGTAAATACTTTCACCAAAATTAAGAAATTGCTATAAAAAGAAATAACTTTTCTTGAATATGGTGTTACCTTTAATATAAAAATAAACAAACTTTTTCATTTTTGAAATGAGTATTAAATGTCTTCACCAAAATTAAGAAATTGAATTGACACATGTCACAAAATTAGAGCTCAATTGAAATCCAAATTTGAATCTAATTGGATTTTCTCTCAACTTTGGCTTTGTGTGTGTCTATATATATGATTGTAGTTCACAATTAAGCATTGAATGAATAAACCAAATTGTTGCTTAGTGTATTTCTCTTTCTCTTAATCTTTCTATCTCTTTCTTATCTTTAATTCTTTGGAAACTGGCTACCTCAAATCAAGTCAAATTCTTTTTAATTCACACCCATTGCCATATAGCTTAGATGAATGAGATACCAAAGGTTAAATTAAATTAGGAATAACTTAGTTGATAGTTAGTTATAACGGGAGAAGTAAGAGTGAGTTGGTTAGTAGTCTTGCACTAATCACAGTTATCATATGTATTGCTTATAAACACATGTTAGTAGTAAACGTGCATGAGAGATTTGTTAGTCGATTATCTTGAACCATATGAGACAATTAGATTAGAGATAGCTTCCCATAAATAAATAATTGTACTTCACAACTAAGCATTAAATGAATAAACAAAATTGTTGTTTAGTGATTTTTTCGCTCTTAATCTCTTTATGTCTTTCTCTCTTAATAATTGTTTGGAGGGTGTCTATGTCGAATTTAGTCAAAACCATACAATTTCCATCCACCTCTATTAGGAACCATTGGGTTCCTAAAAATGTTTTAGTACAATTTTGTTTTTTTGCTTTTCTTCTATTTTTTTTTTTTTCTGTTTTGTTTCTTTTTTGTTTTTATTTTATTTTGGACTTTTGAAAACTAGTTTGGCAAAGTTTGAAAATGATGGCTCTTACATGCTTGGATGCTCTCATGCGTACATATTCTTACAAGCTTGTATGCTCATATGCTTGTATGTTTACATGCTCACAAGCTTGTATTCTTACATGCTTGTATGCTCATATGCTTGTATTCTTACATGCTCGTATGCTCACATGCTCACATACTCGGATGATCACATGCTCACACGTTTAGATGCTCTATGTTCACATGCTTGTATGCTCACATGCTCACATGCTTGGATGCTTATATGCTCACATGTTTTGATGTTCACATGCTTAAAAGCTCGAATGCTCACTATAGACACCTCATTTTGTACCTGGTTAATAAACTTTAGTCCTCGATCCCAATAATGAGCTTTACATGTCTACAAAAGGTAATTGAAATTATTTTGATAGTTTGAAAGTAATCAAAATCCAAAAGTGCTCAAATCGCTTTGAAAACGATGCTAAAAAATGACCTGTCCTCACTGTTCTGACCATAACTTTTGATCCACAATGAATTTTTGAGTGACGTTTGTTTCATTGGAAACTAGACATTCTGGCCTTCAATTTGAATACAATTTTTTCCTAATTTGGACTTATATTGAGTAAGTTATGACCGTTTGAATTTGGGCCAACTGAGCAGTCGAAATTAGAGTTTTTGAGGAGCATGCGTACGCATGAATCATGCATACATACGCATGCCCCAACCATGTGTACGCAGGCCATTTTTATAGGTTCCAAAACATCGTTCTTTGATATAGGCTAGGCCCTAAACCCTTGGGAACATCCAAAGATGTCTAAAAGGCCCTAAAAACCCTAGTTTTAACATATAATAACAACCTTATGCCTCCAAACTCAAACCCTAGCTAGAGAGAGTTGATTTTTTACCTATACTTTTCCAAAAAACTCTTTCTTTCTTTTACCTACTGAACACACAGCCATGAGCATGTTTTTTAAAATCTCTCTTTAGTGTTCTTTCAAGCAAAAACTAAGTTTTTCAAATCATTAAATCAAAACCTTTTCAAGAATCATTTTTATTTTGAGTTGTGATGACTAAGAACTATTGAAATCTTCTATCTGCCGTTAAATCTCATTAAATCTTGTTGTGTAAGCACTGAGGGGCCGATCAAATATCAACCAAGTTATGTTCCATAAGTAAGGTGAGTCTCTTTTTATGGCTTTTCCTTAATTTGGATTTTTATAACTTGTGTTCTTATTGTTCTTAATTTAATTTATTTGTTATACATATTTAGAAATATGTTTTGCTTTGTTTGATTTTGTTTTCTTTTGTTATGTCTTACCATATTTTGAATGAAGGGTTGATTTAAATATTCGAAGCATGTTAGGTTTTGTTTGATTGTTGTTTGGTTGTGCTTTAAAACTGTGTTTCTAGGCATGTATGCATGCACATGCTTTATGTATGCGTACGCATACTCAAGGCATGCATACGCGTACTTCATGTATGTGCATGCATACTCATGCCCAGAAATGCAGATTTAGGGGTTTTGCTATTTTATTTGTTTTGCTTTGTTTTAATCACATGTTTAGGTCTTGTTAAGTCTAGTTTTCACATGTTTAGCATTAGGGTTAGTAGAATAACATGTTTCACATGCTTTGATTTATAGATTGATGATTAGGGTTTATATCTTGAATGAACAATATGAACATGCATTGATGCATAGGTGCTATGGTGCTACAAGGTAAGTGAGGTAAGTCATGCATAATTACTTGAGCATACATTTGATTTGGGTGATGAGCATGATATGGTTTATGAACATGATTAATATGCTTAGTTGATTTCATGATGCTATGCTTGATGTTAATGCCTTGTTGATGTTGCTGTTTTGTGATGTGCTTACTGCCCTTGGATAGATATTACTAGATGAATGGTAGGGTTTTTATGCTATGAATGAGCGTGGGACATGTGCCATGTTTTGGATGTTAGATGCATGTTAGTGTGTGTGAGTTTAGAATAACATATTAGAAGACCCTTTGATGGGATTAAGATTTGGAATACAACAAGTGGAGGCCGACCTACGGTTCGAGTGGGGTTGGGTGCCTAACACCTTCCCATCCCCATACCTAAACTCCAAACATGTGCTCTGGTAAAGATCATTCCCTCCACAAAATGGCGCTATATTTATGGTTTCTAGACCTAAACTAGGTGGCGACTCCATTTACACCCTCCACCATGGTCCACCATAGGCCAAGGTATAATTCCCACGGATTTGGGGAAACCCAAAAGCCCGTTGCGGGCGCTTGCACCCACACTCACATGCTCACATGTTTAGATGCTCCTATGTTCACATACTTGTATGCTCACATGCTCACATGCTTGCATGCTCACATGATCACATGTTTAGATACTCACATGCTTATATACTTGGATGCTCATATGCTCACATGTTTTGATGCTTACATGTTCACATGCTCACATGTTTAGATACTCTCATGTTTACATGCTCGTATGCTCACGTGTATTAATGTTTAAATGCTCACGTGCTCACTGGCTTGCATTCTCACCTAATCAAATATCTAGATGCTTCCATGTTTACATATATGTTTTGTTGTTCACATACTTAAATGTTCGAATGTTCACATATTCGCATTCTTTTGTGCTCACATGAACAGATGTACATAAGTTTATACATTCTTTTGACCTTCAAGTTGGTTGTCTTCTGCTTGAACTTTTTTTTTTTTTTTTTTTTTTTTTATCTGTTCACATAACCCATAGACAAACTCTAGGGCATAAATGTATGCGCACATTCACATAGGCACATTAGGCAAGACCCCATTCGATCACTATCCAGTAACATATATGAAGGCTAATTACTGCTGGGCAGGTTAGGGTGTCTAACCTCATCCCATCCTATACCTTAACTCTGGACCTAGTCGGGTAGGTAGACCTTCATGGAGTCCTGTTTTTGGTTCCTAAACCTATAACTAGGTGGCGACTCCTCTATATCTTTTTAAGAGGCTTTGCGTACTCCTAGGTTCGTGATGAATTTGAGTCTAAAACCGCTTTTAGAGAAATTAAGTACCGAGCACCCCGCCTTCTCAAAAAGGAATTGACATGCCGATGTGTCACAAAAGGGGTATGGATCACAGAACATACACTGGGGGCGCAATGTCTCACAATACAATATTGTGAAGGTTTATATAAAATCTCTATCTTTCCAAGGGATGAAAGGGCAGAAGGCCTTTGATTTTTTTCATGTAGTCAAAGAGTTGAACAATGATTTTTCATGTTGTTAAAGAGTTGACTCACTTCTATTCTTGTTGGGATTGGATATAGATGGGGGTCTATAGATCATAGTAGTACACCAACCTCTCTAACCAACATACAATACAATTTCACTTCATGGCGCGGCCAAAAAAAGAAAGAGCTTCACTCAGTGGGCCTTCCTACACTAATGAATGCCTCATTTCTCTTCTCTGAAGTCTACAACAAACTAGTGGGAGAGGCAAGATTTGAACCTATTTTTCTTTTAATCATTGCACACATTGAGGGCTATTCGGTCACACAATCCAATAATTGATTCATTAATCGTTTTCCTCTAAACATGATCAAATCATCTCAAGTAACTCTCCTTCATCTTGTCATCAATAGGAGCCACCCCTATCTTTAAGAGAATTTAATCATTTTGAATCAAATCTTTATGTGTATTTCCATTTATCCATCTTAATATTCTCATTTTAATTACACTCATTTTATTAATATATTACTTTTTAACCATCCAAGATTCAATACCACATAGCATAGCTAGTTTGATAAAAATTTTCCCTTTAACTTAACAAGTATTCTACGATCACATAATACTTTTGAAGCACTTTCTTTACACCATTAACCATACTCTTATCCTATGATTTACTTCATCTTCAATCTCTTAAAATTATTGATCCAAGATATTGACTCGCCTTTTAGTATCTTTTGACCATCAACACTTACCACCTCTTCATTTTTTTTTTTTACTTTTACTAAACTTGGTTTTTATGTACTCTGTTTTAGTCATACGTAATAAAACACCCCATATATATAGGGACTAAAAATGAATTTATGCCATTTGTATTTCTATCAATTTTATAAAGTTACAAATTTTAGTTTTAAATTTAAGTATTTTAATCTAAGAAAAATGAATAAATAAAAATGTAGTTTATGTAAAGTTTTGACAGAAGTTCCTAAACAAATTATTTGTACAACAAAATATTAAGAGATGAAAAATAGGTGACAGTGGAAAAAAAATTATTTATTAAATTTACCAAGTATTTTTTTTTTAAGAGAGTTTCAACCTATGACGTCCACTCTAGATAAAATACTCTTTATCAATAGACCAAAACATCAATCGATTTTTGGTGTAAGCGGAAATTGAATCCCAGATTTCTTATTCAACCATCAGAGACTTTACCATTTGAGCTAACTGGAACCCACTAAATTTACCAAGTAAACTTATTCTTATTTAAGAAGGTTTGTACCTACTACCTACCTGTCGTGTAAGCAAACCTTAAAAGAAGAAGAAGAGAAAAAAAAAAAAAAAAAAAAGGTCCATGGTCCGGCCGTCCAGCAAGTGTTGTGAGAGAGCAGAAATGGGAAGGAGGCCATACTGTGCGAAAGGTGTAATAACAGGACAATGATCTGCCTGGGAAGATAACATCCTTAAAAACTACATTAAAACCCATGGCGGAGGGAACTGGATAGACCTGCCTCAAAGAGCTGGTTCTGACTTCTAACAATACGCACAATTAATTCTCTCTAGTGGTTCTCTCTTTTGTTGTTTACTCACACTCACACTTAGTTCTCATTTTTGTAGGGCTGAAGCGATGTGGGAAGAGTTGTCGTCTTCGTTGGTTGAATTATCTGAAGCCAGGTATCAAGAGAGGTAACATTACTGAGGATGAAGAAGAGCTCATTATAAAACTACATAAGCTTCTTGGTAACAGGTATTGGAAATCTTCTCCTTCTTTTGTCTTTCTAATTTTTCCCTCCCCAAAATTTTTATTTTTGTGTTTTTGTTTCGTTTGATTTTGTTTAGTTCTTCTCTTTTCTTTTCTTTTTTTTAGAGAAAAAAAAAATGTAAAATTCCCTGTTGTTTTTCTGTAAAATATGAAGCTCTTGAAGTTTTGAATGCAATACATAACCATCTATAAAAACAAATAATGAATTATTCATAACACGTGTTTATATTATTTTCACATAAAACATATATAGTACTACATTAGGATTTTGTGTTATACTTAAAAATAAATAATAAAAAATAATAATAATAAAAAACCCACAAAATGGTTAAATATTACACTCAAGAGTTCATAGGATTTCATGTTTTAAGAAAAATCAGGAGTTTTTGTAAAGTTGAAAATGAGATCGGTCTTTATTGAAGTCAATTTAAAATAAGGCAAATTACAATTTACTCACCTGTGATTTGGCCGAAATTTAAGTTGTTTACATGTGGTTTGAAATTTGCCACCTTACCCACCTGAGGTTAGTTTAGTTGGATTTCCTTAATCCACCATGGTTAAAACATGGCTAAATATGTGATTTTGCTTCACTTTTATATTTTTCTCCTCCAAAAACACAAAAAACATAAAAAATACAATATCAAATAAGATCAAAAAGACTCTTATTTGATCATGGGATATCAAACTACAGGTAGGCAACTTAAATTTCAGTCAAACTTCAGGTGGGCAAAGTGTCAAATTTTAAACCACAGGTAGGCAACTTAAATTTCAACCAAACCACAGATGAGTAAGTTGTAATTTGCCCTCAAAAATAAAGATAAAAAATTTTCACAAAACATTTAATTATAAAGATCTAACAAATTCGCAGTAATGAATTTTTTTTTTTTTTTTTTTTTTTTTTTTTTTGTTGCAAGTAATTATTATAGTTTCTATGAGTCAAACATCTTGTAACTCGACTAGCATATTTTGGTGTTTCAAACGGAAATATTTAGGATTCAAATGACCTCTTTTCCGTTGAGTGAAAACGATCAATATTTGAAACCAAAGACAACTACAAGAACATTAAGTACGTGACATTGTATGCGAACTGAACTAATGTCATTCATTTGGGAATTGTTTATTTTTTTGTCTTTTTTTTTTTTGCACAGTATTTATTGAAATATATAGTTTTTGGTAATTTTTATGTTAAATGTGTTACAAAAAGTTAAAAGCTGGTTTATTTCAACCAAAAAAAAAACTAAAAACTAGATTATTTGGTAAAAATCTAAGACAAAAAGTAAAAAAGCAAAACTTTTTTCAACAATTCCCAATCGCACACCATATTTTTTTAGAATGAGAAAAAAAAATATATATATATATATATATATATATGATGTCAAAAAATTTGTAACTCAATAGTTTTATTTGATCTCCTACATAAAAAGCATCAGAGTTATCCTTCTTCCACTTATTATAACAATTTAAAATATTTATTTTATTTAAAAATAAATTATAGAAATCTAGTGTAATGTTGTCAATTCAAAAAAAAAAAAAAAATCTCATAATAGAAGTGACAATTTATTTGAGTTTTAAGTCTAATCCCTTATATATAGTAGCAACTAAAATAAATGGTTGGTATAACATTGTTGAGTTTAGACTTAACAGCTCCAAAGTTTGGATTAAGATAGTGTCCCCAACATGTGTATTATGGGGTTGTGGAAGGTGTTTCACTCCGTTATAAATAGCTAGTGCTATGATAAATCTTATATATCTATTAATACCAATAAAATTTAGTGGTTGATATAATATCTATTATGGTCTCCTATCCAGAAGAAATTTGCAAGAAGTGGTGGCTCTAAGAATTACTTTTTAAAATATAATAAAAAGATAACTTCATATATAGACCCAAAAAAAACACACACAAATACATAAAGTTTTACAATTTCCTTCTACAAATTTTCTTATTTTGAAATTTTTGTATGATAATTTCATTATCAATACCTCAAGTTACATCTCTTTAAAAATTTTAGTTCAATAAAAATTTTATTGGCCATTTTCTTTTTGTTTGTAAAGGCCTAATATATTGTTAAGGTGATCATAGTTTGGCTACAAACTTAGTTGTAGCCTAAGGCTACTATTCTCACTAAAAAAAATTAACATTGATACTGTGGGGACACAATCCGCCGCAAGCTTATTGTCCTCTTTGGGGAGCCAAGCCCGCAAGGATTTGTTTTTCAAGCGACATGGGAGGTACGGATCTTCACCCTTTGGGCTTTACACCGCAGTCCCACATCGGCAAGAAATGCGCCCCACTCATGCTTTATATGCCCTTGGAGCTTGCATGAGTGTACCACGGTGATTTAACTATGTGATTTAACTAACATAGTAACTTGACTTGAACAGGTTCACAATGCCTGAAATTGATATAATCCTATACCACGGTGGTCCTCTTAAGAATGCCAATGCGAACAAGGGATTGCCATTTGAAGGGTCGGGTATAAAGACCTATTATACCCAAATTGATCGTAGGTTGAAGACCCTTGACGAATTGAAGATGAGTGTCATGGAAGAGTTGTGTGAGAATCCTGCTGAGCACAACATACAAATTACTTATCGTATGCCAAATGAAATCCTGAAGCACCGGATTAATTACAAGTATATGGCGATAGAAACAGACAAACATGTAAAGATCATGTTTGACAAGTTGGAGAGAATACCTGAAGTAACTAACATTGAGTTGTACATACAGTTGGAGCCGCGTGCAGTCTGGCAAGAGGATATCCAACAAACAACCACAAGCTTACAGGTTATGGTTCCGGATGCTCAATATGAGTATTCTACACATGTAGAGGATGATGATGTTCATGCCGATGGTGATGGTGATGGTGATGGTGATGATGATGATGATGATGATGATGATGATGACGACTATGTTGATGAGACTATTGCCATTAACAATGATGATCACGATGATGACGATGACTATGTTGATGAGAATATTGCCATTAACGGTGAAGATTTTGCCGATAGAGATGAGTATGAAGACATGATTGACAGAGGGGACTTTGGGGACTTTGAGAGGGACATTGATGACGATGAGACATTGGATGGTGGTGAACCTTATGCAGACAATGTTATTAGTGTTCAAAACATTACGAACACAATCCCTGCCTACGCACCTCCTGCATTGTCATTCTCTGCAAATACTTGGGAAAATATAGTTGATCCTTCACATATTGAGATGCCCTTTGTGTCTACTTGGAGAGAGGGGATGAATTTGTGCAAAGGGTTGACTTTTGCCAATAAAGAGGAGGTGAAGCGCGTATTAACAATTTGTGCCCTTAAGGAAAACAAACATTTTACGATCACTAGGTCGACGACGAAAAAACTTTGTGCGAAATGCGTGAATGAGTCATGCAAGTGGTATGTTTGCGCAGTTATGAAGCCCAATCTCCACGAACTATGGATGGTCACCGTGTATGTGGGTCCTCACACGTGTATACCGATCGGGGTGCGAAATGATGGTAGAATGATGAGTTGTAATTTTATTGCATCAGACATCCATCAGAAGTTATGTGAGGATCACACTACCCCAGTTAAGCATCTCAAATCTATGATAGAGACGAAATATAATGGCCATAAGCCTTCTTACTACAAGGTATGGGATGCGAAACAAAAGGCGATTGCGAAGATGTTTGGGAATTGGGAAGAGTCTTACCAAAGGTTGCAGAAGTTGCTAATGGCATATATTGATCAGGACCCGACTACCCAGGTGTTATATCGTACCACACCCACCGATGAAGATGACACCGTATTGTTGCATTATGTGTTTTGGTCTTTCGGTCCATGCATATCAGGATTCAAATACTGCAAGCCGGTTATCAGTATTGATGGGACCCATCTGTATGGTAAATATCAGGGAAAGTTGTTGGTCGCAATGGCAACCGACGCTAACAACAAGGTATTCCCTCTCGCCTTTGCTGTTGTGGATTGTGAGTCAGGGTCCAGTTGGAGGTGGTTTTTACAGTGCCTCAGAGAAACGATTGGCCACGTGATACCTGACGAAGGCATTTGCATAATTTCTGACCGACATCTCGGTATCAAAAACGGCATTGCAAACTGGCCTAGAAGGGATGATGGAAGAACACGGGTATTTCATAGATATTGTCTTCAACATGTTGCTAGCAACTTCAACACCCGTTTTCAGAACTCAACTCTAAAGTCAGCGGCGTTGAAAGCGGGATATGCTAGTCAAGTAGTTAAATTTGATACCATAATGGAGTCCATTAAGCAGGTGGAAATTGAGGCCATTAGGAATAAGAAGAAGGTGACGGGGAAGGATGGCAAGGAAAAGAATCAAGATTATCTTCCATACACGTACCTAATGAGCGAGTCTGTGGATATGTGGACCCAGTCACATGATGGTGGGAAACGTTTTGGGGCAATGACAACCAATATATCCGAGTGCTTCAATGGTGTACTGAAAGGTGCACGAGGCCTTCCTATTGCAGCGTTAGTTGAGTTCACTTGGAACAAACTTGTTGAATATTTCCACGACCGGCGCAAAGAATACCATTATGAGTTGTCAGAGGGTAAGAAATGGAGTCATTATGCCTTATCTACGTGGGATGAAAATCAGCGTAAATCTGGGAAACACTATCTCAAGCCATTTAGCAATGAAGAGCTGATATTTCAAGTAGTTACCCAACTCAACACGTGTAGCGCAGGAGGGGGAAACCACAGTTATGAAGTTCGGTTACGGGAAAGAACATGCAGTTGTGGGAAATGGCAAAACATAGGGATCCCGTGTTCACATGCAATTAGAGTATGTGACTATTTACATATTGATTCGACCACATATATTCACCCATGTTATGGTTTGAACAATGCCCTTAACACTTATGAGCATGCATTTGTGGTTCCTAAGTCACAGTCATTGTGGAGGGATCCCATGGGGCCAAAGTGGTTGCCTAATCCAGCATTGTTGCGGGCCAAAGGTCGACCAGTGAAGTCAAGAATAAGGAATGAGATGGATGGAGTGAGGAATAAGGATCGAGAACCGGGATGGCGGAGGGAGGACGCAGGTTTGATAGAGAGTCAACCCAAGCAGACATGTGGACTGTGTCATGCTTCTGGGCATAACCGCAGAAAATGTCCACAGTCTCGTGGCGCTTCCACAAGCGGTCATGTTCCACACTAGGTAGGTAGATGACAAAAAGTTATGCATCGGTTAAATAATTGTTGTTCATTCCATGTTTACCTAATGTTTACTATCTTGTCTCCTAACGTGATTATTCTACGTTTTTCAGGCATGCTTCCATGGACGACGTTTTTGTCGTGCGGACCGCCGATCTTAGGATAAGTGACTACGTTGTATTGGCTCTATGTGAACTTTTTGGTTTTTGTTGAATATACTTGTAGTTCTCTATCCAATGTACCTCTATGAAGATTGTGATTTGAGTTGTATGTTAGAACTGCAAATTAAGCGTGGTTGGGCATGTTTAGAATGTTGATATATTGAGAATGTCTTTTGCTGCGATGTAAGTGCATTTGCATTGTAAAACCATGTTTATGCAGAGAGCGTAACAGTTTCTATAGTTTGGTGCCTATTGAGAACGCGTTTTGATGTAATTTAAGCGCATTTACATTCTCAGCTTCTCTGCCTCTCAATGAGTGTTTATGGATTACATTCTCAGCTTCTCTATCTCTGTTTCTTAGCAGGTGCATGCACACATTTCAGTTTTTGGTTTGCCTGCATGTCCAGGAAAAAAATAAATCCAAAAAATTCCCAGTTTCTGACTTGAGGATCAGCAGAGTTAACAAAACAAAACAAAACAAAA